>OX454525.1:120637036-123037036 GCA_949715645.1 Portevinia maculata
TGCATTCACGAACTATTTTGGAGTTGGTTAAGGGGGTGAGCAAGGCCTTAAGCGCAGCCTGACTGTCGCTACAGACGCAGATACTTCGCCCCCTTCACCTGTTCCTCGCAACATAGTCCATGCCATAGCATAAGTCTCCGTTTGGAAGACTGACGCATGTTTGACTATAACGTAAAGAAAAGTCTAATGTTGTCGCTCTCCATGAAAACACTAGCACTAGATACTTGATCCGTTTTGAAGCCATCCGTGAAGATTCGACTGCATTCCTTTCCAGGCTCAGAGTCTGGCCAGAGCCAGTCCTGAACACGAGGAAAGTCGACTTCGTAGTTGCGCTTCAGCCGAAGTTCCGGTGTCATTGCATTGGACGGCATATCCATAAGACAGGAGTCGAAGGACAATCGTTGCGCAAGTTCATCAAAACTCCAGTGCGAGTTATACCAAAAGCCACCTCTTTTTAAACGTGAGATAGCTTTGATTGTACAACCCATGATGTAAACATCAAGGAGTGGGAGGTTCAATAATGCATCTAGGCCGGAGCCAGGCGCACTGGGGAAGGCCCCCGTGCAGCCGAGACATACCTTCGTTTGGAGTTTGGCGAAAGCAGCAGTATCGTATTTACGCGAAAGCTTATTCCACCAAAAAAAAACGGTGCGTATGCTAGAAATGGTCTTATAATAGCCGTATAAATCTATAGGACTCTTTTCGGTCTTGCCGAAAATGCCCTTGCACTACCAGAATACCTACAGCGCCTTGGCTGTCTTCAACTCAAAATGCTTGGACCAAAGAAGTTTGCTATCCAGGATGACTCCCAGATACTTTGCTTCATTGGAGAGTTGGATTGTGACGCCTTTTAGCACTGGCTGAATGTAGTAGTTAATATGTACCTAGTATGCACCAATATTTATATAGTTTTTTTGTTTTTTAACAATGTTTCATTTATTTAAAATAAAAAAGAGCATAAATCGCCATGCAAAATTTTCGTGTCCGGATACTAAAAAAAAATTGTCCGGAAACTAAATTTGCCGTCCGGATACTAATGCAAATCGAACTTTTTTGAAATTTGTATTTTTTCTTAAATATACTAACACAAAATTAGATAATTGTGTGAATGCTACATTACAAGAAAATATCTACACTTTTAGAAATACTATAACTCCTGGCGGTATCTTTCATTATACGAAAATGAATTAAAGTCAAAGATCAGAAAATCGTTAAGTGTCCGGATACTAGTACACTTACCCTATTAATTGTTTTCCGTGTCCGCACACCGTTGCGAAGTTCTGTTTGTACTTCAGGCAAAGCATTGAAGAGGCTGCAAGAAACAAGATGGAGCGCAGGAGCTTATGCAGTCGAGAATAGCTGGGACCATTATGAGGGCATTTTTAAAACCTTGGAAAAACAGACTTAACACACTGACGGATGCAGGGGCATTGCTAATAGTAATAACATTGCAATATCTTTTTCATTTCTGTCTTTTTTTGCCTTTTGGAAACCAGTACTACACGAAGTTAATGCTGCCCAAATATACTTGCAAAGAGAAGGACTCAATCTTCATCAATATTCTTATAAAATAAATGCATTACAGATCTTTCTTGCAGAAAAATAAGATGAATTGGTAGACGGTGCTTTTACTTATGCTAAAAATGTATGTCAAAAACTTGGAATTTTGATGGAATGTCCCAGAAAAATAAAAAAAAAACATATTTTTGGTGACGGATATATAGATTTGCTGCTTTATCCTATGAAAATGAACTGCGACGAAAATTATTTTCTTCCGTAGACAGGGTAAGTGCTGAAATACAGCAAAGATTTCAACAGCTCGTTCGTAATTTGATGCAATATTATTTACTGTAAAAAAATTTAAGAATTTTAAAAGCTAAAAAAAAAAAAAATGGAAAATAAATTAAAAAAAATAATCGAATCCTGTTTTTCTGAAGAATTTTAATTTAGATAATTTAAGTTTAATGGGAATTACCGTTGTTTATTTGATATCCTGAGGTAAGTAATTTTTATCCGCTTAGAGATTGGAAAATCGGAAAGTAACCAATATGGGAACATTTTAAATTTACGGCTTAATTTTTGCTTCACTTGCTAGAAACTAGTAAGAACAACAGTTGACAAAATTTTGAAGAGAAAGTTTATTGATTGACATATGTGTAGGTATAACTGGTTGAAACCGTAGACAAAGATTTTTTTTAGTGTGTGAAAAAATTACTACAGGCGGCATAAATTAGGTCTGCCCCGGGCGAACTTTTCGCAATTGGGAAACACTGTTCCATTGAAATAAATGTTTGGAATAGGTCGGAGTGAATCTAAAAACGGGCGGCACATGCATTCTTTCTTTTTCGGACTAATACGATATCCATTCCCCTCCAGATCATACGCCATACTACGTCCATCTCCATACGTGTGATTATCACTTATAATGGCTCCAATGGCAGCAAGCAAAGAACAATTGATGCACTTTGGAGTAATAAATATCAAGGGGTTTAGGATGCTCCACTGGTGTTCACCGAACTTGATTGGGAACTCTTCTTGAATCCAGCGGAATATTAGTTCCGATCGTTAATGATGGACGTATACTAAAAAGGTTAGCCTTTAGATCCGTGGATCTCAAAATCGAGTAAAGTACGCATTCTCAGCCCAATAACATTGAAATGGCTGGACCATGCAATTTCGCAAAGAGTGTTATTGTTAGACGAACTAAAAAATATTTGAGATATCCGGCGAGGGTTCGAGGACTTTATGACCTATGTTCGCAAAATCTCAAATTGAAATCTTAAAAAAATATTAAAGAAATAGCCATAAATCGCTTGAAAGTAGAGGTTCGAAGCATGAAAACCATTTTACCCCATAACGTCATAGTGGGCATAGTAGCTCAGTGGTTAGTACATCGGACTACTGAGTGAGGCATTCGAGATTCGAATCCCACCAATAATCATCAAAACACCCTATCTGTCTGCCAAACATGCAATAGTAAAATTGCCGTGAGAAGTTTCTCATTGGGGTTATATGCAAACAGCTTTATCTTAGTCTCAAATCTCATTTTAATCTATCGTTTGCAAAACAGGTAACGAGGCAGCAGATTTTCTGGCAAGAAAAGGGAGAGCGGTATCAAATGTACCGTTCGGAGCCGGTGTAAAATTGTAGGTCATATTCACTAAGCAAACGCAAATGGTTGGAGAAGCTAGGTTTAAGGCATAAAGGGCTGCTAATCCTGAATTTGGAGTATCAAATGTAAATAAGTATACTACTGCCAATTTGCCGACGGGCGTGAAAAAAAACCCTTTGAACGTAGAAACAATTAAACAAGTACCTATTGCAAATCGGCCCCGGTGTGATACTCCAAAAAAACAGAAAACATGTTTACACAATAAACGCAGTTTACAATGCTTTTATTTATAGTCAATATGATGTATTACACCGAATATTAAAAAAAAAAATGTTCCAATTTGGTCAGCTTAAATTTTTGAACATAATCTTCATAAATGTCTTCCCCGACGTATGTGGGAAATCCGCGGCATTCTTGTTGTCTCTCAACAGAAAACACTGCAGACAGACCACTGACGTTCTTACGGGACACTACGTTTTTGCCAAACACCTTAAGGTGCTAGGCCTAAGCGATACCACCAACTGCGAAGCCTGTGGAGAAAGCGACGACACTGCGGAACATTTCCTCTGTGATTGTCCTGCTTTTGCTCGTATCAGGTGCCAGGTATTTGGTGCGGATATGGTGAATGCTGTAAACCTAATCTCCTTATCATTGAAGCTCCTTCTCGTTTTTCTTAGAAGTTAAGTTTAGGGTGAGACGAAAAGGAGAGATGCCGATGCACGTTGGTTTTGAATGTTTGTAGGTTATAATGTGTAGGAAAAATGGAGCGGGGAAGAGCATTCCACATTCGTGTTGTACTTCACTGTACGTCCGAACACAGGCTTGAGGGTGAACTGATAAGCATTCCTTGCATGACGGGTATTGCGGTTGAAATGTTCAAGGGGAAGAATGCAACTGGCTATTTCGTTTGAGCACTTGTGGTGGAAATAACGATAAAACAACGAAAGACCGGAGACATTACGACGATGACTAAGAGAGTCAATCGATCTCGCGATGTCTCGGTCGCCAATGAGTTTTATCGCGCGTTGTTGGATCCTGTCAAGTAACTCTAAATAAGTTATTGGTGCATCGGACCAGATATGAGTGTTGTACTCGAGTTTCGGGCCAATAAACGCCTTATAAATTGTAGCCAGATCAGAAGGGGTGAAATATTTCTTACAACCCTTAAGGAAGCCTAGACATTTCGCGGCATTTTTGGCGACACCGAATATGTGGTCATTCCAACGAAGGTTGTCATTAACACACATACCGAGAATGGAAAGTCTTTTGGTTTCAACGATGCAAGTGCCATTCATAGATAATGGCAGTGTGTGTGGGTTTTGCTTTAATGACAGGAGACAGCATTGTGTTTTGAAAGCATTAAATTCCACTCTATTGGTTTTACCCCACTGAGTTATGCTGTTAAGATCGGAATTTAATGAGCTTAACATACGTTGCCGTTCCAGTTCCACACCCGAAGATGAGGGGCGTGACCCAAGAAACGAATATGAGTAGCTGAGGGTACTGTCATCAGCAAAGGAATGGATTGGATTAGAAGTAACAGACAGGAGATCATTTATGAAAATGAGAAAGAGAGTCGGGGACAGAACAGAGACTTGGGGGACACCAGCATTTATTTGGTGAGTTGCAGACTTGAAGCCGTCCAAAACAACTTGAATTGAACGGTCCGATAGGTAATTTCTAATCCATTGAAGAGTATCATCGATTCCAAATGCACGCATTTTCGACAAGAGAGCTTGCTGTCAAACTCTGTCAAATGCCTTTTAATATCAAGCGCAACAATCTTACTTTCACCACCCTGATGAAGAGATTGGTTCCACTTTTCGGTTAGATATGTCATCAAATCACCAGTGGACCTGTTGCTGCGAAAACCATACTGCCGGTCATTGAGAAGTTTTCGCGATTCAAGATAATTCATTAGGAGGAGGGAGAAGAAGATTCGCCTTTTTTTGGTACAGGCTGGACAAATGCTATTTTCCATCTTCCCGGGAAGAGTCCTGAAGAATAGGACAGATGGAAAAGCTAACGCAATGGTTTTGCCAGCGGTGAAGAACAGCTCTTCAGAACGATAGGGGAAATACCATCTGGACCAGCGGATTTGTGAACGTCAAGATCTTGAAGTACTCTAGCCACTGTACGAGTGCGAAAGTGGATTGGTCCCATAGAGAATGCTACGCGCTCGAGTACAGGGGGAGACAAAGCACAATCTGGGAGCGTTGAGCTGACTGCAAAGTGAGCAGCAAGCAGATTGGCCTCATCTGTAGAGCTGAAAGCTGGAATGTCGTTGTAAATGAGTGTCGGGATAGATGACGAGGCCGAATTCTTGATGTTTTTAACAAATGATCAAAAGTTTTTATTACCAGTGGGACTTTGTAGTATTTTTTGCCTCAACTTTTGGTCATAGGAGAATTTGACACGATTAATGTGGGCATTGCAGCCATTTCTGGCTCGTTTACACTTTTTGTGGCTTTCCTCAGATAGGTTGGTTTTGAATAGCCGAAAACTTACCTCTTTTAACCTGATAGCCTCTTTGCAGCTCGAGACACGACACGCGTTAACCTTGGGTTTGATAATTTCAATCCTGTTAGGGATAAAAGACTTCATACCCAGGTGAATTATGTTTGTGATCATATCAGCAGCAGCATCCACGTCGCTGTCAAGGAAGCACAGCGACCAGTTAAAACTCTAAAAGAAACCGTTTAGTTTTTCCCAATTGGCTTTCTCGTATTGCCATACGGTTCTTTTAGGAGTTTGTTCTTTAACTATGTGGTTAGAGTACGAGAAATTCGCTGATATGATACAATGGTCTGACGAACCTAAAGGCGATAATACGTTTAAGCTGTATTTATCGGGGTGAGAGGTAAGAAACAAGTCTAATGTGTTGGCGGTTTGGCTGCTAATATCCGGTATTCGTGTCGGCTCATTTACAATCTGAGTCAGGTTATTTACCTCAGCGAAGATCTCGACGTACCTTCCTTCGGGTGTTGTCAGACCAGAATGTCGAAACCAGCTTGAATTGTGTATATTGAAATCGCCCGCAATAACGATTTCAGAACGAGGATGTAGGGTCACAATTCTTGTAATAGAATCAGACAGGGCATCAAACTCATTATAAGTTGAATGTCTGTCCAAATTGGAGCTTCTGTAAATAAAACAGTAGTGGATTAATTGCCTACGGACATGGAATATTAGCCAAATGAAATTAAATTCTGGGTTGGCACATTGGCCATATTGAGGCTGAAGTTGGTAGGCTACGTCACTAAGTATATAAACGGCGATACCGCGATGGGGAAAGAATAATGGCACTAAGTTGTACCCAGGTAGACTAAACTCTGTTAAATCAGAGCCAACGCTAACCTGGGTTTCATTAAGTGCCAAAACAGCTGGTTTGTTGTGAAAAACATGGGCGTATAATGAAAAAAATGTTTTCTCAACCCACGAATGTTGCTGACATCCACAACGAAATTCCTACACATTATAAAAAACAAACATAAAAAAACACAACTCCGACGCTAACTAAGCATATTCCGTGAATTGAAAATATACGTTAGATTTACAAAACAATTTACCGCAGGTGTTATGCCCGTACGATAATTTGTTTTGGTCCACCAACAAAATCAACAACTCACGACCCGCTATTCGCCCGATGCTGCCTTTACCTTACCCAAGCAAGTGCACAAACGATAAACGAACGACACATGCAATAGTCAAGAAAGATCAACAGGGATGAAGTGGGATGGGGGACGGAAGGAAAACCCTACGCTGTTGCTTTTTCTTACGCTTTTTTTGTTATCAGCACTGACACCGGCCACCGGCACTGGCTCTATGTGGATTTTTTTTCCTTTTTTTCACACACGCACACATGCGATTTTGTATTTTTTTTTTCGCGAAACGTATTAGCGAGCCGGTAGGTATTATGTTTGTCGGTTTAGTGACACACGAATTGCATTAAAAAAAAGGCAACGCGTCCGCACGCGACGGGGAGCAATCTGCAACTCAACCTCATACCTCATACAACTTCATACCTGAAAAAACTTCGGTGTAATTTAATAGCGGTAAAAATAGTGGCGGCCAATTAAAAATGATACGTCAAATTTGAACACCCTTAATTAATTTCAAAAAAAAAGCTTCGTTAGTGGTATGAACTTTTATGAAAAACTATATTTTTAGAAAAACAAAAGCACTTACAGTGTTCCCGATTTCGTTTAAAAAGTTGACTGTTTGCGTTATAAGTTCTTTCATTTCTCTAAATTGACTAACGGAACATTAAAGATATTTTTGAAATAGTATGAAAACTCACAGCAATGTCGCATTTGCCACATCGAGCGTTGCGTAAATCGAGTTTTGCCTGTATTTTTAAACATTGGGTATTTTTTGCCATTAAACAAAATAAAAATATATATATAATTAAGGTTATTACAACTGAAACCCTTCAGCTATGACCTTAACGGCACCTACTCTCCCCTTTAAAAAAAAATATTCTTGAACTTCTTTTAATTAGCCAAAAACATCCTTCTTTGTTATGACGTCAAGGAGTTAGTCAAGTCAATGCTCAGTGGTGTATAAATCCATTTATCATATAAAATCCTTGACTATATTTAATGCCGTTTTCATGCAATCCTTTACATCTATTAATCAGGCCGGCAATCGTCACCTCGACTTCTATGCAGGAAGTGTTAAACAATGACACCAACTGAATACGACTTCCGTTCTTCACTTGTTTTTGAAACAACAGAAAATTATAGTTCTGCAATTTCATTTAGCAAATGTCCTCTCATAGGAAAAGTTACAACGTTCAACTTAAATTGTTCGTACCCCAGCAGAGCTAACAAATTACTATTTGAATAAGATAGATTACCTTAAAAATTCTGCCGTTTTGTTAATCTCTCCTTCCACCCAGTCAACGTTAATATCGTGTCAACCTAATAGAATAGTGCCGGGTTGGATCAGTGGTATTTTCATTACTTAATTTAGAACTAAAGCTAGTTTTACACGATATGTTGAATGAACATACGTATGTTCACAATGATATGCTAACAATTCTCAGCAAATATGCATATGTTCGTCTGGCGTATGATGGCCTATTACACGATATGTTGAATCTGTCCCAAAGTAGCAAATTGTTTGTTGACAAAATATGCTAACAAACAGTTTGCTATCATATTTTTTCAGCACACAGAAGACCTATCACACAATATGTTGAATTCGGTTTGCTGAAAAATTTGAAGAGCCGTTTGATTATATGCTGAACAAATTTACAGATCGCGATTTGTGCATGTTGTATTTATCGATTTTCTGCGATTCTGGTGAAATGTACGTGTAGTCTATAAAACTGTAGCGTATAGTATAAGTTAACAAACGAAACCTAAGCTGATACCAATGTTGTCATATTCACAGTTTTTTAGACAAGCTTACAGTTTTTAAAATTACCTCGTAGTACACATTACAGTTTTTTTTTAAATTTCAATAAAAGTTTAATTTTTTGTTTTAATTTCTTTAATACAAAATGAAAATGCGATTTAAATCGTAGTATGTACTATCGTATTTAAGCTTGTTATTTTATTTAAAATGATTTGCTTTGTGTTATTTTTGTTTAATAAAATTTAAAAAAAAACTAAAATCTTTTCGTTTTTGAAGGTTACAGTTTTTTGGTTGAAAATACAGTTTTTTTTTGGGAGTTTACAGTTTTATGAAAAAAAAAATCTGACAACATTGCTCAGACAAACAACGACAATAAACACGCGCAGTACCGATTCCCATGGAATAAGCAGAATTGACATGCAACACCTGACATCGTATGAATATACAATGACTAGGTACTTGAGAAGAAAAGGGTACACAATACATTTTACCTGGACCAATACATGCAGCTTGCTGCGTAAGACGAACGATTGTGGGTTTTTTCATAATGCTTTTTTAAAGGCGTATCGACTTGATCCTCGTTGTATTTATCTTTTCACTTTGTCCAGTGCGACCTGGTTTTTTGGAAATGGTTTTATGATTCGTTTTTATGATTTTTTTTTCAGTCGACTGTCCCTACTCATTGTAATGGATATACTCTGCTAATGACAAGCTGTTGTTACTGCACAGATGTTCCTAATGATGGCGTTGTAAATCCATTAAAAACACTGTCCGTCTCTTTCCTTCTCGATGTCGGCGGCGTTGACAGTCGCTAACAACAATAGAAACACAAAAAACACGTGCGGAGCGTTCAAAATGTATCGAAACTTCAAAAACATCAAAACCGTATGTTGAAAAATGTGGCGTATGCTCACGAGCCTGCTTTAGCTCGTCAGCATACATCATACGAGTCAGCATACGCCGAAAATTTGTACGAATGTTAGCAAACGGTCCCAAAAGAGTTATCACACGATATGTTCAGGTCGCCAACATACATATGCTGACTAGCCAACAAATTTGTCAACAAACAACTTTTAGCATACGTATGATGACAAAAATTTCGATATCACACGATATGTTGTGATTGGGACACATTTTTCAGCAAACGTTTGCTGATTCAACATATCGTGTAATACTAGCTTAAGGCTTAACATGAGTCTTTAATGCAGGTTGTGAGAAATCTGAAACGTGTGCAATTTTGTATGGGTAACCAATTTTTGTCTGAGTATCATACACAGCTCTATAGCAAATTTTGTCCGAGGTGGGGGAACTCCTGCACTACCCCGAAGTTATTGCTATCAACAGTGACATTTTGTCCCATTCGGTGGACAGATGTGCGTTTGTTTGTTTATTGTTAGCATATATTTGATCTTGTCTTCGTTAACTTCAACAGCAACCAATTTCACCTGTTCTTCAATCGCCGCTAAGCCTCTAACACTTCACGCAAGGAACGGCTTATGATATCATCCGCATACTCCAGTAGCTGGATGGATCTGTTGAAAATAATTCCTTCCGCGGGGACATCTGCCCTGAGCACTATCTTCTCCAGTAGTCTTCTTAAGAGGCCTCTACCCAGAAATCGAGCAAAAGTGCAAAAAATGACATTTTGTTTCTCGAACTGATAAATTATTACTGGAGCTACTGAATTGAAACTTAATGCACTTGAAAGAACAGAATTTCCTCTTCAAAAACATCGGAATAGTTTTTTTAAAAAAAAAAAACATCTCAGTTATATTATATTAGAATTCCCAAAGGAGTTTGGGAAAATTAGCATAAAATCGATTAACTATTGGCCAAACCATGAGAAGACAGAGTACTATAATACATCTGAGATCACTAGCTCAGCTAAAAGGTAATATCCAAAACACCAATAAGGTCCAGACTGGACGTGGCTGGAGTTTAAATGCTGCTCTAATACTTCTTACAGTAATATAGATATTTATAAAAATGTTGTATGACACCATTATAGAGAATTTCGAGCCCAACTAACTTTACTACAACAACTTTTAAAAATCTTGATTAAAAATGTGCTAAAATTTCAAAATGCTTGAAAAATTTAATTTTTTTCAATTGGTTGGCCAATTACTTTTTTACTATTAACAATATCGAAAAAATTGTTGATAACATAAAAAAAATAGAAAATTTAATTACAAGATGGCGGCCAAAACGTGAATTTCACGAGTGCAAAAAATGAGGTTTATAAAATTCAATCCATTCGCCTTCGACTGCTGGGTCACCCATATGGTATATTCATAAATGCTCTGGAAAATTTCGACCAATGTTCGACTTTAGTAGATACATTAATTTAAAAAAAAAGGATCAACTTTACACAAAGGTCACATTCCCAGATCGTTCGAAATTGGAACAAGATAAACCAACATTTGCTGATGATCCACATATGATTAAAGTATATTGCCTCGTTTTTCATGCTGAAATTCATGTAATGGAGCTTTGCGGCCGGAAGAGTCTGAGTAGTCTGGAATTGTCTTCAACTTTGTCTGATACTGGTTGCCTCGAACACAGTTCAGAATCAGCGTTATCTAAAATTTTATCTTGAAGCAACGGGTATAGCTGTAGCTAATACAAAGAGATAGTCGCTTTTATAAAAAAAAACTGTAGCATCATGGACCAACTCTAACTAGAGGACATCAAAATAGGCCTTTTTTGATCTCAATGATCTGGAATTCTTGTTTTAAGATAAAATCAAATATTTACTATTTGGATAAATTTCGGTTAACCATACACATTGTACTGGTTTGGTTTTCTTATTTTAAATTCAAGTTCTTGTTGAGACACCCTTTGTCGTTTCATCTATTTCCATTCAAACGATGTGGATAGTAAAATAATTCCCAATTAACATTTCTTTATCTGATAAAACTCAACAACTAACCAACAACAAATCTGTCGGTAAAACGTGGTAGGTAGTCTATCTGTATGTAAATCTATCTATCTTTTTTGTCTATCCATGTTAAATCTATCCGTCAGTGTTTTGTGGCCAACCTGCGGTAGAATTAAATTACTTCAGATGAGGGCATCCCAAAGGGCTTCTTTTATTTATGCCTTTAAATCAGCCGCCATTTTAGATGCAGGCACTAACTGTGTATTATTTAATTCACGAAAGATGACAACCCCTTTCTGTGTCTACAAATAAACGGAATTTGTCATTTGAATACTTTTTTTTGAAAAACAACAAAGGGCATTCTTAGTGGATTGTCTTTATATGAAAATGACGAACGTTTAAAAGATAACCATTCGCTTCGATATATTTCTAATACTAACCTGGGCGCGTTCAATTTGCAAGGCAACTACGAGTACCATTTTACACTTTTTTATTGATCGAATAACTCACGTGACCATCATTTGCAGTGATAGAGGGTTAACTAGTAGGGAACTCGCAGTTGCTTTGCAAATTGAACGTGCTTATTGAACATAATTTATAACCCCCACAAGTGGTCTAAAATCAGCTCAAAATTAAGTTAAATACAAATTTGTTCATTTGAGTTTGTTCTGAATAGAGTTGAAGATGAACATTCCAGTATCCTTTCTGGGCAATGTTTTTCCGTGTGATGTGGGTGAGAAATTGAAAATTCTATGCTGGAACTGAGTATGTGGCCTATTAGGAGCCTGACAGTTTGGTCTTTGCCATGATGTGTATGATTGATCCCAATGGGAAAGAGGTGAACGGCCAAAGTTCATAGACGCATGTGAATGCGAGTGTTTGTAGTTCATCATCATGTAGCCATAGCCACATCATAATTCATGAACCGTCTATAGATATACATGCTCTCAGTGATTGTTGTTGTTTCTCATGTCAATATCCTGCAATGTCCTTAATCTACTGCTGCTGTTGCCTCACATTTACGCACATCTGCCTAATCACATTATTTACATGCTGCCACTACTGCTGCTGATTTCTGGACTAAAGGGCAAATTGTGAACTCCGTTAAGTTGATGAGGATTACAATGATGATCATGTGGAGGTGCGGTGAGATGCACTGAGGCCATGGTCACGTTCTTATGTTCGTATACTACTACGTCCATTAGTGTTTCGCAAAATTACAGATTGATGCGTAGCAAAATGCCTTTGGGTTGAACTTAGGGAATTGCCACTTATTGCATAAGTCAAATGAAAGACTGTTTGTAATTTTGTGTATTGTTATAGCTACGAGTACTATTCTATTTAGCAGTTGAAAGGGACCTACAGTCTTAAGAAGCTTCGGAAGACAGTTGGATTGAATGATTTTCTGACTTTCGCAAGGAGTGGGATTCTAACATTCTGCCTCTAGCTCAGGAGTTCAAGCCACCAACCACTGAGCCACTGCCCACAAATAAATAATTAAAAACCACGCGACTGTGTAGTTGACTAGGAAATCATTTTGGTAATAAAAATATCTGATTCAACTGAGTAAATTAATAGGAAATACATATACATAGATGATTTACGCCCGATTTCTTTACCGAGTATAAAAACTCTTTAATCCGAGAACTATGATGTAATCGAAACAAAATTGTTACTCAATTCTACTCGTTCACTTGTTCACCTATTTAATTTTCTCTTCTTCTTTAACAGCGGTAGGGCTATTATCAGGAGTAAAATAATCATAACCCTCTCACTTTACTGCATCCCTTCTAGCCCGCTTGTGTGGTTCGCAGCAGGCTTCCCGATTTCGGATCACTTCATCACGGCCCAATCAAATGCTGGTGTTGTTGCATGTGTGTGATCCAGGAGCTTTTAGCTCTACATCATTTTCCCAATTTCGACACGTGCATGCTCCAATTACTGACAAGTTTGCGAGAAAGCTTCACAGCTCTTGTAACACATCTAGATTCCTTTGAGTGCATTCCAGATATTGTCTTTGTCTCTGAAATTTGGATCTACAACTTTGAAAAAAACGATTATGTTATTCCCGGGTTTAATTTTTTTGCTAAGACTAATGAGAATTATGCGGCAGGTGGTGTTGGGTTTTTTGTGCGTGATAAATATAAGATTCTCGATGTTTTATGTCCTGACTTCTTAAGTGCTGATGTTATTAAAGTTTCCATTGTAATTAATAATGACGTGTATGTCTTTCTGTGTGTATATAGACTTCATATGTTTAATGTGTCAATGTTCATAAAAGAATTTTCGGATCTTTTGGAGAAAGAAAAATCAAAAAACTTAATCATTTTGGCAGATTTTAATCTGAATATTTTGGAAAGTAGTGAGATAATTTCGAGTTATTTAGCAATGCTAGCATCTTATGGTCTGGCGTGCTTTATTAATCAGCCTACTAGAACTGCATCTGGTAGATGTTTAGATCATATTTATGGCCGTTTTAGTAATATTTGCGTAAATAATTGTGAAAAATGCGTCTTTGATTTGATGATAACCGATCATTCTATGATAGGGCTCATAGTATATGTTTCGAGTAGACCCAATGAAAACAAAACTAAAGCCTCGAGTAAAGTTATGAAAATTAACTACACACAGCTCAAAAACTATCTTTTTTACGAGTTTTGGGAAGATGTATATTCCTGCAGGGATCCTTCAACTTCTTTTACATTATTTATTGATACCCTGAAGAATCATATTGCAAATTGTTCCTCCATTTTGCCATCCAAAAAAGTGGTAAAAAGGCATAAACCTTGGATTTCAAGGTATTTATTGAATAAAGTTAAAGGCAAAAACAATCTTAGAATCAAGTGTAACAAGTACCCTAGGAATATGAGTCTTCAAAGAAAATACAAGAAACTGTGCGCTGAACTCAAAAAGGAGATTCCTCTCTGTCGGGATAATTATTACCGTTTTCAGTTGAATTCTGCTAAGGGAAATTTAAGAAATGAATGGCTTGTAGTCAATAATATTTTGAACAAATCATCGTTCTCTAAAAAACCTACTATTATTCAGATTAACGACTCAGAAATTTCTGACAAACTTGTAATTGCTAATGAATTCAACAGCTACTTTACAAATATATCTAGCAGCTTTCAATCATGTAATGACCAAAGGATTTGTTGTACATGTTCGTCTTCTCGTAGAAGTGCTATACATTTTCAAACAAACAGTTTTGTTTTTATGCCTATAACTCCTCTTGAGGTTTTAAAAGTTATAGGAACCCTAAAAAATTCGAATTCGTGTGGTGCTGATGGTATTTCGAATATAGTGGTCAAACAAATTGGATGTTACATACTGGAAGTATTAGTTAATATTTTTAATAACTGCATATTTGCTGGGGTATTCCCGGATGAGCTCAAATGTGCCGATGTTGTACCACTGTTTAAAAAAGGTTCTTCTGTTGAAGTCTCAAACTATAGGCCCATATCACTTCTTCCTGTTTTCAGTAAAATCTTTGAGAAACTTATAAAAAATAGAGTAGTGAGTTTTTTAAACGCAACTGACTATTTTAATCCATCTCAATTCGGATTTCAAAAAGGAAAATCGACTGAAGATGCACTACTACAGTTTTGTAGTCAAATAATGTCTAGCCTCGATAAGCAAAAGTGTACTGCAGGTTTATTTATTGACATCACCAAAGCCTTCGACATGGTTAACCATACTTTATTGTTAAAGAAATTAGAAAGTGCTGGCTTTCGTGGATTTATGCTTAAATGGTTTGGGTCTTATCTTGAAAACAGGTCGCAAAGGGTGAAGTTGGACGACGTTAGGAGTGCAGTTCAGTTCATCAAAATGGGTGTACCGCAAGGCTCTGTTTTGGGACCAATTTTATTCTTAATTTATGTTAACTCACTGCTTTCACTCAATTTCAGGGGTAGACCTACGGCTTTTGCAGATGATATTGGTTTTTCGTATGGCTGTGACAGTCCTTTGGATCTGATTTCAGGCATTAACTGGTATCTTAACTTATTAAGAAACTGGTTCGGTGAACACAGTTTAGTGATAAGCTCGAAAACTAAAATAATGTTTTTCAGTTTGTCTTCTTTAAACAATTTTGACGCAAATCTTTTTTTCCATGCTCCCGAATCTCAACGATATAAAATGTCAGTTTGTAATAATTGTGTGTTTAGTTGTTCTTCTCCCTCCTTTTGTAGCAGTCTAATCTGTAGTTATAATTGTTTTTTAATTGAAAAGGTCGTTGAATTTAAATATCTGGGTCTAATTATTGATTCAAGAATGAGTTTTATGAATCACGCAGAAGCGTTGAGAAGCTATTTCCGACTCACTCTTAGACATTTCTTTTATTTGAAAAATATCTGCTCTAAAAAACTTCTTAAAACAATTTACTATGGAATCTTTCATTCCAAGTTGCAATACGGAATTGTTTGCTGGGGAGGTGCGTATTTTAATAAAATACAGCCTCTGTTAACTATGCAGAAGTATGTCTTAAGGAAAATATGTCAAAAGCCGTGTAGATATCCTAGTTCTACCTGTTCGTCATTTATATTGTTTTAAGGTGTTTTTTTTTTTTTTTTTTTTTTTTTTTTAAATTCTGGCTCGCCAAGGCGATTTATAAAAGGGGGGGTACTTCGACCTAAAAGATCTTTTGTACCGTATGGGCCAGAAAAATTTTAAACTAGTAAAATTTCCACTTTCCGTGTAAAGCGGACAATTTTACCAGTAGAAGAATTCTTTATGTCCTCGGGGCTCAATTGTTCCCTGAGAAAGATCTTCTTTCTAATTCCATTAAGGGCTGGGCATTCACATAAAATGTGTTCAGCTGACTCGTCCTCTTCAAGACAGAGTCGGCACTCAGGAGAATCTGCTATTCTCATTTTGTGTAGATGATATCTCAAACCGTGGTGACCAGTAAGGTAACCTACTAGGTTTTTGATATCATGCCTGCTTAGGTTTAGACATTTGCTGGCATTATGATTGAAGGGCCGAATGGCTCGTTTGGCCTGTCTTAGACCTGGGATGTTATCCCAATGATAGATACATTTTCTATGTTCCCAGCTTTTAATTGCTGCCGTTGCTGCTGATCTAGGAGTGCAGCAGAAAGGTTCGGGACCTATGAAAGGTGTTTCTGAACCTTTTCTGGCCAGTTCGTCGGCCTTTTCGTTACCTTCTACCCCGACATGACCCGGAACCCACCATAATTTGGTCTTGTTTCTTGCTCCGAGTATTTGTAGGGTATTGAAGCAGTACATGACTGATTTGGAGTCAATGGTATACAAGCTAAGGGCGTTTATAGCTGCTTGACTGTCCGTGAAAATATGAATGGTTGCACCTTTTACGCCAGATAAGATAATGTGGCTGGCGCATTCTTGAATGGCGTGGAGCTCCGCTTGAAATACGCTGGGACTTTTTCCCATGTGGTCCGTATATTCCCGCTCCTACCCCCGTTTCCATTTTAGAACCATCCGTATACCACTTTATGCCGTTATGGCTGTTTGGTGGGTTATTGCTAACCCATGCTTCTCTTTTGGGTATCTCCGTGGAGAACCGTTTGTTGAAGCATAGTGTTTTTTGAATGCGGTCTGTGACTGCGCAGTTCATGTTAAGTTCTGGCAGTTCATCGAGAAGGGTCTTAAGTTCCGGATGATCATTAAGACTTATCTCGTTTAGCTGTATTAGACTTATTGCACTGCGGATCGCCACTTTTTGGACGTATATGTGGAGGGGTATAATTCCTGTTATTGCCTCTATGGCAGCTGTTGGACAGGTACGCATGGCTCCGGAGATACCAAGGCACGCAAGCCGTTGTACCTTTTTGAGCTTCTCTATTGCGACCTTTTGTGTGGATTTTGTCCACCATACTATGGAGGCGTATGTTATGATGGGTCTTATCATCACTGTGTAGATCCAGTGGACGATATTTGGAGAGATTCCCCAGGTTCTACCATATGTGCGACGACAGGCCCATAAAGCTCTATTAGCTTTACTGATTTTGTTGTTTATGTGAGAGTTCCAGTTAAGTCTCTTGTCCAGGATTACTCCAAGATACTTGACTTCGTCGGAATACTCTACAACTGTGTCGTTTATTGTGACTAGGCCTAGGTCTAATTTCCTCCTTTTAGTGAAAGGAACGATGACGGCTTTACTGGGATTTATGGAAAGATTTTCCTTAATGCACCAGTCTATGGCTGTCTTTAGAGCATTTTTCATTTTTGATGTGACTCCTATTGAGTCTTTGCCCCTAACTATGATGACAATATCATCGGCGTACCCAATTGTGGTGTAGCCCAAACTGCTCATCTTGTGTAGCAGGTCATCGATGACCAATGACCACAGAAGGGGTGAGAGTACTCCCCCTTGTGGGCAGCCCCTTACGGCTGTTACTGATACTGAGGTCGTTCCTGACGAGGAAGTTATTTTGCGACTTTCCAGCATCGCTTTGATCCATTTAATAGTTGGTTTATCTATATTTCTATGGTACAAAGCATTTGATATGGATTCATATCCAGTGTTGTCGAAAGCACCCTCTATGTCCAGAAAGGCACAAAGTGCGATCTCTTTGCAACGGTAGGCGTTTTTTATCTCTGTAGTTAGTCTTAACAGAGCGCCTTCCGTGGATTTGCCCTTTTGGTACGCATATTGGTGAGGGTGCAGAGGCATGCTTTTTGATATGCATTCTCTAATGTGGACGTCAATAATCCTTTCCATTGTTTTCAGGAAAAACGATGTCAAGCTTATCGACCGATATGATTTAGGTAATTCGCTCGGCTTGTTTCCCGGTTTGGGTATAAATACTACGTTTACCTCCCTCCAGGTAACAGGTATATACCCCCAGTTGAAGCTGAACCTAAATAAGGCAATCATGGATGGTAGTAAAAATTCTATTCCATTTTGAATGAGGGCTGGAAAAATACCGTCTGTACCTGATGCCTTGAATGGTTTAAATGAGTTAATTGCCCATTTAACCTTATCCGGAGTAAAAAGTGTTCCGGATAAACTATGAATTCTGCTGAGGTTTCTTGGAATTGAGACCTCCGCTGTATGGTCGTCTGTAATGACCATCGTGTGAGAACTTGGGAAGTGAGCCTGAAGCAAAGTTTTCAGCGTTTCTTCCCGGTCGCGTGTGATTGAACCATCTGATTTAATTAACAATCCCATGCCTTTTTCTTGATCCGTTGACAGGGCCCTTTGGAGGCGTGCCACCTCTGAAAGTTTTTCTATCTTCTCACAGTTTGCACGCCATGAGGCTCTTTTGGATCTGCGCAACTCTAAGTTGTATATGGTCAGCATGGATTTATATTGTTCCCATGTGCCGGTGCGTTTGGCTTTGTTAAAAAGCTTTCTCACCCTCTTTCGAATAGACTCAAGGTTATCGTTCCACCATGGTACGCATCTTTTAACCACGGTTATTTTAACCTTGCAACTATTTTTGAATGAGATAAGAATAATATCATTTATTTGACATTGCGCAGCATCTGCATCAATCGTATTTGATGGTGCTTCTGGCAGCATGTCAGATCTGACCGCAAGATTTTCGCGGTAAGTTCTCCAATTAGTCAGTCTGTTGTCATAACGGACTGACGCGTGTTTTAAGGTGTTGAAAACTTTCTTTATGAGGTCTGGCAATCGTAATTTTCGTTTAATCTCTAATCATAATTTACGTGGAAATTTTTCTAACTTGTTATCTGTACCCATTGCTCGTACCACTGCTTATCGTAATTTTTTTTCCGTTTCATCGTATCGCTTATTTAATAAACTTCCACAGTCGATCAGGGCAATATCTGTGAAGAGTAAGTTCATTAAAAGCGTAAAAAGTTGGCTCTTTAATTTTGATAATGTCAGTTTTGAATCTTTTTTTAGGTTTTGATTTTGGGGTTTATCTCAATCTACTGATATTCTGGTTTAACCCTAATTTTATGTCCATTCTGTTTAATTTCATTTTTGCCACATTCGTCTTGATTTACGTTTGGTTCTTTACTTATTGCTGTTAAATGTAAATTTTTTAAACTTTGTTCAATCCATCTTGTTTACAAATTTTTGTTTGATTTTTTTGTTTACAATTTTTTTTATTTTTATTTTGTTTTTGTTTCTACAGTGTAGGGTCAAACCACCCAAATAATTTAATTTAATTTTATATCGTTAAAGCATCTGATGTGGCATTTAATACTATTTTTTCATAATTTTTATGCAAAAATATAAAATGTCTTCAACTTTCTTATTATGTTTATACTTAATATTGAAACTTGCCATTGAACGTTGTTAATTTTAAACAATAAGAAATAAACTTAATAAACTAACTAACTAACATAAACTAATTTATTGTTTAATCGACCTTTTGTTTAATGTATGAAACAAAAAAATGTAACTATTGTAGTTGTGCATGTTAATGTAAGATGCAGGTGGTGTAGCTATTGTAGTAGCACCACTTCACGTAAAATGAAAACGAAAACCAACAGCTCTCCTTATTATATCAAAAGAGATAGTCGTAGAGCGCTATTTTCAAAATTACATCATTCAATCCTCTTAATTTTACGTGATCTGGACCCAGAATTTAATTGAATTTTTTTCAATGTTAATTGACAATGAATTGATCCTGTGTTAGGTGCATCAATATACTCTTCAAGCTAAATCGCAGACCCGATTTTCCCCTCATTTTTGGATCTGCGATATATGAGGCGTTCCACGCACATATTTGTAAATTTACTATAACTGCATATACAACATTGCCAATAGAAAGAAGAGCAAGAGTCGAGAGTAGTTATTTGTAATGGCGGATTTGTTATCTGTCACTGACACTGTCTTTCGCTGCAGATATCATTTTCTTTGAAAGGTAAACTTAAATTGAATTTATTATTCCACACAAGTATTTGCTTAATTAAACTTTGTTTGAATTTAGATTTATCAAAATCACAAAAATAGCAACCGATGAAGCCGAAACTACCAATCGTGGGCCGAATTTCGATGAATTTAATGCTACCAGCACAAATTCATGCTGGAAGTAGGTAACATACATTGGTATAGATAACATACACATTTATTTGCTTCTTTGTTCGCAGGAGAATTAGTTGCAGAAATGGTTGTAGATGTACTCGTACCTCATAAAAATATGTATTGTTCTAAGAAATAAAATAAACATGAACAAACATTTTTGATTTTTATTTTGCTTTCAACCGGTACTCGTCTCATCTAGCCTCGATTTGCACCTTAGTTTTTGGATTAGTTTTGGATTAATTTTTTCCTAAGCACAGCGAACTCACTCTCTCACAATACATACATATATGTGAGTCTGCGGCTATTACAATTTTCATACTAATTGGATCCGAAAAACGTCGTTTTTCAAACAAAGTTTTAAAAACAATGCATACAGCTGGGATTGTTATGATATAAGACGGATTCAAATGGTAGTGACTCAAAGCGCATGCAAACTTGCAGGATTTTAGAATCTGCACGAGATTTGCTGCTCTAGCACCTAGACGTTTGTACCTACGTTCGTGCCCACATTGGGGGAAACGGTTTTTCTAGAATAATGAATAAACTAGGGCCGCACCTCGAGATTGCAAATTCCAGGATTACGAGTATAATGACCTAGTCGCGAAATTTTCATGATTGGTTACTAAAATATTCACATTGAAAACATTTTTTTTTTGTCTGTAATTTGAATCTCGTACAGCAACAAATAATAAGCATTTCGTTCTTCGCAGCATATCGTCCAACTATTAAGTTAAATATGTTGTAGAATGTGGGATACCAACCCCTTTCATTTGGTACATGCTTCGTGCTCTTTTCAATCTTTCATATCAATGTCGGCTGAGCCTGCCTTCTAACTACCTGCTACCCACGGTAACCGAATTCAGCTTTTGTTTATCCTAGTAGCATTTTTTTAAGTGAAATTGAAAATCCAAAGTAGGTGGATACTAGTGAGGGTGGCGACGGTGTAGATGTCAGTGTGTTGGATTGTGACCCGTGCGGTGCAGGTTCAATCCACAACATACGCCACCCATTCACATGCAAGTCTGTGCTGAAGTCTTTATGCGAATTCACCAAAAGATTGTACACGCCTTTATTATCGAAACATAAAAGAAAAGTTATAATGGAGCTGCAACCAAGATGCAATCAAGACAGTAGGAGAACGACCCTCAAGTCCACCAAGGAAACAAAAATTGACGGAATATGTTTCACTGAGAGTCGATTAGCTGGACGATCTTTTAGCCCGAATACCGGCGTTAAATGGCTTGCACTTGTCCATTTTTAACCAAGGGCTATACAGATCTAACAAAATCTGCAAATATGATAAGAAATCGGGCGATGTGAACTGAAGCAACAATATAGGGGAATTGTGCTCAATAGAATTTAGAAGCGCAACAAATAAGATTTTTTAAATAATGCTTAATTAAGCTGAAAAGAAAGTTTAAGATGTCATAGTTAGGTATAAGACGACAGATGCCATTAGTGTAAGATGACATACCTCTTAAAAATCGTCCTTGCAGAGTTCACATATGAACTGCTTAGCTTTATGGTCAACACCAGCACATAATGCGTGGCGCCATTTTGCGCACGCCTGATAGGCGAGCCAGTGCTCCCCATTTGCAGTAGATGCACCCGACATCATCATCATCGTCCTAAAAATCTTTTTTAACATCACCTTCGCTATCTACTAATAGGGCACGTTTCGTTTGATTACGAGCTCTTAGGCTTTTACGGCGCTCCTTTTCATTTTTTGGTCGTAATTGCGCCCGAATCTCATTGAGAAAAGGACTTTCAGTGAGAACCTGAAACTTTCCTTTTAGTGCTTCTGACTTTCCCTGTTCCAGTTGATTCGGCAGCGGAGAAATTGTGTTAAGCATTTTCTCAGAGTTGTAGTTTATTAAGGAAACGAAGGGCTTAGCTGACGATGACGAAGGACCCGGAATGTCAATTGATTGCACTAAACCCGTTGATACTGAAGGACCTTGATTCTCTAAAAATTCATATGCATCAACTCGGACAGGGTGTTCCGGACTTCCAATGATTGGGTTGGTAGCATCAGCGTCAGCGGTTAGCTCGTTCTCCGTCACATCACTAGGCAAAAACTTATCTTCAGGAAATATGTTCGAATTAAAAGGATAAATTCCAGACTTTTCAAACCGCTTGTTATGTTCCCTACAGGCGCAGCACTTCCATACGCTTTTCCAAACAAAGCACTGATATGATAAAGACCAACTGTTCTGCCAGGGTGGTTTTTAAGCCACGCTGTTAACTCCCGATTATAATAAGTGTCAAGGCGACCAAAGAATGAAACATCCAAAGGCTGAATACGGTGAGTACAGTGAGGAGGCAAGCACAACATTATCACACCATTTGCTTTGGCAAATTCTAATGCGTTCAGATTTTTGTGGCGTCCATGCCCATCGAGAATTAAAAGCACCCTGTTGTCCGGATTGCAACCAGTGAACTGAACTAAATGTTTCATCCACTTGCAAAATAGTTCGCCCACCATATAACCGGTTTCATACCACAACTCCAAGGATCCAGCTGGTGCACCATCAAAATACTCACGCTTGTGATTTTTTCTTGGGAAAATTAATGCGGGGGGAACAAGATTTCCAGTTGCACTAGTGCATACTACAACTGTTACATGTTGGCCCCTTTCAGCGCTAGTTAAGGCCCCCAACCTGTTTCTTTCCTTTGAGCGCAAATATTTTTGGAGGCTTCTGAACAGTACTCAGCCCAGATTCATCCATATTATAAATTCGATGCGGTGGTATATCAGTCAGTATTTCTTCTAACATCGCGAAGAACTTCATAACTTGAGGCTTATTGAAAGCCATAGCTCTTGCGGCTGACGTTGGTTCAGGTGATCTTAATACCAATCTTGAGTTCCGGGCTCTAAAACCATGCAACCAATCCCAACCAGCCATTTGAGTCTCTTTGTTGAATTTATGGTTTATTCCTGCTTTTTCAGCGTACTCAAATGCCAATTTTCGTTCGTCCGAATTCTCGAACTCTAATATGTGTTCTACCATATTCTTTTCTACTTCTTGGTCAAAAGTTGGCTTGAAGCGGCCTAGGTTTTGCGGAATTTGATTAAAATGACGACGAAGGGTTGCTTGAGGTACTCCATACTTCTTAGATGCCAGTAGCCAACCACATTTACTTTCTTTCACGTCTTGAATTGCCTTAGCCATATCCTCCTTTGACCAGGAATGCCTGTTTGACGTTCTTTTGTTATTATTTGGCATACTGAAATGTAAAGATATATAAATTAAAATAAAATACAACCTCTTGGGTAAGATGACATACCGTGCCATCTTGGACGGTCGGGTACCATGTCATCTTATCCGATAGCATCGAAAATGTTTAGGAGATTGTTGGCACCAACATTTACTGATTAGACAAAAAATATCACACAGAAATCACTAAATACACAAATAACGGTAGTCACAAAGCACTTCAGACACAACACAATACTCACCTTATCAGAAATTCTGGAGCAAACACTTAATAAAAAAAAAAATTTCACGCACAAAATCCTTGATTCCGATCTCATTGAAAGCACGTTGCAAACTGGCAGCTGCTTTACTATGGGGATAAACAACATCGTAAAACTGCATGTCCAGACGTGTCTGGCAGAGCTGTGGCGGTTATGGTTAAGGAGTAATTGCAAGTATGTCATCTTATCGGGTATGTCATCTTAAGCTTAATTCCCCTAAGGAATCTTCTTAAAACTGAATTAAAGGAATTGAAGCAATCTGGTTAAAGATTCAGTTTAAACATTGATCAATAGACTTCAACATCGAATAAGCAGTTCATGAAATGTGGTTAACCATAATATATGGTTAAGAATTATTTAATATTAAAAAATGCTCTTTAATATTGTTCATGGAAATTAAATGTTGTTAATAACAACGAGGTGTGATATATATTAAAACAACCATTGTTATAAACACGGAGACCTGTAAATTGGCATATATACGAAATAACGGAGCACAATGTAATAATGATTTGCTCAATGACAAATGACAATAAATAGTACAAATAAAGGCAAATTATTTTAGTTACTTATTTACTAACAAAAAACGGCTGGACCGATTTCGCTGGAAACTTAATCAGTTCTGAGTTATGTAATTACGCTTCGAATAAACCTAGTCCCATGTCAATATCGTCTTTGGTTCTCGAGATAATCGTGGCGAAAGATAATTCCGAACGCACATAGGTACATACGTACATACACACGGACAGACATCTCTATAAAAACGTTGAATTTGGATTCTGGTGATCTTGAAACGTGGAGATATGTCAAAATCCGCGATTCACGTAATCGGACCCATTACAAGAACTTCCACTGGGAAGTTAAAAATAAGAAAAATATTTTTAATTGAAATCAAAAAAAAAAAAAAACAATCGCTCTTTGCTTTAAATTATTATTTTATTTTAATGAAAAATGTTTAATCTGGAAATCTTGCCGTTGAAAAACTATACCAGGACTGCAACCTCTACCCACACCACAAAAAAGGAGTTTGATGATCGGCTGTGGCAGCCCGAGAAACAATTTATTTATTTAATCCAATTTTCATCAATTAATATTTTCATGTGACTACAATAACTAGCATTTCAAAATATTACCTTATTTTGTCCTGCTCCTTGATATGGTAGTCGATTTAGCGATGAGAGAATGGCCACTTAATTCTTCTTAATTGCATTCAAAATGGATAAATAATTTATTTAAAGTCAAGTCGAGGATAACGACCGAATGAGTTAGATTGCCACTTAATTCAAATGAGAAGGAAGTTATAGAGCGGCGTTGGCAATTGTGCACATTCTTCCTATCATATCCATTAACGAGAATAATGTAGGTATACTGGTGAATTTTGCAAAGTGAAATAAAAGTTGTCCTTTTTAGGAGGAAAACGGCAATTTCTCGTGCGCTCGCCTAGCCAGGTGCTGAAGACAAATAATTAACAGATTAAACTTTCACCAGCTATTTTCTCATCCCATCCAGCTGGCTGGTATTACCTTCTTTATTTAACTGGCCAAACAAAATATTCGATCATGTGCGGCTGGTGGGGTTACCGATAGTATTTTATTTTTGTGCTTAATTGTAAAAATGCAGCGGAGTTGAATTGAAAGTAACTACATATTTTTAAGCCGATATGATAGTCTTTAACCCAAGAAAAGGTTTCTTAATTCATCCCTTCGAATAAGGCATAAAACTAGGAGGTCTAGTGGTTTCGGCTTTTATATTTTGCAATTAGTTTAAAAAGAAATATGGAAAATTTATTCCATTTTGTTCTTCGATAATTTTAACAAAAAGAGAAAAACTAAAACTCAAGTTTCGACTTAAACTATATAACGATAACCCTGACATGGTAATAGTTTGGGAATTTGCATTCAAAAGGTGAAGACAATAGAATGGTTGGAGTTGGAGCTCCCGCGAAGATGCTGTGAGTTATTGATTCTGCTTAAGCCCAGTCACGATTAACGGAAACAGACGGTACCTTCTCGTGTAAAGGGTAAAATTTGTTGGAAACTACACCATAATTTGTCGTTCAATGTATTTTATGTAAATGCGATTAAACTAAAGTGCAAGACTGGGCCGCACGATAACATTCTCGCTTTTATAAGAATTAGTTTCGAAACACATTTTTTAATTAGCCATTATCTATATTCGCAAAATCAGGAGAAAAAAGAATCGTAACAATGTCGATTACATGTAGATAGCTATATTTGATCTGTCTTAATTGCATTTCAAAATTAGTAAATTAAAAAACATTTCGAAATTCAATTTTATACCTTTCAGCAGACTACAGAAATGGGTAATCAAAGTATAGTGGCATTTTATAGGGGTAGTATAACATATAAGTTATATTTGTGGCGGGTGGTATGGACACTGTAAACAGTGCCCTTTTGGCAACGCCGCACACCACGCCAACGTGACAGAAGAGGATAGAAGCCGCCTGATGGAAGCCTCCTACAACCATCCAACCAGCATCTAAGATCACCCGTTACTTTTCTCCGGTAAAACTCATCGGCAGATTAAACCGTACCGTCAACTAGTTAGAAGTTAGGACCAGTAATAAAGCCGTATTTTGTTTCTTTTTTTTGGAATTTTTGTGTATCATTTTCCTGCGACTAAAGTGGTGACCCCGACGTGATGTCCTTCGACGAACAAGAAAGGCCATACGGCAAACGACCACGCGGACGTAGCAGCAAACTACTACGCACGCTTGCAGATCCCACAGTTTTTGGAAGCAGACGTCGACAATTGGTTTTATCAATTGATTTTTTTCTTTCGCGCATCTGGGATGGTGCAGGACGTTCGGAAATTCGACACAGGTGGCTCACAATTGCCACCCTCGTGCATTACGGAACTCCGACCATTAATCGACGCCACGCCGGAGCGTGAGAAATACGAATATATCCGCACTCAATTGCCGAACTTTTTCGCCGATAGCCAGCAAAAACGACTTCGTCGCGTACTTCACGACATGCCCCTCGCTAAATATAGCGGTGCTGCTTTACTTATGGGCTTCACGCCTACCGCAATCCGTTCATGCAGTTACCGCACTGGTGAAAGTCTCGTTAACTTTATGCAGTCGCACCCACTGCTTCGATAGTAACACCATCCGAACACCAAGCTAACACCAGCGCCTCTTCATGCTCACCCGCAATAGCCCATTTGGTGCAAGAATTCTCCAAATTGCTAACGCATCAGCGACAACAGTGACCATCACGACCACGTACACGCACTCCGCCACGACTGGCTCAGCGAGCAGTTCGATGACTGCTGGTTTTACCGCAATTTCGGCAATAGGGCAACCAATTGTCGCCCACCATGTCGCTTTCGTCGTCAGTCCTCAGCTATTTCGCCTTTGGCACGACAAGCATGACTTCGCTCGATGCTCTCGGATGCAGTGGTAAAACGCTAACGTGCTACAGCGTCCATCAATCGACTATATCTAAGTGACGAAAATACTAATCTCCCTTCTCATCGACACAGGTGCCGAAGTTTCCTGTATTACAGCTTCTTCATCGACCAGAAAGCCGGCCCCAACCACCATGCAGCTGTTTGCCTTAAACGGCTTGCCAATCAAAGTTTACCGAGAGGTCACTCATGAGCTCAACTTGGGTCCCGGGCGTCCATTCGCTTTGACTTTCATCGTCGCCGACGTCACTTCTACCACCATCGGAGCCGATTTTCTCCAACATAATGACATAATGGTCGATGTAAAAAGGGCACACCTTATAGATTCACGTACCAACTCGCTATCGAAGAGGCTTTTCGCTATTACCAGCAGTCAACCATCCCATCAGCTCAACCACCGAAACGCGCAATTCGCCGACATCATAATGGCACACCTTAGCATCACTCGCCTTGCACCACCCGGAGCATCGACTAACTCAAAAGGCACTTCATAGAGCACCGTGGTCAGCACGAACACGACGTCTACCGCCAGAGAAGCTTACCGCCGCAAGGAAGGAATTCGAGTTGCTCATGCGCGCCGGGATATGTCGACCATCCAAATCAAATTGGTCGAGCCCGCTTCATATGGTGCCCTGTGGGGACTACAGAAATCTCAACGCAATTAATATACCCGACCGCTACCTGCTACCGTACCTACAAGGTATTTCTCCCAAAAATTCTCCCGACGCAGCAGCGTTATTACACATATTACAAAAAAAGTCACCGCGATTTACTTGGCCGTACGCCATTTCCGAGGCCTGTTGTGTAACGAACTTCGACGCTACGCAACTCCCGACGAGCGCTTTACCAACATCAATATCGACATCCTAGTGCCGTTACCACCTTCCGAGGGATATCGATTCCTCTTGACAGTCATCGATCGATACACTAGGTGGCCGGAAGCGTATCGAATGGAAGACATGACCGCCGAATGCCCTCATCAAAGGCTGGATTGCCCGATACAGAACCCCTCTCAAGTCACGTCTGATCAAGGAAGGCAATTCACCTCATCGATCTTCACCGAACTCTGCAAATACATGGGAACAAACCACACTATGACGACCTCATATCACCCGCAAGCAAACGGAATCGTCGAGCGTTCTGTGTGGACTATGTGGCGGGGGGTGAGGACACTGTAATCAGCGCCCTTCTGGCAACGCCGCACACCACGCCAAAGTGACAGAAGAGGATAGAAGCAGTCTGATAGAAGCCACCTACAACCAGGTGTTAATGTAATCATTAGTATGGTAGGTACCGTTATTTAAAACGATAAAATATAGTACAAAACCCAAATACTAAGTCTGAAGTAAATCCGTCCACCAATTGCGATTGGAGCCTCGGTGAAAGACAGACAGATGGACGGAAATGCGGGACACACTTTTTTGGACTTCTCTATAGTCTCAGTTTGAGTTCAAAATTTCAGCACTATTGCAATATCTTTCTCTTTAGTATACTAAAGTATACGAGAAAGTTTAAAAAAAAAAAAAAAATATATATCTACATAGAGATAGATACGTAATTATATTAACTTGAATGTCTCGCACTTTTATCGTCGATAGCCGATTGTTTATATTTTAATATATTTATTGAGAATTTTTGTAACATTTCGTTTTTATTAGTTAAACCATTAAGCTCATAATTTGTCCATATGCGCTGTATCCTTATTCGTATTGTTTAAGGTAATGCGTGGAAATGTCCCCCTCAAACAGATTGCAATAACTCACGTACTTTCGGTACTGGTGCCTACTCTCTTATCGTGAGGTTTTCGTCAATGCAACTCGGCTATAAAACTGTCTTCCGCGTTATATTTCGCGAACTGGGGACCTCGTTTGTCGTGTGTTTAAAGAAAGAACTAGGAGCATATTTATCCTTGCACTAAAACTTTGTTTTATTATATTTTTTGTTTAAACGTGTTTTTTACAAAATATAAATATTAATCGAATGTTAATAAATAATTTTTAATCAAACTATATCATTTGGTTTTTTTGTTTTGGTTACCTTAGAAACTCATGCTTGTATAAATTAATGAAATATTTTATCTTAAAATGCAATCAAGCAAATACCAAACAAAATTTACATATCGTGTAACTTCCATGATGGTATAAAACAATATTAACATATGTTAAGACATTAAAAAAAACAATTTTAATTGTAAACTACTTTTGTTTTTCTATGAATATTTTATTAATAAGGACAATCAATTTTGTAATTACCCGTGTTTTTTTGGGAACCCATATATGCCAAGAGAGAAAATCCCATAAAAATCATATGCAGTCGCCTGGTGCTTATAATTGCAATTCGGTACTCTTGCTACGGGAATTGCTGAGAGCTGTCAGAATAATATTTTGAGAACATATCCACAAATAGAACAAATAGATCCGTGTCAAGCCAAAAGAAGCAAGCACTTGTAATAATAAACAAAATCTAACATTTCTGAAATAACACCATAAGTTTGTTCATAGTTCATAGAGTATATTCAAAATAAGTAGCCATCAACAAAAGTCGACCGTGGTAGGTGCTTGTACGAACGAAGGGTAGCGAGATACATAATGGTATTAATAGTAACAAAATCTAAGAACAAACAAACAAAATTTCATTCGACAATCGCAGTAAAATTCGAATATCTATCCGCAGCAGGATTTGACTTCTACTTTTATCGGCAGTGATTCGCAGTGGCATGATGTTGTTTCTGTAATACGTATAAAATTCTACTTCACTACGGACAGCTTTCCCAAAAAAACACGCTAATGTAAACTGAAGTGCATCATGCGGTTGAGCTTTTCGGCTTATTATTTTCCATGGATTCCTCCTCGGATAAGGAATCATCTTCACCTTCAATTGCGATAATAGGATCCTTGACATAATGACCAAATACAAATTTCTTCGTTAGATTGGTATGCACCATTGGTATCTGGATATCACTATACAAGAAACAGGTGAGAATATAATTTTATAAAATAAGTATATGTATAAAACAGTGTTGTAAAATATTTATAAATTATTTTATATTTTTAAAATTGTTTTAAGTTTAAAGTACGCTTCTCAATGCGGTGTTGTATTCCCTAAGCCTATCAATATTCTCTTCGAGCGAAAGTTAAAATAACTCACACCTCACACCAGCTTAACACTGCCAAAAAGAAAAAAACTCATAATGCAAATGGGAGATACAAATCTCGTTTGGTTCATACTTTTAGAATAAAATCCTAACATAACATAATAAAAATACAGGGCCATACAGGGCCCAAAACCTAACTTCTCTAACCATTTTTTTATGCGAAGTTATATTTTTGGCTCGAATGGAAGGCACCTTCAATTTTAGCCCGACTTCGAATGGCTAATTTGAGAAAGATCTATTGACAATTGATACGCCTGAATCTTTGAAGAACTTTCGCAAGAGGTGAGACAATGGAAAAAACTTTAGGTGTTTATGGTGGGAATTGAACCTTGGACCCCTCGGTCAGCAGTCCAACCCACGAATTCTTAACATTGGAAAAAATTAAATTATGGCGCGTGGCACACATGAATTGAAGGAAATGAAGGACATATTTTTTAAATGTTAAAAATAATAAAAAAAAACATAGGGACGGGCTACAGTCCGCTTGGGCGAACTATTGGATACCCTATTCTTATTCCTATCCCTCATAAGTGGGCGTGACAAAAATCTAAGTATGGTTGAATTGTTAAGAACGCTCTACATATTTTGTTATATAACATTTAAAGGATTTTATCAAAAAAACGCTCCCTATCTCAAACTTGGGTGTTTCAATAAAATTGTTTTATTTAATTGTGGGCGTGTCAGTAGGCGGATTTAAAAAAAATAACACATGAGAATAAAGGGCCCCTAGAGAGTATATATTATAATTATAATTTCAGCTTTGAATTTTCAAAAAAAAAAAAAATAATTATGATCGTGTCAGTCAGTGGGCGGATTTTGAAAATATTTACACATGAGCATAAAGGGCCCATAGAGAGTATATATTATAAATTTCAGCTCCCTAGCTCAAACTTTGGTTTTTCAATAAAATTGTTTTATTTATTTGTGGGCGGATGAAATTTTTATATCCCGACCAGTTTTAGGAGTCATAGATCATATATAAAAAATTTCAGCTTTCTAGCTCAAAATTCGATTGTTTCCAAAATTTTGTTTTTTGAGTTTGTGGGCGTGTCTGTGGGCGGATTTCAAAAATTCGTAAACTTGATTATTTCGGGACCCTAGAGAGTATATGGTTAAAATTTCAGCTCTCTAGGCCCAGTTTAAAGGCCTAATTTTTGCCGACGGACGGACGGGCGGACGGACGGACATGGCTAAATCGACATTACTATCGATGCTGATCATAAATATAGTACTCGTAACTTTTAGGGGTCTACGGGCAATATTAAGGTATGTTACAAACTATGCGTCAAAATTAATATACCCTTAGAATAGGGTATACAAATAATAGGCATTAACGGCAAATACAGGGCCTAAAACCTAGCTTCTCCAAAAACTTGCTTTTGTGAAAAGGAAGGGACCTACAATTTTAAGCCGAATCCGAACGGAAAAAGAAGCTTTTCATGACAATTGATACTCTTGGATTGTTGTCAGACGTTCGCAAGAGGTGGGGCAGTGGAAAAAACTCTAGATGTTTATTGGTCACGGCGGGATTTGAACCGGTGACCTTTCGATTAGTAGTCCGACACACTAACCAATAGATTTTCAAAAGGATTGAAATCAAGACATTGATCAGGCCACTCCATGACCTCAATCCTATTGTCCCTAAATTACTGCTTAGCTATAATTCTAGTTTGTTTGGGGTCGTTTTACTGCTGGAACATTTTGAATTATGGTCTACGTATGGACGAAAACAATATATTGAATATAGTAGGGAACGCATCCCCAAACCATGAAAAGTCGATTCACCATATTTTAGAGTCTCCGCAGTGAACTAATACAGCCGAGATCCGTAACAATATGATCCAGCAAACTGTATCAGGTAAAGTCACAAAAATATCTAGGTTATGATTATATCGGGTTTTTCAATAAGGACATAACAATTTTGTATTTAAATAAAACCTCGAATAATTGAGATATCGGGCTAAAAATGTATTCCAGGTGGAGTGCATTAAAGAATGGAATTCGGTCTCGTTCAGCTATCGATTCTTTGGAGCCAATTTTGCACCACTCTTCCACACAAAGCGGTCGGAATGTAGGCAATTTCGCGTTCGATATTTTTCCTTACCTCCTCTTACGTTGTATAAACGTATACAACGAAATCCAACGTTGTTGAATGGCACGAGCAAGACATTCGACCATTTCTCGAGATTACATATTATTACCGAACTTCCCCTTTAATAAATCAATTGTTTGACAAGTTGTGTGGCATGTGACTCCATCTTCCAACATGGCACGATTGCAAACTCCACACCTCCGGCATGAAATCCACACGACACTTTCAGTTTTCGTGGATCCAATGAAGTCTCTTGAAGCACATGTGGCTTGTTGCTGTCCAATAACACATGTTTTGCTTATTGACAAAGCCGTTAGAAGCCAAAAAGAAGCTTCATCGCTGAAGATGATTTTTCGATCAAATTCAGGATTTTCTTCAAACGTTTGCATAGCCCAATCGGAGAAATTTCGCTTCTTGAAATGATCAAGAGACTTCAGTTCTTGATCTTGAGTTAATTTAGTCTTATAAGGGTGAAGACCAAGATCTTTTCCACGCAATGTGGACTGAGAGACTCCCATTGAAATTGTCGTGAAATCGACGGAGTTGGCTCATTTGGAATTGAAGCACTTATGTCTGCGATATTTTCGGTACCTACTTCGACCGGTGCGTTGTCTCACTGCCACAGGAACATTCAATTGTGAATATGTTGACTCAAATTTTAGCTGATATAGACGCTTAGCCTGTCTGGTGGGATGATTATTACGACCGAAAATTGGAGTGAGCGCTCTTAAATTTGCGACCACCGGCTCAGAATTTCCGTAGTTATTTTCAATAATTTCCAAACGTTACTCGTTCGTTAATTTCACTATGCTAAATATGTAAGCCTAGCCTGACGTTTTGCTATTGACTGATCATAAAAAGTTTTGCATTAAAATACAAAATTGTTATGTCCCTATTGAAAAACCCTGTACAAAACAGATGTTGCTTAATGCTATTATTTGACTCGCAACTGTATGTACAATGTACACATTCACACATAGATATTTATGTTGTTTATTCTCGAAACTAAGAAAATAAATTAATTCCTATTGTAAGCAATATATTTTCGAATCTTTAATCAATTTAATTTATACTGTAATAGTTACTAATATCTTGTCTTCACGTCTGCTACAACAGCATTTGCAATATCAATAATGCTATTTTTAAGGCCAGACTTTTCCAGATGATCGCATAATGTTGTAATAAATATTCCCCCACGTCTTGGATCCAAATAAGAAACGTAACCTACGGAGAAAATAAGCAAATATATGAGAACAAAAAGCGGCCAAGTGCGAGTCGGAAGGCCCATGAAGGGTTCCGCGCGAATTATAATTATTATTTACTTAGGCACCTATTACAGATTTATTATTAGAAAATAATGGTTCACGGTTTACGCATAAGGTTTATGTTTATAAAATTAAATGTTTTTTTTTTTATATTTGAGTTGATTGAATGAAAGGTAAATTGCGGTTTACGATTTATGACGTATTAAAAAATACTTACTAGATCTCGTTCAAACAAATTTTCGATGGAAGTTTGCATGGTAATGTACATTATTATACCCTATTCTAGGGGTATATTAATTTTGACGCATAGTTTGTAACATACCTTAATATTGCCCGTAGACCCCTAAAAGTTACTATATTTATGATCAGCATCGATAGTAATGTCGATCTAGCCATGTCCGTCCGTCCGTCCGTCCGTCCGTCCGTCCGTCCGTCGGCAAAAATTAGGCCTTTAAACTGGACCTAGAGAGCTGAAATTTTAACCATATACTCTCTAGGGTCCCGAAATAATCAAGTTTAAGAATTTTTGAAATCCGCCCACAGACACGCCCACAAACTCAAAAAAACAAAATTTTGGAAAAAATCGAATTTTGAGCTAGAGAGCTGAAATTTTTTATATATGATCTATGGCCCATAAAACTGATTGGGACATAAAATTTTCAAAATCCGCCCACTGACACGCCCACAATTAAATAAAACAAATTTTGGGAAAAATTGAATTTTGAGCTAGAAAGCTGAAATTTTTTATATATGATCTTTGGCCCATAAAACTGCTTGGGACATAAAATTTTCAAAATCCGCCCACTGACACGCCCACAATTAAATAAAATATTTTTTTTGAAAAACCAAAATTTGAGCTAGGGAGCTGAAATTTTTAGTATATACTCTCTAGGGGCCCTTTATGCTCATGTGTAAATATTTTCAAAATCCGCCTACTGACACGCCCACAATTTTTTTTTTTTTATTTTTGAAAGTCCAAAGTTTGAGCTAGGGAGCTGAAATTTATAGTATATACTCTCTAGGTGCCCTTTATGCTCATACTTAAATTTTTTTTAAATCCGCCTACTGACACGCCCACAATTAAATAAAACAATTTTATTGAAAAACCAAAGTTTGAGCTAGGGAGCGTTTTTATTTACAAAAGCTTAGTTTTTTCGATAAAATCCTTTAAATTTTTGTCACGCCCACTTATGAGATATAGGAATAAGAATAGGGTATCCAACAGTTCGCCCAAGCGGACTGTAGCCCGCCCCTATGTTTTTTTTAATGCTATATTTTTCTTATTTTAGAAGTTACAGGGGGGGGGGGAGACACATTTTACTACTTTGGAAGTGTCTCTCGCGCAAACTATTCAGTTTAGAAAAAATTGATATTATCATTTTTGAAGACCTATCCATAGATTTTGAGTTTCAGTTCTAAGTATGGGGAAATCCCAAAATTTATTGTTTTTTTTCTATTTTTGTGTGAAAATCTTAATGCGGTTCACAGAATACATCTACTTACCAAGTTTCAACAGTACAGTTCTTATAGTTTCGGAAAAAAGTGGCTCTGACATACGGACGGACAGACAGACAGACAGACATGACGAATCCATAAGGGTTCCGTTTTTTGCCATTAGCTACGGAACCCTAAAAATAGCTTTCATTCACAAATGGCCTTGCTCATATTATTTTTTGTTTCTTTGCCCTAGCGTTTATCTTTTCAATGTACTCATTTCATATGATTGTTCTTTCGGTAGTTTTGTGTTATTCAAAACAAAATATACTCGTTTTCACTAAAAGGGGTTGTTTCAAAAACAGCGTCTAAAATTTTTTGTTAGTAAGATCAGCGCCCGCTAAACGGGGGGAAAGTCAAAGTATACATTGGGTACTTTCAGTTTCCAATGCAACGCTAAGTTTACAAACTTTTTGAAGGCGTTAGATCTGCTTCTCGGAACTCACTTCCTGGCTGCACAATTATGTACAGATCGATAAGGAGGCCTTAGCGATTATAGCAGGTGTGAAGAAATTTCATAATTTTCTTTATGGAAGAGATTTTCAGATTGTGGCGGATCACAAACCGTTGGTGGGATTATTTAATCCAGAGTAATCGACTCCAATAATACTTACACCAAGAATGCTTCGATTGAGTGTGTTTTTAAATTCAAATGGATACAATTTCAGGAAAGTGCATAGACGGGGTTATAAAAATGGCAACGCAGATGAACTGTTTTCTCGGGCATTGAAGGGTGGACTCCCGAGCTAGAAGAGAAGAGGAGTTCAGACCCTTTCACCAACGCCTTTATGAAGTGATCATTTGGTGATCGAATTATAATTCCAGAATCTGTTCTGAAGCTGGCCATCCCGGAGTGGTAAAAATGAAAGCCTTGCCGGAAGCTACATATGGTGGCCGAAGATGGATGCAGACATTGAGGCAACAGTTAAAAGGTGAGTATCATGTTAACAATCCCGCCGAGAGAAGTCAAAATCCTCTATTTATCCGTGGGAAGATACTTAAAAAGCCATCGCCACGTGCACATGTCACCTTCGCCGACCCTTTCCAAGGTAAGACGTTTTTTATTCTGGTTGATTCTTTATCGAAGTGGCTAGAGGCCAAGCTCGTTTCTACAGCGAGTACAGTTTGTGCAGTGAAAAGTCTTTGCTCGATTTTTGCAACACGTATAGTTTACCAGAGCCATTTGTATATGACAATGCAACAACCTTTACGTGCGAGGCTCACATTCAGTCTCATTCTCACATCCTTATTGCTCTTTATTATCCTTCAAGTAACGGGCAGGCAAATAGGATGGTTCGTACTACAAAGGATCACCTCAAACGGAACACCGAAGGATGCATTAAACTTCGTTTGTAAAGATAACTGCTTTTGAAACATAATACACCGTCGACAGTAACTGGTAAATCTCCGGAAGAAATATTATTCAAACGTCGTCCAATGGCCTTCTTTGAGTAGATTCACCCGGATAACCAACCACTTCGTTCGTCTAAAAAAGATCCGTCTGCATGCAATGCAAAGATAACAGCCAGAAACCAACAAACTAGTTTTCGGCAGGCACTATTCGAGAGGACCGGTGGCGCAAAGGTTAGTGTGTTGGGTTACTAATCTAAAGGTCTCAAGTTTAAGGGTTTTTTTCAGGTTTTTTTTCCACTGCACCACCTCTTTCGCACGTCTCACATCCAAGAGTATCAATTGTCATGAGAAGCTTCACAAATTTGCCGTTGGGATTCGGCTTAAAATTGTAGGGCCCCTAAAATTTCGCACACGCAAATGGTTGGAGAAGTTAGGTTTTAGTCCCTGACCTTATGCCTAATATTTTTTTATTTTTATTCGAGAGGACTTACTAGTATTCCAGCTACTATAACCAAGCAAACTGGCACACTAACCACTTGGGCACTGCGCCCACGCGGCCACGCGTGGTGGCTCACGAATCGTGCTACAAAAACAAAACGTAATAACTTTTTTTTCTGTGTGAGTAATTAGCGAGGTTATTTTTTTTTGGCAGGCAACTATTGCGATTTATTAAAATGAATGTTTGGGATACCGAAAATAGAATTTGGATAGTGCAGCGGTACCATGCTTTGCAGTCCTTCATTTCCGTCCAAAGGCAATATAGGCGGGAGTTTGGCGGCACTCCTGCGAGTAGATGGACCATTATAAGGATGTTTAACATGTTTGCCGAATCTGGATGCATCGCATGAAGACCGTACCATCTAGATCCCTATGTTCGGGTTCAAGACAAAATTGCGGATGTAGCATCATCAATTCAGGCAAATCCAAGCGTTTCGATTCGAAACTTATCGGCGCAAATTGGAGTTAGCAGGGGGTCATTACAACGGATAATTCATGATGACTTAAACGTGTTTCCTTACAAAGTCCAAATTGCAAGCAACTTAAACCCTCTGGATTTGCGTATTCACCTGGAAATCTGCTAAAAAATGATTGAAATGACTGAAGAAGACAACAGCTTCATAAATTGCTTGTTTATGTCTGATGAGACCCATTTTGATCTAAACGGCAAGCTAAGAAAGCAAAATTGCCATATATGGAGTAAATTTAATCCAGAAATACTCAATGAGACGGTACTGCACCCAGAACGAGTCACTGTGTGGTGTGCAGTTTAATCAAGGTGCATTGTGGGGCTATACTTCTTTAAAGAAAACGGTGTAACAGTAACTGTCAATGGGGACCGTTATTTAAAGGTGTTGACGGAGTTTTTTTTTACCCAGAGCTGCGCCGAAGAAGTATCCTTTTCAACAGCATTCGGTTCCAGCAAGATGGAGCAACTGCACACATAGCCACACCGGTTATGGCGGAGCTCCAACGGAAATTCCCAAACAAATTAATATCCAGAAACTCCACTTTCCGCTGGCCCCCAAGGTCACCTGACCTGACTGCACCACGCATATGCGTGGATGAGCATGGGGGTCATTTACGGTCTATTATCTTCAAAAACAATAAGTTATATAAAATAAAATTAAAATAAAAGGAATAGATAGATTAAAAAAAAAGTTATTTGAAATTTTTATTGTAGCACAATTGGTGCGCCACCCTGTACAATCATGTGCAAACTAAAGAATATACGACTCGTACGCTATAGTCAGTCTCCCGAATACTACCGGCTGCCTAATGTCTAGCAGACTTATATAGGAAGTCATAAGCTATTGTTTTACATCAGCTTTTTATGCATGGAATGAGGTAATTTCAAATGGAAAATTGGTTATTTGAAATCTATCTGCGGAAGGGTTTCAACCAATATTAATCGGCAGCGATAAATAAATTCTTCAGTGTAGGTCTTTGAAATGTTATTTTGTTAAACTTATTCAATTTATTTAATTAAGTTGCTTTTATATACTATATGTACCTTAAATGGAATGAACAAATACACTACTACTTCTACTAAAATTACACATGTATCATATGACATTAGTAAAAAAGATATAGACACTAACGGCTCATACTATAACTACTAGAAACTAAATCCGATCTTCTCCAACCATTTGTGGGTTGTAAGCTTTTCATTTATGTTTCAGAAATAGTAAGCTATAGCGGCCGCCACTTATACTAGGAGATAGTAATAAAATATAGGAAGACAACTTATTTCAAATGTTATATTTTTATTATGTACTCACCTTCGACGCAACTGCTTATTTGCAGGATTTCAGAAGGTATCGCCGACGGTCTTACACGTGGTCCCTCAATCTCAAACAAAGGATTTACCGGACCTTTGCATGCCTGGGAAACTAATAGCTTCAGTTTGGATGTGAGGCTTCTATTTGTTAAAATTGGATACATTATATCATGGTCCAGTGAATATTCACCATCCTTCGCTGCAATTATATTACTTTCGTGTCCATGTGACATGATAACGATCACCAGGCAGGACAAATTTTCAAAATCGTATGACGAAACTGTAATCAAATGAAGAACACTGCTTTAGTAACCAAAACAATAAATGTAGTTAGGTTGAAATAAGTTAATAGGTCGATCGGTATATATGTATATAAACATACATATTCCTGATTTTGCTAGAATCGGAGAATTTGGCTTCAATGTACGAGTGTTAGGAATATTTCTCCGACATAACGTAATGCGAAGATATGCGACTTTTGCGTCTGATTTTGCCAGCCGAATGTCAATTTCTCTCCGATTATCTCCGAAAATTATTCGTCGCGGAACATTTATACGTTCGGAAAACGGATACTATTGACGTAAATTGAGTCTCCGGCTGGATTTGCGTTTCGGAGAAAATTACTTTCCGAACGGATAATTAAAACACAGATGAAAATGAAAAAGATGTTACAAAAAGTAAAAATATAAGTTTCGATGCGGTAGCAATACTTTTTTGATGCGCATCTGCAATGCAACCTTGACGCAAATGTCAATCATACCATCAAACAAAATATCGATGCGTGTCGTTTGCTCAGTTGATGTGCATCAATAACTTTTTTTATGCATTAGGAATTTTGTGCCTTTGTCGACATTTTTTCGAGTTTCGGAAGTTATGACTTTGCATATAATACGCATCTGATTCATTTTGAATCTCAGCCTATATAATGTAGGGGAAGGGGTTGTATCTTATTCCGAGTGTCACTTCTCGGCAAAATACTAAGCATGCAATTTGATTTGAACTACAAAAACTTTTTTTTGTTGTGTCTATTGAATTGCGGTTCTTATACCCTATTCTAAGGGTATATTAATTTTGACTCATAGTTTGTAGCAATCCTTAAATAGAACTCTAGAATTAAATATATTTGGGATCAATTCAATTCAATTTTTCTTTATTCAAATATGTACATAGTATAGAAATTAGTTTACAAATTATTTAAACAATTTTACATGGAGGTAATCCTCGTACACACAGAATGGTTAGTGACATCTATTATTTAAAAAAAAAATAGAGATGCCACAGAGATGATGCCACATTTGGATATTGTTACTTTGTGTGCGTTGTACAAAGGCAGATAAAAAGAAAAGGATGGCGTGAAAAAGAAGTTAGAAAAAATAAAAAATACAGCAATTAGGAAAGAAAAGCAATCTATAACAAAAGAAAACATAGGGACGGGCTACAGTCCGCTTGGGCGAACTGTTGGATACCCTATTCTTATTCCTATCCCTCATAAGTGGGCGTGACAAAAGTCTAAGTATGGTTGAATTGTTAAGAACGCTCTACATATTTTGTTATATAACATTTAAAGGATTTTATCAAAAAAAACGCTCCCTAGCTCAAACTTGGGTGTTTCAATAAAATTGTTTTATTTAATTGTGGGCGTGTCAGTAGGCGGATTTAAAAAAAATTAACACATGAGCATAAAGGGCGCCTAGAGAGTATATCTTATAAATTTCAGGTCCCTAGCTCACTTTGAATTTTCAAAAAAAAAAAATAATTGTGGGCGTGCTAGTGGGCGGATTTTAAAAATATTTACACATGAGCATAAAGGGCCCTTAGAGAGTATATATTATAAATTTCAGCTCCCTAGCTCAAACTTTGGATTTTCAAAAAAATTGTTTTATTTATTTGTGGGCGTGTCAGTGGGCGGATTTTGAAAAATTTTTATCTCGAGCAGTTTTAGGAGTCATAGATCATATATAAAAAATTTCAGCTTTCTAGCTCAAAATTCGATTTTTTCCAAAATTTTGTTTTTTTTGAGTTTGTGGGCGGATTTCAAAAATTCGGGACCCTAGAGAGTATATGGTTAAAATTTCAGCTCTCTAGGTCCAGTTTAAAGGCCTAATTTTTGCCGACAGACGGACGGACATGGCTAGATCGACATTACTATCGATGCTGATCATAAATATAGTAACTTTTAGGGGTCTACGGGCAATATTAAGGTATGTTACAAACTATGCGTCAAAATTAATATACCCTTAGAATAGGGTATAAAAAGGATAAATTCAAACATTCAATAATTACGTCTTAAATAGATAAATAGAAGTGGGCAAATATTTTTTTTTATTAATATTATGCAGTATAGCGCAACAGGGTCTCGATTTCAGTATGGCCAAAAGCAAGAAGCCAAGATCTCGTTACTTTTGTAAATAGAGTGTTATAATTTATAAAGTTTGCATGAGATAATGGAGTAAGAGTTTCTGTAACTTGTAGTACGAAAAACAGGAATATTTACACCAGCATCGATAGTAATGTCGATCTAGCCATGTCCGTCCGTCCGTCGGCCGGCAAAAATTAGGCCCATAAACCACAACTAGAAAACTGAAATTCGGAACGTATACTCTCTAGGTGCCCGAAATAATCAAGTGTAAATTTGTTTATATATTATATGACATTCTCAAAAAATCAAATTTATAGAAAAAATCGAAATTCGAGCCAGAAAGATTTTTTTGGAAAAGTCAAAGTTTGAGCTAGGAAGCTGAAAATTGGATACGCTCAAATGCTCAGGTGTCAAGATTTTTGAAATCCCCCTACTGTCACGAGCACAATTTAAAGCAAAAAAAACCGTTTTATTGAAATATCAAAAGTTTGCCCCGCTCTTTTTATGTGGGATAGGAATAGCCTTTCCATATGTTTTTTTCTAATCGTATTTATTTTCTTTTGGTGGAAACTCATTGTCACAATATTTATGCGTCTTAAATACAGCTCAACAAACAAAATTTGATGGCATAATTGGCGTTCCTATACCTTGGACCTATCGTAGTGAATTTCCTTTGTGCCGGCGCAAGGTACACGCTGTCAATTTAATTTAAATAAAATTAGTGAACTGTGTTCTAAAAAAATATGGCAAGAAGTAAAAAAGTTTATCTCGAGCTAACTGTGTTTCAAAAACTCTGAAGTACTTTTGTTTAGTTACATAGAGACTGATTATACCCTATTCTAAGGGTATATTAATTTTGACGCATAGTTTGTAACATACCTTAATATTGCCCGTAGACCCCTAAAAGTTACTATATTTATGATCAGCATCGATAGTTATGTCGATCATGTCGAGCCATGTCCGTCCGTCCGTCCGTCCGTCGGCAAAAATTAGGCCTTTAAACTGGGCCTAGAGAGCTGAAATTTTAACCATATACTCTCTAGTGTCCCGAAATAATCAAGTTTACGAATTTTTGAAATCCGCCCACAGATACGCCCACAAACTAAAAATAAACAAATTTTTCGAAAAAATCGAATTTTGAGCTAGAAAGCTGAAATTTTGTATATATGATCTATAACTCCTAAAACTGCTCGGGAGATAAAATTTTCAAAATCCGCCCCTGACACGCCCACAATTAAATAAAACAATTTTATTGAAAAACCAAAATTTGAGCTAGGGAGCTGAAATTTATAATATATACTCTCTCGGCGCCTTTCAAGCTCATGCCCACAATTTAAAAACAAAAACTTTTTTTAAAAATCCAAAATTTGAGCTAGGCTAGGCAGCTGAAATTTATAATATATACTCTCTAGGGGCCCTTTATGCTCATGTGTTAATTTTTTTTTTAAAATCCGCCTACTGACAAGCCCACAATTAAATAAAACAATTTTATTGAAAAACCAAAGTTTGAGCTAGGGACGGTTTTTTTTACAAAAGCTTCGTTTTTAGGGTTCCGTAGCCAAATAGCAAAAAACGGAACCCTTATAGATTCGTCATGTCTGTCTGTCTGTCTGTCCGGGAATGTCACAGTATCATTTTTTTCTAAACTGAATAGTTTGCGGGAGAGACACTTCCAAAGTGGTAAAATGTTGGTCCCCCCCCTATAACTTCTAAAATAAGGGAATGAAAAAACTAAAAAAAATATATGATGTACATTACCATGCAAACTTCCAACGAAAGTTGGTTTGAACGAGATCCAGCAAGTAGTTTTTTTTTTAATACGTCATAAATCGTAAACCGCAATTTATCTTTCATTCAATCAACTAAAATATAAAAAAAAAAACATTTAATTTCATAAACATAATCCTTATGCGTAAACCGTGAACCATTATTTTCTAATAATAAATCTGTAATAGGTGCCTAAGTAAATAATAATTATAATTCGCGCGGAACCCTTCATGGGCGAGTCCGACATGCACTTGGGCGCTTTTTTTTCGATAAAATCCTTTAAATGTTATATAACAAAATATGTAGAGCGTTATTAACAATTCAACCAAACTTAGACTTTTGTCACGCCCACTTATGAGGGATAGGAATAAGAATAGGGTATCCAACAGTTCGCCCAAGCGGACTGTAGCCCGTCCCTATGTTTTTTTTTTTAATTTGACACCAATAACATCGCAGTGATTTTTGTTTGATGTTTTTTTACTTTTGATTACCAAAATGAACAAGTTCATCTTTTGACTATGGGAAAATGGTTAATGGCATTTTAGGTGGAAGGTACAACCCTGTGTGGACCAAGATACAACCAGGTCTTGTAACTTGGATCGCTTGAGATTGCCAACGAAAAGTTACGTTTTCTTAAGATCTGTAAGCAAAAGCTTTTAGTAGTTTTATCAAATTACAGATAAAACGTTAGGTAGTTACGTACAAAATATTCATTTAACTGAAGTTATTCGACAAAAAATGCAGACCAAGGGAGAAAACCTTCCGTTACTCTAATCGAAAACATATTTCCGTTAAATGTTGCACTCACTATTTCATTCATTGACCCACTTCGTTTGTGCTTAATTGCCAACCAGCTTAATTTAATATTTATTTCCACCCCTATTTTTTGAAGACAAATGAGCTATCGTCAATACACCAAGAAAGACACATGCTAAAGAAATATTTCCAATCCGTTTTTCGCGATTTGTTCTAATTCTGGGAGATAATTTACCAATTTTATTTCTTTTCTCACAGCCAGACCATAGACAGGCTACATAGATTTCAATTAAACTACAAAATTAAAAATTTAATGTACTCACTTTTCTTCATTAAAGCTCTCACATCGGCCAGCGTTGCATCATGTATACCTTTAACCTTCATGCCGAATTGAAGAAATATTTTTCTTAATCGGTTGACGTCAGCCTCGCTGCCTGTTCTTTGTTTTAATTTCGGATTATTAAATGTTAGGTGATTAATGATATATGCCCTGCCTGGTTTCAGGCATTCTGGATTAACATTGTTTTCTTCAGTATTTGTATCTTCGATAGCTGAAGGTGTCCCAATTTGTTCGGACTGATTAGCAATGACAAGCTCTTCAGCTGGAAGGCTTATGGTTACTGCGTTAGGTGATTCAAATTCTATTGTCCGATGGTCTCGCCGTTCCGCAAAACGTGTTAATTCATCACTGCTTCTTTCCGCAACACGCTTTCCCTCATTTTCAATTGATTTTCCAACTTTACGAAGGTTTTTTTCTAACCGTTTCCAGACCATCCCAGTTAAATTTTAATAAATTTGTATTCCAAGTTTTTGTTTGCAACGCACTTCAAAGTGTTGTAGGTATTCTATTTCCTGTGACTGAGTAAACTACACTATCCCCAAAAAGAGAAATGTATACCGGGGTTCCCAGTACAACAGCAATAATTTAATCTTATCAATTTTATAATGGAAGATTAGAACGTTGAGTTGTTAACGTAATTTCAGAAGTGATTTTATATTAGTTATATCCAGAACACTTCTGATTTCATGATATGCGGGTTCAGACCCATGATATGAGGGTTTCCAAACGAAAGATTTAATTAATATAAACACGTCTTGAAGTTCCTCTTGCGAAAACTTCTATTCAAGAATATTAATTGTCATAAAAAGCTTCACAAATTTGGCGTTCAAAGTCGGCGTAAAATTGTAGGTCCCTTCCATTCGTGACGAAAATATAACTTCGCACACGCAGCAAGCTATGATGAGGACATTAATCATCGCGTAAGCGTAGGTTGGATGAAGTGGCGGGAAAACTCATTAATCTCCTGTGACCGAAAAATGTCACCTAAGCTGAAATTACCACCGCAGTTGTGTGTCCGGCGCGCACATACGCTTTACAAAGTTGGACAGCGTACAAAAGTATGAGTGAAAATTAACGACAGCTGATATGAAGATGCTTCGTATAACAGCAGGAGTAACAAAGTTTGATATGATGTTCCAATATACGGGGAAGCCATCACGAGAATTAATCTCAAATGAAATGGAGCTCGGCCTGCTCAATTGAGGCTGTCATGTTCAGAGGAGAGATCCTACGAACCCCATCAAAAAGGCAATGCCAATCAACGTTCCTCTCCAATCGCGAAAGAGAGGTAGGCCTAAATCAAGTTTTAAGGCTCTGTTCCGCTGTCCAGTATCGCATTGACGGCCCAATGCCTAATATTTATTTTATTTTTGAATTCCACTCCATTGGTTGTACCCCACTGAATTAAATAACTTTAACACACGAAGCCGTTTCGGTTCCACACCCAAAGATGAAAGGCATGAACCAAGAAATGAACAGAGAAATGAATGATTCGGATTTGTAGTAAAACACAGGTGATCATAAGAAAAATGAGAAAGAGAGCCGGAGACAAAACTGAGCCTTGGGGAACGCCAGCGTTTATTTAGTAAGTTGCAGACTTGAAACCTTCCAACACACCTTGAATTGAACGGTTGAATTGAATCAGGCGGACCAGCAGGGATGCAGTAAATATCTAGGGTTACTAAAGGGTCTTTCATTAAGAACTTGACAATTTCTTTTTTAAATAAAATACAACTACTTGAGATATCTCACAAAAAATGTTATTGGCTTGAATTACTATCGAAACATTTATGAGTGCAATTCGACTTCGTTCATATGTCCACCACGCGAACGTATGCAGCGGTTGATACGTTGAACCCAATGATTTAATGTTGCCCCATAAAAAAAAAGTCTAGAGGCGTTAAACCACACGATCTCGGCGGCCAATAGACGGGTCCGTTTCTCCAAATAACACGTCACCGAACTTAGACTTCAATAACTCGATTGTTGCACCCGCTATGTGGCTTGTGGCACCGTTTTCTGGAACCACATATCACTGATGTCCAATTCATGCAATTGCTCAAAGAAACAACTTTCCAACATGTCTCTTTAGCAAATACCATTTACCATAACTTGACGGTAATTTTCATCGACGAAAAAAACGGCTCAATTCTTGAGTCGGCTTGATCTTGTTAGGGTGTAGGCCAAGATCCTTACCCAAAATTCGAAATGATGTGGTCTGGGAGAGGCCCAATTCATAAGAAGGCCTTGAAATTGACTGATTTGGATGGTTTCGGACGCTCCTACGACAGCAATAGTCTACACACTTCGGGCAAAACGTAGTCTCACTGGCGCGGTAACATCAAGCAGCGAATATTTTGACTCAAATTTGTTCACTAGGACGAGAATTGCAGCCGAAAATTGGCGTTAACGCTGTTAAAGTTTCGACCACCGACTCAGAATTTAGGTAGTAAATTTTAATTATTTGTAAACATTGTTCCTTCGTGTACTTCCCCATGAAGAAAATGTTGATTTCACTAAATATTTTGAAATTGACAGTTCGGTAATTGGTTTAACGTTCAAACTGAAAGTTTGAAGTTGTCAAGTCGCTAATGAAGACCCTTAATATCTATTTAATTCTGATCAAAGCCTCGCCGTTAAGGAAGAAGAGGATGAGATACAAAAAACGTTTCTATCCTTACATTTCACTAAATCACTTATTGAAGTGTAAATCATTGAAACCAATAGCACAAGTTTGGTGACTTTTTAAGAAAAGAAAACCACAGCTGTATAATTAATAACAAATGTGTAAAATATTTCAATCTTTGTGGCTTCGCTTTTTTTACTTTAATAAGTGAAGAAGTACGCTGGAGTAACGTCACCGCAAATCGGCGCAGATCCAGCTAAAACTCGAAAATTCAAATTCCAACATTCTCCTGCATTCTGCATATCTCAGAAGGTACGAGTAGATAGAAATAAGTTCGTTTCGCGGCAACATATTGTGGTGCAAACGGCTCTCTGTAGAAAAGCATCGAATTCCCTCGCTCTACAGTACGAGTAAAGTCTGGAGCAGCTTACAGCTTAAAAAGAACTTTTCCACTCCATCTCACTTACTTTGTATTAATTATAAATAACGTTCCTATGCATTTCTTCCACCAAACTATCTTGAGGATTGTGGTGACTCCCGACTCACTTCCTGTTGCTGATAGTGGAGTTCTGACGCTAGCGGTATTGCGAGAAACTTTGCGCGAACATTTGTTTGTCGGTGATTTTTTCCCTCCAATGAGAGAGTATTTTTCGTCGGTCTTAAATACTGAGTGGGAGTTCTGTCTCTGCTCCAACCCATTGGAATAAAGCAAACAATCTTGATTTGCATTTTAGCAACCCCTCGTGCTGTTGCGATAGGAGTCAACTAAGAATGCCACACGAGAAACGTTAAAATGAAATTTCTTTGGTAGGTATGTACTTTCCTAATGCCCGCGATCCCTCTTATGTACGATTGTTGGCGATATCTTATAATTTGCATTCGTAGTGGCATTGTTTCGCCGTTTGTCAGTATTAGAAGGAAATCCGACAGTCAATTTGGTATGAGACCGACAGAAGGCGGAATATATGCGAGAATTCATATTATTATTTTTGTTTTTTGTCGATGGGTAACTACTGTCACTGACTGGCAATTACTCCAATTTGGTCTTTTTCTAAAAAAAAAATGCTATTAACAATAGTTGATACTTCATATTATGCCCTTGATATGGTTTGTTTGACTTTCTGATTGTGAAATTTACTCTACTCAGTTTATTAATTATACCCTATTCTAAGGGTATATTAATTTTGACGCATAGTTTGTAACATACGTTAATATTGCCCGTAGACCCCTAAAAGTTACTATATTTATGATCAGCATCGATAGTAATGTCGATCTAGCCATGTCCGTCCGTCCGTCCGTCCGTCCGTCGGCAAAAATTAGGCCTTTAAACTGGGCCTAGAGAGCTGAAATTTTAACCATATGCTCTATAGGGTCCCGAAATAATCAAGTTTACGAATTTTTGAAATCCGCCCACAGACACGCCCACAAACTCAAAAAAACTAAATTTTGGAAAAAATCGAATTTTGAGCTAGAAAGCTGAAATTTTTAATATATGATCTATGTGACTCCTAAAACTGCTCGGGATATAAAATTTTCAAAATCCGCCCACTGACACGCCCACAAAAAAATAAAACAATTTTATTGAATAACCAAAATTTGAGCTAGGGAGCTGAAATTTATAATATATACTCTCTAGGGGCCCATTAAGCTCATGTGTAAATATTTTCAAAATCCGCCTACTGACACGCCCACAATTTAAAAAAACTTTTTTTTTAAATCCAAAGTTTGAGCTAGGGAGCTGAAATTTATAATATATACTCTCTAGGGGGCCCTTTATGCTCATGTGTAAATATTTTCAAAATCCGCCTACTGACACGCCCACAATTTACAAAAAACCTTTTTTTGAAAATCCAAAGTTTGAGCTAGGGAGCTGAAATTTATAATATATACTCTCTAGGGGTCCTCATGCTCATGTGTTAATTTTTTTTAAATCTGCTTACTGGCACGCCCACAATTAAATAAAATAATTTTATTGAACAACCAAAGTTTGAGCTAGGGAACGTTTTTTTTTACAAAAGCTTTGTTTTTGTTTGATAAAATCTTTTAAATGTTATATAACAGAATATGTACAGCGCTCTTAACAATTCAACCATACTTAGACTTTTGTCACTTATGAGGGATAGAAATAAGAATAGGGTATCCAACAGTTCGCCCAAGCGAACTGTAGCCCGCCCCTATGTTTGTTTGCTTAAGACGGCACGAATTTTGACCGCAATCACCCTGCCACTCCAGCCTTCGCTGTATTTTAGATCTTGCGCATCGCCTTCAAATCATTACCGATATATACCGATATATATCTTAACTCCGTTTCGGTGGTAAAAATTACCCTAATCAAATCGGCGATTTCAATATGCGATAAAAGGGAAAAAGAAACATAAGAAAAAAAAACATCAATTTAAAAACCATACAACGAACAGATGCGGAACTCTAGAAGCATCTGTTAGTATCGCCACAAACAAGTTTCCTTCATGTTGTGTCCATACTTCTGCCGGCGAGTAGATTTGTGGGCTTCAGTTCGCTTTGTAGAACATATGACGATTGTTATTTTCTGCTGGCATTTGCACACGTTCGGCTCGCTAGAGTATTCGAATGGGAGAAGAGGACTACCAGTCTACCACTGCGATGATGATAACGACGACGAGTCGACGAGTGGTGGTGGAAAATTGCGCTCTTATCGGTTTAATTAGTTTGAAGAACTTTTATTTGCAGCAGTGCGGCTTTATAGGCGACTGTAGAAGGAAAAAGAACCCATTTCCCATTGCAAGGTTGTCGGGAGGAAAGTTAAACCACAAGATAACAGCTAGTAAAAGATGTGGTACAGTTTATGCTGATGGCTACACAAGAAGAAAACGCATCCTAGGAAAATGCATTATATCGCTTAATGAGTGGCTAAAAGTTGGACTTACTTTAATAGATTGTGCAGTTTATTTATTTAGACGCCATTTGACGAATGAATAATTTCTAAAAACTTAATCTACGACTAGATGCTGAACTAGGATTTCTTCAAATTATGGAGTTTAATTGACTATTAAAAAGCTCAGCGAAATCAATTTGTCTACGAAGAAAGGATGGGATGTCTTATTTTTTATGTCACTATCCTGAAGTTTAAGATTTCTTTACTAAATGTTGTTTTAACCTTAGGATGGGCAACTGTACTCTTCTATTCATTCCAGCCAGACCAAGTATTATTTTTTGCTGTGAGATTGGGCCTATATAAACTTGACTTGCCAGCTGAACTATTATGATTCGAAATTGTTTGTATTTATTGCTTGCAGGTTAAGACATTATGCGGCTCTTGGTATATTCACGGAAATTAGAGAAAAGAACTAAATGTAATATTAAATGAACGCAATATTTGTTATTTTTGACTCAGAGTAAAAAATAATCTTTATTCTTGCCCGATGAGGTAGGAAAATGATAAAATATGAATAAGAATTTTTTTATTACGTTTGGAAATCATCGCAAACGTTATGTTTAGCTTTCTTTGCCATTCTGCAGACAGCAGATATATTTTTTTTAGCTACTAGCTCGCCAAGGCGAAGAAAAAGACACTGCGACCTATAAGGTATACCTATTGTATCGTCTACTTTCCTAAAAAAACCTTTGGAACTTAATTGTTCTCTGAAGAAAATCTTCCTTCTAGTCTAATTGAGGGCTGGACATTCACCTAGAATGTGTTCAGCTATTTCGTCTTCTTCAAGACATAGCCGGTATTGTGAAGAGTCGACTACTTACATTTTGCTTAGATGATATCGTAACCCGTGGTGACCCGTAAGATAACCTACTAGGTTTTGATATCAAATTTAGACATTTGTTGGAATTACTATTGAGGGGCTGGTGGGCTCGTTTGGCCTGAAAAATTGAAATGGAAGAATTTGTTTGTTTTTAAAAAGTAGGCCAGTATGCGGATTTCAAAAATATTTACACTGGAGCAAATGAGGCCTGTAGTGAATGTATATTCCAGCTTTCTATTATGTATTAATAATAATAATATAATAAAAATATATAAATTGGAATTAGTTGTTGTAGATAGTCCCGTGGTTGTAGCATTATTCGGAAGAAGTTGGCTGGGTGAATTCGTTCCGAACTGGAAGAAAGATTTGCTAGATACAAAGCTCTTAGCAGTAAAAAAGGTAATACCGGGTGATAGTGAATTAATAAACTTCTCATATATCCAAAATAGTTTCCCGTATGTAGTTTCGGATGACACAAATCAAGTGATTAGCGGCTATCAGGCCGAAATAATTTTAAAAGATAACTCAAACCCAATTTTTTGTAAAGCCTTCTCCGTACCATATAGGTTACGTGAAGCTGTTGGAAGTGAAATTGAGCGGTTAGTTAATGATGGTATTTTAGTGCCAGTAAAGCATAGCCGCTGGGCATCGCCAATCGTTTGTGTACCTAAGCCAAATGGTGGCATACGGCTTTGTATTGACTGCAAGGTCACAATTAATAAATTTATAGAGACAGAACATTATCCCATTCCAAATATTGAGGACATATTTGCGAGTTTAGCTAATTGTAATTTTTTTTGTGTATTGGACTTAGCAGGTGCCTATCAACAGCTTGAATTAACATCCGAGTCGAGAGAACTTCTAACCATTAACACTAGCAAAGGTCTTTTTCAATACCGCCGATTGCCCTTTGGAGTTTCCAGTGCTCCGTCAATATTTCAATCGATTATTGATCAGATTTTAATGGGAATGGAGGGGGTATTCGGATACCTGAATGACATAATTGTAGGCGGAAATTCTGTTAATAACTGCAAAAGAAAACTTGATGAAGTTTTAGCCAGGTTAAATAAACACAAAGTAAAAATAAATTTCCCAAAGTGTTCGTTTTTAAAATCCTCAGTGGAATATTTGGGACACATAATTTCCCATAACGAAGTGAGACCGAACCCAAAGAAAGTCGAAGCTGTTTCGAAGGCACCGTGTCCTTCAAATATTAAGGAGCTTCAGTCATATTTAGGACTTATAAACTATTATAGGAGGTTTATACCGAATCTCTCAGGCAACTTAACAAAAATGTATAGTCTCTTGAACAAACAAAGTAAATTTGTTTGGGACGAAAATTGTCAAACAGAGTTCGAAAGATCGAAAGATCTTATTTTGCAAAATAGTGTTTTAGAGTTATATGACAAGGATAAGCCTATAATTATAAGTACTGATGCTAGTCCTTATGGGGTTGCTGCTGTATTGTTGCATGTTGTTAATGGTGCTGAAAAGCCTGTTTTATTTGCAAGTAGTACCTTATCACCAGCCGAAAGGAACTACTCACAACTGCATAGGGAAGCGTTGGCAATAATGTTTGCTGTTAAAAAGTTTTTCAAGTATATTTATGGTAAACAATTTGTAATTTACACGGATAATCAGGCGCTAAGAGAGATTTTTAATCCAAAGAAGGGAACACCGACGGTTGCTGTTGCCAGACTTCAGAGGTGGGCAATAACCCTTTCTATGTTTAACTATACAATTAAGCATAAACCTGCAAAAGATTTAACGTATGTTGACGCTTTATCCAGATTACCATTAAATAGCGAAACAAATATTAAGAATATTTGTATTAATTCAGTTCATTTTTACAAAGAACTGCCCGTTGACAGTGTATAAGTTAGAAACGAAACCACTAAGGATATTTTTTTATCCAAGTTGTACTCATTTATTAGATGTGGGTGGCCAAAACAAGTTCCAAAAGAATTGTCACAGTTTTTTAAGGCTAAAAACGAGTTAAGTATAGATAAAGAGTGCATTTTCTACCGAAATAGAATAGTAATTCCTCCAAGTCTGAGGCAAAAGGTACTAGAGGCGGTTCACAGCAATCACAACGGAATCGTGATTATGAAAAAAATGTGTCGGTCGTATGTCTGGTGGCCTCAAATAGATGACGATATACAAGATTTTGTAAAGTGTTGTAACATTTGCTTGACTACGTCGGTGGTACCAAAAGAAAAGGTGCTGTCAACGTGGAAAGCATGTTCATATCCGTTCGAAAGAATACATCTAGATTTTTTTTACTTCTCAGGGAAAACTTTACTGCTCTCTGTTGATGTATATAGTCGATTTTTACACATAATAATTATGAATAGCACTTCTGCTAAAAGCCTGATTAATAAGCTTAATCGTGACATGTTTTCAATATTTGGATATCCGTCAGAGATAGTAACGGATAATGGACCTCCATTCTCATCGTTCGAATTTAAACGTTTTTGCATCAGTAATAAAATTGCATTATCCCATAGTCCAGCCTATCACCCACAATCAAATGGGGTTGCAGAGCGACATGTACGTACTGTAAACGATGTTATGAGAAAGTTTTTGATTAGCTCCGAATTCAACCTGCCACTTCAAGAAAAGATAGACTTATTCTTAATTAACCACCGCAATTCTGTGAATTCCGTGTCGGAAAGAACTCCATCGGAACTGATATTTTCATATAAGCCAAGGATTCTTTTAGACCTTATTAATGATAAGAAGCAGTTACAATTCAACAAAGAAACGAAAAATAAAATGTACGGGCAAGTTCCCAATATAAAAAATAAATACTGTAAAGCTCTTTCCTATGCCAATAACTTAAAAGCACGTTATAAGGTGGGGGAGGAGTGTATGTACAGAAATCACATTAAAGAGCATAGGAGATGGCTGCCATGTAAAGTTATTAAGGTAATTAGCACTATGCGATATATAATTAAGATTGGTACACAGAATAAAATAGTGCATGTAAATCAACTAAAGAAAATTATAACGAAGCCTAAGTATAATTATTACTATTCATGTATTCCTAAATCAAAGGTAAACCGTGAAATACATAAGAAGGAAAAAATTAAGGAAGAACTCATACCGGTGCGTAGAAGTGCACGAAAAAAGAAGACTGTAAATTATTGATAAAATAGTAAGATGTCTTCAAGGGAGTTAAAGTTAATTTTGAATTATAATGGATTGTTATAAACTTGTATTTGAGAAATTGTAACCTAAGATTTTGAATTTTAAACGATTGGTTATAGATTGAATTTGAATAATTGTAACTTACATCTTGAATTAAAAATTAATATTATGAGAATAACAATAAGCCCGGGAAGATATTATGTATTGCTGGTAACCCTATGCGTAGCTTAAGCTAATCACTTTGACACAAGTTGGGGATTCTCTCTCCGACTGTTTTAAGAGTAAGACGCATTAACCTAGATAATTAAGAACTATATGAAATGGATTAAATAAAACATAAATGACATAAAATAAAGTTGTTTGACATAATACTTTCTAGCTTAATTTTTGATTTCCTCCTTCACATTTTTTTTTTCAAATAAAGGGCGTGTAAGCCTAATTGCACACACACCGATTTTGGACGGCCAGTATAAAATCGGCCGAAATTTTACCGGTAGCAGGGTGCTAGCACACTCACCGGATTTGTACCGGTCTAACAATCAGTTGATTTGTTGTCGTGATCGTGACACGAAGTTGTTTAATTATAATGAATCCTAAACAAGTTGTTGCTATGTGGTTATTGCATCGCCGTATTAAGCGCCGTAGGATTAAGCGCAAGTACTGGATTCATCCTATCAATCAAAGCAGAGAACACACGGGAACATTCTACACTCTTTTTGAAGAACTAAGGCGTGATGGTAGTAAGTTTTTCAACTTCTTCAGAATGTCTATTGCATCCTTTGACGAACTCCACGAGAAGTTGAAAAATGAAATCCAACATCAGAATACTAAAATGAGAAATTCTATTCCTTCATTTGAAAGGCTTGCTCTAACACTGAGGTAAGTAGTAAGTCAATATAAAATAATTCATTGCTTTCTATCAATAAAATAAATACCTTTTTATTGATGTTCCCAATGTACTAAATATTACTAAATAAATATAGCCACAAGATGCTTACCATAATAAAACAAGAAGTCCAAACAATTCTGATATTTTTTCAAACCATTTTTTTTATGGTTGAAATCAACTACACAACCAAAGATTTTGCGAGTTTGAGCTACCATTCAATAAAGTCCAGAGAACAAATAAACACATTCAATTTCATTTTATTGTACATTTTACCTTAAAAATGTATACATGAAATGTGCAAAAAAAAAATGAATGCAAGCCAATGTTTGCAATATTCTTTGTCATGTGAATGAAAATTTAATCAACTTGAAATAAAGAAAAGTCATCTGAATACTCAGATCCATGTGAGGGGCTCGCCGATGGAAAGGTCTCTGGAGATGTGGATAATGAAGTTGGGCCTAAATCTTGATAATATTGTACAGTAGTGGAACTTAGTGGAATTCAAGAATTTCACTGTCGTCAAACTTGTTCAAGTGTGGCAAAAGCCCTTGAAAGAAAGAAATATGAGAACTAAGTGGTGGTTGTTACAATGCTTTTATCATTTTTAGCTCAATCTTATCAGGCTGGCGACATATTTTGTGGTTTGGTTTGGGGTTCTCACGGATAGTCTCATTGGGGGGTAGTGGGGCTTCGGGTAAAGTATCAACATAAATTGCATTGGTCAGCGTAGACGTACTTCTTAATGTTACATGCACCAGATCCACTTTTCTTACACTCTTTCAGCTTCCTCTTCGACTTTGAGAACGCATCCCGAAGATTACCCCATCTCTTTGTTACTTCTTTTCCTAAAACAATTATATCAAATTAGTGTTTTAAATTGTAAACCTCTTTATAAGGCATAATACTGATACTAAACAATTTTTTTTACAGATATCTTGCTAGTGGGTGCACTTTTACCGACCTACATTACTCCTTCAGAGTTGGGATTTCTACTGCAAGAAAAATAGTAAAAGAAGTATGCCAAGCCATCTGGTTAGTTATGAAGAATGAGTGTATACGTGAACTCTCTAAAGATTATCTTGAAACCATTGCTTCCGATTTTGAAAAAAATTCCCATTTTCCACATTGCATAGGTGCTGTTGATGGCAAACACGTTCGTATAAAATGCCCGATAAGAAGTGGTTCCATGTTTTTTAATTACAAAGACTATTACTCTATAGTATTAATGGCAGTAGCTGATTCAAAATATCGTTTTGAGTATGTTAATATTGGAAGCTTTGGCAAAGATTGTGATCCCTCCATTTTCAAGCAATCTACTCTTTGGCAATCAATTCTGACAAACTCATTACAATTACCTGAAGAAAAGTGCCTACCGGGGACAGAATCTCCTAAAGTTCCTTACTACTTTGTTGGAGATGAAGCATTTGGTCTTCACAAACATTTAATGAGGCCCTACGGTGGAACACACCTAACGCTTGAAAAGAGAATATTTAACTATCGTTTGTGTAGGGCTCGGCGTTTATGTCGAGTGTGCCTTTGGGATATTGAGCAACAAATGGCGCATCTTTCACAGGCCTATAAACACTGAACCGGATTTTGCAGTTGACATTGTAAAAGCGTGCATTGTTCTCCACAATTTTGTTCGTGACCGGGACGGTTATTTGCCAGAAGATACAACAACAATAAGTGGCTTGGAAGATTTGCCAAGAGATGCAACAGCACGGGGTGGTCTACAAGCTAACAACGTTCGAAAAATATTAAGTAAATATTTTGTAACAGATATCGGGGCAGATCTCTGGCAAATGAGTAAGATATGAGTAATGAAAAGATTGTTGGGTACATTTTCAGCGTATTCTTTAATATTCTTTGATATGCTATTAATATTTAATGTGTTTAATAAGCCGTGTATTGTAAACAAGAGATCAGAACGAATAAAACATGACATACGAGAAACTACTTACCAAATGCGTTTTTTTTCCTTATCCTCCAAAACCTCAAAATCGTTTTTGAGAGCGCAGCAAACTTCCCTCCATTCATCCCTGGTAAGATTACTGTCTTTAAATTCATCCAAGGTTTTATCCTACAAAACAGGTCTTGCCTCCACTAATGAAATAAGGACATCATTGTCAATTAAGTCACCCATTGCGCTTTAATTAAAACGCACTACCAAAACTAGTTTTAAAATGGAATTTCGAATGGAATGGTCGGCAAAAAATCGGTGCGTGTGTAAGCGTGTTTTTAATCACGTAGGCTACTACTTTCCGATACTGCCGGCGATACAGTGGCAGTGGACGGCTGCTCACCGGCATTTTGCCGACACCGATCAGCGGTCGGCGTGTGTGCCAGGTCCCGTTCCCACATGTGGTTCACTATTGGAATTTGGACGACCGGTATAAAATCGGCCGTCCAAAATCGGTGTGTGTGCAATTAGGCTAAGTTCGCGGATTTTTCACATATCGTTACATCTGTCATTGTGGGCCCTACAATAAAACTTTTTTTTCAAATAAGGGGCGTGTAAGTCTGCGGATTTTTTTACAAATCGTTACACCTGTCATTGTCGGGCCCTACAAAGTAAATGTTCCAAATTTTTTTTTTAATTGTAGACAGATTTTAAACTTTGTAAAAATTCCTACACTTCCTCATTTCGGGCACCTAGAGAGTATATCTATGTTAAAATTTTTGATGTTGGCCAAAACGTTCGACAGGGACCGGCGAATTCGTTTAGCAATTTTCTGATAAAACTGAAAATACCTACGTCCTCTCCCAAAACAGCGATGATATATAAATGCCTAGATTTTTTTTTTCAAATCCCTAAAAAGTGACGTCGGAATGTGTAAGCAAAAAAAGTTGGCACATATATGCAGGGTATTTTTTTTCTTCTTGTGGTTTCGGACACTTTGACATTTTTTAAGTAATCAAGCTAAGTAGCCTCTGAGAACTACCTGCATCTTGAAAAATTCGGCATGGGAATTGTTGGAAGTGATGAAATTGTTTGCAGCAGTTTTGTTGGCGTAGGTTTATTGAAACATGATGAGGTGTGAGTTTCATTCTCGGAATAAGTACAGCAGTGCGCGGTAGTACTTGTGGTTGGAATAGCCGGTTCTGAGCTTATTGCAGGAGGAAGTGCTGTTTCTGAAGGAAGAGTTGTTGCTTGGTGAACTTGAATTGCAGTCGAATCTGAAGGAAGAGTTGTTGATTGGTCTATTTGAATTTCAGAAGAATCGGAAATGCTGCAACAGTGATCTGGAATAGCTTCAGGGTTGAAAGTATATTCCCGAAGCCCTAAAACTCCATTTTCAACAGACGCTGCCTTCTCCCATGCAGTCCCAATTAAATGTCCGGCCTGAAACCTTCATATTATTCTGGTTTTATGATAATGAAACCTTCGCTTCGTTATGGAAATATGATTTTAATGGTTTAAAGAAACGTCGGTCCAAAAGTTGCAACGGCTGGGTAGGATGGCTTAGTAAGCAAAACATTTTTATTTCGTTTTAAAATGTCTTTTTAACCACTTAAAAAACAATTCAGCATTGATGTAGGATGACTTTCTGTTATAAATACCTCGGAGCCACTTGGTAATCCATCGACGAGCTCTACTTTTTTGTTAACTCCTTTCATTATTAAAACAGGTACGAAGCTACTCTCTACATTGCAACACTCTATAACGGTGGCAATATCTCCCTTCTCCTTTGCAGTTACCACATGGACGTCTTTAACACCTTTTTGCGTCAAAACCTTTCCCGGTTTATTATTAAGTTGTAAGCCACTTTCGTCAATGTTAAATATATTCCCGTGCTTGTCCATCAAATTGTTTTCTGTCATAACTGTTTCAAGAATTTTGAAAAAAAGTCATTCGCTGCCGATCGATTCATACTCTAAGCACGGGAAGGGGAAAGTCCTTTAGAGTGTCTTAACGAAATGTCCTTATTCCTTTCCAAAAAGAAGGCTAACCAAGCATAGCCTGATTTCTTGGATTCACACATTTTTTCCGCAAGTTCGAACGTCAAACTTCGAAGGCCTTCTCTATCAACAACAAAACCTGTAGACGCTAATTTGTTGATGTCCAAACTTCTTTTCATGTTGTATTCCAAGAACACCTTATATAAAAATTATATATGGATAGGGATATACCTTTAACAAAGTGCCGATGTTAATTAAGGTAATAATGCGTTTTTGTTTGAATATCTAACGAACAAAAAACAAAACGAAATTTTTTGCGTGGGCGACTAGATATATGAATATGGTTGAGTGCGGCATCTATCCCGACGCGGCATCTATCCCCCAATTACCCTAGTTCATAGATTCGAATTTCAATTCTCTGAAAAGTGTCATTAACTGATTTTTTTTTCATATTAAAATTGAAAAAGAAAAAAACAGTGCTCAATAGGCTTTTCCAGCAGCTTTTTTATTTGAAAAAAGTTTCTGCCACAAACTTATCCCAATTGACCCAACAATATGATTATATTAGATAAAGAAAACTGTGTTTATAGAAGTCAAGTTTCAGGTTTTTATAATGGGCGCGTTCAATTTGCAAGGCGACTACGAGTCACTACTAGTTAACCCTCTGTGGTTCGATAAATAGCTCACTTGAATATCAGCTGTTCACTGAAAATGTCTCTTTCGTGCTAGTGAAAGAAATTAACCCTTAAGGGCTCAGCGCATACAATCCGTGAATCCGTTGGTTCCGTTGATTCAACGGAGAGCAATATAGAATACACGTATTTTTATGGAAGGTGGCCTATAACAAACGGATCCTTGAACTTCGACGGATAAAGTATATCTACTTTATACTTCTCTGTCAGCCGTCGTATGTTTAGAGATCTTGACATACACAAATGTGCTTATACAAAGGGTATTTCCCCTATCGTTATGAGAAGGTGTTCTTCCACGCTGGCAAAACCACTGCGTAAGCTTTTCTATCTATTCTTCCTAGGGCTCTTTCCGAGAAGGCGAATCTTCTTCTCCGTCTTCCTACCGACCAATTTTACTTACGTCTCTTCTTTCCAAGTTCATTGAAACGCTGATTAACCGTCAGCTTATGAAACATCTAGAATCCCGGAAACTTCTTAATGACCGGCAGTATGGTATCCGCAACAACAGCTCAACGGGTGAATTGATGACTTATCTAACCGAAAAGTGGAACCGATCACTTCACCTGTGTGGTGAAAGTAAGATAGTTGCGCTTGATATTTCAAAGGCATTTGACAGAGTTTGGCATCGATGATACTCTTCTTCAATGGATTAGAAACTTCCTTTCGGACCGTTCTATTCAATTTGTTTTTGGCGGTCACCGAATAAATGCTGGTGTTCCTCAAGGCTCTGTTTTGTCTTCGACCCTCTTTGCTATTTTTAGAAATGATCTCCTGTCTGTATCTTTTAATCCAATTCTTTCCATCGCTGATGACAGTACCCTCAGCTTTTCATATTCGTTCCTGGTCCACGCCCCTCTTGGAACAGCAGCATATGTTAAGCACATAAAATTCCGATCTTGACAGCATTGTTCAATGGGGTACAACTAATAGGGTGAAATTTAATGCTTCTAAAACACAATGATGCCTTCTGTCATTAAAGTGAAACCCTAACAGTCTGCCTTATACATGCCATAAAAGGGCACTTGCATCGCTGAAACCAAAAGACTTTCCATTCTCGGTATGTGTGTTAATGACAACCTTCGTTGGAACCACAGTTGACTGTCTAGTATGATAGTCTGTGGTTGGAACATATTCAATGTCGTCAAGAACCCAAACTTGAGTACAACGCTCATACCTGGGCTGGTGCTCCAATCACATATTTGCAGCTGCCCGACAGAATACAAAAACTCGCCATAAAACTCATTGGCGATCAAGATATCACGAAATCGCTTGACTCTTTGAGCCATCGTGGTAATGTCTCCTGCCTATCATTTTTTTACCGATATTACCACCAAAAGGGCTCTAATGAAATAGCCCAGCTACATTTCACCCCTGGAACAAACACGCCGGTCCAGGAATGCGCATCAGTTCGCTCTAAAGCCTATCACGCTGTTTTTTCTACACATTATGATTTACAAACATTCAAAACCAACTTGCATCGATTTCTCATCCTTCTTTCTTTCTCTTTTTCTTAAGGCCCGTGCTGTGTAATTTAATTATGTACATTATAAGGGTTGCTTGAAATCCTTTTTGCAGGCGCATATTATAAAAAAAAGAATGGTAAAAACATTGGAAAAATGAGAGAAAACTGCCGATGAAGCCGACCGCTGATTGGTTGCAATGGCTTAAAGTTGTAGGGATGTTTTTGATATTCGACTAGCAGTGCCTAGTTATGTTTTATTTTAGTATAACTAGTTTAATAACATCGTGAATTCTTTAATGTTATCTTGCATTGATTGCATTGCATTATTTCTTTAAAAAAAAATTCAACGAAGTTTTACCAAAAAAATAATACATTTAATTAAAGAAATTGACTTCTTAAACCCCATCTTAGGTACTCGTAGTTGGATCATTCAGTGGTATTTTGGCAATTATAGGTTAGGCAAAAGGCATATTAAATCCAACCAATGTGTTTTCGGCTGACAAAGTTGGCGATCTATGGACGGTTCCTTCCTTTAATTACGTTAAAGTCGATGGATCCATCGAAACAATGGATACAACGTATTCTATGGGCTAAACCCTTTATTCGACAGTGAAGTACAGCTGATGTCAAAATCATGTGTCTGATTTTGCTTCAGTGTATGTAGTATTCTAAGGTCTCCTGCACACGAGCGTCTCGTCATCATTGACACGCACTAGATGTAATGTACGGAAGGCATACGATTGGATTAAAACAATTTCTCTACATATGTGTGTACATATGTATATGTTATAAAACATTACGAGAATATTCCAGACGAGATTCGTTTGTGTAAAATTAGGGGGAGAGGAATCTTCACTGTGGGACGAAACTTGAACGCGTCATTAGCCACTCCGTGTGCAGAAAGCATACGTTTTCTCTACATCTGTGAACTTTATCGGCTAAACCAGATGCTAGGCAACGCGTTCAAATAACTAGTCGTAGGTTAACTTGCAGGCGACTTGTGTTTTTTTGGAACTTGCCCATTGATAGGGTTAATGTAAAAATGTTCGCTTAGTAGTATGTACAATGATTTGTTGCCTATTAATTCTATTTGTTATAACAATTTAATTTCCTATCAAAAAGCTGGAGCGCTACGTTTCATTTAGATGCAAATGTAAGTGCAAACAACGTATCAATTTCTGCTTACAATACACAAATTTTATTTAATTACACAATTTACGGACATTTTTCTTCCTGGCGCTGTGTCCCGTTAGCCTTCGTCTGCGAATTAAACTGCTATTATGTATTTAGCTAAATATAAAGTGAAGACAACAAAGTTACACAATATCTATTTCATTCAATTTAGCGAACTATGCTTGCAACAAACAAATCAACGATGATTGCATCAAAATAACCCAGCAGAAAACTGAAACAAAAATGGAATCCCTGAAAAGACGGATAATCATTGACAAAACGATACAACCCATCAAATGTCTTTGGGGATACAAACTTGTGGATGATTTTTCTTTTTTCACTCTCATGGACTCCCTCATCCATTTAATTCAGCGACGAACCCGAGATAAGAAGTTGCTGAAATGATATATTTTGCAATTTAATAATGACCAATTGTTGCTGAATGGTATAAGAAAGAAATCGTTTGTATTGATAATTCTTCATACAAAGTTAGAACAAATTTGCTTACTCGCACTCACAATGTTTCCTGGATCATCCTTATATATTACCAACCATTCCTCTATTGGAGTTTACTCAATTATTTAAAGTATGGGAGTAATCGCAAATTAAATTTATTTCAAAATAGGTATATTTAAACGATTAAGATAGTGTCCGATTTGAACTAATGTACTTCGAAAACATTGTCGATTAAATCGATTTAATATGAAATTAAATACATTTTACCCCAGCGAAAGAAGCTTCACAGAAAACTACAAATTCTTGCAGAAAAAATAATTAACACGGAAGAATAGTCCCGACAAGGGAAAAAATGAAAAGGTGGTAAGAAAAAAAAAATACAAGATACTGCAGAGCACCTGGTGGAAATTTCCATCTTGAATTTCAAATAAGTCGCACAGCAAGGACTCTCACTTCACAAGTACCCAGGGTATTATCTCTAAGACTTTTAATCGCAATTTTACTTTCTAATTGTCTTTACAAAAGTAATTAAATAGAAATGTTGAGAATAGAAAAAGAAGTCAGGTAAAATCCACAAAAACTCACAGCGAAGAATTTGTTTTATTTCAGTCGTCTTTATACGTTCTATATACATAGTACAGAGGTAATCGATTCAATGTTTCTGAACATTTATTTAACAACTGTCTTTGACACGGTGTTAGGCACTCTAGGCTTAAAAACAATTTAAGTGCCACAAGAAATAGTGGGTGAATCATTTTAACATATGAAGGTATATCGCTCAATGGGAATAACCAGTAAACACACTTTGACAAAATTAGGTACCTCTTATTAAATTCCTAAATTACCAGAGCTGTAAAATGACGTGAAATTATCGGCCCTAGCGAGGTATCCGTCGGAACGGAAAATTCTCCGATCTGATAAGAATCTAAGGGCTTTTGCTTCGAGGTATTCTTAAGAACAGGTATTCGAAGCCTAAATCCTCCGATTCTAATCAGATCGGAGAATTTTTTGTTCTGACGGATACCTCGCTAGGGCCGTTATTGCGGTCAATACAAACAGAGGCACACATAGCTACAAAGATTGCCGGCGATAACAACATTGTTACAATCTGATGAATACAAAAATTAAAAAGCGGCCAAGTGCGAGTCGGACTCGCCCATGGAGGGTTCCGCGCGAATTATAATTATTATTTACTTAGGCACCTATTACAGATTTATTATTAGAAAATAATGGTTCACGGTTTACGCATAAGGTTTATGTTTATGAAATTAAATGTTTTTTTTTATATTTGAGTTGATTGAATGAAAGGTAAGTTGCAGCACACCAATTTTCGGTGGAAGTTTGCATGGTAATGTACATCATATATTTTTTTTTTAGTTTTATCATTCCCTTATTTTAGAAGTTAAAAGGGGGACACACATTTTACCACTTTGGAAGTGTCTCTCGCGCAAAGTACCTATTCAGTTTAGAAAAAAATGATATTAGAAACCTCAATATCATTTTTGAAGACCTATCTATAGATACCCCACACGTATGAGTTTGATGAAAAAAAAAATTTGAGTTTCAGTTCAAAGTATGTATGGGGAACCCCCAAAATTTATTGTTTTTTTTCTATTTTTGTGTGAAAATCTTAATGCGGTTCACAGAATACATCTACTTACCAAGTTTCAACAGTATAGCTCTTATAGTTTCGGAAAAAGTGACTGTGACATTCCCGGACAGACAGACAGACAGACATGACGAATCTATAAGGGTTTCGTTTTTTGCCATTTGGCTACGGAACCCTAAAAATGGATTAAAGAATAATATTTTCATATCCTAAAGCTTTTTTAGCTTTTTTTTCATTTGAAACCATTTTATTTAAATAAAAAATCTGATCTATTCAATGTCAATTTTACGGAGTATGAGCTTGAATGTATGGAAGACCTCAACACTAATAAGCATAAGAGAGCAATGGAGGATTTTCATATGGATTTATAAAGATTCATAAGAACTGCATGAAATTTGAAACCATAGAAGTTCGATTTTCACCAGCTTAAAGTGAAACAACAACTCCAGCCCTGCATACTTCAGGCAATAAATTGCAGCCAATATGAAGACGATTTTACTCCTTGTGAGCTCGTTCGTTGTATTCCGAAGCAAAACAGCGTTGGTAATGTGATTTTAACGCAAGGATTGGGGGTGAGCAAATTCCTTATGAACAAAATGTACATCGACAGACACGAAAATAGAAAAAAAAAGTTGAGCTTAATTGGACTTTGCTATATCACACAATCGTATAATACTTCGCAGAAAATCCGAAGGTTATGTAAAGGGAGAGTACACATTCATAACAGGAAATTAATGTTCAGTGATAGTTCAAGGCTTTGTACGAGATGATTGGCTTAATGAAGTACCTGATTTCATAATTCGCACAAAAAGTTTTTTGGCCCATCTGCCAGTTTTACTTAAAGTGAAGAATATACAAAGTGATGAGTATACCAAACTTAACTATCCTAAACCCAACAAAAAAAAATGCCATTAACGGCCCATATATGGCTAAGCTGTAGCTTCTCCAATCATTTCTATGTTCAATATGATATTGTTGGCATGAATGGAAGGAACGTACAATCTTACGCCAACTCCTAACGGCAAATCTGAGAAGTTCCTATGCCAATCGATATTCTTGGATGTGTGTAAGACTTTCGCAAGAGATGGGTAAAAAAAACTTTAGGTGTTACTGGGCTTCGGCGTGATTTGAAGCTGAGAGAACCCTCGATCAGTAACCAAAGCGCTAACGACTGAGCCACTGTACACAGACTAATAAGCTGAAATAATTGTTAAGCTGCCTACCAAACAACTCTGAATTGAGAACTGCAAAATTGGACACGATTTTTTTATAATGTAATACACTTATAATGTAACAGCTACATAGCGAGGAAGTTAAGGAAAGTAGGATTATAAGATAGGGAGAGACCGATGCACGTTGGTTGTGAAAGTTTGTAGATTATAATGTGAAGGAAAAATGGAGCGGGGAAGAGCATTCCACATTCATGTTGTACGACCAAGGAAAGATTCTTTGTATTTTACTGTACATCCGAATACATGCTTAAGGTTGAACTGATGTGCATTACTCGCACTGCGGGTATTGCAGTTGAATGGAAGAAAGTATCTCGATGGAGAGTATTCAAAATGTTATAGGTTAAAATGTTATAGTGTGTTGCAGAACAGCATAAAACGTTCAGACAGTACGTTGGATAGGATCTTATATGCGACTTTTAGCAAGACTACGACTCGCCTTTCTTGTAGATGAAGCTAATAGTCCATTCATCGGACATGCTTTCTTTCTTCTTCAAATATCACCACCGTATTTGACGTGTCATCGCGTATGCCAGAGCGCTTGGTCTGGACAAGTAGAAGCAGCGTGCTTGGGATCGCGGACGATGGAAGTAAGCTGCAGTGTCTCAGGCAAAGATTTATACAAAAACTTAAGTATTTATTATATCATACTCAAACATATGAATTTTGAATTTTATATATATTATAACATTCATACTTAGATCATGTTGAATTTTAATAACATTTTTCATCAATCTTTATTAATTATTTTTTAGGAAAAAATTATTACGTATATTATGGTTCATGTTTAAATGTAGCACCAATTTTTCCCATTGCACTAACATACACGAAAACTCTGTGCGATTTTCTCGGAATCCGATGTCAAATATTCAAAGCTATTCTTTGTTTCATTTCATTCTATTGTATATGTTATCTACTTACTGACTTAATGGTCTCCCGACCCGTGCCGTATGCACTGAAGCATCTGCTGCTTCGTTGGCTTGGTCTTCAAAGCGGAGGTTGCCTTCTCGAACCTGGGGGCTGGGAATTCTCTTAACTGGAGCATTATTGTTTATTCCTCAAGGCGGCAGAGCCAATGCCGCTTAGCTTTTTCGACTACATTCACATCTTGGTACGGCTCATAGAGTTCGCGGTTATATCTGCTCCTCCATTCGCCCTCCTTGCACACAGGGCCACATATCCGACGGAGTATTTCAATCATTAGTCTTTTAATTAGCTCTTCTTCCCTACTTATAGTCCAGAACTCAGCACCATAAAGCAGTGCTGACAGGATTAAAGTTCGATAGAGCAAACATTTGGTCCTTGGAGGAAAGAGTTTTGGACCCATTTCCTTTGCCAAACCGAAGCGGTTTCCGGATTCTCCATCGAATATTCACTCCAAGCTAGATGAACTGCTAACTGCCTCGAAGTTATTGTTATCAACAATAACGTTTTGTCATAGGCGTTGGACAGATGTTTGTTTATTCCTTGGTAGCATGTACTTGGTCTTGTTCTTGCATTTATGTTATCAGTACAACAAAAAAATGTTGATCCTATGGAAAAATATCCACTATTTTAAAATTTAACTCACCCAGAGCGGAATTATAAGGGAAAATTATGAAAAAACTAAGTGGAGGCGATAAACGAAGATTGTAAGTGAATGTAAAAGAATGTGAATACCGAGTGAAAATAGGGTCTCTGTATATACGGACAAGCGATATGCAGCTACCTCTATCGCGTACCGCTCTGATGTTAAAAAGTGCATATATATGCATTGCCTGAGCAGCCTCCCTTCAAAAGGTCATGAGCACCGACGTATTTTATGTTCATTATGTTCATTCATCGCAAAAGAGCCAATTCGATGTCACCGTAGTTTTTCCATATTTTTCAATAGCATCTCCTATGCTAGGAATTTCCCAAGCTTTTAAAAAAACTGTAGACAAGGCGTTTACTTTTAAGCTTCCAAGGTTTGTTCAAAAATACTCTACCATGCCATAAAAGATCAATGGAACAAAATAAAAAAAATAATTTCTCTTTTCTCTTTTCGCTGTTCTGGACGGTGCACTGCCTGTATACTTTCGAAAAACTTAACAGCGATAATTTATTACGACAGCCAACTGTGATAAACTATTTACTCAGGAAGAGAGAACTTTTCACTTCTTCCGGGATTTTGCAAAATAAAAAATATAAAAAAAACGCACTAGGGCGTATACATACTATCTTAGGCAAAGTATAGAAAATTATTTTAAAATGGAAAATAAAATTGTGGTTGAGACTGTGTGAACTGCATGTTAAGTTAACAGATGCTTAAGTTGCTAGATTGGGGTGAAGTTTGCAGTTTTGGATTATCCAACTCGAATTGCAAACTAAGATTAGTGCAAGAAATAAATAATACAGATGGGTTTGCAATGAATCATTGAGTTCTATGACTATATGTTATATAATAGATTGCCCTTCCCTCCTAAAAATGTTTCCTAAACCATAACATTCTGGTACCGAAATAATATTTTCCTATATAGAATTAAATTGCGACTCATGCTTGCAAAAACGGAACTTAAATTCAATTTTCAAAAAAAACTCAAACAGGAAACCTAATTAATCATTTTTAATTGTAAATTGTGTTTTTTTATGATTTTTTTTTTAGTTAATCTTACTGCTGATACCTTATTTTTATTCAGTATTGTGTCGCAAATTATTATTCAAAGATTTACGCACTAGCAGCGGTTAAAAATTGGGCAAATTTATTTCCACAATCAGTTTTCAGTAAAAAAAAACTTTTCAAGAGCTACCCCAATTTTACAGTCAACATAAAGGAGTCAGCTATTCGCAACACAATTGAAAAACGTCGCACTTCATTTGTTTGTACTCCAACGCAGGAAGAACTTTATTCATTCGCAAAAACTGGCCTGTGTCCAACAACTTTTTGAAAATTTTGCACAAGAATCTTGGCTCACACGCTTACAAGGTTCAGTTATTGCAAGAATCGAAAAACTATCATGATTGGGCTCTTGGACGGCTGGAAATCGACTTGCTTTTTTTCATCATCAAATTTTGTTCAGTGATGAAGCCCACTAATATCTCAGTGCATTTGTTAATAAGCAAAATTGCCGCATTTGGATGCGGAAAAATAAATGTGCTACCGATGCACTTCAAAAAATGCTCTGATTGGTGCGTTTTACAAAAATCAACAAAATCCAAATATCGCCGTTAATTGCGCTTGCTACAGGCGCGAAATTCATCCTTCCAGTATTTCCATTTAAATGTCAGTTAGTTCCAAGCCTATCCAATATTTTCATTAAAGTGTAAAGGCCCATTTAGACGATCATTTCAGTTTCAGTTTCAGTCGAGCTATCAGTTAAGCTTTCAGTTAAACTGATGTCTAAATGAAAAAATTGAAGCGTTTAACTGAAACTGAAATTGAAACTGAAGGAATTCCCATAAGTTGTCAGTTCAGTTATCAGTTTAACTGATGTGTAAATACGTTTCAGTTGAGTTGTCAGTTCAATCGTCATTTCAATTCCAGTTGGCGGTGAATCAACATTTTAGATTTTCTGTTTGTTTTTCAATATGTCGAGACGGAGTGATAATATGGTCGATTTCATTAAAATTTATCGGCTTTCATCGTCCATTACGCAATGTATTTCTTCTGTCTTTCGACTGCTTACAAGAAACATGAAAGCTCAACTGAACACTGGACTGACGTCTAAATGCACTGTTTTTTTTTAACTGAACTGACAACTGAACTGAAAACTGAACTGATAACTGATCGTCTAAAAGGGCCTTAAGCTGTTTCCAAAACATGAAAATTGTTTCCCGGAAAAATGTTTTTTTTTTGTAATATATTCTGCGTTAATCGTATTTGCAAAATATAATACAATACGTTATTTTGATCTTGTAGACTCCTCTTTCATTTCAGTGAAGTTACGATCAGAATAAAATGGATCGTAACCCTCCCACCGTATGGCTTAACTACAGGTCCGTCTGTGGTGGTTCGCCGAACTGACCTGAATAAACATCGGCTTTTGATGGCGGATTGTTGTCCTATTCATAAGAGCAATACGCCCTTCTTTGGAAAGCGAAATCGCTTTTCAAATTTCATCTCGTTTTTAAAAGCGATAGGTGGCTACGTGGCGGATGGAGATAATATGTTAGTATCGAATACAAATAATCTTTTTTCTTGAACCAATTGATTTGTTTTGTTACGAATATAATATTAAAATATGTTTTCTTTATTTAACGCGATAAGAACGAGACGGTCGCACTTTTCAACACTTGTATATGTCCAGCGCAGAGGACACACTTTTAAGGAATTTCCCTTGCGCCTATTTTAATATTATGTACATGCAAATAGAATCGGAACCTTGTTATACCATATTCTAAGGGTAGGTATATTAGTTTTTACTCACAGTTTGTAACATGAGTTGACACTGACAGTTGTCAAACGCAAATAATTCAATTATAATTTAAGCTCATATTTGTGGAGATTTTGGTAATGTATTTTTTTTAACAGAAAATTGTGTTAATGTTATTAATTATTTTATTATACTCGGGTTCGATTTAGTGAAGTGACATAAATAAGTGACATTGGAGTTCCTACGCTGTTCAGTTCCTTCTCTAGAAGCTTCCAAAATTTATTTACATTGTCTTTGATCCTATTCGTAGTGAAGCCATTGGCAATGTCGCGGCTTCCATCACATAAATATACCATCATCTCCAATTGTCTTTGATTAGTTGAGGTAGACCTATATGTTTATTTTTATATAAAATTATCGAAATAAAACTTGAACAAAAAATACTTGCATAAAGACAACATTCTTCTTCTTTTATAAAGCTAAGGTTTCTTTTTATTTGAGCCACAACAAACCAATGCAACTCTTATTTCACTTTTTTTGATTTAACTAGGTATATACTTTGCGAATGATCTCTTCAGTAAAACAATTATTATTATATATACAATTAATTAAAAATATTTATTCACAAGCATTAAGGGCCTCTATAGAGCATATATTATAAATTCCAGCTTCCTAGCTTCAACTTTGAGTTTTCAATAAAATTTCTTTTTTTTTTTAAATTGTGAGCGTGTCAGTAGGCGGATTTTAAAAAGTTAAACAGCCGATCATTTCGGGCTCTAAAGACCATAATCGGGCGCAGTGGCTCAATGGTTAGTGTGTCGGCTTGCTAATCGAAAGGTCCCCGGTTCAATTCCCGCCGGAGCCAAGTAACATCTAGAGTTTTTTCCACTGCCCCACCTCTTGCGAACTGACAAACATCCGAGAGTATCAAATTGTCATGAAAAAGCTTCTCAAATTTGCCGTTCGGATTCGGCGTAAAACTATAGGTCCCCTCCACTTCGCATGAAAGTGATTGGAGAAGCTAGGTTCGGGCCCTTTATCGGCCTGTTAACTCCATGCATAATAATAATAATAAAGACCATAATATAAAAAAATTGAGCTTTTAGTTCATGATTCGAATTTTGTTTTTAACTTGTTTATTTCGGGCCCCTAGAGAGTATATGGTTAAATTTGCAGCTTTCTAGCTCTAGTTTAAATGCCTTATTTCCTCCGACGGACGAACATGGCTAGATCGAAATTACTATCGATGCTGATCTGATCATGAACATAGTCAGGGCTATCGTGAACAAAATTCCCTCCGGAATATTTCCCATTTTTCAAAAATAGGTATCGGCATGAATTTCGAAAAAAGGGGAAAAATTCCCTCCGGAATAAATTGGTATCGTAGACAAAAATTCCCCCCGGAATTTCGCGAAATTCCCTCCGGAATATTTCCTTCGCAAGTATGCTGGAGGAAATTTAAAAATCTAAGCGTTTGTATGTGGAGAAGTAGTCGGTTGCTTTTAAGTTTGTATTAAAGTCGTTTTGAACAATTTCTTTACATAAAGTTTTTTGCCATGCCCACTTTTAAGGGGCGCTTTCTTACAAAAACGGTGATCTCCAGTCGTATCAGCCCGCGGATTAGCATGCATATTTAAGGGAAAGTTTCAAGATGATAAATGCGACGCTACCTGGACGTTAAAATTGCTTAGGTGTGATTTGTCCCCTTAGGCGCCTTTTAAGACCAGCGCTGTTTTTAGGGTGCCTGTCCTTGCACGGCAAATGTTGATCCGGTAATAAAAAAACAAAAATATTGTGAATCCATAAGTATATTTTTTCATGCTTAATGGAAAGAAGGAAAAGGAAAAAGACATGTACCTATCTTAAAACAAAGGAAAATTCTAAAAAAGGGTATCGCTGGATAGGAAAATAAATATCCGCCACCAAAAGTGAACCGCTTTCTGCAATAGGCTTACATTGCGAAAGTCTGACAAACATCCAATAGTATCAATTGTTATGAAAAGTTTCTCAAATTTGCCGTTCGGAATCGGCGTAAACTTGTAGCCCTTCTAATTCGCATACGGTTTGGAGAAGCTTGGTTGTAGGCTCTATATGCATTAATGCCCAAGATTTAAGAGAAATGGAGTTATCGTTTCCAAAGCGATGCCCGCACCTTTGGGAATAGGCCTACAGAGATTTGATAGTTCTTGCAAAACAGAGTGTACATAATAGGCGTATATTGGTTATGTAGAGGAAGCTAGGGGGTTGGTATGAGTTCAGGAAATAAGGATGCGGACGGGACCTTTGGAAGGTAATTGGACAGGAAAGTGACATAGAAGTTGAGTACGAGAGATGGCATGCTTGCGATACTCGACCTTGCTCGCTGGAATGGTGTGGATCTTGCCTTCGCAATAAACCTGTGAATGGTGAGTTCACAATTCTTATACGTTTTTGGTTTGTGCCTCTGGTACCTACTATATCACAAACAGAAAACGCCTATAAGTAATTGAGACAACATGGACACCAACTAGAATACCAACACAGGGTGAGGAATATGAGGTTGATAGTCCAGACACTTGGCCGATAATTTGATGCATGCAGCGTAATATATGCAGAATTCATATATGTAAAAGAAATAGATATCGTAAATGCGCACTGCAATTGTCTTGAAAATATTATGATGCTTCGTTTGTAGTTTCTTTCTGCATGCTCACATTTGAGAACGTCGATATAGTCATCATAGCTGGCCATAAATTAAAAATTACCATTTTTAATAAATCAAGAGAGTAGAATCCAAGTAACTACTTCCAACAACGAATTCATTCGATACTCGAATTTCTAACGGTACAGTTCAGCAATATTGTTGCAACTTAAGCTCAGTTTATTGTTTTCTGTGTCAGTTGAGAATTTACAATATCCCTGTAGGTGCAAGTTTTTACTAACTTTAAAGAAAAAATTAAAAAAAAAAATGTCCGACACTTCGCATGGTAAGTATAGAAAAAAAAGTGGTCAATGGTTATGAAAATTACAGTAAAACAATAGCCCTTTATATTCATTTACTGACAAAAAATCCATGATTTTTTTTTAGAGATTTATCCGTCAAGGATCAATCTTACACTTCAACTATATGTAAACATTACGTGCCACAATGTGCCAAAAAGTTCTTTTTTTTTCTTTTTAAAGATAGCAATGCTCTTACAGAAGAGAAATATCACGGTCGCAAAAATCAAATATCAATGTCGCAAAAATCTACCAACGAGGATGTACTTCATAACTTTTTTATTTTTTGTACATCTTTACTGAAGCATAAAAATCATAACTTAATAAATTTTGTATTGAAAGAATTAAAAAAACTTTTATTTAAAATGTAAGTCTAGCTAGTGACCACAAATCGACCAGAGTGCGGCGTGCGATGCGTATGATCAACTGTCTGTGTAATAAATAGATATTAGGCAATATACAGGATGCCTAAGCCCTGGCTTCTCCAACCATTTGCTTGTGGGAACTGAAAGGAACCTACAAAGTAAAGCCGAATCCGAATGGCAAATTCGAGAAACTTGTTATGCCAATTAATATTCAAGTCAAGCGTTCACAATAGGTAAGGCAGAGGAAAACAACCTTAAGGTATTTTCTTGGCCCGGCGGGATTTAAACCTAGAGCCTTTAGATTAGCGTTCCAACACAACCTCTACGCCACTGCACCCATGCATGCGAATGTACCAACACACAAACGTTGTTGCAGCGCGAATAAAATACAATTTGATCATACATTATGTAGATATGTAGTTAAAATGTAACAACGCCACATTAATAAGTAACTATTTTGAGGGAATACGCTTTATGCCGTGTACTTTCGCTGATGCATTTATTCTGTGTGAGTGTTATTTTTAAACTATGTGGTCGAACGAAAAAAGCATCCATATATACTTCGCTTCAACTGAATAAGCACAAACATTTTCTAAGCTACGTTGTCTATTTATTTTTATTTCAAAACCTTGTTCGGTAATATATTTAGCGTGTTCAATTAAACTATTATTTTTTTCAAACTTTTAAGTTTATTATATTACATTTATTACTTTTAAATTTGGTTTACAAAACTCATTTACCGATTCCGTCAACGATCAAAGAAGGACTTTTTTTAAAATCAAAATTCGTATCGTATTTAAAGGAAAATGTCAATGTATAACAGTATAACAGGTAATTTAAATTTGTGTTAGTGTGAGTGAAAGATAATTAAAGGAGAAAAGATACAAAATTATACCAAAGGTAAGATTACACTATGTCTATATTTTTATATCGGCTACAGTACCCTCCGCCTAGACGAAAGTCGGTTTTCAAAGATATTTATCTGGGAATCGTACATGTCGGCCGGACCTAGTGACTTTCGTCGATGGTTGAACCGTTGTAGAAGTAGCCGGTTCTTTTGATGTCTGTTTTGGTTCTGCTTTCTGCTTTGGTTGTGTTGGTGCTGTAATCACTGGTCCATCGTTTGTCGGTAGATATGCAGGTTTTAGGCGATCGATTGTGAAGTTCGCCTCCCGCTTTGGCAGTCGTAAACGAAAGTATTTTGGAGTTCGCTCGAGGACTTCAAATGGACCACTGTATGGAGGCGTTAGACTCGGACGGATAGAATCGTCACGAAGAAATACATGCGTCGCTGTCTGCAAATCGCTGTGCACGAAGTACTTCGGATTGCAATGCCATGCCGTTGTTGTTGGACGAATATTACTCATCGCATTTCGCAGATCGATGACTGTTTGCGCAGCAGTTTTGTTTGATGTTTGCTCATCAAAAAATTCGCCAGGTATGCGGAGCGTTGTACCGAAAACGAGTTCGGCCGGTGAAGCGTTTAAATCGTCTTTATGCGTTGAGCGAAGGCCTAGTAGAATCATCGGCAAATGTGCAGTCCACTTTTCGGTGTTGTGGCAAAGAATCGCTGATTTGAGTGTGCGATGCCATCGTTCGATTAGTCCGTTGGACTGCGGATGGTATGCAGTCGTCTTGAAATGGCGAGTACCCAAGGTTCGCATGAGTTCTTCAAAAAGTGTCGATTCGAATTGGCTGCCTCGATCAGATGTTATGGTCTTCGGCACGCCATATTTCGAAATCCACCCAGAGATGAGTGCGTTTGCGACTGTCGGTGCTGTCATATCACGAATCGGAATTGCCTCCGGCCAGCGGGTGAAACGGTCGATGATAGTTAGGCAATAGCGGTTGTCATCAGACGGTGGAAATGGTCCTACCAAATCGATGTTAATGTGAGAGAATCTTTCGGTTGGTGCGTCAAATTTATTTAAAGGCGAATGCGTATGACGACCAATTTTCGCTTTTTGACATTGGAGGCAGCTTCGAACAAATTTTGCGATGTCGGATTGAATGCCTGGCCAAACGAATCGTTTTGTCATCAATTTAGCTGTGGCACGTTTTCCGGGGTGTGATATGTCGTGAATAGCCCGAATGAATTGCCTTCGCAATTTTTTTGTAACGAACGGTCGGATCACATCGGTTGAGTAATCGCAGAAAATCTGCTTCGAACTGCCTGGAATGATAAAAGTTTTTAATTTAATTGATTTGGCGTCATTACCCTTCGATAAAATTTGTTGCAGCTCCTCATCGACATTTTGATCATCGGACAAAATGTCATAGTCGATTTCAGCGGTTGAATGCAGGCTTTCGATACGTGATAGCAGATCCGCTGTCACATTTTCGGTCCCTTTTACGTGTCGGATATCGGTAGTGGTTTGACCGATGTAATCGAGCTGTCGCGCTTGTCGATCATTCGCCTTCTCTAACTTTTGAGCGAAAGCGAATGTGAGTGGCTTATGATCAGTGTAGATGTGACATTGTCTTCCTTGTAGCATAAATTTGAAGTGTTTGACTGCTAAATACATTGCTGTGAGTTCGCGATCATAAGTGCTGTAGCGAAGTTGGGCCTTGTCGAATTTTTTTGAGAAGAAACCGAGTGGTTGAAGCGCTTTGTCGATGACTTGGTGAAGTACTGCGCCGGCAGCGATGTCGGAAGCATCGACATAAAGCGAAAGTTCCGCCGTTTTTGATGGATGGGCGAGTAGAGCAGCATTGGACAAATCGAGTTTGCATTTATCAAATGCATTTCTCGCTTCGTCCGTCCATGTCAGCAGCGTTCGGTCGTTCTTTTTGTTTCCAGGAATCATCTCGAGTAAGCTAGCTTGTGTTTCGATGGCGTTTGGCAGGAACTTGCGGTAAAAATTTAGCATTGCCAAAAATCGTTTTAGTTGCTTGACCATCGTTGGGAGCGGAAAATGTTTAATGGTCTCGATTTTGTCGGGCAGCGGCAAAAGTCCTTCAGATGACACATGATGTCCAAGGAATGCGATTTCTTGCTTGCCAAACTCGCACTTTGCAACGTTTATAGCCAAACTGTATTGCTTAAGGCGCTCGAAGATTATTTTTAGGTGCTCGTGGTGCTCCTCTGGCGTTGTTGAAGCGATGCACAAGTCATCGATATAAGCAAACACGAAATCGAGTCCCCGACAAACTTCATGTATTAAGCGTTGAAAAGTCTGCGCGGCGTTGCAAAGACCAAACGTCATGAACTCAAATTCAAATAATCCGAACGGCGTCGTGATTGCCGTTTTTTCGATGTCTTCTTTAGCGACTGGAACTTGATGGAAGGCTTTTTGCAAGTCGATCTTTGAAAAAATGGTCTTACCTTGCAAATTTCCGGCGAAGTCGTTCAAATAGGGAATGGGATATCGGTCTGGGACTGTGATGGCGTTCAACGCGCGATAATCGCCACACGGGCGCCATGAACCATCAGGCTTCTTTACCATATGAAGAGGGATTGCCCAACAACTGCTTGAAGGTCGACAAATTCCGGCTTTCATCAATATTTCGAATTCTTTGCGGGCAACTTCGAGTTTTTCGGGATCTAATCGTCGGGGTCGAGTGTAAACGGGTTGCCCTGTTGTGATAATTCGATGCACAACAGCGGTAGAAATCGGACTTCCTGGCGGTGGCAGTTTAGTGATTTGTTTGTACTCTTCGAGAAGATCAGCATAAACCGAGTTCGCACAGAATGTTTTATATTCGGTAGTACCGTTGACAACTATTCGCATACAGTTTGAATTTAAGCCAGTGAGTGGATCGATCATTTTGTGTTCCTTCAGATCGACCAATAATCCAAAGTATGAAATAAAATCCGCACCTATGATCGGAGTTGTTACGTCAGCGATTAAAAACGTCCAAACGAAGTCACGTCTTAATACGAGGTTTATCTTCAGGGTCGTTTCGCCGTATGTTTTGATTTCTGTGCCGTTTGCTGCGAACAATTTAATTTCCGATGATTTGCCCCTGCCGGTGGACTGACTAAGTGGCATAACTGATACGTCGGCACCAGTATCAATTAAAAATCCGATGTTCGTGGATTTGTCGTGTATCTTTAGTCGGTTGATGGATTTCGATTCAGGCTGTTCGCTACCTAAATCTGACACGGGCAGATGGCTTCATTCACTTGTCGTTTGGTTGGCGCTCGTGCTGCTGAATTTGCAGGGCATGCGGCATTGTTTCGCAGCGGCGCCAAACTTCCAATGATACCAGCAATTCGGATGTTCATGACGAGATTTTGAGCGCTCCTGAGCTCGGCTGGCGTTGCGTGATCGACTCCGGCTGCGGTCAACACCCATTTTAGCGAATTTTCGTTCCAACTCAGCGATTTGGTTGCTCAATTTCTCCAGTACATTTACTTCGGCTTTCGTCGGTGATGGAGTTTTTGTTTGAACTGAAGTTCCCGGTTGCTGCGAAGTCGTTTGGCGAATACTGCGATCACCGATAGCACGCAATCGAATCGATTCCACTAGTGCATCAGCTGCAACGAGTCGGTCTTTGATAGGCGATTCCTTCATTTGAATGACGGCGGCGTGTGCCATTTCGGGTAAACGTGCGGCCCAGAGATCGATGAGAGCAGTGTCAGTCAGAGAATCGGAAGCTAAATTCTTTAGTTTCTGGTAAAACTGACTAGGTTTCATGTCGCCTAGCTGCATTTCGTTTATGGCTTCACGAAATCTCTTTTGCTGTGAGTCGGAATAAAAAGCTATGATTATTGGTTTGACAAGGTTATATCTACCAGACGACGGAACTGTGCCGATCTCTGTTTGTATAGTGCCAAGATCGTTGAGTGGAACTTGTGCCATCACTGAGCAATACTTCTTGTAGTCGCTGGTCACATTGCTCGCCTCAAACCAAAATTCCAAGCTGACGAAATAAAGTTCCGCGTTGTGCAAATGGTCGATGATTCTTGGCATTGGCATGCGTGGAATGGTCGCATTTGCATTAATGTCGGCGCCTGCTACATCGCCGCCGTTTGGTGCGCGGCCGTCGCCATCGCAGTCGTTAATGTTCATTCCGTTGATTATCTCTGCCGTTGACTTGGGGTTGTTGTAAACTCAAAACAAATGGCGGACCGCAAGTACTTCCTAAAGCGAAAAAAAATAATTTTTCCTTTGTTCTTGAACGCCTTCGACGGCGATTTTCACAGCGCGGGCAGTTTAACTTGAATAATTTTTAATTTGACGGCACTGTACTTGCGATCACGTTCGGGGTCACCACTTTTAGCGTGTTCAATTAAACTATTATTTTTTTCAAACTTTTAAGTTTATTATATTACATTTATTACTTTTAAATTTGGTTTACAAAACTCATTTACCGATTCCGTCAACGATCAAAGAAGGACTTTTTTTAAAATCAAAATTCGTATCGTATTTAAAGGAAAATGTCAATGTATAACAGTATAACAGGTAATTTAAATTTGTGTTAGTGTGAGTGAAAGATAATTAAAGGAGAAAAGATACAAAATTATACCAAAGGTAAGATTACACTATGTCTATATTTTTATATCGGCTACATATATCATTTGATGATGATAACTGTTTGCTTATGATGTTAAGAAAATAAATCGGAAAGAATAATTCAAAAAGTGCCGCTATTGTTTCCCTGGTTCTCTTGCAAAGCATTCAATATTTAAAAATGCAGTTTTATTTTGCGCCAACTGAATAGACACAAGGTCATTATTTTCACTGCTTATGAGTATTCTATGGAGATTGACACATTAGATCAACAGTTGAAGGGGTTTAAGTGAATTTTATTTGATTAATTGTAGGTCCGTTCGCGAACTAATATGCAAACGTAAATTTATATAAACTTTCGTGCAAAACTACACAAACGCGTTCGCGTACTGAGAAAATGGTAAAAAGATGAACGAAAGAAACATGTACTGTCGTTCATTTGTCTTCACACAGAATTTCAGCTGGTAAGAAAATGAAAACTGTCAAATGATGAAATCCTATGAGTTTGCCAGCAAAAAAAAACAGCCAAACTTTGACGTTTTTCATCTTTTTATACAAAAGCGTTCGCGTACTTTTCTTTGAAATGAGAGGATTCTCTCTCGATTTTGAAGATTTGACAGTTTTCATTTTTCTACACATAAAGTACGCGAACGGACCTTCTATTTCAAAGAAAAATGGGTAGATCAAAATCTCTAAATAGTGTTGAAAGAGCTAAAATCGATTTACTAAAAGAACAAGGACTAACCGGGCTTTCTATAGCTGACAAATTTGGACGAAGTTTTAGTGTGGTTTATTCTTATTTAAGATAGAAGCAAAGATTCGTACGGAAAAACATGAAAGGAGGTCAAAAAACGGCAACAACAGCAGTTGATCGAAGAGCAATTTTAAGATGTGCTTCCAATTCCTGCGACTCCGCGGCAAAAATAAAGCAGAAAGCTGGTGTTACTGCAAGCGTTTGAAAAGTGCGAATGGTTATCAATAGTGCCTACTAAACATCTAAAACGGATGAAAATTCAAAAGAAACCACCACTTAACGAGAAACGGAAGTGTATGCGCTTAGAATTCTCTAGACTTCATATGAGTTGGAAAAGTTCATGGTGTCACGTAGTTTTTTCGGATGAGAAGAAGTTTAATTTTGATGGGATGGGTTTAATTATTACTTCCAAGATGTGAGGAAAGAACGATTTTTAGCGCGTCATCAAAGTCGAGAAGGTGGTGTTATGGTATGGGGAGCAGTTAGCTACTATGGCACTGTTGAGCTCGAGTTCCAAACCTCAAAAATGACTGCATTAACAGGCCTATTCTGCTATTCACGTGAATCGTAGATTCGATTCACCCATTCGATTCCCTTTCACTCTGGCTTTCCATTCTGCTATCCATCGGGTGAACTACATTATCCAACCCAATTTGACATTCAAGTTAACAGCTTTGCATGTGAAAATGATACGAGGTTCGTTGTTTGCAAATTGAAATTAATTTAATCGATTTGATCTCTGTTTACGAAAATCTTTAGAAAGTTGGATATGTTGTTTTGATTAATTATTTTCAATAAAATTAAAAAAATATGCAAACAGTATTGGACTTTTTTTCCACTTCCAAACAGTGGAATAAGAGAATCATCAAATAGAAAACTTCGCAGAACCAAATGTGGTGTGAATCGGATTGTTGTGTGTTGACGGTACGCACATTCCTTTTAAGACACCTTATCAAAATCCACATCTGTTCTACAACAGAAAAGGCTACCACAGCCTAAACACAACGCTGGTAAGTGCAATAAAATGTGTTTTAAATTTTACTTTGAAAAAATTTCCTTTGAGATATATGCAATCATAAGCAGTGAGTTACCTACGTTGACGCAAGTTATCCCGGAAGTAGTCACGACCGTGGTTACTGACTCCTTTTCGAAATGTAGAAGCAGGTTCCCAACAATCCAAATTCAATACACAACACTGCAAAGGATGAAATTTTATAGAGCGAACTATTGGTGCATTGAAAAGTAGATTTCGATGTTTGGATTTGTCCTAAATATTACAGTATTCACCTCAAAAAGCGGCACAAATTATAAACGTGTGCTGTGCTCTACACAATATGTAGACATTTTCAAGTATCTCTTATCAAAAAATAAGAAATTATTGTTTTAAATTGGTCTCGGTTTATTATTCTGCTTCCAAAAATGTTAATAATCTTTATTTATACAAATAACCAAGCAATAAACTTACATCTTATTTACCACCAACCAGACAGACGATCCATTAAATGAAAAACTCGCAACATTTTATATGCGGATTTAAATTGTATAGAACGAATGCGGTCACGTGAATAAGAGAATATTATCGATGTTACCGACATTAACGAGGTGAATCCAGATTTAATTCGAATGAATAGTAGAATAGTGTTCAGTGAAAATTGAAGAGTTATGTGCAGTGTCCAGCACTGTTATCTCTTTTTGGCATATATGCTCCGCAACGTTCTCTTAGACCTAGACAAGATGAATTCTTTTACATTCCTATCCTAGGCATATAACCATTTATGGTCTAAACAACCCTGTAACTAGAGCATGTTCTCATTTTAATCAACACTTCCATGTAATTGACTTTAACATGAATAGAGATGTATGTAAAGCCACTATCTTGAACTCATTGTAAATTTTATAATTAAATTCAATTAATAATATTAAGTTACTATGTATTAGCAATTTAAGAAAGTCGAATGTACTTGATAGATAAATAAATAAATAAATAAGTATCCGAAATTCGTCAAAATGAGATGCCGTGAATGAATTTTGTTCTGTTTTATATGTCCAACTGGGAAATATTGTGGTTGATTTCTGGCTGATGTAGGCTGAGTTCGTAATTGTAAAACTTCCGCAGTACTGCCAAAATTTATTTACGTTGTGTTATATTGTAATTCTTTTCTATTTGTAATAATAAGGCAAGGGGACGAAGGGTAAAAAACCGGTATGGGACGAAAAGGCTTTGCTGTGCAAATAATCGTTGGGCGGTTATTCCGAGGAGTGTTTCGAAACGACCTCTACGGTAAAACTTCCGTAGCGAAGCACTGATATTCAGCCTGTCTAATATTACAAAAATTAATGTTTGTGTATTCGTCTTCTATTATTTCGCACATCATTCATCCGATTGAGTTGAAACTGTGTGAGGACTTGCGCGAAATTTTCTCACGTAGTACCCTTAACATAAGTTAAACCGTGCGGAGAGAATGGTGTAATCCCTTTCACCGGTAAAGCAGCCGCTGTTTGATTCAAAAATGTAACCTGACATTGGCGCCTGCCAGACAACTAGCACCTTCCCCTACCGGGTAAGCACTGAAATATTGTATTACAGATTTTAAAATAACAGAAAAAAAACTATGGATAAATTCGGAAATGTCACTGCGCAGTTGATGCTTAGTCAGCTCTGCCATACGTTCATTAACGCAAACACTTTGCATCACTGTTAATCATTACGTTCATTTATGTAGTTGCGTAAACTGATGCGCAAGTGTCAAAGAAAAAGGTTTCAGAAAAGCTCAGCTGAGCTGTCGAAAAAAAATCAGTTTCTTTTTTAGCTTAGAGCTTTAGATCAGAGCGCTTTAAGTTCTGATGCGCAAGTGTCAACGAAAAAGGTTTCAGAAAAGCTCAGAGCAGTGCACTGAGCTGTCGAAAAAAAATCAGTGTTTCTTTTTTAGCTTAGAGCGCGATCAGAGCGCTTTAAATTCCTTTTAGTACAACGCACCGTCAATGAATATAATTTTATGTATTTTTTATTTAATTTCTTGCTTTAATTAGATCATTCTTTTTAAAATGTTAGCCCATTTATTATACAGTTTTTGTATGTAAAAATATGCTATCTGAGGGTTGGGAATTATTTAATTGAAAAGCAATACTATTTTAAAATATACACTAACAAGAAAATCTATTTATTTATTTTTTGTTGCAGCAATTTAAAAGTTTGATAAAAAGAAACGTTTTTCTACATAGATATATTATTATTATTATTTCAACATAATTTTCAATATAAATAAAACGAATTCTGTGTTTGGATGTGATTATTGGTACGTTCATATAATTTACAATATTTTAAAAATTGTATTTACTTTTATTTATATGTATTTGACTCATTCTAAGAGTGTTTGTTGTCATCTTGAGAGTGCAGAAATTAATTAGTCAAAAGTAATGTCAATTCAATGACCGAATACTTGTTTCTAATAATACATACTGTCCAATCGTTTGAAAATGCTTATCGAAAAGACGCTGTGGTTTTGTTAATACATTTTTTGTTTTTTAACAAGTCCCGTACATGGTACCAAAACGTACTCGCAGAAATCAAAAAAATTATGGAAAAAAAAAATGGAGAAGTCTCCGCAAACTGTATTACCTCTGCAAATTAGTCAATGCCGATGCTACAACTAGAATTTCATTTATATATTGATACAACAAAGGCTCTAAAATGGCGTACGGTTGTAGTACTCTAAATTCTCTCAGACAATACAACATGTGACGTATTTGCAGGCGACAGACCGATTCCCGCACCCTAACCGTGGGGATGCTAAAATCCTTCACTTTGCGCGAGATCAATTCGCTATTTACAACGTTCAATGACCGGTGCGAGGTGGACGTAGACTGTATGCCATTCCTTGAGAAGCTACCGTTAAAGCCACTATTACCACCAGCCGTAGTGCCGTTTAAAGCGCTTTCATCGTCATCGTCATCGCTTTCATCGGCCGAGTCCGTCGTACTGTCAGAGTCCTGATTGGCAACTGTTCCTGTTTTTGTTTTTGTACTACTGCTCTTCTGCGTATCCTTTGTTGATTTTGCATTTCCACTCTTAACCTTTTTGCACCTTCGACGAATTGCCTTTCCGGGATCCGCCACCAATGACAAATACTTGGGTATGACGTTTTGAAAATCACACGCATTGAATATTGTCAGATCGTCATTGTGGCCCACATACGCATCCGAAACGTAACTTATAACGCCAGTTGGCGTGATCGTTAAAATGAATTTGTAATTCGAACAGTCTAGCTGTTCAACACTCGGATACATCGTCGGTGGCTGTATTTCTGTCTCCACGCACTCAATCAGTGATTGTACATAGGACAGTTTCGAGCGGAAGGCGATTGGGAGATTTTTATGACGATCATAGTACTTTTTACTATCCGGCCATCGGATGAGGAATTTCATATATCGGGCTAGCTTCACGATAGTGCGCGTGAAAATTTTTTGCACTTCACTTTCAGTGAACTCAAAATACTCGGCCAGAAGCGAGAAGTCTTCGTTTTGTCGCAGCTTTTTTAAAGCAAGATACAAATCAATGACGGGGACATTGGCTGTGGTGCATATGACATTTTTTAAGATTCCCAGCCGATCGGGAGTAACACCCAAATGTGTTTGGGGATTTTTCTCAATCAGCTCTATTGTGACGCTGCGGATTGTCTTCTTCGGTGCCTCTCGCTTTATAAAAATTGTTGGCCTACGTACAGTTAAACTGCTTGAATTCGAACTTAAAACACCATTTTGTAAGGTATATGGTAAAGCAAATTTGTTATTGTTGGAAGTAGCAAATTTAAAAGAAGCATTTGCATTGCCTGTCGTAATTATGCTGTTACCGTCTGAGGTGCGTATTATTTGCTGCTTTTTATTGTTGGCAGTGACTCCGGCGGCGCCACCCAACGTAGGCGAGTTCTGCTGAAAGCTGTACAATTTTCCATCGAAAGTCGTAAGCGGTGTCCCAGTACTGGTTATTGTCTGTAACGATACTTGCTTGCCACCAATTTTCGCCGTTTTAAAGACAGGTTCTGCTGTAAAATAAATTTAATAAATGTTGTGTAAGACGACTTTACCAAACTTAATAATAAAATAGATTAACTTGCCAACTGCCGTAAAGCTACTCCTCTTCATTGGCTTTGTTCCAGGTTGAATCCTGTTGATAATAAGACCGCTTCCAGTGCCTCCACGTTCAATTTGTATGGCTGGCTTCTTTAAATAAAGACGACAGTGTTATTTGGAATTATATAATATAAATTTATATAATCAAGGGATTTTCAAAAATAAGCTTGTCGTGAGTCCTTCTGAGACTTTTTAAATACGATTGAGACCATTTACCTTATTTGGCGTGTACCAATTTGTTCCTTTTCTAGATAATGGAACTTATGTTCGATGCCCTCACACGGACGGGCTTAGAATCAGGACAACCACTTTATTGCAATTGCAGTCAATTAATTGGTAGCCCTACTGCATTATGCGCAAAAATAGTTCTACTTGCTTAAAATAAAATCTACTGCACTTCTCCCGAACCAAAGTTATAAAATCATTCGCAACCTAAATCTGCTGAAAAAATGTATTTCTTTCGCGAACGTAACAACTTTTCTCCAAACACACCCGATGAATGTCAAATCAGCCGGATGCAACCACCAAAACACTGTTTGTTTTGTTTGAATTTATTCTGTTAAAGCGAACAAAAATTGTAATATAAGTTTTTAATGAGAACTACAAAAAAATGGTTAAAACCTTAAAACCAATTGTTTTTCGAAAGAGGCAATCGCAGACTAGCTTTGAGGTGATTTCAAAGGCGTATTAACAAACAATTCCGCTCTGCTGTCAGAGAAGATGTAAATGAACTTATTGGTGGTTTCTGTTTGGATTCTTCTATTTTTGTCGGGGTGTCATATTGGGAGTTGCTTTTATCTACTGAGATGAGCGTGTAAGGGTTTGCCATTGTAGACTTTTCTTTTGTTTTTTGCCACCAGCAGGGTGCTAGGTAACAATGAAACTAGCATTAGCTGTGTACATCCACAGGCTCATACTGGGGTTTAAACCCTAGCTTTTATCTAGTCGACTTTTGCAGGCCCATGGGTTAGTTAGGTTAGGAGGGTTGTATGCACATCCCGCTCAACTGAATAGGTTCAACACTTCTTAAAGGTAATATGGCAATATCTCTTCAACGAACTTACCGATTGTAAAGAAATATTTTGTTTGCATAAATTATTTATTTTATTCAAAAAAAATAACAAAAAAAAAACCGATTTATTTAGGCTCAACTGAATAGGTTCAGAAACTTAAAATTAAAAAAAAAATCTTCGGGACAAGAGCCACCAAACGTTCCACTCAAGCAATTTTACATTTTGGTCGTTTATCCACTGTTTCACTACCCTAGCTGTATGAATGGGAGCATGGCCGTGCTTATATGTCAATGGAATCCGTCCGGAAACGTTTGAGAAACGTGAAAAAGCCTTTTGTAGTACAGTTTTGTATGCAGTTGCGAATTTAAAGCAGTTCTGGTGATAAGTCTTCTATCTGCTGTTGTTTTCGCGTATTAAACACCTCCTCTCATATTATTTCCATAACGGGATTTATTAAGAATGAAATAACTAACAACATTTTGGCTCCGACCAATTTTTTTTATAGCGATTTCGTGCCCAGATTCCAAATACCGCTCTATTTGGCGTGTTTCAAAATCGTTCATTTGCTTCCAACGACCCATTTTACAAAAAAAAACAGCAGAAGTTAATTTCAATTAACAAAAGAAAAGAAAAAAATAAAGATCACAAACTAAAGTCATTGCCCTTGAACCTAATCTCACTCAGACATGCTATAGCGTATGCCGACGATTTGGTAGCATACAGATCAGGTCATAAAATCGAGGTCATTAACATTCTTTTGCAGCGCAACTTCGATCAAATTAAGGGATATTGCGACGACTGGAAGTTGAAATTCAACGAAAATCAAGAAGACGGAAACAATTTTGTTCAGAACAACATTGGCTGGGGCCTCTAGGGATACCAGAAAAAACTGACAGAAATTGGTCATTATTAGACAAAAACATAGGGACGGGCTACAGTCCGCTTGGGCGAACTGTTGGATACCCTATTCTTATTCCTATCCCTCATAAGTGGGCGTAATTGTTAAGAACGCTCTACATATTTTGTTATATAACATTTAAAGGATTTTATCAAAAAAAACGCTCCCTAGCTCAAACTTAGGTGTTTCAATAAAATTGTTTTATTTAATTGTGGGCGTGTCAGTAGGCGGATTTTAAAAATATTTACACATGAGCATAAAGGGCCCATAGAGAATATATATTATAAATTTCAGCTCCCTAGCTCAAACTTTGGATTTTCAAAAATTAATATACCCTTAGAATAGGGTATAAAAAAATTGTTTTATTTATTTGTGGGCGTGTCAGTGGGCGGATTTTGAAATTTTTTTATCCCGAGCAGTTTTAGGAGTCATAGATCAAATATACAAAATTTCAGCTTTCTAGCTCAAAATTCGATTTTTTCCAAAATTTTGTTTTTTTGAGTTTGTGGGCGTGTCTGTGGGCGGATTTCAAAAATTCGTGAACTTGATTATTTCGGGACCCTAGAGAGTATATGGTTAAAATTTCAGCTCTCTAGGTCCAGTTTAAAGGCCTAATTTTTGGCGACAGACGGACGGACGGACGGACGGACATGGCTAGATCGACATTACTATCGATGCTGATCATAAATATAGTAACTTTTAGGGGTCTACGGGCAATATTAACGTATGTTACAAACTATGCGTCAAAATTAATATACCCTTAGAATAGGGTATAAAAAATTAGTAGTTAGATATCTAGGTACCCAGATAACTCACCCAGTATCTATATTTCGATAAACATATGGGTGCTTGTCTTGCTGGGGTCAAGAAGGCTTATGCGCTGACTAGGAGACTGTTTCATAGCAGCCAACTTGACTCCAGAGTGAAGGTCATATGCTCCGTGGTCTTAAAAGGCTGATCATCGCTAATGGTTGTCCATTGTGGTTCAATATAGCGCCTAGTTAAATGGAAAAGATTTGGGTTTTGGAGAGGCAATGTCTTAGGGCCTGTCTCCGGTTGTTAAGAACGCTTAAATCCAACTATATAAAATACTATCCCAACAAGGTCCTATACGTGGGGCTCCGTTGAATCGGATTGAAAATTTTCTCATTAAGGTGACTTGAAGGCAGGTTGCAAGGGCGATGGCCAGCGACACTTTAGTCTCGCTTTATCCCCCGGGGGCATTTATCCGTATTGATGCAAAAGGGCTGGTCCAGACGAGGGATTGTATCCCGGTATTATACCACCGCTACCGCAGAGCGAGAGATAGGTGAGTCATCCACGTCGCCAATGCTCCTCCGTTTTAGTACCGCAATAGCGGAGAGGAATACATTCCATACCGAAAAGCAATACACCGAATATTGGTGGCTTGTTGAGAGGCGATGAATCAACATGCCCTCCCAAGACGGTGAGTTACTCTAGGTAACATCCCATTAGTTTATAAGTTAGACTAAGTTAGCTAGGGCGTTTCTGAGAGAGGCCGGGTGACTGGCGCTGTAAGTCTTCAGTCAGCTCATAGTGCCGCGTGTGTGTTGATGCCTGACAGGCGCTAGAGATGCAATTGTGATTTTGACCACTTGTTGCGTAAGGGAACGAGTGATCAGAATCCTAGTTATTGTTAGAATACGTTAAGTCGTTAAAGTAAGTAGAGCAGGTAGTTCGCAATTTGTTTTTATACAAAAAAAAAGCAAAAAGCGTCCACATAAGGACAATTGATTTAGAATAAGTATAAGAATTTAAAGTTAGATTTTATGTCTAGTATGCAAGTTTACATTACCAATAAAAAATAAATTTAAAAGTCAAAAGTCAAAGTGTGTTGACTACTAATCGAAAAGTCCATGGTTCAAATCCCGCCGGGGCCAAGAAACATCTAGTTTTATCCACTGCCCCACCTTTTGCGAACGTCTGACAAACATCCAAGAGTATCAATTGTCATGAGAAGCTTCTCAAATTTGTCGTTCGGATTCGGCTTAAAATTGCAGCACCCTTCCACTTCGCACAAGCAAATGGTTGGAGAAGCTAGGTTTAATGCCCTGTGTGGGCTGTTAATGCCTAATATTTATTTTTTTTGTAGGTACTATTTGCATGGCTCATTACGTTCGGAAATTTCAAATTTGACAGTTGGTGTCTATACCTCTCCTTGTTTATACACTTAAGTTGCCGAATGAAATTATGTGCACTTTTCGTTTTGGCGATGCTTTTGGTCGCTTATTGTTTGGCTTTGACACTAGTTTAGGCTCACTTAAGTTCATCATAATTGTCCCTGTAGCCAGACCCTTGGCCTAAAAAATCGTTTCCATTGCCAATCTTTAAATTAAAGGTGCATGTAAATGGAAAAAACAATTCACACTCAATTTTGTGTTGTGGATTCAGTAAACAACGAGCAAAAAACGCTTATGGATTTGATGTGTTTTGTGGTAATCCACTGATGATCCCAACCACCACATCTGAATGAAACGCCAAATTTGAAAACAAAAAAAAAAACATAAGAAACAAGGTTGGAGAAAGTGTCGATCTTTGCGGCAATTCTGCGGTTATAGCAAGTAGTACAGACACCCTATCGACTACAACATGAATAGATCGTCCTTGAAGGAAATTTTGCATCCAACCAGACTTTATTACGTATTCAGTAAGAAGTTAGTCAACTCAGCAGGCCTTTATGCCATACTCGCTCAAAGGTTCAGAGATGACTAAGGCTGTACAGTTGTATCCATCCACCGACTAAGCTGAATAGGTCTACCGTTTAACTTCTTCTTCGAATGCCATATTACCGAACATTTATAAGCCTCGGTTTCTAAATGTTAGACCACCTGTACATTACGTTTGACAACAGACATTCAAGCTTTTGGACGAAAATGTTGTATCATAAACTTTTTCCCTTTTTTGGAAACCGTTTGAATGCGGACGATTTTTCAAAAAGAAACATCCGCCTGTGGGGTTCGCCTCAATAAACATCAGCGGGCCTCTCTGGAGAATACCGCAGATAGTTCTGTACTGCAAAATAACATTCTCTTTACCTAAAGTGTTCGGACGAATTGTTTCGGGAAGTTAGTTTATTTATTTTTAAGGAGGACGTTTTAACCATTTGTTTCATACCATATTCATGTTTTTACGAAACAGGGTACAATTTGAAACAGTTACAGAGCAAATGCTAAAAGAAAATTAGATTTCTTAACTAAAATGTGGTCGGACGTATTGTTTGGCAGAAGTTTGTCTGACTACTGTATTTTTTAAAAAGACGTTGTAGACTTTTGTTTGATAGCAGTTTTATTAATTTAGTTGATAAGGAACGTTTATAAATAGTACCGTTTTTTAAGATATATATAGAGAGAAAACGGCATTGTTCCGGCAGGTTATGGTTTGTCCGATTAGTAAATTCTTAGAGAAAGCAACGTTATCTATAAAAGACCAGTTTCATCTTTTAACTCGATGAGAAAAAAACATGACTTAGGAGTGGTCGGGTTCCTACAGGGTAAATGTTGTTCGGCCAAGCTTATTTTGTACCTTATGACATTAAAAGACACCTTAAAAAGTGTACCAAAAGTGACCCCCTATTTCCAAGCCTAGCAGGAAAAAACTGTCTCACCAGTGGTGTCATCATTGTTACCTTACAATTAAAATGTGTTTTTTCTTTAACTTGATGAGGTAGATCATCCTACCGTCGGCTCCCTGTCTATAAGGGCTTGCTTGTATTTATCCTTAAGCAAATGTTAACTTAAAAATACATGAATTTGCAATTCATTCAATTGTTCATACTTCAATTACTCCTACCATGGTTATAAAAATCGTACATTATACAGTGAGACATACATACAAAATGCAGGTCGATACTGTGTAGGTGGGTACTTAAAAGAGCTAGAGGTTTTTATTTCTTTATCTAGTGCAGATTTGATATCTTAAGAAACACCAACACAATTGGAAAATTGTTTCCCGCTTTTTTTATAAATCGAGGCAACAAAACGAATAAGGAACGACCCCAGAGGTGTAAATCACATCTCAGCAACAGATGAAGCATGCGACAAATCCCAAATAATCCTGTATCTTTATCAACGATAATAATAATTTATAATAAGCATGTAGAACACTGGAGATTTTTGTTTGATATGACAGGAAGAGGTACTATCAGTGGGGGATGGGTGGGCTTTGCTGCGCTTTGCTAGAATTAAGCGATATCGATTAATTAAATCAATTGATACATCGCACCAAGATTTATTCGTACATTATCCCTCGCATGGGTATACAAAACAAAAATACGTAAAAAAAAAATTAAGCAATAGTTACATTTTAACACGTTGCTCCTTTAGTGGTAGTAGTCGTACTACCAAAAAGTTTGTTGTCGTAAATTAGGAAAACAAACTATGCTTTTACTGTCGTTGCTATTTAACAATCAATTTCAATTCACAATATTTTCATAGTTTTGAGTTTTAGTTGAAAGTCAAATTAAATCGTTTGGACATACGAATGAAACGTAACGCGTTGACATTTTCGAAGACTTCTGCCATTTTATTGGGTAAAAAAAGAAATGGACGTCAAAAGGGAAATTTAAGGTTTTGTCAAACTTCCTTCTCCGACGTGGTGTTGCCATTCTTTGTTCTTTTTTTTTTTAGCTCAGAGTAGCCTGATTTGTAATAAAATAATAGTTTCTTTTTTAGATCGGACACATCAAAGCTCAAACTGCTTTTATTTTTCCGTACAGAGCTTGATCATAGCGAAAAACTAGTAATAATTGCACGAGATGGTTTAATGTTTATGTATATGTGAGAATATTTTTTGTGAAAACTTTCGAATATTTTGTAATAATTGACATCTGAAATTTTAAATTTGGAAATCAATAAACGTAAGAAAATTTGGGCAGACGTTTGAATTTCGATGAAACTATGAAATTTGGCTCAGACAGAACGTAATATAACAATATTTAAAGATTTTGAATATGATCTTGAATATGTGCATTCGAAAATATGACATAGTCACATTCCCAAATGTCTAATTTTTATATAACTTTTATTTTTTTGATTTAAACATAATTTCTTTTCACACCAAAGATAAATGGCAGCTATCTAGCAAATTTTTCTACAGGCCATATATAAGACAATAATAAAAAATAGAAATGTGAGACGATGGTCTTTAAATTTCACCATGAAAGGGAGAAGAAAAAGGATCAGTGGAAAACTACATTTATATTAAAATAGGTGCGAAGAAAATTCTTAAAATGTTGGTCTTCTGCGCTGGTTATTCATTAAAGTGTTGAAAATTGCGACAATTGGGTTTCTGGCTTCAAAGAAATCACATTTTAATCTTTCATCGCGTAACAAAACAAAATAATCTATTTATTTTATTGAACCAAATGGACAAAAGCACATTAAAAGCCACATAAGAGGGGTTTTTCTTTTAAATCTTTGAGCAGAGCTAGTAGTTAAGCTGAGTTTTCGTTACCGTAAAATCATCTTTCCTCACATATGAACCAGCACTTAGAAATTTTTTAATTCAATCGGGTCTTTTCTTTGGTAAAATATGAAAAATACAAAAATGAATGCGAGTCGGGCTATTGTCGCAATTGTTAGCCGTTTTTAAATTTTCGATAGGTGCACAGAACTTAACCAAAATAATTTCACGGAATTTATTACATTAGTTAAAGCTGAAACCTGAAACACATTAGCACAGCAGCGCACCCAACAAAGACAGATGTTGTGATGCAAACAGTTTATCGCAGGAACAGCCCACAGCGGAGATAAATTCTCTCAAAATACAAACAAAGAGAGCTTGTGCGCTCTTGATGCAGCAATTTCCAAGTATGTTCACTTTTTTTTTGTAAAATTTTGTTATTAGTTTATTGTTTTTGTTAGTTTGTATTTTGTAGTATAAAATGTAGGTATGTATTGTTTTACTTAATTTGTTTCCATAACAGAAATATTTTTTGCCGCAACAACGCGATTCTCACCGTTTCCCTTTTTATACCCTATTCTAGGGGTATATTAATTTTGACGCATAGTTTGTAACATACCTTAATATTGCCCGTAGACCCCTAAAAGTTACTATATTTATGATCAGCATCGATAGTAATGTCGATCTAGCCATGTCCGTCCGTCCGTCCGTCCGTCCGTCGGCAAAAATTAGGCCTTTAAACTGGACCTAGAGAGCTGAAATTTTAACCATATACTCTCTAGGGTCCCGAAATAATCAAGTTTAAGCATTTTTGAAATCCGCCCACAGACACGCCCACAAACTCAAAAAAACTAAATTTTGGAAAAAATCGAATTTTGAGCTAGAGAGCTGAAATTTTTTATATATGATCTATGGCCCATAAAACTGATTGGGACATAAAATTTTCAAAATCCGCCCACTGACACGCCCACAATTAAATAAAACAAATTTTGGGAAAAATTGAATTTTGAGCTAGAAAGCTGAAATTTTTTATATATGATCTTTGGCCCATAAAACTGCTTGGGACCTAAAATTTTCAAAATCCGCCCACTGACACGCCCACAATTAAATAAAATATTTTTTTTGAAAAACCAAAATTTGAGCTAGGGAGCTGAAATTTTTAATATATACTCTCTAGGGGCCCTTTATGCTCATGTGTAAATATTTTCAAAATCCGCCTACTGACACGCCCACAATTATTTTTATTTTATTTTTGAAAGTCGAAAGTTTGAGCTAGGGAGCTGAAATTTATAGTATATACTCTCTAGGTGCCCTTTATGCTCATACTTAAATTTTTTTTAAATCCGCCTACTGACACGCCCACAATTAAATAAAACAATTTTATTGAAAAACCAAAGTTTGAGCTAGGGAGCGTTTTTATTCACAAAAGCTTAGTTTTTTCGATAAAATCCTTTAAATTTTTGTCACGCCCACTTATGAGATATAGGAATAAGAATAGGGTATCCAACAGTTCGCCCAAGCGGACTGTAGCCCGCCCCTATGTTTTTTGTATGCAATCCTACCATATTTTTAACTTTTTAGTATTTAACAATAGTGTTAGTAGGATACTCTTTGTCAATAGGATACTCTTTGTTAATTCTGGAATTCGCTTTATTATAAACTATTATATTTATAAAAAAATTGCACAACTTATTTTCCGCCATACAAATTCACCGATTTGAATTTGACCAACCAATTAAATCAGCCGATGCTTCGTTTTTTTTTTCATTTGACACTGAAGTTGTCGCGAAGTACTCTATTGCGATTAAGGCATTAAATATTTAATTGCCGCCGCTGTCAAAATCGCTGTTGCTGTGACGAGTTTCCTGCATTAGAAAAAAATATAAATTCGCTTTTGCTGCGAAAATTCTACCAATCCTGCGATAATGTGAAAGAATTTCATGCTTATTTTGATATTCTATTTCGATCGAAAGTTTGTTGATTTCGAAGAATCTCTGGGTTTGAGATTCGATCGAATTGTAAGTTTATTAAAGGAGAAAGGGTTTTATTTAATTGAATATGATAATATTAATGTTTATCTCTTCTTTTACAAAATGGTGTTTTCGCTGCGTGCGGTTATTCGTTATTGTGCCAATGTGTTTCTGCTATTACGCATAAAAATTTTAATTTGGCAACTCCATACACAATATTTTTGCCCTTTGCTCGTTGGAATTAGAATTTAGAAGTGAAGTTTTACTAATGGCAACAAACCAAAAGGCAAATAAGACATGGACAGGCACAACAAATGTATATGTATGTACTTGCTTGTTTTCCACAACAAAAATGGTAGTAATTAAAATCAGCTTCGACTTTTTTTTGAAATTTTCCACCTCTAAATACTAATAAATAAAAAAAATTACCTTCACAGCGACCGCTGGTGACTGCAATCTTGATGCTTTCATTAGGATCGTGTCTTTGGATTCCGCTTTCTTGTATTTTACTAATGTTAAAGCCATAGCCCAAGTCAGTTCTGTGGTTTGGTGCGAATGTTCACCTTATATCCAAAGGAAACTGGACAAACGTTTTCTATGGCTCATTGATTTGCGCGTAAACACAGCAACAGCGAAGCGAATACGATTTTGACAATATCGAAATCGTTAGGTAATACAAATATAATGGAGGTGCACAAAATAATGCAATGGCGGACTTTTGCGAAATGACATCGAGTGAAATAATTCCCTAAAGTTTTCGCGAGGGAAATTATCTAGTTTCGCAACACATGGCGTTGCCATGTTGAATTTCGATAAAAACTAACAATGTTTTTTTGCTCAAAAGAGCAACTTTTTGCAGTTTAGCATGTTTCTTTGAAGAAAAAGAGCAATTGTAGATTTGTCTCTGACACAAAAGTTTGTTTTGCTCTATAATTTAAAAATCCATAGTGAGGAAGACGTAGTTTAGAGTTATTGTTAAATGATTGCATAGGTAGGACAGATAGTGTGTGTGATACCCACACTATCTCACCAATAATAGGACCAGTCGGTCCGAACCAAAACATTTTTCATTGAAAAGAGAAGTTCTAGATGTGAGAGCAATTCCTTCGATTTTCAATGAAACACGCACAAAAAGTTAATTGAGCGAGTTCAAATTTACCAATATTCGAGCGAATTCAAATTAACTATAGGTGCATAATTAGCACCAACCTTAGGTGTGTGTACCTATTTTGGTGAAAAAAATCTCATCAAGCAATGCGGAATGGAAAGAAATTAATGGGCCATTTACACGGTTATACATTCCTAACATGTAAAATTAAAAGGATGCTAAATACTAAATATCCGTGTGACTGAAAGGGACAGCATTACCTAACATGCAAAAAAACGTGACACGTATTCAGGTCGGCCATCTTGATTACGTGTAGGAATTATGGGAAAGCTATGCAGGTTGATATTTTTATAGCGATGGCTTACGAAATTTCGATTTCCTATAAAACAAAATGGGCGCTGCTATCATATGTTTTCATCGCCATAATACATTTTTCACATTTCTCTGCTTCACATCGCCGAGATCGCTTCTCGCATAATATTTCGCTTCGTTATAGATGGTCCAATTTTGTGAAGCAACTCTTCAAATTGGGAAGCAGTCATTCTCAAATACTTGAGGAAAAGTTTCTTATCATTTGTTTCGCATATAGATCCAAAAATGGATACAAATGCTCCATCAAGCATTCTGTTCCTTAGGTAAGGATGCACCCAATACTTCCTCTTCGTTTTCCTTTTTACCCGACTGGTTACACATTTATTTTCCACCTCATCATCGCTACTATCGAAAACGATATCTATTAATACGGCAGCCTTTACGAGATCCATGTTTTTATTTATTTTTAATTCTACCACAACAAAACCGATGAAAATAAATTTGTTTGTTTACATGTGATCTGTCAAATCTCCATAATAATGTTATAGCAAGTTAAATTCAACTGCTAGGTAAGTGATCTCACTCTTACACCTTATTAGCATTGACTGCGGATAAACGGATCTGTCTTTTCGGTTTTGTTGCAAAAATGCGCGTGCGTGATGGTGTAAATGCCCTATAAATGCTGAGCGTTGGTAAGCACATCATAGAATAAGGTTTTAACGGAAAGGTAAAATATAAAATTAAATGAAAAACAATACGCGAGACTGTTATAATTACCGTTCAGTCTAGTTGATGTCACACACCATGAAGATCGTTAAGCGGGTATCAGATAGCCGAATGGGAAAAAATGAGGACCAGTGCGCGTTTGTCGCAGGGAAGGAAATCACAGATGCAATCCAAAGTATAAGGATCATAATGGAAAAACACTGTGATTCCTTAAAGGATATGCATATGGTGTTGATCATGGACGTGTATGAATGAGTAAAGACAAGAGTAAGATGCCCGCTGGCGTCGCCGAGGAGTCCGCAATCAAAGTCAGTGAAAACCAGGAAAGCGTCTTAAGTCCCTTGATATTTATTACAGTCCTTGATTATCTGCTTGATGGAAAAGTGACTGCAAAGTGCATCAGTTATTCTTTTCTGACGATGGAACCATCCTAAGGGATTATCAAACGTCTAAAATAGCAGAATACTTGTGCTGCCAGTTCTCTGATCCACTCCGACCTTTTCCAGACAATTTTATGAGCGGAAAGTGATTCTAGTATGTGGGATCTATGTTCAATAGCGAAGCAAGCTGTTATAACGATATTTAACATCGCGTAAACGTAGGGTGGATGAAGTGGTTGGCAAACGCACCTTCTTCCGTGACCGAAAAATGCCCCCTAAGCTGAAAGTTAGGCTCAACACAACAGTTGTGCGACCGGCGCTCACATATGGTTCACTATGTAGGACAGCTTACAAAAATTGACGGCAGCTGAGATGAAGATTCTTCGCATGAATGCACGAATAAAAAAAAATTGATCGAATAAGAAGTTCCAAGATCCGAGTAAGCCTTCACGTCATGAAACATATCTCGAAGAAAACACAGCGCGACCGGCTCAGTTAGTACAATTGTTGCCTTCAAAAAGGCAATACCAATCAACCGTTCCATAAAATTGCGAAAAAATGGCAGGCCTAACAACTCCTGATAGGCCAGATCATAACCTTGTTGTTAAAGAGAAAGAAGAAGTACTTATAATTCGATCTATTTAATCTTCGAGGAACACTTCCGGAATTCTTCGACACCACTTGTTCCAACATATACCCGAATATCTAGTGTCTATCAATACTAAGGAATATGTATGTGGATGGCATTACATTTATGTTTGATCAAAATTATTATAAGTAAGGATAAATTCAACCATTTGTAACGTAATGTATATAACAGCTGCATGATTTTTTACACCCACTATTTAATTAGCCTGAATATGTGAATCTGAAATACGATAACCAAACAAGATAAGATTTCTCACTTCCAATTAATATTTTGTATTAAATAACGGATTAATTAATCAATTAACTGGCTAATTGATCCCAAACGGAAATAGGTTACCCAACTAAACCGATTATAGAGACTGGTAAATTCATTACTTCTAATTCTAATTAGATCACAATATAAGGCGTGGGTGACTATGATTCCTAAACGTGCAATTCCAATTATATTCTTTGTATTTGCTTAAGGGCAAATACAACTTTACGAAAACCACAAGTCAAATGCACAAAAATAAAGAAAAATTAAGCCAGAGAAAACATAAATAACTTAAGTGCATGACCTTGTGGTACGTAAGTGCTCATAGTTAAACGTATTCTTTAAAAATACAAAAGACGATGCGATGATTTTCACACGCGGCGACGAGTCTAAAGGGCTTTCATTGAAAATGAAGAGAATTGCTCTCAAAATCCACATCTGCTCCTTGAAGTCGCTGCACACGCATTTGGCAAATCTGTTGATGGGGATTTGTTTATTATAGTTTAAAAATATGTTCTGCATCAATAGATGAAATTGATATATCATATATTTAGGTACCCAACGTCGCACCTGCTCCAAATCCAGCAGTGAACCCAAGCAGGGGGGTTGTATACCCATTGCACTGGTTGTGGAATTTACACTTTTTCTTGGATTTTCACTCATTTTTTCAAATGATGCAAACGTTGTTTTTCGGCATATTTCAAATTTAAAAATCTAAATTTATTAGAGATGAGTGTCCCTTACAGGAAAGGTGACCCAAATCAAAACCAGAATCACTCACACATGCGAACACTAGAAACGTCAAAGTCTACAAATGCCATTTTTGCTGTGCTGTATTTAATAATATTTAACAAGATTAAACAAACAAACAAACAAACAAACAAATAATTGCATAATTTTTATTTCTTCCACATACAATCGAGTTTACAGAACTTAACTTTAAAACAAAGGATTTGACGTAAGTAATTGAAATACATACTATTGAGTTGAAAGTGGTACCACACAAAATATAATAGATTGTGTTTTCATTCCAACGAAAGTTGTCAATACATACCGAGAATGGAAAGCCGTTCGGTTTCAACAATGCAAGTGCCATTCATGGAAAATTGCATAGTGTTTCGGTTTTTCTTTAATGACAAGACAGCATTGCATTTTGGAAGCATTAAATTCCACTCTATTAGTTACACCCCACTGAGTTATGCTGTAGAGATCGGAATTCAATGAGCTTAAAATACGTTGCCTTTCCAGTTCCGCACCCCAAGATGAGGGGCGTTAACCAAGAAACGAATATGAGAAGCTGAGTGTACTGTCATCGTCAAAGGAGTGGATTGGATTAGAAGTAATAAACAGGAGATCATTTATAAAAATGAGAAAGAGAGTCGGTTACAAAACGGAGAGTTCTTCCGGATTACAAAAGAAAAACGACATTATACCAATATATGCCGGAAGGCAGCTGTACCACGCCTCACGTTTTAGAACCATTGCTTTTAAATTGGATGGCACACACAAGCACCTCAACCTGAACTCCGACTTCAACGTAAGACCTTAATCCTAAAATAAATCCTAAGGTGCAAATCCCATCAACCTTGCCGTCATATTTTCAGTTTTCTTAACCTACTTATATTTTGAGCCCATTTCGTCTTTTGTTTATATTTTGACAGAATTTCGCTACATTGATATTCTTAGCCCATCCCTACATGGCGACCTTTCCATATTCTGGCACTAATGTCAAATTATTTTTTAATAAATGAAATCAAGTTATTCATCAGTTTGACGGTTGGCACAAGATAATTTGAATGTATTTTATGCTATTGGGGTTTGAGAACAAATATTCCAAAAATCGGGGACCGCCTCTTTTGCATTAGGAGCAAATCTAGAATGGGATAGTTCGCAAAGACAGTGTTCGTCGTAGGAATACAAACGCATTAAGCACATTTTTGGTTATTTTTACTTAAAGTAAAAGCTTAGCTTAAGAAGATGGAAAACATATTATTTAGTGATAATAAACCTTAGAATATACTTAGGCAGTAGTAAAAAAAACTAAGAACATGCGCTGTCATAAAAATATATCGTGTATTTATAAGTTTCACTTCCCTGCATTTCAAACTCCCGTCGCATAAAATATGGAAACACTTTATATGTAAAGGAGGGAAAGGGTAAAAATACTTACCGCTTCTTTTCAAAAAAGTCTGGTGATCAAACATTTCCACGAAACAAATACTTCTCCCATTACGGAGCGGAGCATGTAGGTAAATAAATAAATAAAAACTCCACAAGTGGTACCCTGAAAAAAATTTAATTAAATCCTACAGTAAGCGAAATTGAATCAGGCCTATCAAAAATTATCATAAATTTTTTTAAAGTCTATCAATTTTGTTTTTGCTTTTTAAGGTGTTTTGCTGATTACAATAGAATTGTGGGATAATCAAATTCCATGGAGGGTCAGTTAACGTGATAGAAGCAATGATTTGAAACAAGTAATTTCACCTCCAATGCTAGAGAATTTTACATTATTTATTTTCATTTAGATAAAGTCGAGAAAGATAGCACCCATTTTTATACCCTATTCTAATGGCGTATATTAATTTTAACTCATAGTTTGCAAAACCAACGACCATACCACGTCGAGTTAATCGGTTCTCATCAGATCACCGTAATTAAACGACGTTGGGCGCGGTTAGTACGTAGATGGGGGACCGTTTGAGAACAACCGCGTGTCGTTGGCCAGTCCCATCTACAGAGTTGAGGTAGATAATTATACGTGGTATCACAATGGACCTAAATTGGTCTAAGTGTGTCGGCTTCTGCCGACAGCCACATAAACCTAACCTAACCCTTGCAAAACTACAGCTAGAAAACTGAAATTTGAAACAAATATTCTCTAGGGGCTAGAAATAATCATTAACATTATTAAAATCCGTCCAGTGAAACTCCAACTATTAAAAAAACCGTTTTATTAACGAAATCATTGCATGTAAATGAAAGTCCTATTCTTCGCAGGTTTTTAAAGATAAAGCCATTTTAAATTATTCCTTTATTTAAAGTTTTCTGCTATGCCCACTTTTTACAAAAACTTAGTTTTTTCGATAAAATCCCTTAAATATTGTATAAACAAATATCTAGACCATACTTAACAATTCATCATACTTAAATTTTAGCCACCCCAACTTTAAGAGGGATAGGAATAGGAATAGGGTATCTAACAGTTCGCCTAAGCTGATTGCAGCCTTTCACTATGTTTCATGTTTCTTATTGCTCACAAAAATAAAACAGATTCTAGCTTCAAACAAAAATATATAATTTATATATTAAATTTAAGAACATAAAATGGGATATTCCTTTTTTTGGGTTGCTACTGGAGCACTCAGACTCAAAACTGGTTCATTGTACTGCCAGTAAGAAACACCACCTCTAATGAAATTGAAGGCGCTTCAATGATGATTAGATCTACTCCAAATCAAACAGTGACCCCAAGCCGGGATTCGCAGGGGGCAACATGCCCCCTATACGCATTGCACTGTTCAAAAAATTAAAAAGAAAGCCAGTAATTTGTCTGCAGTCTTTTTTGCAGAGAGACAACAAGAATGCCGTAGATTTTTTACAGACATCGGGAAGAATTAGGTATAGGTTTAGACTATCTGTACCCTGGTGAGCCATGTCATTTGCGATTGTGTTCATATGAAACCCAACCGTCAATGCCCTGGACGAGGATACAGGCAGCCTTACGACCAAATTCAGAGAGATCTTGCATTCATGAACTATTTTGGAGGTGGTTAGAGGGTTAAGCAAGGCCTTAAGCACAGCTTGACTGTCGCTACAGACGCTGTTCCGGACTAGTTGAGTCTGGAATATAATGTTGGTTGAAGGAGATGCCTTCAACGATTTGTGGAAAAATGGGGAATTCCTTGTGACTAAAAAAAACTCTTTGTTACCACGTTATAATATATATTTATTTCCTAAGTTGGTCGGCTAAGTTGAACTGAACAAAGTAGAGTGCCGCAACTGTCTCTACGAACCAACCTCGTAATCTCGGTACATAGATTTTTTTCTCATAAACATAATCAATCAGCTGGACTTTTATTTCTTACATACATAATCGTAGCTAGTCGTTGACCCTAAATTGCATGACATAAATTGCATTTACATATCGGCCTTTTCTGCATTCGCGGTTGTCTCGTTACAATTCCCGTTGTTGACTGTTGTTGGAGCGGGATGGCTATATGTTGATTGGTGTTTATATTTTGCTTATATGGTTGTAGCCGGTGGTTGGTGAAGGCACGCACCTTTCCTTACGTATGTGGGTTTGCGTGCGACCGAATCAGCCTAATCCTCGATGATCTTCATGTTGTAAATTTCATTCTTCGGTGTTTTGACAGTTCGGCTTAAATCGTTGCGTGCGTAGTATCTCGAGTTTAAAATTCTTCGGCGGTTTTTCTATTTCGAGTGTTGTCTTGTGTTTATTTCCTTTTTTTGATGAGCTGTCCTTTGAGGCTAGTTTGCAGGAAGTGTGAAACTCGTATTTGAGTTGCAGTGTTGTCACACATTCCAGCGACTAGCCCAAATGCACGCTTGTCCACTTCACCATTTCTGCCAGTGCCGCGTGAGCAGCCCCATTTGGTTTTCTTTTGTTGAGAAGCAAAAGACGCAGATATTCCACCCCATCCACCTGTTCCTCACAATATAGTCCATAGCCATTAGGATAGAATAACGCATCAGTATCCGTTTAGAAAATTTGGCGCATGTTCGCCTTACGAGAAGTAAAGTCTAATGTTTTCACTCCCCATGAAAACACTAGATTCGACTGCATTCCTTTCCAGGCTCAAAGTCTAGCCAGTGCCAGTCCTGAACACGAGGAAAGTCGATTTCGGAATACGAACCAGCGGAAACTCCGATGTTATTACGCCAGACGGCATATCCATAAGATAAGAGACACTAAACGTGAGATAGCTTGGATTGTGCAACCCATGATCTTAACAAACGGGGGTGGGGGGTGAATAATGCAGCTTTGGCGGACCAGCTGAAGGCTAATTCCACCAAACAACCGTCTTATCACAGCTGTGTAAATCCATAGGACTCTTTTCAGTGATAAGCCTCATGTCTTGCCGAAAATGTCATTCCGCCGACAGAAAACCGCCAACGCTTCGGCAGTCTTCAGGTCAACATGCTTGAACCAAAGAAGTTTGCCATCCAGGATGACTCTCAGATATTTTCCTTAATTGGAGAGTTCGATTGTGTACTTGCTGAGTCGTATCGATCAACTTCCTCCTTCTCGTACAGTGGAGGAGGAAGCCAATTAGTCAAACATCAGTTTTGAGAGGATTGACTGAGAGCCAATTCCTACTGCACCATTGGTCGATCACGTTCAGGGTCGCCTACGCTTTGGGGCAGAGAGTCGCTACCCATAATCCACGCTTGAGCGTAGACGTTAGAACACGTTTGCGAGTGCTCAACAGAGCATGAACCAGCATTAGCCACAGCAGTGGGGACAGAACGCCGCCTTCACAGACTACCTATATATATATAGGTAGTCTGTGGCCGCCTTGTGGGCATCCTCTTTTTGTGTTTACCCGTGCCATCTAATAATGGATACAAACCGCATCTGCAACCAACGTTCAATTCATTAGCAGTGATTTAAACCACAGCACCAATGGCTCGTCTACGCCGTGTTGTCATACACGCCTATAATTGAAAGTTTAAAACATACTTTATTTTTTATCTGACTCATCATGGATGGACATTTTATCATCCTATTAGATACTGTCTTCAGATTCTTTCTTTTGTACTTTTTTTAGGTTTTTGACAAACTTTTGTCTCTTGTTTTCTTTAATGCTTTCAATTTTTGTAATTCAAGGTTGTCCGAGCTTCTTAAGAGCCGGTGCCATATCGAAATTTAGGGGGCCCTATCTCTCAATTGATGTTGTAATTGTTTTTTTTTTGCGAAAGACATGAATAAAGTCTTACGCACAATAATAATTATAAAAAGAAACAAAGATACACGTTTCGCTTTACGTGATTTTGTAACTACGAACACAGGGCACCGAATATTTTTCTATTTAAACTTCATGCCGCGCAAAATTTCGTTCAAATTCGCTAACTCCAGCTATTATGACTGCGACTGAACCCATCGAGAGCTAACGTAGGACTAAATAGTACTTTGATATCTTTGTTTAAAAAAAAGTTCGTTAACTTTGTTAACGTTAACTGATGTTGGAAGGGTGCCAGATCTCCTGTGGTGCAATATAATATAACCCGCATTTTCCCGTCAATTTAATCGAGCTTATGGTATTAAACTATAAAACATAGAAATTGCCGTTTTTGACACAGACAATAATATAGATTGGCAGGTACTATGTAAAAAAGTGTCAAACTTTGGTGATCGACAGAAGTGAATCTGATCCGTCATAGAGCTTTGGTTCCTGAATTGAGTAGTTGCTTCTATACACTGTTTCGAACAAAGGTACTTAATTTTTATCTGTGATGCTGTGATGTTTTAACATACCTATAAAAAGATACTTTATTTTTCACTTGGGGCAAATATTTATCCCATTTTACTCAAAGAGTTTCAGTGCTGCTTAGTGCAACCGATTTTTCCAGTTCATCATTTTAAATTTTAAAGAAAAGTTTTGCTCTTTAAAATTTTTAATGTTTCAACACGAAACATGCGATCTCAAATTTTTGAAAGATTTTCTCTATAATTTACCAACACATACAAATAGCCTTGTCCCAAACGTCAAAATAAGGAAAATGTTTTTTGATGTATTATGAAATAATTTCAGTGGGTAGGCTAGAATAATCAACTGATCAGAACCAAATTATGTTTCATTGAAAAGAGCAATTATTCATTTTAAGAGCAATGAAAAATGCTTTTAGAGCGAATAGTTTGTGACCGAAGGTCCTTCAACGAATCAGCTACCACCGGAGCCCCAAGTTGCAGAATAGATTTGTATATATGATACATTTTAATAGTCTTTTTTTATTTTCGCTCACTGTACTGTAAAACAAAAGAGGAGACACGTCTGTATAATATAAATACCTACACTACCTACACACTACACTACATCACTTTGAAGCAGCAGTACCAAACCCAACTGGTGTAACTGTCATACCGATAACCCATGCTAGCTAGTCAACAAAATATGCTACCCGGTTAATTTATTGACGTTCGTATCTGGATACACGACTGCAAAGTACGCCAGTGTTGCGCGAGCGATTCAAGTATAAAGCAGCGGAACGCCGCAATGCATTGAATTCATTACAAAAATCGGTTAAATTTGAAATGTATCTTTTGTAAAAATTAAAAAAAATCATTGCATATTTATGTTTCACTTAAATACAGAATTTGATGTTTATGTTTAACTTAAAAAGAAAACAAGAACTAAAATCAAGTGCAGCCCGTGCCCTTCAAAAAACAAATTACAAAATTATGAAGTTACAATAGGTATTCACAAAGAGTGCGGTTTAGCGTCATGAGAAAACGCGCCAATTGATTTCTCACAAGTGCGATACGATTTAATTTTTTTTTCTCAGCGACTCATCCTAATTTGATTATAAAATAAATAAATAAAAACTTCTCCAGGCACGTTGCCTTGCCATGCATTTGTAAGGGTCTTGTCTTTTGTATGCTATCGTTCACTCTAGTGGCCATGATTCCGGTTTGAAGACATCCGTGGAATACATAATTGTTAAGGCGAAGTGATAACGCAAATCGTGGAACATAAGCTCATATATTTTGTGTATATTTAATTGAGATCATCGCAGGTGAGTCAAGTGTTAAAGTACCCACAGCCACTATCTACAGGTGCATATCCAACCTTCTGATTACTCTAATTAAATGTTAATGTCTGTAGCGCTAGGGGCAGCTTAGTTTTGCCCGAAGTCGGTGCGATGATAAGTAGATACATATTTATATTTTATGCAGGTAGAAACTCGTACACGTAATCAATCGTCAGTGCATTTATGGCTGAAGTTTCACAGTACATTATTTGGTTTTGAAATTGATTTTTAACTTTTGTGAATCATTGGTTACGTGCAGTAAAGACAAATTTATCGGTTTAATTTTGTGTTTCAAGGACATAGGTTGTATGTACCTACATATATCTTTACTGTTCTAAGCTATAAACAATAAAAATCAGGCAAACAATAGGGATTGGAATATGAATAAGGTGTCAAACAGTCCGCGCAGACTGCTTAGGATTGAAATGTGTTTTTATTATTGATTGTTTGATAATAAGATTAAAAAGGTCCTTAATCCGACGGTATAAACATCAATGGTCTTCAATAGGATAACATTTAACCATAGGTAATAGTACATTTTGCTGGCCCAGATTTACTTCAGCTGGTCCCCGGTGGTACATTTTGTTCATGTTGGCTGGCAACCTTTATTACGATCTGTGTTGTAGCAGCGCTTCAACATAAGTTTGCCTTCAATAATAGGTATTTAAATTTTATTTTATTCTTAAGTATGCTTTATGTACCTACTACAGAAATTGCAATCGTGCTGATGTTTCGAATAAATACTAGGCATCAGGTATGATATTAAGACTATATCGGAGTCGAAAAAGTGGGACCCTCATGTTCGTCTGTCACCGTGCCTCTGTCCGCGAATTTCCGAACTAAAATCTCACGGCGATTTTGTTTTAATCCTTTTCCAAAAACGACTAACGGCTTTGATCTGCTTTATTGTTTTGTTGAGTATTGGTAGGGAGGGTAGTGTACCTCAAAAGGATTTCCATGCATTCATTTTTACCAGCTTCCTGTACTGACTTATGTTAAAAGCAATTATGAATCTATGGAGCAAAGGTGTACATTTTTCTTCTAGAAAACATGTGTAACTCTTTGATTTAGTCTATTTTTTATATTTTTGAACAAAAAATGAGACATGTCGGAACGTCCCAATGTAGTGGTAAGTAGAATTAAGCTAAAATTTCGATTACCTTATTATATTGATGCTCCGTCCCTGTGTTATCTGTTCATTCACAAAACTGTCACATCATATGATATACCTGCTTATTTTGAGATTCGAATGAATTGTTAATTCGTTCGAATAAAACCGGTTCTCCTCGAATAAACTTTCTATTCGATTGAATCTCAAAATAAATATTCTTTTATTTAGACAAAGTTTCAATCGAAATCGAATGTCAAAATAATCATGATTTATTAGACCGAAACAGTTGAATCTCACTTTAGTCCCATGACTGAATTTTGTCACTCGTTGTTTTTGCTTTTGATCAAGGAAATACTTTTTTTTATTTTGTCACAAAATAACTAACGAATGCACATATACAGCACTCAACACGCATTCTTTTTAAAATTACTTTTTGTTTTACGGTAGAGTTTTCAAACTGATATGTTTTGTGGACCAATCACGTAGTGTTGCCATTTTGTCAAACACTAAGGGAAGTTAAGCTAAGAGAGATCTGCATAAATGGCTTGAAACTAGCTTTGAGATATGTATTCGATATTATGTACCGTACTCAACTCATTAGACTCATAGCTTAAAAATGTGAATGAATTGAGTACCTTATGTTAGTGAGTTGAATATAAATTTCAATCAAACACCCACAGTTTATAAGTTCTAATTTATGAATATTCATAAAATCATTGTTTAAATCAGGTGCACTAAATATTTGGGAGTATCAAGTATGTCGCTGGTCTTTGCAATGGTAAGCAGTGTGTATGGGAATCGCGTTAGTTTGTCCTTTTATTACATTATCAGTTTATGTTTGAATTAAGAAAATAATCTTGAACACAAAAATACTGCGCGGTTTCTAAGGGTGTTTTGGAAAAATACCCTTTTTCGTCTTTTGAGATCCCTTTTTGAGGTTTCAATTACCTGTTGGCTAAATAACCTTTAACACTGAAATACTGCGCGGTTTCTAAGACATTTTGGAAAAATGTTTTTTTCCTGGTTTTAAGGAATTCTCGGTAAAATTACCTCGAACAGAGAAATACTATTTGGTTTAAAAACATTTACAAAGAATACAATAAGTCTACAATGACGTAAATGTGATCCTCAACAATTTATGTATTTATTACAATTTGATTTAATTTAAAGTTGGTTTTGGTTTACATAATAATCCAAAATGCTAACATTAAAAATGACAAAAGAGAAAAAGGAAAAAATAGAAAGGTTAACAGTTTAAGCAACAACGTTTACAAAACTCATATTCGTTTCTTGGGTCACGCCCCTCATCTTCGGGTGTGGAACTGGAACGGCAACGTATGTTAAGCTCATTAAATTCCGATCTTAACAGCATAACTCAGTGGGGTAAAACCAATAGAGTGGAATTTAATGCTTTCAAAACACAATGCTGTCTCCTGTCATTAAAGCAAAACCCACACACACTGCCATTATCTATGAATAGCACTTGCATCGTTGAAACCAAAAGACTTTCCATTCTCGGTATGTGTGTTAATGACAACCTTCGTTGGAATGACCACATATTCGGTGTCGCCAAGAATGCCGCGAAATGTCTAGGCTTCCTTAAGCGTTGTAAGAAATATTTCACCCCTTCTGATCTGGCTACAATTTATAAGGCGTTTATTCGCCCGAAACTCGAGTACAACGCTCATATCTGGTCCGGTGCACCGATAACTTATTTGGAGTTACTTGACAGGATCCAACAACGCGCGATAAAACTCATTGGCGACCGAGACATCGCGAGATCGATTGACCATCGTCGTAATGTCTCCTGCCATGAACATGAACATTGTTTTATCGTTATTTCCACCATAAGTGCTCAAACGAAATAGCCAGTTGCATTCCTCCCCTTGAACATTTCAACCGCAATACCCGTCATGCAAGGAATGCTCATCAGTTCACCCTCAAGCCTGTGTTCGGACGTACAGTGAAGTTCAAAGAATGTTTCCTCAGCCGTACAACACGAATGTGGAATGCTCTTCCCCGCTCCATTTTTCCTTCAATTGTAACCTACAAACATTCAAAACCAACGTGCATCGGCATCTCTCCTTTTCGTCTCACCCTAAATTCTTTAACGCCCGCGCTGTGTAGCTAATACATTATAAGGGCGCGCGCGCTTATTATAAAAAAAAAAAAAATATTGATATGTATTAAAATAAAAAGTTATAAAATAAAATATTGAACATAAAAAAACCCTAAAACCTATTTTAAATAACCAGCCAAGTAAAAAAAGAGATACACTTAAACAGTCTAGAAAACAAAGTCTTTGTCATCAACATAAAATTGTCGCTCGGTTGAAATGCATGTTGCACGCGGAGGGACTATAGTTTCAGTGCGAGGCAGATTGGGCAAAATCAGTTTTTCAAATAGGTATTCTGGACTTCGCGAAATTTTATTTTTATGCAAATACTTTATAGTACAATAGTCTAAGTATTTATTCAGTGTTAAACCCAGCATTTTAGTTTTATGTGCGGATATACCATACTGGCGCTTTAAAACAAACAACAGTAACATTATTGAAGACGATATTAAGCTTCTGGATTCAGCATTGCAGTACATTGCAACCTCAGACCCAAAAGACTTAACTAACATTAATATTGTTCTGACGGGGGTATAATACTGTGACATATTATTGGTTACGCAGGCATTTATATATTTTTCCTACAACAAAACGAACATAAAGATCCCATCTTAAGTTGTTATCAAACCCAATGCCCACATTTTTAACCTTATCGACTATTTCTATGCATTCATTCCCTAGACATACATTAAAAAAATCAGAGGAACCCATACCAGTTTTGGATATTAGCCTGCATTTAGACTTTTTAAGTCTAAGCATAACCTGTGACCTGTGTATGACGCCGTTAGACCTCCTGTGGGGAGCTACTTTTGTAGCGCTCTTATTGAAAAACCCTTTAGATTTGGGTATTCCTGACGACATTTTAAATGAGTTTCATGTTCACCTGCTAAGTTTGCTCGAAAGCTTCCGCAGCTATTTTTTGGAAGAATACCACTCATATATTAAAGAAAATATGTGGGTTGCAGACCCATACTCTGCGGCGTTGGAAAAGCCGGCTTCTCTGACATCGTTGCAGTTTGAGTGCTTGATTGATTTGACATCAGATTCTTCCATAAAGGCAAATTTTGAAACGAAGAAGTCTTTATCAGAATTCTGGTGTATGTTGAAGGACGAATTCAGAATTTTGCCAAATGAAGACAAAAAAAATTCTTCTGCTGTTTGCAACAACATACATCTGCGAATTAGGATTCTCCGCCTGCAAAACCAAACAGGCACATTATTCTTACTAAAAGAAACTTTCTGGGCTTTTTTATTGAAATATCATTATAGATAGGAATGTATATAATTTTATAATATTATTGAATTCCTTATGTTCTTAAATTAACATTGTTCTTGTTTTTTTCGTTGAAGTCACTTGTTTTAATTGAATTTAATTAAATATAAAAAAAACAGTTATTGCATTTTCTACACATACATAACTGCGAAAAATAAGATAAGTGCAACACGAAGTGCTCCGTGAGGAATTTTTCACCTAAAAAGTGCTCCGCAACTAAAAAAGATTGGGAACCGCTGGTCTAATCTATTCATGTTTTGTGCATGATCTTACGGGGGAGGTTTAAACAATCGATTCAGTTTTACATTAGACATAGTAGTTCTTCGGTCAATTCAATTCAATTCAATTATTTATTTGGCAAAGTACAAATAAGAACACATTGTCTTTTATAGTACATTATGGCTCAATATACATACAATAAAATTAAATTAATTCACATAATGAGTCTTGCCTTATCGACAACCCCAGCCTCGATTTTTATTATGTAGGTATATAACATTCATGCCTGTGCTTGATTCCGACCAGATTGAAAACGCTAACTCAATTCAAAAACGAACGGAGTTGCAAATAATGTGCTGACAAACGTACGGAATGAAAGAATCGAAATTTATGAAAACACTACAAATTTATTTCGAAATTAGCTGTTGTGTCTTCTGTGTTAGGAACATATATTTAATTAAAGTTAGCAAAATAGATTTTGATATTTCTGTTGGTTTTATTACTGAAGAGAAACCATTTAATTTAAATTCCTTGGAAGGATCTCGGAGAATGCTGAGAGGCAATAGAAATCGATTAGATTTGCAAGACCAATTCTACGTGTAGGTATTGCTTAAGCATGTTTGGTTCAATAACTTATCCTGGGTTTTAGTAAAGAACGAAATGATCAAATTTTGAAATTCGTTGGAAAATTGTTTTCATCTCAGCTTGCAAATTTTGCCTTCTTAAGGCGTTTAGGAAACCAAGGCAAGCAGGAATTAAAAACTAACACCAAATGCAAATTTTATTTATATTTGTATATATATATGAGTTTATAATTGTGCGTAGAAATAATCAGCAGCAGACTGATAGGTACATTCTTCCCAAGGATTTTTTTTACTAACGAAAATATTATGATTAAATGTTAAGCGGATTTAATTTCACCAACACCATCCAGACGACTCGAAAACGTCAAATTTTCTTTTTTTTTCGATTCCGACCGAATGTACAGACCCTTCAAATCGGTCGAATTACAGTAAATTTGAAAATCAGCGCATCTGAAATTCGAAAACGGTGTCTACGAATTGAAATTCGACTGAAATTGATCGCAGCGATGATTTTTCCACTATTCCGAAACTATCACCTAGCTAAGCCTCTTGAACCTTATTTTTGTCTCTCAAACATCTTCTTCTTTTCTTTTCTTTTACAACGAGGTCATGAACTGAACCAAAAGGATCATAACCCTTCCACTTCACTAAATCCCTATATTGACGGGGTTCACAGGATTTCTCCTTTAAAGATGACAGTACCTACCAATTGAGCCGGTCGGGCTACATTTTGTTTGCAAAGGTTCTTTGAAGTGAAGGCTTCTTTATTCGATCAAACAAATGTACACATTATTAAGCATAAGTCCATAGTGATCTCTGGAAGAACCAGTTATAAAGGTCGTCAAGATCTTAGACTACTTCCTAAAGCATTTTGATTCCCTTCAAAAATTTAGTCTATAATCTATAGACTTTGTGACTTAAGAATAAATTGCCCAGGTATTTCCTTCTACAAATAAGCAATTTCCTTATATTCATATTATATACATACTCGTACAGTAGTCTACATATTATTCTCCGTGACACACACCTTATCATCGCAATATCCGCACACATTTGTTTCTGAGAGTCCGATTCTTCTGGCATACTTCTTGATTGTCTAGAAAGGATTCGGAAGTATGCGATTTATTTAGGTGTAAAATCCCCTTAGTTAAATGTTTGTTCCAGTCGAGCAAAGGGTGAAAACAGCGCAGTGTTGGTGTATTCACTTGCTTATCGGAAGATAACGCGCTAAAATGCCGACTAATTCCATGAAGCAAAAACCCGCAGAAGAAAAATCAATAAAAAGTGTAGCGTAGGCTAAGCTTGCTGATATTTGCACTTCCGATGTTGAATTAATTTCTGCGGAATAAATTTTGTTTTGCTTTACTTTCTGCTACCTGCTATAACAATCGGGAATTTGGCGGCACAGGTTCATCATTTAGTGCAGGGGTTAGTAAGTATATACATTGAAGTACATAATAAACAAAAACAACATAAATAAAATACGTATCAATGCTGAAGCATTATTGTCCATTCACTCGATCTGACTGGGCGAATTTAGTCGGCGTGTTTTAGCTGTTCGGACTACATCCACTTATTGTGTCCAAATTTGTGAAGCATGTAATCAAGATGAGACCGCATTAAGCAATTGTACAATGAAAAAGAAGCGGCCCTTACGTTTCTAATCTAATCCTTAGGACCACCTTAATACAAATCCCAGCATAGAGTTGAACTTATTAACAATAAAACATAGCTATATGCTTTGTGAATTCCAGTTCGGGGAATAATAAGGTTCAAAAACTTGGGCTCTAAGAAATATCCCATCTGTAACGCTGCCAAACTAACTTTGAATTGTTGATAAAACAAAATGCCTACGCTATGTATGCCTAAACTTAGTGTACGGCGACAATTAGAAAAAATCCCTTTAAGGTTCTCATTCTCACACATCAGAGCGTTACATGGTAACAGCACAGGAACCGGTAAAGGTGCGCTATCCGTATACCACTTTACCTTTCACACAGACGTGGTATTTTTATGCAGCATTTGCTTCACAATTACTTATTTTTTGGTCGGACTAAAATACGAGAATAAAAGTTATCATTTGAAAATATAGAGCAGACATATTTTTATATGATAACTTTTATTTTCGTATTTTTATACTTAACCAACCAATAGCCGTGTTTCTTTGCACGCGGATATAGGGATGGCATCAGAAAACGACCATCGCCGCTTAAGAATTCATCAAAAAAAAACTTGGCAGCACACATGCACCTATGACATGCACCGTGACACAGCTGTAAGTTGTAGTTAAGAAATTTGTATTGAAAATCGAGCCTTATTGCGAAGATCAATCGACAGTTGATAATTGACTATTTTCAATGTGTGCTATTGTGAACGAACGATTCTAAAGGATTTTGTCAATCGCAATCAATTAAAAAAATGCGATTGACAAAAATACCAAATGAATCGTTCGTTCACAATAGCACACATTGAAAAAAGTCAATTATCAATTGTCGATTGATCTTCGCAATAAGGCTCATCCTGAAATTGAAAAATATTTACTTCCGCCAACTGAAATTGATGCCAAGCATATTCTAAAATTATGAAAAACAATTTCACAGATTTGCTAAATTCAATTACCTTTATAATGAAGTTTGAAAAATAATAATAATAAAATCACGAACAAAATATTCGGCGGGATGTGTTAGTGGTCGGAGGGATGTCAAACTTTGACATTTCCTGAAAAATTCATCGCATCGGTTTATCAGAAACGAAGAAAATGGGTTTTGGAAGTACTGTTTATCCCCGCTAACTGACTTAGCGGCGATACCTATCCCCGCTAAAGTTAGCGTATATAGGATAAGTTGTTGTTGTATTTTACATGCAAATTTCAAATTATCCCTATATCCGCGTGCAAAGAAACACGGCTAATATCATAAATTAGTTTTTCCTCGTACATTTTGACATGCGGTACGCGGTACAAAGCGGCCAACTCTGCAGTAGATACCGGTTGATATTTTATATTATATTATAAATTAATAAATAAATTTAAAAAAAAATTCTAAGTCTATTTTGGTTTGGCCCAAGGCCGTCTACCGGATTGGTATTTTGTTAAATGTAATTTTGTCTATGATAAACTAAACATGCATATTTTAAATTATTCCGATGGTTTAGAAGTCTCCCTCGATGATGCGTTGTCGGTAGCAGAGCGCATTCACTTTATAATTGAACAAATGATCCCAGCTTCGTTCTCCGTTTTAGATACCGATTGAAACTTCCTCGTCAAATCATATGAACCGAAGAATCATTCCCGCGATTCCTTTCAAATCGTTAGAAAGTGCAGCACATCTTCCCTTACATTCATATTACAGACATTGCTCAAAATTGGTAGTTCTGGTCGGTGCTCAATTGAACTAACTCTCCTCTCATTTTGAAAATAGCTAGTACTTTTTTTTATCTGTCGTGAAGCAGTTTAAAAAGTATGTTCGCTCTTCAAGCTGATATTTTATTTTGCTATAATACAACCTACATTGGGAGGATTAGGCTTCATTCTGGTGCATCATACTGCCATTTTTTTTGTAGAATATCAAACTGCAGGTCTGATTTAAAGTTAAGTAGGTATAACCCCACATTCTACGCAAGATGCTACTATTCTTGCACCAGATTTTCCCTTGTTTTTATGATGTGCGTGAGTACTTTTTTTGGTAGCCTTTCTGCCCTAGCGCCATCACTTTAGCTATGTAATTAAAATGCAATTTAATGTATTCCCGATTCTAAATATAGCATATACTCTTAGTTGGCAGTACTACCAGGTAATCTAAATATTCGCTTAAGAATGTATCGGATGGAACTTCCCAACGGCTGCAAAAGAACAGTATCTCCACACCTGTGCTCCATATAAAAGAATTTGCGGCTGCAGATTGCGCGTTTAGCTTTAGCCAATTTATTTTAAAGATATTTATTCATGCTAACGTTTGGAGTGATTTCAATGGCCTCTCCTTGGTACGTCCACTTTTCACTTCGACAGTACCTCCCACTTTGATAGATTTACAGATAGATGCCAAGTTTTGAAGTAGTTATCAAGCCTGTTTATCATTAGCTTCATGGAGTCCACAGTGTCTGCGAGAAAGACAATATCATTTGCAAACATGAGAGCAGGGATACTTTTCCTCTCCATGCAAATCAGTGTCGTCTAAGGAAGATCAAACAACAATCAGTAAAAGGAGCATGCACGTGCCGAAATCGTTAAAAAGAGGCAGGACTTAAGACTCCTGGATCAGAGAAATGCAATAACACCAGTATTTTGTTCACCTCAGTGATGAAGTGATCAGAAACCGGAAGGTGAGCTTATTCTTTTTTGTCGAATCAGCGAACTCTACAGAGTAAAGTGAGAGCGTTATGATCCCTCTAATTGAGGTCGAATCAGCGAACTCTACCTCCGAGATAGAGTAAAGTGAGAGGGTTATGATCCCTCTAATCCAGACGTGGCCCTACGTTGATGTAAAAAAGGAAGATCAAGTTTGTTCCATAGTCACGAACTTAAGATATCTTTTTATACCCTATTCTAGGGGTATATTAATTTTGACGCATAGTTTGTAACATACCTTAATATTGCCCGTAGACCCCTAAAAGTTACTATATTTATGATCAGCATCGATAGTAATGTCGATCTAGCCATGTCCGTCCGTCCGTCCGTCGGCAAAAATTAGGCCTTTAAACTGGACCTAGAGAGCTGAAATTTTAACCATATACTCTCTAGGGTCCCGAAATAATCAAGTTTAAGAATTTTTGAAATCCGCCCACAGACACGCCCACAAACTCAAAAAAACTAAATTTTGGAAAAAATCGAATTTTGAGCTAGAGAGCTGAAATTTTTTATATATGATCTATGGCCCATAAAACTGATTGGGACATAAAATTTTCAAAATCCGCCCACTGACACGCCCACAATTAAATAAAACAAATTTTGGGAAAAATTGAATATTGAGCTAGAAAGCTGAAATTTTTTATATATGATCTTTGGCCCATAAAACTGCTTGGGACATAAAATTTTCAAAATCCGCCCACTGACACGCCCACAATTAAATAAAATATTTTTTTTTTAAAACCAAAATTTGAGCTAGGGAGCTGAAATTTTTAATATATACTCTCTAGGGGCCCTTTATGCTCATGTGTAAATATTTTCAAAATCCGCCTACTGACACGCCCACAATTTTTTTTATTTTATTTTTGAAAGTCCAAAGTTTGAGCTAGGGAGCTGAAATTTATAGTATATACTCTCTAGGTGCCCTTTATGCTCATACTTAAATTTTTTTTAAATCCGCCTACTGATACGCCCACAATTAAATAAAACAATTTTATTGAAAAACCAAAGTTTGAGCTAGGGAGGGTTTTTATTTACAAAAGTTTAGTTTTTTCGATAAAATCCTTTAAATTTTTGTCACGCCCACTTATGAGATATAGGAATAAGAATAGGGTATCCAACAGTTCGCCCAAGCGGACTGTAGCCCGCACCTATGTTTATTTCATATTTTTATATTTATTTATTTTACAATGTTCCTGTTGTTTAACGTGTAAATTCGACGACTGCTGGGGATACATTCATCAAAGAAATGCACATAGTACCTTATAAGTTATTGCTTAGCTAATACAAGGTGGCGCAAAAGTCATCTTCATATCGGAAGAAGCATAATTTTTGCAAATGGCAGCAAATGTAAATTCTACTTTGATATTTGTAAAGTTAACTGATACAGAAAGAACTTAAGACACCAATTAACATAATCCAAAAGCAGAACCAAAGTTTTTCATTCATAAAAAAAATTACAGCGAAAGAACATCGGGTGAGAACTTTTGCGCCACCTTGTATAAAACAGATGAATGCAAGCTACAGAATAATGGGAACATAACTTGAGTATGGGTTTTTTTTAAATTTTTTTGAGTATGAAAGAAATCCAATAGTATTACATATTAACTTACATAAATTATTTGTAATTTACACGGACAAATAAGCGATAAGTAACGAAGGTTAGTCAAGAGTCCGGATCGAATTGACGAACTTTTGGGTTGCAATAACAGCTCCCGCTTTTAAGTTGAGTTATTATTATGACATGTTTGGTTTTATACGAAACAAATCTTATCCGATGGTGTTTTTTTTTCTTTCTTATTTTATTAATTAAAGGCATTAAAGCAACTCACGTCAACGAGTTGTTTAAATCAACAATGTAAGTACAGGGTATTTCATTAGCGACTTGACAACTTCAGTGTGAACGCACCTTAAACCGATTAGCGAACTGTCAATGTCTAAATATTCAGTAAAATCAACATTTTCATCATGGTGAAATACACGAAGGAACAACGTTTACAAATAATTAAAGTTTACTACCGAAATTCCGAGTCGGTGGTCGCAAATTTAAAAGCGTTAACCCAAATTTTCGGCCGTAATTCTCGTCCCAGTAGACAAGCAATTCATAGTCTAGTGAAAGAATTTGAGTCAGAATATTAGCTGCTTGATGTTGCCGTGCCAGTGAGACTACGTTTTGCCCGAAGGGTGGAGAATATTGCTGCCGTAGAGGCGTCCGTCGCAAAGCAGCCAAATCAGTCAATTTCGCGGCGTTCTCAAGAATTTCATCGCAAAATCATCCTCTGCGATGAAGCGCATTTTTGTTTAAACAGCTTCGTCAATAAGCGAAATATGCGTTACTGGACAGGTGAGAACCCTCTTGTGTTTCATGAAACATTCATCTAGACTTTTTTTTATGGGGCTACATTAAATCATTGGTATATGCCAACAAGCCGGTGATGTAAGAGGAGCTCAAAGCCGATATTTAACGAGAAATAGCGACCGTAGCGGTCGAAATGTGCGGCCGAGTCATCGAAATGTATCGACCGCTGCATAGGTTCCCGTGATGCACATATGAACGAAGTCGAATTCCATTAACCTAATTCAACCCAATACATTTTTTTTTGAGACATCTTAGGTAGCTTGCATTTTATTTAAAAAAGAAGTTATCAAGTCCTTAATGAAAGACGCTTTATATGCATAGTCAGGCTCGTTCAGTGTTGGTTCGCTTCGCAACTATACAGGGGCGAATAAGGTGATTCGATTGATCATTTTGAATCATCCCACTAGCTATCGGGCGATCGTTTCAGAGATTTCATTCAAGAGTTGTTTTTTGTTTAGGTAAAATTAGCCTCACCTTAACTCTTCTGCTTCCATTACATTTATGTTTTACGTCTAACAAATGCAACTGTACAGAGTTCTTCCGGGTTACCAATGGAAAATGTATTAGCTACGTTTTCTACGTTAACAAGCTGAATGCGTAGCACACATAACAAATGCAGCTTTTTCCTTAGTATGTCAGCCATCTCTGGGCGTGACCGTCGATAGTCTAATCGCCTCCGTGGTAGTGGTAGTGGTAGTGGCAGTGATAGTGAAGAAAATATTCATGTTGTTAACGCAACTTGCATTCTGTTCCTAGACTCCGTCCACGATTTGACGTTAACGGTTGGCGACTGCCAAGCAATCGGAAAGTAATTCGTATTTTGACCACTTGTTGTGTGGAGCAACGAGTGCTCTGAACCCTTATTATAGTGAGTAAAAGATAAGAAGCATAAGTAAGTTAAGTAGAGAAGGCCGAAATGCAATAAATATAAGGTTATAGTTCAATTTACAGCGTCCGCTTATGGACCAATAATCTAGAATAATTATCCTGTTAATTTTGAGCTAGATTTAATCATGTTTGTATTGCTTTTAAGTTTGTATAGAATTTAAAATTTTGAAAGAATCAGGGCAGTTTGGTCACTCTACTTGCCTTGGCCATAGGGTTATGAGCCGTTTGCCTTCAGTAAATCCATAAATCATTTGAAAATCAAAAAAAAATGTCAAAAGAATTCATAGCCTGTCAACAAGATTCACAGTTTTTATAACCCACCAACTGTAATATGTTTACCATTTGTTTATACACATCTGGATGAAAGCGATCAGCTATTTGATGAATCTTCTCTATAATAAATGTGCAATAAAAGAAAACATTCGTCTGTGTTGTATTTTTTTTTTTAATTTTTATTGATCATCAAAGATAATTAGTATTTAATTATACGGTGCTGTATCTAATGCCATTCAAGATGTTTTGATTTTATTTTTAGGTGTAAACAAAATCTTTGCGTTTATTGAGATGATCATTTGTATGAAATTCTATTTCGTTATATCTGGCATTGGTTTTCAGAGCTGCATGATGATAAGTAGACGAGTCCAATATTCATACGCAATATATATCTGTCATTTTCCATATGCCTCGTGTTGAGAGATCATATAATGTTTGTGACGGCATCCTATAAAAAAAGTACACATCCCCAGACCTAGAGCATGCTTGGTAAACGTTGTCGTCGTGTAACAGGTCATACAGGTCGTTATGTTGGCTATCATACCTAAAGCATTTTTAATAGACACATCAAACTCTGCGGTAAAACTGAATAAAATGATAAAATTTAGCATGAGGCCTTTGTTCATAAGTAACGAAGTGATCCCAAATCGGGAGGCCTGCCAATATTGATTGCTGCTTCCAGTTGTCCAGACAAAGTGCTCTGACATCCGCGATGGCTTGGTCTTTTAAACGGAGGTTCGGTATTCTTTGTCGTCTCGAACCTGGGTACTGGGAGTCGAAGATCGCTCGATGTGGTTGAGCCAATGTAGTCGACGTATTTTAGCTTTTTGAACTACATCCACATCTTAAAGCTCATAGAGTTCGCACGTGTATATTCTCTTTCATTCGCTCTCTTCGCACCCAGGAACAAATATCCGACGGAGTTATTTCCTTTCAAAAGAACCCAAAATCAGCTCTCATTTTCTGCACATCGTCCAGCACTCGCCGCCGTAAAGTAGAACTGGCAGTATCGGTGTTTTGTGGAGCTTACACTTGTTCTTCTGAGCTAGGAGTTTTCCAACCATTTGCTTTTTCCAAACCGAAGTAGCACCGGTTTCCTAGGGCTTGATGTTTACTCCAAAGTAGGTGAACTCCTATATTGCCTCGAAGTTTCTGCTATCAACAGTGCCGCTTTGTCTTAGTCGGTGGACAGATGTTTGTTGGTTTGTTGAAAGCAAATACTTCGTTTTTCCCTCGTTGACTTCAAGGCCAACCAATTTCGACTGTTCTTCAATTACCATGAAAGGCTTTAACACAGCGTTGAGATCGGCCGATTATGTCGATATCGTCCGAGTATCCCAGTAAATATGCGGATTTGCTGAAGAAAGTGCCTTCCGTGTTGAAACCTGCCCTGCGCACTAGCTGCTATAGAACAAGATTAGGTCACATGATAAGGCATATAATTGCCGGAATTGTTCCAGCGTCACGCGATAAGCTGATAATGTGTTGCAGAACGGCTTCAGACTTTCAGACAGTCCGTCGGGTAGGATCTTATAGACATCTAGCAGGGATATGCCTCTATAGTTTTTGCAAGACGTAGGATCGTCTTTCTTGCAGATGGAGTATATGGAGCTGACAGTCCAGTCATCGGGCATGCTTTCTTCCACCCATACTTGGTTGATGATTTCGTGCATGCGTATAATTACCGAAATATCACCCCCGTTTTTGAAAAGCTGAGCTGGTTAACCATCAGAGCCTGCAGCCTTGTTGTTCCTTATCTTTTTTACAGCTATGCTTACCTCTTCAATACTGGGTGTTTGGACCGGTTCTTCGTTGACTGGACGTGGTTTCTCTTCTTGCCCTATCACTCTCTCTACATGATGCCGATTTAACAGCTGCTGGAAATGCTGCTTAACTACATCTACTATTCCCCGTGCTTCGGTGACAAGATCTTCTTCCCTGTTCCGAAGAGCCTGCATTCGGCAGCCAGTTGCTTGGCCTTTTTATAAAACCTCCGGATGTTGTTTCAATTACGAGACTCTTAGATCCCCCTGAGCTGGGAGACTGCGTATGCCCTCTTCTTTCTACGCAGGATCCTGTTCTCCTCCCTTCTTCTGGCTCGATAATCTTCGGTTTCTTTTTTGATAATGTCGCGATACCGGTTCCACATATTGTTGGCGTCTGTGGGTGGTGAGTGCACAGCGGAAAATCTTTCTATCAGGCGCTCTCTGTAGGCTCTGGCTAATGTAGTCATGCGAAGGCCTCCAACGTCGAATTTATTTTTCTGACTGGTTCGCAGCCTCTTCTCGTTGGATAGTCGAGCTGTGAACTAAGCTGCAGTTAAAAAATAAACCGGTCAGATTCGACGTTTGTCCCTCGGAATGTGTTTACGCTGAAGATGTTGGATGAGTTCTTCGCACCGATTAGCACATGATCGATTTGGCTGGCGGTCCGACTATCTGGAGAGCGCCAGGTTGCGCTGTAGATGTGCAGTCTTAGGAACATAATGCTACTTATCACGGTAGGAGTGCAGTACAGTACATCGAGGCACGATGGAGCGCTTCGAAAGAAACAACAGCCACTGACTATCTAACACATACCTTCCTTAAAAAGGAGATTCGCTACCAGAATCCCAGAAAGAAGCGAATGGATCAACAAAACAGTCACGGAAGAAGGCGAAATAGTTATCTATACCGACGGATTCAAAATGGATGCGGGTACAGGTGCAAGCATCCTCTGCGAGACTCTGAGCCTGGGCGTGTCCTTCAGAATCAGAGATGGATGCAGCGTGTTTCAGGCAGAGACAGCTGCGATCACTCGGGCTGCCAAGGAGGTGAGGAGGCGCAAACTCGCCGACAAGCAGATCACTATATACGCTGACAGCCAAGCGGCCATAATGGCTATGGAGTCAGTAGTTGTCAAATCAAGGGTGGTGTTACAGTGCAGAAACCACATAGACGAGATATCAATCGAAAATTCAGTGACCCTATGCTGGGTACCAGCGCACAAGGACATCTCAGGCAATAAAGAAGCAGACAAGCTGGCAAGATGCCGATCGGATATGGATGCATCTCTGGCTCTGAAGTCTATACAAGATCCGCTCCGTGCACTGAGACGGAAAATCGATGTTGAATCAATGAGTTAAACAAATCGGGCTAAACCGCAAAGACATACACACACTGACGGGGGTCCTCAGACACTGCGCAGTGACTTTCACGCCTAGCGGCTGGTCATAATGCACAGCGATTACGGCAGAGATAGAATCTATTCGTCACCTACTATGTGAATGCCCTGCCCTTAGAACTAACAGATTCAAGATTCTTGGCAGCTACTTCTTTGAGGAGCTGGAGGGTCTGACCGATATTGAGCTGAGGCAACTCCTGAGATTTACATATAGATTCGGGGTGGTTCTAATACAGTGATCACTGAGCTGTGAAAGAGCGGCATATTTTTGGTTTCTTTGCAGGTTTTTAAAAATTTTGGAAAATGCCCAACCATGGGCATAATGGACCCAAACTGATGGTTTAAGTGAGCCGTGACACCTGTCAGAAGAGCATCCATCTTCCTACCTACCTACCATATTGACTGTATAAGCAAAATGGAATGCTCTCTAAAAAATTACCAAAAACTTTTTTGAGGATTTGTTAATTCAAAGAAAAAAACGGCTGGCTATCGTTCTATGTTTACTTATAACAGTTCTGCAACTGCTCATTCGATAGTTCCAGGTAACATATTTGCTGATCATTTTAGTAAGTTATTAAGGGGATTACCCTCTTCACCTGGAAGACCAATATTTTCAACATCTAATGACTGTTCCCACATATGTTTAAATAATTTCCATTCCTTTTGGAAACAGTATTCATCACGTCCCGATGGCATCGCACCAATTGTTCCTAAAAAGTGTAGTCATGCCATTGCTCCCTACCTTCAATACCTATGTTCAAAAAAGGGGAACGTGGTGATATCACCAACAATAGGCCTATCCCAAAACTTTCCTGTATTCCTAAACTGTTTGAGCAAATTGTGTGCGAGAACTTGACATTTCTCCGTCGTATAATGTGATTTGTAATGAACAGCAAGGATTTGTAAGAAACAGATCCACTGCCACAAATCTCCTATGTTTCTTGCATGCATGTTCTAATACCTTAGAAAACGGGAAGGATTGGATTGCATAGGTATATACTGACTTCTCTAATGGTTTCGACCAGCTGTCTCATGTAATAATCGAATTTAAGCTAAGGGCTTATGGTTTCCTACCAGGTTTCATAAATTTGGTTGATTCATACGTTAGATCAAAGTTTTATCTGGTCAAACTTAGATGGTCGCTATCAGAATCTTTCATATCTCAGTCTGGAGTTCCCCAAAGAAGTCACTTAGGACCAATTCTATTTCTACTAGCCATTAATGATGATAAGGCATGTATAAATCACAGCAATAAATCTGATATACGCTGATGAAATGAAAATATATAAATCTTCTTTAAACCGACATCAGTAGCTTCGCTACTTGCTGTTTATTTCTGAACCCTTCTAAAAAAGAGTCAATATTCATTCTCTCAACATACTCTTTGTCGAGTTGATAGTTTTAATGATCTTGTAGTATATTTCAATCCCAAAGTGGGATTGATTAATAAATCTTATTATATGCTGGGCTTCGTAAAAAGGTGCTTTGAAGAATGGTAAGACCCTTACTTTTTTTTTTTTTTTTATAATTTGCTTACGCTAAAGGGATTTTTTTTCTGTTGTTACAGTACCCTTATAATGCTAAGAACACAGTGTAAGCTAGTTGGTATTAGAAAGAATAGAGAGATAGGAAAGAAGTGTTTGGGTGCAGTTGTAGGATTTTTCTCCACGGGTGGTGTCTAAGTTACTTAGGGAGATTACGATTTCATGTATTCGGTATAAAGTAATGGACTTGGCCGGGATTCGAACGCACGACCTTCCATTCCGTAAGCGAATACACTACTACTGCACCATTGCCACCCGCAATTGTACAATTATTTTGTTCGTCAAAATCTGAAGAATGCTTCATAAGTTTGGACACCGTTCTATAACATTCATTTAAATCCAATCGAGGCCGTTCAATGTAAATTTATTCGATTTGCCCTAAGAGGACTTTAATTTCCGTGGTGGCGCCAATAACTTACGTAGTGTTGACTTATTGTTTAGCCCGAGTCATAGAACGAATTATGGCAGGCATGAGCATATTAGTTGCATGAGTAGAATCTATATTTTAAATTATCATATTGTTAACTTGGATGTTCACAAAATTAAGCTCAAAAATATTTGGTGGTAAATAGTTTGCATGGTTTGTGTCTGTGTTAGTATTGTAGTTATTGTTATACAAAATTGTTTTTCTATAAATGTTTTACTATGTGTCTGTCCTTATCCTTACTAACACTTGCACTAATTGATGAGCCCGTGGGGGGACTTAATGTGCTGACAAATGTCTGCTGGTGATAGTTGCTTGCTTTAAGTACTCCAGTGTGCCCGTGTTGTGTAATTATCGCATCGTTATATTTATCACAAGAACGATGTGAATTGAAATAAAATTTCATTATATCACATTTTCGTGTTCTGTAACTATGCGATGCGAAAACTATACCACATGGAACATGGACACAGATCTGATTTATTATAGAGTGTATTAAAAAAAACCTTCCCTCAGCTGTACCAGGCAATTTGCTTTAATATGGTTAAATGCCTCTGGCAGGATAAAAGGTGTTTTCATAAACGTCGAAAATCTGTGCTAGTACAATCGTCTTTCTTCTTTGTTGCATTACTGAACACACTTATTCTGCAGAACGTGAGCAGGCCTGCTTAAGTACAATTTTAAGTAGTCGTCGAATGTTCATAAACGTCCGATTTTTTTATATCCAAGACATCTAAGTAGAAGAATGGATCAACTTTTTTCATTTCATATAGCACCGTCCTCCACAAAGAAATCTTTTTCTTTTTCGCAGAGTTGAATTCTTTTTCCATCAGAATTATTTTTTGAAGCCGCAGCTTCTTCTTCCCTTAAAAAATAGTTAAATTTGCTTGTAAATAAAAAATTATTAAAATATTGCCAATAAAACTTATGTACATTTTTCGCACTTTAAATGTTTGCTTTTACCTCCCGCGCTTTCTGCAGTCAAAAAAATATGGATGCACAATCTGCCAGACCCTGATGACATTTATGACGTTTATGAACATATCTTCTGCAATTCATCTAAGTTTGTTCGATCAAAAATATGACTTTATGAACACGTCTAACGCAGGTCTTAGTTAGGCAGACGTTTATGAAAACCCCCAAATGCAGACCAGAGCGTACTTCTATGTACATTTCATAGGGTAAGTAAGACGGTTGTAAGTAAAGATCCGACTATTGTCGCTGGCCATTGCCCCTACAACGTGTTGTGGAATCACATTAATTAAGAAATTGTCAGAAAATGTCCTGGAGTCCTAAAGGTAAGATTAGACTGTATGCCGAGTTGGCATTCAAATGACCACAGCCAAATGACAAGATTATCTGTCAAATGACCAAAAGTTCCGCGATGTCAAGATAGTATATTAGGCTACGTGACCACAATGGCCATTTTGGTCATTTTTGCCCTGCTCGTCATTAAAGGCATTTCTTGTTATATTTTCAGAGTGAGTTGTGGTAACGCCGTACATGTTAAAGCGAAACTTAATTTTTCAACAAAATAAATAAAACAGATAATCGGAAACTTAAAGTAATACCTAGGTATTACACAACAAATACTAAACCGTGCACATAAAAATAACAAGAAAACCACTAATTAACACTGAACAAAAGTACAAAAAATGTAATTATTAAAACAATTTACGGCAAATGTTATCCAAAAATATTATTTTTATCATGCAAAAATGTTATTATTGAAGTATTAAATAACTGCAATAACTGCACGCTTGGCTTGGAAAAGATGACAATTTTCAGATGACAAAAATGACAGCAATGCCATAACCAAATTTCAATAAATTGCGTATGGTCATTAGGTCATTATACTAGCATTCGTGCTTATGTCCGATTACACTGCATGCAATTTTTTCATTTTTATCTGTCAAAATCAACATGGTCATTTGTGGTCATTTGGTCATTAGGTCATTTGAGATATGCCGATTACACTGCATGACCCTATTTTGACAGCGAGAACTGTCAAAAATGGTCATTAAATGCCAAGGTGGCATACAGTCAAACTTACCTTAAGACATCGCCTCTTGCAAATCCAAATCTTTTCCATATATCTATGCGTCCTTACCTTTCAAATCATTCGTGCAAATGTTAAATGGGATGGGAAAATTCACCGCAAGCTGTGGTAAACCGTTTTGATCATCGAAAACTCTACTCGAAGTCTTTGACAAGACTCTGCTCGAAGGCTCAATTGGTACTGTCATGTTCAAAGGAGAGGTCATACGAACCACGTGAAAAAGGCAATATCAATTAGCGTTCCTATAAAATCGCGAAAGAGAGACAGATCTAAAACCTTCTGGATCACACAAATGCAGCAACACCAGCATTTGATTGGCCTCAGTGACGAGTGATTCGAAATCGGGAGACCTGTCGTTATTTTTTGAGGTCAAACCGCCGAACCCCACATGCGGACCTGTAATGATGCAGTGAAGTGGAAGTGTCATATCGGGCCTGAAACCAAACTGGTGAGGGAATAACAGTAACAGTACGTTTTAAATACAAATGAATTGTTTATTTCAGAAACAACAAAAGTCAGTTTTTTCAATTTTCTTTTTTTGCAAAATTCTCTTTTTTATATAGTTATTCATATTTTCGAGAAAAACTGCACATGTCAGACCCCTCAAAGTACGAAAACTGAGAGTACTATTTCAGTGTTTTGAAGAGAAACAACACAAGTCATTGACTTATGCTGTTTCTCCACAAAATTTTTTTATTTTGTACACATAACGTACTATACATGCAAAATCTTTAAATCCCATGACATTTAATGTAGATGTACCATTTAATGTAAATTTGGACTAAAGTGAAACTGAAACTGCGTCGGGATGCTGCATCCTTCAACATCGTTTCTTCTCAATCACCTTCATTAGGGACGATCCAAAAGACATCAGATGATCCATATTTGGCGCCTGAACTTTAACATGGCACGTTGGAGGTGTAAAAGTAGCACTACAATATGGCGAAATTGACTATTTAATGCCAAAAAATTGAATTGGAAAATTAAATTGCATTCGGGTGTATCTACCTGTGTATATAATACCTACATACATATTTGTATCAACTATTTTGCAACCATGAAAGAATCGGCAATAGCTTCTCGTTCAACTCATGACATTTTTGGGGTTTATCGCCCTATGCAACAACTTAGTTTTACAATAACAATACCAACTTTTACCCATGATCAACAGAAAGACGAAATTAAGAAATGTGATTTAACGGGCACGGTTTGCCCTCTGATCATGATTACCATAACCCATAAACCGGATTAAAAATATGCAATAAAATATTACATGTTTTATATTCAAAGTGGCATTGCCAGTAAGCATAAGTACGAATTCGTGTGTTCATGCATATCTAAATGTAAACCTATATATGTATATTCAGTACAAGCGAGTGTATAATGTAATTCGTAAACCTGATCAGTTAGCAGCTGTTTATTTGCGCGAGTGTTCAGGTTCACCACAATGAATGACGTTCTTTTTCTAGTGCACTTGGTGTCATTGACTTACTTTTCTATTCAACATTCATTTCAATGATCATGCCCTAACTCTTAAACGTTATAATTTCTATGTAAGAAAACAGCTAACGAAGGAAGGATACGCATGCGATGGCAAATAAAATAATGGCATGCTTGTTACTCAGTTATAAGTTTTATATTCTCGCGTTTTTATCCTGTCGTAGCCGTCATTTCTTCATCATTCGTGCATAAAGTATGGCTCCTTGCTTGACTGTAGTGCTTGGTGGCTGATAATTATTATCAAACAATGAGCTTCTTCTTATTTCAGCACTCCAATAAACGTCGTCTGCCCTTTTGTTGATGTTGACACAAGATTCATCGGAAGGTTTAGGGAATTGCGTGTAAGATGTGGGATCCTGGATACAGCACTAATCAAAAATTATTATTTTGTTGATTATGTTTAAAAACATACAAATATTCCTTTTAACTTGTTTTGTTCTTTTTAAATTTTGATAAAGAAATAATGTTAAACATACGAGAATATGCCATGCCATAAAAGTAAGCAGTCTAATGGAACGGGTACATGCGACCTAGTCCTGCTCTTTATCTTCGTTTAACATTCACATTGCGTAGAATCCAGCACCTAATTCAGTGGTTGTATTTTTAATATATTTTTGTATTCATGGCGCAAATTTGCTACTTGCTCTTAATATGGATTTTAATTACGTAAAAAAGTTAATTAACTTTTGCTAAACTCGCAATGGAAATATCTGCTCATCGCAGTATAACGGGAGTTAAGTCCCAGTTCAACAAATTAGAAATCACAAATCCAAATCGTTGCTTAATTGACTGCTGTAGCGAACACAGTAATTAGCCATCTGACTGTCAATTTGCTCACCTATCTTTTGGACGAGCATTCCGCACGTTTTATCTACTAAGAGAGTGGAAGCTGAGTTTTTCTGGTTAGTGATTAGTAGTTTCAGCTAAAAATCAACATTTTGTATGGACAAACTACTTACAAAAAATAAATAAATTTAAGCATCATACAATTTTGTAATCTTAGCGGTCAATTAAGGGAATGCGTAAATTGTTTGAATGTTTTTAGAATATTGTGCTGAAGGAGCTATTTATTGGGCACGTAATTAGCTCTTTCAGCCATTAAGAACCTTATTTGTTGGACCTTTATTATATAGGTACATGAATCGTACTTTAGAAGAGGATTATATGTAGGTGTGTGTACTTTATGTAGGTTTGATGATAGATTTGTTGAGAAACTTAACATAGAAGAGAAATTTAAACATAAAAGGGAAAAAGTAAACAAAAAGTTCACAAAGTAACATTAACAAGCATTTTCTTTTCTTTTTTTTTTTCTTTTTAAAGCATGCAATAAAGTTTCGAACCGTTTTTAATTTCAAAAGCAAACGGAGTCAAAGCTCACTTGCTTCTGAGCTCCATTTTTGCAAGCTCTAAAAACTTGGCTGCCATATACTCCACAACAGATGCCATTGGAAATCCATTATTTTGAAGAAACCGATTTTTTTTCTAGCTGTATTAACAGGAGCAGATATTTTTTCTTGTATATCACTAGTTTTATTAATGAACTAGGAGCGGAACCCATACGAACTTTGTTTCGCCTTAGCCTTCTTTCGTAAATACAACATTTACCCTACCCGCTAGGGGTAGGTGCTACTTGTCTGGCAGTCGTCTATGTCAGTTTAATTTTTCAAACCAAACAGTGCCCACTAACCGTGAAGCGGTCACTGTTTGATGCAAAAAAGGAGTTCACCATTTTTTCCTCATGGTTTCGCTTATGCTAGTTGTTATATGTCAGAAACTTTCACGCAAGTACCAACAACAACTGTACAAAGTTTCAACTCAATCGGATGAACGAAGCGCGAACGCATAGAAGACCAACACACAAATATTAATTTTTTTTGTGAGTAAACTGCTGTAGGTACCGATTTTGACCAAACTTAATAGAAAAACTTTCGGGCTAATACCAAAGATTGTCTGAAAATGTGAGCTTTACCGATTCAGTGGTTTCGGAGTCATAGCATAGACACAGGTAAATTGATTTTATTTTATGAATAAAGACTAGTTGAGCCCTTTGAACTTTGTTTCACCTTAGCCTACATTCTTAATAAATAGATTTTTTTATGTTATCTTCAAACCTGAAAAAAACATTTCAACGGGTACCCGGCGTGCGTTCCTGTTTCTATCCGCTAGGGGTAGATACTAGTTGTCCAGCAGGCGCCTTTGTCCGCTAACTTTTTCGAATCGAACAGTGCCCGCTTCATTGGTTAAAGGGATTTTACATTTTTCTCCTCATGGATTAAGCTCAATCGGTTTAGTGCTTTCGGAGTGCTTTCATTAAGGACTTGACAACTGCTTTTTTAAATGAAATGCAGACTTCTTGAAATATCTCAAAAAAATTATAAATATAATTCGACTTCGTTCATATGTACACCACGGGAACGTATGCAGCGGTCGATACGTTGAACCCAATTTTTGATGACTCGGCCGCACATTTCGACCAATAGGTAGGTAGGTAGAGGTGGCGGTTCCACTTGAACCCAATTTGCACTTGTTGTGCCTTTTTGTTACCACGACTCGTGTGACCTTTGTTGTAGTGGTTGTAGAGGATTTGATTTGTGGCTATATCCAACCTGTGGAGTTAAGAAAACGGATAAGATCTTGTATCCCTTTGCCCGATATAGCGCTAAGGTAGTCGAAGAATGGTTGATTCAGTGCCCGCAGTTGGCTCTTGCTAGTGCCGGACATTCGCAGGGGAAATGGAAGAGAATTTCTCTTTCGTTTACATTCCCGCAGCTTCGGCAGTGGGCGTTGAATGGGATACCTAGTTTGGCCGCATGGTCTCCAATTGGCTAGTGCCTGGTGATTATCGCCGTAATTCTGGGACTTCGGGGGGGGGGGGGGGGGGGGGGCGGGGGGTTCTGTTTAGAAGATCCTCTTTTCTTCTTTTGTCATAAGTAGGCCATATCTTCCTCGATATGATGCAGTTAGTTAACCTTCTCCATTGGAGGTTGACTTTCTGCAGGAAGTATGAGTGTATTTGTGTCTTGACCGCACCTAGCGGAATTTGAACCCTTGCAGCGAGTGAGCCGTCCAGAGCTGAGCCCTGCCTGACCGATACGGCCGCTGTTTTTCGTTCAATATTGGCTCTGAGCTCCTCCAACGTCGTCGGCTTGTTGGTATAGACCAGATTTAATGTAGCCCCATAAAAAAAATCTAGAGGCGTTGAATCACACGATCTCGGCGGCCAATAGACGGGTCCGTTTCTCGAGTCGCTGTGTGGCTTGTGGCACCGTCTTGTTGGAACCGCATATCACTGATGATCAAATGCGTCAACTTGATTTTCTAATGGTGTAGGCCAAGATCCTTACGCGAAATTCGTCATAATGTAGTCTGGGAGAGGCCCAATTCTCGAGAACGCCGTGAAATTGACTGATTTGGGTGATTTACGACGTACGCCTCAACGGCAGCAATATTTTCCACACTTCGGGCAAAACTAGTCTCACTGTCACGGCAACATCAAGCAGCGAATATTTTGACTCAAATTTTTTCACTATACTATGAATTGCTTGGCTACTGGGACAAGAATTGCGACCACCGTTGTTGTTCCTTTCTGTACTTCATCATGATGAAAATGTTGTAATTGACAGTTCGGTAAACGGTTTAAAGGTGCGTTCACACTGAAAGTTTGAAATAGCTAATGAAAGGCCCTTAACCGATTACCGAACTGTCAATGTCAAAATATTCAGTAAAATCAAAACATGTTCATCATGGTGAGGTATACGATGAAACAACGTTTACAAATATTTAAAACTTAATACCAAAATTCTGAGTCTGTGGTCGCAACTTTAAGAGCCTCAACCCCAATTTTCTGCCGTAATTCTCGTCCCAGTAAACAAGCAATTCATAGTCTAGTGAACAAAATTGAGTCAGAATATTCGCTGCTTGATGTTGCCGTGACAGTGAGACTACGTTTTGCCCGAAGTGTGGAGAATATTGCTGCCGTAGAGGCGTCCGTCGCAAACCAGTCAAATCAGTCAATTTCACGGCGTTCTCAAGATTTGGGCCTATATTGACTTTGAAGTCCTTGTCAAAATGGAGCTGATAGGTGGTGTAGTCTAGTTGCTAAAGATGTCAAGGGGTGTCAGGTGAAACAGAATCTCCATTGCAGCAGAGGGAGTATTAGGCACTCATGCAGAGACATGCTGCTCGTTGGACTTTGCTTAGCTTATCCTGATTTAAAGCTCTGTCTAAGGCAGTCCACCAAACAACTCCCCGTACATAAGTATCGGCCTTATTTCCGAGATGTATAGCCAGTTGGTAACGCGGGATTGAAGACCCCATCTATTACCGATGGCTTTTTTGCAAGAGAAGAGTTCTACCGCAGCTTTTCGAACTCTTTCTTGTATGGTTTCCAGCTAAGCTTTTTAGACCAAAGTATTTAGCTTCGTCAGAAAAGACTAAGCGTGTGCCCTTGATTGAGGGAGGGTCAATGTGTAGAATTTTATATTTCCTGGTGAATAGAACAATCCCAGTTTTGTGTGGGTTGACACCTAACCCACAACGATCTGCCCATGTCGTTAGCTTGTTGAGAGCGTTTTAGAGAAGTTCTTTCAGTTTATGTTTAGGTTCTTCTCGGAGACGGCAACTGCAGTGTCATCTGCACAGGTAATCACCCTGCAGCCTTCCCTTTCCAGGCACCTTAGCAGCTCGTTCACCACTAAGTTCCAGAGAAGGGGGGATAGAACTCCGCCTTGCGGGGTTCCTCTACTGACAGATCTTCTGGCAGATGTCACACCCACTTTTGAGTTTATAATTCGGCTTCTGAGCAATAGATTAATTAGCTCACCAAGTGAGTCATCTATACTTTCAGAGCTGACAGTTCATTTGCGATCGGGGATGTGTTAACGTTGTTAAATGCGCCTTCAATGTCCAGAAATGCAACCATAGTGTATTCTTTTTGGTGAAGCGAGTATTCGATTGAACGCACTAACGTATGTAAGACTGTTTTAACAGATTTACCCTTTCAATATGCATGTTGAGCCGTAGACAGTCTTATATCAATGTTAGTACGTAGATGGATATCAATAAACCTTTTCAATGTTTTTAGAAGCAATTATGATAGGCTTATGGGTCTGAGATCCTTAGGATTTACATGGGAGCATTTACCGGCTTTGGGTATAAAAACCACTTTAACTTCTCTCCATAACAGCGGAATGTATACCAGCTCCATGCAGCTTATCAACATTATCTCAAGCAGAGGCAAGATGATATCCGAGGTGTTTTAAAGTTCTGCTGGTATTATGCCATCTGGCCCCGCGGGTTTTTACGGTTTGAAGTTGTGTAGCGCCCACAGCAGTTTGTCCCTAGTTATCAGACCCGTGTTGGTAGTAGTTCGTGCAATTGACCTATTTCGGTTTGCATTACTAATAACGTGGAGCTCTCTGGAAAATGTATATTCAGTAGCAGATTAAGCGATTCTTTGCTAGAAATGGCTCTTCCTGGGTTTCCGGCCATAGTAACATAGCGGCAAAATAAAAAGCTTTGCAGACTCGGCTCTAACATTGACAGATCCAGATTCAGTTTTGCCTCTCATAAGTCTTGTCAAAATAAACATTTTCCAGTACTTCCTCTTAGGGCGAACTCCAGATGTGTGTGTGGTTTGCCGCAGTTACAAGAATCTACACGAATGTCCGGCTCTAGAAAGTAGAACCAAACAACGCACACTCGGCCAAGGAACCTACGGCGACCTATTAGGATGAATTTGAAACGCATCCTTACACTCTAGGTCACTTAAGTGGTGGTATCAAAACTACCTACCTAGACCTACCTCTACATTATTAGTATTACGAGACAAATGAGTAAACAAGTTTTTAGATGTTATGTATTACTTCACATGTCCATATTATTATTAGTTTCTTCTGAGAATAAAAACTAAATCGCGCTTTAACTTAGTTTTTATTAAAAATTTGTTGATAAAGACTTGACATTTGTTTATTATCTTAAATGGATCATAGACCTCCCACTTTACTGCATTCCCGGCGAACGTTACAGTCGGAAAAGTAGGAATGCAGTGAAGTGGGTGGGTTATGGTTTCTTAACTCCAGATCATAATTTCATCGTTAAAGAAAAAGCAAAAAAGATTTAATTAATCAAGTACATAGTTTCTTTGGTGATGCAGTTTGCATTAATCAGTGCAAACAAAAATGTTTCTTAATTGTGTTATTTATGTGTGTATGACCATAATATTTATATGTATATTATGTATAATGTACATGCAACAACCCAGTGGGAGTTGATGAATTAAATTAACCAATATATTGTTAACAAATAGATGTATAGACAGGAGCTACTACATACATTCTACGTGAGATTCGCAACAAATATCAAAGTAGACGGGAACTGAATTTAAAGCCAAATCCCTTAACTTATATAAGCGCTTAACCGAATAAAAATAGTGTTATAGTGTCGTCTTAAGCCCAAAGGGCAGGCGTATCTGTCTTTACTATACACTTGTATTAATACAAGGTGGCGCAAAAGTAATCCTCCTATCAGAAAATGCTATAAATTTTGCGATTGGCCCCTAATGTCAGTTCTGTTTTGACATTTGTGTAGTAAACACATGCGAAATACACGTTAATAAACAATGTTACGATACACTGCTCCAGAACGCGGAATATTGGTGACTATTTATTTGAGCAATAATCGGTCGGTGACTTTGGCACAACGTGAATTTCGTCGCAGATTTCCTACCCGTCCAACGCCTACTGGTGAAACACTGCGACGTTTAGCCGCTCACCTCGAACAACACGAGATGCTGCCGGGCGTGGCAGACCCCGGAGTAGCCGTTCTGCAGAGAATATTGCTGCTGTAGCCGAAGATGTCATGGAAGCGCCGTCGACATCGACCAGACGACGTGCCACGCAAATGGGTATCAGTCGATGGTCTTTATAGCGAATTTTGGTACAAGATTTGAAGATGTTTCCGTACAAAGTCCAGACGGTGCATCAGCTGTTAGCTGCTGACCGCCAATCGCGTCTAACATACGCTCAAGCCATCCTTAATCACCACCAAGAGGAAGATAATTTTTCATCAAAAATAATCATGAGTGATGAGGCCCATTTCCATCTTAGCGGGTACGTAAATAAGCAAAATTTACGCTTCTGGGGCACTGAAAATCCGCGTGTAACCCACGAAGAGTGATTACACCCGCTCAAAGTCACTGTATGGTGTGCTGTTTTCGCTGGAGGAGTCATCGGACCTTTTTTCTTCGAAGACGTCGCGGGCCAAACGGTTACTGTGAATGGTGAGCGCTACAGAGCAATGATCAACGAGTTCTTTTTGCCGCAACTTGATGAATTGGGATTGGAAAACATGTGGTTCCAACAGGACGGTGCAACGGCACACACTGCACGTGCCACAACCGATATGCTGAATGATGCATTTCCCGGGCGCCTAATCTCCCGTTTTGGCGATTTGCACTGGCCAGCAAGATCGCCTGATTTGACCGCTCCAGACTTCTTTTTGTGGGGCTTTTTGAAGTCGCGGGTTTATGTCAACAAGCCTCAGGCTCTTGCAGCTCTTAAAGACAATATCCGTCAACAATGTGAGGACCTATCGCCGGAAGTTTTGGCCAAAGTGATGGAAAATGCCATAAAAAGGGCTCAAATGACAATCAACTGTGGCGGCGGCCATTTACATGACATCATATTCTCGACTTGATGTAAAAAAAATTAAAAGACCAAATAAAAGTAATCCACAAGAAGAATCAAAGTTTTTCATTTTTTTTTTTAAATTACAGCCAAAAAACATCGGAAGGTTATTTTTGCGCCACCTTGTATAATCAGTTAGGTACCTATAAATAAAATAAAATAAAACTCAAATAAAAAAAACATCGCAGTTCATTTAAAAAGCAGTTTATTCATATGGTATGAATCATATTGCATATGAAGCCACATTATTTTTAAGCAGGATTATAAAAATACGTGCATATATCTTTTAATTGGCTCTTAAATGGAGAAGCACTGTTTCATAATGGCATGAGATGAGATAATAACCCTTATTACGAGTGGCGTTGTATGTGATCGACTCTTGTCGTTATTTGGGTTGTGGCGGTTTATTTTCGTTAAAGTGTAATTTTTTTTTCAGTAGAACGTATGTGGAATATAAAAAAAAACGACACTCGAAGCTTTTCGCTCCCGTAATACCGAGATTTAAACGACAAGAGTCGATCAACTAAAACGCCACTTGTAATAATGGTGAATTAGATACTTACCAACCAAACTTTGCGGATTGAAATAATGGCATACTTAAACTTTATTTATTTGTCCATGCAATTATTATTTAGCAATTATAGTAGGTACGTGGACGTGGAGTTCCATTAAGAGTGGACTTGAAGTGGGTTCAGTTGACTGACAATTGTATTGAGCTAAGAATGTTGACGTGTGATTTATGAGCGACATCTGAAAAAAAAATGTTGCTTAATGTTCGACGCAAAATAAATTGAAATGCAACCAATCAATTAATGGGCACACGCCCGTAGTTAATTAATTAAAGCTAGTCACCTAGTAACCATTGCGTATTTTATATTCGACTCCCCGGATTTAATAAGAGAATAAATGGTTTTGAAATAATTTATTTTACAAACTTACCTCATCGTTTCTTTTGCAAACGTTTCTCTTGAAAGGCAAAATTAAGACACAACATTTGCCGGTTAAGAAGCTAGAAAAACCAAAAAACTTTGTTAGATTGTTTAATCTTTATTCCAAACATAACGCTTTCGTTGAAGTAAGTATAAAGCATCGATATCATTCATTTGTTTTAGCCAACTGGCGCGGGCGGCTGAAAGAAGTGACGAAACAAGTACATAGTTATATTGCGAAGTGTGTAGATTGGAATTTCACTTAGATATATGAAATAATTTCATATTTATTTATCGGTAATAACATTATATATTATATAATAGACTTTTACAGTCTATCAAGTCATAAATGTTCCCTTCGTACAAAACTATGATACTTCATTTTTACTGAAAATGCATGTTTTATTGATAAGAATGATTTCGCGCTAAATTGGCATAAATATAACTTAGGTTAACTTTATCTAATCGTTTAAAATGCTTAGAAAGCAAAAGTAAAGTAAAAGAGAACGATTTTGAATAGAGGAAAGTGCGTTCCAAAGGCGAATGCAGTGATCAAAAAATTGGCTTCAAATTAGAGCAGCCATATTTTTGAGCGAATTGAAGATTTTCATATAGAAAGGGAGTCTGTTTGGTGGTTATAATATTGCAATATTCAAGGTCCTTGGTTAGTGTATAACCAAGAATCTTTTAAGCATAGGCGGAAACATGTTTCGTATCGTTTTTAAAACAAAAAAATAAATAGAAATATCATTAAATGCAACTGGAAATTTGCGCGATATGAAGGCGTTATAACAACAGAAGATTTCAAAGCTGTACGTAAATATTGGCACAAGCAGGGTTCTAGCCAGCATTAACCTTTTATTTGCCATTGCGAAATTCCGCGATAATGAAAGGCTTCTGAGCCAGCCGTAGATTTTGATAACAACCGTCAGATTATGGTTCTCCCAACACAAGGTTGTGCTGAACCCAATACCTAGATTTTTTACTTTCCTGACAATTTTTTTCTTTGTTATGCTTTTCTAGTTTATTGACTCCAACTGGATGATCCTCAACAAAATACATACAAACTGCGCATATACCCAACCTCACACTCACTCCAAATCCAAGCAGAGAGGTCGCACACATTGCACTGTTTATTGGATGTAGGTACTTGTGAGATACTCTACTATTTTGACATGTTTTAAGTGCATCAATCCACCAATTTTATTCTTAAAAATTGCGCTGAAAAGTGCTAAATCCTTTTAACCCGCGAAGCCAATACTGTTTGATTCAAAAATGTAGGCTGTGCAAAATGGCTCCCAAAAAATTAAAAAAGGCCCCTAAAGCGATGCAAAATCACCGCAAACGGGCAACAAAACGTTGTTATTGTTTCTTATATAAGTTGTTGGGGTCTTTTTTAATTTTTTTTGGAATCCATTTTACATTGGGGCGAATTTTCATGGATCGTTCCTACATTTCATCCAGTACTCGGTGCAAATAAGCAGAACTGGCAAGATTAAAGTTCGATAGATTATTATAAATTTGCCAAACTGAAGTAGCAACGGTTAGCGGTTAAGATTAGGTGAAGGTAATTTGGGGTAAATTCGAAGAGCTGCTTCCATACTGCGCCGCGTGTTCTTAAGTGTCATGCGACGTGGAGCTCCTGATGATATATGCTTTCAGATGCGGCTGTAAAGTCGATGAAAAAATGCTGAGTCTCGACTTGTAATTCGTTCTTCTTTTCCAGAATTTGCTTTACTGGAAAAAATGGTCTATTATCGATATGCCGGGCCGGAACCCACACTGATATGTGCCGATTATTGTGTTGCAGAATGGCTTGAAACGTTTACCCAGAATATCGGACAGGATCTAAATATTCGTCAATAAGCAGGGATATGCCTCCATAATTCTTGCAAAACATAGGATCGCCTTTCTTGTAGATGGGGCATATGGATCTGATAGTCCAGTCATCGGGAATCCTTTCTTTCCTCCTTACTTCTTTGATGATTTGGAGCATGCCACCTACCAAAATATCACCGCCGTATTTGAAGACCTCTGGTAGGCCATCAGAGCCAGCTGCCTTGTTGTTCTGAAGCTTTTTTTATAGCTAAGCCAACCTCTTCTATAATGAAGAGTGGTGGAATCGGTTCTTCATTGGGTTCTCTTCTTGCCCTATTACATGCTGTACATGGTGCCCATTTAGCAGCTGTTGGAAATGCTGCTTATTTTTCCAAAATCAGTGTTAGATAAAAAGATGTTTAAAGAGTCAAATTTCGGCCGTACTATATTAAGAATTAACAAATCGAAATTTTACCATTACTGGCGCTCGCTATAGAGACATGATCAACAATTTTTTTGTTTCCCTGAACATGGTCTGCAGGGCATTTGGTTTCACAGGATGGTGCCACATGCCAAAGTGAAGGCGAAACCATCGAGTTTTTGAAGGACGTTTTCGACGACACCAATATACCCGGAAATGGACCCTGGCCTCCTAGATCATTTAATTTGGCAACACTGGCCTATTTTCCGTGAGGTCGTTGGTCTATGCGGTGAAATCAACAACGATTTCAGTCTTGGTAGCCATTTGTGAGATACGGCCTCATATTTTAATTTGAGCTCCAGATTGAGGATCCTGAAACGCTCCCTTGGTGGCCATATGTGCAAAATTTGTTAATGATAACAAATTTCATTAATTTATCTATAAAATAAAAAGATTTTTTCATCCATTTGTTCACTTTGTGGGTGTTTTTTTTTGTTTCAAATTCAAATCCTAAAACTTAAAAAAAACACCAATATAACCGATGGTACTAAAGGGTTTTTCAATAAGAGCGCTACAAAAATCGCACGACCGAGGCGGCCAAGCGACTGGACCATTTCGTGAGATAACACGGTTTTCAAACTTGGTTTCCAATAAATTGATTGTGTCATTCGCTGTGTGGCTTGTGGCGCCGTCCTGTTGGAACCACATGTCCTCCAAGTCCAAGTTGACGCCGTTAGACTATTTCCTGTGGGGCTACGTCAAGTCTATGGTCTATGCCAACAAGCCAGCAACGATTGATGAACTTCGTACGAATATCGAACGTGAAATTGCAGCAGTATCGGCCGATTTATGCTTGAAAACCGTCGAAAATTGGGTTCAGCGTCTGGACTTCTGCAAGCGTGCCCGTGGTGGCCATGCAAAAGAAATCGAGTTCCATACACAATGGCATCGAACGTAATTTCACAGAAATAAAGAATTTCATTGATATCCAAAACCGTTTTTGTTTTATTTAAAAAAAAAACTTTTGTAGCGCTCTTATTGAAAAACCCTTTATAAGTGAGAATAAACTGTATTTTAAAATATGAGATGGGTTAAAAACTCTTCAAAATACTTCCTCCTTTTCTCGACATAGGACTCCCAAGTGAATGAACACGAAATAATTTTAAAGAAAGAACTTAAGAAGTGACCACATCTGCCAGCCAACGCATGAGCTGAATAATGGAAAATATATTGCCAAATTGACCGTTGCTGGCAAGTGCGGTTATTCGCGGCTATGCTTCGGATATCAGATACAATTTTAAGCAATTTTGGTACATTAACGCGCCCAGAAATGTTATGTCTTCTAAGACAGAGTTGGTAAGTACAAACAGCTTCAAAGTATGAATAGTCGGAGGCCTATAGGTACTAAGCATACAATAACGTTACCAATTGAAACTGAGATTTCACAAACCATTTTATTCAAAAGTGGGTGTGCAATGCGACGGGGATCTCATCTGAGTTTTAAAAAAAAAACATTTTTACATATTAAAAGTGTGATTCATAGACTAGATTTTTTTAATAATATTACTAAATAAACACAGTAACTGCAAAAATAGTTTTTGTATAGAAGTTATTAGAATGATTAATTAATTTAAAGTTATGCAGTGACCACTGACGTTTACACTGAAAACACTGCAAATATATAAAATAAAACCATGCCGTTGTTGTGCATAATTTTATAGTTGAACTTAAAAATGTCTGACAGCCATGAGGGCATTGGGGCCGGGATAGGCCTCTGGCAAAATTCCTTGCTACTGCTCCTACCTTGCCAACAAAAAATAACCTATAGCTACTCTAAAATATTTTATTTGACGTTGTTTTCTTGATTATAGTTGAGTTTCTTCTTTACCACCTCTTTTTTTTTAATTAAAAAATATTTATGTTACTTTTTTAGTCACGCTCGTACAAGGGTAGCAAATGCAGCTAAGAAAAAACAACGTGCGTTTCGCAGGAAACTAAGTGTAAATTACTGTCGCGCAATGAAATTTATATGAGTCTGCGTCTGCCTCATATTATTTCTTCTGTTCATAACAAAATGTTTACCATCGCGACTTGAATACTAATGCAATCCTACGTCAATACTTTTCTTGTCATAAATATTCTTGAAGTGAAAAAATAAATAAATAAAAATGCAACATACAGAGCCCTCTGGGAACAGAGTGTGAACATAGCGTGATAGTGTCCTACTCTCGGTTTTCACTACTTTAATGTCCAGATTATTGTCAACATTAAAAGCTCATTAAATAAACTACCAATGCGTGGACCCCACATCTTGACAAACCAATTTGCCAACTTTACTCGAGGCTCTTGGCATTTTGACTTTTCCAGCACAGCTATGTGCGTGGACGTGTTTTTATCCGCAATCTCATGCTGTCCAACATGGAAACTATTGCAGCGATGTTGAACGCACAAAAAATACCAGGACCGCGCAGACATGTGCGAATCCTATTAAAACAAGTTGAATTTTATTAAATGCCTTGAATGCCAATCACTGATGCGAGCGATTCCAGACAAGCAATGTTATAGTATTGATAACTCTGCCCCATTCATTATATTGTACATTTTGTGTTCATTAAATTGTCATCGTAAATCGGTACTGGCATACGTTTTGCTATGTTCCGATGATAATTAAGTTTTCGATTTACCACTCAGCGAAGATTTGTTTTATTCGTGTTGATGAGGACCGATAAGTGAATGTGATATTCAATCAGCGATAGGTGGTTAGCAGTTGGTGTTTTTAGGCTATATTTTAAGAAGGAGCTGCAAAGATAAATCTACGTTTTTATTGGTATTTCAAGCAACAATACACGACGTACAAATTGTAAGTTCCTATATATAGATATTTACAACTCTATAATAAAACTCTTGCAATAATTTACGAGATCGATGATGGTCTTCTCATCAACCACGTAAGATATTCAACCTGTAGGATGATAATCAGTTCCAGAAGTGTGGATAGCAATATCCGTTTGGTTCTTTTTTTTAAACTTATACTGATTCGTCTTAGGTTGGTTCACTAATTTGAAAAAAAACAAGAGTGGTCTTACAGGCGGCCGTTTTGGTTCATTATATGGGGAATGATACGACCTGAGAACTTGTTTTTAGCAGGTCGCATAATCCTATTATTTCAATCAAATGTTATTTACGTCCTATATATCCTATTTCGGTAACGAAAAAATCGTATCAGCATTTTACGCTACGGATCGTCACGGTTTTTGGGTTATCTTAAACACTGGCCGTTCTCCTTCTTTAACGAACTCCCGATCCGTGGAGAATATTTCCCTGAGATAGTGTGGCCTGTCATCTTCCGCTATACCGAGCACGCTGCTTGCAGTGTCCAGATCAAGCGCAATCCGATATCATCCGCGTACCCAAGTTGTTAGACGCATCTGTTAAAAATAGTGCCTTCCGTGTTGAGAACTGCCCAGTGACGTTTATTTTAAGGGGCGCAGGTGTTCTCCGCAGCCCTAGCGTCTGATTTTTTAAGCCAACATTTATTTGAACACATGTTTTTACAATCCTACTCGAGTTGCACAATTGCTCAATTTGTTTCCAGTCTGTTTATGCGCCCATCACATGGCCAAATCAACCAACACCGCATCGCAATCGCTCGCAACCCCAAAACTATATAAACCATCAAACACATATTGATATCTAGCAACCTATCCAAACCAACTGTGTGGTAGACTCGGCCAAGTGTTCTCAAGGTACTAAGGCACCAACCCAAAGAAAATACCCTATATAAAACATAGGGACGGGCTACAGTCCGCTTGGGCGAACTGTTGGATACCCTATTCTTATTCCTATCCCTCATAAGTGGGCGTGACAAAAGTCTAAGTATGGTTGAATTGTTAAGAACGCTCTACATATTTTGTTATATAACATTTAAAGGATTTTATCAAAAAAAAAAACGCTCCCTAGCTCAAACTTGGGTGTTTCAATAAAATTGTTTTATTTAATTGTGGGCGTGTCAGTAGGCGGATTTAAAAAAAATTAACACATGAGAATAAAGGGCCCCTAGAGAGTATATATTATAAATTTCAGCTCCCTAGCTTAAACTTTGAACTTTCAAAAAAAATAAAAAAATAATTGTGGGCGTGTCAGTGGGCGGATTTTGAAAATATTTACACATGAGCATAAAGGGTCCATAGAGAGTATATACTATAAATTTCAGCTCCCTAGCTGAAACTTTGGATTTTTAAAAATTAATATACCCTTAGAATAGGGTATAAAAAAATTATTTTATTTATTTGTGGGCGTGTCAGTGGGCGGATTTTGAAAATTTTTTATCCCGAGCAGTTTTAGGAGTCATACATCATATATAAAAAATTTCAGCTTTCTGGCTCAAAATTCGATTTTTTCCAAAATTTTATTTTTTTGATTTTGTGGGCGTGTCTGTGGGCGGATTTCAAAAATTCGTAAACTTGATTATTTCGGGACCTTAGAGAGTATATGGTTAAAATTTCAGCTCTCTAGGTCCAGTTTAAAGGCCTAATTTTTGGCTACAGACGGACGGACGGACGGACGGACATGGCTAGATCGACATTACTATCGATGCTGATCATAAATATAGTAACTTTTAGGTGTCTACGGGCAATATTAAGGTATGTTACAAACTATGCGTCAAAATTAGTTTACCCTTAGAATAGGGTATAAAAATGGCTTCCACAGGTCCCACCAACCGTCTGTTAATCAACGATTCGTGTTATCCGGAAAACTGCGCACCCGGCTTGCTGTTCTCCAGTTACTAGAGCAAGGAAAACGGAATTCATTACGTCAAATAAGAATGGAAACATTTGTTCGATTCTCCTACGTCTACTTTAAATACAAGCTTTGTTATAAAGTTTATATACAATGCTGCTACTTGGTTTTAGCCGCGTTTCCTTGGAATTGTATCAACGGTTGCACGCAAAAACGATTCCATGAATTATGGGCAGCAGCCACGCATTTTTGTTTGCAACACAAAATATTGTACATATTCGCAGCATCGATAGCTATCACCGGTATTGCTGACTATATGTATAATGTTGTTGTTATTTAACTTGTTAATTCAAACGCTCTTGCATTAGATTACATTTCTCAATGAAACGCGCTTCATATCGACAGCAGGGACTGCTTAGGATACATGCTGGCCATAATGCTTGGAATCGTTATTTTGTGCAACCGTGGATACATTTCACAATGAAACGGGCCTACCTATTGTTCGATGTGTTCTATATTTGTAGAACCCCCCTCGATTGAAGCGAAAGCAACATTATTCGTAACATTTTCGTCAAGGATATACAAAGGAAAGGATAGACATACACCTCTATTCTGCTATTCATCGGGGGGGGGGATTTTTCTTCAATTTTCACTGAACACTATTCTACTATTCATTCGAATTGAATCTGGATTCACCTCGTTAATGTCGGTAACATCGATAATACTGAGCGGTATTCTCTTATTCACGTGATCGCATTCGTTCTATACAATTCAAATCCGCATATAAAATGTTGCGGGTTTTTCATTTAATGGATCGTCTGTCTGGTTGGTGGTCAATAAAATGTAAGTTTATTTTTATTTATTTATTTTATTTATTTTTATTTTTATTTATTTAGTGATTTACCTATACACAGTAAGATACAATATCTTATAAACTAGTGAAAGGCATACAATAGTTGCAGCGAGTATAAAAAGCTACATGAGTTACAAAACGAAGAATTCATGTTGATGAGAAAAAAGAAATAATGAAAAGTAAAGCATAAGCAATTTTTACACGAAAATATACAAAAAATCAATACAAAATTTTAAGAATTCAAGGAGAGATACGATTTAACTTCATTTTTAGAGTAGGGTAAGGAGTTCCACAACCGTGTGGAGTGAATAAAAAACTGACGCTCAGAAGTTAAGCAAGAGTACCGAGGAGGGATCAATTGAGCAGATCTGCTTGAGGTGGGATATCTTATTTTTTCATATATATAAGTCGGTTAATGTGTTAAAACCGAAAACAGGCAAAGAGTTCGAAATTTGAGAAGATTGTCGAAAGTCATATTGTAAAGTTGGCTGGAGTAGAGTGATATTCGATCAAATTTACGCAATCCGAACACATATCGCACAATACAATTAAATGCCACATTAAGTTTCCTCTTGGATGCATAACTACAGGACGCAAAAATTTCACAAGCATATGTTAAGACTGGCATGGCTAGAATTTAAGCAAGTAAGACTCGTGTTTTAAAGGGTGTAAAGGATTGGGTCGCTTAAGAATCGATTAAAGGTCACCCCAAGGTTCTTGACGGATTCTACATACTCAATAGGAACATCTTGGAGTGTGAGGATAGGAAAATAAGCCAGATCTAGGGGCTTTCGCGAAATCACGATGCACTTAGTTTTATCTCGATTTAATATCAGTCCATTTTGTTGAGACCACTGCACTATATCGGCAAGATCATTATTTATCGATTGCGCGGCGTGCTCTATTAAACCCAGAGGACAGCTTAATACGAGCTGAGCATCATCAGCATACAAATGAATTGAGCTGTTTTTGATGACATTAGGAAGATCGTTGACATAAAGGGAGAAAAACAAAGGCCCTAGTATGGGCCCTGAGGGACACCACTTATGATAGGCAGGGGGTTTGAAAGGGATTTGTTAACTTCTACGGCTTGAAATCTGCGAGTTAAGTATGACGATACTAACTTTATAGCACAAGGCTCGAAATTATATATATGAGACAACTTGCGGCACAAAAAAGAGTGGTCAACCAAATCAAACGCCTTTGAAAAATCAAGAAGGACTAAGAAGGACACTTTGTCTTCGTCAAGAGCTTGTTTAATATCTTCAGACACACCTATCACAGCAGTGATACAACTGTGTTTTTGTCGGAAATCAGATTGCTTAGATGATAATAGGTTGAACATGGCGAGATGACGGCTAATTTGCTTTTGGAGGATCCTTTCAAAGGCTTTTGACAAAAAAGGGAGTATTGAAATCGGCCTGTACTCATCACACTTGGAAGATTTTGGGATGGGGATAATTTTTGCTGATTTCCATTGCCTAGGAAAGATCCCACAGTGGTAAAGATATGGGTAATAAAAGGTAGTAAAAAGGATAATACGATTTTTAGAAAAGATGGATGAAGCAAGAAGACTAGACGTATTGAATTGGCGTACAAAATACAAATATTGTATACTTAACTTATAGTATAATATTGTTTTTTAAAACAAAAAGTAAATAAAAACAAAATTCAATCCTGGTCTATCACGTCACGTCCTCTTTGTGGACCTGGAGAAAACTAAAGATAGACTCTATTATTGATCAAAGAAAAGTGTAGAACACCCTTCTGAAAACATAACGGCACGTCCCTGGAACTGCGCTGCATACTATCTGCTCCAGAACAAATTCGAAGAACTCACATAATAGCGCATCTCCTTGATGGAATTAGGTGCACGTTGGGAATAGGTAAGAAGAACTGTTTTCATAATGCACATTACACTGCGTGTTTTCCAGCAACGCAATTGGATCAGTTTTACGGTATATCGAATTCGGCCATCACCACGTAGAGCTCCTGACGATGACTGCTATCATATGCGGCAGATTTTGGTTCTCGACTTAAAATTCTTTGGTCTTTTTCAAGATTTGCCTCAGTGTGAAGATTTGGTTTATTGTCAATTTGACGGGCCGGTCCGAAAGCCATTTTTTTTTTTTTTTTTTTTTTTTTTTTTTTTTTTAAAAAAAAGGAAATCCAAATCCCAGAGAACTCAGATTCGGTAACGATCCATTGTACTACCAGGCAGAAATCCTTCTTTTTCCGAAAGCCATACTAGCGTGCCGATTAGTTTGTTACAGAACGGCTTGAGACGTTGTCAGACTACTACGTTCAAAACATAGGATCTTCTCTTTTGTAGAAGGCCCACACTTGGTTGAAGAATGGTTTAATGCGTGCTACCAAAACCTCACCTCTGTATTTGAAAGTCTTCTCTAGTAAACCATTAGAGCATGCAGTCTTTTTCTTTACAACTACGCCAATATTTTCTAAGCTAGGTGGTGGAACCCGTTCTATATAGACGTGGGTTTTTTTATTGCCTCATCACTCTCTCTATATGATGCTCATTTAACTGCGGTTGCAAATCCTGCTTGAACACCTACTATTCCTCTTTCCTTCGGTGAGTAGGTTTCCTTGCCTGATTCGAAGCACCTGCGTTTCTGTCTTGAAGCCAGCAGTCAGTTTCCTGGCTTTTATTTTCAAACCTCTGAATAGTGTTCCGATCGCAGGATTCTTCGATTTCTGCATAGTGGAGTTAATTCCCAACTTAACTGGGAACTTAATTTTACCATTCAGGGTTTGAATTCCCATCCGAAGTTAATTCCCGTGGACTTATTTCCCTACACCTTCACGTTTAGTGACAAAAATGTCAAAACAAAATCAAAGTATAATGAAAAATTATCAAAAATAAATAAACAAAAAATTTAGAAAATTGCGTATCATAAATCGGTACCATATAGTTATTATGTATTTAAGCGGTAAACGTCATTAACAATGAATAAATGTAATTTTTGCATAATATCATCCAAAAATGATGGTGTGTAGGCACACTTACATAATGCTATGGCACTTCAAACTAATGCTAGCGAGAATTGTCGCTACTACATTACAGTCAGAGTTCAGGTATTATGATTAACGACAACTTTGATCCGCACTTACGTAACTTGAAACTATTTCGAATTAAGAGTTTACAACGCTCAGTTCACGCACTGGGGAAACGAAGTTGACACACATGAACACGTACACAAAAAAATATACATTTAAATGTTTATTATAAAAATATGTATGCAAATAATAATGCACACCGAATAAATTGATTTATGTGGCTGAGTTTCACTATACATAATTAATACTAAAAATCGATTTAGGTGGCTTCAAGTTAAGTTGACATTTTCCGGAACGTTACCCTGTCTAAAGCCTGGCTACGTTAACTTATTTTTATGCATGCTATATAAAATATTTACTGGTGGCATTCTTCCGAAATTAGTAAGTACAGGGTGGCGCACGAATCGTGCTACACAAACAATACGTAATAGCTTTTTTTCTGTGTGAGTAATGGGCTTATTTGTATACCCTATTCTAAGGGTATTTTAATTTTGACTCATAATTTGTAACATACCTTAATATTGCCCGTAGACCCCTAAAAGTTATTATATTTATGATCAGCATTGATAGTAATGTCGATCTAGCCATGTCCGTCCGTCTGTCCGTCTGTCGGCAAAAATTAGGCCTTTTAACTGGGCCTAGAGAGCTGAAATTTTAACCATATACTCTCTAGGGTTCAGAAATAATCAAGTTTATGAATTTTTGAAATCCGCCCACAGACACGCCCACAAATTCAAAAAACAAAATTTTCGAAAAAATCGAATTTTTAGCTAGAAAGCTGAAATTTTGTATATATGATCTATGACTCCTAAAACTGGTCAGGAGATAAAATTTTTAAAATCCGCCCACTGACACGCCCACAATTTAAAAAAAAACTTATTTTGAAAATCCAAAGTTTGAGCTAGGGCACTCCCCCGAGTAGTTTGACCATTATGAGGCTGGTGAACATGTTTGCCGAATCTGGAAACATCGCTCGTAGACCGTACCATCGAGATCTCTATGTTCGGGTTCAAGACAAAAATGCGTCTGTAGCATCATCAATTCGGCCAAATCCAAGCGTTTCGAATCGAAACTTATCGGCGCAAATTGAAGTTAGCAGGGCTCATTATAACGGATAATTCATGATGACTTAAACTTTTTTCCGTACGAAGTACAAATTGCAAGCAGGTTAAACCCTCTGGATTTGCCTATTCGCCTGGAATTTTGCCAAAAAATTATTGAAATGACCGAAGAAGACAACAGCTTGATAAATTGCTTGTTTATGTCTGATGAGGCCCCTTTTGATCATAACGGCAAAGTAAAAAAGCAAAATTGCCGCATATGGAGTGAACCTACTTCAAAAATACTCCATGAGACGGTACTGCACCCAGAACGAGTCACTGTGTGGTGCACAGTTTTATCAAGGTGCATTGTGGGTCCATACTTCTTTGAAGAAAACGCTGTAACAGTAACTGTCAATGGGGACCGTTATTTACAGATGTTAAAGGAGTTTTTTTTTACCCAGAACTGCGCCGAAGAAGTATCCGTTTCAACAGCATTTGGTTCCAGCAAAATGGAGCAACTGCACACATAGGCAATACGGTTATGGCGGAGCTCCAACGAAAATTCCAGAATAACCAGAAACTCCACTTTCCGCTGGTCCCCAAGGTCACCTGACCTGACTACACCAGATTTTTTTTCGATGGGGTTATGTAAAGCAAGAGGTGTACAAAACGAAACCAAGGAATTTGACTGAACTAAAGCAGTTCATTAAAACAATAATTGAGGCGATCCCGACTTACAATTCCCAGCATGCAAGCTTTTCACAAACATCAATTATGTTGTAAGGAAGGCAGAGTTGATATTGGGTTACTTTGAAAGAAAAATTCTTCGTTAAATATTGTGTCCTGTGTGCGAGGAGTCTTATTGTAAGAGAAAGTGCAACCGCGAACTCTATAAGCTGTTCCAAGATGTGGATGTTATCAAAAAAACTTATGCACGTCGACTACATGGGCTTAGCCAACAGAATCTTCGACTCACTGCCCGCAGGTTCGAAAATTAGACCAAACCTGGGTATTAAAGAACAGTCCATCGCGGATGGTAGCTTGGTCTGGACAGCTGGAAGCATCGTTTCCAGAATCCCAGAGGATGGAAGGCTGCAGTTTCTGAGGCACTGTAATAAGGGAGGACACTTTCGGGGGTAGGTTATGGCTGAGCAAGCTCCACACGGTTCTTTTGGATACAAATATAGAAATTGTCCAAGTCAATTTGCAGTGCTTGGGCATCTTCAGTAGGAGATATATATATATTCTCATATCGTCTGCGTAAGCTCAATGTTGAAACAAAAATAAGTGGTCCTAGGTGGTTTCCTTGTGGAACGTTGCACTATATTGACGATTGGCTTAATAAGAAGGAATCCAAGAAATAAACAAAGGCGATAAGACGAGCTCTTTTAGCTTTAATTAAATTATGTTATGGGATATTTTGTTGAGGGCTTTGCTAAAATCCGTAGCACCACATCTACCTGTGCGGTTCGCCGGTGCGACTTCAGACAATATTGGTAAGCCTATCGGTGTCGGGTGACCTAACAGTTGCTGATTGTGTTGTATTTGTGCGATCCAGGAAATTTAAGACCTGCCTATTTATTTTTACGACTTCGACTCTTACATCTTCTTCTACCACTTCCTTTACGATTTTGAAACGTAGGTACATGCTCCCATTGTTGATTATTGTTTGATTTTCCTTTTAAGACACCGGTTTTTCGGGGACGCTGCAGGGATATTCTTAAACCGTCCCTGCGCAACAGATTAAGATTTAATAATAAAATGAATAAACTAAAATAATAAATCAAAAACTATTTATTTACGAATATTGGCTAGGGCGAAACAACGTTCGAAGGATTCCGCTAGTTGTGTACATATTTATAAAATCGTTCTTAGCCTATAATAAACGAATAATCCCAACAAACTTAGTACTCCAATGAAACTTAAACAACCACTTATAACCCAACCTCCGATTCTGTCATGAACTATCGGATCTAAATAATTTGAAGCTTCCTTCATGCTTTCCTGACCACTGCTTGGCATTTGAACTCGGAAAGAAATTTTTGAAATTTCCGAAAACTCCGTCGTATTTTGTTTCAAATCTCGTCTCTGGCGCCCATAATTTCCCTCGCTGCACTCCTGGACACTGATATGGCAATCGTGATGTTCCAGGCATCCTGTTATTTTCATGGTCATTATAATTTCTTCGCCACTACGCATCCCATGAAACATAACGGCTTTGAATGACAAACGATGACCTAGGGGCGGTTCAAAAAGTGGGGGTTCCGAGCATACACTTCTCATCGAAGGATTCACACATCCTCGGGAAGTAATTAGGTTTGCCGAGCTGGTTAAATGTCCTGATGCAGAGACGCGTTGAAGACTAACGTCGGTTAATTTGGTGTAGTTCCAACCTGAAAAAAAAACAATTTTAATTGTTCCCCTTTTTTTTTAACTACAAACACTGTTGCCTATACTTACCATCACCAGCTATTACATGTGCCCGCAACAACAAATCCTCTCCCAACTGAACAACTCCATTGGGCTCAAGTGGTTTAGTATAGCCATTTGCAGATTTCCGAAGTAATTGAATTTGTGTACGAAATTCGTTTTGACTGCCTCCGTGTGCATACGCTCCTGTATTTCTGGCTTGTCTGAAAGTGGTAGAAAATAAGGATAGAAATATTTTTTTTTCAGGAATCGCTCCTACTTACATATCATTTGATACGCCCATCTTCAGTGCGTGTGTTTTTACTGCAACTCTGTTTTGGGTTTGACAATGAAGCGATAAAATTGAATCCACACCGGTTCGCATGCCTCGGATTGAAGGGAATCTCAGCCGTAGACAAAGATCGTTTTCACAATGTCGCACTCCGCATTTTTGAAAATTTTCTGCGTCTATCTTCACCACAAGATAACTTTTATTGAGCTTAAGATCGCATTTCGGATCATTCGAATCGTTTTCAATGATGGGGAGTGTACTTAAGAAACTATCAACCTTTAGAACTGCTCGAAAAAAGCCTCCTTGACTATCGAGGCAGCTCATTTCTTTCACATGGAGCCGAACTTGAGTACTCCCGCGATCTGAATGTCTTAACACTGGTGGAGGGAGGTAAGATAGTCCGGGTTGATGATATTGATAGCCATTCAAGGACTCTTCCGTTGTTGTCGATTGTGGCCGGTCATTAAAGGGTGCGTCCTCAGCTGGTGGCAGAAGCGCAGGAGGAAATTGTGGTACGGGCTCCTCGGCTAGAGGCCTTGGAGTGCTTGCAGGTTTCTCGTACTCGTATCCCTGCTGCGATGGTTCATCTAAAACCACTATTGCATTCGGTTGTTCTTCCTGTTCTGGTGGCAAATAAACTGTACTTGGAGGTCTGAAACTGTCTTGCTGAACAGCGGGAGGCTTCGTGCCCTGTGGCGGAAGAAGGTAGTGGTTAAAAGGAATAAAATTGCCATGATCAGGCTCCTTAGCTTTGCGATTTACAATGATATCGGGAAGAAAAAATTCAGTTGTTGCACTGGCCGGTGGGACTGCTGGTAACGATGATTGCGGCGGTGACTCTGGTTGAACGTACAAAAAAGGCGCGTGTTGTTGCTGCCGGGGAGGTTGAAAGAAATTAAACTCTGGAATAAATAAATGACTAATATCTCCAGATGTTGAATGCGCAAATATCAAAATAATCGTCCACTGCAAGAGGATGTCCATTGTCTGAATTTTAGTTTTAGACTGATTAAAGTTTGACCATCGTACTTGTGTTTTATAAATACAACCAGCTGTTCCTTAATCGTGATCAGAGGAAAGTAAGATTGACACATTTTGAGAGGATCACGCTTTTTCTGTCGCAGCTTGGGTGCGTGGAATTTCTTTTATTTAGTGACAAACTTTCACACATCACGACTTCGTACTTATTCGAAAGTACATTGACATTGCTGAAAATTTAATATTGGTGTTGCGTAAGATTCCTGATTTGCTGTTATAATGTTTATAAGTGCAACGAAAACTATAGCTTTTTTCTTCGTACCTGAAATTAAATGTAAATCAAACAAAATCGAAATCAGTAGAACGATTCCTTATCTGCTACTATATCTTTGCTTAGGAAAAACGAATTTATAATGGCACAACCAATTCGTGGATTAGTCATGGGAATTGAAAATATGTGTGTGGGCATAGATCTTGACATTTTTGAAAAGTTTTGTTGAGCTTTTAACGAAAATTGAATCACTTGATTTACTCGATTCAGGACACATGTTATTATTTTGGTCAAAATAGGAAAGTGGTATGTTTATGCATTTTTAACATACCACCACCGTGTCGATTTAGAGAAAATGTGACATAAAGCACGATTATGCCAGATCGGCAACGCTGGCAGGCATTGTTAAAATACTTTTAATCATGGAAAAGGTATTGATCTGGTGTAGCCATCCTAAAGTTGGTGAGTGCGGAACACATGAACAGGAAGTGCAGTACTGTATCACCTTCTTCCTTGTATCTGCTGCTTCTGCCGAAATCATTGTACGTAATGCTCAATCCCGGAGTACGTCTACCTATCGCACAGTGTTCTGTTCTTATGTTTGTTGGAGTTGAGATGGTGCATCTCTTACAAAGCCCGTTGGATATACTCCTGTTTTGGTCAAATTGGCTAAGAAAAATCCTTGCTTCAAATCCAACTATGCCTAGCTGCCTAAAGAAAGCAGATGGCTCGTGGACTACATCCAGCGAGGAATCGCTCAATCTGCTACTTGACACACACTTCCCTGGTAGCTCCAACATTACCGGCCATAGTAACCTAAACAGGTCACCTATGGATTTACAGGTAACAAATTCTCAAAATCTGATTACTAGGGACAAGGTTCTTTAGCGACTACAAAGTTTCAAGCCCTTCAAGTCTGCAGGACCTGACGGCATAATACCTGCCGAACTTCAGAGGACTTCTGACAACATTCTACCAACACTGGAGATGATTATGAAAAGCTGTTTAAGGCTGACTCAAATTCCTCAGGCTTGGAGAGAAGTTAAAGTAGTCTTCATACCCAAGGCTGGCAAATACTCCCATGTTAGTCCAAAAGACCTCAGACCCATCAGTCTATCATCATTCCTCCTCAAAACGCTGGAGCGTCTGATTGATATCCATCTTCGCATGAATATAAGCCCGCAACTGCTGTCTGCGGCACAACATACGTACATTAAGGGTAAATCAGTGGAAACTGCCCTTCACTCCTTGGTACGCACCATAGAATACTCCCTTCACCACAAGGAATACACTATGGTTGCCTTCCTAGATATAGAGGGCGCTTTTAACAACGTCAACACATCTGCAATCGCAAATGCACTAACAGAACTAAATGTGGATGGATCGCTTGGTGTATTGATCAATCTTTTGCTCACAAGCAGGATTATCAACTCAAAACTGGGCGTTTCATCCGCTAGTAGGTCTGTTAGGAGAGGCACGCCACAAGGTGGTGTCCTCTCCCCCCTTCTGTGGAACTTGGTGGTGAATAAACTACTGACATGCCTGGAAGGGGAGGGTTGCACGGTGATTGCCTATGCGGATGACGTTGCTATTGCCGTCTCAGGGAAATACCTCAACACTCTAAAGGAACTCCTTCAAAACGCTCTCAACAAGCTGTCAATTTGGGCAAGAAGCTGTGGGCTGGGGGTTAACCCTCACAAAACCGAGCTTGTCCTCTTCTCCAGGAAATATAAAATCCCTCATATCGACCCTCCCTCTATCAACGGTACAAGCTTAACCTTTTCCGAGGAAGCTAAATTTCTGGGTCTAATATTCGATAAGAAGTTAAGCTGGAAGCCCAATGTACAAGAAAGAGTAAGAAAAGCTACAGTAGCACTTTTCTCTTGCAAAAAAGCCATCGGAAATAAGTGGGGCCTACAGCCCCGCATATCACACTGGCTATACGTATCGGTAGTTAGACCGATCCTGACATACGGGGTGGTTGTCTGGTGGACTGCTCTAGACAAAGCGGTAAACCGTGATAAGCTGAGCAAGGTGCAACGCACAGCTTGTCTGTGTATCTGCGGAGCACTCCGTACGACCCCCTCCGCTGCACTGGACATTTTACTGCATCTACACACCTGGATATTTTCAGCAGGCAATCAGCTGCCTGCTCCGCTGTCCGCTTAAAAGCCACATCACAGTGGATCAATACGAATATTGGCCACTCTATCATTCTGGACTCACATGGGTCCCTACCAAGAAACATCGACTACACTATACCCCAGCTACAGTTTGAAAAGAACTTCCAAATCACTATCCCCTCCAGATCATTCTGGGAGGAGGCTGATTGCACGGAAGATAATTCGATCCACTTTTACACCGACGGATCAAAAACTAGTGATGGGGTCGGAGGTGGTGTTTTGTCAGAAAGACTAAATATCAGTCTCTCTTTCCGTCTTCCTGATCATTGTAGCGCGTTCCAGGCGGAAATCATGGCGATTAAGGAAGTCTTGTCGTGGCTAAAGAGAAACGTGATATCCGCTAAGGACATCCGCATATTCTCGGATAGTCAAGCCGCGCTGAAATCCTTGGATTCAGTCTCTTCAAACTCCATCGTAGCCATAGACTGCCGTTCGTCTCTTGAGGAGATGGCAGAGCAGTTCAACTTTCACCTCTTTTGGGTGCCAGGGCACAGAGACATCCCAGGGAATTGTAGGGCAGACGAACTCGCCAAAAAAGGAACAGCATTACCTCTTTTACCTGATAAAGGTTTCTTAGGTATGCCCATCGCTACTTGTAAACTCATGCTTAAGCTAGCCGCAATCGAGAGTACAAACCTCAGGTGGACAGGTAGTGTTTAGCGACCAAGCATATCTGGCCAAAGCTGGACCTGCGACGCTCTCTGAGTTTGATCTCACTTAACCGACTGCATATTAGCTCTGTCATAGGTGTCATCACAGGGCACTGTCTAATAGGCAAGCACGCATCAAGGCTTGGCGTCTATTCTAACGACTTCTGCAGAAGTTGCAGGGATGAGGAGGAGGAGGAGACTACACATCATCTCCTCTGCACATGTCCTGCACTCTCCCATAAAAGAAATCTCTATTTGTGAGCCTTCTTCCTTAATGAACTCAGTGACTTGGCTAACACAGATGTTAGAAGTCTATCACGCTTCATTAGAAGCTCGAAATGGTTTTAGCGGGTAGTGGTAGATACTCCCGATCCTAGTGGCATCACAATGGACCTCTGTCACATTTTTGTTTAGTATTTACCGTCAACGAGTCAGCGGCTTGTCGAATGGATGTGACTTCAGCTTGAAACATCTTTTCATTTCCTAAGCTATTGCAGTGGATTGGGAGATGACGAGAGAGATACAGATTTTGCGAGAAGATACCAGCACCGACTGCTTGCGTTTTAGATAAATCCGTAGAATTGAGTATTTGAAGCCTATAGTGAAATCAATTTCGGTAGGCTGATCCAATAATTTGCGCAGATAGCGATGCATCTTAGGTTGTATGATTTGACCAGTATCGTGCTCGCTCCAGTGCTGCAAATTGTAGTGTTGTGTTGTTTTGGCAGCCATTTGGGATATTAAGATATCGAAGGGGGACGAAACATGATGTTTTGAAGTTCCGGTGAAGGAGAAGTTTTCCTTGCTTCCGTGACGCTTAGAAATGCCTTTCGTTGAATTAAAGCAGCAATCTTTTCTTCTTCTATTTCAATTGGTTCTTTTTCCAGAAGACGTACTGCTTCCTCCTAGAGGTCAGTATTTCAGTGTTTCTCAACTCAGCTGGTGAAGGTATTAATAATAATAATAATAATATTTAGTTAGGGTATATTACACTGTGACCTATTGGTCTATTGTGTCCCCTGGTTGTGCCTCGGAGAGGTTCATGCCCTCTTTCAGAGCCCTCTCTTGATACTTCTTTGTGAAGCGTGTCGAGGTATTGCTCTGATTTATCCTTGGCAGGTCACACTCCTAGAGCACAGCGTCCAGTCCAGTTTCTTTGATGAATCTGAGAATGAACTGTGGGTCCATGGTTTGTATGTCCTTGTCTGTTATTTGGTGCCTGCCCAAATATCTCATCCTTTTGTGGACAGGATTCCAGTATGTGGTCTGGAGTTTCGGCGGTTTCACTGCAGAATCTGCAGAGCCCGTCCTCTGATATACCCATTTTCCTCAGGTGCTCCTTGAGTCTGCAGTGCCCCGTGAGGAGGCCTGCTGGAATTCTTAGGTTGTTTTTGTTAAGGCTGATACAAGCTTTGAATTTCTTTTGGTTGTAGTTTCCTAAGAGTTTCTTTGCTTCCCTCAGACCTTGGAAGTTGAGAAAGGTTTTAGCCCTCCAGTCTCCTGAACTCTTCGCGTAGAGTGTGTTTGTTCTCCTATCCTACAGAACGGTTCAGGTCCTATGAAGGGTTCATCTGCCCCTTTTCTTGCCAGGGAGTCCGCTGCCTCATTGCCTGTAATGCCAGCATAGCCTGGTATCCAGCAGATGGAAATTCTATTATTCTTGCCTAGTCTATTCAGGCATTCCCACACGAGTTTTGACTTGATGACGTAGGCGTCAAGAGCCTTTATGATTGCTTGGCTGTCAGACATTACTGCTAGGTTGCAATTTCTGTAGATTTCCTAGAGGTTGATTCGAACGCACCTGTCTATGGCACATATTTCTGCCTGGAAGATGCTGGTACATTTGCCCATGGATTCGTAGTGCTTAGTTCCTGGACCAAACACTCCTGCACCAGTTCCCTCCTCGCTCCTCGAGCCGTCCGTGTACCACTTTGTTGTGTGGTTGCTCAGTCCATTCATTGCTCCAGTTCTCCTTATTGCTGAGCTTTATCTGTAAATTCTTCTCGAAGCTGAATTTTCTGATGCTGTCGTCCCTAGGTATGGTAAGAAGTGGGAGTTTTTTGAGTAAGTCGCCGTGTTCTTTCGAACCGATGCATTCCCTCCTTTGCCATCCTTAGGATTGTTTTGTCTGCCGCGTTCATCACCATGATGTGTAGAGGGGTTAATTCCAATAACACCTCCATGGCTGCGGTTGGGCAGCTGCGCTTTGCTTTGGTAATGCACAGGCACGCCAGTCTTTGCACTTTGCTAAGTGTCTCTCTTGTTGTGGCTAGACTGGTTCGTTTCGCCCATGCTACCGCTCCGTACTTGATCATTGGTCTCACGATTGCAATGTACATCCATCGCAGTATGTTTGGGCTGCATCCCCATGCCTTCTCCGCTAGGCTCCTACATATCATGAGAGCGCGGGTGGCCTTCTTGGATGACGTGAACGTATTTCTCTGTTGAAGAAATGTTTTATTAACCAAATTAGTGCCGGACATTCAGGGACAATGTTCGTCTAGGCAAAACCCTCATTATGTCTCCGAACACAGTTTTAATTTGTAAAGATGAAACCTCCAGCCACAATAGCCTGACAGAAAACTTATCAGCTTCCTAATACTTGTCTTATCTAATATAAGAATTTACTTAAAGGAGAAGGCCTGATTAACAAAATCATAATCATCAATCATTCCTAGAGTCACGCGGATTCTGAGACGGCGAGCCGTATCAAGTTAATCCGGAGATTAATTGTGTGCAATGCCCCAATGATCAGGTATCCACCCATATATACATTTTTGGAAACTCGCCATCGTCTGATCCACAAGAAGGGAGACCGTCTAAAATGCGCCAACTATAGGGCAATAGTTTCGTTAACATCGCATACAAGATCCTGTAGGCCAGGCATGTCAAAGATACGGCCCGCGGGCCATGACCGACCCGCGAGACAATTAATTATGGCCCGCGACATCAATTCAATAATGCTGTAATTTCAAGTGTGTTTCATTGCAATTGCTTTTGGAACACACATTATTTGTGTTCTTAAATACATATGTAAACAATTATTTGATTCCTTTCTTACGGTGAGTGGAAGAATAGAATAGAACAATAATTTTGTGAATACAGACTACTCTGAAAAGAACAGAGCAAAAACGAATTGAAAAGTGCAGAACTGTTTGCTGGCTGCGCAAAGCAAAGTATTTGCCGTTTTTTCCCCCTAAGGGGGGAACCACACCAGCTTCTTGATTGTGTATTCCCCACACTTTTTTTTATATGGAGTTTTAGTTAACTCGAAAATATGCAATTAAGCGCGTCATTTATCTATTTATTTTATTTATTTATTTATTTCTTGTCACCAAAGAACAAAATCTTTCATAGACGTAAGGTCATACATTACAAATTAAAAAGACATAGAGCAAACAGATTATGACTGAACACTATCAAGTAATTTTCTTTTTATGGCGGAAATTGATAAGCTAAAATCGATTAAATTGACATAAGCGTTATACGATATCATTAAACCGTTGACCGAAGACGAACGACCGTAGTTTGTACGAGAGTGGTCTACTCTAAAAAATCGAGTGCAGCGCAGGTTAAATGATGGAACATTTATGTTGAGAAGGCTTAAAATGTCTGTTGAATCAATCTCTCCTATTAGGGTCCTATGAACAAAGACAACTCTTGCCACCGTTCTCCTAACTTCTAATGACTCTAAGCTAATCAATTTTAACCTAGATATATAAGGTGGTAAGTTGCTTAAGTCGAACCAAGGGAGTCCTCTAAGAGCGAACCTTAGGAATCTTTTTTGAATTGATTCTATTCTATTAATATGAATTCTATAGTAGGGATACCAAACAATAGACGCATATTCTAAAACAGATCTAACAAAAGCTACATACAAAGTTTTAATAACATAAACGTTTGAAAACTCACAAGCATAGCGACTTAACATTCCCCATGTTCTATTTGCCTTGTTTGTGATAGACTCAACATGGTAATTAAACGATAGCTTACTGTCTAAAAACACTCCCAAATCTTTGATTACAGAAACACGGGGAATGACTACGCCACCAAAAGTATACGTATACATGACAGGTGATTTACAGCGGGAAAATGTTATGACTGAACATTTAGAGACATTTAATGAAAGGTAGCTTTTAGAGCACCACAGATGAAGTTTCTGAAGATATGAATTTAGGAGATGAAATGAGTGATAATCATTTCCCGGCAAATATATTTTAAAGTCATCCGCAAACATTAACAAAGAACATTCAGGAATAAAATCGACAATATCATTCACAAACAGAATAAAAAGTAGAGGCCCAATGTGACTTCCTTGGGGAACACCAGAGGTTACTGATATATTTTTCGAAATATTATTACGAAACTTTACATTTTGTAATCTATCAGTAAGGAAGGAAGAAAGCCATTTTAAAAAGAAAATTGGAAATCCCAATTTTGTAAGCTTAAAAAGTAACATTTTATGGTCAACACGATCAAAAGCTTTGCTGAAATCTGTATAGATCGCATCTATACCCTTACTGATTTCAGAGATCACAGAGTTAGTAAATAACAATAGATTGGTTACAGTTGACCTCTTTTTTATAAAGCCATGCTGATTACTGCATATGAGGGATTTACAATAGAAATGTAATCTCTCTGTAACAAGAGAATCAAACAATTTCGGAAGAGAAGATTGCTTACATATACCTCTATAGTTTTCAATTTTATTTCTCCTGCCAGACTTGAAAATGGGAACTATAAAAGAAGTTTTCCAAACAGATGGAAATATTCCAGTTTTTAAAGATAAATTAAAAATATGACATACGATTTTATGTAAAGGAAACGCACAGTTTCTAAGGAAAATAGAAGGAAGACCATCAGGACCAGGATTAAGGCTGGACTCCGAAGCAGCTAAATTCTTCAAAACATCATTTTCAGAAAATATCATACTATTAAAAAGAGGATTAGGAGAATCATTAATGTAATCAAAAAAATTCTCATCAATGATCAAGTCATTTTTCGAATAAACTGATTGAAAAAAGCTTGCAAAATTATTACAAATAGTATCGGGAGAATCCGCGAAACATCCGTTAAAAGATAGTGAGGCTGGAAAACCATCACTTTTGTTTTTAGAATTAATAAATTTCCAAAATTTATCTGGCCTGGAGGCAAGTGTGTTCTGTATATCGTTTAAATACACAAGGTATGCATGGTAGAGAGATGTTTTCAACTCAGACTTCAGCCTTCTAAACAAAACGTAGTCTTCAATAGCCAAACTACAACGCCATTTCTTGTAGGCTCGGTTTTTTTGAGTTTTTATATAGCGTGTAATTTCGTTGTCCCAAGGACATGACTCAGCCTTATTTTTAACGCGAACTACAGGAACATATTTAAAGATAGCATAATTAATAACCGAATAGAATTTGGAGCAAATGTCATTAATTTTGGATGATAGATAAGGGCTCCAGTCATAATTATTAAGCTCTTCACATATATAACTATAATTAGCATTTAAGAAATCAAATCTGAAGGATTCACAAATAAATGTTTCATTAAAATTTAAGTTGCAAAAAAGGTTTAAAGAAGGATGATAAGAATCTTCCGGGACGAGAGGAGTGAGGCTCCTCGATACAAGAGTTTCGTCGCTGTTATTGGTAAAGATGAGATCCAAAGTACGATCCATGGTATTTATAACATGATTCACCTGGAGTAGACCAAGTGAGTGGAGCGTATCAACAACCAACGCACCAATTGCTGATAGGGGGTTGACGGGACTGAGATATGTACAATCAGAGTCCCCCGATGCCCAGTGTATATTCGGTTGATTAAAATCACCAAAAGTGTAAATTAAATCCGAGGAAGATAGAAGGCTCACAATGAAACGAATAGCATCAGTGTACCTCGTTACAGTATCTACTCGGGCACTAGGTGGGATGTAAATACAAACGATGTATAATTTAGCGGTGGATGTTAAATTAAAATGGCTGCAGCATATTTCGATGTCTTTATAGCAACTAAGGTCAACATCTATCGCTTTAAAATTTTTTCGAATGGCTATAAGCGCACCGCCAAGACGCTTGTAAACGCTGTTATCCGTTGATCGATCACATCGATTAACATCAAAGTAGGTGGGGAAAAGAACAGAATCGCTAAAATTATCATCTAAGCCAGTCTCCGTAAGAACAATTATGTCATATGAACAGCTATAAACACTTATCAGAAATTTAGTGCACTTAGTCCGTAGCCCTCTTACGTTTTGGTAGAAGAAGGCAACTTCCTTAAGTTTTTTGAAGAAGAGGATTTAGCATTATTCTTATTATTCCTGTTTGTAAACTCCTTGACAAGTATGTCCCTTGGCCAAAAGTTCGGATTTAAAAGAATTTTGCCAGTCGCTGATGGAGCAAGTAATTTAAACGACGCAGAAATTCGGCCCGGTAGATTATCAGCTGTTAGGCTTAAACATCTAATGTTTTTTGTGTCGATATCCTTTTTTGCTATATAATTAATAATAGCGGAAGGTTTAGTACCATACTCCAGTCGAGACAAAAACACTGCAAACGGGGGTGGTACAGTTTTCAGATCACAATTGGATGAGGGAGTATTTTCATCGTTTGTCCCAGTAGTCAGACTTTCAATGTCAGCTGACGGGCTTACTCCTATAGTGGTAGCAGCAGGTGAAATTGTTGAACATGAAGGCAATTGAGAGTCAACTAAGGTAATGCCAATTTTATCGGGAACCAAATCCGTCGAGTCTGAATTAGACCGTAGTACTCTCTTTTGTTGAGGAAGTTGAAGATTATTTAGTTGTTTTTGTTGTTTTTGTTAAAAGACTTCCATGATTAGAGAGACTTTGTTCAGTTTATTATTGGTGGCGGTTTAATAAAGTGCGTTAACTGAAAATTGTTAACCGTTGCAATGTCAACTAAAAGAAAAGTCGATAGTGAGTGCCGAGTTTTCCAGTCAAAGTGGGAAATTTCGTATTTTTTTATTGAATGGAAAGGTAAACCAATTTGTTTGATTTGCAATCAGATTATTTCCGTTTGTAAAGAATTTAATGTGAAAAGACACGACGAAATTAGGCAAGAAAAACTGGTATCTTTGAAAACTAAACTTGCGGGGCAACAATCGTTTTTTAAAAAGTCAAAAACTGACAGCGAGAATGCAATGAAAGCTAGTTATTCGATCGCATTAAAGATTGCCAAAAAATCAAAAGCTTTTAGTGACGGCGAATTTTTAAAAGAATGCATGCTAGACGTGGCCGACATTTCATTCCCATCACAGAAACAAGTCATTCAAGAAATACCCCTGACTAGAAATACAATTGCTTCCAGGATAAATGAGTTATCAGAAAATTTGGACTTTCAACTTAAAGATAAAATTAAAAAATTTATCTGGTATTCCTTAGCAGCCGATGAAAGTACAGATATCAGAGATACATCGCAGCTTGCTGTATTTATTCGTGGAATTGATAAGGATTTTAATATCACAGAAGAGTTGCTGCAGTGCATACCTTTGAAGAGTACTACCACAGGTCAAGATATTTACTCAGCAATTGAGCAATTAGTACCAAGTTATGAGGTGGATTGAGTAAATTCTGCAGTATTACCACAGATGGTGCACCATCCATGGTCGGTAAAAATGCTGGTGTTGTGACAAAAATACGGAACAAAATTTTAAATGAAATTAAAAGTGATCGGCCAAAATTCGTTGGAATTCATTGTATTATACATCAAGAAGCCCTGGCCTCTAAAGTACTGAAAATAGATCATGTGATGAATCCCATAATTAAAACAGTTAATTTTATTAGAAGTAGAGGACTAAATCATCGCCAATTCACACAATTTTTAAAAGATCTTGATGAACAATTTTCAGACATTCCCTACTTTGCAGAAGTTCGGTGGCTTAGCCGTGGATCAATGCTTAAACGATTTTTCGAATTGCGTAAACATATTATTACGTTTATGACTCAAAAGGGTAAACCGATGGAATACAGTGATGAATGGTGGCTTGACTTTGCGTTCTTAGTAGATATGACGGAACACTTGAATAATTTGAACGTTAAACTTCAAGGAAAAAGTGTTATCATTACGCAACTGTACTCAAGTATTCAAGCTTTCCAAATAAAATTAAATTTGTGAAAGTCACAGCTGCGTGAACAAAAACTTGACCATTTCCATAGCATTCGTGAGATGGGCATATGCAATGCAGATAAATTATCAGATTTTCCAAATCGTTTGCTTGATCTTATTGCTGAATTTGACGGTCGTTTTGCAGATTTTCGTGAGCTCAATACGTATGACTTTCCTCTTTTTAGTAACCCATTTATATTCGACGTTGGTAAAGCACCGACTTACTTGCAAATGGAACTAATAGATTTGCAGTGTGATATTACTCTAAAAAACAAATTCAATGAAGTTGACACTTTGACATTTTATACAAATTGCTTCAGAAATCAAAATAGCTATCCCAACTTAAGAAACCATGCTGCTCGCATTTTATGCATGTTTGGAATGTTATGTGTGTGAACAGATGTTTTCAACAATGAAGATTAATAAATCTAAATACCGTTCAAGACTTACAGATGATCATCTTCAGTCAATTTTAAAAATCAATACAACATCGTTGACACCAAACATCGAGGAGATAATGAAGCGGAAAAGAAGTCAAGTTTCTGGATCCTCAAAATAATATTTAGGCTTAATACACATGCACTAAAAAAAAAAATTTTTTCTTTAATAAAATCATTTTTTGTATCTATACTTTTTACTTATATGTGCTTAGTTTATTATTTGCATTTTATTTTTAATGCGGCCCGGTGTCATATTTGAGACAGGAAAATGGCACTTAATGAGTTTGAGTTTGACACCCCTGCTGTAGGCCGCATTGCGTGAATGCCTGTAAGGCTGTAACCTTTCGTCAACGATCTGACGCTATGGCAAGTCCTGGAGAAAGCTGAAGAAGTATGTCTACGCTGGGACTTCTTCAACCTCATACTTGAGAAAAAATGTGCTACAACAGTGAAAGTGATTCTGTGCCGCCCGTGCAGGTTACGTATAAATCAATAAATATATTTTTCACTAATATAAGTCACAGTAATTCACAAACATCCATCGAACTATTATAAAAGCTTTTTGCCGCCATGAATCAATTTTTGAGTAAAAAATATATTTTCCTGACAAGTGGTTGAGTTGTGGAATAATTTCACTTTGATTGATTTATCTACCATTAAGCAGTGATTGCTCAAGTGTAGGGATCGATACGAAACAAGCAAAAAGTATAAATACGTTGATATAACTGGAATGATATTTTAAGTTGTTCACGTGCGGATAGTCGGCAGTAGTTCCATGTGAAAGCATGCATAATCGAATTAAACCAGCAAACAGAAAAGAAGGTAACAAGATATATTTGTCAAGCCATTGATATAAGGCTTTTAACCATTAATATTAAAAAGAGTTATTTTAGTTAAATTCACAAAATTAGTGGATCTTTAAAGATATCTGCTTGAATGTAATTTAATATGGAAAGAATTTCATTTACAATAATTCGATAGTAATATCTAAGGCTCTATATAAGGTTTGGCACAGTTCGCTAGGAGGCTATCTTCTTACGGAAGGAAGTATGCGTTTGAGGGCAGATTAAGTCAAGTTGTCATCGATGCAAGTCTTCGCATACATTTGCTTCATATGGAGAATTACTTCCTGTAAGGCCGCAGTTCTAACAGTACACGACATGCAAAACAGCGCATGTACATGCGGCATTGACGTCAAAAATGCGTGGAAACATGAGGCGTTTTTGCATGTCATGCACTCGAAAGCCGCATGTCGATTGTGACAATATGCCAAATTGTTCTTATCCCAGGTCCCAAACATTACGTAACGAATTCTGTCATTTGACGGTTCAAACAGAGGCTGTAGTTTCTACGACCATGAAGCTGTTTTGGTTTATTCGCGGTATGTTTCTATTAACATTATAGCTGTATTTAATGAACAAAAAAGTTGGATGCAGTGGCTCAGTGGTTAGTGTGTCTGACGAAAAGTGCCCTGCTCAATTCCCGCCGGGGCCAGTTAAAACACCTAGAGTTTTTTTCTCCACTCCCCCACCTCTTGCGAACGTCTGACAAATATCCAAGTGTATCAATTGTCATGATAAGCTTTTCAAGCTTGACTTTCAGATTCGGCTTTAAATTGTAGGAAAGTTGTTTGAGAAGCTTGGCTTTAGGCCGTTAATGCCTTATATTATTTTTAATGAACAAAAAGTAGATTAGAGCAGAACAAGACAGCACAAGTGAGTAAAAACTGTCAGATCAAATGAGAAAAGAAAAGTACAGCTTCCAGTCAAATGTTCTCCTCTCAGCTGTGAAATTTGAAATAGATGATTCTCTGTGTTTTCTAGTGAACTCGGGTTTAAACATGAATCCAAGAAATAAGATATGATGCCAAACAAATAAGTCAGTTGACGTCAGTACAATTTGAATTTTCAAATTCATGGCACACCGCTTCATGACACACAAACTGACATAATATAGAACACTTTGAGCATGATTTTAACTCATGGAACACCAAATCCTGAACTTTTCTAATCTTTTCTGTAATTTTATGTGCAGCTCATGTTTATTAAACACATACCTATTATGTATAGTATAGATATCCTTTTTTGGGATAGCTAGTTACCGGCCGAGCGCATCTTACGAACCGATGGAGACGGTACCTGCAACCGGCCGGCGGTTGTGCAAAGATGTGCTGCACCCCACGAAGCACCCTTTTCTTTAATTATATTTTTTCATTGCCACAGCAAAACTCGTAAACCTACGTAAAAATATTCTTTAAAAAAAAATGTTAAATTGTTGGGAATGGCAGAATTTAGCGTTTACTGCGTTAACGTTATGATTTTAATGGATATAGGTCAAAATCATTCTGAATATCTCAACAGTGGAAAGAGATAGAACAAAACTGATAACTTAGTTTAAAAAAAGCGCCCCGAAAACGCAAGACTGCATACCCACTTTAAAATGTTCATTTTGGCGTATATGGCAAATCCAATTGTGAGCGAAGTGATGTCAAATAAAAGCGACATTTCTTAATTGGCCATTATTGGTAACCAAAATTTCCTTAGAAATCAAGCAGTATTTCTGTGTCCAATGTCATTTTACCAAGAGGTCATTAAAACCCCAAAAATGGGTATTTTTGTTAAACATTTTTGGAAAACGCGCAGTAATTCTGTGTTCAATGTTATTTTACCAAGAGGTCCTTGGTAACCTTAACCGTGCATGAGGATATTTGAGTTTGATTTTGATGTTTTTTTTTTTAATCTATTTTATTCTATTAATTTTATTTTGAAAAAAATGTGTTTTTTGTATACTGTTTAACAAAAAATAAAAACGAAAATATTTAAATAAAATTCCTTTTTTTTATTTTTAAACATGTTTATTTATATTTCATAAAAAACAGCAACCATATACGTATTGGTAGATTTCATCGTTTCGACGAATGATAAGCTTGTTAAGGGTAGTGAACAAAGTAAGCTTTCTAGGGTAAAGAAACGTTTTAGAGGACCTTATGACCTTCTGGCAAAATAACCTTAACAGAGAAATACTGCGCGGTTTCTAGTGACATTTTGCGAAAATACGATTTTTTTTCTGGTTTTGAGGGATTTTCATAGCACTCGCAAATTATTTATTTATTTATTTATTTATTTATTTATTTATTGTTTCATCAATTAGAGCTACAAAATTGAATTAGACAACTTAAAAACTATTATAATTATGAACTTAAATCTATTATGTACTACGATTTAAAATATTAATTATTGTGATAGAGAACAGACATTTATGATTCTTGAAAGAATTTCTAGAATAGTTTCCAAAAACATCAATGTAATCAAGAACTAAATTTAATTCGCTGGTGCAGCGCTCAATCATTTCATTACTGCCTTAATTTGTTCTGTGAAACCGACCTCGAAGATGAAAATTCATACGCAAATTCCTTTCAGAAAAAAAAAAGTTAACTCGCTCAAGTAAACAGGGGCATTTAATGTGGTAGGTAATTAATTACATCTCTTATAAACATTATACTGAAATACTTGCGTCTATTTTCAGGAGTGAGTATATTAAAGAGAAGGCATCTAGTTAAGTAGGGTGGAGTTTCTATATTCCACTTAAGCTTTTTAAAAACAAACCTAGTGAAACATTTTTGCACCCTTTCTGTCCTGTAGGACTGGTTTTGGTAGTAAGGGTTCCAGATTATACTACAATAATCTAATACCGATCTTACTAATGCAAAGTATAAAGCCTTCAGTGCGTAAGGATCAGAGAATTCTTTCGTATTACGCCTAATAAAACCAAGCATTCTAAAAGCATTACTCACAATGTAGTCAATATGAGGCTTAAAGTGAGTTGTGAGTCCAACACGACTCCAAGGTCTTTTTTTTATGTACTTTATCAAGCTGGACATTCTTAATTTGGTAATTGAAGGATATTGGACCATTGCATCTTGCACAAGTAAGTGTTTGACATTTAGCTACGTTTAAATCTAGAAGGTTGTGTTGACACCAACTAGCTAGGCTGTTAAGATCATCTTGAAGAAACAAGCAATCTTCAGCAGTTTGAATGCCGTGAAAGATTTTTAAGTCATCAGCGGATAAAAGACATGTGGAATTACGAATACGAGACGGAATATCATTAACAAAGAGGACGAAAAGCAATGGTCCAATGTGACTTCCTTGCGGAACACCTGATGTTGCAAAGATAGGCTCCGAAAGAGAACGACCAATCTTAACGTATTTAAAACAAGCCAACACCCATTCCTTTTTTCAAACAATGAGTGAATACAATGTTTTGCTTTTTGTGTCAGATCACTTCAAGCGCACTTGTCTTGCTCAAATATGTGTTATATGTGTTTCGAATTGACTAAATTCATTCATGCAGAACTCTAAGAGTCACCTCGGGCATTTCGCAGGGAAGCCACTTAATACCTCAACTTTTTGCATATGATTTAAATTTTTTTTAAATATCAGACTGTTCCGACAGCCTCCAAACAAAGGTCCAAAACAAGAAAAGCTAGTTTGTATCCTGGTTTACCGCAAATGATATAGGGTTTAGTTTGGGTGACTGCACAGTTTTTTCTGTTTCCCGATCATCTTGACCCAAACATTATTTCTATGCTGCTAACAATGTAACTTTTAGTCGTTCTTAGATAGGAAGTTCATTCGTATCAAATTTAACACGTCCAGAAATCGTTCGTGCACTCCGCAGAGGTTCTACGCTACCACATTGCTTATTGCTTTGTCTAAGTACACTATTAGTTCTACGTACTCCAAAGGCCTTTATTTTTCCTTCAATGCTCAACGACTTGGGACAAACTATGGGTTAGCCGAGGCTATGCATTCTTTATTTCATTCCGTTGCAAGCTTGCAAGTAACACTGATTTAAACTCAAGTCTCGATTATATTAGGCAAACCACTCTTGAAATTAGAAATGCCAAATTTATGAAAACCATTTTTTTATGAGGTATCTTTTACCTGGTAGATGAAATAAATAAATAAATAAAACTTTCATTCATGCCGCCAACTCTTAAATTTCTTAATAAATTCTCGACTTGTTGACACACTTTTTCTCACTATAATGCTGTAAAATTGTCACAGTAATGGTCGATTCCAAAATCGAAACCTTGTTCGCTATTACTACAGTCATTTTCTCAATTGCAAAACAGTATTTGTAACTGCACTCCAGTTTATTGAGCAGGGTGTTCTTCATATGTCAGTGCTGTACAAGAGGCCAACACCAAATAAGTTATGAAATACATGAAAACTCCTTGTTATTCCCCAGTTTACTGTAACAGAAACATAGATTTTTAATTACTCTAGCAATCGTGGTATTAATTAAACACGAAAACTATGTATGTTCGCCATTCTCTGATATTATACTCTCTGACCATAGCTGGCAGTCGTAATTAATTGCATCAGAAAAAAAGATATATTTTCAGAAAGAATAATATCTGTCTTACTATTATTGACGGGTAGTCATTGATATTATGGGTTTTCTTTTTCTAGGCCAAAAATTATGCCAAATACAAATGCAATGCCCAATACCGACTTCAGTGGCTTCACGCCAAGCGAACGAATTCAGCAACAACAGAGCCGACGCAAGTTCAGTTTTCCTGCAACACTACATTCTACATCTTTGCTAGAGGCTAATTCAGCGGCGACAGCACGTAGGCGACTAAGTAATGTTAGCGATGTGGTAACACGGAAGCTCTCATACACAATTGGATGGAAAGCTGCTCAGATTCCAGCACAGGATATCATTACCCAGGTGAGTGTGAGAAATTAATGGGTTTATTATTATAGCTTATATGGATAGAATTAGATCAATTTACTAATTTGAGATACTGCCCCTGTAGGGACGGGCATCGAAAATCATTAAATCATTGGTCTTTTCCAGAATTTGCCTTGGTCTATTGTTGATCTGCCGGCCGGAAGGCACAGTGGTACGTGTCGATTAGTGTGCTGCAAAACGGCTTCAGACGTTCACACAGTATGTTGGATAGGATCTTATATGTGACATTTAGCAAGGATATGCCTCGATAGTTCTTGCAAGACAGAGGATAGCCTTTCTTGTACATGGAGCATATCATATCATCGTGCATGCTTCCTTCTACCGAAACATCACCTTCGTTTTTGAACCATCAGAGCCGGCAGCCTTGTTATTCTTTATCTTTTTTACAGTTATGCTAACCTCTTCAATACTGGGTGGTGGAACCGGTTCTTCGTTGACTGGACGCGGGTTCTCTTCTTGCCCTATCACTCCCTGTAAATGCTGCTTAACACATCTACTATTCGCTGATCGCTGTGCTTTGGTGACTAGATTTCCTTCTCTCATTCGAAGAGCCTGCGTTGCGGTCGTAAGGCCAGACGGCAGTTACTTGGCCTTTTAATAAAACATCCGGATGTGGTTTCTATCGCGAGACTCTTCGATATCCTCAAACTGTGAGGTTGCATATGCCCTCTTCTTTCTTAGCAGGATCTTTTCCTCCTCCCTTCTCCTGGCTCGATATTCTTCCCTTGCTGCCCTAGTTTTGCGTTGTAACGTTACATGTGCACGTTCTGTCACCATTTTTCGGTGAGCGCACTCTTCATCATACCACGGGCTCTTTCTCTGGGGTGGCTGGTAACCTATCGTGTGATACCAGTTCCACATATTGTTGGCGTTGAGTGCACAGCGGAAAATCTCTTACTCAGGCGCTCTCTGTAGACTCTGGCTACTCCAGTATAGTGCTAAGGCGTCCAACGTTTGGACACTGCCGACTCAATGAACACCTGAGGAAAATTGGTATATCAGAAAAAAGTCCCTGCAGATTCTGCAGAGAAACTGCTGAAACTTCCGACCTCATTCCGGAATTCTGTGGGGTCAGTACAAAAGCCTAAAATATTTGGGAAACATCAAATAACAGACAAGGACATAGTAGCCATGGATAATAAATAATTTAATTATTTATTCACATAAGAAATACGTCCATAATCAAATCGTTCACAAAATAAACAGTCGTTAAACTGTCATAGGTCGCCACACATTCCATTTTTATCCACCAGGTGTCGTATTACATCTTTTCCAATCGTTACTATGGCAAAGCTGGATAGCACATAAGTATTGAAAGAAATTGTTTCCTTTTTACTCACCCAAAACATTTACGCTCAACATGTTGACTGAAGTTGGCCGCTGGGTATTGTTTTTGTGAACAAAATAATATTTTTGTTTTGCTGTTTATTTATTTTTTGTTAATTTTAAAAAACTAAAATCGAAGGACAAAAAGTAAACATAAGAAATGTTAAAATGTTGTACTTTAGAGTAAGGAGGATTTAGTATGTATATACGTATTTGATCCTCGAAATTGCAAAATTGAAAATATAAATAAAAATAGTAATAAACTTTAAATATAACACAATAAAATATAAAAAAAGACAACAAATTTGCACATAAATGCACCCCCGTTTGATTGCTTGCTGTTGCTTCCTTTTTAGGGTTCCGTAGCCAAATGGCAAAAAACGGAACCCTTATGGATTCGTCATGTCTGTCTGTCTGTCTGTCCGTCCGTATGTCACAGACACTTTTTTCCGAAACTTCCTTGGTAAGTAGATATATTCTGTGAACCGCATTAAGATTTTTACACAAAAATAGAAAAAAACAATAAATTTTGGGCGTTTCCCATACTTAGAACTAAAACTCGAAAAAACATTTTCATTAAACCCATACGTGTGGGGTATCTATGGATAGGTCTTCAAAAATGATTTTGAAGTTTCTGATATCATTTTTTTCTAAACTGAATAGTTTGCGCGAGAGACACTTCCAAAGTGGGTAAATGTGTAAATGTGTAAAGAAACACACTGAAAAAGATAAATGTTAGCTTTGCTATTACAGTAGAATAAGCACTTCATTTAAATAGGTAACTTTAGGGTGGAAGTTGAGGCGAACAGAAACAAATTTAAGGCCAAAAACACTTAAATGTTAAATTTTCGCCTAAAAATTCGATCATTAAAAAAGTCATTTAAGAATCATTTTCTCTACATAGTTAAAAGCTTTTTTAAACCTCTAAAAAACATTTCATAATTTTAATAACAGGGAAAGTGTCTATGCGGACAGTACATCAAGCGACGTCTTAGACGCTCTGGATTGTTTAACAAAAAACTTGGCCTGCAAAGAATAAGAAGTATATTGGGAACATCTTCAATATCTGTGGTTCGTGATGTGTTTCCCGCCCTAATGATTGTAAGTACATATAAGATATTAATTAGTTTCATGGAATAAATAAATTAAACCTTACTAGTTAGGTGACGAGCTGGAACGAATGCATCCACGAGTTTATACAGGAGTAGCACGACAAATATGCCGTTCTCCAGGTGGAGATGTTTCTTCTGCGGAGGCGGTAGCTATTTTGATAAATGCAGTTGCACGTGATCTCTTTCGGGTGGACATCACTTGGGGTAAAATAATATCACTGTTTGCTGTTGCTGGAGGACTAGCCGTTGACTGTGTTCGACAAGGGCATCCGGATTATTTGCCAAAACTAGTAGAGGGCGTATCGGATGTAATTGAAGATGAACTGGTACCTTGGATTAATGAAAATGGTGGATGGGTATAGCTCAATGATGTTTGTATTATAAATAAATAAATATTTTACTCTCATTATAGAACGGCCTCAACTCGCACGTCCACCCGATTACCGAAGAGTTCAATCCCTTAGAGTGGACAACGCTCTTAGTTGGATGTTCATTTGCCATATTCATTGTTATAATAATAATACGATTTGTTGGAATATATTTATTACCATTAGCATATGCGAGAGCCTCATCATCACCATTATAATTTGAGCACAAAATAGTTTACGGTTTATTCAATGTTCAAGGAAGTATTTGAAAATAAATTGCACAGATAGATCGCACATAGATAGATGTTGTAGGTGCCATAAAAATGTAACAAATATTATTTTGCTTTTACATATTTTTAGGACTTCATATGCCCCTTGCCCTATCATGATATCCGTTCGGAAAGAAATCTTCTCAGCAACGCAAATCCTGATGCAAGAAGCGAATAATTCACGATGAATCTTAGACTGCCGATGTGCGTTAGGTTTTTCTCAGAAGTTTTCTGAAAACTTATACCATGAAGCAAAATTCTCCGATTCGTACAAAATCGATGCATTTTTTTACAAAGACCACAGATTATCTGTAGACTGTTGCCAGTTTTCCTGAGGTATGTAGCCAAGTTTGAAAAATGTTGGAGCCAAAAATAGCCAAACTCAAATATGAGGAATACAAACTCTTAATTGATTTAATTGATTTCAAGCAGTTATATCAATAACATTTATTGTACCTTAGAAATTTATTGTTACTACTTTTTTCTCTAACTATAAAAGTTTGCAATAAAAACAGCCAGTTTTATCGTCTAGTTTTTAGATTTCCTTGACTGAGATATGTTAAAAAAAAATTTCTTCTTATTCGAAACTTGGATATTTGCACTAAAAAACTTTTTGTAAAAAAAGAAACTGAATAGTTTACAGTATCCTTACAGTTTCAAAAAAGTTATTAAAAAATCTGGTGAGGCAAATTTGGCACAATCGTCATTTAGGTGGGACACTTTCGAAATTACTTTTTCTACTGGGCTATGCGCAAGATATCGTCATCATGGGCTGTCGTAGTTGGTTGGTCTTGAAGTTAGTGAGGCCAACACCTATATGCCGACGGGGGAGTTTCTGTTTTGCTTAAAATGTCTTCTAGTTTTTTTTTAATCTTTTTTTTTAAAAAAAAACAACGATTCTGAAAATGTTTTCGAATTTCTTATTTCAGCTTTAAATTATTTCATACTTAAATTCAACATGGGTCACTTTCAACTTGTGTCATAACTGTCCCATGTGCTTTCGTCGAAAGTGCCCCATTATGTGTTTTTGGAAAGCAAACTATTTTTCACAAAACAAGACAATTGAATTAAATGTTGTATATAACTTAAATCTATATATATAAAAGAAAGTGTCCGAAGTGATGTATTCATAACTCATAACTAATGTACCGCATAACTCGAGATTGGCCGAACCGATTTTGATGATTTATACTTTGTTGGAAAGGTATTTTCTCAGCACGGGTTTTAGAAGAAAAAAAATCTAAATTTCAAAATGGCTTATTTTGACCACCCAGCGTGTTACGACAGGTTTTTTTTAAATTTTTTTTTTTTTTTTTCATTTTGTATTTATTTATTTTGGCAACAACCAAATAAAGAATCACATTTGAATGTAACATATCGTATCACAATTGAACTGTCAGATAGACACGCAACGTAACGCCATCTATTATCGATCAATGGAGAAGCCAATTTTGTTTCATGTTTCGTGGCGCTGTCGGATTCGGATTTCTTCATTGCGATTTTGTGAGTTTTTGTGAATTCAAATTGATATGAGAATATATCTATATCTATTTATATATATATGTATATAAAAATCAATCCATATTTGCGTTTGTTGCCGGTGTTTGGCCAAACGCGTTAACCGATTCCAATGAAATTTTTTTTTAAAGAAAGGTGACGTCTATACGAAGGATGTTATGTATGTTCGATGTCTGTATCTGCAAAAAATTGGCAATGTATTTATACACTGTGTGTTTCATTAGTAGGTATCATGTGCTTTGAAAAAAAAAACAAATTTAAGTGAAATAATAAAAAGTTTTTTTGTGTAATATTTTCTATATATAAAAATCAATCCATATTTGTGATTGTTGCCGGTGTTTGGCCAAACGCGTTAACCGATTCCAATGATTTTTTTTTCCATGAAAGGCGACGTCTGCACGAAGGTTGTTATGTTTGGCTATATCTGCATCGGTGTGTGAGATATGGGCATTTGAGTGAGTACACATGCATATGTGCGTATGCGTGTAAATTACGACGCAGATACAGAGACCGTACAGACGTCACTTATTTTGTTATCCGAACAAGCATATGAAAGAGGGAGACCACACGAACGTTTCAGCTTAACATGTGTGAGCAGGGTAGGCTCGTCTTAATTTACACCATTACTGCCCAAGAAATGTATGTTTGGTCATCTCTTTATGCCCTTTCCGAGAAAAACAGAAAAATATTGGAAAATTAGTTTTTTTTTTTACGTATGATATATATCATACGCTGCGAATGAATATGGATATGAAATAGGAGCCTGTCAGACAACGAGCACCTACCCAAAGGCGAGACTCCGCTTCGGCGAACTTTTGGATCACTATTCCCACCCCCCGAAAAGTGGGTAAATTGCTAACAAGTTTATTGTCTACATATTTTGTTATAGTTCTTACGTTTCAAAAGCATTTATTGTAAGAACAATATTTTTTGGTAGAAAAACGCCCCTAAATAGTGGGCTGGAGCCAACTTTGTATGAACGAATTGCTAAGAAGGACGTTATATACTACATACTTTGCGAAGAATAGGACTTTTATTTCCCTTGATTTCTTCAATAAAATGTTGATTTTTTTCTAAAATGTCTGACTCGTGTCCAGTTTTTGAAAAATATTTATACTTGAACATTTGGGGCCCTAAGAGAGTATATGTTCCAAATTTCAGTTTTCTAGCTCGAATTTTAGGGCCTAAAAGTTAACAACAGACGGATGGAAATAGCTAGATATAGTAACGAGCAATATTAAGGTTAGTGTGTTGGCTTGTGACCCGTGCGGTGCAGGTTCAATCCCCATGGGGAACAACAACATACGCCACCCATTCACATGCCTCTACACCAAAAGGAGGATTTCTGCCTGGTAGTACAATGGACCGTTAACGAGTCTGAGTGCTCTGGGATTTGGATTTCCTTTTATTAAAAAAAAAAAAAAAAATATTAAGGTATATTTCAAACTGTTAATTAAAAATATAATAGGGTATACAAATAACCCACAGGTGACAAGACAACGAAAATCATCTGTCTCTTGTCCAATGCCATAACAATAGCCAAGAAACTATATTCACAAACATGGAGTATGAAGCTTTTGCGTGTGTGCGACAATGCCTAGGCATTCTATAGAATGCCGGATTTCATACATTGCCGGTAACATATGCAATCCGGCGGTATCCTCTTCGCCTAAATAATTTCAAGTATTCAACATAGACTCTCCGTATCAGATTACCTAAACAAGATAGTGAACTTCGAGAGAGTATCTCAATTTGCCCCCAAACGAAAAAACAAATGTAAGCGGACTTTAAACGTTTGTGCATTGGTTTTTGAATGGAAATCAAATGAGAGGCTCACGCACACATCCTCAGTTAGAGTACCCTCGCCTGGGCGCCGCCATCGCTAATAATGTGAAGTTAGGAGAAAATTCAATTTAAGAGTTAAATGCAGAATGACTTACGAAAGTACCAAAATCCATAGCAAATGCATTTTTTTGCTCTCTAAAAAAAAATTAGGTCAATTTTGTATTTCACTTATATTCACTGACAGGACTTTCTAGAGAGGATTATGGGTGAAACAGATGTAGGTACAGCAGAAAACGTGCAGCAAGATGATTTCGTATGTGAGGCGACACATTGCTTACTGCATGCCAATTCCTGCAGCTAGTTGTTTCTATTTCTAATCTTGCTGCACAGATTGTAGTAAAACAGCACAATTTGATACTACTTTCCGGCTTGACATTTCGTCCTCTGAAATACCTACCATAGGCGTTTTTCTTTTTTAGCTCCGAGCGGGGCACTGAGCTGTCAAAAAAAGGACTGTGTTACTTTTTTAACTCGGAGCGCTCTGAGCACAAAATTTGTATTTCTTTTTTATCTCTGAGCTAGCTCAGAGCTCGCTCAATGAGCTCGATTGAAAATGACCCAGCACATCAAGCGAAAAGCTGAGCGCGGCTGACTTCATCCATTATTTGTTCTTTTTCCATAGTTTATTTACTAGAAATTATAATTTAAATGGAACAATCCTTGACAAACACCAATTTCAGAAGCAAACCTGACTATTTTGCAAATTAATAAAAAAAATTATCTAATGACAGTTCAGTGCTCAATTCTGTTTCTTAATTAGCTCGGAGCGCTCAGGTTACGTTCAGCTCAGGGCCCCGCTCTGTTCCCCGCTCGGGGCTAAAAAAGAAAAACGCCTCATGTAAGTCTGTTTGATCGTTCAGTGATATTTAGGTCAATTTCTTACTGCACATGTGTTTCATGTGCGTCACTGCATGCATTCCTGCGTGCGTCCCTGCTGCACATCTGTTTCAAGCATTAGGTGCTGCCCATTTGCGGGTATTAAGGGACGGGGGAAAAGAAAGCTGGCTATCTCTAGCTGTGCCAGAGTTGCCAGATCTGGGTATTAATTGCCATAAGGCTACTCGGACCTTTCACTCGCTTCTTGAAATTGCGATTTCGGATTCATCCCGATTTGTGCTATTTCGGTTCAGTAGTAAGGCCCTTGCGAACGTGAATGTTGAATCAGCTCACAAGGCCTATGCCTACGGCGACCCTTCTTTCCTTTTTACCTCTGATTTGTATTTTTTAAATTTTCATAAAGAACGGGTTTCGTCCTTTTTTTGAAATTGTCATTTGTCATCGAGAAAAATGTGCATGCATCCAGTATTTATTAAAATAATTGATTTCAGTTTGTGCAAACCAGGAATAATGTTTAGACCAGTGCAGTGACAAAGCACAAGGCCCTACGATTACAGAAAGGCTGCTGATTTTTAAATAAAGTATTCGATAACAAATCATGGCAGTCGCTTCTTGTAAATCGTACACGAACTCCCACAGCTCTCCTTCAACAGTGTCAGTGGTGAGACCGATTTTTAATTGTTTATTTGATTTTGTGTAATCTCGCATTCTTACGAAGTAAGTTATATTCAGCGGTTTCTAATAGAAATTATTACCCTTCCAGTGTCAAACCTTTGTGTTTATAATCTATTTAAGTTATATATAACATTTAATTGAATTGTTTTGTTTTGTGAAAAATAATTTGCTTTCCAAAAACACATAATGGGGCACTTTCGACGAAAGCCCATGGGACAGTTATGACACAAGTTGAAAGTGACCCACGTTGAATTTAAGTATGAAATAATTTAAAGCTGAAATAAGACTGTTAGCGTCGACTAAGGGGAACATCACATCTAGACAATTTTACCATCCATGCGAGCGTAGCGACATGCGTTTTCATGCCTATCCTAAGGGTATACAAGGTTTTGTCTGGAGAGGATGAATCCTCTGAACACATTCTTTGTGAATGCCCGGCGCTACATTGATTAAAAATGCGTATCTTTGAAGTCTTTATTTCTAAAATAATGCCAGTCTATGCGAGCTCCTTTCACAGAGAGTTTCTTCATATAATTTTTGTTTGAAACGACAAATAAATCAATGGTGATTGCACTTTCACTTGTTAATCTTGTAGGTAAGCAGATCACTATATCTAGTTCATGCGTGTGGAATACATTCTTCAACTGATCAGATGAACATGCGCCCACACAAACGTCAACGTTTAAATCGCCACACAGAACAAATGTTCGGTCGTAGACCTATTAAAGCTCCTATAAAATGTGATAAGCATCGAAAATTATGTCGATCTAGCCATATCCACCGGTCAACAATTTTAAGGCCCTAAAATTGAGAAAAGTGAATTTGAAACATTATACTCTCTAGGAGCCCGAAACGATCAGTTGTAATAATTGTAAAATTAGCAGTAACATGAAATACGTATTCCTCCTTATTTATTATTATTATTTTTACTTTAATTTACTATATAAACTAGGTTTATTAATTTCACATATTCCACATGGCGATATCTACACATACTATAAAATATAACTTCTTTCTTTTTCTTAAAATACTTTTTTATACATACAAAAATTAACATTCGAAATATTTAACATTATTTTTCTTCTTAAGTGCATGTTAAAAGCAGAAATCATTATTGCAATAGCAATATGCCTACAGAATTAAAGAAAAGATGTTAACTTAAAATTGACATTAAAATAATTTGCATACAAAATGGAAGAAAAATTCACGGAAGAATTTGAATGTTGTAAAGTTTAAACTTAAGGAATGAGCGAAAAAAAAGATAACAATGTATAGTTAACTCTCACTATAAAAGTGAATATAAATGGCAACCAATATTTTTAACAATACTAGAGATTAAGTAAATCGCTGTGGAAACTGCGACAAACATCGTCAACCATCCCAGAAAAGAAAATTGGCCAGCATCAGGCCTAATGTGTTGTTGTAGTCCCAACCAACCGCCATTATCCGAAAGCCAGATTGCAAGATCATCCTCAATGATTTCAGACATACCCTCGACCAGACATTGAATGTAATCGTAATGGCCCTGTCGAACACAATCAATGGCGAACCCACCACATACAGCGAATATGGATATGATCTTACCCCAGGTGATACTAGAGCGAAACAGCTCTTTGGCGACTAAATTTAAAAGCATTGGTGCTGTGTCGCTGTCTTCGAGTTCTCCGAATGGAGCACGTGATAATTGTCGCGAAACATTTGAATAAACTCTAGGGTGCATTCGCTCAAGCTCCTCACCCATCTGTAAGAAAAATAATAGCTCGTTAACAAAATGATTTGGAATATGTTTATTTTCTTACGCAATTCAACGCCGGAAAAACTTCATATACGACAGTCGATGATGGTTCTAATATTGAGCGCAATCTCTGTGTTGCTTTTCTATTAAGGACACCAGCTCGGCGCAATCTTGCTCGAATGTATTGTCCACATAAACATTTGCCCTAATAAAGTAAATTGAAAAAAATATGGTACATGAGTTATTTCTGTTTGTGTGTGGATTAATTAATTGTTCGATTCAGTAGCAAAATTGCATGGAAAACCGATGAAGAGTCCCCGAGTAGAACAAATCTACTTTGGATCAATCTTGATACCTGCAGACATGCAAAAGAGCTCTGGCGAACGATAAACAAACAGATCTATGCTCATGATCGGATTAAATCGTGATGAGCTGTATGAACGTTAAGGAAATATAGTCTATACATATGCGAATGCCCAGAATTAGTGAACACAAGAATGAAGATTCTGGGCAGTTGCTTCTTTGAGGAAGTGGAGGATATCGACAAAACAGAGCTTAAAACCCTCCTTATATTCATCTTTAAATCTGGATGATTTTACACAAACGACATTTTGGAGCTGTAACTAGGGGTTTGATTCTGTCTCTTTTAAGGTGCCTCAAATAGGGTTTCCGGAAATGGACACAATGGACCCGATCTGCTGGTCTAAGTGAGCCGTGACGTACAGTCACAAGGGTATCCATCAACCTACCTACCTTCCTAGCTTCAATAGCCAACTAACGGTTCTTAGACTGAAGAAAGTAGCCATACCTATACAGTATTGAACTGTGTTAGTATTGATCAATGCAGGGTTACTGACAATATGTCCCGTACGGAAAGTGATTTTTCGTTAGCAAACGTAGTTTCCTATTTTTAAAAAGCATGGTATGGTGCCGTTGCCGCATAAAACTCTTTTAAACCGATGATACTGTTGTTTAATGGATTAGAAATATGTATATTTTTCTGTTTTGACAACTTCAAGTCTGAAATACTTAATGCCTCGGATATTGAAACCACTACTCCAGTGTGCAGTTTGGAAGCAGCTATTCCGAATTATTCCAAACTTGTACCGGATTTCGGCAAGGAGATGCGCTATCATGTGAGTTCTTCAATCTTGTTTTGGAGAAAGTAGTCTGAAGAGCAGGAGTTTACACCGAAGGCACTATCTTCAATAGATCCGTCCAGCTAATGGGGTATGCGGACGATATCGGCCGTTCCGAGCGTGCAGTGTTAGAGGCGATTGAAGAACAGGCGAAATTGGTTGGTCTTGAAGTAAATGAGGACAATACCAAGTACATGCTATCAACAAACAAACAAACAAATATCTGTCCGTCTAGGACAAAACGCCACTAATGACAGCAATATCTTCAACCTAGTAAACATCAACTTCACGAATGACACCTTAGTCGAGATCCCACGGAGAATTACTTAAGGAAACCGCTGCGTCTTCAGTTTATCGAAACAAATGGGCTCAAAACTCCTCACTCGAAGGACAAAATACATGCTCTATTAATCCTTAATCCTACCATTCATCTATCCTGATTAGAGAAAGAGAGAGAGAGCAGGGCATGTGCAGAGAAGATGGATAAGTCTTCTATAAAAGGTTCAAGCTGATGGTCTTATAGTTTTCCCATTCCTGACAGAATGCGTAGAAAAAATGAATGTCTCGAAACAATATGTTTGCATTTAGCACCCACAACCACAATCAAAATCAGTTAATATAAACATATACGGACTACAAATTAAACATAAAAATAAATAAAAAAAATTATTAGCATTCTTCTACATAATAGCTCGCTTCCCAAAATTATGAAAGTATGAGTGCTATTCCAAAGGCATCCAACATACGCTTGCTGCCACCCACCAAGCCGTTTTCTATATTGAACAATTCCAGAGTAAATACAAACAAATTTTTAACACTTATCACGCCGTTACAATAATAAAACTGACCTTGAAGTCGAGTAACAATTACATATTTGTTTTTCACTGACTCCACATGAATACAAAATGCGGGACGTTAACTAAAGGGAAAATAATATACTCGCGCGATTACCTAACGTATTTGAATGCCTATTGAAATTAATTTACTTAAATTTAATTATCGTTCCGCAGAATCGCAAACCTAGTCTAAATAAATGATTGTTTGCCTTGGGAGAAATGAAAAAAAATCAGCACCTAAGCAAACATGTCTTTATTATAATGTGGTTTCTATGACAAATTTGGAAGTTGCATAATTGCAACAATATTTTGTTGTTTGTTTAACTTAAAAAAATGATTGAAATTCTGATGTTTGGGGTTCACCTTCATTTGGCACTCCATTCAATCATTTTCCTAATACTACTGGCTATGATTCTTTCTTACTAAATCGGTGAAAAATTGTATTTCTTATGCGAATTAATTTATGAACATACCTGGTTGATTATCTCCATTTTGATTTCTTGATAATTCATAATCTTTTGCGATGTCGTTGCCTTCCATTCTTTTGATTTTCTTTGAGATAACCGATTGATCTCGTTTAAAGACATCCGCGATCTGCGAAAGGGTGGGGGTTTCTGACTTGATTTGTTTGATTTTTTTTGTTGTATATTTCAGGATCTATCAATATCGGCGCGCACTCGAATCGCTGATTAACCCGTGCTGGAACACCACAAATGGTTTCATACGCGGAGATCGGTTGTTGAAACGAGATGCTGAACCTGTTGGAACAGAAAGCAAAAGCAACCAAAGCATATTTATCTCTATTTTCTAATTGGAATTAAAAAAAAAAACATTTGACAGTGATTACAAATCAAAATACGAGTGCTTATTCCAGTTGAGTTGATCGTTTGCTGTCGCTTTGCAGTGGAAAGTAAGACTGAAAAGTTCGAGTAGGTTGTATGTATTCTCTTTCACTTTGGGAAGAGTGATACAGCCAATCTAATAATTTTTGTTTGTGTGGCTGTGTGAGCGGTAAGGTTGATGTGAGAGCAGCATTACCATATAATATTTATCTGCATTTTTCGTGTTTTTATTATGTGTTTTTTTCTTTTTAGCAGAACTGAGTTGTCAAAAAATGTTAGTGTTTCTTTTTAAGCTCAACACATCACAGCTATCAAACTGTGTATTCCTATCTTTTTCCTTTCAGAGTGTGGTGTATCTGAACTCTGAATTACATAGGCTTGTAGCTGCGCTGTTACTCGGGACAGAAAGTAGGTAGATGTCGCCGTCACACCTTTGAAGCGATTTAAAAAGATGCACCAAACAGTTTTGTAGTCTCTTGTCGTGCGTCGAGAATAAACCGCATCATTTGTTATATTATAGTTTAATTTGATTAAGAAATAAATAATCGTTAGAATTAAACTTATTTCTTTGATAAGCTTTGGGAGCAAGTATAAGTAAGTATTAGGTATTAACGTCCCAAACAGGGCCTTAAGCCTAACTTCTCCAATCATTTAGTCCAACACTATCCTTTGCGCCACTGCGCCCACTTTGGGAGCAAGGAATCACATAAACAGTAAAGCACAAAGAGTTTTCACCGAGAATTCTGCGCAAATTCTACGCCACAGGAGTCGCAAGCTACGTGCACATTCTTTGAAAAGGGAGATAAATGAAAAACTGAAAAAAACAAATAGCTGAGTTGCAGGAGGAAGTGCTTCGGCTAAAAACAGAGCAACGAGGTACATCAATAGCCTCTCTTTTTTTTGAAGCTTTACAAGAGGATTCATATTCATAAATTCAACAAAACAAATCCAAGCCTTCGGGTTTCCCAAGCTGAGCGATCTTTTCGCGTTTGGGGGCATCACTAATGACTCATACAAATTTAATCTCGCCGGTGTACGACTGTAGGAAGTGCGTCTTGGCAGTTGAAGATTTTATGACTCGTGCGCCTGACGCGCATACGTTTGACTCTGTCAAGGAACGATTGATTTCAAAATTAGAGGAGTTAACCCAATCAAAGCTAAACGTTCAATTGCGGTGTCAAAGGAGTTTCCATAGTTAATATCAACTGACGGTTTATCAATCGTATGGAAGGCGGAAGATTTTCGGAAAAAGAACCGTCCGAAATCCTTGACTTGATCAAAATTTTGGCGCCGGAGTCCTGTAGTAACAAATCATCAAAACTCTCTTCCTCGGTAAAATACCTGAAATGATCAATAGATTTCCATCTCCTTGGGAGGACGAAACGGTCGAAAAGCTTGCGAAGAAGGCAGACAGAATAATTTATCAAGGCACTTGCACAGAAAGCAGATCAACTGCAATTGACAGGACCCGAGACAAAAGTAGGAAGAAAGAAGTTTTGTGTTTCTATCACAATCAATTTGGTGTTGAGACGAAAAACGTTCAGCCTGGTTGTCCACATAAAATCAACCAAGGCAGGCGAAAAAAAACTAGCCACGCTCCCGTCATTCCATGCGGTATTAGTGCTCCTTTCCTGCTCATCGTCCAGCACTCGGCGCCATAAAGCAGAATTGTCTGTACCATTGTTTTGTGGAGCTTACACTTGGTCTTTCGTGTGAGGAGTCGTGAACCCATTTGTTTTGCCAAACCGAAGTAGCAACGGTTTGTTATGGTAATTCTCGGATCGGTCGGATCTCAACTAAGGTGTCATTCGTAGAGTTGATCTATACTCCGACGTAGGTAAACTGCTGCTATAAACAGTGACGTTTTGTCCTAGTTGGTAGACAGATGTTTAAGTGTTTGCTGTAAGCAAGTACCGTGCTTTGTCTTCTTCGATCGCTATGAAAGCCTCTACCAGGGAGCGTTGATAATGATCGACCAAGTTGGAAAATTTAATTGAAGCCACTATTTTTATATTTTGTTGATTTTTTAAACTTCTCTGAAGTTATTTTTGCAATGACATAATCTAGGTATGTTCCCAGGTATATAAAGTTTTAATTTTTCAAACCAAATCTCCCCACCCATCTACACGACTTGTTCTCCAAAGTTAATGACGAAGTAATGGGAATTATATCTCAGAACCCTGGCCATCTTATTATATTCTATGAAAAAAAATGCATCAGTCTTCACGACAACCGATGATATTGTTACATCCAGGCTAGGATTCGAAAAGATAAAACGTAATTCCAGTTAATTAAACTTTATTTATTTCTAATTGTGTTCCGCATTAAGAACTCGTACGGGAACCATATTGTTCTTCGGCTCGACAAGCATTTTTCCAACCACGCAATTTCGGCAGTGGTTGTCTTCTGGCTCAACTAGAAAGAATCGGTGGGCCCCAGGATCACCTTCCAGCTTTGTCCAAATCAGTGTCTCTGAAGAAGGTGGTAGGACCTCGTCCTTACTAATGACTGTCCTCAGAGATGCGGCGTTCTCGTTCCCATACACCATTGGAATCTCTACGTTTCGATACTTGAGTACTTGCATGCCAATGTCCAATACAACATCATGAGCCTTCATGAAATCGATTCCCACGATGCATATATCAGTCACATATATCAGCTACTAGGAAAGCGTGGGAGAATGCTAATCCTGCCAAATTTATTGTTAGTATGACCTCTCCATACACTTTCGCTGTCGCTCCTGTTGCTGTTTTCAGACAGTAATTGCTGGTGTTGTGCAGCCAAGACTGACGGACGATGTCCCTCCTTGTAATGGAAGAGGTGGCACCGGTGGTCGATGGTTGCCACGCACTTATTTTGTCCGATATAGGCTTCCACTGTTAGACTCTGGTTTCCTCGTTTGGTTTGGGAGACTTGAATTGTGGTCCTGGGGTCGTCGATTCCAGAAACCAACTTCTGCCCCGCGAAGCTGGTCCTTACACGTTTCCCGACTGCTGGTTCTGCGAAGCTATATCTGCAGGATGGTTGTTATCCCTGCCAGATGCTTCTTCGTTGCCGCTCCTAGGCCCGCAATGTGGACAACTGCCTCGTCTGGGTGGAGCTCTGCACTGTCTCTGTAGGTACCCTATTTTCTTGCAGTTCCAGCAGCGTATTTGACCTCTGTTATCTCTGCTCCGGTCTACGATGTCCGCTCTTTGACATGAGCATTCAATGGCTGTCATTTCTCTTATGCGATGCCTAATCAGCAGCTTGCATTGTCAAGGCAAATGCTAGGGCCTAAGCGAGAGTTCTCTTTCCAGCCATTCTTACGGCCATTTGCAGTTGTCTATCTTCAATGGCTTGGATAAACGCCTCCACAGCCATTTCATTGATGAGAACCTCACCAGCATTAGGATATTACAAATGTGCCAGACGTTCGATATCTGCTTGCAGTGTTTCTCTCCGCTTCAGGACTCTACTGCGTAGCTAGACCCTGTACACTTGCTGCATATGCTCATCGCCGAAGCGGATCTCTATAGCCTTGACCAGAGCGTCGTAGTTGTATTGCTTCTCTTCTGAGACGGTTTGGAGTAACTCCGCAGCTGTATCTCTTAGTGCGAGCGTTAGTGCAATCGACTTTTCCTCGTTGTCCCAGCTGTTCGCCATTGCAGCTGCTTCAAACTGTTTCTTATAAATTGGCCATGATGTTTGACCATCGAAACAGGAGGCTGCATCTCTTTCCTTCTCGGGCAGCACGCAGAATTTTCTCGAGCCTTCTGCTTCTTCACTTTCTCGAGTTCTTTAGCCAAGTTCTCGAAGTTTGTATGGATTTCGTCGAATTTGGTTTCAACCTTCTCGAACTTTTGGTCAATTTCTTCGAGTTTTCCTTCGAGAACATTTTTAAAATCTTCCACAGCGCTCTTTTGGGCGGCAACTATGGAATTCTTTTGTTTTTCCAATTTAGAGTCCATTGATTGCAATTTGGAATCTAGAGAATTCTTCTGTTCATCAAATTTAGAGTCTAGAGAATTTGTCTGTTGTTCTAGAGAATTCTTTTTTTCATTGAACTGAGAGTCCATAGAATTCTTCTGTTCATCGAACTTAGGGTCCATAGAGTCGAATTTCTGATCGAACTTGGCCAGAAGTAATTCCATCATAGCAGACATATCAACGCCTGTACTTACTTGTTCTTCTGCTACGTCGAACAAAACGGACTTGGGGTTTTCTCCTTCGTTTTCAACAGCTTCCTGCAGTCGAAGCACCAGATCACTTTTTCCTCCAGCTGTGGAGAGATTCCGCTTTTCTAGTTCAGCTTTTAACTGCGGTATACTGAGCTGCTTCAATGTGCGGCCCATTTTTTTTTTTTTTTTTTTTAACTAATTCACTTCACTTTAATTTCACACTGAATACGTTTTATCCCACTTCTGACACCAGTGTTACATCCAGGCTAGGATTCGAAAAGATAAAACGTAATTCTATTTAATTAAGCTATATTTAATTCTCTTTCAATTTAATTCTTGATTATTATTCTAATAATTCACTTATTCACAAAAATTCACTTTCACAATTAATCACTTTAAATACACAATCACATTTCTCTTACTCAATACTTATACTTTTTCTCTATACTTTTCACTACTGTCATCTATCGCATTCTTAATCGCGGTTCACAACTAGAGATAGATAGATAGATAGATTCTTTATTTTTTCATCATAAAGTTTATAAATTGGTATACTTAAGAATAAGGACATGGCAATACTGCCGTCTGCCTGAGATGACATTTCATAATATGATTTAAAAATAAAAGAAATAATAAAAAGCAAAAATTTTAAAATATAAAGAAAAGGAAAAAAGAAAAAATGTTTAACAAAAGATATGAAGAAATATTACTATATAAAACAATGCTATCAATTTTAACGTGATTTGAAACACAAAATATTATACAATTTGGATAATTTGATTAGCTGTTTATACAAAATTTTATCAATTTTAACGTGATTTGAAACACAAAATAATACACAATTTGGTTAGAAATAGCTGTTTATACAATATTATCAATTTTAACGTGATTTGAAACACAAAAGAGATATTATCAAATTTAGTATGATCAGCAACAAAACAATTTCATTTTTTCATTTCAATTTCAAATTTCAACTCTTGCTCTAAAAATAATACTTATAACCGAGGCTGAAAATTCATTACTAAAGTAAGAGACTTCCGAGGGCAGTTCATGGTTTAAATGACTATAAATAGCTCTTGAAGTAGATGAAGATGCTCTGGAAAGGTTATCCAGAAACATTTTGTGATCCACCTTAGCAATCACATCAGAAAACTGAGCCTGCCAATCGGTCACATTAGTTTCTGTTAAGTTTAAACTTGTTTCGTAAGATAAAGCTAGTTCGTTCCAGTTTTTAAACGGGGAAGCATTCACTCGAAGTAATTTTCTTAAGATGATTTTGTGAAGACAAGTTTCACTTCTTTTCATCACTCTAGTAATGAAGTTCGCATTTGCCTTCAAATTTTGTATATATATAGGGACTATTCCTGACTCTACATATATGGCGTAGTTGGGTGTTGAGTTAGGCAAACGAAATATCCTCTTAAAAAAGTTCCTTTGTACAGTTTCAAAAGCTTCGAAGTGTGTGTATCCGACGGGTTGGACGCCATATGCCATGCATGCATTTACTGTCGCGTTGAAAACTTTGTACTTGGACGTTAAATCAACATTTTGGTTCGAAAAAAACTTTGGCCACATTATATTAAGAGCCAATTTAGCTTCGTTGCTTTTTTCTTTGGAGTGCTTTAGATAGCTTAAATTGTAGGTCAAGAGGACACCCAAATATTTAAACTCTTGTAAAACCTCAATGTGTGTATTGTTTAGAGACCATTTTTCTTCCGCTCGCCTTCTTGATTGTCTCTTTTCAAATATAACAATCTTAGTTTTTTGGGTATTAATTTGCAAGCCCCAAGACTCGCAAAATGAACTTAGACGGTTTATTTGCAATTGAAGCGTGAAAGGATTATCAGCAAGCATAACTAGATCGTCCGCGTACAACAGGACTTTGATTATAATGTTAGCAAAATTAACTCCACCCGGAAGAAGCTCGCAGACATCATCTATGAACAGGGCAAATAATAATGGGCTGAGGATACAACCCTGAGGAACACCTGTAATTGTATCAAATCGATTTGAAAATGTGAAACCGTCCCATACCCTTGCATTTGTTGACGAAATAAGACTTGCATACACTTCGAGAAACTTTCTTGACAAACCAATGCAAGAAAGTTTGTATATTAAAGCTTGTCTATTGACTTTATCGAATGCAGCTTTAAAATCAACAAAGCAAGTGTATAGTTTCTTTTTTCTATCTATAAATTGTTGAGCAATGCTTGAAATGGCCAAGATATGATCCATGGTTGAAAAACCTGGGCGGAAACCGGCTTGAAAGATGCTCAAAAGACTGTTATCCTCAATCCATTTTGAGAGCCTTTCATATAGGATTGCAGTGAAAGTTTTTCTTATTGAATTTAAAATTGAAATACCTCTATAATTTTCCGCAGCGTTAGCATCACCTTTTTTAAAAATGGCAAAAATTACAGATTCGTTGAAACTGTTAGAGACACATCCATCATTGTACATTTTGTTATAGAAAGACACGAGGTAGTTTTTAAAATCAATAGTGCTGTTTTTATAAAACTCGACTGGTATGCCGTCTAGGCCAGGAGCCTTGCTGTTTTTCAATCTTTGGAGCGTTACTTCCAATTCGGGCAATGAGAATTCTAAATCCAGCTCGTTGACTCTAGTATCAGGTAGCGCGTAATCAAAGGTATGAAGGTCTTCATCAGCTGAGAGTAGAGTTTTAAAATGAGCTGCTAACGTCTCAGCTTCTAAAGAGAACTTCATACCCTGATTGCGCCCACCAAGATTGCGCACTGTCTCCCAAAATATCTTTGAGTTTGTGCAGTTTTCCAATTTCTTAGCCACGTTTTTTAAATAGGTGATTTTCTTAACTGAGCACATTTTTTTAAAATCATTATTAACGCGAAGATAGATGTTTTTGAAAAATTGAGAATTGGTCGTTCTAAACAGTTTTAAGTAAACGAACGAAAGTTTACGGAGATTTCTGCAATCCTTATCAAACCATACATTTTTAGCTACAAAAGTGTGTGTACTCTTCAACGCAAAAGGGGCTGCGGTCTTTATAACCCGTTCTATACTTTCACATACCACTTCAGACGAGACTGCGGATTGTTGGGGCAGAGATAGTAAGTGCCGAGAAAGGAGGCTTCTATAGAGGGTTGCATTGTTCTCCGACCACTTCAGCTTATTAAAACTAGAAGGTGTAGCTTGCTGGTTTAACTCCTTTAGCTGAATTTTAATTACAATTGGAAAATGAGCCGAGTAGTTGACTAGTGCAACTTCAAAGTCATCGATAATGTTCAGCCAGTCCCCTGAAATCGCAGCAAAGTCAATCACGGATTGTCCCTGCCCGCTAACAAAAGTGAATTCGCCACATGCATCACTAATAGAAGACCCATTCAAAACAAATAGACCGAAAACTTCAAAAAATTCTGTTAAACTCCCCCCGTTGCGGTTATAAATTTTATCCCTAGAACATCTACTCTCGGCCAGTGCAACTCGTGCTCGTATAATATTGGCGGAAGAATTTTGATATTCACCAATCCTAGCATTTAAATCACCGACGATTAACACATGGTCAAGAGAAGTGTTATTCATAAATTCCACTAGTTCATCGAAGTCGCTAAGCCAATGATTGCAATTTAAATAAATAGGAATAATATAATAGTTTAGGTTGTTGCTAACCATATGAAAAATAATTTTAGATTCAATAATTTTAAAATTAATAAGATTACCCCATAAAGATTTTTTAATCCCATATAGAATACCCCCACTGGCTCTTCCATGCAAATTAGATCTTATCGCGGGTGTAAACATTACTTTAAAGTCTTTGAAATATTTTAGAAATTCATTTTGATTCTTTTCTTCAATAAAAGTTTCTATAAGAATTATAACATCAAATTGGTGTAAATATTTAAAAAAATCGGAATGTAAAAGCTTACTTTTGAGACCAGTTATATTATACGAGCATATATTTAATTTTTGAAAAATAGTTGTGTTATGGCAGACGACAGAATTTACCTATTGTGTTTTATCCCTAACATGGTGTGAACTCTGATTTCCAAATGGCGCTCGCTGCGGTTGGAGGCCAAAAGCGGAAGAAGAGCTTGCAACCACGGCCAACCTCGCTCCCTCGCTGCAGTCAAAGTACTCGTAACCACTGTCACCAAATAGTTCACTAATGAGTGACATGTCCGCTGCTGATTTGACCACTAAACCTCGTGAAATTTGATAAACAAAAAGTTGATTGTTGATTTGCAATTTGTTGTCTCCTTTAACGAAAATTCGGGCGTTTGGATTTATCTGCCGCAGATTGTTTTTTATTTCTATTAGTGTTTTTCTTTTTCTTCTTGATAAAAGTGATTGCTCGCGAAATATACTTATTCCGGAGCCTTTGAGCGTGTGCGCGGAGGTAATAAGTTTATCGGTGATCGCCGCTGTTGGAAGTTCGATGATGACAGTTGCTCTTTCAGTGTTGTTGTTGCGTATTTGTCTGGAGCTCTTAAATTGGATTTCTTCGTCTTCATTTAACTTCAGAAGCCCCTTGCAAGTCTGTTTAGCTAATTGGATTGCATCGGTTTCTGTGTCTAAAGGAAGGTGTACCACAATAGACTTATCGTTTGATTTTCGTGAGAGAATTTCCAATTGGGTTTCAAGCAAATCGCATCTTTCTGTCATTAAAGTGAGTTTTCTGCTGAGTTGGGTGTTAAGTGTCTTCAAAGAAAGTATCTCGTTCGAGAGCACCAACAAGTCATTTTTTGTGACTAGATCTTTAAGCTTTTCTTCGAGACTCTCATTTAAGATAGTTTTTAGATCAGCAACTGATAAATCGCCTATTCCCATATTTGCTGCTTTTAGATGAGAAATCTTTTTGTTGGTAGTGTTTTGTTCAGGAGAAATTTCACATAAGTATCGCTTGCGGTTCATCGGCAAATCGTTGTGCCGCAATTTGATTTCGATGCAACACGGAGAAAACTTTTTTTTTTATTTTTTGTTTTCCTTTTTGAGCTTGTTTACTTGAGTAAATTTAACTAGCAATTTGCGGTGTTAGTTCAAAGTGATTAAATGAGTGTTTTTACGTTGTTTTTCTTAGGAAGTTACTTGGATTTATAATTTAATTTGAAAAAAAATACGGAGCTTCGAAAATTTTTGCAATTCCACTTTGACAGTTGAAACGTCACTCACAACTATAATGTCTTGGGTGCTCCTGCGACATCTATTTATATCTCCTAGTGACACCTCTCGAAATTTCCAGATTCGTTGAGTTTAGAAGGTTCGAGAACAACATAACTATGTATGTACTAGTTATTCCACTGCTACTCAAACTGCTATTCAAATGCTGCCAAAATCGGTAATATGGCTACTTTCTACTAGATGGCGCTGCAACTTGACTAATTGATGCCCAATGACACAGTTTGAGCAAACATGCAACAATATTTTCGCAAAACCCATTACACCTTCACGACACAATCCATTACGGAAACTCCAAAAAACCTGCGGACCTGAAAAGATCTTCAATTTCGTCATTAAAAAACTCCCTTCAACTGTTATTCTCACAATTATTCTGAATAATTGTATTAACAACAGCTATTTCCCAAGCTAGTGGAAAATAGCAGAGATATTTCCAATCCCGAAAAAGCCAGGGGCAAATTGTATAAGCAATTTTCGGTCAATTTCCCTCTTCCTTAACCTCAGCAAACTTTTCTGATTCTGATCAAACTTCGCTCACTATGCTCTTCAATGGGAATATAACCAATTTGGATTCAAATCATCCCACTCCACCTTTGACCCGTTGTTGAAGCTTCACGGTGATACAACTCATGGCTCTTAACAAAAAAGAGACCACTGTAGCATATCTGCTTGATATTCAAAAAGAATTTGAAGCTGTTTGGATAGATGGTCTGGTTTTCAAGTTGAAGTCACTTCACTTGCCTAGTCATTTGATATTTTGATATTTATTGAAAAATTAACGCTGTACATCAAGATTAACTTATAGCTACGACAAAATGCAAGAACCTCACCCTGAGTCTCACTAATAACACAGTTATCACAACCAGGCAAAGTGTTAAATACCTCGGAGTTCACTTCTTCGAGAGGCTCAAATTTAACCAACAAGTCAAATCGCCCTTCGTTAGGAAAATCATAACTTATCTCTTCTACGACCTCTTATGGAAGTAAGAGTCGGTCTCAATCTCCAAACCAGGACGAAACTTCTGCTTTACAAGCAACTTTTTGGTCCAATATTAACAAATTATTTCCCTATATGGTATACAATAAGCCCTACCTGCAATAGCAGAGATATTTCCAATTCCGAAAAAGCCAGGAGCAAATTGTATAAGCAATTTTCGGTCAATTTCACTCTTCCTTAACCTCAGCAAACTCTTCGAAACGCTGATTCTGATCAAACTTCACCCACTATGCCCTTCAACGGGAATAGTGCAGCATAACCAATTTGGATTCAAATCATCTCACTCCACCTTTGCCCCGTTATTGAAGCTTCACGGTGATACAACTCTAGCTCTTAACAAAAAAGAGACTACTGTAGCATGTCTGCTTGATATTCAAAAAGAATTTGAATAGAACGAAGTAGGGCCCTTTCTGTGCTCACAGATATAAATTATTAGACTTAAGACATTATTAAATAATTATAAATAGTTTTAGTAGCCAATGTAACACCCTTTGAGTATTAATATAAATATTCTATAAAAAAAAATGGTTTACAATTTTATAGAACCTGATTCTTAAGACTAAATTCGTAATATTAAATAAAATGTTTGGGCTAAGTCTAATGTATGTGCTCGCCGAAATACTTTGGGAACAAATTCGGGAAACTATTCTAGATGAATAGTGTTAAGGAATCAGTGATAACGGGCAGATGACAAAACAAATCTTTTAAGAATACATCTCGAAAGTCTTTTACCCATTTCTAGTTTGCGAACGAATTAAATTTTTGATCATTTATTTCGACGATGGACACAGTACTTACCTAACATTACAAGTTAGCCAGCTATGTCATTTGGGTATTATTCTGATCACTTTGAATCTCAATTCAACCAGAATTTTCCAACCGTCAGATATTGCTGCGTTTGAGCTTCTTAAAAATGCATGAAATAATTGAGTTTTAGAATGGAGACGTAATCCGGGCAAAATTTAACAAACGATGTTTTTGGTCCACTGCTGGTATTGCTGATATTGTCAACGTAAAGTTAGATTGTCTTCAGCTTAAAGATACACTTTGTATCGTTCAAGCTGACAATTAGGGACTAAAATAAACTGTAAAGAACTTATAGCGATTCCCTGGCGTCCACTGATTGGGAACGCTTCTTAAACATGTCTATAATGATCATCTTATTAAAATCGCTTGTTAAAGTACTTATTGCATTTATTAAATTCAATTGAAATAAATTAGCTATTTCTTAAGATGTTCAAATATTATTATAGTACTGGAGTTATTTATTATAGGGTGTCAATGACTGTAGTTTCGAAGAGGCGCCAACTACTGTAAGTGTTGACAGATATTTTTTTTAATGCGTTTAAACAATAGAAATAAAAAAATATATAAGGAATTACAGGGCCTAAGACCTAGCTTCTCCATCCACTTGCTTGTGCGAAGTGGAAGGGACCTACAATTTTAAGCCGAATCAGAACAGCAAATTTGAGAAGCCTCTAATGGCAATTGATACTTTTGGATGTTTGTCAGACGTTCGCAAGAGCTAATAGATAATACAACATACAATCAGAAAACAATTATTTAAGCTATATAAAAATGCTTCCAATATTAAAACGGCATTTCAAATTCATATATAAGTTGTGCCTATTTAGAGCAGAAATTTTCTTATGGGCTAACATTGGGCTAACCCGCTTTTGTTTCTACACAAAACTACAATTCACAATTAACAGGCACATTTCTTAGAACTTGGCTGGCAAAATCCTCCTCCAAACCCTCCCAGTGGGTGCCGGCTGGTAATGGTCACTACAATTGTCTTGTGCGATGTCAAGACGGTGATCAGCTAAGGTCAGGGGGTATCACTGTGGTATTCCTTTACTCATCAATAGTTCAATACCCAGTGATGCTCCTTTACCATAGGACGGAAGGTGCCTAATTTCAGTGGTCGTGCGAGTGTATATAGTACATAAATCCGTGCCGAAGAATGTAAGGCTGAGGGCCAAATCAGTCGTTAGCGAGCTCCTTCAGACGCCCAGGCAAGGTCTGTCGTACCCCTGTTGCCTTATCCCGGTATATCGGCTCTGCCGGGATGGACCTCTATTTCCGACCTACTCGTGCGAACAAAACTTAATTTCAATAACATGCCAAACAACGAAGACAATAACAACGAAAACCGACCTAACCGACCAAGACTGACCAGACAAGACGAACCCAGCCAACTAACCCAGGACAAACGCGACGACAACCAACTCTGCACCAGCAATTCGGATCTACTCACGACAACCCTCCCCATTTTCAAAAGCTTAAATATTGAAAGCGCTGAGGAGGGCTCCTAATCCTCGTTCAACACCGCCAATATTGGATCTGAGACCGAAGACGAATTGCTGGATGACAAGGTATCTGAGGACAACACCCTGAAACGACACGTGGTCTCCAAAGAGACAAGAAAGCGGAGTAACTACAGGGCCTCAAAACGATTCCTTAAAAAAATGACTGAGAAAGACCCAACCTCTATCAATGATAGAGACAGGGCCTTGATCAGGAAGCATAAGAGGGCAATAAAGAGCTTCGAAAATCAGAGGGCTCACAAACCCAATGAACCATCAGCTCCTGAACTGCAAAAAGGAACAACAGTAGTGGTGGTAGACAAATCCAAAGGTTGTCCTAATAAGACTAACAAGGAACAGTCTAAAACCACCAGACCCTCAGAAACAAAGAACAAGGTACAGGCTTCAAGCAGGGTCTCTACAGGCACTAAGGCCGGAACCCCTGGCACCTCTTCGAAGAGGCAACGGTCAGAGGAAGAGAAAAAAGAAAGCCGACCGAAAAGACCCAAGGCTTCAACAAGCCTAGACAGCACTCCGACGAGCCTAATAGCAGCAGTCATTGACGAGCAAGATCCCGATGGAAAGATCACAGCTGAGCACTGGCTGCTGACAGAAAACGTCATCCTCAAGGCCAGGATGGTCAACATCCGTGTTATGAGTTTGACGGGGCCGGATGGCACAAAGGTGTGAAGATAGTGGGGTGTGGAGACGGGCAGACCCTTGAGTTTCTCTCCAAAAAACTGAAGGTCATACCAAGATCCGCACTGCCACTTAGACAGACAGTCAAAGTCTGGATACCCCCCCCCCCTTCGATAAAGAAGAGGACAAGAACATCGTGGTTCTCCTCGCTGGGCAAAACAAAAATCTCCCGATCAAGGATTGGGTCAAGGTATACTCCAGAAGAAGTGGTGACGGCAAGGAGCTCTGCTTTGCAAGCCAGCATAAGACAGACCCCAGGTAACAGACTGAAGTTCGGGCTAGGTGCCTTAGGGCACGACTGGATGAAGATGAAGAGCCAAAGGTTGCAAAAGCTGCTAGTGGTGCAAATTAATTTGCATCACTGTAAAGCAGCAACACACGACCTACTGCTGTTCATGTCTGAGGTAAGCGTGGACGTGGCATTAATTCAAGAACCCTGGGTTTTTAAAAATAAAATCGAAGGAGTGAAATCGCCATATTACCATCTGTTCCACACTAAAGAACAAGGTGAAGTAAGAAGCGGGTGGCAATGGTGCAGTAGTAGTGTATTCGCTTACGTGCGTTCGAATCCCGGCCAAGTCCATTACTTTATACCGAATACATGAAATCGTAATCTCCCTAAGTAACTTAGATACCACCCGTGGGAAAAAAACCCTACAACTGCACCCAAACACTTCTTTCCTATCTCTCTATTCTTTCTAATACCAAGTAGCTTACACTGTGTTCTTAGCATTATAAGGGTACTGTAACAACAGAAAAAAAATCCATTTAGCGTAAGCAAATTATAAAAAAAAAAAAAAAAAAAGTAAGAAGCTGTATTCTAGTCAAAAAAACTGTTGGTGACATATTTTTTCTTCACAGGTGCAGCAATGGAGACACAGTCGCCGTAAAAATTGAAGCTCCGGAAAGGAACCTTATCCTCGCTTCAGTTTGCATGGCACACGACGAGGAAAACCCACCATCCGATACAGTACATGAATTAGTGGAGCACGCTAACACACGGAACATATCATTGGTGGTAGGGTGCGACGCGAATGCACACCACACGCTGTGCGGCAGCGCAGGAATTAATAAAAGAGGTGAGTCGTTGTTTGAATATATTATTTCCACAAATCTAGTTTTGTGTAACAGGGGAAACCAGCCCACTTTCCAAAACAGAAACAGGTCAGAAATTTTAGACATAACTCTCAAAAGCAACAATGATCATATCAGGGTAGAGTACTGGAGAGTTTGTCGAGAGAATTCTTTCTCAGACCATAATAGAATATTCTTTAAAGTCAATCTACAATATATGGCACAACGAATCTTTAGGAACCCTAGGAAAACGAATTGGGCAGAATATGCGAAAACGGTTAGTGAGTACACACAACATCCAAAAGAGGACAAGTTTGTCGACACTCACTCAATCGACAACCCAGTCGAGTATATTACCAAAACTATGCACAAAGCCTTTGTTAAACACTGTCCCATCTCTCGCAATCGCAAACCCAAAAAGGCAACTTAGTGGACCAGCGAGCTTCAAAAACGGCGAACATTGGTAAGACAACTTTTTAACAAAGCAAGACAGAGTAAGACAGATGAAGACTGGACCAAGTATAGGTCCGAACTTAATCTATATACTAAAGAAATAAGGAGAGCAGAACTCGAATCCTGGAGCACGTTCTGCGAATCCATAGAGAGTACAAACGAGGTTGCCAGACTACGTATAGTACTATCCAAAGACCCCACGGTCCCACGGTATATCAAACGTGCTGATGACTCTTGGACAGAGTCTAGCCAAGAAACTCTACAAATTTTAATGGATACTCACTTTCCGGAGTCTAGTGAGAACACTGGATGTGAGGTCAACCACACCCCGGTTCCGCAAGACACACAACCGGACATGGCAATTGAAAGTATCATAACAGAGCACAAAATTGCTTGGGCAGTCAAATCTTTCCAGCCCTACAAATCGGCGGGACCAGATAATGTCATACCGCCAATGATACAACAGGCTCTTAACGCAATACTGCCATGGCTAAAAGCTATATTCAAAAGCTGTATAAGACTCTGCTACATACCGCAAAGCTGGAAAGAAGTAAAAGTGATATTCATTCCCAAAGCAGGAAGACATATACACTGCACAGCAAAAGATTATAGGCCGATAAGTCTCACAGCGCTCATAGACTTAGGGGCGAAAATAGAAATAACGAACTGGGTTTACGAAATGCTTAACAGCAGAGTAATTAACTCAGAGATCGGAGAGAGTAGCTTAAGGAAAACAGTGACCAGGGGCACCCCACAGGGAGGTGTCATATCTCCCCTCCTGTGGCTTCTAGTGGTCAACAAAATCCTTACGACTCTAAAGGTCAAAAAGACGAAAATAGTAGCATATGCAGACGATATTGTAATTCTAATAAGAATTATCCTCGCGGGCAAGACCGAACGGCCTTGGAGTTAATCCAATCAAAACCGAATGTGTTCTGTTCACTAGGAAAATAAAAATCAAGAATTTCGATATGCCGAAGCTAAACGGAATTCGTCTGAAACTTTCCCCGGAAGCCAAGTATCTGGGCATCATCCTAGACTCTCAGCTTACAGAGGAACGATCAAAAAAAGCACTATGTGCCTTCTACGCATGCAAAAAGACCTTTGGCAAACGTTGGGGTATGCGCCCTTACATAACCCATTGGATGTATATAGCGATCATACGACCCATACTTACATACGGGTCAATTGATTGGTGGAAGGCAACAGAAAGGACTATCTATCTCCATAACCTCTCTAAGGTACAGAGATTAGCATGTAGCGGCACAACAGGAGCAATGAGATCAACACCCCAAGCCGGGCTGGAAGTCATTTTAAACCTACCCCCCTTGGTGAATACATTCGTAGCATGACAGCCAAAGGAGCCCTCCGCCTCAAGGAGGGAAACATGTGGAGACACAGCTCCTATGGACACGGCTCCATAATTCACAATTACTTGGGTATCGATCTATCCAGGAAAACGGACTACATAATCCCCAATCGAAACTTCGAGAAAAACTACTCTACATACATACCCCAAAGAGAGAACTGGAACACGCACACCAGCGCACAAGAAATCCATATCTATACGGACGGGTCAAAAATGGATGTAGGTACAGGAGCAGGAGTTTTCTGCGAGCCCCTAGACATAAAGGACTCGTACAGACTCCCCAATGAATGCAGCGTCTTTCAAGCCGAAATAGTCTCCATAGACAAGGCAGCAAAAACAATCTCCGCGAAGAATCTAGATCCTTCCAAGATTACAATCTTCGTAGACAGTCAAGCGGCTATCAAAGCACTAGACAGCGAAACCATAAAGTCAAAAACAGTCAGGAACTGCCAAAAATCCCTTAACGAAATAGGCGAACGACACAGGATCACCCTCTGCTGGGTCCCTGGTCACAGAGACATCGTGGGGAATGAAAAGGCAGGCGAGCTAGCAAGAACAGGGTCAGAACTTGACGCAATGGACGCCGTTACGTCAATAGACATCCCAATCAGTGCAGCAAAAAGAAACATTGACCAAAAACTGAGGGAACAAATCAACACTACCTGGTCCCAAAGGAACGACTGTGTGATATCTCGCAGCCTATGGCCAAGAATCGACGAGAAAAGAACGAAACACATTCTGGGAATGAACAAACAAGAAATACGCATCCTAACCGGCGTACTGACAGGCCACTGCACCATAGGTGTAATGGCAAATTGGCTGGGCATTAGCTCACCAGACTACTGCAGGAGCTGTTACGATACAGAAGAAACCGAGGCCATCAAACACCTGCTCTGCCAGTGTCCAAACCTCCAGACATCTCGACTTCGCTATCTGGGCAACAGATTTTTCGAAGACTTAGAGGACGTAGCGCAGGTACCACTGACGGACACAATCAGGTTTGTCAAGAAGACAGGTTGGTTCTAATAGGCTTACCAGCAACAATAATTTTAAACGGAGTATGGTAAGTGTTCTTATTGTGAGTGAAGTTTTGTACCACATTAAACACAAAAAGGGATCACAATGGACCAATAGGCCCCCGTGCGAGCACAGCAAATGCTGTGCACTTCCCTTCAAACCTAACCTAACCTAGAACTTGTAAAATAAATAATTCTACAGGTTTTCCACAAATTTGCAACTGTAGACATGTAAGTTAAAATTGAATTACATATAACAATTCTTCAGGAAAACCTATACAATAGCTGCATTTTATTATCGCTCAGATCTGATTCGGATTGAATTTGCATTCAAAAATACATGTACTACAACAATAACACAAGATCCAAATGAAATCCAGATGAAAAGGTAAATCTTGTGTTATTGTTGTAGTACCTGCATACATTTTTGAATACAAATCCAATATGTATCAAATCTGGGCGATAGTAAAATTCAGCTAATTTTACAGGCGATTTGCATTTACATGTACCTACCTGTAAAATTGTATCAAAAAGACTAAAAATTGCTATTTATTTTTTATTTGCATCGCTGATATGAGAGCACCTCAACAACAAAATTATTTTTATTTTTTTACAATTGTATATTTATTTGCGAATCGCTTGTATTCTCAGTGAGAGTCTTACAGGACCTGTACCTGTAGAAAGCTATTTTCTTGACGTTTATCATTTGTTAGTGGTTACTTTTGTATTTAATATTAACAATCGATAATGGCCATAGTGAAGAATTGATAGCGATTATCCGTATTTAATGAAAACTAAGGAAAAAAAAGAGTATCCCCTCCGTCGGCGAGATTTAAGCCCACGACCGTTCTATACAAAAACGATTAGATCTAACCTAAAACTAACAGGATACTTATTCTTAATTAATGATCCTTATGTGGACGCCCTAAACTTAACTATAGCCTTATAATTATGGCCTAAGAACTTAGAGTTTTTCTTTTAAATTCAGCATCGTTATTAACAATTTATATTTGATATAAAACAAAATACAAACTACATACTCTACTTAGGTTAGGTTAGGTTAAAGTGGCTGTCAACAGAAGGCCGACACACTTAGACCAGAATTAGGTCCATTGTGATGCCACACGGATCGAGGGGTTTCCCCACTACTAGTTAAACCATTTAGAGCTTCTTATGAAGCGCGATAGACTTCTAACGTCAGCGTTAGCCAAGTCGTTAAGATTGTTAAGCAAGAAATCTCCCAGATGAAGATTTCTATTGTGGGAGAGAGCTGGACATGTACAGAGAAGGTGAAGTATAGTCTCCTCCTCCTCTTCGTCCAAGCAACTTCTACAGAAATCGTTAGAATAAACGCCAAGCCTCGATGCATGCTTGCCTATCAGACAGTGCCCTGTAATGGCACCTATAGTGGAGCTAATATGCAGTCGGTTTAGTGAGATCAGACTCTTAGAGCGTCGCAGGTCCAGCTTTGGCCAGATGTGCTTAGTCGCTAGACATGTATTACTACCTGTCCACCTAAGGTTTGTTCTCTCGATTGCAGATAGCTTGAATAAAAAACATACTCTACTTACTTGTACTACTTTACGTATTCTTCTATGTAAATTTAATTAGGATTTTGAGCACTCGCTGCCTGGCGCAGCAAATGGTCAAAATCCCAATTGCTTTTCGAGCGCCTGGCAGTCTTCAACGTTCGCATGCCCGCCGGGAGCCGACCGTAGCCTTACAGCATCAGCCACCTCCCGAAAGCACCACCACAATGAGCCCGGCCTCGCCCAGAAAAGACCTGTGTTGACCCATCCCCCCTCAAAAAGTCACCAAAATTCGGCGAATTACTTTTCCGTATCGCATTTATCCCTCTCCGCTATAGCGGTACTAAAACGGAGGAGCTCATGAGCATTCATTGGCGACGGCCCCGCCGTCTATGAGCCGCTTACCTCTCACGCTACGTTAACGGTGGTATAATACCGGGATATCATCCCATCAATATGTCGGAGCTTAATCTCTATGTATATTTCATTGGGGTAGTAAGCTCCAAAGATCAGGCTATTGTCGCTGGTCATTTCGCTTGAAACGTGCCCTCGAGTCACCTAATGAGGAAATTATCAATCCTATTCAACTGAGCTTCATCATATAGGACTTTGTTCGGATAATATTTTATACAGTTGAATTCAGGCGTTCGGAAGTCGGAACAACTGAAGACATGGCCTAAGGCATTGTCTCTCCAAAACCCTGTACCACATATACCTTCCAATGCCCCTGATAATGTGTAATAACAATATCAGCAGCCTCCAAGGACAGGTGTCTTAATTCGACGTTTGGGATACCATCCTCGCCGCCGACTTTTTATTCTTTAGTGACTCGAAGTCACTCATGAAGCTGAAGATCATTTTCCGAGACAAATGTGATGTCGTCCCTTAGCGACAACTGCGTTAGAAAGTCCGACACACTAACCATTAAATAAACTAATAAGATATAAATATCTAAATGATATTGTTACATCCAGGCTAGGATTCGAAAAGATAAAACGTAATTCTATTAAATTAATCTTTATTTGTTCTCTTTCAATTTAATTCTTGATTATTATTCTAATAAATCACTTATTTAATTCAGCAATTCACTTTCACAATTAATCACTTTAAATAAACAATCACTTTTCCCTTATTCAATACTTCCACATTTTCACTATACTTTTCACTACTGTCATCTATCGCACCGCGATAAAGAACGCGGTTCACAACTATAATGTCTTGGGTGCTCCTGCGACATCTATTTATATCTCCTAGTGACACCTCTCGAAATTTCCAGATTCGTTAAGTTCAGAAGGTTCGAGAACAACATAATTAGTTATTCCATAGCTATTCAAACTGCTTTTCAAATGCTGCTAATTATCGGTAATATGGCTCCCTACTATATTTCGCTGCAACTTGACTAATTGATGCTGAATGTCACAGTTTGAGCAAACATGCAACAATATCCCCCTCTTAAACTTGTTCGTCCCGAACAAGCACGTCAATATTTTCACCATGGTAGCGATGGAGACGATCCACATGGACAACTTTCAGCTTGCCTCTTCCTCGCTGTATCCGGTAGACAACATCGTTGATGCGCTTCACTATCTTATAGGGTCCTTCCCAATCCTGCTGCAGTTTAGATGACATGCCTTTTCGGCGATGAGGGTTGTATAGCCATACCAGATCTCCTTCCTGGAATCCTGTGGTGGTTGCTTTTATATCGTACTTCGTCTTCATGCGGTCGCTGGATATCCGAATCTTATCTCTAGTTTTCCGATGAATGTTTCTGATGATTTCTCTGAGATCCGCAACATAATCATCTTCATTCGTTGCTTCATCAGTCGGAGATCCAAACATCAATCCACTAGGTAACCGGATGGTTCGACCAAAAAGAATTTCGGATGGAGTATGTCCTGTTGTGTTATGAACTGCGCTTCGATAAGCTAATAGGAACATGGGGATCTGCTTGTCCCAGTCCCGCTGGTAGTCGCCAACAACCTTATAAAGGTGTTCTTTTAAGGTTCTATTGAAGCGTTCCACCATTCCGTCCGATTGTTGATGAAGCGGGGTTGTTCTTGTCTTCTTAATCTCTAGTAGCTGGCATACCCCTTGAAAGATCTTCGACTCGAAGTTTCGAACTTAGTCCGAGTGCAATTCCATTGGTACGCAAAATCTGTTTACCCAGTTGTGGACAATCTGCTCTACCACTGTTTTAGCTTCTTGGTTAGGTATAGCAAATGCTTCAGGCCATTTAGTGAAGTAGTCCATCACTACGAGGATATAGCGGTTTCCACTGTTGGTTTCTGGAAACGGTCCTGCGATGTCAACTGCAATCCTTTCAAAGGGCGCTCCAACGTTGTATTGATGCATCTTGCCTTGCATTCTTACTCTCGGGCCCTTACTGGCTGCGCAAGTGGCGCATTTTCGGCACCAGTTTTCGACATCGTCTCTTGCGTGGATCCAGTAAAAGTGTTCTCGCACTTTTTCGAGTGTCTTATTTACTCCCAAGTGACCTCCGGACACTCCATCATGCAGTTCCCTAAGCACTTCGTTGACTTTCGATCTGGGTACCACCTGCTGCATCACGGCTGATGTTCCATCCGAACTTTCCCATTTTCTTCTCAAAATGCCATCCTGCACATGAAGTGAGTCCCATTGTGGCAAGTATGCCTTCAGTTCCGGACTCTTATTGGAGATCTGCTGCCAGTCCGGGTTTTCCTCATGTTCCTTCCAGGCGAGAATCGGCTCGATATCCGGGTCTTCCTGTTGAGCATTCCGTATCTCCCGTGCACTCCAGCCGCTAATGGGCTCTCATCCGTTGGACTGATACTTTATCTTTTTCCTCCTGGCGTACGCAATGTTTACAATCAGCCTTGCAGGGTCGCCGGCAGAGGGCATCTGCGTTGGAGTGAAGAGTTCCCTTTCGGTGCTGTATCTCGTAGTCATACATCTGCAGCCGCTCAATCCACCTCGCGACTTGTCCTTCAGGGTTCTTAAACTGAAGCAGCCACTTTAGAGACGCATGATCTGTACGCAGGATGAATTTCTGGCCATATAAGTACTTGTGGAAGTGCTTTGTTGCCAGGATCAAAGCAAGGAGTTCCCGCCTGGTTACGCAATAGTTCCTCTCCGGCTTGGATATCACTTTACTGAAGTAGGAAACTACTCTCTCTTGGCCATCATGGATCTGCGAAAGAACGGCTACGATCGCAACATTACTAGCGTCGGCATCTACAATAAATGTTTTTCCTGGAGTAGGGTACGCTAGAATTGAAGCATCACACAGTTGGTGTTTGAGACTCTTGAAACTCGCTTCGCATTCACCTGACCATTTGAATGGTTTTCCCTTTTCCGTCAGTTGGTGCAAGCTCTTTGCGATCCTTGCAAGTTCTTCACAAACCGTCTGTAGTAAGTTGCAAGTCCCAGGAAGCTCCTCAGTTGGTGTTTGTCTTTGGGAACGGACCAATTTTTCACCGCATCGACCTGCTCTGGGTCAGTCCTTACTCCCTCGGACGAGATGATGTGCCCCAGATATTTCACCTCAGATCTAAAGAGATCACACTTTTTCGGGTTAAGCTTTAATTGTACACCTCGTAGTCTCTGGAACACTTCCTTCAAGTTATCTCGATGTTCTTCAAACGTTTTTCCAACCACGATGACATCGTCCAAGTAGACCAACACGTTTTCCATGTTAGCCCCAACAAAACACGCTCCATTAGACGCTCAAAAGTTGCGGGCGCGTTACACAGTCCAAATGGCATTTCTCGCGGTCTTCCGGATGGATCTGCACTTGCCAGTAGCCGCTCTTCAGATCTAGAGTGGAAAACCATCGGGCTCCGGACAGTGTATCCAGAGTAACGTCAATCCTTGGTAGAGGGTAGCTATCCTTTTTGGTGACATTATTCAGTTGGCGATAGTCTACACAGAACCGAGTGCTGCCATCTTTCTTTTTGACTAGGACAAATTGACTGCCAAATTTATTGTTAGTATGACCTCTCCATACACTTTCGCTGTCGCTCCTGTTGCTGTTTTCAGACAGTAACTGCTGGTGTTGTGCAACCAACACTGACGGACGATGTCCCTCCTTATAATGGAAGCGGTGGCACCGGTGTCGATGGTTGCCACGCACTTATTTCGACCGACCGATATAGGCTTCAACTGTTAGACTCTGGTTTCCGCGTTTGGTTTGGGAGACTTGAATTGTGGTCCTGGGGTCGTCGATTCCGGAAACCAACTTCTGCCCCGCGAAGCTGGTCCTTACATGTTTCCCGACTGCTGGTTCTGCCAAGCTATATCTGCAGGATGGATGTTATCCCTGCCAGATGCTTCTTCGTTTCGTCTCCTAGGCCCGCAATGTGGACAACTGCCTTGTCTGGGTGGAGCTCTGCACTGTCTCTGTAGGTGCCCTATTTTTTTGCAGTTCCAGCAGCACATTTGACCTCTGTTATCTCTGTTTCGGTCTACGATGTCTGCTCTTTGACATGAGCATTCAACGGCTGTCATTTCCTTTACGCGGTTTAACACATGCGATGCCTGATCAGCAGCTTGCATTGTCAAGGCAAATGCTAGGGCCTCAGTGAGAGTCCTCTTTCCAGTCATTCTTACGGCCATTTGCAGTTGTCTATCTTCAATGGCTTGGATAAACGCCTCCACAGCCATTTCATTGATGAGAACCTCACCTTCTATATCTGCTTGCAGCTGTTGGAGTGTTTCTCCCCTCTTCTGGACTCTACTGCGTAGCTGGACCCTATACACTTGCTGCATATGCTCATCCCCGAAGCGCATCTCTATATCCTTTTCTCGAGCCTTCAGCTTCTTCACTTTTTCGAGCTCTTTAGCCAAGTTCTCGAAGTTTGTTTCATGCTTGCAAAACGTCTGATGGATTTCGTCGAATTTGGTTTCAACCTTCTCGAACTTATGGTCAATTTCTTCGAGTTTTCCTTCGAGAACATTTTTAAAATCTTCCACAGCGCTCTTTTGGGCGGCAACTATGGAATTATTTTGTTCTTCCAATTTGGAATCTAGAGAATTCTTCTGTTCATCAAATTTAGAGTCCATTGATTCCAATTTGGAATCTAGAGAATTCTTCTGTTCATCAAATTTAGAGTCTATTGATTCCAATTTGGAATCTAGAGAATTCTTCTGTTCATCAAATTTAGAGTCCATTGATTCCAATTTGGAATCTAGAGAATTTTTCTATTCATCAAATTTGGAATCTAAAGAATTCTTCTGTTCATCAAACTTGGCCAGAAGTAATTCCATCATAGCAGTCATATCAATGCCTGTACTTACTTGTTCTTCTGCTACGTCGAACAAAACGGACTTGGGGTGTTCTCCTTCGTTTTCAACAGCTTCCTGCAGTCGAAGCACCTCCACCTGTGGAGAGATTCCGCTTTTCTAGTTCAGCTTTTAACTGCGGTATACTGAGCTGTAGCAATTTCAATGTACGGCCCATTATTGTTTTTCTTTTTTTTTAAACTAATTCACTTCACTTTAATTTCACAATGAACACGTTTTATCCCACTTCTGACACCAGTGTTACATCCTGGCTAGGATTCGAAAAGATAAAACGTAATTCTATTAAATTAATCTTTATTAGTTCTCTTTCAATTTAATTCTTGATTATTATTCTAATAATTCACTCATTTAATTCAATAATTCACTTTCACAATTAATCACTTTAAATAAACAATCACTTTTTCCTTATTCAATACTTCCACTTTTTCTCTATACTTTTCACTACAGTAGTGTAACTGACAGCTATCGCACTTCTTTATCGCGGTTCACAACTAGAATGTCTTGTCTTGGGTGCTCGTGCGACATCTATTTATATCTCCTAGTGACACCTCTCGAAATTTCCAGATTCGTTAAATTCAGAAGGTTCGAGAACAACATAATTAGTTATTCCATAGCTATTCAAACTGCTTTTCAAATGCTGCTAATTATCGGTAATATGGCTCTCTACTAGATGGCGCTGCAACTTGACTAATTAATGCTGAATTTCACAGTTTGAGCAAACATGCAACAATATATATAAAGCAACAATATAAGACACAAAATTGTTTACACTTCAACTGTAAAAAGTCGGAATCCTTTTTCTAACCTCCGGAACACTTTTGAATACTTTTTTTTTAATTGCTTGATTTCTTTCGTTTCATTTTTTCATTTCATTTCTTTTATTGAGGCTTTTTGAAAAAATATACATTTTCTTAACAATAACTGTTTAACATAAATAGTAGATATATAGCCGACTTATCAGTTATGCCTCTCAAAGCAATTCAAAGAAATAATTTTATTTAATGACTTACACATATTTGGTAGATAAATATAATATTTTGTATAGCAAAAGTTATTTTGTATGCTTGCTCTCGGCATACTTTACTTTATTTTATTTCAAAATACTTAAAAATAATTAAAAATACATAAATATACTTAAAGATATACCTAGATATACCATATAAGCTCAGAAATTTCTTTCGGTTCTTGAAAAGCGAAAGCGCTTTTTATTTCGTTTTTTACAGAAACCCAGCCCTGTAGTTTTGTGAAATGGGCCCTCTTGTAAAATGAATTCAAAAGTAAAGTATGTAATAATATTTGCTTTAAATTTCTAACCGAGGGGTCGTGCGTTCAAATCCCACCGGGGCCACCCATTTTTTTTTCTTAAGTACATAATACAGAGAAAATGCTGGTATAGTTATTAAAAGTATTTAAAGAAATAAATAATAAACAACAATAAAAAAAAATGCCGGCCGAATCTTTGTCTGTACCTGATTCAGCCATCTGTGTCTTCCATCCTTGTCTAGGGGAGTGCTAACTTGCTCTCCTTTCAAACTACACGCGGTAATTATTTTAAATTTGGTTTAAGTAAGGGCAAAAAGCGAATAAAGTTTAGCGAATTATAATCCAATAAAAAAAGAATTCAGACATTTATGCACATTTATAGGGATTTCACTTAAGTTCCACACAAACAGTGTTGCTATAAATGATACACTCTTACGTTGATACCAAATAAGATTACTAGGAATTACACTCCAGATGTATCAAACTTCCGGCGGTTATAAACAGCATGTGGATTTTAAAAATTTGTGAATTTAAAAAGGAAATGAATAATGTGTGATATTGAAAATAATATTGTGTTTTACTTATATTGCGAGCATTGCTTTAATTTGAGTTATACAGTCGCGCAGGTTGACCTTATTTAAATTTGACGCATTTTGTGTGAGACAGCTCATGGATTTGTGTGTATTTAACTTTTATAATGCGACTTGAATCCATTGTGTTCAGCCAGTTAAATGTGAATGAAACTACAGTGGTTATTGGATATAAGAAAGTCTGACACAAGTCTCGCTTAACAGATGCACAAACGCATCTTCCGTTTGCTACTTAAAAGTTAAAGGCGTCAACGATGCAACAAAATGAAAAAAAAATGGAAACATTCGTTGTAAGAGAATTAATATCATTCATATGATGAGATGTCGATTATCAATCAACTATCGACATTAACAATAGGCGCCTACGCCTTCTGCGACTATCCTCTGGCAGAATTGCGAACGCTTCCAGAAGAAAAAGGGCGATATTCGGTCCATAAATTTGAGCGATTTAACTTTGACTACTCGGGAGAGTGCCTGGGTCAACATGATTCATGATATTTTTACTTTTAGAGAAGAGTATTATGTATATCCATATTTTTAGCTAAATTAATAGCTGTTTCATTTCTATATTGCCCAGATTCAAATACAGAATGAAGAAAAACCCTCGATAAATCTTATTTATTCCCGTCCATACATTGCTTCGCTCGAATCTGAACATCCTGATCAGTCTTAAGCATTTTTTTGCACAATGGGCAATGATACGAGTATTCTAGCGCCTATTTGAACTAAAAAAAATTACAAACTTGAAAATTTAGGCGACGATGAAACTGATACCGATACTGGTTCAGTCCCAGTTTTTGGAGAAGCTCCCGCTGCTGCCAATTCTTTGGGGTGTTTCTCATAGTTGCAGAGTGTAGGCGATTAAATTAAAAATAATTCAAACCATCGCCGACTTGGAAAACTTGAGTAACTGGCCCTTTTCATTTTTTAAACTTTGTATGTGCTTCCTGTTCGATTTTGAAATTTCGGCTGTAGATGTGATGCTCAATTCATGGGCTTTAAAAAGTTAATGTCGTCCTGCAATTTCTTCTGCAGCTCCTGGGCGGCAACCAAGCTCACTTTGAGGCAATTGATTTCGTCAATATATTGAGTTGAAGTTAATTGAGCGAGAATGAACATTTTTGACATTTCTTTAATTTTAAGGTTCTCTGCACCAAACTTTACCATTTCTTTAATTTTAAGGTTCTCTGCACCAAACTCAGATAATTGTCTTTCGAATTGTTTAGCAACTGTTTTGTGTTCGAGAATGGACACATATTCTGGCTTATCATTTGATTGCTTTGCTTTGGATGCATTTTTGGGAATACGTTTGAAGGACGCTTTTTTTTAAAGAACAAGAAAATAAAGAACAAAGAAAATTTTACAATTTCAATATACCAATTGAAACAGCTTTCTTAATATACTTTTGAAATTGCGACAGAAAACAATCTGTCGATGAAAATGATCTGTCAAATAATGAATCGTCTACAATTCGCATATCGTGTATGTACTCGAAAAAGAAATTTATTACAATTTTTCCGTATGCAACCACTGCGACACATACAAAATATGTAACAAATATCTCCATGAAATTTCTTTGGTCAGGTTGTAAAACAGCTGTCAACAGGAATTAAATATGACAATTGATATATCAGTTTGTTATTTATTCTTTTATATAAGTCCGTATGACTTTCTTCTGATTTACTTGATAGGCCAATTAATTACTTTAATAAATTTAACATTTTTGCCTTATTCATTTTCATTCAAATATTTCTATCAATCGCGATTTCACAAATTGTTTTGATTCTTCAATTGACGTTTCTGCTGTCATGTAGTTTGGTTACTACATCTTACTATTTACAAAGCATTCCCTTACTTTTTCATAACTTCTTCAATCTCTGAGAAAATCTATCCCCACTCCTCGAAATATGAGAAGTTACTTGAAGTTACTTGAAAAGTAAGGGAATGCTTTGTAAATATTAAGATGTAGTCAAAATATATAATATAATTGATTTTTGACAACCATAATAAGGGTGTAAGACTTTCATAGCGGAAAAGTATTATTTTTTTACTAAGTTATCGTTGTTATTACTGTTTATGAAAGCTAAAATTATATTTTCGTAATGTTTTTTATATATTTATTTTTGGTAATGCTTTTTTCAGTATTACATGAGTTCAATATTTAAAAAAATTGCAAGTAGGTACCACTTTTTTTGCATTATATATCATTAACGTTAGGCAAAAAGGTCTTAAATCAAAAAATTGCATTTTGGGTTTTTGATTGGGTTTAACTCATTTTTTTTCTCTTTCGTTTGGTATTAACGACTTAAGTTTAGCACAACTGCTTCCCATCGTAATAATTAATTTAATCCCGATTTGCAAATAATTAAAATGTTTTAAATTTGGTTTAACGAAAAACTGCAGTTTCTGACTTAAGACCTTTTTGGCTAACGTCAAAGATATTGCATCTGCTAGTGATTTAAGTGGCAACGCTGGACTCATAAGACAAATGATTGTTATTCTATTTGTTTCAGTCCGTTTCTTTATTTATTCCATTGTGGATATTTCGGATACAACATTCAAAAATTCTGTCGTTTATGTTCCTATATCCGGAAAAAATAAAGAAACACTCTTAAGTTCATTATAGTTGGCCCTTTACTTTGAAAATTTTTAAAGTTAATGCTAGATTGTCCTTTGGCATGCCAAACGCGACTGCATATTTTATTCCCAGTACATCTTCAAATATCGATGTCGGGAAAATTTTAGATGTTTAGAACCAACCCTACAACATAATTTAGCAAAAAAAGTTCACGCATAAAAATAACTCCACCCGCTAGCTTTGAATTTCTTTGGCTGAACTTTCTTATGGTTTTAAAAAATTATCCGTGTTCCATCGAAGATGCTTCCAGATCCTTATGACAGGCTTTCGGCTGGATTGCCATTATAGAGCCGTTGTGAATTCTTTCGGCCTTATCTTCGTGTCCAATTGCTCATGCGTCCCAACACCCCAGAAACAATTTATTTTGTGGCATTTCCACGTCCACCGCCGTCAGCGTCTTATTGAGCACCAAAACGTCATTGACTTTCGATTTGCTAAATATCTTTGGAAACATAAACGACGAACAGCACTCAGCGCAGATACTCAACTAAAAGTTATAAAACAACATAGTAATTTTTGACAACTTGCCTAAAGCTTGACTGAAAAACCGTTTTCTTTTATATCAAAACAAAATAAAATATTGGGCATTAACGGCCAGCACAGAGCCTAAAACCTAGCTTCTCCAGTCAATTGCTTGTGCAAAGTGAAAGGGACCTACAACCAACCCCGAACGGGAAATTTGAGAAGCTTCTCTTTGTCAGACATGATTTGAACCTGATACCCCTAGATAAGTAGTCCAACGCACTAACCACTGAGTCGTTTTATAACAAATGACTCAGAAACTACACTTTTTGTAGTCAAGCGACGAAGCTAGGATTGATGCACAATTTGCACCCAAGGCGTCAATTTAGTCAGCACATAGCCTGCGTAAGGTTTTGTTCTTTGTAGATTAAAAAATCTTTTCGCAACTATAGAAATAAACTACAATCGCAAACTCTATTAGCGTACTTACCAAAATGCGTAGGTAGTTCGAAAAGCTAAAACACGTCGACTACATTGGCTCGACTACATCGAGCTAATAGAAAATAATGCTCCAGTAAAGAGGATCTTCTTCCCAGCCCCAGGTTCGAAACGACAAGGAAAACCGAACCTCCGTTTGTAGGGCCAAGCCATTGCGCTTGGTCTGGACAACTGGAAGGAGCGTGCTTGGGGTCGTGGAGGATGAAAGGCTGCAGTGTCTCAGGCAGAGACTCTTCACGGGTCGGGTCGAGTCGGGTCTCGGGAACCCGTTAAGTAAGTACGTAAGAAGAAAGAAACTACAACATTTTCAAAAACGAAATCGGTTGGTTTATTATAAAATGTTTCTACGAAATGATGCGACGATCATTATGGATCGCGATTGCTCTGAACTAAATAAATAGGCCAAATAGGCCAATTAAAAATTAAAGCTAGATGGCTATAGATCTGAATGTAGTTAATGGTAGTTGTGTTCCTTTGAGCTAGAGAATGTCAAACAAATTATAGTTCAGCAGATACAGTACTAACTTAAATCTGCAGTGACAGGAATGGATAGAAGATTAAGGCAATATATGCATGCGCTTAAGATACGTGTGGACGTGCAGAAACGATGGAAAATCAAGTGAATGTGTGAAGTGCAGTTCAATTGCTGGAGTCATTTTCCAACGCGACTCTCCAATAAAGAATTCAACTAAATAAACTTTTGTTCACTTTAATGTTTATTTGGACACCACACATACCACAGATTAAATTCATAAATGCAAAATTAAATTTGAGTTTTACCAGCGCTTTTCTAAGTCTATATATTCTCAGTCTTCTGCGACAAGAGGCATACAAAACCTCATCGATACAACACGGGTTTAGTCGAAAATTAGTCCATTACTTGCTTCACATAAATTTAGGCTGACGACGAATTGTCTCCAAGTCTAGCATGTTTTCTTGTTGACTTGGAGAATTCAACTTTCTTATATTAGCTGACGGTGATAAATTATTATTTTCCTCCGGCAGAAGGCGATATTTCTTCAAATACTTGTATGAAGCAGTCGATAAATCGCTGGGACTCTTGCCGTAGTTTTCTATGTTCTTCAATGGGGATTCATAAACATTTTTTGCGTACTGAGGTTGTTGTGCGGCGGGCGATACATGCAGTCCTTGCAGTAACTCACTAAGCTTCTCGTTGGGTAAATATTTCAATGCCAGCTCATTCATTACCATACTTTGTTCGGTGGCGGACTTGGGAAAGCTAGAAACAATATCTGTACGTGGAAGGTTTGGAGGACGAAATTCCTGCGGACTAAATTGTTTTTGTATAGGTGGTGATTCAATAACGACATTAATTTTCTTTTGAAAACGATAAGAGTCATCTTCTTCAATGGAATCCTCTTCTTCGATGGAGTCGTATCTGATGTAGGCTCGTTTTTGCGGTAAAGGACCTTTGATAAATAAAAAATTAAACATATTCGGTCAAAATAGCAAAAAGCATGTGTAGTTGTACAATTTAAAGGTCAGGCAGCCTTCTAACTTTTTTTTTAACGACTCCAAAGGTATATTTATTGGCAAAACCCGATTATAGAAAAACCACAAAACCGCTACAACACTACCATTAGAAACGACGTTTTATATGTATGTATTATAAATTACACTTCTATGTCATAGCTGATGCAATCAAAGCGAAAAGCAATGTTGTTGAATGAGATCCGGATTCTTTAGTTTATCAAAAATATGTACAAAAACATGTAATTGTATTCTTACCAACAGAGGGTTGAGTGTCCCACTGCGTAGCAGCATCTTTTGATTTATGCAATATCGCCTCATTCTCTGTTTTTCCGTGAGCTATCATGAAATGCTGTAGTATCTCCATTAGACGACGTTGCTCCAAACGCATACCGACTATCATTGTTTTGATTTTAGCAATATCTTCCTTTGTGGCTAGTTTGTCTATCAGATCGTTTGTTTCATCTAATGAAACTGACTCTGTTTGTGTTCCTGCGCAAATCGTCAAAGTATTTACATTGTTGTTCTGTTGTGGCAGATGTATTTGATCGAAGGTCCTCTGTTGACTGCTCATTTTACAACATGGAGCTATTGCCGTGTACGTTGGATTACAATGAGTCAATGGCGATTCCATATTACATTGTGGCTGTGTAAAAACGCAGAGATTTCTCATGGTTTTACTTGGTGGTTCAGATTTGGCTAGACAGAATTGCGAGCCAGAGGCATTCATTGTTGATGTACTAGTCACAGCAGTTCGCATTGGATACACGTTGGATCGCGCTGTCATGGTAGCGTATTCTGCACTTGAGACCTCCGCTGTAGGAGGATAGACAACATGTGGTAAGCACTGCTTTTTCCAGGCTGCATATGATGTTGTTGACGAAGGTGGAGTAGAGCTGGCCTGTAAAGATTCTGGTTGTGTAAATACAATGGATACTTCAGGTACAGATGGACGAGCAGATGCTTCATTAGATCCCAATGTAGAAGGTTTTGGTGCACAACGTGGTACCAGGTCTTCGGTTTCTGGTTGATACATTTTAATTGTTCACTGACTTTGTTGTTACCAATTAAAGAAAACACGGTACATGAAGAAAAATATAAAAAGGCAAACAAATAAGTGGAAGATTATGTTTATAGATCGGCAGGTGTCAATATTGTGGATTGTGTTCAGCGTTGCCAAGGAGTTAATGAAAAATGTATCATTACAAAAAAGTATTAGCGTGTAGCATTTTGTGTTGAATGTGTTGCAGTATATTTCTTCAGCTTTCTCAGTAGGTATGTAGTAATTTTTCAAATTATCACTTCCGTGAATTAATTAAATTCCTTAAGGTACAGTACCAACTTTTCACACTTTTAAATTTCTTTTTAAATTTCCAGTTTTTTGTTTTTAAATTCCAAAAAATCCAAATCCAAACAACAAAAATTTTAAATCCCGCAACACTTTTGAATACCTTTTGTTTTAAAATGGATTTACTATTTTTTTTTTGGATTTGTAATTTTTTTAATCAAAATTTGAATTCTGACACATATATATAGGGTTGCGAACTGTCATTTTTTACAAAAACATAAGTTACTTGCTACGTAGTTAAAGGCGAGTTTTTTGAACCCCCTTCGGGCCTTCGGGATAGGGATTAGAATTTACTCGAAGTAGGCATGACGGTCGTAAGAGGCGACTAAAATCCAAACTTGGGAGCTCCCCCACCAGCGCGACTCCAGATGGTTCATAGGGGATCCTCGGTACGATACGCTTGCTATCCGGGGTCGTAGGGTTATAGCAGAGATGTAAGTGACCAACCAAGGGCAATTGCTGAACTCATCGACTATTGCGACACCGGAAAGATGAGCAGTAGTTATATGTGTGATAGGTATGTTGCAGGAGTTTGGACGGTTGGGATTTGAAAATGACAGGAGACCGGATGGGGATGGGACTACTGGAAGGGAATCGTGATGGGAAGGAAGGTGTTGTGTGCGAGGAGCATGGCACGCTTGCGTTGCTCGGCCGAGCTCGCCGGACTGGGGGGATTCTTGTCCCCGCACAACAACGAGTACCTATGCACAAAACAAAAATCGTGCCAAGACTTAGAAGATGTTTTTCCTAAAAGCAGACGGACGTTGTCACATTAAGAGGGCGCTGAAGATGGAACCAGCGCGGCCTATACCCACCCTACCTGGAAGTTCCTTGGCCATATCGGAACTTCCCCAAAGAGGCGGATGCCTCAGCCGGATCAAGCCATCCACCGAATTGCTTTAGCGCACCTTACTCCACCCCTGAAAATAAAATTAGGCCTCCATTAAGCCTTTAAGGGCTTACCAGAAAAAGTAAAAAGAATCACTTAAAGGCACAACACGGTTATGTTTCATTTGAACATCTTATGGCGATTTATTATAAAAAACTGAACAAACAAATTTTAAGATTTAAAATCAAAAATATGGTGAGTTAAATTTGTTTCCAATAAAAAAAAACAGCAGACGCGACTTCAGGAGTTTTAATTACCTGACACGGGATTTCATTGAACAAAAAAAAGACTATGACAATCTATGAACGATAACCCTACCTACTCGTACAAGGAGCTCTCTGTAGATACGAACTGATTAATAACGCGAACTATGGACCGATAGGAAACTAAACTTATTACAATAATATAACAAAGAAAAATTAAAACAAAAGAACAAATCCTCAGACTCTATAAAAAGGTAAAAAAAATTAATTTAATACATATCTACTTGACTTAAATCTATTTACATCTACTTAAACCTAGTAATATCAAAAATATTTAATAAAATCTTTATGTAATCTGTTTGTGTATTCCCTTTAAAAATTTTCCTTTTTGAAAGGACAATGTTGAACTCATAGAAACCTTACGGAGCATTCAGCCCAATCATGAATAAAAATTCCGCGAGAATTTTTTTCACTTTCCTCTACTCTCCTATTCTGAATGATTTGAAACCGGGAAACTTTTCCCTTTTCACTTTCCTCCTATCCTAAGCAAACTTCGAAAAAGAGGAAAACTTCTCTAAGAGAAAAGTAGGTATCACAAACGTCAAAAGAATAGCGGAATGCGATCGCATTTCTCAAAAGTTTTTCTCCAACAATCCAACCGAGAAATTAGATGGAAATGTGAGTTTTATATTTGTTAATGAACATTTGAGCTGTAAAATATTATTAATTTTAATTTTGAGTGTCGAAAACTGTTAACAAGGAACAAGCTAAGATTTTGATCAAATCTAATCTAATCTAATTTTTTTATTAATAAAAACTATTTTTTTATAGATTTTATAAATATATTAAAAAATTTACAAGCTGCTGGGAATACCATCTCTTATATTTTGTGCTATAGTCAAATACTCGGACCTGGTTGAGGAAATTACGTCTTCGTTGTTCAGACTCAGAGGTGCATCATTGACAGGGACCTCTAATTTAGGTTCTGTAGATTCTACCTTGAACCTAATGCATATATTATGTAGGGCGAAACATACATTAATAATTTTAGCTACTTTTTCTGGGGTATAGTACAGGTCCCTAGCACCAAGAATACATCTCCATCTATTCTTTAAGACGCCATTAGTGCGTTCAATAACGTTCCGATATTATGAGTGAACATCGTTGAACTTCATTTGTGTCGAACCTTTATTTGGTAGCCTGTAGGGTGTCATAAGCACCGGTTCCAATGGATATCCCGCATCTCCTTTTAACAAAATGAAAAATTAAAGAAAAAAAATTTAAAAATGCAATAAAAATTCTTAAATAAGCGCTTGTACCCAGAAGCCAAGAGTTTCTTACTTCACGTAAATATTCCTCTTCAAAGTATGACCGAAGATCGCTAACATTCCATATTAAAGCATCATCGCATTCACCAGGATGAGAAGCATATACGTACTATATATATATAGGTATAGTTAATTTATCATCGCATACCTGAAATTTGTTAATGTTATTATTCAACTTGAAACCAATGCATTTTAAACCTATGTACTAGCATAAGGTTTAAACTATAGTATCCCTTTCTGTTGTAATACAGATGTTTATTTTCTGAGGGCGCTATTATTCTAATATGCGTGCCGTCAATACATCCCACAACACCAGGAATATAATGTTTTATATAGAATGCCAGGCTATTGCTTCTTTTTTCCTGATCATTTTTGCATATGCGATTCCATCGTGAATATAGCTCTCTTTCAAATATGTCCAAAACGTTTGCAAGAACTTTGCAAAAGCTGGATTGGGCAAGACCAACATCATGATCCTTCCCAACACCAGTTCTTTCTTGCTTCCTGGGAAGATTCTGTGAGCACGTTGAGTAAATATTTGAACGCGCACTTATTGACGCGAAAATATTTTTGAAATCTGTAAAAGTAGGTAAAGATTTGCGTGTGAAACCAAACTACAAATGCATCAGTCTTTGCACTTACATGTTTTGAGGTAATTCCAATGGATTGGAGCTGTCTCTCAAGTTCCTTCTTATTTTACGACGGTTTTGGTATTCAATAGCTGCTAATTCCTCTGCCACCATTCTGAATGCGACACTTAACATTTTAACACGAATTTTTCATGAAGAACAATCACAAATCACCTATATTATATTTATTTTAGCAAATTTATAAAAACTATTCAATTTTTATTCTTCTGACAGAATTCGCAAAATGACAATTAAATCCCCTAAATAGCTGATTTCGAAACTTCAGAAATTCCTTCTCCCGGATTCGAAGTGAAAAATGTTTCCCCGTTGATTCAGAATAGGAGGATTTAATTCTCGAGAAAAATAAAATTCTCGAGGAAAAATTCGCCGGGAATATTCATGATTGGGCTGATTATGTATTTTCCTATAGGCTTCTTTGTTTAATTTTATTGTATTATGTACTTTATCTGTTGCCGTTTCTATTCTATGTTCGGATCTTATGTGCTATACGTTTCAATAAATTTCCGTTGTTCTGAGGCGTTCTGCGGCGGGATGTTGTGCCGTTACAAGCTGGGAACCGGAACCTTCTTTTTGTTCCAACTGTTCCAGCAACAAAAAAATGTCTGGATCTGAGCCAAATTATTGCGGCGGCCAAGAATTTCTTTTGATAATTATCTTAGAAATATTCTTTGACCGCCGATTGATCCCTTTTACTGCACAGCCACGACAACCCGTACGTACCTACACAAATTTAAAAATTAAAAAAAAAAAACGGCCACATTCCTTAAACTCTAGCACTCACCAGCGATATTTAAATATATTTTTATTTAAAATTAATTTGCCTTCCTATCTTCCAACTTATACGTGTACCACCTCTTTCTTTTTGGAAATGGATATTTTTAAATAAACTTTGACTTAATTACACTTTATTTCAATTTACATATTGCGCTTCGGATTTAAATCACCGCACGTCTTTCGCTTTTAACTTTGTACACTATTCTGCTAATTGTGATTTTACAAAATCCATAGTTAGCTAATAATGCCCAATTACACTCCCACCACCACCCACTACCACTATCCCAAAAACCCTATATATCCATACCCGTTTCTAGGTAACCCGCTACCCAGATCATGCTACCCTTTTCGAAACATCCCAACGTCCTACTCTTTGAAAAATTGCTTCCACATTCCACAGCCTCATCCGAAGAGCTTTCTTCCAGGAATCTATTACTTTTCTTTTCAACCATTGCTGTCAAATGACTGACATGTAAACAAAAGAAAGATAAATTCCGACAACATTTTGTGCATGCTGCCTTCATAAGTCAAGTCTTTTAATACATTTTGGGTATGAAAGTGAAACTAATACATCACATTTTATTTTATTTCTTTAAGGATTGGAACAAACATGGCATCCCGATTGGTTGCAACAACCTGGTCTACGTTCCGCAGCAGCAATTGCGATCTGACGTTGGGCAGGGAGACAAGGGGCGAGGCAGCTCGAGGACAGGTACTTTTGTTTTTATTGTATTTCTACCTAATGTATTCTTATATTTTGTTGTTTTCAGGCATTCCTGCGCTCACATATGCGACCATAACATATGTTGCGATGCCAATGCTCAGAGCATTCTTTTGGGGCAGCAGCAAATGCAACATGCGAGGAAACCATCTCCTGGATTTCATTCTATCTTCTGATCTCACAATCAACAATGTTGGCTCACAGCCAACTTTTGTGAAGTCAAGAAGACAGGAGGTGATCGACTTAACTTTATCAAATACATACTTTAAGGCGGTAACTGGAGGGTCTCTTCGGAGGTGTCCCTCTCAGACCATAGATATATCGAATTCCAAATCGATTGTGAAGCCATAACTTTGCGGGAGAGAAGGAATCTGAGAAAAACCAACTGGATACTCTTCAGGGAGGAGTTAGCAAAAACTCTCAAAACTCCCCGACTACCGAGACTGTGACTGAGCCGAGACAAGCAACTCAGCGTAACTAGTATATTGCGAAGGCTGTGGTAACGGACGAGGCCATCAAATTCGCTTTTGCGTCTTTTGACGGCTTCAAGTCACCATTCTGCAACAAGGTACAAAACTGCGCTCCAAAATCTAGTTGGTAGAATTAAGGGCGCGGTTGATGTGAAAGAACGCGCAATAGGCATTTTCATCGATATTGAGGGTGCTTTCGACAATGCGACTTTTGACAGCATGTACAGCTCTGCCAGATAACACGGCGTAGACGAATCATTGGTGCTGTGGATTAAATCAATGCTAATGAAGAGAACGTTGGTTACGGATGCGGATTGTGGGCGTTATGTTATATCGGGGGTAAACAGGTGCCCGCATGGCGGTGTTCTGTCTCCACTGCTGTGGTGATCAACGGTTGTTTGGTATAATAAGCTTTCACGTAAATACGTTACTGTTTTTTTTTCAACAAACTCCAAAGCAAGGTATGTCTCGGCTGCACTTGCCCAGCACGCCTGGCTCCGGCCTAGATGCATTATTGAACCTCCCGCCCCTTGATGTTTACATCATGCGGTGCACAATCAAAGCTATCTCACGTTTAAGAAGAGGTGGCTTTTGCTATAACTCGCACTAGAGTTTTGATGAACTTGCGCCACGGTTGTCCTTCGACTCTTCTGTTATGGATATGCCGTTCGATGATGACACCGGAACCTCGGCTGAAGGCAACTACAAAGCCGACTTTCCTCGTGTTCAGGACTGGCTCTGGCCAGACTCGGAGCCTGGAAAGGATAGTCAGGCTGCGCGTAAGGCCTTGCTCAACCCCTTAACCACCTCCAAAATGGTTCGTGAATGCAAGATCTCTCTGAATTCGGTCGGAAGGCTGAATTCACTTAGACTTGCCTGGGTCCCAGGTCATAACGGGATCATGGGCTAGACAGGGCTGAGAGGAGGGCTTCTCAGGACCTGAACCGGCGATATGTCTGCCTGCGTCATCGGTCAGCGCTTCTATAGACGGTTGGGTTTCATAAGAACACAATCGCAAATGGCATGACTATTTAGGGTGCAGACAGACTAAACGATTTCTCCCCGACGTCTGTAAAAAATCTGCGGCATTCTTGTTGCCTCTCAACAGAAAAAACTGCAGACAGACTACTGGCGTTCTTATGGGCTTTTGCCAAGCATGTTAAAGTGCTAGATCTAAGCGATACCACCAACTGCGAATCTTTTGGAGAAAGCGATGAACATTTCCTCTGTGATTGTCCTGCTTTTCTTGTATCAGGTGGCAGGTGTTTGGTGCTGATGTGGTGAGTGCAATAAACCTAAGCTCCTTATCATTGAAGTGCCTACTCGTCTTTCTTAGGAAAACTGGTAAATTTTCTCAGTAAAAGTGGTGTGTCTTCCGGGTAGTACAATGGACCAGTATTGAGTCTGAGTGCTCTAATGTAGAAAGTCTCGCACCCCGACACAAAAAAGGCTTCTTGAAAGTAAAGGTAATCCAAATACCAAAATAAAGAGAAAATGTTCATCATTTTTTAAACGGCTGGAAATTGAACTTGACAAAGACCTATATGGACCTGATAATCATCCCGTAGTGTGACAGCGAACGTATATTACTCAATAAACCGATGTCGTCGAAGTGAAATGATCTGGTTCTGGATCTAAACGTTTATTATCTATTATCTGCCATTGACCTAAGTTTGGCGCGTTTGCTGGGAGTGTATACTCGCACTCGTCCAGTATTAATATATTAAGAGTAAGACACATAAATTACAAGTTGCGAAAGTGTAAATCTGTTGGTACATTCTAGTCAGTATATTTTGTTGTTGTATTGCGGGACTATCTTGCACTTTCGGAATTATACAAAAACAGTTTCGTCGGATTGTGAATACCATTTTTGTTTTGTTTCTTTCAAACAGTTTTAATTTACTCGTATGTAGTGTGGAACTTCCATGAATGGTCAGTCACCTTTACATGTTACCATCATTGCATTCGGTGGTGACGGTGTGGAGGCCTTCGTTGCAATGAGTCAACGGGATATGCTGTCGACGACAAATGTCGTTAGAAGGTTCACCCGTGGCACACAGGCCGTTGATGAGCGTTGTTTTTTTATATAGCGAATTTTGCTTGAAGATTCGCTGCACTTAACCAGAGTTTCAGACCCTTGCTAAGTCGTCGTGTAGTTGCCCGAGTACAAACCCGTGCAAGCAATTGAAATGAAATTAACAGCTTCGCTTCCTTGTTGTTTTAAGAATGACATTTATTTTATTGTCTTACACCTATTTATATTATCCTAACATACATTACTGGCTTAATATTAAATTGCGCTTTCGCATCGTCAGCGTCTAGCGCGACTTGAATTGCGACACCTTATGGGTATGCGTGTGCACCTGTGGAAACGATGGGAACTATTGGATGGGATTGAAATGTGATTATATTGTTGAATGTTTGCTCAAACTGTTTCATTCAGCATCAATTAGTCAACTTGTAGCGCCATCTAGTAGAAAGTAGCCATATTACCAATTTTGGCAGCATTTGAATAGCAGTTTGAGTAGCTGTGGAATAATTAGTACATACATAATTATGTTGTTCTCGAACCTTCTAAACTCAACGAATCTGGAAATTTAGAGAGGTGTCACGAGGAGATATAAATAGATGTCACAGGAGCACCCAAGACATTCGAGTTGTGAACCGCGATAAAGAAGTGCGATAGATGACAGTAGTGAAAAGTATAGGGGAAAAGTATAAGTAGATATTGAGTAAGAGAAAAGTGATTGTGTATTTAAAGTGATTAATTGTGAAAGTGAATTGTTGTGAATAAGTGAATTATTGGAATAATAATCAAGAATTAAATTGAAAGAGAACTAATAAAGATTAATTAAATAGAATTACGTTTTATCTTTTGGAATCCTACCCTGAATGTAACATTGGTGTCAGAAGTGGGATAAAACGTATTCAGTGTGAAATTAAAGTGAAGTGAATTAGTTTAAAAAAAAAGGAAAACAATAATGGGCCGCACATTGAAATTGCTACAGCTCAGTATATCGCAGTTAAAAGGTGAACTAGAAAAGCGGAATCTCTCCACAGCTGGAGGAAAAAGTGATCTGGTGCTTCGACTGCAAGAAGCTGTTGAAAACGAAGGAGAAAACCCAAAGTCCGTTTTGTTCGACGTAGCAGAAGAACAAGTAAGTACAGGCATTGATGTGACTGCTATGATGGAATTACTTCTGGCCAAATTTGATGAACAGAAGAATTCTCTAGAATCCAAATTGGAATCAATGGACTCTAAATTTGATGAACAGAAGAATTCTCTAGATTCCAAATTGGAAGAACAAAAGAATTCAATAGTTGCCGCCCAAAAGAGCGCTGTGGAAGATTTTAAAAATGTTCTCGAAGGGAAACTCGAAGAAATTGACCACAAGTTCGAGAAGGTTGAAACCAAATTCGACGAAATGCATCAGACGTTTTGCAAGCATGAAACAAACTTCAAGAACTTAGCTAAAGAGCTCGAGAAAGTGAAGAAGCAGAAGGCTCGAGAATATTCTGCGGACTGCCCGAGAAGGAAAGAGATACAGCCTCCTGTTTTCGATGGTCAAACATCATGGCCAATTTATAAGAAACAGTTTGAAGTAGCTGCAATGGCGAACAGCTGGGACAACGAGGAAAAGTCGATTGCGCTAACGCTCGCACTAAGAGGTACAGCTGCGGAGTTACTTCAAACCGTCTCAGAAGAGAAGGAACACAACTACGACGCCCTGGTCAAGGCTATAGACATGCGCTTCGGCGATGAGCATATGCAGCAAGTGTACAGGGTCCAGCTACGCAGTAGAGTCCAGAAGAGGGGAGAAACACTCCAACAGCTGCAAGCAGATATCGAACGTCTGGCACATTTGTCATATCCTAATGCTGGTGAGGTTCTCATCATTGAAATGGCTGTGGAGGCGTTTATCCAAGCCATTGAAGATAGGCAACTGCAAATGGCCGTAAGAATGGCTGGAAAGAGAACTCTCGCTGAGGCCCTAGCATTTGCCTTGACAATGCAAGCTGCTGATCAGGCATCGTCTGTGTTCCACCGCGTAAGGGAAATGACAGCCGTTGAATGCTCTTGTCAAAGAACAGACATCGTAGACCGGAATAGAGATAACAGAGGTCAAATGCGCTGCTGGAACTGCAACAAAATAGGGCATCTACAGAGACAGTGCAGAGCTCCACCCAAACAAAACCAACGACCGTACCACGTCGAGTTAATCGGTTCTCGTCAGATCACCGCAATTAAACGACGTTGGGCGCGGTTAGTACGTAGATGGGGGACCGTTTGAGAACAACCGCGTGTCGTTGGCCAGTCCCATCTACAGAATTGAGGTAGATAATACATACGTGGTATCACAATGGACCTAAATTGGTCTAAGTGTGTCGGCTTCTGCCGACAGCCACATAAACATAACAATAACATCCACCCAAACAAGGCAGTTGTCCACATTGCGGGCCTAGGAGGGGCAACAAAGAAGTATCTGGCAGATATAGCTTCGCAGGACCAGCAGTCAGGAATCGTGTAAGGAGCAGCTTCTCGGGGCAGAGGTGGGTTTCGGAATCGACGACTCGAGGACCACAATTCAAGTCTCCCAAATCAAACGAGGAAACCAGAGTCTAACAGTGGAAGCCTATATCGGTCAAAATAAGTGCGTGGTAGCCATCGACACCGGTGCCACCGCTTCCATTATAAGGAGGGACATCGTCCGGCAGTCTTGGTTGCACAACACCAGCAGTTACTGTCTGAAAATAGCAACAGGAGCGACAGCGAAAGTGTATGGAGAGGTTATGCTAACAATAAATCTGGCAGGATTAGCATTCTCCCACGCTTTCCTAGTAGCCGATATATGTGACGAATGCATCATTGCAATCGATTTCATGAAGGCGCATGATGTAGTATTAGACTTTGGTATACAAGTAATCAAGTATCGAAACGTAGAGATTCCGATGGTGTACGGGAACGAGAACGCCGCATCCCTGAGGACAGTCATTAGTGAGGACGAGGTCCTACCACCTTCTTCAGAGACACTGATTCGGACAAAGCTGGAAGGTGATCCTATGAGCCACCGATTCTTTCTAGTTGAGCCAAAAGACAACCACTACCGACACTGCGTGGTTGGAAAAGTGCTTGTCGAGCCGAAGAACAATATTGTTCCCGTACGAGTTCTTAATGCGGAACACAAAAGCGTCAAATTGAAGCAAGGTGAGGTGGTTGGGAAGTGTGTACCGGGTACTGAAATCCACAGAAACATTCATCGGATATCCGGCGACCGCATGAAGACGAGGTACGATACCAAAGCATCCACCACAGGATTCCAGGAAGGAGATCTGGTATGGCTATACGACCCTCATAGCCGAAAAGGAATGTCACCTAAACTACAGCAGGATTGGGAAGGACCCTATAAGATAGCGAAGCGCATCAACGATGTTGTCTACCGGATCATTGTATATAAACCTTATAGTAGTGCAACCGTGCGTAAACGACGATACGCCCTCAGTGCGCATTCGCCCGCAACAAATCATGATAGTCTAGTTCTACACCATTCTCGTGCTGGGAATATGAGTAGGAAGATGATGCAGGTAGTGGTGGTGGTTGGCAAAGCAGGTTTCGTGTAGATTTATGGTATATTTTTTGTTTGCTTTGATGGAAGGGGTATGTTATGTTTTCTGGATTTTAACACAATTGGTATGTGTGTGTATGATCGTTGAAGGAGAGTCGCATTTCAGCTACTGTGAGGATTCTCAAATGATTTTCTTTATAATTCATATTTGCAAGTGAAAAATGGATATTCATATTTAAAGGTAGGGGCGATGGTGGATAAAGAAAGGTGGAAGAATTGTCATCAAGTAGATTGATGGTATATTATTTGTTGGCTTTGATGAATGTTTGGGGTAGGTTATGGCATATTGCAATTAGACCATCACAGTCTTGTTTCTTTGTATTCAATACAATTGGTGTCTGTGTTCACATTGGTGAAGGAGATTCGCAGTTTCAGCAATGAGGATTCCCAAATGGCTTATAAACCATATTTGCATGTGAAAAAAAGTTATAGTGTATTCCCAGCTACATTGCGAACGATCCTTAAGGGTTTCCACTTTAAAAAGAAAATCGTGGATATTTTCGGACCCATCGAATGCAATTTGCCACTTTTCAATTTTACAAACTGAACTTACTAAAGAAGTTTGTTGACTTATTGGTGGTGCTTGTCTGCGTTGCACAGTGTGACGAATCGCTGATTTAGCTTGGTTTAATAAGGAAAATGACATGCACAAAATTAAACAAAAAACGGTTAAGCCTCCTACGTAATGACTGTGCAATTTTTTTGTTGTTGCTTAGTGCAACAAAAAAAAAATCATCTCAAACTCCAAATTGTATATAATTTTTTTTATAAGAAGGTCAATTTGAAGAGAAAGTGTATATCGGTTTTAATTGGTTCGCGTATATTTTATAGCTTTTTTTTATCTTTTCTCAATAAGTTAAAAGTCAATTGATATAAAAGTAAGTTTTTCTTAAATAATTAAAGATTTTGTTTAATATGTATAACGGGTAAATGAAAGTAAAATTTATAGATAAAATATGTGTTTTTTGTATTCATTAGACGAAAAGTATACCTAGTTGTTCAGTGTTGTCCAAGTTGGAGACCGTGTTTGTTCTAAAGCCTTGCATATGCACTGCTAAAATGTGTTTCAACAAAATTTTTCGTTTTTTAGGATGCCCATGGAAATCACGAAAAAGCAAATTTTTTATGTTTGGATTTCTTAATTTAAAATTAAGCGCTTAGATACTGTTTCTGCTTTTGTTGTGGGTTACTTTAGCCATGTAATATTTTCTGAAGCTGCAACAAAGTCAATCAAATTAACCTTTAAAACTTTATGTTTAAGATTTGACGAGACATGGGCCAAAAGTGGACGGCATAGAGAGCGCTTCAAAAATTCAAATTCTCTGTGGCTAAATGAAAATCTAACATTACCACAACATATCTTAGATGAAATACCTTCTTCATCTAGAGTAGGAAGACCGAAAAAAGCTTATAGATTAGATGTCAAGTTGCGGCAGGTAAAAGACCAAGGCAGTAAAGAAAAAGTCAAAGCCAGAAAATAACTAATCCAAGAAAAATTTACAAGAGAAACAGGGTTATTGGTAGATATGCCAACTCAACCGTCTGGCAATCCTAATGACGGGAACAAGGCTAGACGATTTTTTAGAGATGATGAAAAGACTGCCCAAATTACAGTGATAGATAAAGAAATTATCAAAAAGTTTCATATCATCTTAGAAGCTCTTGGGTCTGGGTTCCCAATAGATGCAGATGCTTTTGAAAATTATGCCTGGTATTTTAAGCCAGTAAGTGTGCATACGGTCTTCTTTCATGGAAAACAAATAATTTCGACTTGTATACTTCCAATCGGACAACTTTCAGAAGAAGCGCAAGAGGCAAGAAACAAGGAAAATAGAAGGTTTAGGGAACTTCTTACCAGAAAAATATCACGTGTAGCTACAAATACTGAACTCTTAAATCGATTGCTTATAACCTCAGATCCAATTCTTAGCAAGTCTAAGATACTTTCCGAGAAGAAAGAAAAGCGTCATGGAACATGAATACTTGCAACTTTTATATGTACCAAATAATTAAAAAAAATTAAAATAAGCTGGTTTGTATGTATTGTTTTGTCTTGAAATTTGTAGTCATATGTTAAAAAAATTTGTTATATTCGATTCTGCGAACAATTTCAATTAAAAAAAAACAAAAAATTTAATTTTAATTTAATTCCGTTAAATCAGCGATTCGTCACACTGTGCGTTGGATCGAAAACGAAACGTTATTTAAAAAATGTTCGAAGTCAGAACGAGCATTCAAAGGTCTCGTAGGATTTACATTGGGAGTATTTAAATTCAAATTGTCCAATCTTCCAACTAATTTATTTCTAATAGACTGCATTTCACGAATGAAAACTCGTTGGTTTGTCTCGAGTATTCGTTGGAATGCTAACGTAATAGCTCTAATGTCTGTGGCATCTTCTTGAACAGGTGGAGGATGTACGTTAATATCTCGTCGCTCATTATTATCATCACTATACTGTGGTTACTTGCCTGACCGGATTGCATTGCTGCAGGAGGGTTATCTACCAGTTGTGGTAAAATCTTATCCTGGCTTAAGCCTACACTAGCCCCAGGTGGAGTACGACTAACTATTGGCTTGGATTCTGTTGCTCCTGAACGGGGAGTTATATTTCGAAAAGTGGACGAAGTTCTCAAATTACTTGGTCTTCCTCTAGAACGTGTATGTGGAACTCTATTATCCATAATAGGAAATTTTGGATTTTAAATACAACTTCAAAAGTTTTTAAATTTCAATATCTTTTAAAAAATCTGTATTAAAAAAAATTAATACATGCATAATTTGGGGTCAGCGCGGTCGGTGCTAAATTCGATATTAAATCAGATATTAAATTTGATAAGATTAGATACAATATGCTTAAGAGCAAGATATCTATCTTGGTAAACAGACGGACTGTGCAAACAATGAACACAATACGAATAAGACTGTATATAATTGGCAACTATAGGTAACATAGTAGCAACATAGTCCAGTGTAATAACTACCAGACAATGGACTACCTATACTAGGTATAAAAGAATTAGGATTTATATATTATAAAAATATTCATATGCACAACTTATCCTTTCACGAATGAAATTAGACCAATATGAATACAAAAAGCAGTTTAACTCTTTCTGATATCCAATAGTCGCAAAGCGGATTACAATTAAAACTATGAATATACTGGGACTACTATACTAATGAAAGTCATACTCAACTTGAACCGCCAAGAGACACAATAGAACAATCTACAATTGCTGGAGCTCAGCTAAGAGCTCTAGAGTTAGCCAGTATAATCTTTGTAGTGACGTTCTTAATGCCTCGAAGTACATCTAATGTTAGAACACGTTTAATGCAAAAGAGAAACAATCAAGCAACCTCCATTAAGCAAAAAAAAGGTACATGGACTTTAAAATATATACCAAAAATTTTACATGTTGATTAAAGATAAATAAACTTGTGCAATACTCCAATTTAGCAATCTAGCTCTACGCAAAACAACGAAAATTCTTATTATCCATATAAATATTCATCGTATTTGTACCTATTGACCAAAAAGTGGTGGTGCTGCATGGCACAATACTGACAAAAAATAAATTATGTCATTGCTTTAAAAATTAGATCGAATATTTCTAAATCAATTACAAAAAAAATGATAGAAATCGGTACCTTTTGCGACAAGATATAGCCGAAACAGTGAGAGTCTAAAATGCGACAAACTCATAATATCTCATTTGATGAAAAATACCGAAATCAATTTTTTTTCAATTTTTCAAACGAATCGCCTATTCCATCATTTCTACTCGCAGACGAAGAAGTCAGATTTATTATATTTCCATCATCTCCCTCTCATCAAACATACTACTTGCCTAAGAGAAGGCAACATTGCAAATCATCAATTACAAAGAAAAATAAATCCATACTTACATTTCCATACAAATGAAAATCATATGGCATGACCACAGAATCGATAATGCGAGATCCATTATCCATACAAATTAACTTACTTGGAAATCCTACATGCTACCTGTGCTGCTAAACAACAAAAATGCCTGTGCTCCTTTTTACAAAGAAAAAAAATACAACATACATGGGAATGCAATTATGAAAGGTTCGATAAAGAGAGATAAACCAGTTTATTTGGATTTCGATATTCGTTTTCAAAGTTTGTATTTAAAATGAAGATGACAGCAAAAGTTTAGACACAAACATTCTAGCTCAATTCATAACGCCATCTGCATTTAGTCGGCTAAAACAAAAAATTCGACATGATGGCACTACTATAAAGTGTATATACAATGACCGGATCCAGCGAGGAAGAGGCAAGTTGAAATTTGTCCATGTGGATCGTCTCCATCGCTACCATGGCGAAAATATTGACGTGCTTGTTCGGGACGAACAAGTTTAAGAAGGGGATATTGTTGCATGTTTGCTCAAACTGTTTCATTCAGCATCAATTAGTCAACTTGTAGCGCCATCTAGTAGAAAGTAGCCATATTACCGATTTTGGCAGCATTTGAATAGCAGTTTGAGTAGCTGTGGAATAACTAGTACATACATAATTATGTTGTTCTCGAACCTTCTAAACTCAACGAATCTGGAAATTTCGAGAGGTGTCACGAGGAGATATAAATAGATGTCACAGGAGCACCCAAGACATTCGAGTTGTGAACCGCGATAAAGAAGTGCGATAGATGACAGTAGTGAAAAGTATAGGGGAAAAGTATAAGTAGATATTGAGTAAGAGAAAAGTGATTGTGTATTTAAAGTGATTAATTGTGAAAGTGAATTGTTGTGAATAAGTGAATTATTAGAATAATAATCAAGAATTAAATTGAAAGAGAACTAATAAAGATTAATTAAATAGAATTACGTTTTATCTTTTCGAATCCTAGCCTGAATGTAACAATATTGAATCGCGACACCTTATGGGTATGCGCGTGCAACTGTGGGAACAATTGGATGGGATTGAAATGTGATTATACCGGTGGTAAAATTAATTTGTTTGAGCAAGTAAAGAATGTGGAGTGATAACAAAAGATAAAAATGTGCATTTAAAAATAAGTTATTTATATCTTAGGTATAACTTAACATCCTCCCCCTTCTTGAACAATAATGCTCAAATCTATTTCTTCGAAATTTATTGTTCTAGGCATAGGGATTGGGGCTTTATTCCTTTTTGCTCTCCTTATTCTACGAGTAGTTATTAACATAAAAATTGTCATCGATATTGCTAAAATAAAACCTAAGTAACCTATGCTATACTGATTAATATCTAATGAAAGTCGGTCCTTGTGAAGCTGCTGGTTAGCCTTTAACTCGTTTATTCGGCTCCTCAGGTCCTGCAACTCTTCTATGGCTGTTCGGTCGGTCATCGCTTGGATCGAGGGGAATTTTGTTGTTGAAGCTTGCTCTGTTAGGGCGTAGTAGTAATCTCGATGTAGATTGATGCTTAAAAACTTCGTTGTTATTTCAACTATCATTGCTGAACCATTGTTAATAACCGGTACAGGAACCAGATGCAGCAGTTCGAAACGGTCACGAGTGACTAAAGGTATTTTTAGTTGAAATATTATCCGATCTGGCGACATGTGACTTTGAATAGTCATGATCTTATAGATGTCCAGCAAGTTATCACGCGCTATAGGAAGACTTAATAACTGAGGCAAATGATCCTTTATTAATGTAACTTGAGTTTGTAGTTGTTGTGGGGAGAGTATCTGTGGGTTTACCTTCCCATGATGGGCGTCGATTAGGTCCAGAAGATCCGATTGGGTGCGTTGGTATTGAGCGGTTATCATTATACTCGTAGATTGCATTGCCATGGCAAAGAATGTTTGAAACATCTTTTGCTCATTTAGGAGCTGAAGTACCTTGTTGCTGTTTTCTATCGTTGTATTCATAAATTTATTAAATACTTGCAACTGCCCGTTCAATTCTCTCTCGGATTTCTCGATTACATTTATCGTAGCGTCAACAATAGACGTTTGGTTTTTTACAAGTTGAAGCAGTCGGTCGTCATTTTCCTGTAAGGTGGTAATAGTGGCCGCCATCTTGTCAGCGTACTCGGAGTCAAGTACACCAAAGAGCGCGCCTGCCATATTTCCTACAATGTTAAGCGCTCCTCTCTTTGATCGCCGCTGATGATGCTCTATAGAGTGGAGAAAAATTTTATTGTTGGCGTCGAGGTTTGAAGGTTTGAAAGTTGTGAAATTACAGGTATGCAAAGATTTTTCTCAGAGAAAGAGCTGCATAGTTCATTGAGGTCATGTAGTTCTGTCTTTAGAATATCACCTTCTTGCCAATAGGTTCGCATGTCAAAATATACCACCAACTTCCACTGATTTAGTGCCAAATCCAAGGTTCCTAATCTTTCAAAATAGATACCTGGTGGCGATTGATAGGGCATTATTTTAAAGTTGTCGTTGCAAGATATGGGTAATATAAAACTTGCCACCAATAACAAACTCATAAGGCCTCCTCCGAAGCGTAACCTTTTCTTGCGTGGTGAGCTGGTAGATGGCTGCGGCTCATTATCAATGTCTCCGTTGATGTTGCTCCTCTTGGTTGACGATGCAGCTTCGTCTGAGTCGTCTGGTGTCTCATCGGTTGCTATAGGCAACGGAGCAAGTTTATGTATTGGTCACCGGATAGTGCCTGAAGCTGTTTTTACATCAGCTACACGCGCTACTCCGTCTTTTACATGAATGTCATGTACTATTCGACCCATCTGCCATTTCAAGACAGGGAGATTATCGTCTTTTACCAATACCATCATACCTGGTTTGATATTGACATGTTGTGTTTTCCATTTGTGGCGATGTTGTAACTCACTGAGATACTCATGGCTCCAACGTTGCCAAAATTTGTGCCGAATGTTCACGATTTGTTTCCATCTCTGCGATAAGGTGCTCTTGTTCTCTGAAGCATCTGCGTCTATGGTAGATGTGAGTGGTTCTCCGATTAAAAAGTGTCCCGGCGATAAGACATTGAGGTCGTTGGGGTCCGAAGACATTGGTGTTAAGGGTCTTGAATTAAGCATTGACTCTACTTCAATCATCACTGTTTCGAGCTCTTTATAAGTCAGAGAAGCAGGGGTGACATGTCTGTTAAGCAAATATTTAGCTGATTTAACGGCAGCTTCCCAGATCCCACCAAAGTGTGGTACTCTAGGAGGTATGAATTGAAAGTCCTAGCGCGTGATAACTCACGCTCACGTCGGGGTCACCAATGTTTTTTTATATAGCGAATTTTGCTTGAAGATTCGCTGCACTTAACCAGAGTTCAAAACCCTTGCTAAGTCGCCGTGTAGTTGCCCGAGTACAAACCCGTGCAAGCAATTGAAATGAAATTAACAGCTTCGCTTCCTTGTTGTTTTAAGAATGACATTTATTTTATTGTCTTACACCTATTTATATTATCCTAACATACATTACTGGCTTAATATTAAATTGCGCTTTCGCATCGTCAGCGTCTAGCGCGACTTGAATTGCGACACCTTATGGGTATGCGTGTGCACCTGTTGGAACGGTGAGAACTATTGGATGGGATTGAAATGTGATTATATTGAATCGCGGCACCTTATGGGTATGCGCGTGCACGTGTGGGAACAATTGGATGGGATTGAAATGTGATTATATTGAATCGCGACACCTTATGGGTATGCGCGTGCACCTGTGGGAACAATTGGATGAGATTGAAATGTGATTATACCGGTGGGAAAATTAATTTGTGGGAGCAAGTAAAGAATGTGGAGTGATAACAAAAGATAAAAATGTGCATTTAAAAATAAGTTATTTATATCTTAGGTATAACTTAACAAGCGTCGACTAAGAACAGCCCAGGATATTCCGTTTGCCCCACCACTGTCCCCCATCCCATCATCCTCTGTCTGCTTCCCCCCTGTCTCCTCCTTTTTCCGCCTCTGTCCTTATCTAAATCTAACTCCAGTGGTGGCGTGAACAAAGAGCAAACCATGCTCAAGGATAAAAGGTTGGCGGTCAAGCCTATCGGGCTCTGCGGTTGTCAGAAACATTCTAAAAATTCAGACGCCAACGCGCCCGCCTACGGCAAGATGAGGTGAACGAAGGGAATTATTTACATCGAATAAAAGTACCAGACATCCAACGATTTTGCCAAGATCCTAGAACTTTTGGAAGGAGCTATGCTTAAAGCCCACCCCATAGAAGCAGTCTATAGGAAGTCAAAGGGTAGAATAGTCAATAGGTTGTTCGGAAAGGACGAAATACTCCGGATAATATGCAGGAATGGGAAGTTGAAAGCGCGGAAGAATCAAAGAACAGTGTCTAAGGATATACCATCGTCTTCGAAGTGGAGGGTATTTGAAGGACGAGAGCTGCACGGTGGCATTAGTGTACATGCTCTACGATGACGACACATCGGCCCCCACGCTAGTTGTGGTGCTCTCGAAATCCTTCGAAAAATCCTGGTCAGTAAGCAATACAAATGGAAAGAAAAACGCACCCTGGTGGAAGAAGGTCTAATGACGAACTGATCGAATGGACAACATACAAGTAGAGCGCTTAAACCCCCAAAAAGGAGTTAAGATTCGCCCAGAGGAATTTGTGTCGAATCTACGACCGAAGCGTCGCGGCTAAAAAAAGTCTTATAAAACGCCCGTGTACCGATGTCCTCATTAAGAAAGCTCAACGGTAGCTGCACAGTATCGCATGGGCAGACGCTGGTTGTACTGAGATAAACCCATTTCTTAGAATGCACTGACGTGTCTAGAGTAAACGATACAATTACACTAGGCACGAGACAGGGGGTGGATGCAGATATAACCGACGCAATAATCGATGAGAGGAAAAGCACCAGGAGAAGACAATATTCGACCCGTAATGCTTCAAAAGTCTAAGGGAGGTACAATCATGTGGCTGCGATGCATCTACTCGTGCTGTTTAAGGCTTTGCTATCCTAAGGTGTAACGAGGAGGTGTGGGTAATATTTATCCCAAATGCAGGGAAAGGACTACAGACCTATTAGTATGTTCTCATTCGTACTGAAAGCAATGGAATGGCTAATTGATTTGTATTTTAGAGATGCGATAGGTGACAACAATCTCTACAGACAACAGACACCGCGCTACATAATGCAGTATCAGTAGTGGAATATGCCTTAAAACACAAGTACACTTTGAGCGCGTTAGTAGACATGGGGGAACCTCAAACAGCCCTAGGAAAGGCCCATCTTAATGGCAGTCTATGCGACTGGATTGGTCTCAAGTTAGCCTCACGACGGATTAAGTCTTTCCTATGAGAAGTGTGCATTAAACGAAAAGTTAGTAGGGAACTCCGTAAGGCTGCGTCCTCTCGTCGCTCATATGGCCAATGGTAATAGACGAACTATTTAAGATACAGGAGAGGGAAGGCTTCATTTTGAGTGCTTATGCCGACGATGTAGCAATCTTAGTCCGAGTCATCAGCTAGCGACTCAGCTACGCACTCCTAATCGCCAACCACTGAGTTGCGGGCAGAGAACTAGGGGTAAGCTCATCCAAGACAGAACTGCTGTTGTTGACGCGTTCGCGTACCGAGAAAATGGTAAAAAGATGAACGAAAGAAAAATGTACTCTCGTTCATTTTTCTTCACACAAAATTTCAGCTGGTAAAAAAATGAAAACTGTCAAATGATGAAATCCTACGAGTTTGCAAGCAAAAAAAAACAGCGTTTGCTTCTTTTTAAGCCAAACTTAGAAGTTTTCCATCTTTTTACACAAATGCGTTCGCGTACTTTTTTTTTGAAATGAGAGGATTCTCTCTCGATTTGGAGTTTTGACAGTTTTAATTTTTCTACCCATACGTACTTTATGTGTAGAAAAATGATAACTGTCAAATCTCCAAAATCGAGAGAGAATCCTCTCATTTCAAAGAAAAGTACGCTGGCAAACTCATAAGATTTCATCATTTGACAGTTTTCATTTTCTTACCAGTTGAAATTGTGTGTGAAGAAAAATGAACGAAAGTACATTTTTCTTTCGTTCATCTTTTTACCATTTTCTCAGTACGCGAACGCGTTTGTGTAGTTTTGCACGAAAGTTTATATAAATTTACGTTTGCATATTAGTTCGCGAACGAACCTAATATAAAACAAACACCGGTTGTCAGGTATATTTATATTTTTATTAGCATTGCAAAAACTTGCATTAAAAGGTTTTAAATCCAATAGTCTCTTATTTGTTTGTTAACCAATCCGTTACAATTTCCTCTGTATGAAAGTTATCAATGATGATCTGGTTAAGGGAATGATTAATTAATACAAACAAAAAATAAAAGTATTTTTGTGATCACCTCTTCTTCTTGCATAATAGCTTGCGTTGAAACTACATCCTCGTTAAATGAATCATCTCCAGTTACAGGTTTGGAATCCCCAGGATCGATCTCTTGAAAATCTGATAAATCAGCAGAGTGTTGCTCCTTCATATGAAAACGCAGAGCAAACACACGGGCGTAAACAGCTCCACAAATATTACACCGGTGCTTTAAATTCTCATTTGATTTGTTCGCTTTGTTATGAGTTTTCATATGCATTTTTACAGCATACAAGCTAGCAAATGGTGTATTACACTCGGGGCAGGAATATGGCTTGGTATGACTGTTTTTATGACCACACAGCTGCACTGAGGTGCGAAACGATTTCGGGCACATGGGACATTTGTATGGCCGCTCTTCCGAATGAGTATTGAGGTGGTGAGAATAAACAGCGTAGAATTTGAATCGTTTATTGCACTGAGCACAAACAAATGGTCGTACATCAGTATGTGTACGCAGATGAAGCGTAAGAGAGTATGAAACCCGAAAAGACTTGCCGCACACTGACGATTGCATACACTGCAGTTATGTTCTTCAACATTCTGATGCATGTTTTGATGAATGGTCAGCAGAGAATGATCAAAACTGCAACGAAATAAGTTTTTTTCATTTCGATATTCTTTTGCAAAGCAGAATTAGGTTTATGTTTACACAGATTATTGTCATTGGAATAAGACTAAAACGAGATGTCTTAAAGTTCACGCATGTAAGTCAATTATTTTAAAATGATAATTATCATCCAAGTTTCCTTGCAACTAATCATTTTGATGACTAATTAAAAACGTGTATGTCATCTTTTTTTTTTATTCTTACCTTTTGTTGCAAATTTCACAATAAAATTGTTTCTTGTCGCCGAAAATTTTAGCTCCGAATGGCATGGCATCCCTAATTGATTTTGTTGGTATGGTCAGATGCATTTTCGAATGCAGCCTGAAGTGAAAAACAATGCTCAGTTATTTAAAGTTTGTAATAAATATGCCATTGTACTGACTTTAAGTTCTTAGAGGATACAAATGTTGTATTACAGATGTCACAGTGATATTTGTCATTATTAACCTTTCCCGAAATTTCATCTGCTTTTGTCGTCGCCAACAAGTGGCAGCCTTGGTAAATGAAAAAGCCAATAGGAGTCAACAAGTGACAGCCGAAAATAATGAAGGTATCTCTAATCGCCCACCAGATGGACGCTAATTAAAGTAGAAGCATCTTCAATATTTTCCAGCCAATCAGCAGCGGCCTTCTATTAGTAATCTGCGCAAAATAATTTTCTTGCGAGAGTTGTAAAAAGCAAACGACGGGCAGCGGACGTGAAATTGGCCGGAAAGAAAAAAAAAACATTTTAAAACACCACCACACCACACACACCACAAGTCTTAACATTTTAAACTGTAACAAATACCAACAAAATAAATGTATTAATAACTATCGTAGAAACAGTGTTTATTTTACAAAACGTTTTTGCTTGGTTTGTTACAAAACCTTTTAAAATGCGTTCTTAAAATTACTCCAAAAGAAATTCCACGCCGCTGCCCAACATCAGTCGTTAAATAATAGGCTTAAATCGCCAAGCCAGCCCTAAAAGAAATATAATTTGCAACACAAGTAAATTGCCATGCCGTGCACTGATTGCCAATAGCCACTCCGCCGCACATAGTAGCAACACAACGCCAGAAGTGTACGATTGATTGCACATATAATAAAATAATTGCCGCCGAACAACATCAAATCAATCTGAACTGCATTTGTCCCGTTCATTTTATTGCCATTGCCGCCCGTTTGCTTGAGGGAAATAAATTATTTGTCTGGCATATACATCGTCACGTCATCGTCATTGTCGCCTGAGGCCCACCGCATGTGGACAAAATTTAGTTTCTAGTGTGCACATTGCCTTCGCCGTCGCCGCACATCGCCAGAAAAATATATTTGTTAAGCCGTTCACATCGTTGTCGCCATCTCTGTCCCCAGTTGCCAGAGGAAGACTAGTTTATTCCCTTGACGTGCACATAGTCCACATCGTTATCCTCATTGCCGCCTATCACCTGTGGAACAAAGTGATCAAAGCCTTTTGACATCTTTCTGCTGCCGCTCAATTGAGCTGCAGCAGTGCTGTAAGTACAAATAAAATACATTAAAAAACATCTGCTGTCCAGATTCCAATTGCAGTGTTGGCTAAACGGGTATAAAACATTCGGTAGCGCTTGGTAGCAGTCAGCAAGTGAAACCAAGTTGTTTGGTGTGTCGCCGGATGTCATTGCCGTCCCGCAGAAGCAATCGTCTTAACAAAGGAAAGCCACCAGGCCGATATCTGGACAAATCAATAGCCGCAGACAGTTCCGAGAGTGCAGAAGATTCTTACACAACATTTTTCGATATGCCAGCGACGGAGGGTCAGCAGCATTCAGGGGATGCAGATCTTATGACTGCCTTGATGACCCAAATCACGGCACTTAAGCAGTCGGTCGATGAACTACGTAAAGACGCAGGAGTCAACCAAGTTGAAACGCAACGTCTTCGCGAAGCAGTCGAACGCCAAAGAGATGACGTCACTATGGATCGCCGCCGCCAGGAAGAAACGCAGTCAACATCTGGCAGTACGCTAGGCACTACGTCTGATGGAGGAACAATTCAGCAATATAAGAAGCTATACGACCTGCCTAATTTTTCAGGGAATCCGGAGGATTGGCCATTGTTCCTGGCAAACTACGAGGAGACGACAAGAAATTTTCGATATTCCGCAATGGAGAATACAATCAGAGTGCAGAAATGTCTTCAGGGCGAAGCAAGGGAGGCAGTTCAATCGCTCTTGATTCATCCTAGCAATCTGGAACAAACAATTAAGACGCTCTCTTTCCGTTTCGGACGCCCAGACGTTTTAGTCAAAGCCCAACTGCAAAAGGTGCAACAATTTCCTGCCATCAATGACTCCCGGGTGGATCAAATAATCCCGTTTACAACTATGGTGCAAAACATTGTGGCCTTTTTGGGAGCTGCTAAATGCGAGCAGCATCTAGCAAATCCAATGTTGCTGGAAGAATTGGTATTGAAACTGCTGATTTCTAGGAGGCTCGAATGGGCTAAGAAGGCGTCTGAAATATCACCATACGCGACCATCAGACATTTTGCCACCTGGCTGAGTGAGCAATCGAGGATAATCCAACTCCTACCGCAAGCAGGTACTTCCGTGGTTGCCAGAAGTCAAGGACAACATCCTCGAAGGATGTTCCACACCAATGAGACAGTTGTATCAACATCACATGGAGCGAGAGGTCAGTGCATGTGCTGCGGAAGTAATCACCAGGTGAGCGATTGCAGTAAATTTTCAAGCCTCGACATCAAGGAGCGCTGGAAGTTCGTCAAAACTAAGCATCTGTGTTTCTCATGCGTAAAGCCAGATCATGGAACAGCGACGTGCCGTAGTAGGAGGAGGTGCAACGAGAGCGGTTGTGCTAAATTTCACCATAACCTCCTGCACGAGGGAACCAACCCGCGACCATCACAAACACCAGTAGTCGAAGCCACTGAAACGCCGCACCAGGAACCAAATGTAGAAGCCCGCGCATCGACTTCCCAAGCATCCAGAAGAACGCACACATGCCAAACGCGAAATAATATAGGTCAGTTATTTCGAATCCTGCCAGTTATGTTGACTGGTCCACGGGGAGAGATGCCAACTTACGCGATGTTCGACGAGGGATCCTCAATCACAATCTTAGAGGAAGAAGTTGCGGATGAGTTGGGACTGAAAGGTCAGCAGCAGCCACTAACATTGCAGTGGTACGGAGACAAGGTCGTAACGGAGCCGTCACGAAAAGTAGCCGTCGAAGTTCAAGGCATTGAAAAGGGAGATCAACGTTTCTTATTGCGGAATGTGAGAACGGTACGAGATTTGAGCCTTCCTAGTCAATCGTTTAACAAGGATGGTTTCCAACACCTGAAGGACGTTCCCGTTTGCAATTACAGAGATGCCAGGCCAGTGCTGTTGATAGGTCTAGACAATTGCCACCTTGGTGTTCCCAGAGCAGTAATGGAGGACCAAACGAACAAGGTAATAGCTGTCCATACGAAGCTAGGATGGGTAGCATATGGTCCTCAGTATGCCGATAACGTCAGTTCACCGGTAGTTATGCACATTAAGAAGGCAGAGGCTTTCAGTGACTTGGAAAGACTAGTTGAAGCCTATTTTACCGTGGAAGGGTTTGGCGTGCGCAAGGTGGAAACGGTTCTGGAATCTGATGATGACAGTCGAGCAAGACAAATATTGGATTCAACAACAAAACGAGTTGGGAAGCGTTTCGAGACTGGTCTACTATGGCGCCAAGATAATGTGGTTCTTCCTGATAGCCTGAAAATGGCAACGAGACGTCTTTATAATATCGAGACCAAAATGAGGAGGGAACAAAACTTTGCACTTCTGTACCGATCGCAAATAGCAGGTTACGTAGAAAAGGGTTATGCCAGACAGCTGCAGCCGGAGGAAGTGGAATCCACCAACAGCCGAACGTGGTATTTACCACATTTTGGAGTAACCAGCCACCAAAAACCGGGAAAGGTGAGAGTAGTGTTCGATGCAGCCGCTGATGTCGCCGGTACTTCTCTCAACTCAACGCTATTGAAGGGGCCAGATAGGGCCAAGCCATTATTATCAATTTTGTTCAAATTCCGCCAGGGGGTGGTCGGTGTCGTCGGCGATATAAAGGAAATGTTCTCACAGATTAATATAAGTCCAGCCGATCAAGTAGCCCAACGATTTTTGTGGAGAGACGGGAAAGAAGATCATCCAATAAGAACATACGTCATGACATCGATGATCTTTGGAGCCGCCTGCTCACCATGCTCAGCGAAATACATCAAAAACAAAAAAGCCAAGGAATTTGAGGAGGAGTCACCGGAAGCTGTGAGGAAGATAGTGGAAAACCATTATGTTCGTTTGCAGTTTTGGCAGTGAAACTGAGGCTGAACAAGTCAGTCTGGATGTCAAAAGGATTCATGCGGAGGGTGGCTTCGAACTTCGTAACTTCGCCAGCAACGAGAAAGCACTTCAATTAAAATTGAATGACTCACTGCATCCTGTTGAGGCATCGGTCAACTTGGAATCAGACAAGGAAGCTGAGAAGGTTCTTGGAATGTACTGGAAACACGAAGAAGATGCATTCCGTTTCCGCCTCAAGTTTCACAAAATCGCCACGGATGTGTTAGGAGGAAAGAGAGCACCTACCAAAAGGGAGATGTTGGGTATCATAATGGCCGTCTTTGATCCATACGGATTTCTCGCAGACTTCCTCATATACTCGAAGATTCTGCTACAAAGGACGTGGAACACTGGGATTGGTTGGGACGATCCACTACCCTGCGAACTTCACCTCCGATGGGCACTATGGTGGGCGGAGCGGGACAGGGTTAAAGATTTCAAACTTAGCCGCTGTTATTCGCCGAGTCTACTATCGGCTGAAAGTCTTGGGCTCCATATTTTTGTCGACGCCAGCGAAAGTGCCTTTGCCGCCGTAGGATACTTTCGCATTAAATGCCAAGGATTAGTGGACGTCGCGTTCGTTTCTGGTAAGACCAGGTGTGCGCCGAAAAAGCTGTTTTCCGTCCCCCGCCTGGAGTTACAAGCCGCAGTTCTGGGGAGCCGATTACACACTGCTATACGAGCGAACCACGAAGTGGCTATTTCGGGAGTCATATTTTGGAGCGACTCCAAAACAAACATTTGGTGGATCCGGTCTTCCCATAGAAGGTATAAATCGTTCGTCGCATACCGAGTAGCGGAAATATTGGATACAACAAGAGCTTCAGACTGGTATTGGCTTCCGTCGGAGTTAAACGTAGCCGATGACACCACCCGAGCCATGCCATCACCCAGATTTACAACGAACAGCAGATGGATAACAGGACCCGGATTTCTTCGCCTTCCTGAACATGATTGGCCAAGCCATTTCGACACTCCAGTCCCAGAGAAACTGCAAGAAGAAGTTAACCCGAGGATGCTACATATAGTCCAAGCAAGTAGCCTTATAATACAGATTGCCAATTTTTCTTCCTTTAACAAACTTAGAAGGACAACAGCTTGGGTGTTGCGCAGTCCAGCATGGCTGACTCGAACGAGAGCGACAGCTGTACCAAAGCAGAATGGTGAAACAGTCATCGGATGTCCTATACGTACTTCAGAAAGGAATCCAGCAATCCGCAATAACAAATTGACAGCCACGGAGATTGCAGACGCCGAAAAATGTCTTTGCCGGCAAGCTCAATTGGACGAGTTTTCAGAAGAAAGGTCTTGCCTGGAGAAGGGACTATCGATCGCCAAGGACAGCAGTATATACCAGCTTACCCCATACTTGGATGAGGATAAACTGCTTCGCTTAAGTGGAAGAATTAACGCAGCCTATTGCCTCCCGTTTGAGGCCAGATGTCCGGTTATCCTACCGCCCTGCCACTACTTAACTCAACTAATAGTTTATCATCACCATGATCTCCATCATCATCAAAACGACGCCACTACCATCAACGAGATTCGTCAGCGGTACTGGATACCTCGCATCCGAACCGTACTGAAAAAAGTGAGAAAAAACTGCCAGGTATGCAAGCTCGCCTGCGCCAAACCCGCGACACCATTGATGGGACAGTTACCAGCAGACCGATTGACGCCCTTCATCCGACCTTTTACCTACACGGGCCTGGACTATTTTGGCCCACTTCAAGTTGCTGTCGGTCGCAGAAGGGAGAAAAGATGGGTGGCACTTTTTACCTGCGTCACTATCCGAGCCATCCACCTGGAATTAGCGGCGGACCTATCCACCGACGCCTTTATCCTATTCCTGCGGAATTTTATCAACAGAAGGGGAACTCCTATCCGAATAAGAAGCGACAACGGCACAAACTTCATAGGAGCCCAGCGGGAACTCATACGAGAGTCCACACTGTTCGATTTTGATCGAATTCAAGGTGAGATGGCAGGAAGACGGATTGACTGGAAGTTCAATTGTCCCCTTAATCCCAGTGAAGGAGGTATATGGGAGAGAATGGTACAGTCGGTGAAGAAAGTTCTGATGGTGACGATGCGAGAAGAAGCGCCAAGAGTAGAAACTCTTCGAAGTCTTTTAATCGAGGCCGAAAACATCGTGAACTCCAGACCTCTGACGGAATTGCCCGTAAGTTCGGAAGAAGATGAGCCATTAACCCCGAACCACTTTTTAATTGGATGCTTAAACTTAAACTTATGTGGACGTAAACAGTGGAAAATCGCGCAGCAACTTAAGGATCGTTTTTGGAAGCGGTGGGTCTCAGAGTATCTTCCGATGTTGACGAAACGGAGCAAGTGGCATGTTGTAGTACCACCTCTTAAAGTTGAAGACCTAGTTATTATATGTGATGCTAGTCAACCCCGTAGTAAATGGCAACGAGGAAAGATTGTTAAGGTGTATCCAGGAAAGGACGGACAAGTCCGTAGTGCTGATGTCAAAACCATGAATGGAACACTGCGCCGTCCTGCTTCCAAGCTAGCTCTGCTCGAGATAAGTGGTGAATCTCAACGAGGATTCACGGAGGTTGGGATGTCGTCGCCAACAAGTGGCAGCCTTGGTAAATGAAAAAGCCAATAGGAGTCAACAAGTGACAGCCGAAAATAATGAAGGTATCTCTCATCGCCCACCAGATGGACGCTAATTAAAGTAGAAGCATCTTCAATATTTTCCAGCCAATCAGCAGCGGCCTTCTATTAGTAATCTGCGCAAAATAATTTTCTTGCGAGAGTTGTAAAAAGCAAACGACGGGCAGCGGACGTGAAATTGGCCGGAAAGAAAAAAAAAACATTTTAAAACACCACCACACCACACACACCACAAGTTTTAACATTTTAAACTGTAACAAATACCAACAAAATAAATGTATTAATAACTATCGTAGAAACAGTATTTATTTTACAAAACGTTTTTGCTTGGTTTGTTACAGCTTTGCACTTTTTTGTAGGTTTTTTACTTTGTGCGATTGTTGATGCCTTTGGAGTAGATTTATCAATGAAATCTGTTTAGGACAATCTGGACAAGAAAACAGTGATGTGATAGTCTCCTCTTTTATGATTATTAATTCGCATTGATGTTCCGTCAATTCTTCTTCGTTATCAAACACAGTTTTGCAGTCGTTGCACATACGATCATGATTTATATCAAATGACTCAGACTGATTTGACTCCGAATCGCTTACACCTTCGTAGTCGTAGTCACAGTTTTCTCTTGTTTCCTAAAATTTTTAAAAAATAACTAAACATTTTCATCTAAACCTTATACCTATTATTCATTACGATTTTTTCGGAGCCTCTTACATCTACAGAATTACCTGAATCTTCTTGGCTTAATCCTAGTAAATCAATCACTTCTTGTTTTCTCCTCACTTGTAATCTGTTACTTTCCTCATACTGTTCGACAGTGTCTCTATCGTAGTGTTCCTTTAAATGAGTTGAGATTGAATTGAATGTTATATTGCAGAACGCACAGTGGTAAACATCCGGCTCCGAGGGTTTATCCTTTTGCAAGCAAACAATGTGCGTGTACTCATCGCTATCGGAAAAAATATCCCGCCCATATTGTGAATCATTTTCTTGTTTTATATCCATAGAGCTCATGTCTATTTCTTCTATAATGTAATCTCTTCAGCCATTTCAATGCTATCATCTTCAGTCAACAATTCTATAATCTCATCTGGAAAATCCAAAACTAAATTTTTGAAGGGATTACCTGCCATTTCGTTAGGACAAATTATTTAAATAATAAACTAATATTTTTAAATCAAAACGATGAATTAAAGATTGTTAAAGATTTTGAATTATGTATAACTTCACTGTGTTCCAATAAAATAAACTTGTACCCCGGACAACTTCACGATTGAATAAAAACACAAGTGTCATGATTGATTTTCGGTGTCATTTCTACTTGACGTTCCTCTATGTCTGTGACGTTACTATCAACCGAAAGAAATTAGTTACCTCAAAGAATAATAGCGTTTTCCATTGAAAATTGAAGGAATTGCTCTCAAAATCTAGAATTGCTATTTTCAAAGCCATATGTTTTGATTCTGATCAGGTGACTATTCAAGTATTGGTGAGGGTGGGAGTATCGCGCACAGTATCTCTCCTAGTTGCTGAAATTATTTCACAAGAAAAAGATTTAGGCCCCGATTGCGGTTGTCGATTGCTTGATCGATGAACGACTTTTTTCGATAAACGATCGACGATTGTCGATTGTGGTCGACATTTTTCCATTTCACAAACGATTGCTGTCGATTGGTATTTTCTGATGGACGCGCCACGCATATAAATATTTACAATATTCTCGCGATTTAACATGATTGCCATTTAAAAGTAGGTAACACTTTTTACATATAACTCAATAATTACCACTCACCTGGACACAAGTGCGTACATTTTCTTAGTTTGTGCACGCTTGTGACACAACATTTTTCAGTTTTATTCCTCAAAAGTGTTGCTTTCTTTTAGATGTTAATTTTTTTGAGAGCCTTTCACAATAGAGCATTGCACAGTCGATTGCTTAGACAATACCAATCGGTCGATCCAATCGACACAATCGACAAAAATGTCGTTCGATTGGTAATCGACAATCACAATAGGGGCCTTAATCTTTTGAGCACAAGAGCAAATCTGTTCTTTAATAAAAAAAAACACCATTATTGGACTTATTTTTTCAAAAATAATTTGTTTTTTTTTTATTTTTATTTTGAATCTTGATTTCTATTTATAACCCAAATGACATCGGTAAATGACATTAATAGCGTTTTTCATTGAAAATAAAAGGGAAGTGCTCTCAGAATCTAGAATTGCTATTTTCAATGAAATATTTTTGGTTCTGATCAGTTGACTATTCTAGTATTGCTGAGGGTGGGGGTATCACACACAGTATCCGTCCTACTTACTGAAATAATATCGCAAAAAATCAAAACGACGTTGACCTCACTTTGACGTTGGTAAATTTTAGAGCAAATCTCTTAAAAATTTGAGTTCGAATCTTTCGTGTCAGGGGCATATCAAGAATTGCTCTTCTTCTTCAATGAAACATGAAAAACCGAAAAAGATTTACTCTTTTGAGCAAAAGAGCTCATTCCTTACGTGACGTCACAGAAATAGAGAAACGTCAAGTAGAAATGACAACCGAAAATCTATTATGACACTTGCGGTTTTAATCAATCGTGAAGTTGTGCGGGGTACAAATTTAATTTTTGGAAACACTGTGAAGTTATACATAATTCAACTAGTTTACTAATATTCAATTCATCGTTTGATTTAAAAATATTAGTTTATTATTTTAATAATTTGTCCTAACGAAATGGCAGGTAATTACTTCAAAAATTTAGTGGAAGAATTCAATTCCATAAAGTTATTTTTGGGTTTTCCAGATGAGACTACTGAAGTGTTGACCGAAGATGATAGCATTGAAATGGTTGAAGATTACATTATAGAAGAGATAGAAATGAGCTCTTTGGATATAAAACAAGAAAATGATTCACAAGATGAGCATGATATATTTTCCGATAGCGATGAGTACACGCACATTGTTTGCTTGCAAAAGGGTAAACCCTCAGAACCAGATGTTTACCATTGTGCGCTGTGCAATATAACATTCAGTTCAATCGAAACTCATTTAAAGGAATACCACCAAAGAGACACTGTGGAACAGTATGAGGAAAGTAACAAAATACAAGTGAAAAGAGAAGAAGAAGTGATTGATTTACTAGAATTAAGCCAAGAAGATTCAGATAATTCTGTAGATGAAGGAGGATCCGTAAAAATCGTAATGAATATAAGATTTAGATGGAAATGTTATTTTTTTTTTTAATTTTTAGGAAACAAGAGATATTTTTTATGAAAACTGTGACTACGTCTACGAAGGTGTAAACGATTCGGAGTCATATCAGTCTGAGTCATTGGATATAAATCATGATCTTATGTGCAACGATTGCAAAACTGTGTTTGATAACGAAGAAGAATTGAAGGAACATCAATGCCAATTAATAATCATAAAAGAAGAGCCCATCTCATCGCTGTTTTCTTGTCCAGATTGTCCTAAACAATTTTCATTGATAAATCTACTTCAGAGGCATCAACAATCGCACAAAGTTAAAAAGCTACAAAAAAAGTGCAAAGCAGATGAAATTTCGGAAAAAGTTAATGACAAACATCACTGTGACATCTGTAATACAACATTTTTATCGTCTAAGAACTTGAAGTCAGTACAATGGCTAATTTATTATAAACTTTAAATAACTGTGCATTGTTTTTCACTTCAGGCTGCATTCGAAAATGCATCTGACCATACCATCAAAATCAATAAGGGATGCGATGCCAATCGGAGCTGAAAGTTTGTGCGACAAGAAACAATTTTATTGTGAAATTTGCAACAAAAGGTAAGAATAAAAAAATAGATGATGACATGCACGTTTTCAATTTGTGGTAATTATCATTTAAAAATTATTGATTTACATGCGTGAAGCTTAAATTACGTTTAAATCTAATTTCAATGACAATAAATACACCTAATTCTGCATTACAAAAGAATATTGAAATGAAAAAATCAAATTTGTTGCAGTTTTGATCATTCTCTGCTGACCATTCATCAAAACATGCATCAGAATGTTGAAGAACATAACTGCAGTGTATGCAATCGTCAGTTTGAGAACAAAGTAAGCTACGACATGCATATACAGTTGCACGCTGACCAACCAACACGTGTGCGTACCCAAAAAGTACTTAAACCTGGAGCCAAATTTGCATGTAACTATTGTGGAAGAGAATTCTTGAGGCCATACGAAAAAGTAAAGCACGAGCGGATACATACAGGTAATCACTTGACATTTTTAAAATCGCATCGAATTTTTTTAATGGTTTGCGCTATTTTAAGGCGAAAAACCACACGAATGTGAAGTGTGCGGCAAGTCTTTTCGGGTTTCATACTCTCTTACGCTTCATCTGCGTACACATACTGATGTACGACCATTTGTTTGTGCTCAGTGCAATAAACGATTCAAATCCTACGCTGTTTATTCTCACCACCTCAATACTCATTCGGAAGAGCGGCCATACAAATGTCCCATGTGCCCGAAATCGTTTCGCACCTCAGTGCAGCTGTGTGGTCATAAAAACAGTCATACCAAGCCATATTCCTGCCCCGAGTGTAATAGACCATTTGCTAGCTTGTATGCTGTAAAAATGCATATGAAAACTCATAACAAAGCGAACAAATCAAATGAGAATTTAAAGCACCGGTGTAATATTTGTGGAGCTGTTTACGCCCGTGTGTTTGCTCTGCGTTTTCATATGAAGGAGCAACACTCTGCTGATTTATCAGATTTTCAAGAGATCGATCCTGGGGATTCCAAACCTGTAACTGGAGATGATTCATTTAACGAGGATGTAGTTTCAACGCAAGCTATTATGCAAGAAGAAGAGGTGATCACAAAAATACTTTTATTTTTTGTTTGTATTAATTAATCATTCCCTTAACCAGATCATCATTGATAACTTTCATACAGAGGAAATTGTAACGGATTGGTTAACAAACAAATAAGAGACTATTGGATTTAAAACCTTTTAATGCAAGTTTTTGCAATGCTAATAAAAACTATATAATATATATAATTGAAACCAGTGTTTGTTTTTTATATATAAACAAAAGATAGACATTGGTTAAAATAATATACCTAAGAACTGCAAAATAAGCTGAATTTTTGAATAATAGCCAAATTAGTGGATGTGAAATCGATTAGTAACACTATTTACAGTCATGCTGTAATTTTAATAACTGAGAAATTGACGTGATGAGTTTTAAGTTCAGTAAGTCACCTAGTAATTTATGCACTACCAAAACCCTAACAATCAGCGTTCAGACCTCCCCCCAAAATCACTAATACGATCCTCTATCCTTCAGTGCCAAATACTTAGGTGTTAAGCTAGACCCCAAACTCAACTGAAATCTTAATGTCAAGCACCGAGTGAGAAGAGCAAACATAGCTCTTTGCATTTGTAGCAGAACGTTGGGAAGTCATAGGGAAAGGCTACACATTGCATTGGCGAACTGTTGGATACCCTATTCCTGCTCCGCAAAAAGTGGGTGTGGCATAGATCTAAGTACGGGTGAATTGTTAAACGTTAATGGTCTACATATTTTGTCATACACAATTGTTTTGTGCGTTTTTTAAAAAATTTAATGGAAAAATCTTCTTTTTTTAAACGCCTCTATAAGTGGGCATTGCAAAAAATGTTCTATGACGGAATTGTTCCAAACAACTTTGCCTATACGCTGCTAGGAATAGGACTTCCGTTTCAAAATATTTCTCCAATAAAACGGTTTTTTTAATGTGTAAACATTTTTGCTCTCGTTGATGTGTAAATATATTTTTTCTCGGTAGGGGCTAGTTGGAAATATCTAGCGTCACCATCATCGTCAGATTTTCCCGTCACCGTCATCGTCAGATTTTCCCGTCACCGTCATCGTCAGATTTCGTCATCGTCAGATTTTCCCGTTAATTTTCATTACCACGTGAGTTAATCGGTGCTCGACAGATCACCGCAATTAAACGACGTTTGGCGCGGTTAGTACGTAGATGAGTGACCGTTTGAGAACAACCGCGTATCGTTTTTTTTTTTATTAATTATGTATGTTCAATTTTAGAGATTATTATGTCCTTACGAAACACCGGAAAGTTGTGTGGAAGTAGATTTGTTTTGAATAATTGAGGTTGTATAGCTTGTAGTTTGTTGTACATCAGTTGAAGGTAAGAGGAAAAATATCGATTTGTACTTCGGTAACCGATGGCCGATTTAAGAATGTCACTTAAACGACAATCGATGCTATATTTTCCCGGTACATCGACACACTTGAGTCGATGGTGCACGTCTCCTACTTCAGCTTTCACAAACCAATTATTTGTTCGGTCAAACATTAAATAAATTTTGTCGTTGACATTAAATATATATCATGGTTTTATTTCAATACAATACCCAAATCTCTTGTTTATCAAAACCACAACCTCTGCGATATTTTCACATGCAACACTGACGAGCCTACATGTTTACACATCACTATACCGTGAGTGCAGCGTGGCTCACACCTTTTTTTTTAATGGGTGGATTTTAAAATCTTAATGCATGCGCATTTTGTGCCTCTGGGGAGTATATATTCCAAATTTCAGATTCCTAGCTTAAAATTTGACTTCGATAAAACGGTTTTTTAAATAGTGTCAGTGGGCGGATTTTAAGTGTGCATATACACTTGATTATTGCGGGCCTATAGAGAGTTTATGTTCCAACCATATGCTTCCCAGCTCGAGTTATAAGGCTTTATTTTTGACGACGGACGGACGGACGGACATGGCTAGATTGACATTACTATCGATGCTTACCACGACCACGAGTATAGTAACTTTTAGGGGTCTACGGAAATATAAAGGTTTTACCGGTCCCCGGTATGGCGGCTGCCTAATACAAAGCCTTCAACATCACTTAACTGAGCAGAATCCAAAAAACAGCTGGAATTGGAAGCAGCGGAGCCCCAATGGTCATGTCCGACCGAAACAGTAAATGTGATTCTTAAATTCCACTCCTTGACCTGCATATTAAAACCTTGGTATCGTGTAGAGCAGTTAAATTGAAAGAATTTGACTGTATTCGCTACCCAATATTACCAAATCACACTAACTATACAAAACCCAAAATCAACTTCTTCTGTTTCTGATTTCCATTTAGAATGAAATGGGGGACAGTAAAGTGGGCATCTTTTCAACGGAACTTAAAAATTCCAGCGTCTTCTAGGCAAAAGCCTAAGCAATTAGGAATGCGTGCGTGTGTGTTATGAATAAATTGACATCCAAACGAAACATAGCCATATCAGGCCCTGATAACGATTTACGAGACGAGGGTCACGAGTCGCGACTAACGATTTTGCCGGAACGATACCTATGATCTAAGCATATTATAAATTACGAGAACGACATGAAAAGTTGTCATTCTAAATGCAAAAAAAAACACAATTTTCCATCAATTTGACCCGGATCCACCTTCACGTTTAATGACAAATGTCACAAAAACCTAAATATAAAGTGAAATAATCAAAAATTTATTTTAAAATGTACGCAACGATTATTGTTTAAATATTGACGAAGAATTTGATAATCGTGTTCCGAGAAGGCGTCTATTCCAATAAGCCCTTCGAACGCAGTGTACGAGAATATAATAACATTAACAGAGCAATAAAATATTTTTATTTTAACAACATATGTACTTCCAAAAATTAGAAAATAAAATATTTTTTTTTAAAAATCGAAGTAACTAAAAGTTATCAACAAAATATTTCCTTCACTGTCGCTAGCCTTCAATTTTTACATAACGACAGCTGAAAGGGTTGGTTTGGCAGTAACGATAGTCAGCAACGAGAATCGTAAATCGTAATCAGGGGGAGAATGTGTTTCCTTTTTATTTTAATATTGTTTGTACTTCCAAATATTTGAAAATCAAAACACAAATGTTTCCTTCAGTGTCACTCGGCTTCCATTTTTATAGAACGACAGCTGAAATGGTGTGGTTAGGCTAACGATACCTGCAACCGAGTTCGTAACATATACAGCGCGAACCAATTCACTTGGTCACTCTACTGCGCAGTCTCTTCAAATTTCTCTAAGCAAAAAATACGAAAATTGCTGAAAAAAACAAAAAAATGTACATGTAGTCGGGGATGATGGAAACCTCTAAGCTTCGATGTGACTGAGAGTGGGTTTTGTTTTGTTTTTCCATCGCAGTGAAATAAAAATTATATTTCAGGGATGACATTTTTTCAAGGGGTATGACCATGGTTTATTGTCCAGATTTCAAAAAAGCAATTCATCCCGGGTGGGTGAAAAAAAAGATGGCAACTTTACTTCGAAAACATAAAATTCTGGATTTAGTTTCGCGCACTTATAATAAAAATATAAATCTTTTGCACAATGCAATGGCGTTAAACATATAAAGCTGCCTGTGACTGTGACCTAGGACTTGGTGAATAAAAAAAATCGTTTGTACAATTCAATGGGGTCAAAAATATAAAGCTAACTGTGACCTAAAATTTATAAAATAACCTTAACTCAAAATATCTCTCCTGCACCATTTTTGGTCTCTTAAATCCTCTCTCTCTGCGCAACCGACCGTTGGCCTACCGTTTGACCTATAATTGATTTTTGGCAGTAACGATAGTCAGGCAAAGAGAACCGTTATTTGTAATCAGGGCCCAGAGCTGGCTTGACTCTTTGTTCTTCTTCGGAATAAGGATTTTTGAAGAAAAAAATCTACCAACATACTTCAAGGGCAGAGTCTAGGTGTTCAGCCTAAGGAATTTCCATAAACGTTTGGCCCATATAGCAGAAGAAATAATAACAACAGAACCCAGACCAGACTTATATTAGGTATTAGCGGCCCATACGGGCCTGAAACCTAGCTTCTCCAAACATTTGGTTGTGCGAAGTGGAAGGGACTTCCACTTCGCACAACCCGTCTGTACAACACGTCCCGTACAATTTTTAGCCGAATCTGAACGTTAAATTTGAGGAGCTTCTCATGACAATTAATACTCTTGGATGTTTGTTAGACGTTTGCAAGACGTGGGGCAGTAAAAAAAACTCTGGATATTACTTAGCCCCGGCGGGATTTGAACCGGCGACCTGTCGATTAGATATCAACACACTAACCACTGCCCAAACAATATGTGCAGACAGGTTGCCATAATTGGGTCACTGGCCTATAGGCGCTTACATAGCCAAGCTTGGCATCCCACACCGCACAATTAAATGCCGAAGCTGCGCAGACCGTAAGGAGAGTGAAACCCGTGGAGAAAAAACACTAAAACAGCACCAAACTTATATTCATATTTGTAGTAAGTAGCACCTAAAAAGGTAATAAATTATTTGTCGGGTGCTGCTTGCAGCAACAACAAAATGCCGGCGCTGTTTTAACATTATAATAGTACTGTAACAATTTCAGAAAAAAGAAATCCCTTTTTCGCACGCTAATTATAAAAAAAATAGTAATCAATAACATCATTGACTTTCTCAAATCCCCAGTCTGGTTTGAGATTTTTTTCCACTTTCATACTTTTATTTACAAATGCCTAAATCGTCCATTTTACAGAAATAGCTTTCCTGTACAACTGGCAAATGAAAAGATATTGAAAAGAGAAAAAGTGACCATAACGTGTTAGGAAGGGTGTATTTAAGTAATTCATACATTTAAAAAATTTAGCAGTATCTTTTTAAAGTCACAAGATGACTAATCTCTCGTATTAAGCATCTTCTGGTTTACAGTTCGCGTGACAACGGATACACCTTCCTCAAATTTTGTCCTGAACAGTACATTAGCATTGTTAAACATACCATCCTTAAGGGAAACAATTATAAATTGGGAACTGGTGAAGTGAGTCTTCAACATGTTTCCAATGTTCTGCGTGTGAGACATATCTAAAGCAGCATCAACTTCGTCCAATATATACAATGGTGCTGGGGAGAACTTTAACATAGCCAGAACTAGCGATAACGCGACCAGTGACCGTTGGCCGCCACTTAGCTCACCAAGCGCATCCTTCCAAACGCCATTGAAGCCTACATTGATTTCCAAGCCAAGGAGGCTATTGTTTTGCATAACTGGGTTCAGACGTGCCTGCGCACCCTGCAATAACGTGCTGAAAATACTGCTAAAATTCTCGTCGACCGCCTTCCATGCCTTTTCCACCTTCTCCCTTTTTTTTTCGTCCATTTTACAAATGATGTGCTGAATCTTTTGTTTGTCCTGTTCAACGATTTTTTTCCGCCGTAATGTTTCTTGGTATTGTTCCTCTTCGCGGTCCAGAAGCATCATAGCTTTTAAGTTAATTTTGCGCTCCATATTGTCCTTTTGTTGTCGCATGACAGCAAGTTTATCTCCAGCCTCCTTTGGATCCTGCTTCGAGTAATCGTAGCGAGTGTTCTTTGTACCAAAGAATTCTCGGTCTTCCTTAATCCAGCCATATTTCACTTCCAGATCTTCTATTTTATTAAAGCTTTCTTTGTTCTCGTTCCGAACCTTGGTCACTTCGTTTTCTTTTTTCTTAATTTCAAGGGCCATCTCTTGAGTTTGCTTGCCCAGCTTTTCTTTTTTACTGTAAACTAATTTCAATTCCTTGTTTTGTGAATTGATCTTCTCCTTGAGTTCCTTGATTTTAACTTTGATTTCGCCAACAACCCCCGACAGCCCAGAAGATCCATCTTTAAGCAGATTAAAATCGCTTTTAAGTATCTCCAGATTTGTGATCATATCCTCACGATGTTGACGTGATTTCTCAGTGCTCTTCTTCAGTTCATCGATTTCTAACTGCAACGTTTCAAATTCCTGTTCATGCTTCTTCCAATTGTCACGGCTTTCCTCACTCTTCTTTTTTGCGATTTTCATTTCTTCTGTAGCTGACTTGAGTTCGCGCTCACGGAATCCCTTTGCATCGGAAAGTTTATCTTCAATATCCTTGACCTTGGCCGAGGCGATTTTCTGAATCTCTCGAGCTTTTAAAAGATCACCTTCCAGAGTAACTAAAATGATAAAACACAGCCACATGAATTGTTTGTAAGCCCATCGTAAGACGCTCTGCAAAATATACATACCGATCTTTTCTTTAAGGGATTTGATTTCCTCTTGATGCTGTTGGAATGTGGTTTGAGCCAAACGCTGGGCACATGCATTCAGTTCGTGCTGGCGTAATTCTAACCGTTCCTTTGCAGATCGGTGTTGTCTTGCGATATTATCAGTGGCACTAAAATTATACTTTTTTGTTATCTGATTAAGGTGCTTAAAAAAATACTCACGCTAACTGTATATCAATTTGCTGCAATTCGTTTTTACGGACACGAATTTCGTTCTCCATTCTCTTTATTTCGGCCAAGTCTTGAAGAATGTTGCCGCCTTTTGGTTTTGAACCACCAGCAAGGGTACCCTCGGGATCAACTACGTCGCCCTCTAATGTAACTGAGCGAACATAAATCTGGCGATGGTACGTTACCTATTTGGTGTTCAAGTTTTAGTAATGAACATTGGTAAAAGTTCTACTTCCGCTTACCTGTTTAGCAACGTCCAAGTCCTTGCAGATTAGGGTGTTGCCGAAAACAAATTTCATGACGGGATCAAAATTGCGTTCGTATTGAATCAACGAAATAGCAGAGTCAACATTATCCTCGCCGACCTAAAATAAAGTTGTTTATAATTATACCTTCTTATTTCTTAATATGCCTCTTGGCGCAGTGGCCCATGAGTTGAGGTACTGAGCAAAAACACAATGTTTATTTTATTATTTTTAAAATAGTTAAGTGAAAATCAAAGAACTATAATGAATGTTTTGATTTTTACTTATGTAATAAATTGTCATATGGTGGAGATAAGTAAGAAACAGATTCTATTTAAGGCTTCCAGTTTTAAGAACTCAATCTGCACAAAACAGTTTTTATATATATGTACAATGTTTTATGAACTACCAAGTGAAATAAAACATTAAATATACTTAATACGATTTAAACTAAAATGTTTTCAACTATCTTCTTCTTCTTCCTTTAATGGCGGTGAGGCTATGATCAGGATTAAGGGGATCATAGCCCTCCCAATTAACTGCATCCTACTGGTCCGCCTGTGAGGTTTGCCGGTTTGACTTCAGAAAATAAACGACAGGCCTCCCGATTTTGAATCAACTTCGTCACTGAGGCTAATCAAATGCTGGTCTTGCTGCATTTGTGTGATCCAGGAGTTTTAATGCCTGCCTATCCTTCGCGTTTGTATTGGAACGCACCAACTGAACCTGTCGTCGCTCTCCATTTTTTTCGATATAGGTTCTTTGACGTGAAGGCTTCCTCGGATCTTGGAACTTCTTATTCGATCAATCTTTGTCACTCCTGCTTGTCACTCCTGCTGTTTGATTGTCGCTCCATCGTCAGCAAAGAATAACTGAAACGCTTTCTGGTCCGTCACTTTTCCTTTAAGCAAATAATCAATAATTCGACAGAAATGTCGTGTACTTCTTCAAAAATATATTCGAGGAAATGTTCATTAAGAAGTGATTCACAATACTGCAGCCACCTGTGTAGAATTTTTTCGTCATGCACAAGAAGCAGCTCTTGAGTGTTGTTGTGAACTTTGGCGAGCGGATTTCCTGGGCATTCCTCCTTCTCTGAGCTGCAATTTTGAAAATCCTTGTGCCCCTGGTTAAGCTGTCCGAGTTTGTGGGCAGACTGGTTCCATCAGCAGACGAAGAAGAAATTTCTGATTACTCCCGATACAGGCCCCTTAAATACTTTGCTTGAATTGTTTGACGAACATTGTATTTAGAACGATAAAACCGTATGACTTGCACATGCTTAGGATATCTTCACCCGGAGAGTTTCTGATGACACATCCCAGTCCTCCATGGCAGTCTTCATAGTCTTCGTTTGACTTCCCGACATGTCCGTTCAAATCTCCGCAAACAAACACAAATTCTTCTTTTGGTGGTGGTGGTGATGAGGTAGTGAAAATCTTGCCAGAATGCAGATTTTTCTCTCTGCTCGCATCCAACTTTTGGAGTACTGACAATATTCCACACCTCACCTTGATTCACCAGTTAGAGAGACATATCGAGCGATCACTGGACTTTAAAATGGTCAAGACGCTGACAAGGATGATAAAGATTCCGCTCTTACCCTGTTCCGTCCCGTAGTAGAAGATCTGGAAATTACAGCACCTTACAGATGGACAAATACGGATGCAATAAAGTAGGAGGGTTATGATCCCTCAAAATGTCGTCGATAAGTAGGAGACCATAAATTTCGAATTGTTCTTACAAAAAGGAATCAAAAAACAATTAATACTCACCAAGTTCTGCGCAATTTTAACAACTTTGGAATCAATTGTGCGTGATGAAATTTTATTGATCGGAATTATTGTGACTCTCTGCTGGAGCTGACCCTTCTGCAATATTTGTTTGCTTGTTATGTCATCATCAGTTACATAGCTGTAGAGCTATTGAACAAAACAGACATTCATATTATTATTTTTTACTTTGGTTCAGTTTTTCAACGTACACTTCCTCCAGCACACATCATCAGAGCCAAGCAGTCCTTCTCATCGCGTACGTAAAACAATTTGCCCACCATACCCTTGACTTTGCTGCGATCGAAATTGGGTTCTGGATCACGGTACTGCAACTCATATCTATATGCACCTTTTCGATCCAACTGTTGCTGGAAATTACGAATTTCCTGAACCAGAACATTTTTCCTCTCGTGATATTGCTCGAATGTACCTTCCTGATAGTTCATTTTACTCATTTCAGCCTTAAAGAATAAAAATACACTTTACGAGCTTTGATAAATAGGAAATATTTACCATAATTTTTCTAATTTCAGCTTCAATCTGGTCGTGCATCTTTCTGTCTTTTGTATAAGAAGCATCATTTGTTTGAGTCTCACTTTCTTTCTGCTGGAGCACAGTTCGGCTGTGACGCAATTCCACATCTGATGTTTTAATTGTCGTCTGGGCTTCGCTAACTTTCTTTTTTGCATCTAAGAGAAAAGAGAACATTGTACATCTGTACACTCAATGCTTTCTAAAGCTTACTGATTAACTGATCTTGAAGCGATGATGCCTCTCCGTCTTCGTTGGTAGACAATCCTTGGGATACTGCTTCAAACTTTTTCTGAGCATCCTCGTAGGCCTTAGAGTCGCGCTGATCCGCTTCTTTTAAGCTCTGAAACAGACCCTCAACTTTTTGCATTTGCTGTACCTTCTGGTTCAATGCGTTCTCATCATCCTTAATGTTTTTTTCCAGGGCCCTAACTTTTTTCTCTTCCTGGGCGATTGCTCCTTGCGCAGCCTTAATATTGCCAGCATATTGCGCTTCAGATTTTATTTTTATCGTCAATTCGTCCTCGAGTATTTTCAACTCCCCGCCACTCTCGTTGTCTATTTTGTTTTGAACTTCTTTGGCGACCTGTTCCAAAGTTATTATTTCTTGGTCATTGTCAGAAATAGTTTTTTTGCAGTGTTCAATTTGATTAACAAGACTCTCAATGCTTGATTCGGTGGCCTTTAGAGCTTCTTTCTGTTTAAGATAGCGAGAGGAAATATGTATTCGCGTTAGGTATTCAATATCACGGCAAATTTTTTGAAATTCAAGGTATGCTGCACGTTCCTGTCGCAGTTTCTCTAACTTTGGTTCTACTTCTTCATGCAAAAGGGTATTAGTTTCGCGAACCTTTGCGTCTTTCTTTTCAATAAGCTTTGTTGTTGCTTCTCTCTTGGTCTCGTACAAGCTTGTACCAGCAGCTTCTTCGATCATAGATAAAATCTGGAAACAAATTTACAATATACATACTTGTCGGCATTATCATCTGTTTTCTACCCACCTCTTGAGGTTTCATATTCAGTACTTTTGTTATACGGCCCTGCATAATCAAAAAGTTAGGATTGTTCACGTTAAGCTGAACGGAACAGAAGAAATCAGAAACCTTCTTGTTTTGCACCAATTTGCCGTTGATGAGATATTTGTTTTTACCTCCCACGACAATCTGTCTTGTGACCGATATTTCTCGACATTTCTCATATCCGAGTGGACACTGATTGGGTTCGGAATTGTCGAAAACAAGAGTTACTGTAGCTTTTGTAATACCGGCTTGGCCACTTTTGAAGACAAGATCTTGCAGGGAAGCGGCACGAACCTATAATTGTCATTTTAAATAATAATCCAGCAATTCAAAATCAAAGGCCTCACCTGCCCCAAATTGTTGATACCCAAAACAAAACAGATAGAATCTAATATATTTGATTTGCCAGTTCCATTGAGACCGGTAATGGCAGTGAATTCACGATCAAAGCCATGGATTTCAGTCCTCCTTCCATATGATTTGAAGCCATCAATTACAACAGATTTGATGTACATATTGCAAACAATTTACTTCTATGTAGGTGAATTTATTCAGCTCCAGCTTATTGATCTGCGTCCTTTTGTGATTGACTTTAAGTTTAAATTTTTCATCTTCGTTTTCTTTTCTTTTTTCTCTCTCGTTTAACATGTTTCTATGGTTAATACGCATATATCCCGTTTACATGTGAGATTCAATCCGGATTCAATTCGAATTGAATTCCATGTAAACACAGATTGAATCGAAACAGGATTCACTCATTCCGATTACAACATATTTTATTATAGAGTACTTCGTGTCAACGTCAGTGTTAGATAAAAAAAAATCAGCTGGTTTAGTTAAAGAAACAAATTTGTGTTCTTCTATATTGTGACGTTGTTGCGCCAACAAAATATTTTTATTTGGAAACGCAGTTGAAAAATTTGCTATACTTAAATTTTATACTATTTAATACAAACTAACACAAACAATTAATTAATAAAAAAAATCTACAAAAAAATGCTTGTCAACCGCTTCATCAGGAGCTGCCCAAGACCCCCTCGTTAACATATTAATAGGTATTTATTAGTTTTTTTTTTGCTTTAACGTAGGTTTTTTGGCTATAAATTAGTAGTTTTCAATCTTCAATAGTGTTTGATTTTACTTAAATATACCTTTTATTATGAATCGGAAATATTTTTTAATACGATTTCTACGAGTTACTTAGATTGTATCCATCATTTTTTTTGACGTTTTAGAAAGAAATTCTGCACCTTAGAAAGAGATAGCTTAGCAAAGTGATCTTTTAAATTGAAAATCAGCATATAAACAAAAATTGAAAGATCGAGATAGACAAGTGATAGAGTGTGTGTGAGTCCGTTTTGTTTTCCCTTGTTGTGTTCGGCTATATGTACACAACAAGTATTTAGTAGGAACTGTAAAACTGATTTCTAATTCAATTCAATCTCACAATTCGGTGAGAGCAAAAACCTGCCTCGAATTTGAATTCATTGTAGATTCGGTCTTTCGATTTGACCATGTTAACGGAGTAATAGCTAACATTGATTTTTGTGGTGTCAGCCTTAAATATCGTAACAGTGTTACCCTCCAACTAGTTGAAAATAAACTTTTAATTCAAGACGAGTTTTAACAAAAATATATAATGTAAACTTTAGTAAAAGCGCCATCAGTGCTTTCAAGTTGGAATGCATGAGGGTGTTTGTTAGACGCACCCATTGATGAATTGATGACGCCAACTACATTCAACTTGACGACGTTATATTTTTCTATTTTTGTAAGAGATCGTACATGCTGTAACAAACGTGAAAAAAGATAAATATTAAATCTGTGGTAATCCTTGTACCATTAATAAATAAACTGTAGATTAAAATAATTTATAAAATAATGATATAATAACCCAACAATAAAATCACCTTCAATTTAAGATATTGCTATCACGAATTTCATCATTTCCTTTACACTTAACATAATATACCTTTAATGTGCTCCATAAGGCTATATTTAATGCAAGCTATATATAATATGCGATGCGATTCGCTGCCTACACGCATTGGAAGTTATATGGCCAAGGGATTCAGCGAATTGAAAGAATGCAAACGACTTTGATCGACGATAAACTGCAATCAAAATCCAAACGTTGCTAAACTTATAAGTTACAGAAGTCTTACATGAGCTCCTCAAAAAAAGGACGTACGGTGGATGAATTCACTAGATTGAATCAACGGTGTTGTTGACAGTCAGGATGAAAGATACCTTACATGAATTACTTCGACTTATGTGGAGCTGAGTTCAATAAGGAATTCTCAAGACAAGTCAGGGTGTTGATATATAGTATAGTGGCGGATGACCCCCCAATGGGCCAACGGCAGCTCTCACACCCCCGAAGGGGGTTATTGGCCCCGAAATATCGGGTCCGCTTTCCTAGGGCCTGGCCCTCCAGGTTGGGTTTCGGTTTCGTCGTGCTAAGTCGGTAAGTGATCGCTGACTACGTGCTACTCGATTAGAGACACGCAACCCAACATCTTTAGCTTGCACACATTCCGTGGGCAAACGTCTGCTAAACAGCTGCTTAGTGGCTATCATGTAGAGAGAGTGATAGGGCAAGAAGAGAACCCACGTTCTGTCAATGAAAAATAAATTTCACCGCCCAGTATAAAAGAGGTGGGCTTAGCAATTTCATTTGCCAATAACAATATGGTCGCCAGCTCTGATGGCTAACCAGTGGTGCTTTTCAAATACGGAAACGATGATATCTTGGTAGGATGCATGCACCAAATCATCAACGAAGAATGGGTGGAAGAAAGCGTGCCCGATGACTTGACCCCATCTACAAGAAAGGCGATCCTATGTCTTGCAAGAACTATCGAGGCATATCCTTGCTTTATGTCGCATATAGGATCATATTCAACGTGTGCGAAAGTCTCAAGCCGATAGCCAATATATGTACTTATTGGCACGTACCAGTGCGGCTTCCGGGCCGGCAGATCGACAATAGACCAAATTTTCACACTCATGCGTGCTCTATCGAACTTTAATCCTGCCAGTCCTGCTTTATGGTGCCGAGTGCTGAACGAAAAGAAAAAAGGGGTGCTATTACTCTGTGTTGGAGAACAATGCTCCGTCGGATACTTAGTCTTGTGTGCGAGGAAGACTAATGGGGAGAAGATACAACCGCGAACTCTATGAGCTCTACCAACAGAGATGATTGAATAATCTCTGTCTATCAAGATGTGGATGTAGTCCAAAAAGCTAAATCCCGTCAACTACATTGGCTTCTCCAAATTAAGCGAATGAGCAAGGGGATCTTCGCCCCCAGCCCCCAGGTTTGAGAAGGTAGGAAGATCGAACCTCCGTTTTAAGGACCAAGACCTCGCGGATGTCAGAGCGCTTAGTCTGGACAACTGGAAGCAGCGTGCCCGTTATGCCCAAATGAAAACGCAAAAATTTTTATTTGCTTTCTTGGTCAAGTTAAAATGAATAGATCAACACAATTTTTGGCTTAAAATGTTGCTTATGAATTATAAGTCTAATACGTCACAAAAAAATTGAACATAATGTTACATCCAGGCTAGGATTCGAAAAGATAAAACGTAATTATATTTAATTAAACTTTATTTAATTATCTTTCAATTTAGTTCTTGATTATTATTCTAATAATTCACTTATTCACAAAAATTCACTTTCACAATTAATCACTTTAAATACACAATCACTTTTCTCTTACTCAATACTTATACTTTTTCTCTATACTTTTCACTACTGTCATCTATCGCATTCTTAATCGCGGTTCACAACTAGAATGTCTTGGGTGCTCCTGCGACATCTATTTATATCTCCTAGTGACACCTCTCGAAATTTCCAGATTCGTTGAGAAGGTTCGTTAAGTTCAGAAGGTTCGAGAACAACATACCAAGTTATACCACAGCTACTCAAACTGCTATTCCAATGCTGCCAAAATCGGTATTATGGCTACTTTTACTCTCTACTAGATGGCGCAGTTGACTAATTAATGCTGAATGACACAGTTCAAGCAAACATGCAACAATATCCCCCTCTTAAACTTGTTCGTCCCGAACAAGCACGTCAATATTTTCGCCATGGTAGCGATGGAGACGATCCACATGGACAACTTTCAGCTTGCCTCTTCCTCGCTGGATCCGGTAGACAACATCGTTGATGCGCTTCACTATCTTATAGGGTCCTTCCCAATCCTGCTGTAGTTTAGGTGACATGCCTTTTCGGCGATGAGGGTTGTATAGCCATACAAGATCTCCTTCCTGGAATCCTGTGGTGGTTGCTTTTGTATCGTACCTCGTCTTCATGCGGTCGCTGGATATCCGAATCTTATCTCTAGTTTTCCGATGAATGTTTCTGATGATTTCTCTGAGATCCGCAACATAATTATCTTCATTCGTTGCTTCATCAGTCGGAGATCCAAACATCAATTCACTAGGTAATCGGATGGTTCGACCAAAAAGGATTTCGGATGGAGTATGTCCTGTTGTGTTATGAACTGCGCTTCGATAAGCTAATAGGAACATGGGGATGTGCTTGTCCCAGTCCCGCTGGCAGTCGCCAACAACCTTAGAAAGGTGTTCGTTTAAGGTTCTATTGAAGCGTTCTACCATTCCGTCCGATTGTGGATGAAGCGGGGTTGTTCTTGTCTTCTTAATCCCTAGTAGCTGGCATACTCTTTGAAAGATCTTCGACTCGAAGTTGCGACCTTGGTCCGAGTGCAATTCCATTGGTACGCCAAATCTGCTTACCCAGTTGTGGACAATCTGCTCTACCACGGTTTTAGCTTCTTGGTTAGGTATAGCAAAGTCTTCAGGCCATTTAGTGAAGTAGTCCATCACTACGAGGATATAGCGGTTTCCACTGTTGGAAACGGCATTTTCGGCACCAGTTTTCGACATCGTCTCTTGCGTGGATCCAGTAAAAGTGTTCTCGCACTTTTTCGAGTGTCTTATTTACTCCCAAGTGACCTCCGGACACTCCATCATGTAGTTCCCTAAGCACTTCGTTGACTTTCGATCTGGGTACCACAAGTTGCATCACGGCTGATGTTCCATCCGACCTTTCCCATTTTCTTTTCAAAATGCCATCCTGGACATGAAGTGAGTCCCATTGTGCCAAGTATGCCTTCAGTTACGGGCTCCTATTGGAGATCTGCTGCCAGTCCGGCTTGCCCTCATGTTCCTTCCAGGCGAGAATCGGCTCGATATCCGGATCTTCCTGTTGAGCATTCCGGATCTCCCGTGCACTCCGCCGCTAATGGCCTCAGCTCTCAACCGTTGGACTGACACTTTATCTTTTTCCTCCTGGCGTACACAATGTTTACAATCAGCCTTGCAGGGTCGCCGGGAGAGGGCATCTGCGTTGGAGTGAAGAGTTCCCTTTCGGTGCTGTATCTCGTAGTCATACATCTGCAGCCGCTCAATCCACCTCGCGACTTGTCCTTCAGGGTTCTTAAACTGCAGCAGCCACTTTAGAGACGCATGATCTGTACGCAGGATGAATTTCTGCCCATATAAGTACTTGTGGAAGTGCTTTGTTGCCAGGATCAAAGCCAGGAGTTCCCGCCTGGTCACGCAATAATTCCTCTCCGGCTTGGATAGCACTTTACTGAAGTAGGAAACTACTCTCTCTTGGCCATCATGGATCTGCGAAAGAACGGCTCCGATCCCAACATTACTAGCGTCGGCATCTACAATAAATGTCTTTCCTGGAGTAGGGTACGCTAGAATTGAAGCATCACACAGTTGGTGTTTGAGACTCTTGAAACTCGCTTCGCATTCACCTGACCATTTAAATGGTTTTCCCTTTTCCGTCAGTTGATGCAAGCTCTTTGCGATCCTTGCGAAGTCCTTCACAAACCGTCTGTAGTAAGTTGCAAGTCCCAGAAAGCTTCTCAGTTGGTGTTTGTCTTTGGGAACGGGCCAATTTTTCACCGCATCGACCTTCTCTGGGTCAGTCCTTACTCCTTCGGACGAGATGATGTGCCCCAGATATTTTACCTCAGATCTAACGAGATCTCACTTTTTCGGGTTAAGCTTTAATTGTGCACTTCTTAGTCTCTGGAACACTTCCTTCAAGTTATCTCGATGTTCTTCAAACGTTTTTCCAACCACGATGACATCGTCCAAGTAGACCAAACACGTTTTCCATGTTAGCCCCAACAAAACACGCTCCATTAGTCGCTCAAAGGTTGCCGGCGCGTTACACAGTCCAAATGGCATTACTGTGAATTGCCAGAGCCCGTTTCCTGCTGTGAAAGCTGTTTTCTCACGGTCTTCCGGATGTATCTGCACTTGCCAGTAGCCACTCTTCAGATCTAGAGTGGAAAACCATCGAGCTCCGGACAGTGTATCCAGCGTATCGTCAATCGTTGGTAGAGGGTAGCTATCCTTTTTGGTGACATTATTCAGTTGGCGATAGTCTACACAGAACCGAGTGCTGCCATCTTTCTTTTTGACTAGGACAATTGGAGATGCCCATGGGCTTTTAGAGCATTCGATTACTCCTTCCTTCTCCATCGTCGACACCATCTCTGCAACCTCCGTCTGCTTAGCCAATGGTAATCGTCTGGGAGGCTGACGAATCGGTCTCGCATCTCCAGTGTCTATCCGGTGTTGTACAAGGTGTGTTCGGCCATACTCGCAGTCCCGCGAAGCGAATATATCAGTAAACTCGTTGATGAAGTTCCCTGCCATGGCTTGCTGCTCCCGATTCAGATCGCAGAGCTGGAATAAAGTTCTTTTCACCTCAGTCATTCCCATTGGTGAACGAGGCTTCGTAACACCTTCCTGTGATAGTTTCGTGATGTCAGTAACCGGTACACGCTTTCCAACCACCTCACCTTGCTTCAATTTGACGCTTTTGTGTTCCGCATTAAGAACTCGCACGGGAACCATATTGTTCTTCGGCTCGACAAGCATTTTTCCAACCACGCAATTTCGGCAGTGGTTGTCTTCTGGCTCGACTAGAAAAAATCGGTGGGCCCCAGGATCACCTTCCAGCTTTGTCCAAATCAGTGTCTCTGAAGAAGGTGGCAGGACCGCATCCTTACTAATGACTGTCCTCAGGGATGCGACGTTCTCGTTCCCGTACACCATCGGAATTTCTACGTTTCGATACTTGAGTACTTGCATACCAATGTCCAATACTACATCATGCGCCTTCATGAAATCGATTCCAATGATGCATTCGTCACATATATCGGCTACTAGGAAAGCGTGGGAGAATACTAATCCTGCCAAATTTATTGTTAGTATGACCTCTCCATACACTTTCGCTGTCGCTCCTGTTGCTGTTTTCAGACAGTAATTGCTGGTATTGTGCAGCCTAGACTGACGGACGATGTCCCTCCTTATAATGGAAGCGGTGGCACCGGTGTCGATGGTTGCCACGCACTTATTTTGTCCGATATAGGCTTCCACTGTTAGACTCTGGTTTCCTCGTTTGGTTTGGGAGACTTGAATTCTGGTCCTGGGGTCGTCGATTCCGGAAACCCACTTCAACCCCGAGAAACTGGTCCTTACATGTTTCCCGACTGCTGTTTCTGCGAAGCTGTATCTACCAGATGCTTCTTCGTTGTGCCTCCTAGGCCCGCATTGTGGACAACTGCCTTGTCTGGGTGGAGCTCTGCACTGTCTCTGTAGGTGCCCTATTTTGTTGCAGTTCCAGCAGCGCATTTGACCTCTGTTATCTCTGCTCCGGTCTACGATGTCTGCTCTTTGACATGAACATTCAACGGCTGTCATTTCCCTTTCGCGGTGGAACACATGCGATGCCTGATCAGCAGCTTGCATTGTCAAAGCAAATGCTAGGGCCTCAGCGAGAGTTCTCTTTCCAGCCATTCTTACGGCCATTTGCAGTTGTCTATCTTCAATGGCTTGGATAAACGCCTCCACAGTCATTTCATTGAGGAGAACCTCGTTCGTTCACAATAGCACACATTGAAAATAGTCAATTATCAATTGTCGATTGATCTTCGCAATAAGGCTGATTGGAAGGATAATTTTCTTCCAAGTTTGCTTTTAGGAATAACCCGAAGCGAAGTAGATCGAAATAGTTATCGCTTTCAAAGCGGTCCGCCACGCATTCTGGAATAGGACCACTGCATTACCCGTAAACGCTCTTTTTCATATCATAACCCTTCATTGCCCATGGGATTTCGAGAGCAGTTTAAAAAAAAAACCAACCAACAATCATTGGCGCCGTTGCTTTTGTTGACATTATTTATCAACTAGGTATATGTTGTCAAGTTTTGTTCCTCAACCATTTGCAAATAAAACAAATAATTTCTATTTTCTTAAAAATATTTTTATTTATTTTTATTTTGTTTCATCATTTTAGAGGTCTTATCAAAATGATCACATCCATTTGCAAATAAAAACGGTTAAAAATCCAACGTCCACTTTGTCCAGTAAATGGAAAAGGTTTTAACGATATGATTTCTGGTAGCGAGCACGGGCACCTGGACCACCGAATTTCTTGGGTTCGCAACGACGTGGATCACCAACTAACAGTGTTCTATCGTAATGGATCAGTATGTCTTTGATTTCTTTCTTTGATGCTTCATCAACGTCTGTAAATGGAAAGAAGATAAAAATTAATTTGAGTCTGAAAAAAAGTAAATCTATAAGTTAATGGCATAATAATGTAGCTTTTAGCTTCACCCAACATAAGTTAGGTAAGTCACCTATATTGGTTGGTAAATTGCAAAGCATTTTATTCTGTCTTTCATTTATCTTTCCAGAGGAATTTTTTTTTATATCCTAACGAAAATCTGGTATTAGAAGACATCATTGAAATTATCTTAAATTGTAACTTTAGCATCACCCAATTGGCCCATGAAGAGGGTACACATTTGGTTGGTATGCAAAGCTTGTCTTTTAATTTCCCTTTATTTCATCTTGCCAGAGGAATTATAATTTTATACTAAGAAAAATCTGGTATATAAAGGGATAATAAAACTAAAGCATATAAGCGGTGATGCCGCATTTTGAGTGTCTCAATTTACCCGATTTTGTTTGCAAATATTGGGGTAATGAGCAGGGTGACTCAGTATTTAGTGTGGTAGACTACTGACAGTGTTCGAGCTTCGAATAACATCCAGGAACACTAGCTGTTGCACTACCTCACCTCTTGCGAAAAGCTGACAAACAGGCACGTATATAAATTGTTATATGGTCTTGCAACCGAATTTCAACTAAAGACTAAACTATAACAAGTGGGGTGGGTGATACAACGCGATATGACTATGATAATCAATAAAAAAATTAAAAGTAAAACTACAGTACGCCAAAACTCAATAAAATCAATAATTACTTATATTGATACATAGTTTATTGTTGTTTACATTTTTTTTTACTATTGCAAAAAAAAAAACGGTTAGCTGCTGTTCGATAAAAAAAATCAATGAAAATATCTGATATTTTGAAGTAAATGGATTATAATCAGAACAATTTAAATTGGATGAATGGTCGATACTTTTTTTTTTACACGGAGGTAAACATTGTTCACCAACGTACTTACATAAATATGTTTATACATACACGTCCTTTTGGCAGGTAGTTTTTTGGTTTAATTTTACATTTTTTGAATCCATCGATAATTGGGAAAAACTATATTGCATTTAGTCGCGAATCACTAGAGGAGATCGCTGACAGATGCAATATTTCACTGTGATGGGTCCCCGAACACAGTGACATTCCAGGCAACTGCAAGGCGGATGAGTAAGCCAGCAAAGGAACCCCACAGGACCTCCCTGACAACAGTAGCCACTATGAAAAAATGCGGCGAACAATAGATGAATTACCATCAGCACATGTTCGTCCTCCAAACAGATATGGACAAAGTACGATGCAAAAAGAACATCCAATCTCCTCTCCATAAGCAGGAAAAATATAAGCTGGATAGTTGGAGCTATCACTATTGCCTTATAGGCAGACACGCCACCAGAATGGGAGTAATCTCCAACGAGGAGGAAACCATCACACAGTCACACACCTTCTGTGTAACTGCCCTGCCATATATATATAAATGTAAACAAAACCAAATGCATGTACATATATCAACGGATATTCCGATAACAGGATAACAATTAATGATGAAATTATAGAAAAAGTTTGCGAAATAAAGTACCTAGGAATCATAATCGACGCAAATCTAAACTTTAAGTCACATAAAATGCATATCAAAAAAGATAAGTAAATAAATTGGATTTTTTGGCAGGATACGTAAACAATTTTCAATAATGAGTGCAACAAATGTGTATAATACGATAATTAGTCCCCAGTTCCAGTACTGTTCAACAATATTATACTTAGGAAATACACCTAAAGTGGACTTCACATTTACGAAAAAAAAATTGAAGGAGGCAAACAGAGCAATAAATCGCTAAATGAAAAAAAAAAATGCTCCGCAAAAGGGACATTGCAACAAGTGCAAAATACGAAGTGGTAGAAAGGTCATTTATGTGCTACGAGAAGGAGGTATTTGGTCTTCGTCAATACGACGAAGTCGAAAAGTTAATAAGATACTCTATCAACAAATCTTCAGGTTACCCAGAAAATGCCCCAAACATACTACACATCAAAACAAGACTCCCGCCTTTATTCATGTATACACAGTGAAGCTACATTTCCAAAAAGCAATGACACTGCCCAGTCAACGAATTCCGCAGTCCAATTTTTCAGTGAATGGTCCAAGTTAAGCAATGATCATGATGTTTTAATGATGTTAATTTAAAGAAACAACGTGGAAAGCCAGCCTGCAACAACTAATGGTGAATATAGAGTTATCCTCTCATAACGCTTTCAAAGATTAGTCACACCAATTTCAAACGCGGTGCGCATATCTCGTGCTTCAATACGACCTTGGAGGGACAAATTGTTAACCAACGGGATAGATAGTGTGAACGCAATATCTACGATTTTTAAGACTAGGGGCGAATTTCTGCAATTAAATTATATGACGTTTGGAACCGACCAAAATGAGGCGTGCATCCTATGCAATTTACGAGCCAAAAAGGATGTACTGCACTTTATCGGTATTTGTTCATTAGTTAACGAAATAAGATGGCCAGTCCCATCTACAAAGTTGAGGTAGATAATACATAATGGGATCACAATGGACCTAGATTGGTCTAAGTGTTTCGGCTTCTGCCGACAGCCACCTAAACCTAACCTAGGCGTGGCATACTGAATGCCCTCTGTGATGTACACTAGCAGGTACTCAACGAATACCAGAATTAATAAACGTCAGAACCAAAACATGCTTCATTAGGGGTAAATCAAAATGTTTAGTAAATCCCCCACCTCGGTTTCTTCGTAAACATTCGGAAGAGACCCATTCGACGAGGTATCCGTTCCGGTTCATTGATCGGATCAATTCTGATTAAATACAGCGCACATTTCCACATGCAAAATGACGCGTTAAGCATTTTTATAACGCCAAATTTCTTCCGAAGCTCTCCGACAAGAAAATTGTTGAAAATTGAGAGTAATAAAATTAAAAACTATTATGGATTTAAAACAGCTAAATCTGTTAAATAAACGCGTTTGAATGCTTTGTGTTTTGTTCCGAAACGGATACCTCGAACGCAATGGAGTTCGGATTGAATTTGCTTTTTGTTTCGGATTTTCTTCCAAACGGATACCTCGACAGGGCTACTTATCGATTTCGATTGGCTACTTCTTTTCATCCCAGCAAATTATAGTTTTTGCTTAGACACAAAAATCCACCGGCAGTGCACTCTGTTTTTACCACAGATAAATAGCAAAGGTAAACACGTACCTGCACTAACCCCACCATATTTGACATTTCTGAAGTGTTTGAATGAACTCTGTCGATCATATGCACACAAAACACGCTGTACAATTCTACAATGCGTACAACACCTGTTTAACTCGGTTTCATTTTCACGCAGACGCCAATGTTTAAAGTTTGAGAAAATTACTAATCGAAATCGACATTAAGGCACACACGATCGTCTCGTCGTCGTTGAATACATGCCAAGAATACTAAAGAAAAAGATTCTTTGTGGATTATTAGACGGAGAGGAATCTTCGATGTTGGACGAATGTATGCGTCTGATGAGCTGCTCCGACAAGTTTTCACTACATCTGGGAACACGACAGCAATAACAGATGCTGGGCAAAGAGTTCAAATAACTAGTCGTAAGTTAACTTGCAGGCGACTTGTGTTGCCTTGGAAATTGAACTTGCCCAATGCCAAATATCTGGGAGGATATACAAGAAGCGCTTAGCGAAAAGATCTAAGAACAAAATAATGTTGCAAACACAGCACACTGTTGGTTGCAACAGTAATGTAAAAGACGACTTTACAATGATGATGAGAAGCAATTTGCAGTCTTTGAAATTCCCGATACGAGATGTTTTCTATTTGCTCAAACGGCGTTATTTATAGCGAAAACACTTTTGCATGCTTTTGTTTTAAGTTAAATATATTTTTGAAATTCCAAATCTAGGCAGCATACTAACCCCTGTAGGTACTTCCGGTGGTACAAGCTCTTTTTTCTTAATAAGTAAAAAGTAATAAAGATTCAACTTACACTTTTGGTAAAAAGCAATCAATGCCTTCGAGATGGCTTGACGGATGGCATAGATCTGAGCAACATGCCCACCACCGCTCACTCGCACGCGAATATCAACTCCGGCGAATTTTTCCTGCAATTTAAACGAAATTAATAAAATTCAACCGACTAAAACAAATCCGCCACATTAAAGACACAACAAGTCAGAATAAGAATATCTTTTCACTTAGCATCAGTTTCGGGATAAGATTCTATCATCATGTTTATGCCTGTTGTTAAGCGATTCTGTACACCTTACCTTGCCAAGCAATAGAAGTGGTTCTTGCAACTTGTATTGCAACACTTTTGGTTCAATATTGTCCAAAGGACGTCCATTGACGCGAACAAGTCCACGACCACGCTTGCAATATGCAACTGCGGTGGCAGTTTTCTAAAAAAGAAACAAAAAAACAGAAGAATACTGAAATTAATTCCTTAGACTTAATGTGGCTTGTATGTACTACTTCCAAATTGGCATTATACAGACGCATCAGCCGCAAATGCCTGGTTTTATAAATACATAAATTACTTTCTCCTCTTTCTGAAGTTGAATGGCACTAGGAAATATACATAGTAACACAAGACAGAAAAGGGATTTTTAAATAGCATGCATTTGAAAACATAATTAAGATCCGGTTGCGACTATTTTTAATAAAGCAAAAAGGTTTACGAATGCAAGAAAAAACTTAATATCCAAGTTTTTACAACACGTGCACAAAAACACTAAATCGAAATTTTCACGGTACTCACTTTACGTCCGAAAACTTGAACGGCGTGAATGGGTTCACGTCTCTGAAAGGCACAATTGAACAAATTTAATTAGAAAATTGTTGGTTAATCGACATTTAATCAATAAATTTCTGATAAACACAAATACCTTTTGCTGCATATTGTTTCGCGATTTAGGTAGAAAAGAGCGGAAATGCGGCGTGGTACACTGAACTGAAATCGTAAAATTAGTCATTCGTTCAATTCGACAAGATTGCGGTGACATCTGTCTATGAGCATATTAGGCAAACCTTTGAATTTGAATAATGGTATACTTACATCATTTAAATGGTAGACACGTTTTATTATCGGAACTGATCTTTGTTATGTATATATATTAGATCATCTCGTTAAAATAAAACGATACGGAGCATCAAATATTTTTACTCTGGAAGTATTGTTTGATAGCTGGCAAACTTGTCTTTTAAGGGAATAATAAGGAAATCAATGTGAAAGCTTTGAAACAGAAGCAGGAAATCTATCAGCACACGCCACATACAAAACAAATAAATAAATAAATATTAGGCATTAATGGCAAATACAGAGCCTAAGACCAAGCTTCTCCTACCGCATGGGCGAATTGGAAGGGACCTACAGTTTTAAGACGAATCCGAACGGCAAATTTCGGGAATATCTCATGACATTTGATACTCTTCCGTCTCTTATTTATGGAAGACCAAAAAGAGTACTCCGAGCGGACCAATGACAAACGACCTAGCTTTGTGATTGAAGTCTAACAATGTGACACCTTCTTTCTATTCAATTTAGGAATGTTCAATTTTGATTTAACTCGTTTGCACCGTCCTTTGCCGCGAGTGAGGTAGACATGCAAGGATCATCCGAACGATTATTCTCAAAGTTTGACACTTATTCATATGACACAATTTTTTGGTCTCGGAAGGCCACGAATTCCAATTGGAAAACTGTAAGCAAATCCTTATGATATTTGGCTTTTTAGGTTAAGTTCGAGCGAATTTTTAAGTCGTCGGTAGGTGGACAGTGACAAAAAGTTTTGGATTGTGAATTAACTTTGACACATCACGGCAAAAAGTTTGGAATATGTCATTTGGTTAAAAAAAAAAACTAAGCGAAAAGCGCTTTCGCACTTCAAGAAGTCACGCGAAAGCGAAAGCTTGCTTCATGTAACTCCTTTCGTTTTCCACTCCCCTTTCTATAAAGTGCTAGAAGCCGTATGACATCAAAACCAAAGTTTGAGAACCTTAAATTGAATATTATGTAGCCGCAGTGGCTGAGTGGCTAATGCGTCAGAGTACTATGCATATATTATATAAGACTAGTTCGCAAAATAGTTTTTAAGCCGAAAGGTTATTATAAGAATATATTTCAATTTAGAGCGTCCGCATAAGGACCCTTATATAGAATAAATATACTGTTAATTTTAAGTAAGATTTAATCATTTTTGTCAGTAAGTTGACATTTAATAATAAATACAAAATTAACTTAAAAGTCAAAATCAAAAGAAGTGCGTTGGACTACTGAGCGATGGGTCATGTGTTCAAATCTCGCCGACGGCTGGTAAGAAACTTTTTTTGCCCTGAGTTAATTATTATCATTAAATACAGAGAATCGCCATGAATTCTTCACTCTTGTACAAATTTCGTAAAAAATACCAGAGAAACACTAAAAAAAGATAAACGTGAAGGAAATAGCTGTCGCTTATTTTGTTTCGCGTAGTCAAAAAATTCTTTCGTTTTTCAAGTTACCTGGAGCAAAATAAACGAAAACACCAAAGAATTATGTTCGCTTTTTTCTTTCGTTGAAACGAAAAATGGTTTTGTTTTTGATGTTACATGAAGCAAATCGTTCGTTTACACGAAAACATTATCATGTTTCCGCCTTACAGAATCCCACCCTGTTTTTTTTATATGTACTAATTACATATTCCGCTCTTGGAACAGTAATATTTTCAATTTTGTCTTCTCCGAAGTTTGCCTAATCGTTCGATTGCACAAGTCGCGCTATAAATGCTTAACTCAGTTCGCGTACTGATATGCAAACGTAGATTCATATAAACGTTCGTAAAATGTACTTTAGTTAATATTTGTTCACACCGAGTTTTGACTGGTATAAAAATTAAACTGTCTAATAAAATATATGTCAAATCAACCCTTTGTGATATTCGTTTTTTTGGCGTTGTGATTTTTTTTGTAAGAATTGTTTTGACCCCGTTCGTTGATATAACAAACGGGGTCAAAACAAAAGGAAAAGTATGAATATTCTAACAAAAATAATAACAAATAATTGCAAATCCGGGATTGAATCGAATATTATAGTTTGCCGAATTATTTACAATACTTCAGACTTTGACGTGTTCTTTTTACGCAAAAGCGTTCTCGTACTTTTCTTTGAAATGCGAGAATTCTCTCTCGATTTTGGGGATTTGACAGTTTTTATTTTTCTACACAAAAAACAAACGCACAATCTGAAAAATGAAAACTGGCACAGGGTAAATTGTTTTGTGAATCAGTTTGCAAATGTTCTAAAATAAAAATTTGCAAACAAAAAGTACGCGAACGCGAACTGACTACAGAATTCGAATAACAAGATAGGTATTCATAACAAAGGTTTACCATTAATATTTGTGATGTAGACTGACCGTATATTCCACGATTTAACGATGTGTTTGACGTTTCTCTGATAATACAGTTCGTAGACTGCATTATCAGCCACGTTGGAAGTGTTGACGTTCATCGACCTATTCTCAAACTTCGGTCATCAATAATTTGGGTTTTTTTTGTGTAAAATCCCTCTGTAATCGCCAAACGAAAATAATATCTAGTAAAAAGTACTTAAATAAATAGTTTTCTCTTCAAATTGACATGTTTTTTTGGGCTTATTTCCCGATATACCATAACAATGATCTGTGTTTTTCTTGATAAAAACTAAAAACGCAAACATTTTCCTTTTACTTTTAAGACTTCCTTTACACAATACCATAGAATAATAACAAAATTCAACATGAAAGTGAAGGAGCTACAAAAAACGGTGAATGTGGCCTGGTCGCCACTGCAGCAGAACCCGATATATTTAGCGGCCGGCTCCGCCGCACAACAACTCGATTCCAGTGGCAACTCAGTGCTAGAGATCTACTCAACAAATTTCAAAGATCCCAGCTATGATCTTGAGCTGAAGGCGAGTTTGCAAAGTCAATACAGGTAAAAGAATGCATATATCTCCTAACATAAGTCTGACTTAATTTTTTTTTTGCCAAGGTTCCACAAAGTCGTATGGTCCCCGACTGGTTATAATGGCAACCATCCGAACGGACTTCTCGTTGGAGGTTGCGAAGGGGGGCACTTGATGATTTACAGTGCATCAAAAATGCTCGCGGGAGAGGAGGGCATAATCGCCCGACAAGACAGTCACACAGGCCCAGTTCGAGGCCTCGATTTTAATCCATTTCAGACAAACTTGCTCGCATCGGTGGCGTCTGAGTCAGAAATATTTGTTTGGGACTTAAATAATACGGCCACACACATGACTCCGGGAACAAAGACTCAACCCTTCGAAGATGTGCAAAACGTTGCATGGAATCGTCAAGTGCAGCATATTCTGGCGTCCGTATTCAGCTCGCGCTGTATCATCTGGGATCTACGAAAGAATGAACAGATTATAAAGTTATCGGACACACAATCACGTGTTAGGTGGCGTGCTCTCCAATGGCATCCAGACGTTGCCACACAAATATGGTTAGCATCCGAAGAAGATCAGGCTCCAGTAGTTCAGATGTGGGACTTACGATATGCTACAGCTCCAGCGAAAACTATGCAAATTCATCAAAGAGGTATTCTAAGTATGTCATGGTGCCCGAAGGACGCCGATATGATGGTGTCATGTGGAAAGGATAACAAAATTTATTGCTGGAATCCAAATACCGCTTTGGCTGAGGGAGAAATCTTATCCGAAGTGGCTTCAACCTCTCAGTGGTATTCAGATGTCCAGTGGTGTCCAAGGAATCCGGCATTGATTGCCAGCTCCTCGCTGGATGGAAATGTATCACTTTATTCTCTATTTGGAGGCATTGAGCAACAAGTGCAGACGTCTAACAAAATCGCAGACTCTTTTCCTGGCATGGATCAGCTTTCCCAGGCGCCAATACCCCATCAAACAACTCAGGTCACGTACTCTGACCCTTCCAAGCCCCCCAAGTGGATGAAAAAGCCGTGTGGCGTTAAATTTGGAGTAAGTTGTCCTGATATTTGTGTGGTCTTTGCTCAATCGCTTTGTCTCCTCAGTTCGGAGGAAAATTGCTCTATTTCAACTCTCAATCAAAGTCAGTTCAAATCCGTCAGGTAGTCACTGAACCCGAGTTTGTAGAACGAGCGACGGCGCTTGAACAGTCGATTGCTGATTCCAACTTTACTAAATTTTGTCGCAGCAAAGCTGATCAGATGAGCGACCAAGACGGTCGATATCTGTGGTATTTTTTGAAAGCCAACTTCGAATTGAATCCCAAGGAGGAAATGCTAAACCTGCTAGGTAAGCTTTTGTCTTTTGTTGTACGATAGTTATTGTTACTAAACCGTTTTCAATTTGCAGGATACAATAAAGAAGATATCGATAATAAATTCGCAAAATACAACAAAGCTGACAACGACCCGAATACTGCTGTTGATCAGATAGCGGATCGGATCTCGACCTTGACTCATGTAAGTGTTGCTTTGTTTACATGTGGTCTTTATTGTTACACAACTAATCAGTCATCACACACAGCACATTGCGCGATAAAACGGAAGTGTGTTCCGTTTAACTAACATGTGATGTTGCCTTAGCAATAAATATTTGTCTTCGAAAGCGAACAAACATTAATTAATACTTTGTGACATGCTATGTTCATTTAAGCGTTTGAGTTTGAGAGAGAACTGAAGGGCAAACCATAATGGACTTTGCATGACCATAATGGGATTATGCTCGGTTTTGTCAAGTTTTCCTTAACTTACGTGGGCTTAGGGAAAGTCCCAATGAAGTGAGAATTTCCGTACGGAAATTTGACAGGCGACAAACCAAACGTGAATTACTTGAATAATTTGCTTAAGTTAATTATGGGCAACTTGGTCGTTTAACAGAAATTGAGCGGTCTTTTCGTTTGGTTTTTATATAAGATCAATCCCACTAAAAGGCCCAACTATAATAGACCGGCTGAAGACTGAAGCTAATGTCATATTTGAATGAATTGTTCCCTTCCGATGTATCAATTGCTTAAGTAACACATAACAAAAGTATATGAACGGAAGCAACTGCCTGTGTTTTGCCATGCAAAAAACTGGTCAAATTACCGGACGTAAAGTGCGAATGGGATCGCTGTTTGCGGTTGTAAGCAGAGCGGTACTACACTTAACGAAACAGAGCAATCCGCTATTATGGGCACACGATACCAATTCCTGGTATTCGCTTAATCGTTTTCCATTGAAAATCGAAGGAATTGCTCTTTCTAATAAAAAATATTTTGGTTCTGGTCAGTTAAATATTCTAGTATTGGTGAGGCCAGGGTATCCCACACAGTATCTGTCATACAGGGCCTAAAACCTAGCTTCTTTACACCACTTTCTTGTGCGAAGTGGAATACAATTTTAAACCGAATCCGAAAGGCAAGTTTGAGAAGCTTCTCATGACAATTGATACTCTTGAATGTTTGTCAGACGTTCGCAAGAGGTGGGACAGTGGAAAAAATTCTAGATGTTACTTGGCCCCGGCGGAAATTGAACTTAAGACTTAAGATTAGTAGTCCAACACACTAACCTCTGCGGCTCTGCGCCCACTGTTCCTAATCTTTAAGTAGCCTTCAAGCAGCAGTCCAATTGACTGCAACAGGGTTCGTGTTCGGTAATTGGTTCGGGCGGGATTTGAACCGGGGACCTTTCGATTAGTAGTCCGACACACTAGCGACTGAGCCGTGATGGCGATGGTGTAGAGGTTAGTGTGTTGGCTTGTGACCCGTGCGGTTCTAGTTCAATCACCATGGGGAACAACAACATATGCCACCCATCAAAAAGAGAAACGAATAACGTCTTGTTTCTCCAACCTCTACACCAAAAAGAGGATTTGTGCCTGGTGGTACAATGGACCGTGATCGAGTCTGAGTGCTCTGGGATTTGCATATCCTTTTTTTAATAAAAAAAAAAATAAATAAAAAAAAACACTGAACCACTGCGCCCGACATACTGGACATAAGGCATACCTACTGAAATTATTTCCCAATAAATCATTCCACGTTTTCCTCACTTTGACATTTGTCGCAAGGCTATTTATGTATATGTATGGATTGGCAAATTATAGAGCAAACAAATTTGAGATCACATGTTTCGTCTTCAATGAGACATGCAAACATAATATTTTTCAATGAAAAACGCCATTAGTTTCGTACAGTGCCTTACGTACCACTCTGACTATTAAAGTTGGGCTTTGAGAAGTTTTTTTTTCTTGCGTAAAATAAGTTGCAATCTGCTTTTCCGGTTTCAAAATAGGTGCGTTCCTTTACTTTATCAACTAACTTTAAGCTTCTCAAAGTTACTAAAAATTGAAAGCAAATCACTTCCCGTCAACTGAAAAAAAGTTACGAACTTCTGCCGAATGCATTTCTGGGGCAGATTGTAAAACAGCTGTAATTAAATATGACAGTTGATATTTCAGTTTGTTATTCTGTCTTTCATATCGTATGACTTTCTTCTGATTTACTTGCAATGGAAAATAAGGGCATTTGCACCTTACAAGTTCCATTGCCTTGATGGCATTATGCTTATTATGCTGATGGCATTATGCTTATTATGCTGCAAGAGGCACTGCAAATAGAGTTCCAGATGTTCACATCCGGGGTTTAAAATATATAAAATAAAACTAAATAAATATTAGGCATTAACGGCCCTGCTGGCCCTAAAATATAGCTTCTCCAACGAATTGTTCTTTTGCATGTGGAAGTGACCTACAATTTGAAGCTTCTCATGACAGTTGATACTCTTGGATGTTTGTCAGACGTTCGAAAGTGGTGGGGCACTGGAAAAAATCTGAGACCTTTAGATTAGTAGTCCAACACACTAACATCTGCGCCACTGCGCCAACACATCAGGGGTTTATGTTGAAATTATATTTTTTTTTATTTCTTTTGTATAAAAAAAGGGATTTAGTACCCTTTAAATGTAGATATGTCTATACTCTATACTAACATAGTTACAAGGAAAGTTTGTTAGGATGACAGAGGAGAAACCGATGCACGTTGGTTTTTTATGTTTGTAAATTGTAATGTGTAGGAAAAACAGAGCGGGGAAGAGCATTTCACATTTGTTGTACAGCTGGTGGAAATATCGGAAAAACAGCGAAAGACAAGAGACATTACGACGATGACTGAGAGAGTCAAACGTTTCCGCGATGTCTCCATCGCTAAAAAGTGTTATCGTGCGTTTTTAAACTATTGAGTAGCTCCAAATATGTATGTAATTTTTGCACCGACCCAGATATGAGCGTTATACTCAAGTTTGGAATACACTCCTTATAAATTAGGGTAATCTATTTCTTGCGCCGCTTAAGGAAGCCTAGACTTTTCGCAGCGTTCTTGGCGACATCGATTATGACATCATTCGAACGATGGTTGCCAGTAACACACATACCGAGAATGGAAAGTCGTTCGGTTTCAGCGATGCAAGTCCCATTCATGCATAATGGCAAAGTATTACTATTTTGCTTTAATGTGGAAATTATAAATTATGCAAGGCACAACACGCCTATTGGTAATTGAGTTAGGAATTTTCATGGAGAATCCTTTCTTGATGTAGAGAAAGCCATTGAATAATATCGAAGGGTAAGCAATCAAGCATGTTCTTGAAAAGCGAAACGTTGAGTAGGATATCACCGATTGGTAATGCAAAGCAAAACGCTAAGCGCAAGGAGCATCTGTTCAACTATAGGGAAAAGTTTCAGAAAATCAGTAACTGAGATACCCCCAGGGGGAGTCATATACCCTTTAATCTAGGTCCTTGTCTTCCATGATGTTTTTGTAAAAAAAAACCTAGAAATAGAATCTGAAATTATGATAGTTGCCTTATAACTCTCAGTAAATGGGTGAACGACTGTGGACTTAACGTCAATCCAGCAAAAACGGAACGGTGCTTGTGTTGTTCTGGGGCTGACAAGAATAAGTCTTGGCGGCCAGATATGACATAATTATTGGCTTGTCAAAACTGCTGTTAAGTATGGCATGTTATGTGTTCATTTAAGTAGACTGTAGTATACATAGGTTAGTATTTGTAATGGTGTTGCTATTATCTTCCGACCCAGCATTGATTTCCTGCACACAATCTCTACACAAGTAGGGTGCAATTCACCTGCCCTTAGGTTTGGTTAGGTTATAGTGGCAGACGGCAGAGGCCGACACACTTAGACCAATGACAGGTCCATTGTGATACCACACGGATGTATCATACTCCTACTCGTTGAACCAGTTGGAGCTTTTGATGAAGCTTGACAGACTTTTGATGTCGGTGTTAATGAGATCGCTAAGATCATTGTAAAAGAAAGATCCTAAATGGAGTTTACGTCTTTGAGACAAAGTAGGGAATGTGCAGAGAAGGTGGAGAATTGTCTCCTCCTCCTCGTTCATATAGCTTCTGCAGAAGTAATTTGTGTGGACGCCAAACCTTGTTGCATGCCTGCCTATGAGACAGTGTCCGGTGATCACACCAATTATAGCACCAATGTGAAGTCTGTTCAGAGATATCAAACACTTAGAGCGTTTCAGATCCAGCTTTGGCCAAATCTGTTTTGTCGCTAGACAGTGTTGCCACTTGTCCACCTAAGGTTAGATTTCTCCATGGTCTCTCTCAAAAACATTGAGATGCCTAATGGACCTTTATCAGGTAGAAGGGGCAGTATGGTTCCTTTTCTGGCGAGTTCATCCGCCTTACAGTTCCCTGGAATGTCTGTATGTCCTGGCACCCAGCAGAGGTGAATGTTAAAATGCTCCGCCATCTCCACTAGAGATGATCGACAGTCACGGACTACGATAGAGTTTGTGGACACAGAATCTAGGGATTTTAACGCAGCTTGACTATCTGAGAAGATCCAGATGTCCATAGCGGATATCACGTTCCTCTTCAGTCACGATAGGATTCTAATTTTTTTTAGAATAGATGCGTGGCCGATTTCATTCTCGGGCCATTGGAACGATAGCCGCACTAGCAGCCACTTGCTTGCTAAAGATGTCCAGGGGTGTCAGGTGAAACAGAATGTCCATTGCAGCAGAGGGGGTAGTGCGCAGTGCACCACTCATGCAGAGACACGCTGTTCGTTGGACTTTGCTTAGCTTATTGGGATTTATCGCTTTGTCGAAGGCAGTCCACCAAACAACCACCTCGTACATAAGTATCGGTCTTATTACCGAGATGTATAGCCAGTTTTTAATGCGGGTTTGAAGCCCTCATTTATTACCGATAGCTTTTTTGCAGGAGAAGAGTGCTGCCGTAGCTTAACGAGCTCTTTCTTGAATGTTAGGTTTTCAGCTGAGCTTTATATCCAGAATGAGACCCAAGTATTTAGCCTCGTCCGAAAAGACTAACCTGTGCCCCTGATTGAGGGGGGATCAATCTATGGAATTTTATATTTCCTAGTGAATAGAAGTTCCAAAGGAGGGGGATAGGACTCACCTTGTGGTGTACCTATACTGACAGATCATCTGCCCTACTTGTGATCAAGTAGTAGTAGTTGTAGTGGTACAATCTTTTTTTCTTTTTTTAATATGTATAACAAAAAAAATATGTGTACATATCTTAAACAAATATTTTAATTGTTTTCTATAACATTCAGTTATAGGTCACTATGTCTAAAATATTATCTTTTATAAAAAAATTGATTCCCTATAAGCGTACTTTGAGCAGCTGATGCATTTTGTTGACTCATTCTGAAATCGCTGACATTCCGTAGTTGATATGGTTGACATCGCCTACTCGTCATTTTCCACTTTTTAAGGAACTTGGTGCAACACCGTTTTTTATCTTTAGTGTATTAAGTTCCAATCGCTGCTTAATATTTAACCATCTAAGTGTTGGTGGAGCTGAACTGATCCAATCAGACCATGCAAACTATCATTTTGGATAGAAACTGAGCTGGATTCTCAACATTCAGGTAAGAAACAAAAAAAACTTTAATGCATTCTTCGGGTGTAAGAAGACAGTAGGAAAGAAATAGGGTCTAAACCTAAACTTCTAGGGTGTTTTTTAAACTCTTGTTTTTTTTAAAGCCGGAACTCACGTTGATTTTGAACAAGTTTTAGTTTTATTATTGTTTCATCAAACATAGCGTACAAACTCTAACAGACTGACAGAGTAAATACATCTGTCAAATTAGGTAGGTGGGTAGGTAGATTTATTTTTTAGAATTTAATGGAGGTAGTAGCGTCCAAGTGTTCCTTTCCTTAGGTCGCAGAGACTCGGGCAGTGACCGTGAATGTGTGGTATTTCGTCGTCAGTCTGTTCGTCACCACATCTACAAATGGCGTCATTTTATCGTGTGTTTTTTTTAAGGTTAGATTAGTGAGGTTCTGATCAACTTAAGCATCGATGTTCTTTCATACCAAAGGAGTTTTTTGCTCCGCTTTTAGTCATACTAGGCGTTTTTCTTTTTTAGCTCCGAGCGGGGCACTGAGCTGTCAAAAAAAGAACTGTGTTACTTTTTTAGCTCGGAGCGCTCTGAGCACAAAATTTGTATTTCTTTTTATCTCTGAGCTAGCTCAGGGCTCGCTCGATGAGCTCGATTAAAAATGACCGAGCACATAGAGCGAAAAGCTGAGCGCGGCTGACTTCATTCATTATTTGTGCTTTTTCCATAGTTTATTTAGGTACTAGAAATTATAATTTAAATGGAACAATCCTTGACAAACACCAATTTCAGAAGCAATCCTGACTATTTTGAAAATTAATAGAAAAAAAATTATCTAATGACAGTTCAGTGCCCAATTCTGTTTCTTAATTAGCTCGGAGCGCTCAGGTTATGTTCAGCTCGGAGCGAGCTCTGATCGCTCGAGCCCCGCTCTGTTCCCCGCTCGGGGCTAAAAAAGAAAAACGCCTACTGTGGCCACAATTTGCTTCATGGGAAAGTAATATTTTTCATTGAATTATCTTTCATTGGGCAAGTGCATAATTATGTTAGCAAGAGACTGGCCAACGTCGAAAATCGGCAATATTCGGTCCTTTGCACACGTTTTGACATTGTTAAGCTGATAATTTCCGATTGTCGGGGCTTTGAACCCATTTGCTTGGCAAGGCCGTAGTAGGATCGGTTTTAAGTGTGATTCTTCGTTGGATCTCCATTCTTGGAGTTGATGCTTACTCTGAGATAGACAAACCGAGTGTTTTCCAGCGTCAGGCAATACAGCTGAACGTATGAAACACTGATACGTGCCGATAAGCGTGTTGCACAACGGTTTAAGACAATCACACAGTACTTTTGATTGGATCTTGTATGCCACACAAAAACAATTGCACAGAAACGATCGCCAGAAAAAGAACGTTTGGTCCCGTATGCGTTGATCCGCTTTGGAGGAGAAGATTTAACGACAAACCAAACAAGTTGTACAGCAACATGGACCTTGCCAACAAATTGCGCATCAGTCGTCTAAAACGGCTAGGACATGTAGAGCGGATGGACACTAACTAAGGGGAAACGCACTTAAGTAACACCTCGCAGTAGGTGGGACACACAAGTAAAAGGGGATCTAAATCGACTTGCAGTGCGCAACTGGAAGCAGTAAGCTAAGCACAGGGCTAGAGAAGCTTGTTAGAGGAGGCCCAGGTTCACCCCGAACTTAAGCCATACAAAAAATGATGACATACTATAACAGGGCCTCTTATTCACGAAATAAAACACGATTACTTCACTTAGTCGATTTACACTTTATTTTTTCTTTATTAATATATTTGTGCGTCCGCACTCTTTAGTGGACTTACTTCGACTGACTCTATTTTAGATGAATTGAGTGCAACTCAATTCATGTATATATGTATGTGTCCTGCCTTTTGCACTACCGATAGCACCTTTACATTTTTTTGTTTCTCTCTTATGCTTTACTGTTACAATACCAAGTTATTGAACCTTTTGCTGCTGCGAGTGGAGAATGACGTTCTAGTATACGTATGCCTTAATTGTCACTTTTCATTCTCTCTCTGCGCGGTTGACCGCATACCACTTGATTAATGGCTTCAACTATAATTGTTATGAATAAAGCAAAATTGCAAATACTTAAAAGTTTCTTGAAGCCTTTTTTTTACTTACTGCAAGTCAAAGTCAGAATACACGCAGGTCCTATCGATAAGTAAACCAATACTGTAGAGATGCCGGCTGACCTCAACTACCTACACTTTGACATTTTACAAGTTGTTATGAATGCCAGTCAATTATTTGTGATTACGAACACAACTTCCATATATCAATAAACATATTAAACATTTCTATAATATTTCAACATTTTCAAACACATCTTCATAATCATAAAATTCAATTAAAAAAAATGTATCATTGCACTCTTAAAAAATAATGCGCACACTGAAGAGCGACTCATCTGAAGTAGAGTGCGATCAGAGCACTGATGAGAGCACTGATATGTCGGTAAGGATACGATATTTGTGTTGTTTACGTGTATGAGTAGTTTTATCTGTGGTATCTCAAAACTTGCATGTAAAATTATATTTTGAACTGTTTGAGACATTTTTAACTCCTATGATATTTTTTCCAGCAGGCTGGAGAAGAGAATCAACTATTTGACTCGATTGCTGCAGGTGCTAAAGCTGACGATGGGCAGATCGAAAAAAAATGTGTCCCATTTAAAATTCTAAGGGGCGATGGTAAGCTTGTAAGATGATGTACTTCTGATTTACTCTAATGTATTTTTTGCAGATTCTGACAGTCTTATTTCTGAGGCTATCATCACTGGGAATATCGAAGCAGCTGTGGAACTTTGCTTGGAAAGTGGTCGTCAAGCTGAAGCTCTAATCATCGCGTCCACAGCCGGTATTGAATTCCTTACAAAAACACAGGATCAATACTTAAAGAAGCAAGATTGCGAATTATCAAATGTAATTTCCGCTCTGGTTACTCGAGACTGGATGGATCTCGTGTCTCGTTGCGCTATAGACTCTTGGAAAGAAGCTCTAGTTGCTGCACTAAAACACAGCGATCGCAAGTTGACTGATATCTGCGAAAAACTAGGTGATCGTTTGCTAGCTGAGAGATCAAGCATTGAATACATTAGAAATTCTATACTCTGCTACATATGCGCTGGAAATTTAGACAAGCTTGTCGATGCTTGGTATAGATTGAAACAATTGGAGAAAAATGATGATGCTTACGAGTTGAAAACAGTGGAAATACAAGAACTTGCAGAAGTAGTAATGTTGCTGAGCAAATCTCTTGAGCAGCAAGGCATAGCTGTTGAACCTGAGGGAAAATTCGCCGAGTTTGTGTTTGAATACGGAGGTCTTTTAGCTGCCCAGGGAGCGTTGGATTCAGCTATGACATATATTTTTGCACTCGGACCATCCACCCACCCAGATCTAGACGACCTGAGAGATCGTCTAGATAGTATTATACATCAAAAAAGCGATATCGCATCATTAAAGAACCTAGACCAATCACGGTTACCACAGCACCAACAACATCAACCTCGTCAACAAGACTTTTACAGTAAACAAAATGTCCTCATATCTCAACCACGAGGATCATTTTCCACTTCTGCCTTTCCATCCTCTGTAGGGCAAAATACATTCAATACCGGGTTGCCAGCCGGAAATCAATGGAATTCTCCACCATCTGTTCCTCCCATGCCTGCTCAACCAGCCGCGACAGCAACAATGTTTCCACCACAACAAGCGAGTCCAATGAATCTCAATCCAAATTTACCACAACCTGTGGCACCTCCGCCAACGAATGAAAGCCTTGTACATCCACCAAGACCTTCAAGTGTCAGTTCGCAGGGATCGACTACATTGCCATCACGTGCAAAATATCTTCTGGATCCGTCAGTATCGAGTGGTCCTCAGTATGGCGTTCAGCAGAATTATAGTGCAGGCTATAATACATCGGCAGCTATTCCTCCTAGCAATTTCAATTCGATACCATATGCTTCCAATCCGTCAACATGTCAACAACCAACAATGATGCAACATATGCAAACATCAGCTGTCCCAACAATGCCGACATTGCAAAATAACTACATACCATTGAACCCTATACAATCGCAACAGAATAATTACTTGGCTGGCATTGCTCCAGTAGAATCTGCTCCACCAACTATGCAAGGAGCACAACCGCTGGCACATGTGCAAAGGAATCCAACTCCCCCACCAGGCTGGAATGACCCGCCTGTACTAAAATCAAATAGACAGCAGGTAAGTCCAATAATGATTACAATGAGAATTTGTGTACATTTGAAAAGCACTCACCGACATTTCAGTTGATTTTAATTAGCCGTTTTCGTATTTTTGCCAATATTAGATTGCGAACGCTATAACAAACTCAGAAATAGCATTACAAATCTGTAGGCATAATTGAATCAGTTTACGTAGGTTTTATGGCAACGAAAAGGCCATTTTCATCAACATATTTAAAATATTATAGAGAAAAGCTTTTGTGCATTGGCGCGGCCCGTAGACGACCCTTTTACTTTTTTTCATGACAACGTGTTAGTCACGAATGGAGGGATCTACAATTTAACCCCGATTTTAAATTTAAAAAAATCTACTCACGACACTTTTGATCGAAAACCGGGAGAGCTGCTAATAAATTATTGAGGTCGATTCGGTGAACTTCACGCGGACCAGTAGGGATGTAGTAAAATGGGATGAAGTGGCAATGCTCACTTTAATCCTGGTCACAGCCTCGCCGTTTTGAAGAAGAAGAACAGCAAAACTGCCACATTCAGAAATACAATGAATTCAGAAACTGCACAAATTAAGATGCCGACGCGTAACGCGGTTGATACTGAAGCATTAGGCGTTTTTCTTTTTTAGCCCCGAGCGGGGAACAGAGCGGGGCCCTAGCGAACAGAGCTCGCTCCGAGCTGAACGTAACCTGAGCGCTCCGAGCTAATTAAGAAACAGAATTGAACACTGAACTGTCATTAGATAATTTTTTTTTTATTAATTTTCAAAATAGTCAGGGTTGCTTCTGAAATTGGTGTTTGTCAAGAATTGTTCCATTTAAATTATATTTTCTAGTAAATAAACTATGGAAAAAGCACAAATAATGAATGAAGTCAGCCGCGCTCAGCTTTTCGCTCGATGTGCTCGGTCATTTTTAATCGAGCTCATCGAGCGAGCCCTGAGCTAGCTCAGAGATAAAAAAGAAATACAAATTTTGTGCTCAGAGCGCTCCGAGCTAAAAAAGTAACACAGTTCTATTGAAAGCATCGGCAATTTTTTTTATGTTTTTTCGTTGACATCTGGGCATCAGTTAAAATGTTTGCATTAATGAACGTGTTTCATGGCTAATTGAGCATCAACTTTGCATCGATGCGTTTTCGAATTTACCCGAACAGTCCAATTAAAGGATGAATTAGCATAAACTTTAATTTTTCAGTCGGCAAAGCAATATACTGTAAAGTGTTGTGATCTTCAGGCTCTTCTAGAGCAAGCTTATGGAACCTGTTGGGTTTAGTGGGACAGCTTTTCCTGACCTCGCACAGCGTGTTGCTATAAAAGCGAGTGGTTCGCCTTCAAGAAGCAGTCCGCTGCTTCGGAGGCAAACCACTCGCTTTTATAGCAACACGCTGTGCGAGGTCAGGAAAAGCTGTCCCACTAAACCCAACAGGTTCCATAAAAGCGAGTGGTTTGCCTTCAAGAAGCAGTCCGCTGCTTCGGAGGCAAACCATTCGCTTTTATAGCAACACGCTGTGCGAGGTCAGGAAAAGCTGTCCCAACACAACCTGGCACTAGCCTCCGAATACATCGAGAAGGCCAACACATTGCTTCGGTCAACTGGAACGACCGAAACCATTCCACTCGCGGTTGCGTTAAGCAATCCCAACTGCGGGCCACGTCCCATTTCGCTAGCAGAAAACCAGCAACGGCGAGCACCGACCCGCTCCCAAATCCCCGAACCATCGATACCGGGACCCAAGCCCCAAAAAAGAGGAATCAAACGGGTACAGCTGAAAAAGAAGCTATCGGACCTCACCCGACTGGCTAACCTCCCAAAGCAGGCAGCAGAAAAGCGGAGCGAATTTGTCCGCCAAATAAAGATACTGAAGAAGACAATCAAAAACAATCGGAAGCAGAACAAAAGGGACAAGCTAGCCGCCCAGAAGGAATTCGACGACTTGTTCGAGTCCATAGCTACCCGACTCGAACCGCACAAACCAGAAATAACACCAGGGCATGGGCACTCAGGAATCCAAGGAGGTCATTAATACCGGACCTCAGGTGCAAGCAGCAGTAGCCTACCCACAACCTGCTGCTACTGGACACTACTCTGCAGGTGTGCTAGCACTCATGTTCATTACCGCTGTTCTCATCGGACTAGCATATCTAGGGATCCAGCACTTCCGGAGGAAGATCTTATCCGACGTGACAAATCACCTAGAGCAACGCCCAGCCAGAGTCTGAAATTAAATACTATCATCAAAAAAAAAAAAAAAAAGAAACACTTAATTTTTTTTTTGATTGTAATAATAAACTTTAGTTATAGTAAACGACAAAAAAAAAACCACAACTTCTTATGAACAAAAATTTTTATAATTTGGAAAAAAAAAAAAAAATATATATATAAAATTAAGTTTAGTTAAGTCAAGAAAGGAAAAAATCAAAAGTATATAGGTACATAAAGACATAGATACGGAAAAATAAATAAAAAGAAACAACAAAGAAAAGCTAATGTTACTCTCTGTTTATTCAACTCGTGTAAATTGGGTCAACGTTTCACTCCGGTAGGTTCTCTCTCTCATTCTGGTAGGTTCCATCTCTCGTTCTAAGACCCCCCCCCCATGAGTTTCGAATTACTGGACTCAGCACTAACCAATTTAAAAACGTGCTACATCAGTCTCACCAAGTCTCCTAATCGAAAAAGGAAGCATCAGAACGCTGAAAAGAAATTGCGGGAAATAGAAGCGCTCTGGAGCGATTTCACATCCGCATTTTCCATAATCAACCAAGGCCTAGTAACAGAACTAGAACGCGTATATCTAAAGAGATTGGTGTCCCAAGCTAGGGAATATAAGAACCTCTCCGAGAGCATAGTGAGCGCAAGTATTGAAGATATACAGTCTTCATCAGAGGAAGAAGAGTCTAGAAACGAACCTCTCGCTGCAAGCGCTCCTATAGTAACTACCAACACTAAGCCCACTAGCACCAAAATGAGTGAGTTTGATTTTAATACTGCGCAGAAATTGCCAGTGCTATCCTGTGACAACAACGACACTAGGACCGAGAATATCAGGGATTTTCTCAATAACATTGAATTCTACCATGACACCCTCACCGAAGCTTCGCAACCCACTCTTATCACGTTTTTACTAAAGTGTAAAATCCAGGGTAAAGCGTTAACAGAGCTAGGAACAGCCAAACCGCGCACTTTAGCTGAGTTAAAAACTAGCTTGACAACCAAGTGTGGTTCAAGAGACACCGTCGAGACCATACAAACAAAACTTGACAGAACACGCCAGGGTAACCGACCAATGCACGAATTCGTTTCAGAAATAGAATGCCTCGTAGCAAAAATGACGGAGCACGAAGTCTCCTCGCAAGGCGAAAAATCTCGGGACGCTCTAACCTCCGCTAACGACCGAAGAGGCCTAGCGTTCCTGAATGAACGGTTCAAAATAGTTCTCGATAGCGCCCGGCATACTAAAATGCAAGACACCATCGAGCACCTGCTAGAACTTAATCCAGGAACAACCCCAGCATCCGAAACTGTCCGCTTCGTGCAGGACGAGCGCAGATTTCCTCGAAGACCTCAATACAACGGACCCAATAACCGATACGGAAATTCCCGAAACACCCCCCCCCCCCCCCCCCCAAACCTACCCTAATTATCCCAATAACCAGAATCCTCCGAGGTATTACAATAATTATCCCAATAACCAGAATCCTCCGAGGTATTACCCTAATAATCCCAATAGTCAGAATCCGCTGAGGTATTATCCTAGTAACCGCAATAACCAAAATCCACCTTCGTATTACAATCCTAATCCACCACCCAGTAACAATTACCAACAGAACCAAAACCCCAATAGTTCCCCAAGAAGGAACACCTTCAATACTCGTTCTGGTTACAACAACCCACCGAGACACGAGGATAATAACAACAGGTATAGGAACGATTCTAGAGATGGCAGAAGACCTAACCCTAACCAAGGAAATTACCAAAACCCCTCAAGACAAGCCGACAACCATCGAGCGAATACGCTATATACGATGAATGAGGGAAACGAAGTACCCACCGATCGGGAAGCCGGCCAATCGGGGGAGAATCAATAAGCTTACTGCCACCCATCGCGATATGCGCTGGTGGTATAGCCAACGGCCTATATGTACAAATCAAAGTTAACAATAGGATAAAGGTGAAGTTCTTAATAGATACAGGAGCATCCATTTGCACTATTAAACAACACGTAATAGACACCCCAATTAACACTCGCAAAAGGACAACTATAATGGGTATCTCTGGAGATCTAACAACTGTAGGGACCTCTAATAACACACTGTTACTGGGACAACACAGCGTCCCGTACACCTTTCATGTGGTATCTGATTCTTTTCCAGTACCGGTAGACGGTATCATTGGAGCAAACTTACTCAGGCAGTTCTTCGCAACAATAGATTTAGAGTATTTTACATTAAAACTCACGATCAATAATAACTCCGTTTCGTTCCCTATATTCAACTCAGACGAGTTACACTCGATTCTTATTACACCCAGGTCTGAAGCTACCTATTGGATAGATAGCAAACATTCAGGCGAACGAGTATTCGAATCACAGGAGTTATGCGAAGGAGTATTCATGGCCAGCTCAATTTCGAAGGTCCTAAACTGAAAAATTCCGATAACCATTTTGAACACTCGTGAGTCCGAAGTGAAGCTAACATGGGTCGAGCCAGAATCCCAACCCCTTTCAGAATATTACATTCTTAAATCGGAACCCTCCGAAAAATCCTCAACCTTACGTCTGAAAAGTTTACTAACAGAAATAAACTTCGACACTCTCAACAAAGAAGAGAAAAGCGAACTCGAATCCATATGCTCCAAATTTCAAGATATTTTCCACCTCAGCAATGACAAGTTAACATACACACATATAGGTCAAGCACAAATATCGCTTAAAGAAGGGGCTACCCCTAAATATACCAAACCATATAGATTACCACATTCCCAAAAACAGGACATTCAGAACGAGGTAGAGAAAATGATAACGGATGATATCATTGAACCCTCAATATCCGCATGGAATTCCCCCATACTTGTTGTACCTAAAAAGAAGGACCCAGTAACAGGCCTACAGAAATTCAGATTAGTCATTGATTACCGAAAGGTAAACGAAGTAATTGAAGATGATAAATTCCCCCTACCAAATATTACAGATATCTTTGATATGGTAGGAGGAGCAACCTACTTCTCTTGTATAGATCTCAGTCAGGGATATTACCAGATGGAATTAGCCGAAGACAGTAGACCATGCACGGCATTCTCCACAGAAAATGGGCACTATCAGCTAAAACGCCTACCAATGGGCCTAAAAATCTCGCCCAGTACATTTTCAAGAATGATGTCTATCGCTATGTCCGGTGTAACTTACTCACGTTGCTTCGTCTATCTTGATGACCTTATAGTATTTGGCAAAAATCTTCAAGACACAACAAGAATTTGATCGAGGTGTTTAAACGACTTAGGGAAGTGAATTTAAAAATCCACCCAGGAAAATGTGCGTTCCTGCGAAAAGAGGTACTCTATCTAGGACACATTATTTCCGACAAAGGAATTCACCCGGACCCAACAAAATCAGCTGTTATGAATAATTACCCCAGGCCTACCAATGCTGACGAAGTTAGAAGATTCGTAGCTTTTGCAAACTACTACCGAAAATTTATACCTAACTTCGCTACCATAGCCATTCCTCTTAATAAATTACTCAGGAAAAATGTAGAGTTCAATTTTAACCAGGACTGTGAGAAGTCATTTCAACTCTTAAAAGCAATCCTCACTAGTCCTCAAGTTTTACAATTTCCGAATTTTGAGAAAGAATTCATTCTACGGCCAGACGCCTCAGGGTTTGCCTTGGGGGCCGTACTTTCAAATTTCGATGACCAACCCATTGCTTATGCGAGCAAAACTCTCGCTTCGTATCTCGAACCCCAAAATCCATTAATCGATAATTGCCCATTCGGCATTTCCCGCGTGTGGATGACCGCCGTCATTCCACACAGTATTCGATTACAATGTGCTTGCCAATGATCATTAACTATGTAGCTGTACACTTTGTCGCGTGCCATTGCTCAGCATAAGCAAAAAGTTTCACACAAAGTGTTTGTTTACTTTTTGCTACCATGGATTGCCCATGTGGCTGTATGCTTTGTGTGTGCTATTGTTCAGCATAGGCACGTCGACTCATACAAGGTATTTGATTACTCGAGTACATACATTTGTATGTTTGATCGTTGAACTCGTAATCGGCATAAGACACATTTAGGTTTATTTGTTAGGGTTCGAGTTACGAAGTGAGCAATTAAATGATTTTCAATGTTCCTATGACATTGTTGGATAGTTGTCGCTAGCGCGATCACTTTACAAAGTATATTTTGTGATATTTATTTGCTGCGTACTTTGTTTGATATGTGGCGCTAGTGCGATCCCTTCACAATACAATTGCAGAAACAAACACGAACAGCGACTTGCACTTGTGTTATGTACTGAGTGAAGTTAATAAGAATAGCCACAGTAGCCTTTTAAATAAAATGCGGAAGTTGAACCGAAATTTCCAGTTTTTTTTTTCTGTAAGTCCAAATCCCAGAGCGCTCAGACTCGGTCACGGTCCATTGTCCATTGTACTACCAGGCAGAAATCCTCTTTTGGGTGTGGAGGTTGGAGAAAACAAGGTGTCATTCGTTTCTCTCCATTATTGGGTGGCGTATATTGTTGTTCCCCATGGGGATTGAACCTGCACCGCACGTGCACCAAGCGAACACACTGCTTTGCCTTTTTTACTTTGAAATTAATTTTTTTATTCATCATTAGATATCTACTAACATACTAGACAAAAATGATTAAATCTAAATTAAAATTAACAGGATACTTATTCTTATTTATTGATCCTTATGCGGACGCTCTAAACCTAACTATAACCTTATAATTATTGCCTTTCGGCCTAAAAACTATTTTACGAACTTATTTTACTATATATTCATCGAGAACAATTTTAAAACTCGGCATCATTATTCAAATTTTATATATTATATAAAACAAATTAAAAACTAAAAACTACCTATCCTACTACATACTTAAACTACTTTAACGTATTCTAACTATAATTAGGATTCTGAGCACTCGTTGCCTTGCGCAACAAGTGGTCAAAATCGCAATTGCTTTCCGAGCGCCTGGCAGTCGTCAACGTGCACACGCGCTGCCGTGAGCTAACTGAAGCCTTACAGCGTCAATCTTCTCCCGGAAGCACTACCACAAGTTGACGAGCACGGCCTCTCCCAGAAACGCCCTAGCTTACTTAATCTAACTTATAAACTAAGAGGATGTTACCTAGAGTAACGCACCGTCTTGGGAGGGCATGTTGAACCCTCCCTTCTCAAAAAGCCACCTCTAACCGTCTCCACCCTGAAAATAAACATACTCGCAATGATAGGCTTTGAACCCTATATTCTTCCTACAGTTATTTTATAAGCATTGGTATTTTAATTAGTTCTGTAACCTTTTGTCATTATGCTTACATCGTCACGCATTTCAACAAATAAACATCAGCACAGCATTGTAGTTGTAAATAAAGAATGTTTTATTAAACAGTCCCTATCTCACTCTTCCCATTTATGTTATTAATGTGATATCATATTAATTTCTTACAAACGCAAAGGTCTTTTATAGTGAGCAAAATGAAATGTCTGCAAAACATGCAGGCACACGTAAATGGCAGAAAATAATCAATCACACATCTGGTGAAGACAGCTATGCACACAAAAACTATCAGGTTAGAGTCCGTTTGGTGTGCAACTCTGAAGGTTGTTTAGTTTTTTCTGTTTTTTTTTTAATTTGAAGCCTATTTTTTCTTGTTATGCTTGTATATATGTATAATTGAATGAGCCCAATCTTCGACTGTTTATTTTCCTTAGTTTTCCCCAGTTTATGAAAACGTAAGATTGACTTTGGTGAAATGTATTGCATGGTGTTATTCGATTTTGACCATAAAATGTTTTTCTTTTTTTAGCATAAAAAGACAGAATCAAAAACATCTGCTATAACTCATCCACTGTTTGGCGTTGATCCAAATCAAAATCAAAACGGTTATTTAGATCCTAATGCCCAGTATCAAGTATGTATTTGTTTGCGTTTTTTTGCACTTCCGGGATCTATAAATCTATTTCCGTTTCAGAATCAGTCATTGCCGATGCCACCCAACATGAATCAGCAACACCAACAACAGCCTCCTCAAATACCATATAATCCAAGCCAACAAAACAATAATAATCAATTCCCGCATCAAGTGAACTTCCAAACTACAAGTTTTCAGTCACAGATGTATCAACAGCAGAATATTGGTTATACAGAGCAGCCAGCTCCTATTCAACAGCGACAGCCTGAAATTCCAAAGGAGAAACCACCACTACCGGAGGAGTTTATTTATATGCAAACAGTTTTCGAAGAACTTAAAACTCAATGTCTTGCAGCAGCGCCAGATCCCGTAAGTAATCAGGAAAAAAATAATTGGAAGTATTTACAGCAACATGCAATGCCGTTCACATGATTCAAGACGGCAGTTTTTTAAGGAACATCATTTTTTTTTCTGTTTTCAGCGCACGAAAAGGAAGTTTGCTGATGTTGTTAAGCGCTTAGAGAACCTATACGACTGCCTTAGGGATGGAAGAGTAAGCTCACAACTACAAACAAAAAAAAACCCTTTTAATATGATATCTCTGTTTCATTTAAGTTAACTCCCAATACATTAACGGCTCTTAATCAAATAGTGCAATACATTCAAATTGGCGACTATGGAAATGCCTTAGCTACTCATACTTCAATAGCTTTCGGAACAGATTTCGCTCAGACGGCAGGTTTTATGCCAGGTATTAAAGTTCTAGTGCAGTCGGCTGCTGATTTAAAAGTATATCTAAGATAATTTGTTAATATTTATGTGAGTAAAATCGTAATGTGCTTTGGAGAGAATTGCCAACGAGTCTTGTTGACCACCCCGAAGGATACATATACTTAAAACATTATATTAATATTCTATTAAATTATCTTTAATGAGGAATTATATAAATAAAGCGATGTTAAATGCTTTAAGCGTGCTGACGAAAATGATATTTTCAAAATTTTATAAAAAAAATGTCTCCTTGAATCAGTTTAGCGATGCAAAGTTTAAAATAAATTAATTAAATTGCACCAACGGGTGCAGCAATTATCTTGTAAAAACTATAAACATTAAGAATAACTCTAAAACACGATAATGTTTTTTGTTTATAATTTCTGATTTATGTTTGCTAACATTTGTTTACGATTCATGCATTTGTTTCGAAATATTATATGTTTGCCAACATTTGTTTATGATTATTGTTTGTTGCGAAATTATATAAATATATAGTTTTCTATAGACTTATGAAAATTACCTGAATTGTGGTTACAAGTTCTGTAAACTTTTTAATGCGATCTGATCAGAATAATTCTTAAACATGGCAGTGACAGTGAGCGGAAGGTAGCGCGGTCGAGTTCAGACCGATTTCAGATAAAAAATTCCAAAATGAAGTAAGTACAATGGGCAGAACAATTCGTTTAGGGCTACTGGGAAATACACAAAATACTATAGCAAATGGCGTTAGCAAAACGTTATCAGCAAAATCAGTAGATAACGCCGTAAGTCGAGTCTACAACTTCCTAATTTCGATTATTAAATACCTAATCTCTTTATACAAAGCGTGACATTAAAACGATAAATAAATCACTGGGGATTTGAATATCTGCTTGGCGGATTTTGTGATATGTGTAAAAGCCTTTCTCCACCACGTTGTTTCTATTTGTTTCTATGGGGTACAATTTCAGATTCACCGGGCTGGAGTACTTTGAATTTATTCTATCCAAATATCGCTGCACAGTCCTTCATTAAACTGCATAATTTTTCTTTAAAAACAGAAAGCAGAAAACAGTATATTCATCCTCCGAAATGAAATGATAAGGGTCATGTATATAAACTTTTTAAAGAAGAACGATGAAATGATTCCTTATTTTCTGCGTTTCTGGCCTAATCTTGATAGCCTAGTACTAAGACGACCTTTACAGCCTGACAAATAAAAATGTCAGAAAGTTTCTCAGAATTGACAAAAGTTCCGATTGGATAAATAATGGAAACTCTAAATATGCGATGGTATTTGACAACCTTAGAACGCAAAATGGTGCAGCTAATTTTCGAGTAAAATAATAATTTTTATATAAAAACATTTGAATTAGGAGGTCTTATCTGTATGATTTTGGACGCATTATATATATATATATATATATCCGATTGATCTGTCATCTGCTGTAATCTTACTCAGCTTGTAGATGATTCCGGAAACCCTAATAATTTCATAAGCTACCCTGTTTTTGATTTTTCTACAAAACTCTGAACAGCACATCCAGATTGCTGTTTCAAGATATTAAATGCGTCGGTAGGCCTTTATAAAAAATAATCGTAAATTGACTAGCGCTGTTGCTTGGGCGCCGCAGAAGTGAGATTCTTAGCCCGACCTTGCACGGGTTGTTTCATACCGCAGTAAGTAGTACCAAAGTGATTCGAATTTTGAAACTGGGGACTCTTAAGTGGAGGACAAATAATCATCGGATATTTTTCTCAAATTCCGGCAACATAAGGAGTTACTCGAAAAGAAGCAGACTAAAGACGAAAACTACTTTCCAGTCAGTATTGAGATACTTTGAGTCCCTTTGTAATGAAATGGGACATCGAACACGGCGGTACTGGTTTCAAACTTGTTACTAACCATGTATTTTGTATTTAGTTCCAAGTGAATCGGCTGTCGAGTCACTTTTTTGATTTTACAGAAGACTGAGTCTTATTTGTACATTGGTTCTAAATAAATTGAAATTGAAATTTTCTTTCTTTCTTAAGGTAGGATTATATAGTATGCCATGTTCATTTATTGGCTCATATTTAACAGAAAACTGCTAAAAATGTTCATTTTTGCTGTTTCTGTCAAATATGACCCAATAAATTACCACTTGGCAAACTGCCTAGATATGCCTAATCCTAATTTTATTAACATTGTTTTTTCTGGTTAATATATGGGGGGCTACAGTGATGATCCCAACACTGACTTCCAGAACATATCCCATTTAAATTCAAACCATAATTGGATCAATACTCTTCATATTTTACTAACAATACTTAACGGGCTCCTGACCCGTGAAGAGTCTCTGCATAAGACACTGCACTCTCCATCCTCCGTGAACTCAGGCGCAATGCTTTCAGTTAACTGCTTCTTAAATGATGGTGCACTATATCGCTTTCCATCGGTTCCAGTCAAGAATTCACTGCTTCTGGAATGGAACATCTGAAAGCACCTTCTGCGTGTGCGTGTGTCCCTGAAATCTGAACTGAGAAAAGAACGGTTTGACAAGTCAAGACAAGAATCATTTTGCGAGTGCTTTTTATCCCCGGAAGACAAAAAAAGTACTCCTTTTTACCCAATGAAAAATGAAAGTGGATTTCCGGTGGGATTTAAAAATCTTATTAGTTAAAGCAGAAGCCGTCTGCAACCAAGTTTTTGAAACGTTTTAACTTTAGGTTCGCAATTCCTTTGTAAAAAACAATCAGTTTTTGAGCAATCTATACTTTAAATACCTATACATATTTCCGTTATCAAAGTAAAAGCTCAATTTATTTAAATTTTTTCTAACATCAATTTGTTTCTACTATCGTAATATATTTGTAATGAAATAAATAAATAATGCAATAAATTGTAGAAAAGTGGCAATGTCGTTCATTCAAAATTATACACACATAAAATTTTCTTTTCTCGATTTAACATAGCACTCTGGGTAGGTAGCCTAGACAACACAACAACAGTCAGATAGTCGGCGAGTCGTTAAGTCAACGCGACGACAGCGTCGCACGGTAGTTGCGATGTAATGCGATGCCAAAGTGAAAACGTCAGACTGACAGCATCAATCAGCAGACGTGCGCGACAGACAGACAAAAGACGAAAACGAAGAAAAACTGGCATTTCGGCTATAATTCTTAAAAATAAATAAAATTTTCTACATATTCCTATGAAATTTTTCCAACTGGAAAATTATGGTAAGTCGGTGCAGATTGAGGAATTTGAATTTTTAACGTACTTTTTCCACTTCAAGCTGTACACAAATATTTGAGAAAACAGAGAATTTGGCAGTGGTGCTAATGCATCCGTCACTGCACTATTGTATCCCTTGCCAAATGCTCTGCAACTCCAGCGCGCTCGTATTATTCCGAATGCTAAAGCCCGTAAATGTTTTTCTAATTAGGTTTTCAATATTTTATTCAAGGATCGTGTGACAAAACCACAGAAGAAAATGTTAATCTCATTGTTGCGCGAAACAAAGTACATGGAAGGCAAAAAGGAAAAGGAATGGTACTGGGAAAAAATCCAGGCAGCATTGAATACAATTGGACCCAAGAAGACTATAATTCAATGGAAGAAAGTAAGTTAGTTATAGCCCAAAAATTAGTGTATAATTTCTTTACTTAGGTATTGTAGTAATGTAGTTCAGTGATAATTTTATGTACATATGCGTCATGTTTTGGACAATCTTCCTAAAATATTTTGTCACGTTAATGCACCAGATAAATTCCACATTATGTATAAACATAGAAACCTTACTGTATAATTTAATAGAGCTGAACTCAAAAATACATAATGCACCTCAACCCCTTACGGCTGAAATTGTGTTTGTTGATGGTTGTCTGTTGTTGATTTTCAGTCGTTGATATATAGAAAAAGCTTGATTGAAAATCGATTTGAGTTGGTTAAGTTATTAATACTATTCCTTAGAATAAGTCAATTTTAAAAACCCATACTTAGCAGGACCTACTGAGAATTGCTTTCGGTACCTATTTCGGTAATTATTTGAATTTACATTACCTATTTACTAAAGTAGCAATTCTTAGCTTAAGTAATGAAGATTATATCCTCAAATTCCCCAGATCATCTTTAATTTTACAGATACATACCTGTATCATAATATGGATGACCTTTGATCCAATTTCATGGTCCTGTGCCAACAGATTAGACCTGAAAGTCAGATCTAGATTCTTTGTTATTCGGACTACTTGTCTTTGATTGCTTGCAAGTAGGAGCATTACTCAATCAATGGTGTAACTGTACTTTGTAAGGAATGATAAGCTATTTACTATTTATTTATTTTTTAGTTATACTTAGTGAAGTAGTCCACCACAACATTTTCAGCAGTCGGATGGATTATTGCTGTAATAATCTGCAGCAGCATCCAAATTAAGTCAATCGTTATAGTACAAGCTTAAGCCATTAATGTGGTGAATCCGTCTCTTTCCTTAGGAAAGTCAAATCAGCCGTTGACTTGCCTTATATTTAAGCTTCATTCCTCTTCTTCGTTTTTTGAACTGCCTTTTACGCCAAAGACTAGATGTGTCAACCGACACATTTGTGTGGATGTGATTTCTGCATTCAGACGCCTTTTACGATAAACGCAGCTGCATCCTTCTTTAATTTGTTTCTTAAATAAGTTATTTTCCTTTTTTAATGAAGTTATCGTTATCTCGATTTCAGTGCTGGCGTGACATGCGATTGACGACGCGTAAAAAGCTTGCCGAAATGAAAAGGTGCCAACTAGCGGGTGGCTCTCCACCTCCTGGCATCGAATTAAATCAAGAAGATAATGACATAATCGACATTGTTGGCTCTGAATATTTTTACGAAGAAATGGGTGGAGAACTTAAGCCTGAAAATTTTATGACAGGATTCGAATATGTGCCAGAACAATTCTGTGATGCTATTCTATCGGCGGCCGCCGTCAGTAGTGGTCAAACTAAGGATGCTGGACATCCTGTTCAAGATGGACACGAACCTGATGGGACGGATGCTGCCGGAAGCTCCGGCCAAGAGCATCAACATGGAAGCAATTTCTCTGGTCCAGCGGTAGGTGTACATAATGGGGAATCAAATGGGACTGGGGGTCACCATCCAGCATTTCCGGGAATATCAGCTGCAACGGTAGCTGCATGTGGTCATCAACACATGCAACATCGTCGAAGGGAAGCAGCAGCCGCGGCCGCAGCAGCTGCTATTCATAGAGAATCAGCTTTTGAGGAGAAACTTTTGCAGCTGATGCAGGACACGTTTTCGAAAAAAGACAGAAAACGCAAAAAACGTGATCCAGATAAACTATTTCTACTATCACTCTACGAAGAAATGAAAAAAGTGCCAGAAGACACACGACTAGATGTCAAAGCGGAGCTTATTCAGGTGCTGAAGCGGTTTCAGAAAAAAGGAGCACATAAATCAAACACCGACAAATCATTATCAACAAAGCAATTACAGTCAACGGATAAAATGCAGCGACAGGACGCACAGCAGATGCACCCACAGCAACAGCATCCACACAGCATGTATCAGTTGCAGAAAAAGTATGAAAAAAATGTAGAAAAAGGTGATCAGCAACAGACAACTCCTTCCTCACAACAACAGGTTGAAGCTCAACAAAGGCAGCAACAGCAGCAGCAGCAGCATTCTCAGCAAACACGTGACTCCAATGATCCACAACGTATGCATACACAGCAACAAATCCCGCACAATTTATTTCAAATGCAAAAGAAGTACACTGAAGACAACGATAAAGTTCATCAGCAACAACAGCAACAACAACAACAACAAAACGATCAACAACGCAAACAACTTGTTGACACACAACCTCATCCCCATCAGCAGGCACAGCAACCGCCAGCCCCGCCACCTCCTACATCAAACAATGATCAACATTTGCACCATCCGCAAATGCCGCATGGAATTATGTTTCCTTTGGCACAAATCCGCAATGAACATCCCCATCAGCAGCAGCAACAGCAACAGCCCCATTCCCATCAACATCATCAACATCATCCGGCGCCATTATTTACAGCTACACCACCCTCGGCGATGACTGGAGATCGCTCGATGACATATGAGAATGTGGGATAAATGTACTATAAACTTCCAACGATAATCGCAATCTCTTTCTCTAGCCCTTGCTGATACCTACATTAAATGTAAATTTCAGGGCCTGTTTTCTGTTTTTTTTTTAATTCGTAGTATTGTGTAAGAAACGCTATTTTTTTTTAACTGTTATACAAAATAATGCAATATTAGCTAAGAACTGTGTTACAAATAAAATTTATTCGTTTATTAATGATATGAGATTGTGAACAATTCTTTTGTAGGTACAGTACTCCCTCGTTTAGCTTCGTAGCCCTCATTGCTAACTAGCAATTTCAGGCTTCAAAATCTTTCATGGTGCATCGCATAGCCCATTATTTTTTCAACCATCGACTTTTTTTTTTTTTAGAAAAAAAACGTGTGTACTCGCGTTTATGTAAATACGTGTTAAAAATCGTTTACCAAGTAGGAAGATGAGCAATTTTATTGCTAAAACTTTAATTTAGTGAAATTAACCTTAAACACAGAAATACTGCGCGGTTCCTAAGGACATTTTGAAAAATATCCTTCTATTTTGGGTTCCAAAGAGCTTAAAGCGTACAAATCTAAATGTTTCTTCCTTTCTACTGATTGTTTCTTTCTTCACAGTCGTTAGGCAGTTTTTTGTTTTTACCCACATCAAAAAAACAAATCCAAAAACTTTGTAAAATCCACCTAGTACGTCGACTGGCTCAAACTTACCATAGGAAGTTGTTTGGTCGTGTCATTAATTCGAAATAAAATCGGAACTTCAGCTAACATCTCCGCTATGCGCTTCCGCAGTCAAAGCGGCGCAGTGATCGTTGGTAAGGGTTTTTAAATTGAGTGCAATGGCAAATTAATATACCAAAAGAAACATCCCATCGCAAAATGCTCGATGTGTAATTTATTGTGTCCAGGCTGGGGATATCATCGCCATCATATTCTCATGGTGTTTGTATAATTGAATGAAAAATAATATATGTTAACTGATTTTTGCTAATTTTTAAAACTTGCAAATTACATTCTAACAATGCAATTGAAAAACTGAAATATAGATTGTTTAACAATATTTACCTATTGGTTAGTTTAAAAATGTGTGGGCCCTTGTGGAAGCTTTGTTAAAGCATTGCAAACTTGATTTAATACTTTTCCGGCGACTATTTAATACATTTTTCAATACTTTCTCAAGCTTTTTCTAGTATTTTTGAAGGCGTTTTAGTAGCTTTAGATTTTCTGTTCTTGCCTTGCGGGCATAGAGTACCTACAATCTAAAGGTAGTATGTAATTGCGGGAAAACTGTCGCCTTTGGTAGTTCCGTGTGTTTGGGTGTGTCGTTTGTGGTTTAAGCCATTGTTGGACCGTTATCCATCTTTTTATTATGTTTTCATGGACACATGATGAAATTCGCAACAAATTGATTGCAAAGTAAGCTGATATAACGTACATTTCAATTCGAATCAATACAATATATGCGCGCTTTATTCTATCAATTTCCAAACAATCCTTGTTAATTTACAACAAACTTTAATTCATTTCGATAACGGAAGCAAGTGGGTTCCGAAATGCGAAAAATCGCGAGAGCGGAAATTCGAAAATTCGAAAATCCGGCAAATAGCGACGAACTAATTGGGTTCCGATATCCGATTGATTCCGCTACAATGCGCCAAAAGATGTATACTTTAAAAAAATGATTTCCTTTTTAGCAAACTCATTGTTTTTTGATCATAAACAGTTTCCTTTAAGTACAATCGTTTAACTTTTCACACACGAATAGTTGGACAAGGCAGGCTTGATTTGTATGGGCTATGCAGTTTGACGTCGCTGTCTAAAACTGGCCGGAGGAGGTGTTTTTGATTTTTCATTGTATGCCGGCAATTTAAATTATAAATTTCTATTGATCGCCATTTATTTACAGTTGGCAACAAAAATATATTCAGAGCTATCGCTTTTTATTTTTACTCACGATCTTCAAAGTGGACTCAGTGGACTCAGTGGTAAGTGCGTTGGACAACTGACCGATGGATCTCAGGGTTAAAGCACGCTGGGGCCTAGTAACATGTTATGTTTCTTCCTACTGCTCCACCTCTTGCGAAAGTCTGACAGACATCCAAGAGAATCAATTGCCATGAGGAGCATCTCAAATTTGCAGTACGGATTCGGTATAAAAATGTAATCACTTCCACTCGTGCCAAAAATATAACTTTGCACACAATAATGGTTCGAGATTTTGAATCACTTCGTCATTGAGGTTCAAATCCTGCCGAGGAGAAGTAACATCTAAACGTTTTTTCCACTAATCTACCTCTTGCGAACGTCTAACATCCAAGAGTATCAATTGTCATTTATTTTTATAATTTTTCGTGCGCTAAAGGGGTTTTTTATTTTTCTGTAACTGATACAGTACCCTTATAATGTTACCACGGCGCAGGATTTTTTTTCAAGCAGCACCCAGCAAATGATACATTGCCTGTTTTTAGGTGCTGCTTACTACTTGAAAGAATAGGAGGATAGGAAATGTTTTGGTGCGATAGGGTTTCTTTCACCACAGGTGGCGCCTTAATTGCTTAAGGGAGATTTGAATTGTTGTATGTATTCAATTTTCACAAAGCACGGCCCTGGTCGGGATTCGAACCCATGACCTGGCAATCACTTTGTGAATACACTCCCATCGCACCATTGCCTCTCAAATTTGCAGTTCAGATTCATCTTTAAATGTAAGGTCCTTTCCAGTTCGCATAAGCAAATGGTTGGAGAGGCTAGGTTTTAGGCGCTGTATGTGCCGTTAATGTCTAATATTTTTTTTTATCCTTATTATTAAAATTTTGTTATACATATCAAAAATCGGTAAAGGTAACGAAGTTGATGCTATACAGTCCCTGGCCAAATTATTAGACGCAATGTAGTTTTTTAATATTTTTATGTGTTACACGAGTTTATATGCAATATTGTTATATTTAAACGTACATATAATGTGTTTTATTTAAGAAATTTTGTATATGATTCCATTTTGTATTTAGTTTTAAAATGTTGCACTACAGTGTTTACCAATTGATACGCGAAAGTAAACAAGTACAAACAAAGTACATAGAACTTTACAGTGCGTCTAATAAATTGGCCAGGGACTGTATATATGGATTTTTACAAAGTTTTTGATCGAGTTGAAAATACAATTATACTTTTGACTTGGGGGCTGAACGACTGTTAGTGCGACTGTCCGCCTTAAAGCCCCCTTCCACTGGACCGAGAATGAAATAGGGAGCTCCTCTATTCTAAAAAAATGTCAGAATCCTCCCAAGAAGCATAGAATATACTACCCCTTAGCTCCGTTTTGACAACAACTTCAAAATCAACATCCCTCATAGATCATTCTAGGAGGAAGGCTCCCATGTCGAAGATGAATCGATTCACTTTTACACCGATGGATCCAAAACCGACGATGGGGTTGGAGGAGATGTGTTCTCTGATAGCTTGAACCTCAGCCACTCTTTTCGTCGCCCTAATCAATGGAGTATATTCCAAGCGCAAATTTTGGCAATTAAAGAAGTCCTATCGTGGCTGACGAGGAACGTGTTATCCCCTATGGACATCCGAATCTCCTCAGATAGTCAAGCTACGATAAATCTCTGCATTCTGTGGCTACAAACTCCATCGTATTCCTAGACTGACGATCATTCCTCGCGGAGATGGCTTAGTAGTTTAACATTCACCTGTGTTGGTTGCGGGACATATATATATTCCAGGGAATTGTGGGGCTTATGAGCTCACCAAAAAAGGAACCATACTGCTCGCGAAATCACGCGAAATCTACATCGAAATCGGAAGATTTCTCATACATCTGGAAGTTTTAGAACTCTTCCGAAATTGCCATCACATTTTAATTTACAAATAACTTAGTGGGTACCCACCCATGGTATATAACTTTTTTTTTATAACCAAAACATGTACATAGGTTACATTTTCTATATTTTTTATCATTTTCAGGAAGTTTGAGCCCCTATTTCTGCCCCTTCCTCTTCGATCGCCGCTGTGGTCACCTTAATTCTTAATGTAGCTGGAGCTGATTGAAAATACATAATATGTCAAAACGAAATTGTGTAGATTTTATTATAATTGTTTCAATATTTTTTTTAGCAATAAAGTTATGGTTAGTGTAAAATTAAATTAGAGCTATGTTATATTGTCATTTTATTGCAAATTATTGTGTTTAATTCACAAACAAGTTTCAGAGTAGCTGTAAAAGTGATTGAAACGTCAAACGAAATCTAGTAAGTGAGCGGTTATGAGATTTCGAATTCTTCGTGTCGAGATTTGATTCGGTGCGAATAGCCTATTACTTTTTTTTTTTTTTTTTTGTGTTGGGAATTTGCTGGAAGAAAAAATCATCGAAAGACATTGTAGAGCTAGTACGCGAGGGATGCTTCTGCAATAGTCAGAGACTTTAACCCATCTAAAAAAAACTCCCGGGGGACTGACATTCGCCATCCCGAATGAGATTGCACCTACATAGTCGACGACTAATCGGCAATTTGTTTTTGAACTACATACTTGTTGAATTTAACAGATAAATCCGAAGTTTGTCGGATTTCTAAACTTTTTTCTTGTTTGAAATCAATACCTGATTTCTTAGCCCTAGCTAACTCTTATAGATCAAGAGGTTTTACCCGTCTCAATCTCCTGATTGCATTGTCATTATTTAATAGTTCTGTTATTTCTGTGTTTACGTGGTTGAGAAGCCTACTTCTATGCCTTTGAGTAACTTTCTTAACTTCATCTTCAACCATTTCAACATTTAGACCTTTATGCAGATCGGCATTGCGTATGTACCAAGGTGCATTGACTCGTATGTTCCTTAGTACTTTATTTTGGAAAACCTGAATTGTTTGTAAATTTGTTTGGCATGTGCATGCCCACAACTGGAGCCCGTAGGTCCATACTGGTTTCAGAACTTGCGTGTATAGCAATAACTTGTTGTAGTTAGACAGGGATGAGAATCTCAAAATAAGCCATTACATTTTACTGTATCGCATGTTCAACTCATCTTCTTTTTTCTTTACGTGCGCTTTCCAACGCAGTTTAGCGTCTAGAGTCATGCCTAGATATTTGGCTGTGTTTGAATATTCCACTACATTGTTGTTAATGTTATACGTTTTTATACGTAAAATTAATATGAACTGACTTAAGGTCATTTAATCTAATCTGCCATTTCTTAGTCCATTCCGAAATATTGTTTATTGCTGTTTGAAGCTTTTTTGTTGCTATTTCGACAGTTGCTCCCACAGCAAGGACAGCTGTGTCATCTGCAAAAGTAGCTATGGTGGTTTCTTCACTTTCAGGAAGATCGCTAGTGAAAATTAGGTATAGAACTGGATCTAGCACACTGCCTTGATGTACACCAGCTTTAATCTCTCTTAATGTTGCGTACTCTGCCTCTTGTTTAATTCTGAAGAATCTATCTGATATATAAGACTCCAGAATGGTCGCATACTGCTTCGGCAGTTGCTTTTGTAGTTTGTGTATCAGTCCTTTGTGCCAGACTTTATCGAAAGCTTGTGCTATATCAAGAAATACTGTAGAGCACACATTTTTCTCTTCAAATGCTTTTTCGATTCTATCTGTCATTCTATGCACCTGATCAATTGTAGAGTGTTTATTTCTAAATCCAAATTGGTGAATTGGGACTAGCGATTTTTCATCTATTATTTTTTGTAGACGTTTTACCAGCACTTTTTCGAATAACTTGGACAACATTGGTAGAATAGATATTGGGCGATATGAGGTAACTTCGTTAAGTGGTTTGCCTGGTTTAGGTATCATTATTACCTCGGCGACTTTCCACATGCTTGGCATATATCTTAATTTAAATGCAGCATTAATAATCTGCGCTAGTTTTTTTTAAACTTTTCCAACAAAATTTCTCTTGTATTTTTTTTTTTTTTTATATAATTTGCTTACGCTAAAGGAATTTTTTCTGTTGACAGTACCCTTATAATGCTAAGAACACAGTGTAAGCTACTTGGTATTAGAAAGAATAGAGAGATAGGAAAGAAGTGTTTGGGTGCAGTTGTAGCGTTTTTCTCCACGGGTGGTGTCTAAGTTACTTAGGGAGATTACGATTTCATGTATTCGGTATAAAGTAATGGACTTGGCCGGGATTCGAACGCACGACCTTCCATTCCGTAAGCGAATACACTACTACTGCACCATTGCCACCCGCTAATTAAATCAAACCCTGGGGCCTTTTTAGGGTTCCGTAGCCAAATGGCAAAATATGGAACCCTTATAGATTTGTCATGTCTGTCTGTCTGTCCGGAAATGTCACAGCCACTTTTTTCCGAAACTATAAGAGCTATACTGTTGAAACTTGGTAAGTAGATGTATTCTGTGAACCGCATTAAGATGTTCACATAAAAATAGAAAAAAAAACAATAAATTTTGGGGGTTCCCCATACTTAGAACTGAAACTCAAAAATTTTTTTTTTCATCAAACCCATAAGTGTTGGGTATCTATGGATAGGTCTTCAAAAATGATATCGAGGTTTCTAATATCAAATTTTTCTAAACTGAATAGTATGCGCGAGAGACACTTCCAAAGTGGTAAAATGTTGGTCCCCCCCCTCTCTAACTTCTAAAATAAGGGAATGATAAAACTAAAAAAAATATATGATGTACATTACCATGCAAACTTCCAACGAAAATTGGTTTGAACGAGATCCAGCAAATAGTTTTTTTTAATACGTCATAAATCGTAAACCGCAATTTACCTTTCATTAAATCAACTCAAATATATAAAAAAAAACATTTAATTTCATAAACATAAACATTATGCGTAAACCGTGAACCATTATTTTCTAATAATAAATCTGTAATAGGTGCCTAAGTAAATAATAATTATAATTCGCGCGGAACCCTTCATGAGCGAGTCCGACTCGCACTTGGCCGCTTTTTTTATATTTGTGCTTTCTTTAATTTCTTTGGCAAGTTCTTTAGCTGTTACCGGCCGAATAGGTCTATCTTCTTCGCACCTTATTTCTAGTCCTCGATAACCTTTATATTCATAAGGTTTGAATACGTCTTCAAGATACTCAGCGAAATTGTTTGCTTTCTCTTTGTTGCTTTTCGCCCAGTTACCTTCTCTGGTTTTTACTGGCGGGATGTGAGCTATTGGCCTGTTCATTTTCTTCGTTGCCTTCCAGAGCGAGTAGTCGGTACTAGCATCATTTGTAAGACTTGTGAGGTAAGTTTTCAAAGACTCATTATTGAATTCTCTTACAGATTTTCTGAGCTTATAATTTAAGTTGTTCAGTATGGTCTTGTCGCTTGGCGCCCTTGTCTGTTGCCAGCGTTTTCTAGCTTTCCTCTTTTCTGTAATAATTTCACATATTTCGGGAGGATAAGAGTTTTGTTTGATCGCAGCTTTTTGTATTCTGAGCGTCAATATTTGGACTGGTTCTTCTAGTTGATCTTCTGTTTGAAAAGCTGGTGATAGTTGGATACTTTCTTCCAACTTCTGTCTGAAGTAGTTCCAATCAGTCAGTCTATTTACTAGTTTTGGGCTATGGTCTTTTATTATTATTTTATCGCTAAGTGTTAAGAGTATAGAGGTATGATCTGATTGAAGATCAGGTCCTTCCTCTATGCTTATTTTATTTGAAGATATATTTTTTGATAGAAAGAAGTCGACAAGATCTGGGGTTTTATTTCTATCTGTTGGCCAATAGGTAGGTTTTCCCGTTGAGTGATATTTGGCGCCATCTCCTTTAATTGCTTCATATAGTTCTCTGCCTCTAGTATTAGTTATTCTAGATCTCCAATACTTATTTTTGGCGTTAAAATCCGCTCCCGCGATTAATCTATTGTGAAATATGCGAAAAGACTTTTATAATCATTTTTCTTTAGTCTATAGCTAGGAGAGCAGTATACTGCTGCAACAGATATTTGTCCACTGCTCGATTCTACACATATGAAATTCCTTGGATGGCACATAATTGGAATTTTGCTTCTAAAGGGTGATTTTTTAAGAGCTTGAGAACTTTTTTTTAAAAAAAAAACGCATAAAATTTGCAAAATCTCATCGATTCTTTATTTGAAACGTTAGATTGGTCCATGACATTTACTTTTTGAAGATAATTTCATTTAAATGTTGACCGCGGCTGCGTCTTAGGTGGTCCATTCGGAAAGTCCAATTTTGGGTAACTTTTTCGAGCATTTCGGCCGGAATAGCCCGAATTTCTTCGGAAATGTTGTCTTCCAAAGCTGGAATAGTTGCTGGCTTATTTGTGTAGACTTTAGACTTGACGTAGCCCCACAAAAAATAGTCTAAAGGCGTCAAATCGCATGATCTTGGTGGCCAACTTACCGGTCCATTCCTTGAGATGAATTGTTCTCCGAAGTTTTCCCTCAAAATGGCCATAGAATCGCGAGCTGTGTGGCATGTAGCGCCATCTTGTTGAAACCACATGTCAACCAAGTTCAGTTCTTCCATTTTTGGCAACAAAAAGTTTGTTAGCATTGAACGATAGCGATCGCCATTCACCGTAACGTTGCGTCCAACAGCATCTTTGAAAAAATACGGTCCAATGATTCCACCAGCGTACAAACCACACCAAACAGTGCATTTTTTGGGATGCATGGGCAGTTCTTGAACGACTTCTGGTTGCTCTTCACTCCAAATGCGGCAATTGTGCTTATTTACGTAGCCATTCAACCAGAAATGAGCCTCATCGCTGAACAAAATTTGTCGATAAAAAAGCGGATTTTCTGCCAACTTTTCTAGGGCCCATTCACTGAAAATTCGACGTTGTGGCAGATCGTTCGGCTTCAGTTCTTGCACGAGCTGTATTTTATACGGTTTTACACCAAGATCTTTGCGTAAAATCTTCCATGTGGTCGAATAACACAAACCCAATTGCTGCGAACGGCGACGAATCGACATTTCACGGTCTTCAGCAACACTCTCAGAAACAGACGCAATATTCTCTTCTGTACGCACTGTACGCATTCGTGTGGTTGGTTTAATGTCCAATAAAGTAAACTGAGTGCGAAACTTGGTCACAATCGCATTAATTGTTTGCTCACTTGGTCGATTATGTAGACCATAAATCGGACGTAAAGCGCGAAACACATTTCGAACCGAACACTGATTTTGGTAATAAAATTCTATGATTTGCAAGCGTTGCTCGTTAGTAAGTCTATTCATGATGAAATGTCAAAGCATACTGAGCATCTTTCTCTTTGACACCATGTCTGAAATCCCGCGTGATCTGTCAAATACTAATGCATGAAAATCCTAACCTTAAAAAAATCACCCTTTATATGGTGTTTTATTGTATTCTTTATTAACACTGCGGCCCCACCTTTTGCACAGTTATAAGGATGTGGGGAGTGATAGAATTCATATCCTTGCAGTTTGAAGTCAGGAATCAATTTAAAGTGCGTCTCTGAAATGAGACATATATCTATCTGGTGTATGTCAAGAGTCACTTGCATCTCGTCCTTGCGACTCTCGATACCATTAGCATTCCATTCAAGAATTTTTATTTTATTCATCATGTCTGTCTTTTGGTAACAGCTCTTTTGTTGCTGTTTTGTCTCTCTAACAACAATATTCTATCTAATATCGTTTTATTCGATTTTTCCATGGAGCCAATCCTGTTTAGAATTTCTTTCATGAGGTTTTCCATGCTAGTGTTTGGCTCTACTTTGCGTTTTACCGTTTTATCTGCTGGTATTTGAGTATTTATTGATGCTGCCTGAGCATATGTCATTTTTGGACCAGCCGTCCTTTGCCTCGGGACGTTTTTGATTATCGCTTGGTCTTTAGGCTTTTCTTTCTGTGGGCTCTTTTGCAAGTCCTTTTTAACTGTTTGCTCATCCTTATTTGAGTTTTTTTGTGTTTTCTTTTGCTTTTTGTCCCTTGCAAGTTGGATTTCTTTTGCAACTAAACAACCTCTGTAGCTAGCAGGATGGTTTTCATTGCAGTTTGCACATTTAGGATGTTCATCCTCTTTCTTCTTACATTCTTTAGTGTGGTGACTTCCTGCACATTTAACACATCTTGGATTTGAGTTGCAGTATCTATGTGTATGCCCATATCTTTGGCAATTTTTGCATTAGGGCACTTGTTTCGATTTACGTAGGGTATGAATCTCAACTTGCATCCCAAGTATGTTTTTTATTTCATATATTTTTTTCTTATCTTCGTCATGCTCGAAGCTGAGTGTAAAAATAGGTAGCGGTACTTTGCTTTTAAATTTAAGCATATTTACAACTTCCAAGATTTTAAAGCCTCTGTCTTTTAACTCTTTTTTTATGCTTTCGGATGAGCATGAGTAATGCAGGCTTTTCACTACCACCTTCATTGGTCTGGTTTGCTTATTTTCATAAGAATACCATTGTACCTTTTTTTGGTTTAGTATTTTAGTGAGGCTTCTGTATCCCTCTTCTTCAATCACATTGATTTTGATGGCATTTTTGTTTATTAGCGCTGTACTAGCTTTAATTTTATTTTCCTCCAATACTTTGGCCAAGCTTTCGTACTTATTTATTTGCAGCGCGATAATTGGTGGGGAATAGCCTATTACTGAGTAAAAGAAATGGAAAACGTCGTAATTTCTTGGCCTGCGATGAGTCCGGACTTGAATTTCATTGAACACATTTGGGACCTGCTGGGGATAAGGATTAGGATGCGATCTGACACTCAGAGGCCTGAGATCTGAAAAAATCTGATCCTTGGTATGCCTTGGCGAATTACTCCTCTGTTAGATGTTTGGAAAGACAGTACCCACTACTTAAGGAACTCATTAAATAAAACAAAATGTTAAATCTTGATTTATGAAGTTTTTGTTAATTTTCCTTCATTTATTTTCATTGCCAAATCTGCTAACTTAAAGCATGTTCATAAAAAAGTAGACTATCATAAAATCTTTGGGTTTTTCAGCATTCTTATCACGGATTTTTTTCTCTCTGCTCACATTTGACTTGATGATGGATAAGCACTGAAAATATTCCACACCTTACCTTTGCATCAACAGTTTGAGAGATATTAAATGACTGGACTTTGAAAAGGTCAAGACACTGCCAAGTTGCTCTTCCGAAAGGATGATACCGATTCCGTTCCTACCCTGTTCCAACCCGTAATAGAACATCTTGTAAGCTTTTGTCATTCTGTTTCTTAAAATCGCGTTCTAAACATAATTTCTTCAAGCTCGTAGCTCCGACCCTGATACTTCCAACGTTACAACTCGCGACCCAATGCCCACATTAATCGTTGTAAATTCCTCTTTGACCAAAAAATGAGGAAAAAATGCCACAAAGTCCCAAGGGTTATAAAAATATTTGGTCGTTTGGTAAAAACATCAAGATTTCGGCCTCATTAATCAACCATTATCTGTTTATTTATACACAATTTGGGGATTTTACCTTTTTAACTATATATATTGTTACATTCCGGCTAGAATTCGAAAAGATAAAACGTAATTCTATTTAATTAATCTTTATTAGTTCTCTTTCAATTTAATTCTTGATTATTATTCTAATAATTCACTTATTCACAACAATTCACTTTCACAAATAATCACTTTAAATACACAATCACTTTTCTCTTACTCAATACTTATACTTTTCACTACTGTCATCTATCGCACTTCTTTATCGCGGTTCACAACTAGAATGTCTTGGGTGCTCCTGCGACATCTATTTATATCTCCTAGTGACACCTCTCGAAATTTCCAGATTCGTTGAGTTTAGAAGGTTCGAGAACAACATAATTATGTATGTACTAGTTATTCCACAGCTACTCAAACTGCTATTCAAATGCTGCCAAAATCGGTAATATGGCTACTTTCTACTAGATGGCGCTACAAGTTGACTAATTGATGCTGAATGACACAGTTTGAGCAAACATGCAACAATATGGACCCTTAAAAGTGGGATTCAGCTTATGCCTAGGTTGGTTTTCTATTAGTGGTCTATCATTTGTGGTCTAAGGGATTAGTCGTATATTGTTTTTCTAATCAGTTTACCTCTTACTTGCAATTTTTAGGAAAGATCTTGGCCTACATCCATATAAGATCTAACTCGTGCAAGAATTAAAGCCAGCGGTCAATTGCGTCGTGTGTTCCATGAATGGGCTGAGAATCAACTGGAAGTTGAACAGATTTTTATCTTCAAATCATCTTCAGCGATGAGGCTCATTTCTAGCTTCACGGGTTTGTAAGCAAGCAGAATTATCATTTTTGGAGTAAGCACAATCCTCATGAGACTCTTGAGACCTCATTACATCCCGGAAAAATCACTGTTTGGTGTGGTTTACATGCCGAAGGCGTCATCGGCCCATTTGTCTTTAAATCCGAAACAGGTGCCAACATTACCGTAAACGGCTAACGCTACAGGCAAGTGATTCGGGATTTTTTTATTCCTCATGTTGGAAATCGTTTGGAGGAGAAATGGTTCCAACAAGACGACGCAACAGGCCATACAGAACGTGCAACCATGACTTTGTAGAGCCAAACGTTTGGTGACAGAATCATCTCAAGAAATGGACCTGTGAGTTATCCCCTCGTTCGTGTAATTTTGAAAAAAATCGCTGATGTGAACTCCTGCAACGAAATATTCGCAATGACCTCATCCTAGTGTCAAATCTTTTTATACGTTTCTCAAGTAGTTCATTGTTTGATCTTGGGAAATTCCAGCGGTCGTTTCTTATTTACCCTTTAATTTTATGACTTACTGTTGGGAAAATATGTACCTGTTCACGTAGTAAAAGTTTCTGACTATTAAATTTCCAACAGGTATAAAGACTGAAAACGATTGCAAAATGTATGGCATTATCCTTGTGATCGCCAGTGTATATCAAACTAGTTTGTCGGAAAGAGCGACTGTTGTAGTTCGAATTTTGTCTTGCAAAACTGCAAATGTTAATTAAATTTGCTGACGTGATTGAGATGTATATATATTTTTATAATTCTTTGTGAAACATCTTGTAGATTGTTATGGTAACATTAGGTAAGTAGTTGTATGATTCAAAAGAGGTATATTCAAAATACATATATCATTAACGATTGTCCCAGCGTTATCAGTTTTTACATTTTTTGACTGGGTTTTAACTATTTTTAGGTCCGTTCGCGTACTGATATGCAAACGTAAATTTATATTAACTTTCGTTCGAAACTACACAACCGCGTTCGCGTACTGAGAAAATGGTAAAAAGATGAACGAAAGAAAAATGTACTTTCGTTAATTTTTCTTAACACAGAATTTCAGCTGGTAAAAAAAACTAAAACTGTGAAATTATGAAATCCTACGAGTTTGCTAGCAAAAAAAAAAAACAGCGGTTGCTTCTTTTCAACCCAAACAAGTTTTTCATCTTTTTACGCAAAAGTGTTTGCATACTTTTCTTTGAAATGAGATGATTCTCTCTCGATTTTGAAGATTTGACATTTTTCATTTTTCTACACATAAAGTTTTCGAACGAACCTAATATCGAGATGTACAAAAAAAAAAAAATAATTTGGAAGATTAGAACACTATCACCGTCGCCATGTAATAACATTTTCTTATTGAGGTCCAACTCGTCTGAACGCCGGTCACTGTCGCACATTCCTCTCTATTCCTCTACTAACCAAAATTGCAAGCGAAGTATAATTTGGTACGCGCGTGCATACTCCTCCTGAACTCTCGAGAATTGGTGATTAGCTTGGTTAGCTAGTGCGACTAATATTACATCGCAATACGGCGTGTATCAAATTATACTCGTAAACTTCTCTTCCCATTCGCCAATCGATCATTTTTCGCCTGATACGGCAAGCCCAACCCCCAGAGAGAGCACCGTGCTGGTTTCAACCTTACTCACGAAATAATATTGCTCTTTTGCGAGAAAAGATTCCTTGAGATCAATAATATCGTGCGACTTCTTTCTTTGATGGAGATAAAGTCAATGCCCGTTTTCCCCGCTAGGGATGGCGTTGTTGCAGAGTTGTTTTTTTACCTCTAGTTTATCCGGTCCCGAAATAGCCGGTTTCTTAGAAGAACAAATTTTTCTGAAAGTTTTTTTATTACGTTATAGATTGAAAATAAATTTGTTAAGTTATAAATTAAATATAAATAAAATAAATTGAAGAGGTTCAACAACTCAACTCAAAAAACGTTGAAAACGAAAACAACAGCGAGAAAAAACAGTAACAAATAACAAGAAGCTAATTAGTAAAGGAATGGAAAGGATTATCCAAAAGTAAGTGTGTGATGGTCTTTTTTATCTAAGGGGGAGGTTAGCTCGTCGGAAGCCAGGGTTTACCAAAGAAAAGACGAAATTTTGGGTTTGGAGTACCGAAAATCGGGGATCCACAAATAAATCCTTTTATTATTTTCGTTTGTTCTTAATAGGTTACAATGGTTTGGGGGGAGAACCGTGGATTCGGTTGAGTAAGGAGGAAACTCGTCAGGGTAGGGACGTCTAACGACTCAATCTCCTTACCGGGTTGCTTCAGATTGGTCACGGCGGATCGGACCTTAATTCGTAATGTCTACCCTCCTAAGAGGTAAATCAGCCGTAATACCTGGTCCGATCGGATCTGAGCAATGGTTTCTGGGTGCGGTCTTACTATCAAAACCTGACGTAATCTGGACGGAGGATCGGGCTGTAATACCGGTCCGCCAGACTCTATGAGGCTACACGGTATGTTTCGGGATGTTTTACGCCTCGTCAGATCCGGATTTCCGAAGAGTTTCCTGGTGATGATCAGCAGCTTACGATCGTGGTAGATTCTAGATTCTCTACCGAGAAAACTAGTACCGCCTTCAACAGACTATATCATTCCCAGAATGTCTTTCATAAAACATTTCGCCGTTCAAATCCCTACTAGATCAGAATGGCAAAATGGACAAGTGACAAGGGATTTCGATCAAATAATCTACACCGACGCGACGCGACGGTTCAAAAATGGACTGCGGCGTGGGTGCGAGAGTTTTTTCAGCGTCCTTAAACATCAAAAAATCGTACAGACTTCCGGATACTGCAAGCGTCTTCCAGGCAGAGCTACTGGCTACTTGGAAGAATACCTCAAGAAAGCCAACCTCAGATGGAGCAGGCTGACTACATGCGTCATATCCCGGAAAATGTGACCAAACTACAACAAGGCAAGAAATACTGACCTTCTATGTAGAACCCGAAAAGATATTGCAAGAACAACAGCGATCATCACGGAACACTGGCGTATAGGAGACCATGCGGCCAAGCTGGACATCCCATATAATATCCACTGCCGCAGTTGCAAAGTTGCAACTGAAACTTTTCATGCACCTGTCCGGCTTTAGCGGACTACGAACATTGGGAAGCCCTTTATCCAATACACTTGAGGAAGTCTCCGAGAAAAGTATCGTCGACTCCAGGAGCAATTTAATGTTTTAAATAAGTTCCTGTATAGACAGTATGTTCTATCAGTTGAGTCAAATTTAAGGAATAATAGCAAGTGTTTTTGGAAGTATATCAATAATAAAAAACAATCAATTGGTATTCCAAAAATTATGCGCCAAGATGACGAAACTTCTTCAGACTTATTAACAATTTGCAATATGTTTGCTAAGCACTTCCAATCGGTCTATACTTCCTCCGGATCTTCTTCTTTTAGCGATAGTTCAATGTCAAATAATTTTTTAAATCTTGGCACATTCGAATTTTCGTCTTCTGAAGTGGAGTTAGCACTTTCCCTTTTGAAGACCGATACAAATCCTGGTGTTGATGGAATTCCGCCAATTATTCTTCGTAACTGTTCTTACGCGTTTGCTGTACCTCTCTGTTTAGTATTTAATCAATCCATTCAAAATGGGGACTTTCTCAAAGTCTGGAAAAATTCTTTAATTACAAATATTTTTAAATCTGGTTCCAGACATGATATCTCTAATTATCGCCCTATCTGCAAAATTCCAACTACTCGTATACCCAAGCTCTTCGAAAAATTAGTGTCTGATAAACTTGCACCTATCCTCAAGAATTACATCTCTCCATTTCAGCATGGTTTTGTGGCTGGTAGATCAACTTCAACTAATCTCTCAATTTTCTGTAATCAGGTTTTAAACGGTTTGGAGAAAGGTTTTCAGTTTGATTTCATATACACGGACTTTTCCAAGGCCTTTGATCGTGTAAATCACGCCATCTTACTGCAGAAACTGGCAAGACTCGGATTTCATTCCAATCTGTTGAAGTGGGTTAGCTCATATCTTACGGAGTGTATTCAGTTTGTATGCTTAAACGACATTCGGTCAACACCGGTACAAGTTACTTCAGGTGTACCTCAAGGTAGTCATCTTGGCCCCTTACTCTTCCTCTTATTTATTAACGATATTCCAGAAATGTTTCAGAATTCTCAATGTTTGATGTTTGCCGATGATTTGAAAATTTTTCGTCAAATAACATCGGTGTTAGATTGTAGACTTTTACATGATGATCTTGATAGACTCTCAAATTGGTGCCATAACAATGACCTGCACTTAAATGTATCTAAATGTCAAAGCCTTACTTTTTGTCGTAATCTGTCGCCAATTTCTGTCTCGTATTTGATTGGTGATGTTCCGTTATTCATTATACGATCAAAAAAAGATCTTGGGATTATGTTTGATCAGAAACTGAATTTTATTGAACATATTGAGTTTCTAGCTGCTAAGGCCAACTCAATGCTAGGATTTATATTGAGAAATTCAAAGGAATGCCTCTTTTTTGCATTTGTTAGATCTCACCTCGAGTACTGCAGTATTGTCTGGAATCCATGTTATGAAGTTCATTCCTTCAGAATTGAGAAGATCCAAAAGTGTTTGACTAGAGTTGCAGTAAGACGGCTTCGTTGGAATATTGAAATGCCTTCCTATGATACTCGTACTAGGTGTAAACTACTGGGAATTTTACCTCTATCGACTCGGAGGAAATACTTATCAATAATGTTTGTGAGGGATCTAATTACATGTCATATCGATTGCACCTTTCTGTTATCACAAATTGGTTTTTATGCTCCGTCGAGAGCACTCAGATATCGTCATGTATTTTACGTACCCTTTCATATGGCTAACTATGGTTATAATGAACCTATATCTAGATGTCTACGAGAGGCTAATAATTACTGTGATTTATTAGAATTTCATCTTAGTAGGTATTCTTTTAAAAACTGTTTAATATTAGCATTAAGCAACTCTGGTGGTAGCTGATAGGTATTTATTTTTTGTATTATGTAATCTAAAGAGAACAGTGAATGTTTACTCATTTAATGAAAATAAATAAATAAATAAATAAAATAAAACTTTCCTGAACTCCACAGGTTGGATTTAGTCTCCTAAACCAAACAATTTCCAGGAACTAGTTCCGTTCCGACCGGAAAAATAACCGTTCCATGTTTGTTCCGCCTTTGGAATAGTGATCGGTTAACGATTTAATTGTATCGAATTTTCCCTTTCGACTAATCGACAAAATAATCGATTAATTCAAAAAATAATCGAAAATAATCGAAAGAAAACCATCACTACTAAAGCAATACTGTCTAGAGCAAGACAGCCTGAGACAGCGCAGATCATTGCGGAAACACCAGCAGTAAATCATCTGCGCCCACAAGTAATCAGTATTAGAAGGCCGACGAAGACGACTCTAAATTAATTAGTACCATACATCAGCCAAATTTTAATAACCTATTTCGATACACCACTCATGATAACAACAAAAAACAAAGAGGAAATTGTGGAAATGCTTACCTTATTGAGAGCATTGGAAGCTATGATTACTGAAATAAGTGGAGAGAACTACACCACACTAAGTCAAGTAATTCCACTTGTTGATTGTGGGCGTCAACAAATAATAAAAATTTGTTGTACATCCGTGGTAGCAAAAAAATTAAAAACAAATATTTTGAACCAATTTGACCGCCGCTTTGGACAAATGGAACATTCGTTTCTACTGGCAGCATCAGCACTCCTAGACCCACGATTCAAACAAATCCATTTTCAGGCAGAAGCGAAATGGCTGATATCGGACATGGAGACGACAGCATTGGGAGTGGAACTGAATCGTCTTCCACGGGTGATAATGAATTCGATTTATGGGCTCACCTGGCTGACTTGAGTAGCAAACTACGAAGAACGGATAATGAAAGACAAAATACGAGTATTGTGATAAAATTTTTAAGGCAATTTTAAATTTCATTGACAATTGATTTAATTTTTTTTTTATGGAACCTACTCACCTTTTTTTCTTTTATGATAATAATAAATACTAAAATAACGCTTATTAAAAATTTATTTTTATTGTTTTGAAAACAGGAATTGCAGTTTTCGTGGTTTTTTACCAAAACGATCTATAATTTTATTATAAAAATTTTTGTGAATGTTCATCATGCACAACGCATCAAGCCTTTCATCGCTCATTTTTGACCTAAGGCAAGTTTTTACCTCCCTCAATGTACTGAAAGATCGCTCTGCTGTACATGTAGCGGCGGGAATGGAAAGTCCTATAGAAAGTGCTGCGAAAACCGAAGGAACAAATTCTTCCGCATTTTTCAACACATCACATATATTGGTATATTAAGTTTGGCCAAAATGCATCTCATTGTATTTAAACCACATAACGTACTCGGCAGAAATATTATCCAGAAAGGATCCATATTTACCATCTTTTGGACAATCGAATTGAAATTGGATGAGTCCATGCTTTGCATATTTTTAGGAGATAACTGAAATATTGTATATGCGGACTCATTTTCTTCTGAAAACCGCTCCTTGGGACATTATCAGAGAATCCAAGTAAGGAACGAGAATTGATATTCTAAAATAATTTTCGGGTGAAGTCGAAGGAATATTCGATCGGTGAGTTTGTTTCTTTACAATTCTTGGGCAGCTCAATTCAATACCGGATTCACTCGAACATTTTTGAATTGTTTCCCAAAGCGTTTTGAAGGAATTCTTAGCATTCTCCCGATCTTCTTCAAAATGCTTGTTTAAGATAGTGATGTGCTCTTTTATACTTAATAAATTCTGGTCAACTCCCTGTAAAATATTTGCGACTGGTTCAAGTATCGACGAGTAATGAGCCATTATGAACAAGCAGACTAGGTTAGGTTGCTGGGTTGACAGGGCAAGAGAGTCCTGCTCCCGTCACACTTAGGTCTATGTAGACCCTTTGTGATACCCTGGAGGTTGATTCCCTTACTTGGGACCTATGAAAAACCTAGCGGGCTTACAAACCATCCCGATGCGCTGATGAACTCGCGCAAGTCGTTTACAGACTTGCCGGAGAGTTCTTCGAAGTCCTGGAAGAAATATCTGCCAAGGACATTGTTTCTTATGTGACAGAGTGCAGGACAGTGACAGAGGAAATGAGGGGTATCCTCGTTCACCTCCTCGTCCCCGGAACCTCTGCAGAGCTCGTCTGTGCTGAGTTTCAATTTCTTTGCATGGTAGCCCAGCATGTTGTGTCCGGTGATAACACCTGTGAGAGAGGACAAAGACTTTTTGTTCATTTGAAGGATTCTCTCGGTCTTTCGCTTGTCATATAGTGGCCACATTTTCCTGGTATTGACGAAGGAGTCAAGGGCACTCCATCTTTCGTTAGCTGTCATCAGCGTTTTATCACCAATCACCTGTTTAAGGTAACAGGGTGGGGTTTTTACCGTTGTGTCAGCCTCTCTTAATTCAAGGGAGGATCCTTTTCTTGCCAGTTCATCGGCTCTTTCATTTCCTGGGACACCACTGTGTCCGGGGAGAGTCTTACACTGTGCTGCGCGCTAAGAGCCCGCAGCTCTTCGCGACAGCGACCTACAAGCTTCGATTTTATTTCTGTGGCGGAAATCCATTTTATTGCCGCTTGGCTGTCAATGAAGAAGGTAATATCAGCTTGTGGTATTGCCGTCATTGCAACCTGTTTAGCTTCTGTTGCCACCGCCAGAACCTCAGCTTGGAAGACGCTGCTGTAGTCGGGGAGTCTGATCGAGCCAGATATTTCGAGTGTTTCGGAATAGAAACCCGCGCCAACGCCAGTATCCATCTTGGAGCCATCTGTGTAGATGCGGATCGTTGTTGCACGGACTGGTACTTGATTCTCATGCCATTCTTCCCTGCAGGGAAGGGAGACAGTAAATGGTCTTGTAAAGTCTAGTTTGGGAGTAATGTAGTCTGTGCATACATTATCACCCGTAAATTTCTTTAGAATCCGCGCATGTCCTGTTGTGCTGGGTTTCCAGTTTTCCGTTTGGCTTAGCCGCAAGGCACTGTTTGCTGCGGATTTTTGTACAAAAAGGTCTAGAGGTTTAAGATTGAGAATTACCTCCAACCCCGCTGTGGGGGTGGTTCTCATGGCCCCAGTAGTACCAATGCAGGCAGTTCTTTGGAATCTAGTCATGGTCTTAAGGTTGGTGGCCTTGCACAACCCCTGCCACCAGACTAAATTACCGTATGTGAGTATAGGTCTAACTACTGCCGTATACAACCACATGATAATTTTGGGACTAGGTCCCCAGCAGACTAAAAAAGTCGAATTAGACCAAGAGTAATAAAGATGAAGGGCTCGTTGTTTTGTAACACGGTTTCCCTCGTCCGCCAGTTTTTGCAGTGCATTACAACGAGTATGTTTTCCCTGAATACTCGTATACTTCTGTATTTTGCTGTCCATCTTGTTTCACAGAACAGGGGGATGCTGGGAATACATTTTCTTCGCAAAGGACTTTCCCGGAAAAAAATAATTATTTCTTTTATCGTCCCAACAGCATTTCCGATCTCGGACACTTCGCTTACATCATTTATCACTAAATTTAATTTGTGCAAGCTGCAGTGGAAATTTGCCGTTGGGTACAAATCTTGTATTCTTTTCCTTACCCCACTCAATTTTCCAGCCATGGTGGAGCACCCATCATAATTTGACAAGTTCAACCCGAAATTTGTTAGTGACTATAAATTGTGTTCGCTATGGTAGCAGCATCCAGTGGCGGCCACCGGTATTGGGGGGCCCCCAAATCCTTTAATCTGTACTAATATTATAAAGAGGAAAGATTTGATTATTTGTTTGTTTTGAATAGACTCCGTAACTACTGAACCGGTTTGAAAAATTGTTTTACCATTAGAAGCCGACATTATCTCTGGTGAACATAGGCTACGCGCGGGCAAATGCTTCATCCCTACGGGAAAACGGGTAGTAGGACAACGGGTAGGGTTGTGACCGATATTGTTATTATTCATTAAGATATCCTTACTATAGGTAATAAAACTATAACTTTTTTTTCTGGCTGTAAGGTGTTTGACCAGATTTGATTAAAAAAGTACTGCACGAAATTGAGTCCGGTTTTCACAGTTGCATTTAAAAATTTTGAGATTACAAGATAGGATATGTTTTACCATTATCCGCTGTCCGGAAGCGGAGATCTAAGCCGATATCTAAGAAAAGTTATATATCTCGAATGCTTTCTAGCTCCTACCTTTGGAATGACTCATCCAAATGAAATAGGATTTTTTTTAATATAAAGTTCAATTATGTACAAAGATTTTAAGATATAAATTAACTTTGAAGGTTATTCTGAAGTTGAACAATAAGCATTAAACTATAAATTTTATACAATTCAAAAAAAGTAAAATGTTCGATTGAAGCTACATCGTTGGAATTTCCCAGCGTTGAGTGGAGAAAAATTTGTGTCTGGATGCAGCACAAATCTGTTTCTCTCTCTGTACATTTTGTGCTGTGTGCTTTTTCTTTCTTTTTTGTATGCACCTTTTGTAGTTTGTGTTGTTTTTTTGTGGCGCATGGGATTGAGAAAGATATGGTATGAAATGTAATTGAGATTGAGAGGGAGTCACACTGAGAGTATATCCATATAATGAGAAGGGACACTCTCGACGTTTTCTTTATCAGTTCTTATCAGGAAGTATTTTGTTTCAAATTTGAGAAGTGGCAGACTGGCGAAGCTAGGCTAGCATGGGTCAGTTAGTTTATAATAAAATAAGACTTCAGTGAATCGTTACCCTGTATATCGCTCATACTTCAATATTTCTTGACCATTTGCATCTCGGTTGCATCATGCCAGAGGAGTTTTTCGAAACTTAAACTAATTAAAAATTATCTTCGATCTATAATATATAGAAAGAAAAATTTCCAAAGAAATCGATTTCACAGAAGTTATTTAGGAGTTCAGTGAATTGAAAGCACGAAAACACATAGATATAACACGCTACAAAAAATAAAAAAGAAACTATCTTTGATTTATTTTATCTAATTTTTTTTGTCGATCGATTCGTATTTTATTTTTCTCGCCCATATCCATTCCATATTGTAGGTATGTATGTTTAATTCGAATTTAAAATTCACTTGCCAGATTTTAACGAAATAAACATAAACACTTATTTATATTATACAAACTAGCTGCACCCGCCCAGCATTTGTTCAAGTAGACTTCCTTATTATTGTCTATATATGTTGACGTATGTTGCTGCGCCTAAGAAAAGAAGACCGATTTTGGCCAAACTTCACAGAATCACTCTCAGGCCAATACCGAAGATTGCCTGATTTGAGCTCAACCCGTGAAAGGGACTGCACGTTTTCCCCGCATGGCTTAGGCCGCTCACACACCTTTGTTGTTCCGCTTAGCGTAGGTGCTGTCAGGCAGGCGCCTATGTCAGCTTACTTTGCGAATCAAACAAAAAAGCGAAACTAAAAAACTTCGATAGAATCACTTTTCATTTACTTTCACACCGATTGTTATCAATGTGGGAAAAGCAACTTTCCGATGTCCGATTCACAAAAAAAAATGCAAAAAAATGCAATAAGAGTTATTGGAATACAACTTTGAACAAACGATATCTCAAGAATGAAAGAGCGCACAAACACCACAATAGGCTTGAAACGTTCGTGTGGTCTCCCTCTTTCATATGCGCGTCCGGATAACAAAATAGGTGACGTCTGTACGATGGTTTTTTAAATGTGCGGTCTCTGTATCTGCATCGGAATTTACACGAATACGCACATATGCATATGTACTCATACTTAAATGCCCATAATTCACACACCGATGCAGATACAGACATCGCACATAGAAAACATCCTTTGTACAGACGTCACCTTTCATGGAAAAAAATTTCATTGGAATCGGTTAACGTGTTTGGCCAAACACCGGCAACAAACTCAAATATGGATTGATTTTTATATATATAGATGTGAACTGAATAAAAAGCTTGTAAAACTACATATTTTTTTTAAGCTGGGGGGCCTCATTCAGCTTTGCCGCCCCGGGCATCTGACTGGCTTAGTCCGCCACTGGCAGCATCCATACTTTCTAGAGTTACAAAACCTACAAAATCTTCGCACACTTGGAATTCACTTGTTGGCATTTTATGGACAAATCGTATTCCCAATGACAGATGTTCTGTGCCGGATATATCACTTGATTCGTCCGCTATTACAGAAAAAAATCGATTTCTGTTGACGTCTTCAATTATTTTTTCTCTTAAAATGTCATTGCCAATTTCAATCAACTCATTTTGAGTGCGGTGAGAGATGTACGTTGCGTTAGCTGGTGAATGGAGCAGATGATCTTTCAAAACCCTCCAGCATCTTCTCTAAAATGCAGTTGTTAAAAACTGCCGTTTCATCTGTCTTACCCCTTAAGGGAATGTTGTTTGTGGCACAAAACACGATTGTTTTAACTATCGGTATGATTTTATTCCTGTTTGTTTCGATTTGTTTTTCTATCGAAGTGTTGATCAGTTGGTCAACACTTTTGGCCTTGTTGTCTAAAACTTTGCAAAATTCGTTAACTTTTCCTGTAGATTCAGAGTGCCACGTTGATTTCAAATGCTGTTTCGTATGTTCATGGAAGTCTTTGTACCTACTAAATTCTTTCAGAATAAAGCCACCTTGAAACCCGCGATCAACTTTTGACAATAGCGGCAAAGAACACCTCTTAATTTGGCACAATATGATATAAATGGGTAATCAGTTAGCCACTGATGTCGAAATACCCGAGGTGCATCTGTGTCATTCTTAAAATCATATGATTTTGGTGGAGTCCATGGTTCTCTCAAGGCTTTCAAAATTTGATCATCGGGTATTTTTGAGTGGTTTACGAAATTTCCAATGTCATATTCATGGTCTATTATGTTCGTCGATGAAGATGCCTTCGGCTGGTTTGACTTTTCATTGCTTATCTTCGAATATGCTTTCTGTTCTGGCTTCTCGGTATTAGCAGTTTGATCTTCTACGAGCCGCGGTCGTAGAAGTTTCTTATGTCCATTTTAATGTTGGTTAAAAAAGTACTAAAAATTAAAAGATAAGAATATTATCCAAACTAAAAATGATATTCAGATAGCCAGATAGCATAATATTTTTATCCTGATCGCAGTAGAACTCGTGTGTGTATAAGCTTCCGATTTGTATATTAGAACTTTCGCAATAACTGCGTCAGACACAACCACAATCACAATTTACATCCTCCCGAGTTATATTGAGACACATAATTTCTAATAATAGTGATGTTTTTTCGTAAGGATTTATACGCTGTTATGGACATGTTAAATCCAACAACACCCTTAGGACAGATAAATTCAATTCCTTAGCAGTTTCAGTTTTGAGATTTGGCGAATTATATTCCAACTGGCGATTTGAAATTTCATTAGGCGATAGATAAGAACATCGGTTTAGCGACGTAAGTACCACAAAAAAGGCGAAATTTTAAGTTTTTGTCGATTTAAATTTTTTTCAATCGAAATCCTTATACAGGGTGATCGGTATAAGATGCAACAAAAGGCTAGAGCGAGTAGGTTGTGTTAAGGCAGGAGGGGCAATTTTCTAAAAAATTGACTTAAGACAGAAAAAAAATTATTTAAAAACAAAGGTAAGACCTGCAATGCCATGCTTTACTTTTTTGGAAAGCCAAAAATCTCTGCTTTAATCCTAATTTTAAATTAAGTTGTGTTAGTTAATAATTTTTGAAAAACTAATTTTCAAACTCGAAATTTTGAAAAAAAATTCAAACTAATTTTTTTCAAAATTGTACGTAATTAAGTACTACTTTTGTTTTAAAAATTCAATGTTTTTATTGATTTTTATTCAAAAACAGAATATCGGATGCTCATAGGTCTTCTACTTTTGAGAAAACTAAAATTAACAAAAAACACTTTTTTACGAAACATCTTTTTTTATTTCCTACGTGACTGGACTCTCAGGTTAATTAATGAATGAAAGGATTAACCTTCCTTTTATTATTTTTTAAATACCAAGTACTTTGCAAGGATACAAGAAAGTGATAAAACACTGGATTAATCCTATTCTACGCTGAAAAATATCCCAATAGTCGTACATTTTTTCAAGAATCCACTGTCATCTTCGAGATCCTTAGCGCAAGGAGGATAGCTACTATGCTTTAAGTGCCCCAAAGTAGAGTATGGGAAGTGCTTACTCCAGTACAGGAGCTTGATTCAAACGAAAACCTATTGAGAGCGGAATTTTGTCGATCATTATTGCTTTTTAGTTTTCTCAATCCTTATCTAACCCAACCTACTCGCTCTAGCTTTTTGGTGCATCTTGTACCGATCGCCGTGTATATTTGGTCTTTTTTATAACTTTCACTACGCACCGCACAGATAAAAATTTATTGAAGATTTTCCAACATAAAATTCACAAATAAAAATATACAGAGTTTTGAACACACAATAAAAAAACTTAATATGGATAGGTACATATGAGTATGTACAAGTACATAACATGTAAATGTCTTGATGTAAAAATTACGAGTTGCTCGATCTTATTTTGCTTTTAAGATTTTTGAATTTTCTGCTTTTTTTTTAACCTGACAACCCTGCTCCTTAGGGATAAGGATTTATATTCATTTTAATTCATTCTATCGATCCTTGTTCTGAACTTACTCAATTGAAAACACTGAATGAAAAGAAATATAAATTGAAAACACTGGATTAAATCGCTAAATATATGAAAGCGTGTTGCTTTAAACCACCTTAGTGAACGACTGAGCTTAAATTATTTTACTCTAAAATGAAGATACTCGTAGATGCACAATATTCAGTAAAATCTAACGATATTCTCGAGCAGTGCCAGAAAATCATTTCTCATTGACCACCAGGTGCACTTGGGAGTAGGACCGACCAAGCAAATCACACGCAGCACAATATTCAGTACAATCTAACGGTATCCTGGAGCGGCGCGAGAAAAACATTTCTCATTGAAACAACAAAACCATCTCCTCAACTGATAGTCCAGTTGGCACAAAAAAAAAAACAATCGTAATGCAAAAATATTCTGATCTACGAGTATGAATTCGTATTTAAAACATAGGGACGGGCTACAGTCCGCTTGGGCGAACTGTTGGATACCCTATTCTTATTCCTATCCCTCATAAGTGGGCGTGACAAAAGTCTAAGTATGGTTAAATTGTTAAGAACGCTCTATATATTTTGTTATATAACATTTAAAGGATTTTATCAAAAAAAAACGCTCCCTAGCTCAAACTTGGGTGTTTCAATAAAATTGTTTTATTTAATTGTGGGCGTGTCAGTAGGCGGATTTAAAAAAAAATTAACACATGAGCATAAAGGGCCCCTAGAGAGTATATATTATAAATTTCAGCTCCCTAGCTCAAACTTTGGATTTTCAAAAAAATTGTTTTATTTATTTGTGGGCGTGTCAGTGGGCGGATTTTGAAAATATTTATACATGAGCTTAAAGGGCCCCTAGAGAGTATATATTAAAAATTTCAGCTCCCTAGCTCAAATTTTGGTTTTTCAATAAAATTGTTTTATTTTTTTTGTGGGCGTGGCAGTGGGCGGATTTTGAAAATTTTATATCCCGAGCAGTTTTAGGAGTCATAGATCAGCTTCCTAGCTCAAAATTCGATTTTTTCCAAAATTTTGTCGTAGCTCAGAGCTTATTTTCATTTTCAACTTCACATTTGGTGTTTAAACCTTAGCCTGAGTTCAAAAAATTGTTCCATTAAAACGAAGCCTATTCTCGTTTAGACTTCATTTGTCAAAAAGTGGAAGATAAAATAGTGATTTGTGGAATTATTAAACAAATTCCTTCTGAAATTCAAAAATATCAATTCCTTAATATTACAAAACAAAATAATCAAGCAAATCCGTTATGCCTGCTCGTAAGTGTCCACATCAATCACGAACAGCATTTCATTTTAATATATATAGAATTAACTTCGATATTGTCTTTTTTTGTTTTAAATACACTATCTGATCCGTGTCGTGGAGTGGCACACAAAGTGCTGTCACGTGTCACAGGCTTAGCATTTAGTGCATGTGTAAGTACTGACATACACATATTAAAACATTTAGAGATTTAATAATAATTATGTACCTATACAATACTAACATAGACACAAATCATGCAAGTAATTTAAGCCAATAAAGCATTATTACGCCGAATATTTTTAAGCTTAATTTTGCTAACATGCGAGTCAACAACATGATCATTTAGATTATAGATTCTACTCATGCAACTAATAGGCGCATAAGAGAGTCAAGCGATTTCACGATATCTCTATCACCAGTAAATTTTATCGCACGTTTTTGTATTCTCTCAAGTAGCTCCAAATATGTGATTGTGGCACCGGCCCGAATGTAAGTGTTGAGTTGTTGTTGGGGGCCATAAACAGGGATGGGACTTTTTGAAAAGATGTCCGCAGTAGATTTGAAAAAAAACCGAAGTATATTCAACTGTTTCGCAGTAGACTTTTATATTTTCAAAATATAAGTAAGACATAACATATAATATACATAAATAATTTATTTATATTAATTATTAATTAAAAAATTATTATTTAAACAAAAAATTACTTTAATTTTTCTTTAAAACATAACAAAACAGAACAAAACAAAAATTCATATATATTCATATGAGTCATAATTTTTTTTTTCTAATTTCTAATAATTCTTTGTTTTGATTTTACAGCAAAAGTAATTAAATTCATTCTTTAATCTTTAATAAATAAATGCACAGTAGGCTCGCAGTTTCCATGGGTTATATCCTCCGTGTACTTTGCTGAAAATGATCCTCAAAATGAATGGGTGGCGACGGTGTAGAAGTTAGTGTGTTGGCTTTTGATCACTTGTTTCGTAATGCAACGAGTGATCGGAATCCTAATTATAATTATAGTTAGAATTATAGTTAGAATATGTTAAGTAGTTTAAGTAAGTAGAGTAGGTAGTTTTTAATTTGTTTTTATACCCTATTCTAGGGGTATATTAATTTTGACGCATAGTTTGTAACATACCTTAATATTGCCCGTAGACCCCTAAAAGTTACTATATTTATGATCAGCATCGATAGTAATGTCGATCTAGCCATGTCCGTCCGTCCGTCCGTCCGTCCGTCGGCAAAAATTAGGCCTTTAAACTGAACCTAGAGAGCTGAAATTTTAACCATATACTCTCTAGGGTCCCGAAATAATCAAGTTTACGAATTTTTGAAATCCGCCTACAGACACGCCCACAAACTCAAAAAAACAAAATTTTGGAAAAAATCGAATTTTGAGCTAGGAAGCTGAAATTTTTTATATATGATCTATGACTCCTAAAACTGCTCGGGATATAAAATTTTCAAAATCCGCCCACTGCCACGCCCGCAAAAAAATAAAACAATTTTATTGAAAAACCAAAATTTGAGCTAGGGAGCTGAAATTTTTAATATGTACTCTCTATGGGCCCTTTAAGCTCATGTATAAATATTTTCAAAATCCGCCCACTGACACGCCCACAAATAAATAAAACAATTTTTTTGAAAGTCCAAAGTTTGAGCTAGGGAGCTGAAATTTATAATATATACTCTCTATGGGCCCTTTATGCTTATGTGTAAATATTTTCAAAATCCGCCCACTGGCACGCCCACAATTATTATTATTTTTTTTTTTTTTGAAAATTCAAAGTGAGCTAGGGAGCTGAAATTTATAATATATAGTCTCTAGGGGCGCTTTATGTTCATGTGTTAATTTTTTTAAATCCGCCTACTGACACGCCCACAATTAAATAAAACAATTTTATTGAAACACCCAAGTTTGAGCTAGGGAGCGTTTTTTTTGATAAAATCCTTTAAATGTTATATGTATAACAAAATATGTAAAGCGTTCTTAACAATTCAACCATACTTAGACTTTTGTCACGCCCACTTATGAGGGATAGGAATAAGAATAGGGTATCCAACAGTTCGCCCAAGCGGACTGTAGCCCGTCCCTATGTTTTTATATAAAAATATAAAATTTGATAAAGATGCCGAGTTTTCTTTAAAATTTTCTCGATGAAAACATAATATGTAAGATTAGTTTGTAAAATAGTTTTTAGGCCGAAAGGCAATAATTATAAGATAGAGTTAAGTTTAGGGCGTCCGCATAAGGATCAATAATCTAGAATAAGTATCCTGTTAATTTTAAGTTAGATTTAATCATTTTTGTCTAGTATGTAAGTTGATATAAGCTAATAATTAATAAAAATGAATTTAAAAGTAAAAGTAAGTGTGTTGGCTTGTTACCCGTGCGGTGCAGGTTCAATCCCCATGGGGAACAACAACATACGCCACCCATTCACATGCCTCTACGCCAAAAGGAGGAATTCTGCCTGGTAGTACAATGGACCGTTACCGAGTCTGAGTGCTCTAGGATTTGGAATTCCTTTTTTTTTAAAAAAAAAAAAAAAAAAATCCTCAAAATGAATAAATGAATTGAAATGGAGTCAGTTACTTCTTATTTCATCCTCGGTTGCGTAATACCTCGAAGATATTTTCCAGACAATTTGTTTTTCCTCTTGACCGCAGGCCAAACACTTTAAAGTATGTTTCCCATTTGTTCTTACAATATTTTTAAATTAAAAATAAAGTTGAACTTTCTTTTTGAAAAAACACTTGCGCTCTTATTTGTTTGCTCTGAGAACTAACAGTATTGCGTTTTCTTCACTTGTTTCGCACGACTGACAAGAATTTAAGTCAATACGCCTTTAAAAATACATTATGAAAAAACGTTAGCACCGCCCTTCCCAGCCTTATTGCCAAACCAGTGTGACCAACAACCATAAAAACTAGCAAATATTGATTCAAATCATTTTTATTGTTACTAGGCCGAACACCGGATTGCATTATTTTTAGCAAAATCAAAGCAAAGAAGATCAGAAAAACCAGCCATAAAAAAATTAAAAAAAAGCAAAGCAGGTAGCACTGCACGAAGTTAAAAGATACATACAACAAGGATCAAGTCGATACACCTTTAAAAAAGCATTATGAAAAAACCCACAATCATTCGTCTTACGAAGCATGCCGCATGTAGTGGTACAGTCAAAATATACTGTGTACCATAAGCGCTAAATCACATCATTTTGACTTGCTTCCACATATTGTAGGTTTTTTTCTGTATTTTGCTTTTTAGTAGTGGGAAATGCATATGTAGAGAGAGTGTCCCTACTCATTCCATGGATATACTCTGGTCACTTCCGATCAAAATATTGCCAATTGCCGAAAGCCGTATGAACATTATAATTAGGTAATAGGTGGATTTCATCAGGAAAAATAAGACTGACTACTACATTCAGTGATAGAATTAAAAAAATATTTTGTGGATTACATTTACATATTGCATGATTTTTTTTTCGTAAGACCAAAAGTGCAGTAGATTTTATTTAAAGGCAGTAGATTTATTTTTCGAAAAAAGCAGTACATCTACTGCAATTGCAGTAAAGTCACAACCCTGGTCATAAACGAATAAATTGTAGCCTGATAAGAAGGGGTGATATAGTTCTTGTATCGCTTGCGAAGCGCAGACATTTCGCAGCGTTCTTGGCGACATCGAATAAGTGGTCCTTCCAACGAAGGTTGTACCCCACTGAGTTATGCCGTTAAGGTCGGAATACGATGCCGTCCCAGTTCCACACCCGAAGATTGGGAGCGTGACCCAAGAAACGAATATAAGAAGCTAAGGGTAAGCTAAGGAAATCATTTATTAAAATAAGAAAGACAGTCAGAAGCAAAGCAGAGCCTTCGGAAATACCAGCATTTATTTGAAGAGTTGCATACTTGAAACTGTCAACTTGAATTGAACGGTAATTTCTCATCCATTGACGAATAGTATCCAGTGACCAGTTGTTATATTAAGTAAGACCAATGTCGCTTTGCATTGTTTATCCGGAAGAACTTTTCAATCCGGGATGCCTATGAAACAAGCAAACACATCCTATTTGAGTTTGGAGTTTATGTGTCTATGTATTCGTGAGTATGTCAATCACAGATACCTCTTCCGTTCAGTATTTCTTGACATTATCAAGGAAGTTCTGCGCTTGTGGTTTTTTCTTCAAATTCCTTCAGACTTAGAGTTCAACAACAACTGCATCATCATCAGATGATGATGTCAGTTAAGATGAACGTAAATAAATATAAGCCATGGGTTTACCCATCATAAACTTATTTGTTTGTTTGTTTTATTTAACTTGTTCATTTTTTCAGTGTAGGTACTGTATCTCATCAAAATAATCAAATGCAGCACAACAAAAATGATATTTGCCGATTTTAACGTTTATAGCGTTTGAATATGTGAGTAAAGGAAAAAGAAGAAGAAGAAGGAGGAGAAGAAGAAGAAGAAGAAGAAGAAGAAAAAAAAATAAATTAAAAAGATGAACGAAAGAAAAATGTACTTTCGTTAATTTTTCTTCACACAGGATTTCAGCGGGTAAGAAAATGAAAACTGTACAATGATAAAATCCTATGAGTTTGCCAGCAAAAAAAATAGCTGTTGCTTCTTTTCAAGCCAAACTAAGACGTTTTTCACCTTTTTACACAAAAGCGTTCGCGTACTTTTCTTAGAAATGAGAGGATTCTCTCTCGATTTTGAAGATTTGACACTTTTCATTTTTCTACACATAAAGTACGCGAACGGACATAATGACATACCGGGAATGGTTTCGCCTTCGTACCATTTTTAAATAAGAAGTTTTACTCAACACATACACCTATAAGTATAAATGTAAGAGTTTTGTTTTTTTTTTTTAGTTTGCGTGCGCTAAAGGGATCTTTTTTCTGTAGTAACACACTGTAATAAGTACATACTAACGAAGAATATTATAAATAAGTCTTAAGTTAATTTTAGAAACCATATCAATCAAATTAAGTAGGATAAATAAACAATTAAAAAAAAAACAAAAAATACCACCAGTTAAAACGCATAAGGAAACTGTTTGTTTGGCTGTTGTGGAATTTGAGAAAATCTTCATACATTTTAAAATGTACACCAAACATGTTTATAAATACTTTCTTTAGATTAAGGATAATGCCAAAGTAAATTAGTAACCTAAATTGCAGTGATATTCTTAACCCGTCCTTGCACAGGAAGAAGTTCTGTAGAAGTTCTGGCGTATAAAATATTGCCGGCTTTGTCTTGTCTTTACAAGATTCAATATTATTCCAAGCTATTTAATCAAGAGCATATAGATAAAAACTCTATTATCGCTGGATCCAGGTATTATCATTAACAACACCGATCTTTACTCTTAAGCTACTAGATAACAGCTAAAACAAGAATGAGCTTCTACGTTGCTATTTGTAAATATTTACTTACTCAAATCCGTATCTGTAATGACTACAAAAGCAAAGATAAATTATCCTCGAGATTGACCACTATAGTTAATATAGAGACAAGGCTGGATGTGTTTTAATGCAATGGTATAGACATATTCTAGTCAATCCATTAGTAAAATGCATATTTCTACCTTTAGCATAGAAGATGGCTAATCAGACAAACGAGATTGGAGTAACAAGCGATTACACTGTGTTAATTAATTATAACCCAATCCTGTAATTTAACTCTTAAGAGCTATACACTCACAGCTGATAACACCTGATAAGACACGCCATAGTAAACGATTGCAAAACAAAAGTTACGGAACGAACATATGGAAACGCATATGTAGGTACAATTGATTTTTCCGCTCCAGCACGCGTTTTATTTGCCAAGAGTCAACACTTAAGACCCAGCACCACAATCGGGATTAAGATCCCCTTTCGCGTATAATAGTCGGATCGAGCTATCATTTCATTGCAGTTAGACAGTATTCAGAGGCCGCGAGTGATCTTTTCAACAAACAACATCTTTTTAGATACTGATTGACATTGAAACGGTGTTGCGACTCTTGTCAAATGGTAGGAATACGGAAGAAGTCGTCGCCGAAAGCAAACTCATCCCCTTTCTGGAATAATATCCATATACTTGTTACTATTGAATATACAACAGTTTATCTGAATTAAACAATATTACTGAAGACACTATAGTCTAGTAAATTATCTAGTGATTTGTGATATTCCCGATTAATCGGCCTGTGCGCGTATTCTGTTTGGAGCAAGTGTGTTTTTTTGTACTTAAGTTCAACGATCCAGCATCAGCTGTTCTAATTTTTCGCAAAAGTGAGTTATTCTTCCAAAAAGTAATTTCGTACTAACATTTTGATTTTTTTTTGTCTAAAGTATCCGAAATTATGTACATTTAATTGCGCCGAATATTGCGGTCAAATGGTATTTTGCGGTCAAAAATCTTTATTGCGCTTAGGGACAGCTTAGAAATCTTAACTAACAGTGGTGCCAATATAGAGTTAAGTGGTTTTAGTACTGATTTTTACACAACGAATTGTATGACAAAAGATCGTTGACTGATTTTTTTTAATAAATAAAAAAGAAAAAAAAATCAACAAAAATAAAACACGAGTCAAATGAAAATAGCAACCAGATTTTGAAGTAAAAAAGTTAAGAAATCAAATTTCGACTGGTAAAATGTGTTGATGTTGCAATATCACTCATAGTTTGTAATAAGTCTTATAATTGGTCGTTGATCCATAGAAGTATTTCATCTGTATTTTTTGTGATCAGCATCAAAAGTTATTTCGATCTAGCGATGTCCTGTCCACCCGTCACGAATTTTGAGGCTCTAAAATTCGAGCTAGAAAGCTGACTTTGGAAACATATGTATATTCTGTAGGTGCCCGAAAAGTTCAAGTGAAAATATTTAGAAAATATAGCACAAGTCGATGGAAATAAAGGCCGTGCTCTTGGCAAGTTAGTAGAAGAAATCGTTCTTAAAAATTCGCATATATGTACAATGTTTTTTGACAAAAAACCTTTGTGTTTCACCTGAACTTAGGCATTAGAACAGTTGCACCTTATTGCATTCCTACTGATCCTCTAAATTTATCTGCAGGCTAATTGCCATTATGTACTATAAACGCCAAAGCAAATACAGTCGATACATGCGTAGACTTCCATATTTTATTATTTTAAATCAGCAAATTCGCTTCTCATCCTTCTGCCAGCGACTGCTTGAGCCTTAAAAGTTGAAAATGAGTAAATAAAAAATTAATAAAATGAACGCAATTATTCCTTGTATGAGCTTTTTCCCAGTTATATCCTTTCTGATTCGTGTTAAATTTTATGATATTTTCCAAATCAAGTTCAATTTAATTTAAAAACAACAAAACTACTGCGAATTAAGTCATAGCTATATCGATGCTGCCGAGGTTTTTTGGTAAACTTCCTTCGTGACGATGCACGTCGTTTTTTGTGCTATTCTATATACACGTGCAAAAGAACAGAACTATTATTATTAAGAACACTAATGTATGAAAAGAATTAAAAAAAAAACTCGTCTCTACGATTGAGAAATGGCATGAATACCCCGAATGATAATGATTAGCCTATCACTTTTGTTATATAAATATTTCAATCATGTTAAAGCTGTGCTTAATGAACGAAAATAAGATCGGAACATAACAAAACAGCGCAAGTGAATGAAAACTGTTCGATCAACTCAGAACAGAAAAATAAAGCTTTCACTCATATGTTCTTCTCTCAGCTGTGAAATTTAAAATAGATAATCCTCTCTGATTTCAAGTGTACAATCGGTTTTGAGTGATGCCGATTTGATCACTATTTGAACTTGTTTTTCAGATTTTTTTTTTTATAAATAATGTATGCGAGTTTTTGAAGCATTAAACCAAGAAATGCGAAACAAATAAATCAGTTAACACCAGTAGAATTCGAATTTTCAAATTTGACACTTGTCACTCACTTGCTCTTCCCCAAAGCTAGGTTCAGAAAATCCTGTGCTATTTGCGCTGCTCATGGCAAATAGAGTGATAGAATGTAGAACACTTTGGGGCAAGACGTTTACTCATGCCACACAAAAGCCTGTACTTTTTTGTGCAGCTCAGGTGCATCAAAAACAGTTAAATACCTATCTAACTAACATTTCACGTGAATAAACGAATATACTTTATTAACACAGCGCCCATCAATTTAAATATTAAACTACGAAGTTTTTAATTGAGAAGTCTCAAAGGGGAAAATACATTTCGTAGTTAGACAATGTATGTAAGAATCTATGCTGGCTGCCACAAATCAAAAGGTGGCATAAACACTCCCATTTCCGAATACAGTTATTTAAAAGTTTTATTATGCTTTTGACAAGTAGCGCACTGAATGACGAATTCTTATAATTTTTACACAAAACTTTTCTTTTTTTTTCAAACTGGGGAAGATTGTCAAAAAACTGACAAATATTCGTTTTTTATATTTCGTCACGTGAGTTCTTATTTGTCCTACAGACCATTTTGACCGAAAATGAGTTATAAATGCCATCTTATATTTGCGGTGATGCTCTTTCGATTGCTGAAATCAGAATTGTCGTATATCTTTTAGTTTTCGAAATAAAAAATTTGATTTTGTCCTATAGACCAATTTTTGTCGATCAATTTTATGCTTATTTGTCCTATATCCATTTTTGTATGCAGTAGGACAAATTTTATACTGACATTATAATTATGTAAAGTTTGTGCTTAAATGTCCTATATCCAATGACATATGGATATAGGACAAAATGTATATGCAAATTTTAAGATTTGCACGTTGGAGTTGGATTGTGACGCCTTTTGGCACTGGCTGAGTCAACCCGATCAGCTTCATTCTTCTCGTAAAGAGAACAACCTCAGTCTTAAGAGGATTGACCGAGAGCCCATTCCTAATGCACCATTCGTCGATCACGTTGCTAGGCATGCTCTAACAGAAAGCACGGCAACATAATCCGCGTACGACTGAGCGTATACATTAGAGCTGTTGAGTGAGTTTAACAGAGAGTCGACCAGCATACACCACAGCAGTGGGGACAGAACGCCGCCTTGCGGGCAACCTCTGTTTACCCCCGCCATAACATAACGGTCACAATTCGCATCCGCAACCAACATTCTATTCATTAGCAGACGCCGTATTGTCTGGCAGAGCTGCACATACTATCAAAAGTCGCTTTGTCAAAAGCACCCTCAATATCGATGAAAATGCTCATCGCGTATTATTTTCTGTCAAGCGCGCCCTCAATTCCACCAACTAGATTTTGGAGCGCAGTCTCGCAGGATTTTCCGCGTTGACATGATGTTGCATCTGAGATAGTGGGTGCAATCGCAAAGCAGTTTTGCGCACGTAAAGCTCGACCAGCCTTTCCATGCTTTTCAGCAAGAAGGAAGTCAGACTGATTGGTCTGAAGCTCTTGGCGAGCGAGTAGTCATAGTCACTTCTGCCAATTTTTGGTATAAATGTCTAACTGTACGCCAGGGTGTTGGAATGTATGCCAGTGCTAGAACAGCGGTGAAGATTTTTTTCATAGTCGGTAGCAACTGGTTTGTACATTGTTGCAGCATGGCTGTGTATATTCCGTCCTTACCAGGTGACTTGAAGCCGCCAGAAGACGCAAACGCGTATTTAATGGCCTCAACCGTTACCACGGCCTTCACAACATACCAGTTACGCAGAGTTGTTTGTTGTGGCTCACTTACAGTCTCGGTAGTAGGAGCTGGTTGTGAACCAATTGTAATCTGGTTACCCGGAAAGTGAGACCCCAGCAGATGACTATAAAATTCCAAATTCAAAATAAGAAGCACTTTTCGATACCCGAATTAGCCTCTTATATTCCATCTGCTTCGATCTATAGAGATTCCAGTCTGCCTCCAAATCAGTCTTGAGTGACCTATTTAGAAGCTTTATAGCCTCTCTTCGGATTCTTTGCAGTTCCGAGCTCCATCAGGAAACCGGCGTTCTGCCCGGAGTTTTGCTTACTCGGCACAGCAGTTCAAAACAGCTAGTAATGGCACTATTCAGGTCTTGAACAGCTTCCTCTACCTTTTGTCTCGTCCTGAGTTTGTTTGGAGTTTTGAGAGTTTCTCCCATTTCCTCCTTGAAGCGTATCCAGTTGATTTTTCTCGGATTTCTCCTCTCCTGCAAAGTTATGGCTTCGCATTCGTTTTGGAATTCGATATATCTATGGTCTGAGAGGGACACCTCCGAAGAGACCCTCCATTAAAGTATCTATTTGATAAAGTTAGGTCGATCACCTCCTGTCTTCTAGACGTCACAAAAGTTGGCTGCGAGCCAACATTGTTGATAGTAAGATCAGATGATCGCATGTTGCATTTGCTGCTGCCCCAAACAGTGTTCTGAGTATTGGCATCGCAGGATATAACTACGCCCATCTTCCTGGTGTCGCTGTTTTAAGTTACCTAAGTTACTAAGTTACCTTACACACACTAGATATTAGTGATAAACAATATGAATAAGAATTGTGTTTTCGTTATGTTTTTTTTTAAATTAATTTATTAAGCTTGGAGAAAAAGTTCTTTTGATTTATTTTTACTTTGTTGAGAAACTTTATAAACATTATAATATTTTCCTTTATTTTTTTTAAACTCAAATAAAGAACGAATTGAATTTTGATTTCAATAAAAATATTTGATATCCTAATTTTTGTATTTTACTGCGTGTCCTATATCCAATACAAAATCCAGTAGAGACAATATTTGTAACTTTGATTTTTAATGTGTCCGCAACTGTATGGACAGGTGTCCATACTTTTTTTTTAAACTCAATTAAATCAATGTTCAAAAACCATAAAATGCAAAACGCTTTATCTATGGTTGGCCGAATACCCAATCTTTCAAAAAATATAAAAATCTCTGTGATTATGCGCAAAAAATAAGCAAACCACCACTTTTAAGTTTAAAAACGCTCTCCTGAAAAGTTACGTTAGAGGTATATAGGACAAATAAGAACTCACATGACGATTTGTCTAAATATATCAGGCAAAATTGATACATTTATTCACACTTTAGATAAATATGCAATACTTTATTTGGATCAAAAAGTTCGCTTGCCGTACAAGTCGAAGTTAGACACTTCAAATAAGGTGCTTAAAGTTCACTCATTTGCTTGCTTGTGCGCTGGTAGTCAAGTCAGTGACTAAAAGTGAATAGCTGACTACTAGTCGCCTTATTCAGATTTTGTGAGGCATTTGCGCATAGGCAATATTTGTAATTAAAAAAAAATATAAAAACGCATTCAAACTTTAGCAAAAGAAATACGTATACAGAGTACATACATTTGCTCCAGCAATAAAGCGTTTATTTGAAAGAGGAAAAAATTCAAATTTGTTCTGCCGTTCAGAAATATTGTTAATAGTCGTAAATAAATTAAAAATGTCAGCACTGTACAACAAATAAAACAAATCGTATACAGCCCTTTTTATAACAAAAACCAAAATGGCAATTATGGCTCTCTAACGTATAAATGACGAATTCTAAAAATTGTACACACGGTTACAAAATGGAAAAAGTTGTATTCCTAAGAAGTGAACTCATTAACAGAATTGTCGTGTAGATATCAAAGTAAATACAGGTAGAACTCGCTTAATACGGTTGTTACGTTCCTGGAAAGTGTCATTTTAAACGATACATGGAACTAGTACCTACACAAAGGAGGGTTACATCTTACATTCCGTGAACTCAAAAAATTGTAGTTACACTTTATACATAAAAAAATAAACAAAAATACAAAATGTTTTGATTAGGTACATAGAAAAAGTTTTGATAATAGCTATAGAAAACTAAACTTTGTAAAAATACAAAATACAACCGCCTTTTCCTCCAACTAACTTAACCAAGAAGTTTAAAAAAACACACCTAAAGTTTTCTAAACTTCTTTGAAAAATAAAAACTGATACCGTGTTAGAACGAGGCTTTTAGTGGTGTTAAACGAAAGTACGTGTTAAGCGAGGTCTACCTGAGCTTGAACACAAATAAACGGCAGCATGTTGCATCTGCATGCGACCGGCGCGAGGGAGTTTTTAAATTGCTCGAAATTGCTGCGTTTCGAGGTCAATTGTGCCCTACACACATTTTCATTGAATCAAAATCACATGAAAACTTGCGCTAAACTAGTTCTCGTTGCCGCCTGTGATTGCTGTGTGATGCAGCGGGCCTGCCGCTTTTTGAAGATTTCGGCACTTATGGCTGAAAGAGATGTGCAGCAGGGACGCACACCAAACACATGTGCAGTAAAGGTAAGATTAGACTGTATGCCAAGTTGGCATTTAATGACCATTTTTGACAGTTCTCGCTGTCAAAATAGGGTCATGCAGTGTAATCGGAATATCTTAAATGACCTAATGACCAAATGACCACAAATGACCATGATGATTTGGACAGATAAAAAGACCAAATTGCAAGCAGTGTAATCGGACAATAAGCACGAATACCAATATAATGACCTAATGACCATATGCAATTTATTAAAATTTGGTTATGGCATTGGTATCATTTTTGTCATCTGAAAATTGTTATCTTTTCCAAGCGTAGCGTGCAGTTATTAAATACATCAATTATAAAATTTTTGCGTGATAATAATAACATTTTTGGGTAAATAACATTTGACGTAAACTGTTTTAATATTTACATTTTTATTGTGCTTTTGTTCAGTGTTAATTAGTGGTTTTGATGTTATTTTTATAAGCATTGTTTAGTATTTGTTGTGTTTTGTTTTATGCACGTTGTTGTATGTAAGGTCAACATCAGTCGGTGATCCGGAGTAATGCTCTTTCGCATTTGGGTGTTCTTTTCTCTGTAAGTGGCGTCGCTAGCTTGCAGAGGTAATTGAACTGCTCTTGCGCCATTCTTACGAAGTTCGTATACAACGCGGGCTCCTCGTCTCGTAACTCGCGCATGAGTTTGAAGCAAAAGCCATCCTATTCTCTTTTCCTGACCCATTATTTTACCCTTGCACTTCGCGGTCAATGTGACACGGGTTCGACAGCAGATTTTTCGCGACAAGAGACTCATCGAGCACATAAGCAGCTACAACAAACGCGCAACACTTTTCTACATTCATTTTTAACTATACAAAACCAATAAAATTATGCGAAAATTAGTTTCAAGCAATTAAAAAACAAATCAGATCAAATTTTACCTAGGTATTACTTTCCTGTTTCAGATTATCTGTTTTATTTATTTTGTTTGAAAAATTAAGTTTTGCTTTAACATGTAGGTACGGCGTTACTACAACTCACTCCAAAAATATAATAACAAATTCCTTTAATGACCAGCAGGGGAAAAATGAGTAAAATGGTCATTGTGGTCATATAGTCTAATATACTACGTTGACAGCGCAGAACTTTTGGTCATTTGACAGATAATCTTGTCATTTGGCTGTGGTCATTTGAATGCACAATTGGCTTGCTGTCTAATCTTACCTTAAGTAATTGCCCTCAATTAGTATGCTTTTTGCTTGACCTAAATATTACTGAACGACCAAACTAGACTGTCAGGTATTGTCATAGAATTTCACAGCACTAAACGTCAAACCTGAAAAGTTGTACCAAATTGTGCTGTTCTACTACAACCAGTGCATCGATATTAGAAATAGAGACAACTGCAGATAGAATTGACCTGCAGTATGCAATGTTTCATATTATATACAAAATCATCTTTCTGCACGGTTCTTGCTGCACATCTGTTTCAGACATTGCATGCTCTTATTATTGATTATTATTGTTGGATGATGATGATCCAGTCGTGTCAACCCACGGATTTACATACATACACACCTGCGCAGAGTTAGAAGATGTAAAATGTGTCGGTAGGTTTACCTGAATATTACAATTGCCTAGAAGTGATTTCTTCCCTTAGTCGCATTTTTTTGGGAGGCGCTGCTGCAGTGATATTCTTAGCCCGTACCTGCGCGGGATACTATAAAAATTTTGTTCTTAAAATTAAAAGTGAAAAAATGATTTATTTCATATTCTCAATGCAGAGGGATTTGCAAAGTATTGTACCGTAGGTGCGAGATAATTAACCGATGGACTACAAAAGTTTACGCTGAAACATCAGAGGGTCAGTTAAGTTAAGTTTTTGATTTCGAACAGCGATACAGACAGCCTTGTTTTGAACAACGATTTCGTAGGGCGATAAAAGGAACTGTGACTAATTCTAATCAGCCAGTGACAGATACGAGATTTAACAGGTGATTTTAGTATTATAGAGAACGAAGACAGTGAATGCCTGAATGTAACAGTATGCTAAACAACTGTTTAAAATGATTTAACGATTTTTTTTCTGTTTTTTAATAATTGGATTCCAGGAGAAAATTAACTGAGCTCGTCTTTATATTTATATAGGTATAATCTGTGATTAGAACACTTCAAAATGGCTGAAGGTAATTGAAAAACTTAAAAAATCTTCTAATGATAACTAACAAATTTGAATTATATTTTTTATTAGTTCAAGCACGCACTGTTCTCTGGTACTTAGTATTTGTCGGATTTGCGGTCAACTATATGATTCGAATTAATTTAAATATTACAATAGTTGAAATGGTGATGCCAAAGGCCACCAGGCAAAAACATATAGCTGAATTGAGTGTTAATGCCGTCAACGATGTAGATAATGTCGTGACGACGACCGCATACTTAGTGACTGATACGAATGAGAGCAATAGAAGTAGAATGTTAATTGAATCAGCGGATCAACATTCTATTGCACAAAATCTGGATGCAAGTTCAAATTCAAGGAGTGGGATTTCAGTGAGTGGCCGTATATCATCGGCAAATGAATCGGTGGACGTCCAAATTCTGCAACGAAATTCATTTGAAGATGGTGATAAATTTTCTTTGGAAAAGTGGCTGCTGAAGCAGGTGAATGTAAGTTTCTAGTTTTATTGTTTTATATGTTAATAATTCATAATTCTTTGTTTACATAAAAGAGTTTGTCGTAACTGAGGGGTTTCTAAATTTTTCATAGGATTTCAAGTGTTCAAGATATTACTCCAAAACCGCTTAACATAGCGATGTGATTTTTTTTTCGAGATTTTCGGGATTTTAGATTTGCGGGATCTTGGATTTTCGGGATTCTGACCTCAACCCGGGGTGGAAACCTGCTATTACTGGCTAACTGATTCAGTTTCGCCGTGTCGAAACCATTAGGATAGTTGTTGCGTTATATGACGTAGTCAGCAACTAAGAAATACTCATGAGGAAGCGAAAGGAAGTCCCAACGTTTTAGAAGCAAAAATAACTTTAATGGCCAGAATAACTTGAATAGATAAGCTGGAACGCAAATAATGAAACACGTACCTATTTCATTGATTATCAAAACTTTGAATAGGGATAACTGTTGTTACTCCAATATTTATGTTCCAGGCGGAAATTTTGGCGATAAAAGAAGCCCTGACGTGGCTAAAGAGGAATGTGATATCCTCAAAGGATATCCGTATCTTCTCAGATAGTCAGGCCGCGATCAAGTCCCTGGACTCAGTCTCTTCAAATTCCATAATAGCCCAAGATTGCCGCTCATCTCTTTCGGAGATGGCAGAGCAGTTCAACATTCACCTCTGTTGGGTGCCGCGACATAGAGACATTCCAGGCAACTGTAGGGCAGACGCTCTTGCCAAAAAAAAGGAACCACATTACCGCTTTTACCTGATAAAGGTTCCCTAGGTATACCAATCGCTACTTGCAAACTCTTGTTCAAGCTATCCGCAATCGAGAGAACAAACCTTAGGTAGACAATTAACAATACATGTCTAGCGACTAAGCGGATCTGGCCAAAGCTGGATCTACGACGCTCTAAGTGTCAAATCTTATTAAACCGACTGCATATTAGCTCCACTATAGGTGTCATTACAGGGCACTGCTTAATAGGCAGGCCCGCATCTAGACTTGGAGTGTACTCAAACCACTTCTACAGAAGTTGCATGGACGAGGAGGAGGAGACTATACTTCACCTTCTCTACACTTGTCCTGCGCTCTCCCATAAAATAAATCTCTTTCTAGGGGACGTCTTGTTCAATGATATAAGTGACTTAGCCAACGTGGCGTTAGAAGTGTATCGCGCTTCATACGAAGCTCCTACTGGTTCAACGAGCAGTGAGGGAAATCCCCAGATCTGTGTGGTACCACAATGAACCTTATATTGGTCTCAGTGTGTTGGCCTTTTGCTGACAGCCACGTCAACCTAACCCAACCTACCAATATTTGGACAGGTTTTCAGAAATTTTTTTTAACCTCTTTGAGTCTCTTTTTTTAGGAAAACGAGCTTAAAGCCAAGCAGGTGACGCAGAAAAACTTGGCCCAGAAGGGTCGAATAATGATGGTTTAGGTGCGAAGCTTTTCTGAGATAGGTTGAATATCAGTCTTTTTTCCGTCTTTCTAATAACTGTAGTATGTTCCAGGCTGTTATTGACACAAAAGATGTTTGTCCTATGGTAGCTGAAGTTAAACGTGATATCTTATGATTTCCGTATCTTCTTGGATAAGACATCTACGATAAAATCCTTGGAATTAGTCTCTTTAAATTCTTTAAAAAAATAAATACAGAACGAACAGTGGTTTTTTGACCGTGAAACAATAGAAGTAGTTACCCAATACAATTAACTGGATATATTTTTCGAGCCCAGCATGAAACTCACACATCATCTTAAAAAGAAATTGGGAGTATCTAAAAACCCCATAAACGCCTCGTAGAAAAATATAATCGACACAAATGAAATGGCAATCTCAGCCAAGTACCATGTTTGAAGCCGTCATGCGATCGGTTGTGTTGTCAAACTTGGGTATTCGAACAATATGAGGAAGTCGAAAAACTTGACTCCTCCTAACCTCACTCTGGAAACAGGTCTTTCAAATCTCTTCAATATTACCCTGAAATTACATTTTGATTATATGCTAAGGGCGGTATTCACCGACATATCTTAACCTATGGGCTTCGTAAACCTATTAACCATTCACCATTATTGGTGCAGATTTACAAGCTCTCATAAGACTCACGAGTGGCCTGAACCTTAGGATAAATACTTACAAAATATCAGAATGATTCGATAAAGAGAGACAAACTAGTTTATTTTGTTTTCTTTCTTCATTTTACTTTACTTGTATCTTCATGTATACAATAATTTCATACAATGTTCTTAATTTTGATGGTGGAAAACTTCAAGTTTATACACAATGACGCCAAGATTTTTGAATCCGAATCCCATAGAGGTCGACGTTTATCAATTCGCTATGATGATAGTACTATAAAGTATATATACAAAGCCTGAACTCAGTCTTAAGTTGACAACAGTATTATCTCAAAAATTCCGGAAATTCAAAATCAGCCGACAACCACTTGCCATTGAATCGTTTTTTATCAAAATGTAAAGAAATTTGGTCTGTTCGCGTACTTTTCTGTGTAGCAAAATGAAAACTGACAATATTCTCCCAAATCGAGAGAGAATCCTCTCATTTCAAAGAAAAATACGCGAACGCTTTTGTGTAAAAGATGAAAAACGTCAAAGTTTTGCTTGAAAAGAAGCAACTGCTGTTTTTTTTTGCTGTCAAACTCATGGGATTTTATCATTTGACAGTTTTCAATTTCTTGCCAGTTGAAATTCTGTGTGAAGAAAAATGAACGCAAGTTCATTTCAAGAAATTCTATCTTAACTCATTTCCAAATTCGTGTAAAATTACCTCATAAAATGAGGTTGCAAATGAATGGAAACAAAATCGAACATTGCTAAATATAATAGAATTGAAAATTTTTTGAGTGAAGGTGTTGAATTGTTAGACGTCATTCGGAAAATAAATAAAGGACTCCTCACACCAAGGCAAAATACTAAACCGGCAAATTTGATTAAAGAGATAAATAGATCTTAGAATTCTTGGCAATGGAAATACATACATATTAGGCCTTAACGGCCCATACAGGGCCTGAACCTAGCTTCTCCAACCACTTTCATGCGAAGTGAAGGGGAACTACACTTTTGCGACGAATCCGAACGGCAAATTTGAGAAGCTTTCTCATGACAATTTGATACTCTTGGATGTTTGTCAGACGTTCGCAAGAGGTGCCAACAACACGCGGTATTCCCAAGTGGTACCCCACTTAAGTAATAACCACGCCCTACGTCGTTTAATTGCGGTGATCGAACGAGAACCGATTGATTCGACATGGCAAGGTCGTTGGCGGCATTGGAAAATTTTTTGAGAACTTCCAGCGGCGAACGCGGGATTGTCATGGTTTTTGTTTTTTTGTTCTGTTGTGTGCATTTGAGAAAATGAATATGCTATTGTGTTGAAATAATAGCTGAGTTGAAACATATACATATACAAAGTGGCGCAAAATTTGTCACCCTACGTTTTTTGACTGTATTTTTTTATGAATGAAAAACTGTTGTTCTGCTTTCGGTCTATGTTTACTGATGTCTTTTATTTCTTTGCATTAATTCAAGAAATCGGCTAAGAGGCCGCCGACAGAATTGATAACCATTTGGCCCCGATTTATGGTATTTTCTATTACAATGTCAGAACTTTCGACGATAGGTCCTCGCATTCCTGACGTATATTCTCTTTGAGGGCTTGTTCACATAGATAGAAACTCGAAAATGCAGCCCTCAGGATTTCGGTTATGGCTCATGCAGAACCACATGTTCTCCAGTCCCAATTCATTCAATTGAGGAACGAGAAAGTGGTTGAGCATGGCTCTTTAGCACTCGCCGTCCATGGTAGTCGTTTAGATAATTTTGCTTATTCACATATCCACTGAGTTAGAAATGGGCCCTATCGCTCATGATGTTGTTCAATGAAAAGTTGTTTCCCTCGTGGTGGAGATAAAGGATGGCTTGAGCTTAGGTAACCCGCGCTTTGCGGTCAACTTTGCTCGCAGGTGGCAATGGTGCGATGGTCGTGTATTCGCAAAGTGATTGGCAGGTCGTGTGTTCGAATTCCGACCAGAGCCATGCTTTGTAATATTGAATGCACACAACAATTCAAATCTCCCTGAAGCAATTAAGGCGCCACCTGTGGAGAAAAAACCCCTATCGCACCAAAAAAAAATTCTTTCCTATCCTCCTACTCTTTCAGTAGTTTTCAGCACCCAAAAACAGGCAATGAATCATTTGCTATGTGCTGCTTGCAGCAACGAAAATGCCTGCGCTGTGGCAACATTATAAGGGTACTGTATCAATTACAGACAAAAAAAATCCCTTTAGCGCACGCTAATAAATTATAAACAGAAAAGAAAAAAAACAGCCAACAGCTGATATCTTGAAGTCGTTCAGCAACATTTTCTATAAAGACCGTCGATTGATGCCCAATGGCGTGCAACTCTCTGGGGTCCTCTGCGGCCAGACTTGGCAGCATCCCGTGTTGTCCATACTCTTCTAGGCCCAAATTCACGCTGCGCCAACACCACCGACGGATTATTTAGAAAAAAATCGAAACATCCGCGTTCTTTAGGAGTATAGTTATTTATGTCTGGTTGTATTTTGTATATGTTTACTTCAAAAATGTCAAAGTAGAATTGACATTTGCCGCCATTTGCAAGAAGTATAGCATCTTCCGATAGAGTGATGAATTCTGCACCTTCTAGTATGTATAATGTGTTGTACGAATCGGAAAACCAAAAATGGGACCAAAATTTAGACAAGATTGCAGGCCATTAAAACATAATATTTTTTCAAATAAAAAAAAGCGTGTTAAAATGCACCATTGTTGCTGTTTACTTCAGCAGTGAATTTTTAACTCTTACAAACATACATATATAAATATAGTTGCATATGAAGTAAATTGATAACCTTTTTCTATTTCCGAGTTCAGGCATTGGTTTCCTAAATGCATTAAAAAGACAAATTTGCAAATCGTCAAACTAAATGCGCTAACTGAGATGAAAACACTTTTTCAACGAATTTCCAGGTTAGGTCATTTCGGCAATAAATAATAGGTATCTTGTTTAACAGAAGGCACTTATGTTTTTCAATCTTTAACAAAATGCTAACATCTTAAATTGTTTGTCTTGTTTTTGTTGATCTTTTGCTTTAGCTTTAATAAATTTATTATATTAATATTGGTCTATAACTTAATTCGTGCGGTTTTTTTTCTTCAAAATTTGAACGTTTATTTAAGAAAAACATGTACAATAGTTTATTCAAAGTATTGCCCATCTGAAGCTATGATGTTTTCCCATCTTTCTGGCAATTTGTGGATCCCATCCCAAAAGAACTGCGCCTGCTTGGCAGCCAAGAATGAATCAAGCCAATTTTTGATATTCTGCTCTGATGTGAACCGTATTTCAGTGAGGGCGTTCTGCATCGACCGGAACAAATGGTAGTCAGAAGGGGCAAGGTCTGGGTTATAAGGCGGGTGGGGTAAAACTTCCCATCCACTGTTTTCCAAATAGTTCTGAACCGGAATAGCAACGTGGGGCCGAGCAGTGTCATGATGGAAAATTATTGCCTCGTGTCTGGTCGCATATTCCGGACGTTTTTCGGCTACTGCTATCTTCAAACGGATTAATTGCACACCCTTCTGATCCCACCAAATACAGAGCATTACCTTCGCGCCATGGATATTCAGCTTTGCCGTTGATTTGGCTGGTTGGCCGGGTTTCACATACGATTTTTTGTGCTTGGGGTTGTCGTAATAGATCCATTTTTCATCACCAGTAACAATCCGATGCAAAAATGACTTTCTTTTGTGGCGTTCCAGCAGCATTTCGGACATGCAGAACCGCCTTTCGACGTCTCTTGGCTTGAGTTCATGTGGAACCCAATTTCCTTGCTTTTGAATATATCCAGGTGCTTTTAAACGTTTTGAAATAGCTGCTTGAGTGACACCCAAAGATTCTGCGAGATCTTCTTGTGTTTGGCAACAATCTTCATAGAGTAATGCTTTCAGTACTTCATCGTGCAAACCACTTTTGTCACGTTCGCTCAGCTAGAGCATGTTCACCATAAACTTCCACCAAAATACGATGACTTTCGGCAGCAGTTTTCTTCATATTAAAGTAATGAAGAAGAACTCCCCGCAAAAACACTTTTTCAGGCACAAAGTTCGACATATTTGAGTGAAAACAAATTATTTTTATTTACGCTTCAAATGAATGACATATACTGAAATGACGTACAATGACAGTAGCTTTCCAACGCATGTTCCAATGGAATAATAACAATGGAATAATACAAAACGCAAAAGTGACTGCGGGTTCTACCTTATTTTTATTTTATTTTTTTAATTCTTACGTACCAACTTCACTGTTTTAAGCAATTCTACTCCAGAATTTTTTCAAAAGTGGCACCGCTGACGTTGAAGTAAAACATTCTGTGGAAAACAAGATTACTATCTCAAATAATTTTTAATTTATCTATCTTATAATTTCTTAGGAAAAATATAAATTTTTTATGAACATGTATGTATCAAATGATCTTCTTTCCGTGGTGGTTCTGTTGTTTTGCATTATTATTATATGTATATGAATTTTGTTTAACTCTGGATAATTCGTCTTTCAATTAATGCATAAAAGAACAGTTATAAGAAATTAGGGATTAGACTTAAAATCTTCATTATGCTTTGAATTTACATAATAGCCAAAACCAGCCTGAACTTTTCATCTGTGATAATCAATCTCCAAACGCGCATACATTTAGCTTTACAAAATTGTTGATTACACGCTCTGACCTAAAATATAGAAAATAGAGTAGAAAAAGAGGTTGAAAAAAGTTATCTACGGGGGTATCCTGTATCCAACTAACTTAATTATAATTTAAAAGTCTATATAGCGCAAAAAGGCAATGTGAATGACAATTTCGAAAGAGTTCGAAAAGCCCCAATTAAATTAAGTTCTCGATACGGCCCTGGGTGAAAAGTGGTGATTGTATCAAAAAGTGCTTTTACTTTAACAATCCAACGATTGCATGAAGATTTTGACGTGATTATTGATAAACAATAGAACCCCATTCAAGCAAAGCTGTAATATATTTGTGAATTGTTAAGAACGCTCTACATGTTTTGTTATATAACATTTCAAGAATTTTATGGAAAAAAACAAAATTTTTGCAAAAACAAACTCCCTTAAAAGAGGACGTAGCAGAAAACTTTATACAAGGGAATTGTTCAAAACCACTACATACTTTGCGAAAAAAAGAACTTTCATTAACAATGATTTCTTCAATAAAATGTATTTTTTTTTTTAAATAGTGGGTGTGTTTTAAAAACATTTAAACATTAGCATTACATGCCCATAGAGAGTATATATTCCAAGTTTCTGAGCTTTCTGGCTCAAACTTTGACTTTTTTGATAAAATTGTTTTTTTTTTTAATTGTGGGCGTGTCAGTGAGCGGACTACAAAACTTTAACTGCAGAGCATTTTGGGGGCCTAAAGACAATATATTCAAAATATCAAGTTTTTAGCTCGAAATTCGTTTTTTTCGATAAATTTATTTGTTTGAGATTGTGGGGGTCGTGCCAGTGGGCAGATTTTAAAATATTCGAAGGCTTGATTATTTCGAGTCCCAAAAGAGTATATTGCTTAAATTTCAGCTTTCTAGCTCAAATTTAAAGGCCTAATTTTTGCCGACTGACGGACGGACGGACATGGCTAGATCGACGGTGGGTGTGGGGATCCTAAATTGCGAGGGTTTGTGTTAAAGACAATATAATATAAAAGAGAGGATCAATTAATGAAGCTAGTGAGAATTGTATAAGCAGCATGTCAGCGGCATCTCTTCTTTTTCCAGGATCTGAAGGTTTAATAGATCAAGGCGTTCATGATATGGTGGTAAGAAAGGTGATTATTCCACGGGAGCCCAGGGATAAAAAAACGGAGAAAGACGTTGAATGCTTTCGATTCTAGTAATGTGGACCCGGTAGTAAGTTGCCCACACTTGGCTAGCGTACTTTGGAATTAGGCGGACGTATGTAATGTTAAGGGATTTTGTCACGCAGGGATTTGTAAATTCTTTAAACCACCGTTTGACGAAACCAAGGGCCGAGTAAGCTTTCTTGATTATTTTGTCAATATGTGACCTCAGCTTACCTGAGTGACTTTAAAAACAATTTCCTTTTTTTCTGCGACGAGTGTAAGAACATTTCTTTATCTCATGTAATGCTCGCGATCAAGTGCGTTAGTGACTCTCTAAATGCCAACACCTATGATAATAAACTATTCTTCAAACAAATCCTGAACCAGTTTGCAAAGCTTGATAACATATCCAAGAGTGTGGAAGAACTATCTAGCACCATAGAACTCTCCGGCAACCTCTGCAAGTCTAAGTTTAAAATTATAGACAAGCAGCTGGCAAATATTTTCGTTCTACTGTCCGTAGCTTTTATCGTCTTAGGAAATACTGTAATAATAGAACACTAAAAACTGTTTACTTTGGAATATTTCAATCAAAATTACAGTATGGTATTAGTTGCTGGGGGGGTGCCTACCAAACGAGGCTTCAGCCCTTGGTTGTTTTGCAAAAGTGCGCTATCAGGATAGTTTGTGGGGCAAATCGTTTAGCTCGATCTATGGTTTTATTCAGAACATTGAAAATTCTACCGCTAAAACACTTGTATTACTTTAAAGTTTCAAAAAAATTTTTTATGAGAGGTGGCTACATGCAAAGTCCAATTTCTAACACCTGCACTTTGCGTAGTAATTCAGGTAATTTTGTAGTTTTGCCGACTTTTCGCACCGTAATGTTCAAAAACTTCTACTCCGTTGTATCCCGTAAACTGTTTAATAGTTTTCCTATGAATATTCGTGTAATTAGATCTTTACCCGAATTTATAAATAAAGTAAAAATTTGGCTTCTTAGTTTCGATCATGAAGAAATTAAAGTTTTGTTGCGCTATGTTATTTGATTTGTTTTAACTTCTCTTCATTTAGTTTTCTCTTCTTTCTCTTCCCGCTTTATTTTTGAATTTATGACCCTTCACCCCACTTCTAGTTGTTATTTTTCATGAAGTGACATTACAACTATTTTTGTTTTTAAATAAAAATGTCACTACTTATTTTTTAAATATAACTTTGTTAGATTAAGTATATACCTATGTAACAATTGTTGAATTAAAAAATATTGAAAATAAAAATAAATAAATAAATAAAAATCTTGGTGAATCGCTAAAAAAATCGCCAGCAGAACCTAAAGTTGCGGACCTTAAAAATGATCTCAAATCGATCATCAATACCAAATTTAACTCTCACCTATCAGCGTTCAATGACTCTCTCAGATCTCTTCGCTCCGACCTGGACACCTATTTTCAAAGCTCGTTGAAAGCTAGCGTCCCCCCCCCACAACTCATTGACCCGCTACTGCTAGACATGGCAAGCAGAATCAGTGATGTCAGCAACGATGTTGTAGCTACTCGAGTATTTATGGGCGCTATGGCGGATGATCTAAGACTGACGTCTAACAAAATAGATTGCATACCAGAACTCATTCAGCCTCAACAAATTTCTCGCTACAATACCTCGATCCTTGCTGAAATGCTGGAATCCGCGGAGCAACACGAAAAAATCATCAGTACTGGCCCACAAGATGCGTACCACAACAATAACGATAGCCAATGTCATTACACAAACACCCGTAACAGCCGCGAAAAAAGCAGAAGTTTCGTCACCTTCAACAATACTTGCATACTCTGACGTTTCTACTTCGACTCACATTAACCGATTTGGCACGCTGTGGACACTTGCCGACTGGAATAAAAGGCTAAACAAAATTTCTAAGGCAGAAACTTTTATCATCAATAGAGTTCCCCAGCATGCTGATGCTTCTTGGCTAATGAACTTCTTTCAGAAAAAATTCGCCATCACCATTAGCAATTGTCAAAAAATCACTTCGATCAATTCCGTGAATGAACTGTTTCAGACTCGACATACCGTTAAAATACGCCTGGATATTTTCGAGCACCTCCAACGATGTTCTGAGCTTCGGAAAAATGACAATCACTAGGTCGACTAACACAGGAAAGGTTAATGTTAAGAAATCCAGTAGCAATGTTTATAAATTTAGATTTAAGACCAATTCACTTTAACTTAGCCGTAATAAGCACGACTCCAAGCCCAGTCCTTACCTTGATCCAAACTGGAATTCCAAAGTTGTCATTTTTCGTGCTTCCTCCCCTCGTATAAGGCAACCAATTTCCAATATACCATCAGTCAGAACCTCCATTTCCCATACGTCGAATTCAAAACCATCCAAGCCTCAACGTAATCGTGTGTCCTTTAACCTAAACCCAGTTTCAGATCTTCCCTCAAACCATACAAAAATCTCTGCTACCACTTCCTTCACCAATTACCCAAACTTCATTCACTCTCACACTCTAAATCCTACCCCACCTATTCCCGCTAGACCCACAAATCCTGTCCTAACTACTATTCCCCACATAGAGAAGTCAACCCCTATCCCCAAACCCTCCGTCCTTTTCGATCCTCTACTTCCCCCAAATGTAAAACATGCCAGCAAGTTTACGGACCCTCTGTGCGACCTCGACGGCCGTTATGGTATGGCACGTCTGAGGGATCACCGACTGTTTGAAAATGTCCGCATCTACCTTGCGTTTTTACATGACAAGCCTGATTCCATCTGCGTAGACGGCAAGACAAAGACAAACGTCCAAGTCTCTATTCAGAAAGAAGGTCTTCCAACTGACCCCACTGCACTGCGCGAAATTTACACGCGCTATCACGAGGGCCTGAACATTTCACCTAATACTGTGGCTAATGACCTCTCCGCTTTTGCTTCGCACATCAACTCTAGACATATCTCACATCTCCAAAGAAGCAGAAACGACCAAAACAAATTTTTTCGTTCCTAAATTACCACCATTGACCATTCCTCAACCTATTTTCAGTACGCCTTCACATAACAACATACCCCTCACTTTTTACTATCAGAACGTAAGAGGCCTCCGCTCAAAAACCCAAAATGTCTTGCGTCAATCACATACCCTTCCTTTTGACATCTATGCTCTGACCGAAACCAACCTAATTCCAGATATAAAGAACCAGGAGCTATTTCCCCCCCACTTTCAATGTGTTCCGCGATGATGATGTCGCCCGTCCAAAGAACGATTCACCCTGCAGAGGCGTCCTATTGGCCATCAACAATGGCCTTGACTCATCTCCAATAGCTACTTCATCTTATTCTTCTAAAGTCGACTTCGTCTCATTTAAAATTGCTCTTCCCCGAAAGTCTCTATTCGTTATGTGCTTTTATATCCCACCGGCCCAACCTTTTGAATCGTACCAATTTGTTGTCGATGTGATTGACCAAATGGCCGACTCGTCAGACTCCCTTGACGACATCATTTTCGGCGACTTTAATCTGCCTCATCTGCACTGGATTCCGTCAGATGATGGATCATTTTTCCTGGCTTCTAATCCGAACTCAAATAAGGAATGCCTTTTCATAGATCGTCTAACAGATTCAGGCATATGCGAAGTTAGTGGCATCTCCAATTATATGGGTAGGCAACTAGACCTTATTTTCTCTACTGATCCCATTAACTCCTCTGTCTCGCTTTCTCCTCTATCTCTATCGACTATTGATAATTTTCACCCCCCACATCTTCTTTCTTTTTTCCATGACTCTCCACCACAGCCGACGCCCGCGACAAATCTCCCCTCTTACGATTTTCACAAAGCGAATTTCCACAAAATTAACGCCTATCTAAGCAGAGCCTCTTTTGACTTCGCCAACCTCTCTCTAAATGATGCCCTGTCCGTTTTTTACACTGAACTATTTAATTCCATTTCTCTTTATGTTCCCTTCTCTCGCCATAAGGCAACTTTTTCATCACCCCCATGGTATAACCGCAAACTTCGGACTTTACGTAACAAGAGAAATAAACTATGGGCATTTTTTCTTCGTGATAATTCTTCTTTTAACTACTCTAATTATCTCGGCTCATATCTTCGGTTTACCCAGCTTTATGACTCTCTCTACCAGCAATATCTTAATAAGGGACAAGCCAATCTTATTACCGACCCTAAGTCCTTTTTCCGATTTGTTAACTACAAAAAAAAAATCCGATGGTTACCCCACATCCCTCTCCTACAAAAACATATCCTCAAGTGACCCGCATATTATAGCGAACTTCTTCGCAAACTTTTTTAAACAATCTTTCGCCGACAGCTCTTTCGTACCTGATCCCTCTTATTTTAATTATCTACTTAATTTCTCCTTTGGTCCCTTTCTTTCTCTTACTTTCGACCCTGCAGTAATTGAAAACAAGCTTCAAAAACTCAATGATGAGTTCTCACCTGGGCCAGATGGTCTTCCCGCTATATTTCTTAAGAAATGCAGCTCCAATATTTCCCTCCCACTTTCTCACCTTTTCCGGCTTTCACTTTCACATGGAGAATTCCCTCAGATTTGGAAGTGCTCATTTATAACACCGATATACAAAAAAGGACTAAAGAGCGAAATAACCAATTACCGCCTTATAGCTAAACTCTCACATATACCCAAGCTCCTCGAAAGTATCGTGCACGAAGATCTTAGCTTTCACTGCAAATCTCTTATCTCCCAAAACCAACATGGCTTTCTTAAAGGCAGATCAACTACCACAAACCTCGTGGAATTCGTGTCCTCCGCCCTCTCAACCCTGGAAAACGGCAACGAATTCGACGTTATTGCAACCGATTTCAGTAAGGCGTTTGATAAGATATCTCACAAATTAGTCCTTTTTAAACTATCTTCACTCGGCTTCGAACCCATTCTGTTAAAATGGATATCGTCCTACCTGGAAAACCGTTATTATAGTGTTCGCTTCAGGTCCACCTTATCGGCGCCGTTTTTGGCCACCTCTGGGGTTCCACAAGGTAGTCATCTTGGTCCCCTTCTCTTTATCCTAACCATTAACGACCTTGATCGAATCATAAAGCATTCCGTCCTTTCGCTCTACGCTGATGATACCAAGTTTTGTATGCCCATATCTTCACCACAAGACTCTTGTCTTCTACAACAAGATCTGGATACTTTTCCCACCTGGTGCATCAAAAAAATTCCATTTCTCTTTATGTTCCCTTCTCTCGCCATAAGGCAACTTTTTCATCACCCCCATGGTATAACCGCAAACTTCGGACTTTACGTAACAAGAGAAATAAACTATGGGCATTTTTTCTTCGTGATAATTCTTCTTTTAACTACTCTAATTATCTCGGCTCATATCTTCGGTTTACCCAGCTTTATGACTCTCTCTACCAGCAATATCTTAATAAGGGACAAGCCAATCTTATTACCGACCCTAAGTCCTTTTTCCGATTTGTTAACTACAAAAAAAAAATCCGATGGTTACCCCACATCCCTCTCCTAAAAAAACATATCCTCAAGTGACCCGCATATTATAGCGAACTTCTTCGCAAACTTTTTTAAACAATCTTTCGCCGACAGCTCTTTCGTACCTGATCCCTCTTATTTCAATTATCTACTTAATTTCTCCTTTGGTCCCTTTCTTTCTCTTACTTTCGACCCTGCAGTAATTGAAAACAAGCTTCAAAAACTCAATGATGAGTTCTCACCTGGGCCAGATGGTCTTCCCGCTATATTTCTTAAGAAATGCAGCTCCAATATTTCCCTCCCACTTTCTCACCTTTTCCGGCTTTCACTTTCACATGGAGAATTTCCTCAGATTTGGAATATATTTCTATATTTCTTAAGAAATGCAGCTCCAATATTTCCCTCCCACTTTCTCACCTTTTCCGGCTTTCACTTTCACATGGAGAATTCCCTCAGATTTGGAAGGGCTCATTTATAACACCGATATACAAAAAAGGACTAAAGAGCGAAATAACCAATTACCGCCCTATAGCTAAACTCTCACATATACCCAAGCTCCTCGAAAGTATCGTGCACGAAGATCTTAGCTTTCACTGCAAATCTCTTATCTCCCAAAACCAACATGGCTTTCTTAAAGGCAGATCAACTACCACAAACCTCGTGGAATTCGTGTCCACCGCCCTCTCAACCCTGGAAAACGGCAACGAATTCGACGTTATTGCAACCGATTTCAGTAAGGCGTTTGATAAGATATCTCACAAATTAGTCCTTTTTAAACTATCTTCACTCGGCTTCGAACCCATTCTGTTAAAATGGATATCGTCCTACCTGGAAAACCGTTATTATAGTGTTCGCTTCAGGTCCACCTTATCGGCGCCGTTTTTGGCCACCTCTGGGGTTCCACAAGGTAGTCATCTTGGTCCTCTTCTCTTTATCCTAACCATTAACGACCTTGATCGAATCATAAAGCATTCCGTCCTTTCGCTCTACGCTGATGATACCAAGTTTTGTATGCCCATATCTTCACCACAAGACTCTTGTCTTCTACAACAAGATCTGGATACTTTTTCCACCTGGTGCATCAAAAACGGATTAGAGCTCAATATCGCCAAATACCAGTCTATTACTTTCTCACGCAAGATGAACAAGTCCCCTCCCCGTCCTTACCTTCTCCATGGTCAACCTATATCCACGCTTACAATCCCTTCGGGATCTTGGCATTCTGTGCGTTAGGGAGCTTAATTTCCGTTTACATTTTGACGAGATAATTCTTAAAGCCAAGTGATGAGCTTTGTTAAACGGTGGTCAAAAGAATTCTCTAGCCCTTACGTGACCAGATCTCTTTACACTACCTTTGTTCGCCCGCTTCTTGAGTACGCTAGCCAAGTATGGTCTCCTTTCCACCAAGTCCATGTGTCCAGAATCGAGAGCATCCAACGTCGCTTTCTCCGATTCGCTCTTCGTGGTTTACCCTGGAACGATCCTTCAACCTTACCCCCCTATCTAGACCGTCTCAAACTCATTAAAATTAATAGCCTTGAGGAACGCAGAGACGCTGCAGACATAGTTTTCATCCATCGACTCCTCTCTGGCTCCGTCGACTGCGCGTCACTTTATAATTCTATCTCCTTCAATACCAACCCTCGTAACTTACGATTCCCTCGTCTCTTCTATCTTCCTCCCCACCGCACGTCCTATGGTTCTAATGAACCAATCTCCCGAATGCTCCGGAAGGTTAACTCAAACCTCACCGCCTTCGATTTCAATCGCAGCACTCCCTGCCTTAAACTTGACCTTCTTCACCAATCCTAAACCCTAACTTTAAATTAGTTTTTAATTAGATTTAAGCCTTATTATTAGCTTGCATTAAGCCAAATAAATGGGGACTTATGCCCCACCAAAATTAAATTAAATTAAAGCTAAGCTCTCTGTCACACAGAAAACCTAGGTCGCGGATTGTTAAAACGGTTACGATGGGTTGTTTGCTCAAAAAGTAGCGTCTGGGGGGAGACTGAGTCCGCTTACGTGAAAAAGTAAGAAATTCACATTTAGCAACATTCAGCTCCATAAAGTTGTTTGACACCAAACCGAAAAACTATTTAGTTGTTGAAGAAGATCACAGTCGTGTGGAGAAGAAATGATTTTAAAGAATTGAGCGTCGTCGGCATAAAGAGAGATGGGGGAAAACCTAACGACGGCGACGTTGTCAAGATCATTTATTGCGAGAATAAAAATCAGAGGGCAAAGGTGGATACCTTGGGGAACAGCAGTGGTGGTTTTGAAAGGCAAAGAGAGATCAGAGCGAAAACGAACGTTATTAGATCGTTTCTCAAGGTAAGATGAAAACCAACTTAATAGTATAGGATCGAAACCCAGGAAGGAGAGTTTGAAAAGAATCAAACAATGCCATATTTTGTCAAAGGCCTTATTGAAGTCAGTACCGATTAAATCCATTTGATTGTGCAGAAAGTGTGACGGACACGAAGTCAACCAGGTTGGAGGTTGTGGATCTACCTTTGAGAAAACCATGCTGAATGGGGGAGAGATGAGAGACTTGCAATAGAAGAATAATGAATCGTACATCATACTTTCAAAAACCTTGGGTGTATGCAAGAGCTTAGAAATTGGACGATAGTTTAATACTTCTATTTTTTTCCAACCCATTATAAATTACAAAAATTTAAAACCAAAGTGCATCGGTTTCTCCTCTGTCATCCTTACCGCCATTTCCTTAATGCCCGCACTATGTAACTATGTAACTATAACATTATAAGGGTACTAAAATTCCTTTTAGTTCACGTTAATTATAAAGAAAAAAAAATTGGTATCTTTGTATTTATTATTAAAACTCTACTCTATTTATAAGCACATTTTATTTATAATGTGTACAATATTTACGATGCACAAATCCTAGGCGTACTTGAATGAAAATGACTTCCAAGTATTTTCTGTGATTATATCGCTATCTAAAAATTTTATTTATTGTTTGGGTAGTTCATTCAATCACAATTGAACAATTTGTCGATTATAATTCTATCATTCTTGAAATGTTTTTTTTTGTTATTGTATCAACTTGATAAGAATTGATAAAAAGATTTTAATATTAGGCCAATAAACTTAAGGCGGTGAAGTGCATCATATTTTCATTTAAGTTGCTCCTGTAGTTTTTCCCAAGTGGATTTTGAATTATAGGTAGGAGAGTACTCAATGAATAGTTAATGAAGATCAAGAACAAATCAACAAATCGGAGGCATACATGTACAAATGTTATTCGCAATAATAATACAAAATATATAGGTGCATAGGTCCTACACTGATAACTGATAACATTGCAATTAATCATAAGTTAAAGAAATGTTGACATAATAACAATCATTAATAATAAAAATAATAACAATCATTATTAAATTAATTGTGGCTTAACAATATAAAGAATTTATAATAGCTACTTACATATGTAATGTTGATTTAAAGCTTGCTATAAAATTAATCATTTCTTAGTATGTACTTCGTCTGGTACTCATTAACTTCAAGAACAACCAATTTCGCCTGTTCTTCAATCGCCAAAAAAGCCTCTACCACGGCACGGTGAAAACGGCCGATGATGTCGATATCGTCCGTATAATTCGTAAGAGTTGTTTCCAAGCGCCATGCGTTACAGCTGGATCAGTTTTTCCGATTAGCGTGTTGCAGAACGGCTTGAAACGTTGGATAGGATCTTTTATGCGATATTAAACAGCGATTTGCCTGCTCTCACAAGTCCGCACAAGCAAGTGACTTTTTCAGCGGGAGTGAATCCGCACATCAAAAATAAATTGCGAGGTTGTGTTGAAGAAGCGGTTGATGCGTTTAAACGCAGGCAAAAGTGTATTTATCTTCTTGGAGAGAATTTTGAAAAACAACAAAGCCATTTTCGATGATAAATATTTTTTTTAAATTGTTTTGAAATGAGTCGTATCATCCCAGCATAAGCTATATATAGCAAAAAGTCATGGTTCAAAACCCAAGGTCAGAAGACAAAATCAAATTTGCAGATTTTTGATTTTGCTAAGCTTTGCATATTGCAATAAATTGTTTTCCACTTAAGACGATCTCTAAATACGGTACTAGAACCGCTATTGTGAAGATGTACGCTTTTTTAATTGGAATGGACGATAATGTAGGGCGCAATTTAATCAAATAATTTCACCAGAGCAGTCTTAAAAGAACTATACATTATATGTATTTTTTTTAATACACTATCGTATCTGGGTCGTATAGTAAAACGTTTATAAAAAAACAAATATAATAAAATAATTTTGTCCCCATAAAATACTAAGAGAGACACAAATCATGCAAGTAATTGAAGACACTAAAGCATTATTACGCCGAATATTTTGCAATAATCGAATTGATTTGCGTTGAATGGGCCCGATTCGATTTGAATGAACGTTGTAGAACGGTGTCCAGACCTATGAAAAATACTCTAGATATTATCTTCATTGTTAAAGCTTAATACAAATAATAGGTACATATCATATATGTATAATGTATATTATATATCAGCGGTAAGTCCGTACTATTAATTTGTTTATGTTAACGCGATAAAGATGCAATTCATGAGAAATACGCGTTTATGACGCTATGATTAAAACTAAAGTTAGATGCCACTAATTGCGACGACACAACTCTTTTTAACCAACTTATTGAGAAATCGAAGAGGGTAGTTTATTGTTCTTTTCCGTCAGTGTCTTCGCACAAAAGCCCTTTGGTTAGAAAGAACAGGGACATCATCAGTACACTCAGTGTTGCTATAAAATATTTTTCAAAATCGGGATCGGGCTTAAGTAAAAAAAAACCAACAGCCGATTTAATAAACGCAAATTAAAGGTGAATTATTTTTAATCAGTGAATTAAATGAGAAATCTTAATAACACATTTTTTTTGAAGTTAATTGACGTTGATGAACATGCAATCGACTACTTGGATGTGGTATCTCCATACAATTTATTATTTAACGATTCAAGGTTTCCAAATCATTTATTAAACTACAATCAGCTAATGCATGGACATGATTTTTAATAAAGGAGCCGTGAATTAACTTTCAATCGACATTGTAGTTTATTTGTGAATTAGATCTAAATTAAGTAATTTTTATTAGTTCAGCTGGAAATGTTTACTTTTTTTAAAGACAATAAAGACACTTTTTTTTAAAAAATATTTCCTTAAACTTACACTCATTTTTAAAAGTAATATTGTTTAAAAACAGTCGGTAAAACCTTAAAATTAAAAAAATAAACTATTTTTTTTTCTGTAACCGTCTTTTATGTATTAACAATTTCCAGCTCACTGTTTTAAAATTTGAACTACATAAATTGTACTCCAAAGTAGGACAAGTTTTAATCCAAGTAGGAAATATTTTCTGCAACTAGATCACAGGTGTAAAATTTGTTCCACGTAAACAAAATTTTGTGTGAAGCTGCAAGCAGGAAAGGGTAATCTTTTGTTGTACTATTTTATACGGTTAAGTGAGCAACGATATATACGATAACGACATAAGCGTTTAAGTATTATATCAGCAAACGACGATTAAAGTCTAAATGTTAAATTAAATTAAATAAAGATACATGTTGCCATTGAATTTTTGACATAAATCATAAGTAGGTAAACAATTGCTTTCCTTTGACTTGAAGTAGACTTTAGAAAATGAAACTCCCTGTAAAGTGCAAAATCAAGTCGATTTTTAATTTTTGTTTTATTTGAGTTTATCTGGGAAAAAAATCGATCAATACTGACTGAAGAGTTTCGAAAAGTTAACATCGAAGAAATAAATAAACTAAGCTAGAAACGGCAAATTTTGATCTCTAATATATTATATGGACATTTGAAATTAATATTGTCAATTTCCGTTACCCAATCGGGCTTAAAGAAAGAATCTGAAATTTTTAGTAATAACGTTTTACCATCACTATGTGATCTGTGAAGTTATGGCTCTTAACTTTGAAAAAGTCTGTTAAATTTCTTTAATTGAGAAAGAATAATATACTTAATAAAGGGTGTTCAAATTTGAAGTATCATTTTAAATTTTAACTGAAAGACATAAATTGTTTGAAATCTGTATTTATTTTTATTGGGAATTAATGTACATTGGTTCCGGTTAATAATGAAAAAGAATTCCGTCTAAGTGACCCCCTCTGCTAGCTCGGCAGACTGTCAACCTTTCACCAACATTTTGAATCACTTTTTCTCATAATGATGGTTCAATAAGTGATATTTGCTCGATGATGTTGTCTTTGAGGTGTTGAACAGTTTGAGGATTATTCGCATAAACTTTACTCTTCAAGAAACCCACCCCATAAGAACCATCCAGTGGTGTTAAATCGCATGATCTTGATGGAAAATTCACGTCTGTTCTTCGGGATATTATGCGATTGTTTAACTTATTTTCCAAAAGATCGATTGAGTTCGTTGCTGTGTAGCATGCTGCACCGTCCTGTTGAAATCTAACATTCTGCACATCAATATCTTCCAATTGACTCCACAAAAAGTTTCTAATCATCGCTTGATATCGAGCTCCTTATTGACATAACAGCCAATTTCAAAATGAGCCTCATCGGTGAAGTTAATTTGCTTAAAAAATTTGTGCTTTTGTCGTTGCTTCTTTATGGTCCAATTAACGAATTGCCGACGCAATGCGTGGTCAGTTGGCTTTAATTCTTGTGTTAACTATATTTTGTAAGCCCTTACATGCAGATATTTGTGCAAAGTGTTAAACAAAGTTGTTGGTTTGCGGTTTAATTGCTGTGAACGACGACGAATTGACGTCTTTGGCTCTTCAGCAACACTTCTGCTATCAGCTGCAATATTTCCACTCGAACGACCACTACGATGATAGGCTTTACTTCTCTGATCTTGAACCGAACCAGTTTCTTAAAATTTATGAACGATAAGTTTAATATCACGGTTTGACGGAGCATTTTCTCTACCACATTTTGAACGAAATTTTCTTTCAACTACTGCAAAACTTTCACCATATTTAAAATAAGTTTTAAAAATAAAAACACATTGCTCAGTAAAGTACTGATCCATTTTAGCTAACGGAAATGTATTTACTTCATACCTGAAAAAACTTCGGTGTAATCTAATAGCTGTAAAAAAAGTGGTGTTCAATTTAAAATGATACGTCAAATTTGAACATATAAAGATATAATTCGTTAAATGGATCATCTAAATAATTAAAATAATTTTAGACCATTTTGCAAATTTTATGTAATCAAAAAGATAAAACGGACTTCATGATTATGCGATTGGCAATTACAAATTTATATATTAAGATATATGCAAAAGTAGAAAATCATCATCGTCCATTTTTATACCCTATTCTAAGGGTATATTAATTTTGACGCATAGTTTGTAACATATGTACCTTAATATTACCCGTAGACCCCTAAAAGTTACTATATTTATGATCAGTATCGATAGTAATGTCGATCTAGCCATGTCCGTCCGTCCGTCCGTCCGTCTGTCGGCAAAAATTAGGCCTTTAAACTGGACCTAGAGAGCTGAAATTTTAACCATATACTCTCTAGGGTCCCAAAATAATCAAGTTTACGAATTTTTAAAATCCGCCCACAGACACGCCCACAAACTCAAATAAACAAAATTTTGGAAAAAATCGAATTTTGAGCTAGAAAGCTGAAATTTTTTATATATGATCTATGACTCCTAAAACTGCTCGGGATAAAAAAATTTCAAAATCCGCCCACTGACACGCTTACAAATAAATAAAACAATTTTTTTGAAAATCCAAAGTTTGGGAGCTGAATTTTATAATATATACTCTCTAATAGCCCTTTATGCTCATATGTTAATTTTTTTAAATCCGCCTACTGACACGCCCACAATTAAATAAAACAATTTTATTGAAACACCCAAGTTTGAGCTAGGGAGCGTTTTTTTTGATAAAATCCTTTAAATGTTATATAACAAAATATGTAGAGCGTTCTTAACAATTCAACCATACTTAGACTTTTGTCACGCCCACTTATGAGGGATAGGAATAAGAATAGGATATCCAACAGTTCGCCCAAGCGGACTGTAGCCCATCGCTATGTTTTAAATGAAAAATAGATAGAAAATGTCACATTTACAAAAAAAATCGGGTAAAAATCGGGAGAAATACAAATCGGTGTTTCTAGAACACTGGATATACTGAAAGTTCGCAGCGCATTATATAATTACCGTTAAGTGCAATCTTGATACCAATGAAGTTTTGGAGCGAAGTCTCGCAGAATTATTTTCAGAAAGAGAACCAACTCAACCAGTCTTTCCATGCTTTTTAAGTAGACATTATGTTAGACTAATACATACTATATAAGCCGAAGTTTTTTTTTTGATGAAGTTGTCACTCCTGTTAAGAAACAAAAACATGTACTACATTTACCTTGATTTTAAGAAGTTGATCAATTTTATAAGTTCAGTGGTTAACAATCGGTTTATTGTACAGCTCAAAAAATAACAAAGGTCTTCGTCCGAAAGTATTTGCTTTATTAAGTCTACTGATAAATGCGCCAACATGTTGTCTGAGTTGAGAAAAATCGAATTTAAGCTCAGGGCTTTTGGTTTCCCACCATGTTTCATAAAATGGGTTAATTCATACCTTAGATCAAGTGTTTATCAAGTGAAATTCAGAGGATCGCTATCTGTATCTTTCAGTGCTCAGTCTGGAGTTCCCCAAGGAAGTCACCTCGGACCAATTTTATTTATACTTGCCATTAATGATGTTAAGGCATGTATAAATCACAGTAATATCCTGATCTACGCTGATGATATGAAAATATATAAATCTATCAGTAGTCAGCAAGACAGAATGTTTCTTCAATCTGACATTGGTGTCATAAAAACGGTTTATCCCTGAACCCAACTAAATGTCAACATATGACATTCTCTAGAAAGAATATCTCTTCCACCTTTCAATATTCTCTGTCTCAACATATTCTTTGTAATGTTGATAATTTTAAGGATATTGGGGTTTATTTCGACCCCAAACTGGTTTTTTCTAAGCATATTAATTCTATTATTAATAAATCTAATTCTATGCTGGGCTTCGCAAAAATGTGGGCCAAAGAATTTACTGACCCTTACGTTTCTATGTCATTGTACAATTGTTTTGTCCGTAAGAAGAAGTTGTCTTTCATATCAAAGTAAAAGCTTGGTGCACGATAGGGCTATACGTTTTATGAAAGCTATGATCGAATTATTAACCGCAGAAGATATACATGACCTTCCCATGTCACCACAAAGGGATATGTTTGGGACCAATCGAATGGGGAAATATAGTCCTGCATTCTTCCAATCTGTGGAATTAGCTGCCAAATTTGAATTAGCTATCTGGTTTTGGTGACCCTTTTCTTTCCAAGTATTGGGTGTTCCTCTTTCCTGCCCATAGAGCAGTTCTCATCAGTTTCAGACTGCGTCGTTTTGGTACTTTTTTATTACCATAACTAATGAGTAGCGTTAAATTTTTATATGTCGTTAAACAAACGAGCTTTTACACAAAAACGAAGCTCCATTTTAGATGACAGGGTTTGATTTCACTCTGTAAGGAATTTGAACCTGCACCCACATGATAAAAAAGTTCTTGCCACTTTTCTAAAGCCCTTGGAAACTTATAACTCGGAACTTGGGGTTCGTAAAGGAGTGCTTCGATTACACAAACAATTAAGTTGCCATAAAATTCCTAATTGGTTTACGGAGTTTTGTATCTCCAAAAAATTACACTAAACCCTTTTCTCATCTTTAATATTGAGATGCAAATACATTCAAGTATTTCAAAAAAATCTTCACTTATTTATCAGCCATCACGTGATCAGTTATAATACTCGTATTTGGCCTCGAGGCAATGGAAACACGTTCCGCAAAAAGTTTAATATCTGTTTCAGCTAGGTAATAGTTTTTTATTATAGCCAAATGAAATTGTGAATAGTCAACACTTAAAATAATACAGATAAGGTTAAAATTTACACAATCATAAATCAAAGTGCGGATCACACAGCATGTTATCTGTTAGAATTCTTAGATGAGATTCTTTTATTTTTGTTTTAATTAATTTATTTTGTTTTTTTTCCCAGATAGAATACAATGAAGATGGGTTTGAATGGAATGAGTACCAACAAGGACTAGTACTTGGGGCGTTTTTTTGGGCACATTGGGCAACACAGATTCCGGGTGGTGTTCTTGCAAAGAAATATGGAACAAAACTCATCTTTGGCTTGGCCAATGTGATTGGATGCTGGATGTGTTTTTTCATTCCGATTTTGTCCTACTGGGACTATAAAGCGCTGATCTGGTGGAGAGTACTTCAAGGTTTGGTTTGTGTAAGTTTGATTTTTATAATAATAATACCGAGGGTGAATTTCTTCTAAAGCCATTGCCAGTGGAATTACATCTTGAAGCGAATATTCAATCCTATCTTCTGGTGTTGTTCTTTTTTAAGTTTTTAATCTATCTCAAATTGTTCTTAAAATAAATGAATCTTTATTTAAAACAGGGTCTTGCCTGGCCAGCAATGCACGTCTTAACCGCCCAATGGATACCACCGAATGAACGGAGTAAATTCGTAACCGCTTACCTAGGAAGTTCCGTCGGAATTGCCCTGTTCTATCCCATGTTCGGTTTCGTTATATCTTGGACTTCATGGGAATGGGTGTATCACATATGTGGTATCGTTGGTACATTTTGGTGGCTCGGATGGTTGATATTCGTTTTCGACACGCCAAACCAGCATCCGCGAATTAGTGAAAAAGAAGTACGTTACATTGAAAAGTCTCTCGGCGGTTCCTCCCATGCATCGCACCACGAAGCTACCCCTTGGAAAGAAATTCTAACGTCGCGTCCTGTTTGGATGAACGTAATTGCACAGTGGGGTGGCATTTGGGGCTTGTTTACGCTTATGACCCAGGCACCAACTTACTTTAAGGTCATTCATCATTGGAATATTAGAGCGGTAAGTTCATATCCATTCACGTTTTTCAACTGTGATACCAAAACAACTGTTAATCATTTTTTCAAATTGTGACAAATATGTTTTTATTATACAAAGGGTACAAACAAAATAAAATAAATATTACATATTAACGACCCAGGGTCCAAATCAAAGCTTTCTCCAAGCGTTTTGTGTGTGCGAAGATTTATATACAATATTGCTCCGACTCGGATTGGCAAATTTGAGAAGCTTCTTATGACAATGTTGGATGGATGTTTTTCAGACTTTCACAAGAAGTCGGGCAGTTGGAAAAAAGGTGTTACTGTGCCCATGCGTGATTTGACCGCTCGGTCAGTACTTCAACGCACTAACCATTGAGCTCGCAAAGAATGGGCTAATACTGGTCAGTTGGTAATAAAACGTGTCGTCCCATTCAGACCGCATCTTTGGAATTTGAAAAACACGAAGTGTTTATTTGAAAAAAATGTGATGTTTTTATTTTAATTAAAAGTCTCCATGTCTATGGAGGTTATCTATATTCGATCAATGACCGCCTCGTGACATTAGACTTTTTGGATTTTCTATGACATTTTGTGATAATACCGGATGAATTTCATCAAAAGGGCGAATCCCGTATTTCAGTTCAGGAATTTATTTTGAGCTATTGGCAAACACCTTTCCTTAAAAAAAACCCCACAGAAAGAATTCCAATGGCGGCAAATTGCAAGATCTTTCTTGATTACTCGGACCACTGTACGGCGAGAACGTGCATTACGGTGACCGAAAAATCCGACACCTTCTGCGCAAAAATCTCAGCATTTCGGTAGTGGTTTCTGACAATGAGCCGTATTCATAAAGAAAAGGATATGCTTATACTTGCAAAATATGAAGCAAATCCTTCTGTTTGTATTCATAATAATTCGAGCATATCCTTTTATTCACATAAAAGTAAATGGGTATGCATAAACTTGACCTTTTACTTCAAATAAAATGCAAATCCTTCAAAAAGTCTGAGTTAGATCAGTAGCAGATTCAACTCGGTAGTAAACGGTGGTGTTATCCGATTTTCAGCGCCATGGCAGATGTTGTGCATGTGAGAGATGGTAAATATTATAAGCCCCGCTTATCTACACTTGTTCGTGATTTTAAAGATTTATACCGTTTTGAAGAGAGAAATTTACAGTGGCTCGCGGACAGATTTTTAGGTACGAATGAAGAAACTCGCGGAGGTGCCTTGTCAAATGCATATAGAATGAAGGTGTGTTTGCGATATCTCAGTGATCCTGGATATCAGAAAGGTATCGGTGATGAACTTGGTGTTAGTTGACAGCATAGTTGCACATGCAACTCATTGGATCAAGTTTCCAACTAGCAAAAGTGAAATAACGGAAGCAAAAGAGTCATGGCAAAGGAAGTTTAAGTAACGACATCTATTGATGTAATCGATTGTACCAACGTAGGGATACTGAAACCAAAACTCTTTGGAGATGAGTACATTAATCGAAAAGGTAATTCTACTCTGAATGTTTAAGACACTTGTGATGCCAAAGAAATTTTTACTAGTGTTGACGTTAGTTGGCCTGCATCTGTACATGACTAGAGAATATAGAAAAATGTACAAGTGTGTCTGAAATTAAGAAATCAAAACAATGTTGTGCTCATTTTTGACAGCGGATTTGGGATAGAACCATGCCTAATGACTCCATATGAAAATCCTACTTCTGGTGCGGAAGAAAAATATAATAAGCTTTTGAAAAAAGAAAGAGTAATTATTGAACGATGTTTTGGACAAGTGATTTCGATAACAACAACAGTAATGAACTACGTTTTCGCCTTCAAGGACAAGAAATCCGAAGAAACTTGAGTATTAAATTAAACAATATTAATGATATGTAGTTTACTTCAAGTGAAAATTTAAGATACCTTTTCAAACCAAAAATACATTAAAAAAATAATAAATTTAAATTTTTTTTTAATTTAATCCAATTATGGTTTGATTACAATTTGAAGTACGATTGTTGCCCATCGCTAACAGTTGTTGCTGTACCTTTCTTTATCATTTCCAACTTCTTTTCATAGTATTCATTTTGCACAACACTCGTCCGGTACTGCTGTAACAGAACTAAGCGTTGAAGTTCATTTGTAATCAGTGCTCTAGTTTCATCTGTTTCATACTTGTCTGTCGCTAATTTTTTGGTGGTAACAAATTTTGTGGTGGTTCAGAGACACCACCACATGCTTCCTCACGAGATACTTTACTGCTTCTTCGTTCATCAGCTAGTTCACTACCTCTTTGCTGTACAGATTCGCCTTCATGAATACCGACCTGGTGACATCCACCGATTCTCCCAATAGTTGGATTGCTGTCACCTTCCATAGCCTTTAGTAAACGCTTCTCCCAATCTAACAGTTTGATCGCTTTATTCCCAGTTTTTTTCAAGTCCGTTTTTTTCTTCAACCTTGTCTTCATATTGTTGATTTTTTTTAACAAACCTTTAGCATCAACAAGCCTACCAAACGTTGCTGCGTATTTATTGGTGAGTGCTCCGATTGCTTCATCCTTCTTTCTTTTTATTTTTGGCACTTGAGATTTTTTCCAATATAACGGGATTATCGGACACACCCTCAGCAGCTGGCACAACAAAAAAATTAAGAGCATCTAGCACAGGGGTGTCAAACTCAAACTCATTAAGCGCCATTTTCCTGTCTCAAATATGACACCGGGCCACATTAAAAATAAAATGCAAATATTAAACTAAGCATATATAAGTAAAAAGTATAGATACAAAGAATGATTTTAATAAAGAAAAAATTTAATTTTTTTTAGTGCAGGGGTATTAAGCCTAAATATTATTTTGACGATCCAGAAACTTGACTTCTTTTCCGCTTCACTATCTCCTCGATGTTTGGTGTCAACGATGTTATATTGATTTTTAAAATTGACTGAAGATGTTCATCTGTAAGTCTTGAACGGTATTTAGATTTATTAATCTTCATTGTTGAAAACATCTGTTCGCACACATATGAACTTCCAAACATGCATAAAATGCGAGCACCATGGTTTCTTAAGTTGGGATAGCTATTTTGATTTCGGTGCTTTACCAACGTCGAACATAAATGGGTTAATAAAAAGAGGAAAGTCATACGTATTGAGCTCGCGAAAATCTGCAAAACGACCGTCAAATTCAGCAATAAGATCAAGCAAACGATTTGAACAAATCTGATAATTTACTCGTATCTGCATTGCATATGCCCATCTCACGAATGCTATGGAAATGGTCAAGTTTTTGTTCACGCAGCTGCGACTCCCACAACTTTAATTTTATTTGGAAAGCTTGAATACTTGAGTACAGTTGCGTAATGATAACACTTTTTCCTTGAAGTTTAACGTTCAAATTATTCAAGTGTTCCGTCATATCTACTAAGAACGCAAAGTCAAGCCACCATTCATCACTGTATTCCATCGGTTTACCCTTTTGAGTCATAAACGTAATAATATGTTTACGCAATTCGAAAAATCGTTTAAGCATTGATCCACGGCTAAGCCACCGAACTTCTGCAAAGTAGGGAATGTCTGAAAATTGTTCATCAAGATCTTTTAAAAATTGTGTGAATTGGCGATGATTTAGTCCTCTACTTCTAATAAAATTAACTGTTTTAATTATGGGATTCATCACATGATCTATTTTCAGTACTTTAGAGGCCAGGGCTTCTTGATGTATAATACAATGAATTCCAACGAATTTTGGTCGATCACTTTTAATTTCATTTAAAATGTTGTTCCGTATTTTTGTCACAACACCAGCATTTTTACCGACCATGGATGGTGCACCATCTCTGGTAATACTGCAGAATTTACTCCAATCCAACTCATAACTTGGTACTAATTGCTCAATTGCTGAGTAAATATCTTGACCTGTGGTATGCACTGCAGCAACTCTTCTGTGATATTAAAATCCTTATCAATTCCACGAATAAATACAGCAAGCTGCGATGTATCTCTGATATCTGTACTTTCATCGGCTGCTAAAGAATACCAGATAAATTCTTTAATTTTATCTTTAAGTTGAAAGTCCAAATTTTCTGATAACTCATTTATCCTGGAAGCAATTGTATTTCTAGGCAGGGGTATTTCTTGAATGACTTGTTTCTGTGGTGGGAATGAAATGTCGGCCACGTCTAGCATGCATTCTTTTAAAAATTCGCCGTCACTAAAAGCTTTTGATTTTTTGGCAATCTTTAATGCGATCGAATAACTAGCTTTCATTGCATTCTCGCTGTCAGTTTTTGACTTTTTAAAAAACGATTGTTGCCCCGCAAGTTTAGTTTTCAAAGATACCAGTTTTTCTTGCCTAATTTCGTCGGTAAATAACTCAAACTTGTCTTTATGATTCGTTTCATAGTGTCTTTTCACATTAAATTCTTTACAAACGGAAATAATCTGATTGCAAATCAAACAAATTGGTTTACCTTTCCATTCAATAAAAAAATACGAAATTTCCCACTTTGACTGGAAAACTCGGCACTCACTATCGACTTTTCTTTTAGTTGACATTGCAACGGTTAACAATTTTCAGTTAACGCACTTTATTAAACCGCCACCAATAATAAACTGAACAAAGTCTCTCTAATCATGGAAGTCTTTTAAATAATGAAGACAGATAAATGACGCGCTTAGTTGCATATTTTCGAGTAAACTAAAACTCCATATAAAAACATAGGGACGGGCTACAGTCCGCTTGGGCGAACTGTTGGATACCCTATTCTTATTCCTATCCCTCATAAGTGGGCGTGACAAAAGTCTAAGTATGGTTGAATTGTTAAGAACGCTCTACATATTTTGTTATATAACATTTAAAGGATTTTATAAAAAAAAAACGCTCCCTAGCTCAAACTTGGGTGTTTCAATAAAATTGTTTTATTTAATTGTGGGCGTGTCAGTAGGCGGATTTAAAAAAAATTAACACATGAGAATAAAGGGCCCCTAGAGAGTATATATTATAAATTTCAGCTCCCTAGCTCAAACTTTGAACTTAAAAAAAAAAAAAAAAATTAATTGTGGGCGTGTCAGTGGGCGGATTTTGAAAATATTTACACATGAGCATAAAGGGCCCATAGAGAGTATATACTATAAATTTCAGCTCCCTAGCTGAAACTTTGGATTTTCAAAAATTAATATACCCTTAGAATAGGGTATAAAAAAATTATTTTATTTATTTGTGGGCGTGTCAGTGGGCGGATTTTGAAAATTTTTTATCCCGAGCAGTTTTAGGAGTCATAGATCATATATAAAAAATTTCAGCTTTCTAGCTCAAAATTCGATTTTTTCCAAAATTTGGTTTTTTTGATTTTGTGGGCGTGTCTGTGGGCGGATTTCAAAAATTCGTAAACTTGATTATTTCGGGACCCTAGAGAGTATATGGTTAAAATTTCAGCTCTCTAGGTCCAGTTTAAAGAACTAATTTTTGGCTACAGACGGACGGACGGACGGACGGACGGACATGGCTAGATCGACATTACTATCGATGCTGATCATAAATATAGTAACTTTTAGGGGTCTACGGGCAATATTAAGGTATGTTACAAACTATGCGTCAAAATTAATATACCCTTAGAGGGTATAAAAAAGTGTGGGGAATACACAATCAAGAAGCTGGTGTGGTTCCCCCCCTAGGGGGAAAAAACGGCAAATACTTTGCTTTGCGCAGCCAGCAAACAGTTCTGCACTTTTCAATTCGTTTTAGCTCTGTTCTTTTCGGAGTAGTCTGTATTCACAAAATTATTGTTCTATTCTATTCTTCCACTCACCGTAAGAAAGGAATCAAATAATTGTTTACATATGTATTTAAAAACACAAATAATGTGTGTTCCAAAAACAATTGCAATGAAACACACTTGAAATTACAGCATTATTGAATTGATGTCGCGGGCCATAATTAATTGTCTCGCGGGCCGGATATGGCCCGCGGGCCGTATCTTTGACATGCCTGATCTAGCATGTCATTCAGCGTTCTGACGAGTCTACCTTTTACTTGTGCTTGAAGGATATCCTCGCAAGTATAAGGTAATCATTATGAATATGAAAAGAAGGAAATGCTTATACTTCAACATTTTACTTTAAAGCATTACCTTATACTTCTACAAAAAAGGCTCTAAATTCAAAGTAGGTGGTCTCAATGGGATACCCTAGATCGAAAAATTCAGTACAATTTGCCCAGCTTTAGTAAAATCTGACTCAATTTTTTTTTTGATTGAAAGTTACGATATTCAATTGATCAACCCCTTGTTAGATTTTATATAAGCAACTAGCTTACCCGGCAAACGTTGTTCTGCCTATAATATAATAATAATAATTTATTTCTTCCAGGATTCGTTTTGAAATGTATTTCAATTCCGGTAGACATTTTTTTAAATAAGAATGAAATAAAATTCAATACGTCATTTTAAACGCAAATTTTATTTCCGATTTAATAAATTCAATTTTGTTTCACATAATAATACAAAGTTCGTCTGATCTTGGTTAATAATAATTTATTGCAAAGCCAACATGTGGACAATATTTTTTGTTTCTGCATTTTCAACGTATACAAACAAATCGATCGTTGGGCTTACCAATTCTGGAGTAGGCTACATATAATTGACCATATGCGAATTCATTACATGAATGTGATTGTACTCGCACCGGATGTCGGACTGCTTTTCTTCGTCTCCCATAAAGTAAATTTGTAGAAATTTCGGTGATTCCGTGGGTAGAGGAAGTAAAGAGTCAATTTTGTGATAGACCTGACCCTGTATCTTGAATGTTGAATTAAATGTGCGCCTTGTCCATCCGTATTAGTAATGATATTGGCCGCGAAGGAAGTCATTTGAAAACAACTATGAAATTTTCTTATTTTTCTTAAAAACAATTTGGAATCTGTGGTGTTGCCATCCATTAAAGTTTTCAGTGGCTCCGGTGGGTTCAATGTAGGTAAAACCACTTTGCCTGATAAACAACACATTCCTGTTGTTTCAGTTTTGAATTTCAGAGCGTGGCAATAAGTGCATTCTTTATCCATGCCACCAATTGAAATTTTTGAATGTGCGCAATATTCGATGTCTGGATCATATTCAAATGCGATGCGATTGAATGATGACAATGTTAGCGCTCTTGTTGTTTGCATGCGTACTCGATTATTCAATTGCACCCCACTTCTATATGAATCCGTAAAACGATTGCGTGATGTTTGAGCTTTAGTTCTCTTTGTGGAAGTCCTTCAATTCGGTGTGCCTCACTTTCAAATGCACGGGTGGTTGCATCGCGCAATCGTGTGTCCTCTCTTGCCGCTTCTTCTTGTTGGGGTGTTAACTACGTTCTTTTTTTTTGCCTATTGCGAATTTGTCGGTCACAACGACCAATATTTAAACGTCGTCGTCCAGGCATTTTTTTTTTTGCTGTATTATATCATTGCAATTTGAACACCTGGATGAAGCAACTTCACAACTTGATTCGGTGACTGAAAGTAATATTCAAGAATCTCTATGGGAGTTAATGCAAGATAAAACTACAATAGTAGTAGCCCATTATGTATGCTAAAAGAGAACATTTTCGTTTGTTATGTTATTGTCGTAAATATCTCACAGCGCCATCTATCGGGTCCAAATTTTGGCAAAAACTTTCTTTTTATTTAAGTAGTATATGGTGTGAATTAGAGCCAAATCGGTCCATAAATAAGAATTTTCAAAAAAGCGACCCAAGCGCCATCTAGGGGGTAAAACATAAACATAAACCATCAGGAGCACCACACGAACATATGGTGTAAATATAAGGTAGATGTCTTCAGTGGTTCAGCCGTGATGGTCGGTCACGCATACGCACGAACGTTTTTATATATTAAGATAGTACACATAGCTATTCAATTGACCAACCGTTTCTTTCTGCTGACCAACGGCCAAGATACACTTTTTCCGCTCCCCGAAATGGGAGGCTAGCAATTCAGTTTATTATCTAAATATTTATTGATTTTTGAATTTTTAACTGTCGACATCAGAAAACTACAAACCAATTGCAGTTGAACAATTGCCAGTTCAAAAGATGTGATGAACATTTTCCAAAACATCCCGGTTTCGATCGTGTAAATCAATGCGTCGAAGTAGCAAATCCACTGCGAGCCCCCTGCAAGTCAACCCTCTTTTCCTGAAAACTCCCGATTTGCTATGAATAAAAAGTGGCTACGCTAATTGTAGTCCAGCAAGTTGATTTGTCGCCTTGTGGTACAGAGAAAATAGTACATAACTTTTAAAATATTAATTCAAATGTTGCCCAAACCTGGTACTACAAGTCTTCAAGCTTCTAAAAAAACTATCCGAAAATGATCTAAGAAAACAAAATCCATAGGCCCCTTACACACACAGCTACTCAAAGAAAACTAAGTTGATTAGTAACTGAAGTCACTTAGGGCGGTACCAATAATACAGTGCGGGCCAAAAGTGACTTCCTAAATCCAGTGATTAATTTCAATAATAAAGCAGTGTAGTTCATTTTAGTAAATCTCCCAAGTTTGTTTGATAAGTGCCTTAGAAAAGAAAAAAAAGAAAAAACAAAAGAGTTATGATTTTTTTCAAATTAGGAAGTCACTTTTGGCCCACCCTAATTTTAAACCAAATTAGTCTTTTTTTCTTTTCATTGGATTACGAACAGTAACTTAATCTACCTGTTGCTGTTATCATACAGGGTGGGTCAACAGTGACTTCCTAAATAGAGTAATTATTTTCAAAATAAAATTAAATTAGTTTGGTCCTCTCTAAATCGCTGTAGTTCATACACATACCTTAAAAAAAAAACAAAAAAAAACAAAAGAGTTATGATTTTTTCAAATTAGGATGTCACTTTTGGCCCACCCTAATTTTAAACCAAATTAGTCTTTTTTTCTTTTCACTGGATTACGAACAGTAACTTAATGTACCTGTTGCTGTTATCAACAGTGACTTCCTAAATAGAGTAATTATTTTCAAAATAAAATTAAATTAGTTTGGTTCTCTCCAAAGTTCATACACATACCTTAAAAAAGAAAATAAAAAAAAAATAAAAACAAAAGAGTTATGATTTTTTCAAATAAGGAAGTTGCTTTTGGCCCAACCTGTACATTTACAACCCCACATCACCCAATTGCTATATGTGTCGGTCGTAAGACCAATTCGTACATACGCGGTGGTAAATCGTGAAAAGCTGGATAAAGTCCAACGTACAGCTTGTCTGTGCATTAGCGGAGCACCCCGAACCACCCTTCCGCAGCAATAGACATTGTCATCAATCCTCATTTTTTTGTTTAAATATATTTCAGCCCTTTGGAGAAAAAAGTGGCAACATTCATTTTAATTTACAATATAATATGTTCGTCTCTTTTTAATGAAAGAGAAGAGTATACGTTAAGTATTTATATATGTCTTTAAATTCTCATAACCTCTTGGATTCTATTCGCACTTTGTGATCAAAGTTTTTGTCAGTCAGCAAGGAGGTAAAATTTAACTTTTTTTTAGCCTTTGCAAACTATGTATTTGAATTGTTAACTTTCAGATTGATATATAGATCGCGAAAGCAAATTAGATATAATTTCGTTGCTCAGCGTATTGTTAATACCAATTGTGAGTTTGTTCATTTTGTGATTGATATCCCCTTGAATATTAAATAACCTTTAAATTTCCACAGGAAATAAAATTGATTTTTCTTCCCAACTACTTGTCAAAGGGAGCGTTTTATTTGATCACCACGATTATGGGGAATCAATTTATATTATTTGGAAAAGCGTTGCAGCAACAGACATTCTGCTACATCTGATACCCCTCGACATTTTTAGCAGGCAAACATTGGCTGTTTGAGTCTCTACCAAGAAACATAGACTATACCATACCATAGTTACAATTCGCAAAGAACTTCTAAATTAATATTCCTTCCAGATCCTTCAGTGATGACGATGCATTTGCGAAAGATAAATCGGCCCATTTCTACACCGATGGGTTAAAAACTAATGATGGGCTAGGTGGAGGCGTTTTCTAAGAAAGGCTAAATTTTAGTCTCTCTTTCCGTCTTCCAAATCATTGTAGCATGTTCCAGGCGGAAATTATGGCTGCAAAAGAAGCCCTGACGTGGCTAAAGAGAAATGCGGTATCCGCGAAGGATCTTCGTATCTTCTCCGATAGTCAAGCCGCAATCTAGCGACTAACCATATCTGGCTAAAGCTGGAGCAGCGACGCTCTAAGTGTCTAAACTCCACTAAACCTACTACATATTAGCTCCACTAGAGGTGTCATTACAGAGCACTGTCTAATAGACAGGCACGCATCGAGGCTGAGGTTTATTCAAACTACCTCTGTAGAAGGTGTAGGACAAGAAGGAGGAAGAGACTACACTTCACCTTCTTTGCACATGTCCTACTCTCCCCCATAAGAGAAATCTCTGTCTAGGTGACTTCTTGCTCAATGATCTAAGTTACTCGGCTAACACTGACGTTAAAAGTCTATTGCGCTTCATTAGAAGCTAAAACTGGTTTAACGAGTAGTGAAAGAAACCCCTAGATTCATGTGGTATCACGATGGATCTAACATTGGTCTAAGTGTGTTGGCTGTAGGCTGGCAGCAACCCCTCATCGAGAGATTTTAAATTGATTTGACAGTTGACTTACCTTAGAATGACTGAAGCCCTCGTGAGATCCAGCTTAGTGTATACTACTGTTCTGACAAAAAGTATACACTAAGCTGGCTAAGCTACGTACCTATGTGTCTGTTAGGACATACCCGTTCGGAAAGAAACTTTCTCCGATTTGTGGGAAATTAAAATTTGTTCCAGTTGAACTGCAGTTTGTTCGGCGATACTTTCTGTTACTTAAAACTCTTTCACCTAGCCAGTCATCTGTGTTACAAGTGTCATATTATCTTGATTACGAACTGGAACAATATTTACCATCCATTATCTTGTCCTATTTAATTTTTAATCGAAATCAACTTAATAATTTTCCTTTTTTTAGACGGGAATTTTGTCGGGCCTTCCGCATCTGCTGAGAATGATATTCGCATATATTTTTTCTATTTTTGGAGATTATCTACTAAGAACAGAGAAAATGTCCAGAACAAACGTTCGTAAATTGGCTACTACGTTTTGTTGCACCGTAAAAGGCGTTATGGTTCTTGCCTTAGCTTATTACGGCCATAACTCGACGGCAGCAATAGTTTTTCTGACTGTTGCAACCATGTTCCATGGTGCTGTCTCTTCGGGCCCACTCGCCAGTATTGTTGATATTGCACCAAACTATGCGGGACACGTACTAGGGATCAGCGGACTGATTGGCGTTCTTCCCGGATTCATATCTCCCGCAATCGTTGGAATTCTAACATTTGAAAACGTGAGTTTTGAAAATTAAAGCTACGAGTACATTTGACCCTTGATTATATTTTTAATCCTTTTTATAGCAAACCTTCGACAGTTGGAAATATGTCTTCATCATTGCTGCCGGAATGTTGATCGGATCCGGTATATTATACGTTCTATTTTCCTCGTCGTCTCTCCAGCCCTGGAATTCTCCGCAGTCTTGCAAAGATGATAAAGAGTTGCAGCCACTTTCACCTGAAAAAGAGAAAGAGAAAATGTCTAAAGAGGGGCAGGGAATTGCTGCACCTCAACATGTGGATACATGAGATGAACCTTATCTTGAAGACTTAAGCCTTTTATTACGTTGTTTATTACCACCGTCGCCGAATTTAAGATTATGTGAAACTTGTTAGGTATATAAATATTTTTAATTCGACTTGTTTAACTTAGACAAATTGAGATACATTTTTGCTAAGGTTTGCTTAAGTTTCTTAGTCAAAATAATATAATTTATAGCAGTTTGATGACTTTGAATTGCTTGTCCTCTATTTGGATCTTTGTGTTATAATGTTCTGGGTTTGCTTGGGTAGAGATTGTCGGGATGTTTTTTTAGGGCGGTTCCTTCCAGTCTACCATAATAAAACCAAAGAAGAAATAATATTTTTTCAGAAACCAGACGACGAGAAAACGCCTTTGAAATGAACTCTTTGTTTTTTCTCCAAATATCAATGTAGCGAAAGGATGGGGACTGGTTAGGGAAGACCTTTTGTTTGGCGTTTTTTTTTTTTTTTTATAATTTGCTTACGCTAAAGGGATTTTTTTTTCTGTTGTTACAGTACCCTTATAATGCTAAGAACACAGTGTAAGCTACTTGGTATTAGAGAGAATAGAGAGATAGGAAATAAGTGTTTGGGTGCAGTTGTAGGGTTTTTCTCCACGGGTGGTGTCTAAGTTACTTAGGGAGATTACGATTTCATGTATTCGTTATAAAGAATGGACTTGGCCGGGATTCGAACGCACGACCTTCCATTCCGTAAGCGAATACACTACTACTGCACCATTGCCACCCGCAAGGTTTGTTTGGCGTTGAAGGACATTTAGAGGGTGTTGAAAGATATATACATTTTTGGGAAATTGTCGTGTGGTATTTCGTATATATTCGCATGGGAGAAAAGTTTTCAAATGCTGCCGGACACGAATGAATGAGATTCCTAAAGGTTTACTTCTACTAATGATGTTGAATCGTCGAATTATTTTAACCAATTAGTTTTTCAACAAATAAAGGAATCGACTTAATTTCGTAAGATACGTAGATATTGTTTGCTTATCCTGTGCCAAACAGCTTCTCGTTGCAGGTTAGTTGTTCGGGATATATCTACAAAAAGTATGTATCATTCGATTAAATTTTATTTAGCATTCTCTATGGCAAAAACATTCAGCTGTTATGCCATTCATTAGGAACAGAATTATTTGATAACATTCAAGATATGTACCTATGATTACCTATCTTAATTTTCGTATTCCTCGGATATGCAATAGCTTAAACTGTCATAGTAGCGGTTGAATAGATTATTTTATATTAAAACTGAGAGATATCCTGCACTTCTTGAACCATTCAAAGTTCGTAGCACCGAATACAATTATTATCATCAAGCAGCGTTCGTTCGCCTCTTTGACAGGTTTGCTTTTTAATTGTTTATTGTTTAAAGCTGTTTTCTTTGCATGTTTTGAATGATTATAACTTATAACCTATTAATTTGCCAGATGCTTTGCGTTCATTTCGACGTGCTAGAAAAACTCGATCACTTTGCGAAAGAAATTTCGTTATACCCTTTTCTAAGGGGATTGTAATTTTGAATAATAGTTTGTAACAAACCTTAATATTGCTCGAAGACCCCTAAACGTTTTTATATTTATGATGAACATCTATAGTAATTGCCGATCTATCAATGTGCGTCCTTTCATTCGTCAATTTTTAGCCCCCAAAACTCGAGCAAGAAAGCTGAAACTTCAAAAATATGTATACTCTCTAGGGGTCTGAAAAAAATCAAGTGAAAGCACATTAAAATGCGCCCACTATTTAAACAAAACCCGTTTTATTGAAGAAATCATTGGTAATGAAAGTCGTATGCCTACGTTGTAAGGTATGTAAATAACATAGGGACGGGCTACAGTCCGCAAGTGGTCCCCCATCTAAGTACTTAAAACGCCCTACGTCGTAGAGAGTATATGGTTAAAATTTCAGCTCTTTAGGCCCATTTTCAGGGCCTAATTTTTGCTGACAGACCGACGGACGGGCGGACATGGCTAGATCGCCATTTCTATCGATGCTGATCATAAATATAGTAACTTTTAGGGGTCTACGGGCAATATTAAGGTAGGTATGTTACAAACTTCCTCCATACAAAGTTTTTAGCTATGCCTGCTTTTTAGGGTAGTGTTTTTTAGGAAACATTGTTTTTCGATGCAATCCTTAACAAAAAAGTACAAAACAAGTTATGTATTACAAAATATGTAGACCACATCCTTCTTAACAATTCACCCATAGATAGGAATATGAATAGGGTGTCCAACAGTTCGCCAAAGCGGACTGTAGCCTTTCTTTATATTTTTCATTTTAACTTTTAAATGAAACTCCCTAAATGTATACAATGAAGAAAAATTTAATATTTACGATATAAAATTTAAATTCTTAAAAATGCGTAATTTACAAAGAAAGAACCATCGAAAAGGTCGTCCAATAGACAGCCAGTACAAGTACCAGTACTTAAGCCCCTTTTTCTAGAACAGTTCCCTTTACGAAAAAAATCGTTGCTAAGCAAGAATCATAGCTTGTTGTGCGAGATTTCGGGGTCTATTTTAACGTTCTCAAATCTAATAACAAGAATTTGGATAGACGAGATCTGAAAATTCAATAAATAACATTTATGTGGGAAATTAGTTGTATCATAAAGTGATGATAATGAACCTGTACCGCACAGAAAAGTAGAGAAAAGATTAGAAAACAGATGTATTTGGTATTCTATGAGTAAAATCTTGCCCGAAAGTGTTCTGTGTTCTGTCACTTTCTGATGCATGAAGCTGTTAAGTATACGATTTTGTATACCCTATTCTAAGGGTATATTAATTTTGACGCATAGTTTGTAACCTACCTTAATATTGCCCGTAGACCCTTAAAAGTTACTATATTTATGATCAGCATCGATAGTAATGTCGATCTAGCCATGTCCGTCCGTCCGTCGGCAAAAATTAGGCCTTTAAACTGGGGCTAGAGAGCTGAAATTTTAACCATATACTCTCTATGGTCCCGAAATAATCAAGTTTACGAATTTTTGAAATCCGCCCACAGGCCCACAAACTCAAAAAAACAAAATTTTGGAAAAAATCTAATTTTGAGCTAGAAAGCTGAAATTTTTTATATATGATCTATGACTCATAAAACTGCTCGGGATATAAAATTTTCAAAATCCGCCCACTGACACGCCCACAATTAAATAAAAGAATTTTATTGAAAAACCAAAATTTGAGCTAAGGAGCTGAAATTTATAATATATACTCTCTAGGGGCCCTTTATGCTCATGCGTTAATATTTTTAAAATCCGCCTACTGACACGCCCACAATTTAATTTTGTCTTTTTTTGAAAATTCAAAGTTTGAGCTAGGGAGCTGACATTTATAATATATACTCTCTAGGGGCCCTTTATGCTCATTTGTTAATTTTTTTTTAAATCCGCCTACTGACACGCCCACAATTAAATAAAACATTTTATTGAAAAACCAAACTTTGAGCTAGGGAGCGTTTTTTTTTACAAAAGCTTCGTTATTTTTTTGATAAAATCCTTTAAATGTTATAAAATATGTAGAGCGTTCTTAACAATTCAAAAATACTAAGACTTTTGTCACACCCCCTTATGAGGGATAGGAATAAGAATAGGGTATCCAACAGTTCGCCAAGCGGACTGTAGACCGTCCCTATGTTTTTTAACTATTTCTGGCGTAGAGCGACTGAGTGAAAAGTGTCAAATTTAGAAATTCAAATTGTACTGATGTGTAATGTTTTGTTTGTTTGGTATAAGATATAAAATTTCTCAGTTAAATGTTAGAAATATTTGCATATTTAGTTAAAAAAATCAAGAGAATAACACGGAACAAGTTTGAATTGTGATTAAATCGACATCAGGCCAGTTTTGTTCTGATCTACGCGGAGTTTTTATTCATTTTGGTAGAAACACATCAACACTTCAACTTGGACTTCAACTTTGACTGTCACGCCGCACGTTTTGAGCTTCAACGCTCAACTTCGACTTCAACGCTAAACCTAAATCCTAAATTCAAGGTTGAAGTGCAAGTCCCAGCAACCTTGAGGCAATGTTTTCAGTTTTCCCAATATACAAATATACAACAATTTCTTGTTTCGCTCTTTTGTCGTGTGTGTTTTGTCGAAGTTGAAGTGTTGATGTGTTTCTACCATTAGACACAGCTGTTATTAAATTGAAAAGCCAATCATTTTCTCGTCGCGAGAAATAATGGATTCTCGCAGTTTGGGTGCGATGGTGTGGATTGTTTTACCAACAATATTTTTTTCTTTGATGTAAAAAAAACAACAACACATTACTTTTTTTGATATTGTACCTATTTATAAAATATTATATATTTATATAAATAATATTGCCCTTAGACCCCTCAGAGTTACTAAATACGTGATCAGTATCGAAAGTAATGTCAATCTATCCATGTCCGTCCGTCCGTCCGTCCATCGGCAAAAATTAGGCATTTAAACTCGAGCTAGAAAGCTGACATTTTAACCATGTACTCCCCAGGGGCCCGAAATGATCAAGTTTAAGAATTGTTAAAAACTGACACGCCCAAAAAGAAATTATTTGAGCTAGAAAGCAGAAATTTTGAATATATTGTTTTAAATGCCCCAAAATGATCGGGAGTTAAAATTTTGCAAACATACAATTCAATAAAACAATTGAAACGAAAAGTCCAAGTTTGAGCAAGGATGCCGAAATTTATGATGTACGAGTATACCTACTCTTTAAGGGCCCTTAGTCTTCGTGTTAGAATATTTTATTTAAATTCGCTTTAAACAATTCCTTTATGTAAAGTTTATTGACATGCCCAACTTTAAGGGCATTTTGTTTTACAAAAACTTTGTTTTTTGGATAAAATCGTTTAAATGCGTTCCTAACAATTCACACCTACTGCGACTTTTGTCACGTCCTTTTCACGAGGGATGGGAATAGGAATATGGTATCCAGCACTTCGCCTTAGCGGAATGTAGCCCTTCTCTATGTTAAGGATTTTTCAACTTTTCTAATAAGGTGTGTTATCCTATCCCGTAAAATATTGTTCAAAACCTTCGCTGGCCTCCTTTTCTTGCTTTCTTAAATATACGAGGGCGGGTCAATAAGTCCGTGACTTTTGGAACAAAACACAGATTTTTTGATAAAAAAATAATTTTATTTTTCAACGTAGTCTCCCTTGAGCTCTATAAACTTTGTCCAACGCTTCTCCAATTTTTTATCCCTTCCAAAAAAAATGATTTGTCGAGGTCCTCAAAATAGGCCTTTATTTGCGAGATGACTTCATCATTGGCGTCAAATCTTTTTCCACCAAGCCATTTCTTCAGGTTTGGGAACAAGAAGTAGTCGCTCGGAGCCAAATCTGGAGAATAGGGTGGATGAGGGAGCAAATCATAGCCCAATTCATGGTTTTTTGCCATGGCAACTGCACATGTGTGCACCCTTGCATTGTCTTGGTGGAAAAGAACTTTTTCTTGGCCAAATGAGGTCGGTTTTTTTTCAAATCGTCATTGAATCGGTCCAATAAGTTGGCATAATATTCCCCATTGATTGTTCTTCCCTTTTGAGGGTAGTCAATGTGGATTATCCCGCGTGTATCCCAAAAAACAGTCGCCATAACTTTATTGGCTGACAAACCCACCTTGGCCTTCTTTGGCGCCGATTCACCCTTAGAAACCCACTGTTTTGACTGTTGTTTGGTCTCTGGTGTGTTGTAATGGATCCATGTTTCGTCCACGGTTACAAAACGGCGCAAAAACTCCTCCATATTGCGATTAAACAACGCCAAACCTTCCTGTGAAGTTGTTACACGATTGCGTTTTTGGTCGACTGTGAGCAAACGCGGCACCCATCTTGCGGAAAGCTTTCTCATGCCCAAGTGATCATTCAAAATTGAAACCACTGAACCATGCGAGATCCCTACGGCTTCCACAATCTCTCGCACTTTCAATCTTCGGTCGGCCAACACCATATCGTGAATTTTTTCGATTGTTTCGGGTGTAGAGACCTCAACTGGGCGTCCAGGACGTTCGGCATCTTCAGTGCTTGTACGGCCACAACGAAATTCAGTAAACCACTTTTTTACCATTGAAATCGATGGTGCAGAGTCCCCATAGTATTTTTCAAGCTTAGGCTTGGTCTCGGTAATGGTTTTTTTTCCCAAGAAATAATGCTTAATAAGCACACGAAATTCACTTTTTCCCATTTTCTCCTCAAATTAGTGAGTAGTCTGATAAAAATAGCTGTCAAACACAAACTAACTGACGCAGCAAGTTTAAATTTTGACAGGAGTCAACTGACAGATGCCTGTTGACAGGAGCTGTGTTGCCGTTTCAGTAAAGAGGTCAGAAATTCAAAAAGTCACGGACTTATTGACCCGCCCTCGTATTTTCACTAAGTTTGTATAAATTAATTTTATCATCAAAAAATATGATGGGCAATAAAAGCAAGCTGTGTTAACATTTTTAAAAAAGCACATTGTAAACGTTTATATTTAATAAAAAAAAAATTATTTTATAAATAAATAAAAAAATATAGATAGAAAGATAAATGTATGGTTCACAGGGCCTAAAACCTAGCTTACCCAACCATTTGCTTTAGCGAAGTGGAAGGGGGATACAATTTTAAGCCAAATCCGAAAGACAAATTTGTGAAGCTTCTCATGACAATGGATACTCTTGGATGTTTGTCAGACGTTCGTAAGAGGTGCGGCTGTAGCAAAAACGTTTAGATGTTACTTGGCCCCGGCGTGCTGTGAACCTGAGACCTTGAGATGATAAAAGGAGTGTTAGACAGAAATAAATGATGCGTAAATTGTGCCTGTCACAAGCAACAGCAACAGAAACAGATTACAGTATGTAGAGTGACAGAAAAGACATCACTGTCACTTAACATACTGCATTCTGGTTCTGTTTCTGTTTTCGTTGGGTGCAAGCGGCGCTTACCTTTGAAAAACGTACTGCGAGAAGTAAACAAAACAATCTAAACATCTTCCAAAGGCGGAATATGAAAATAAAGGCCAAATTGGCACAGTTGGCTTTCTGAAAACAAAAAAAATTCAAACAGATGGTGTTATCCTACCGGAATCACCAACGAATGAGTGTCAAGAACTAATTGAGTTGATTCGAAACCAGTTCCAAATCGATTCCAATGAATTTGACAGCGATGGAGTAGCCCTTAAGCACAGATAATAACATTATAACCTACAAACATTATATTATTATAAATTATATCTGAGTGAGTTTATCACAAACATTAAATTAAAAAACATACAATTTCTTTTTAACACAATACCTGAATTACCTTTAAAATATTATTTTACTACCTACAGATTGTCACCCCACAACAGTTTTTTTGTATGCTTAATTTAATACACTGATGTATCACTCAAATCTAGCTTTTATGCTAAAGAATGATTTAAATTGTCAATGAATAAATAAATTTACAACTCTCATTCTAATGTTATATTTATTATAATATTAATATTCTGTAAGTTGTTATATATTCTCAAAACGGTAGGTAACAACGTCTTTTATTTATTATAAACATAGATTCATCGTCCAGCTACATCGTTTCCCTCTGAGTGCCGAACAAACATTTTTGTAGATATGAGGATGAATAAAAATAATTAAAGAAAAGTGTGAAAGCCAATATGAACAAATTATCTCCATCACATCATCAACGAAGTTGAGGATGAAGAGTGCAGAGCACGAGACATGTGAAATTTCCTACAACGGCCTTGCTTGGATAGAGCCAAATCACGGCTTGGGGATTCAAAAGGACCCTATCAACACCGCAAGAAACATGGTGGTGGATAGATGAAGCTAAAGCAGTGATAATTTTTTTATTTTATTTTTTATAATAAGCGCGGACTAAAGAGATTTGTTGGGACCCTTATAATGTATTACCTACACAGCGCGGGCGTTAAGGAAATTAGGGTGAGAAGAAAAGGAGAGATGCCGATGGACGTTGGTTTTGAATGTTTGTAGGTTATAATTTGCAGGAAATATGGAGCGGGGAAGAGCATTCCACATTCGTGTTGCACGGCTGAGGAAAGATTCTTTAAACTTCACTGTACGCCCAGACACAGGCTTGAGGGTGAACTGATGAGCATTCCTTGCATGGCGGGTATTGCGGTTGAAATGTTCAAGGGGAGGAATGCAACTGGCTATTTCGTTTGAGCACTTATGGTGGAAATAACGATAAAATAACGAAAGGCAGGAGATATTACGACGATGACTAAGAGAGTCAATCGATCTCGCGATGTCTCGGTCGCCAATGAGTTTTATCGCGCGTTTTTGAATTCTGTGAAGTAGCTCCAAATAAGTTATTGGTGCACCCGACCAGATATGAGCGTTGTACTCGAGTTTCGGGCGAATAAACGCCTTATAAATTGTAGCCAGATCAGAAGGGGTGAAAAATTTCTTACAACGCTTAAGGAAGCCTAGACATTTCGCGGCGTTCTTGGCGACATAGAATATGTGGTCATTCCAACGAAGGTTGTCATTAACACACATACCGAGAAAGGAAAGTCTTTCGGTTTCAGCGATGTAAGTGCCATTCATGGATAATGGCAGTGTGTGTGGGTTTTGCTTTAATGACAGGAGACAGCATTGAGTTTTGGAAGCATTAAATTCCACTCTATTGGTTTTACCCCACTGAGTTATGCTGTGAAGATCGGAATTTGATGAGCTTAACGTTGCCGTTCCAGTTCCACACCCGAAGATGAGGAGCGTGACCCAAGAAACGAATATGAAAAGCTGAGGGTACTGTCATCAGCAAAGGAATGGATTGGATTAGAAGTAACAGACAGGAGATCATTTATAAAAATAAGAAAGAGAGTTGGGGACTGAACAGAGCCTTGGGGGACACCAGCGTTTATTTGGTGAGTTGCAGTGGGCCAGTGGGCGGATTTTGAAAATATTTACACATGAGCATAAAGGGCCCATAGAGAGCATATATTATAAATTTCAGCTCCCTAGCTCAAACTTTGGATTTTCAAAAAAATTGTTTTATTTATTCGTGGGCGTGTCAGTGGGCGGATTTTGAAAATATTTATACATGAGCTTAAAGGGCCCCTAGAGAGTATATATTAAAAATTTCAGCTCCCTAGCTCAAATTTTGGTTTTTCAATAAAATTGTTTTATTTTTTTGTGGGCGTGGCAGTGGGCGGATTTTGAAAATTTTATATCCCGAGCAGTTTTAGGGGTCGTAGATCATATATAAAAAATTTCAGCTTCCTAGCTCAAAATTCGATTTTTTCCAAAATTTTGTTTTTTTGAGTTTGTGGGCGTGTCTGTGGGCGGATTTCAAAAATTCGTAAACTTGATTATTTCGGGACCCTAGAGAGTATATGGTTATATATAATATATAAAATAATATATAAATTTCAGCTCTCTAGGTCCAGTTTAAAGGCCTTATTTTTGCCGACGGACGGACGGACGGACATGGCTAGATCGACATTACTATCGATGCTGATCATAAATATAGTAACTTTTAGGGGTCTACGGGCAATATTAAGGTATGTTACAAACTATGCGTCAAAATTAATATACCCCTAGAATAGGGTATAAACATAAAAGAAAACACAACTCCGACGCTAACTAAGCAAGAGTCGTGAATTGAAGATATACGTTAGATTTCAAAAAGAATTTACCGCAGGTGTTATGCCCGTACGGTAATTTGTTTTGGTCCACCAACAAAATCAATAACTCACGTCCCGCTATCCGTCCGATGCTGCCTTTACCCAAGCATTGCAAGTGCACAAACGATAATGGAACGACACTTGCAATACCAATAGTCAAGCAAATACAACAGCGAGAAAGTGGGATGGAGGTCGGAAGGAAAACCCTACGCTGTTGCTTTTTTTTCGCTTTTTTTTTATCAACACTGCCACCGGCCACCGGCACTGGCTCTATGTGGATTTATTTTTTTCTTTTTCCACACACACACTACGCGATTTTGTATTTTTTTTTCTTTTCGCGAACCGTATTGGCGAGCCGGTATATGATTGGTTTAGTGGCATCGAAATTGCAAGCAAAGAGCAACGCGTCCGCACGCGACGGGGCAAACAGCAACGGGTTGTTAGTTTGTTGTTAGCTTCTACAATATTTGTTAAATGTTTCTTTTTTGTATCTGCAGAAGGCGGATCCTTTTTATTTAAACACATGTAAATTATTTGAAGTTCTTTTCCAAATTGATCTATTCTTATTATCCTACCATCCCATTGGCCATTGCTCCATTAATGGAATCTTTATATCCTATTTCTAATGGTATGGACGGGCTACAGTCCGCTTGGGCGAACTGTTGGATACCCTATTCTTATTTCTATCCCTCATAAGTGGGCGTGACAAAAGTTTAAGTATGGTTGAATTGTTAAGAACGCTCTACATATTTTGTTATATAACATTTAAAGGATTTTATCAAAAAAAACGCTCCCTAGCTCAAACTTGGGTGTTTCAATAAAATTGTTTTATTTAATTGTGGGCGTGTCAGTAGTCGGATTTAAAAAAATTTAACACATGAGAATAAAGGGCCCCTAGAGAGTATATATTATAAATTTCAGCTCCCTAGCTCAAATTTTGAATTTTCAAAAAAAAACATAAAAAAAAAATTGTGGGCGTGTCAGTGGGCGGATTTTGAAAATATTTACACATGAGCATAAAGGGCCCATAGATAGTATATATTATGCATTTCAGCTCCCTAGCTCAAACTTTGGATTTTCAAAAATTAATATACACTTAGAATAGGGTATACAATTTTTTTTATTTATTTGTGGGCGTGTCAGTGGGCGGATTTTGAAAATTTTTTATCCGGAGCAGTTTTAGGAGTCATAGATCATATATAAAAAATTTCAGCTTTCTAGCTCAAAATTCGATTTTTTCGAAAATTTTGTTTTTTTGAGTTTGTGGGCGTGTCTGTTGGCGGATTTCAAAAATTCGTAAACTTGATTATTTCGGGACCCTAGAGAGTATATGGTTAAAATTTCAGCTCCCTAGGTCCAGTTTAAAGGCCTAATTTTTGCCGACAGACGGACGGACGGACGGACGGACGGACGGATGGACGGACGGACATGGCTATATCGACATTACTATCGATGCTGATCATAAATATAGTAACTTTTAGGGGTCTACGGGCAATATTAAGGTATGTTACAAACTATGCGTCAAAATTAATATACCCTTAGAATAGGGTATAAAAACACCTCCGTAATCAGGACCGATCTATGTAAGATCGACAAATGATTTTCCTTTCTTATATTTAAAATCACGTTGTGGAAAGTTTAAAATTTTAAGTACTTTCTATAGCTTTTAGACCATTAGCTCGTGAGGCTTGGTTCTTCTCAATCTCCGGATATTGTCTCGTACATTTAAGACGGTTTCTACCTCGGAGTTGATGTGATTTTGCAGTCGCTGATTGTGGGCAGCGTGCTTTCTAACCACTTCCGTCACCATATCTACGTGAAGGTCACGGTGCAAATCGCTATTTCTTATAAACCAAGGGGCATTTATTATTCCACAAGGGCCTTTTTTTTGGAATGTCTGTATGGTTTGAATATTTGATTTCTTTGTGCAGCCCCATAATTGGATTCCGTACGTCCAGACAGGCTTCAATACCTGCTTATACAGCAAGATTTTGTTCTGGATAGACATATCTGAGTTTCTTCCTAGTAACCAGTACATTTTTCTATGTTTAAAGTTAAGTTCTTCTCTTTTCTTTTTGATGTGCTCTTTCCATTTTAGCCTTACGTCCAAGGTCATGCCAAGGTACTTTGCTGTATTGGCATAGGGTACAATTTGATTGTTAATGAATATCGGAAGATTATGTATCTTTTTATTTGTGAAGTTTATGCGAGTTAACTTTGACTGATTGAATTTGATACGCCATTGTTGCGTCCAATCACTTACTCTATTGATTGCGTTCTGCAGTTTCTCTGTCGCCTTCACAGTGCATTTATCACGTGCTAATATTGCAGTGTCATCTGCAAAAGTAGCCATCATGACATTGTTGTCCACAGGAATATCCTTGGTTTACAACAGATATAGGGTAGGTCCTAAGACACTTCCTTTTGGAATACCTGCTTCAATTTTCTTTAGTTCCGAATATTCTTGTTCGTATCGGACTCGGAAGAGTCGATCTGAAATATAGGATTTCAGTATTTCGTAAAATTGACTAGGTAAATCCCTATGTAGTTTATACTCAAGTCCCTTATGCAAAACCTTGTCAAAGGCTTGAGCAATATCTAAAAATAGTGCCGAACAGACTTGTCTTTCTTCCAGTGCTTTTTCTACTATATCCGTAATTCGGTGTACTTGGTCTATCGTGGAATGTTTTTTAATTCTAAACCCAAACTGATGATTCGGGGTTAGATTTCTTTCTTCGATGATTTTGCTAAGCCTTATCAGGAGTAATTTTTCGAAAACCTTAGCCATAATTGGTATAAGGGATATCGGTCTATAAGAAGTTACTTCTGTTGGTGGTTTTCCTTACTTTGGTATAACAATTACTTCAGCAATTTTCCAATGATGTGGGACATATCGGGTCATTAGACATGCGTTTATTATAAATTGTAGTTTTTTTAAGGCTATTAATGGCATTTCTTTCAAGGCCTGGACAGTTATTAAGTCGTAACCTGGTGCTTTTTTATTTGACAGGTGGTGTTGACACATGCTTCTTACTTCTTTGAGCGTGATAAGGGGGATTTCAGCTTCATCCCTTTTATCAACAAACTCAAGATTTTGAGTAGCTGTACTGTCATGCATACCCCTCCTGAACTCTCGAGAATCGGTGATAAGCTCGGTTAGCTTGTGCTACTAATATTACATCTGCCTCAATACGGCGTGTCTGAAATAATACTACATAAGCTTCTCTATCTTCCCCATTCACCAATCGATCCTTTGCTACGACAGGACCTGTTCATCGGGGGGCGCTTTGGTAGTTGTTTACAAAATTGCCCAACACCCAGAACCCCAAACCCAACCGTGTTGGAAATAATATTGCTCTTTTGCGAGAAAAGATTCCGTGAGATCAATAATATCGTGCAACTTCTTTCTTTGGTGGACATAACTAATGCCCGTTTTAACCAGTAGGGATGGCGGTTTTGCAAAGTAACCGGTTGTTTTTTTCCCTCCAGTTTATTCGGTCGGTTTTTTTTATTACGTTACAAGTTGAAAATAAATTTATGAAGTTATAAATTAAATAAAAATAAAATAAATTGAAGAGGTTCAACAACTCAACTCAACAAACTTTGAAAACAAAAACAACAGCGAGAAAAAACAGTAACAAATAACAAGAAGCTAATTAGTGAAGGAATGAAAAAGCATTATCCAAAAGTAAGTACATATGTGATGGTCTTTTTCACCTAAGGTCGTGGTTAGGTCGTCGGAGGACAGGGTTTACCAAAGAAAAGACGAAACTTTGGGTTTGGCTTTGGAGTACCGAAAATCGGGGATCCACAAATAAATCCTTTTATTATTTTCGTTTGTTCTTATAATAGGTTACAATGGTTTTGGGGGAGAACCGGGGATTCGGTTGGGTAAGAGGAGGTAACACGTCAGGGTAGGGACGTCTAACGACTCAGAGAGTCGGACAAGCCTCCTCACCGCGTTGCTTCAGATCGGTCACGGCGGATCGGGCCTTAAGTCGTAATGTCTACCCTCTCCTAAGAGGTGAATCGGAAAGCCGTAATACCTGGTCCGATCGGATCTGAGCAATGGTTTCGGGGTGCGATCTTATTATCAAAACCTGACGTAATCTGGACGGAGGATCGGGCTGTAATACCGGTCCGCCAGATTCTATGAGGCTACACGGTATATTTCGGGATGTCTTACTTTGGTTCAGGATTTCCGAAGACTTCCCTGGTGATGATCAGCAGCTTATGATCGTGGTATTCCCAAAATCAGGCCATAGAAAATCACGTCGACTGCTCTACTAGTTTATTTTCCTGCAGCGAGCCAGTGTGCATTATGTCGATGAAGCTAAATTCTGGCCTGCATTTCCTCAATCTAGTCTCTGGTCGTATTTGCTGGTATGCGGTGATCAGGGTCGGGTGGTCGGTGAACATGATGATGTCTGGGCGCACAGTGGTGTCATTCAGGGGCCCACCGGATTTGGTCAGCGGAGCCATTCAGGGGCGATTCGGGTATCGGTAGACGACATCGGCCGGGTAGCTGGTTGGGCTCCGTGTGGTAGTTGTGGGTGGATCCACAGTAAGGTCGGTCAGGGGCTGCCGGTGAGGTCGTCTGTGGGGTCGGTCAGGGGAAACATTTCTGGACATTATGTTATAAGTGTACATTTTCAGCGATTTCGCCTTCTTACCACTACACTCACTATCTTACGACTAATCAGGTTTAAAGAGAAAGTGAAGCGGTCGAAAATGTTGCGAATAAACGTGACGCGAGCCAGAAGAAAATGTATAGGTCGTGTGAGAGAACGAATATTTGCATACGGAGGAGTTTTCAGTGTTCTTTGAATTTTTTGCTGGTGTGTAGTAAATAACCGCCACCCAGATTAAATTCACGGGGAGTAGGTTAGGGAAAAACCTAAAACAGTGAATTGAACCATTAACAACCAAAATTCATGCCCCAATCGATGAAATAAAGTCACTTATGGGTATAAATGTGCGAAGGTGTGCATCCAAAGAGAAGTGCAGCAGTAGTCATAAAGCAGAACAGGTAGTATCAGTGTTTTGTCGAGCTCCTTTATCTTTGTCTTCCGGGTTAGTAGCTTTCAACCCATTTGTTTTGCCAAAAGGAATTTGCAGTACTTTCCTTATGTTATTCTTCGTCGATACAAGGTGGCGCAAAAGTTGTCAGGTGGCGCAAAAGTTGTCACCCGATGTTCTTTCGCTGTAATTTTTTTTATGAATGAAAAACTTTGGTTCTGCTTTTGGATTATGTTAATTGGTGTCTTAAGTTTTTTCTGTATCAGTTAACTTCATGTCAAAGTAGAATGTACATTTGCCGCCATTTGCAAAAATTATAGCTTCTTCCGATAGGATGATGACTTTTGTGCCACCCTGTACTAGCGTGTTATTCGTGGGGCTTATGTTTACGTCTCCATCTCCTTCGTCATTGGACAGATATTGGGCTCGTAGGATTTCTCCTTTGAACATGATACAACCATCTGAGCCGGGCGAGCTCCATTTTCTGTGCAATGTACTTACGTGTGATTTGACATCAAACCGATCTGCAACCTGACGCGTGCACACGCATTTTAAAATCGCTCCGCGTTGTGGTATAAGGAAAACCACGATAAAACGAAAATTTACTCATTAACATTGTTTAAGTAACATTATATAAAAAAAATTACCAAAAAGTTAGTCATTTATTTAAACCCTTTACTTTTAAAAAACCTAATTTCAATATTATAATTATATATGTATGTACATATGTATATGTATTTGTCAAATCGATTCTTTAATTTTTGTCTGCTTATATGCATAAATAAATAAGGTACTTTTTCTTTATTTAATTTTAATTTAACAGAGCTACATCTTGTTTAATAAAATGTTTAAATTACGTTTAACCCCACAAACTAGGAATTTAAAAGAATTAAAAAGGATCATTCGCCTCCACTCTTACATCGCTAAAAAATGAATTCCTGTTATCTTTCTTCTTTTTGTAATGTATTTTAAAATTGTGTCATTATCCTATATAGGCTTAGATGAAGCACAAAAAAAAACGCCTAAATTTGACTTGGCAGCACTATCCTAGTTGACATACGTTTGACATCGCGAAAACGTCACTGTCACTCGGTTCATAATAAGCTAGGCGACATTGAAAGAAATGTTGAAACCGGAAAATATTAATCATAAACCAACTGATAAAAACAAATCTCTTCAAGTAAAGTACTTCGTGGAAACAGCGTCCAATTTAGCCCTTTACTGTCGAAATGCCATTGCAAATCATTCGGCAGATCACCATGCAACTGGAATACTTTTCTCACCCTGCATTACAGATTCTATTCAGAGGTAATAGGGCCAATTGTTCTGGTAAAATATTTGCTTATTTTCTGATAATTACAGAAATGAAAACCGCTGTGGAACTCTTGAAAATTCTCCAAGTCTCTGAATAGTTCTTATTCAACTGAAGAACTCAGTGCGTGGAGTACTTCAACCGGCAGAAATCATTTTATGACAATCTTTTGCGACAGCGCACATCCCTTTCGAATAGTAGTCTCGACTCTGGTTGTAAGTATCTTGTTTAGGACAACATTTATCACTTTAATATGTGTGAATATTTCTTTCAGCACGTACAAATTTCGCAGAACTTTCCGAGCAATTAGTTGAGAAGCAAAATGAGCTGAATTACTGTGCATTTATAACGAAACTGTGTTTATATCTTTTGTGGACGCACCTTGATTTTTATATTAGAAGAACAATTCCGGTTAACACTTTACAGTTTAACAAATCAGTAGTGATTCCATCGGAAAGTAAATTTAAATATTTGTGCTACATGGAGCGACAATTACTAATAAAATCTTTTAAGGTTTTGTTTCATCGTCAGCTGAAGCAATTTGGCGTGTTTCCTCCGATGACACAGCTATCTTAAGAAGAGCCTTGTTTCAATATTCAATGAAACCTTCTGCAAACAACTGATTTCAACAGCACAAACCCAGGCAGTGGCGGACAAAGAATTCCTGAAGCTTTGTTAAGGCGTATTAAATGTTTGATACAGTTTGTTCCCGTTAATTAAATAGTTAAGTTAACAGTGTTAATTTTGTTGTATCCTTTTGTAATAATAAAGACAGTTCGATTTTCAATACTATTGGTCCATAATTTCAGCTACACCCGCCATGAAGCTGTTGGAGTGTGCGCTAAAATTATTCCATGGAATTTCCCTGTTCTCATGATGGCATGGAAATTGGGACCAGCTCTTGCCACCGGCAATACCATAATCCTTAAGCCCGCTGAACAGACTCCATTAACTGCACAGTTGTGCAATATAAACAACTGGTTAAGGAAGCGGGCTTTCCCGAAGGAGTTGTAAATGTTGTTCCAGGCAAAAGACAGCTAAATTAGCTAACCACCTTAGGTTAGGTTAGGTTTTAGGTGGCTGTCGGCAGAAACCGACACACTTAGACCAATTTAGGTCCATTGTGATACCACGTATGTATTATCTACCTCAGCTCTGTAGATGGGACTGGCCAACGGCACGCGGTAGTTCTCGAACGCTCCCCATCTACGTACTAACCGCGCCCAACGTCGTTTAGCTAACCACCTTGATGTGGATAAAGTTGCCATCACTGGATCCAACGAGGTTGGTAAATTAATCCAACAAGCTTCAGCCACATCTAATCTGAAGCAAGTTACTCTTTAACTCGGTGGTAAGAGTCCTTCATTGAAGACAAGATTTACGATGAATTTGTCGAGCGTAGTGCAGAGCGCGCTAAGAAGTCAACCGTTGGCAATCCTTTCGACCACAACAACGAGCAAGGACCCCAAATAGATGAAAAACACATGGAAAAAATCCTTACATTAATTGATACTGGTAAAAAGGAAGGAGCCAAGTTGGTTGCTGGAGGCAAACGTAAGGATCTCGCTGGATATTTCGTTGAACCAACTGTCTTTGCTGATGTTAAGAATGATATGACAATAGCCCAAGAAGAAAACTTTGGACCTGTCCAACAGTTGATTCGCTTTAAAAACTTAGATGAAGTTATCAAAAAGGCTAATAAGAGCGAGTATGGTTTAGCTGCTGCGGTTTTCACAAAGAACATCGACAAGGCCAACTACTTGGTACAGGGACTACGTGCTGGTACAGTTTGGGTGAATACATACAATATTCTAGCAGCACAGACTCCATTTGTTGTATACAAACAGTCGGGTCATGGCCGCGAAAATGGAGAGTATGCTTTACAAAACTACACGGAAGTTAAGAGTGTTATTGTTAAAGTTAATGAGAAAAGCTCGTAAAGAAAGCGAAATGGTATTATTTTTTTAATTTTGTAATAATAAATGTGAAAAACTATTTACGAATCGTTTCGTTTTATGATTGAAATGCTGATAATAATATGTAATTGAATGAAGCGCCGCGTCGGTGGGAATGATTCACCAGTATTTTTGGCACTTGGCTCACCTACGAGTTCATGTGAAGAGTGTCATTGGTACGTTGTGCAAAGGTATTTAATACTTACCAACACGCAACCTATAGCATGTACGAGAGGTCAGAAATTCAAAAAGTCACGGACTTATTGACCCGCCCTCGTATTTCGAAAAGAACTGACGCTAATGAAATGTACATGGATAAAATAGTGCTTACCTGCTGTGCATTGGTTAATTTAAGTCAGTCCGTAGCAAATTCAACTTTGCAAAGTGCAGATTAAGAATTAATGAAAAATCAAGTTTTTTAATTAATTCGGTTTTTTATTGAAGCAAATGTGTAACTCGTGCGGTTCGAATTGTAAATTATTAATTTAAGTGAATAAAATCTTAATACAAAAACGGTCGTGTTTGGATATCGTAAGTCGAACTAGTGGATGTGCCTTCGGGCACATGTTCGCATTTTTTTGATATCCTCATCAAGGATAACCATAACTGGCGCCCGAGCAGGGACCGGCATTAAACCAGTGTCCTTTACGCCTGTGGATCTGTGCTAGACCAATACGCTCTATAGAGTGCACGTCACTGTTACCATGGGAACACAGTTGACCATTTTGGAATAAAAAGCACAAACCTTCAGCATACCCATGAGAACATGCGGATATCCTAGAAGGCTACAGGATACGGTGGTGATGGTTGATCGTGCCATTAGTAGGTCGCTTGCAATTATAAACGCTTGCGACCAAACGGGACAAACACGACACCTCCCGTAAATGCCGGTTCCAATAAAAACCTTGACCGTACTAATCATTCGTTTTCCTTCTCCTCCCTACAGTGCAACGAAATGCAACTGGTAGGATTCAAATTAATGTGAGTGAAGAATTCCTTAAGAAAATTTAAATCTGTGCCGAGGTCTCGAGAACCTAGTAATTTATCACTCGCTTAAGCTAAAATAAGTGAACGGCAGTAGTACATAAAAATACTCTCACTCAATCCCGAAATATGGTTCAGTGAATCAAATAAATTAACAACGCAGTTCCTAAAAGCGTTAGTGAATAAAGTAAAAGAAAATATATATTCACCTAAGTGAAAATAGGCATTGCATTGAATCAAAAGAAGGAAAAAAAATTATTATCAAAAGGAACCAATAGTTCCAACCCAGTGTCTAGTAATCAATAAATTGTTAATTGCCTAAGACAAGTGCAGTAGAATTAAACTTGAATCGAAGGAAGAAAAAAATTATTATCAAGAGGAACCAATAGTTCCAACCCAGTGTCTAGTAATCAATAAATTGTTAATTGCCCAAGATAAGTGCTGTAGAATCAAATTAAAATATAAGTAAAATATAAATCCTATTTTGTGTGTGTGTGAAAAAAGAAAAAATCAAAAAAAAAAAAGAATAAGTTTGATTGATTAAATAAGGCATAATTGGAAGCCCTTAACCCAGGTAACATCTCTTGAATATATTTATTTAAATCACTATATTGAATATTATAAATATCTAACGAATATGGAGGAAACCAGAAAAACTCTGTTGGAACTCACAGGTTCTGTTAATGCCATATTAGAGCAAATAAGAGGTTTCGAAGGACGCCTTCAGCGCCTCGAAAGTACTGGTGAACCAAGGGACACCGCGACTAACGAACCCGTCCAGCTTTGTGGTCCTAGGACCGAAGACGAACTTAGGAAAATATGCAGGTTGCCTGACTGTGTCAAAGAACTACAGGTTTTTAATGGTGACCCCACACAGTATGTATCGTGGATACATAACGTTGAGGGAATACTCAAAGATTTTGAGATAATAAAAAGCAAGCCTATGTATCGCGCAATACTTTCCCACATAAGGCAAAAAATTAGAGGAGGCGCCGATACGGCTTTGGTGTCCTATAATATATTTGATGATGATTGGTGTGCCATCAAAAAGTGTTTGTCGTTGCATTATGCCGACAAACGGGATATAAGAACGTTGGAACACCAGCTTAATCAATTATCGCAGAGGGGTTCGAAGTTAGACGAGTTCTACGCGACGGTGAACCACCAATTTTCATTGATTATTAATAAGATCAAGACGGAATTCTACTCCGCGGAAACTGTCGGTGCGCTGGTGGAAACTTACCGAAACCGCGCGCTTGACGTCTTTATTAGGGGCTTGAGCGGTGATTTATCAAGGATGCTAATAATCCAAAAGCCCAAGACTCTACTAGAAGCCTACACGGCATGTCTGGAAATTCAAAATCTGGACCTCCGGAATAAGTCTATTCACATGCCCAACGTAGTAAACAAGGTGACAACACCGTTGAACCAAACAGTTGGATTTGACCAGAGACCCAATTTTAATCAAGCGAAGTTTACTAGGAAGTTTGGTCCTAGACCCAACCAGCATCAGAATACATCCAATAACGATACTCCTCCGAGGCCCAGCGCGCCGAAGCCTCACCAGAAGATGGAGGTAGACCAACAGTCCCAATCCCGCCAGGTAAATTATATGAATCGGCCGCAAGTCAGTAACCCCTTTAAGCGGCGATCGCGTTCCGATAACTACCCGCAACAGAAACATCAGAGGATGTTTAACATCCAAACGATGGAGGAAGAGTCGACCGCTCCATATTCTGAAATGGCGGAAGAAAACGAAGAAGAAGTAAATTTTATGAGGGACGCCTATCCAGCGTACCTTATATAGAATATTTTATAGGGGATGGGACGATGCTTAAGTTTCTCGTCGATACGGGGGCAAACAAAAATTTTGTCAGCGCATCTGTCCCAGGCAGGCCTACACGCCTGTCAAAACCATTTGTAGTACATTCGGCAGCTGGCAATGTTACAATTAAAGAAAAATTTTGTGGCCGCTTCTTTCAGAAAGTCGGAAACGACACAGTTTTGACATTCTATGTCCTGCCGGGACTAACGTCCTTTGATGGCATCATCGGAGATGATACATTGAAAAAACTAGAAGCGGTAATAGACAGAAAGACCAACATCCTAACCCTGAAGCCAAATATTAAGATCCCTCTGAAGGGAAAATTGTCCGAACAAGTTAACATAACCCTAAATAACCTAGATGAAAGTCTCTCCGAAAACACGAAGAGTCGGCTTAAGGCGCTGGTAAAAAAATACAATCATATTTTTGGCCCAATTTCTGACAGCGAGGTCATTAATACTACGGTAATAGCAGAAATCAAAACGACCTCTGCTGAAGCTATTTACACCAAGAGCTATCCTTACCCTGCATGCATGCGACAGGAAGTGGAAAAAGAGATCAGTAAACTGTTAGAGGAAGGAATTATTCGGCCTTCAAAGAGTCCGTATAATTCACCAATTTGGGTAGTACCGAAAAAACCTAAACCAACAGGAGAAAAGCAATACCGCATGGTCATTGACTACAAGCGGCTCAACGCAGTAACGATTTCGGATACTTACCCAATACCAGATATCAATTCCACTCTCGCCAGTCTTGGTAATGCCAAGTATTTTACGACGCTCGATCTTACGTCGGGATTCCATCAAATTCCGATGAAACCTTCTGATATCCCAAAGAGAGCCTTCTCAACCATGAACGGGAAGTATGAGTTCCTTAGGCTTCCGTTCGGTCTCAAAAACGCGCCTGCTATCTTTCAGCGCATGATTGACGACGTACTTAAGGAGCACATAGATAAGATCTGTTACGTCTACATCGATGACGTAATTGTCTTCGGTAACAGCGATGACGATCACCTCAGGAATATTGAGACAATCTTCTCTAGGCTGCGTGAGGTCAATCTAAAAGTGAACCTAGAAAAGACAAATTTCATGAAAACGCAGGTTGAATTCTTAGGGTATGTAATAACACCCGACGGAATTAAACCTGATATGAAAAAGGTTACCGCTATACAGAGAATTTTGGCACCCGTAAACCTTAAGGAACTGAAAAGCTTCCTTGGGTTGACTTCGTACTATAGGAAGTTTATACGCGACTACGCGAAGGTCGCCAAACCTCTGACGAACCTCACGAGAGGTGAAAACGCCCAAGTTAAGGCGAACGCATCCAAACGTGTTCCCATCACGCTTGACGACAAGGCGTTACAAGCCTTCAATGACTTGAAGCTTCTGTTAACATCATCGGAAGTTCTTGTATTCCCTGACTTCGAAAAGGCATTCAATCTTACCACTGACGCATCTAACTATGCGATAGGAGCCGTACTATCCCAGGGAGAAGCGGGTACAGATAGGCCTATAGCCTACATTTCCCGTTCCCTCAATAAGACCGAGGAAAATTACGCAACTAATGAAAAGGAAATGTTGGCGATAGTGTGGGCTCTAGATAACCTGCGGTCATATGTCTACGGTGCGAAAAAGATCAGGATCTTCACTGATCATCAGCCTCTGACCTATGCTTTGGGTAATAGAAACTATAACGCAAAGCTTAAGCGTTGGAAGGCACGCATCGAAGAATACAATTGCGAATTGATCTATAAACCAGGCAAGTCCAACATTGTGGCGGACGCCCTTTCCAGATTGAAGACGGAGATCAATCACTTGTCTGACTCTGCAAACGCAGAGCCTACACAAAGCACTAGCATGGTAAATGAAGGTTCCTTCACGGACACCGCCGACGAAGGTAACTCAAGTACAGAGACCGCTCAAGACAGTAATTCACATACGGACACTGCCAGTGAGGCGGAAACTATGCATAGTGCTCAGCAAGACGGGTCTGACCTTATACCTCACGTGGAAGCGCCACTAAACGTCTTCAAAAACCAGATCATAGTCAAAGTCGGCAGGGGGTTAGAAATTCATGAAGAACCTCACCCTGGGTTCTCGCGTCACTATGTCGCTGTAGAAAATCCAACGAAGGCAAGTCTGGCAAACATCCTGAAGCAAAAGCTTCAACCAAACATTATCAATGGCATTAAAATCCCTGAGTCCTGCCTTGGCCTACTCCAAGAGATCTACTTGGAAAATTTTGTTAACTACAAAATAAGAGTAACACAAAGAGTAGTCGAAGACGTTAAGGACGAGGAACGGGTCGCTTCCCTTATCACCAATGAGCACAGTAGAGCACATCGCAATCCTAGGGAAAATAAAGAACAACTCCTTGAGAAGTATTATTTCCCCAGGATGGCAAACCTCATAAAGAAATACACAAGCACCTGTGAGATATGTAAAACTAACAAATACGACAGACACCCCTTCAGACCCGAATTTCAGCCTACACCCATTCCATCGTATCCGTGTGAAATATTACACATGGATATAATGGAAATCCAAAACGAGAAATTTATCAGCTGCATCGATAAATTCTCCAAGTTCGCCAAGCTATTCCATATCAAGAATAGATCAACGCTCCATTTGAGGGACAAAATAACAAAAATCTTGCATTATTTTACGGTCCCTAAAGCACTGGTCACAGACAATGAACGTAGCTTTCTTAGCCCAATTATACTGAACTTTATCAAAGAATTGGGCATAGAAATCTATCAGACACCAGTGCATCGTAGTGAAGTGAATGGGCAAGTGGAGCGATTCCATTCAACAGTATTGGAGATTTATCGATGCCTTAAGACTGAATATAAAGGGTTACGAGTAAAGGAGCTAATAAATATATCCGTGTATAGATATAATAACAGCATCCACTCCGTAACCAAGCGAAAACCTTCCGATATCTTTTTTAACAGATATCAGAGGATTAATTACCAAAACCTTGTGGATTTCCGGGTCAGAGTTGATCGGGACTTGAAGGGGGAAATCGAAAAGAAACAAAAAGCGGCAAACCTGCACCGCAATAAAAAAAGAACAAGTCCTAAGACTTACAAAAAAGATGATGTTGTCTATAGAAGGGTTAAGGGTATCCAGGCAAAAAACAAGCCTATATTCAGGAAAGAAATAGTCGCCCGAAATAACAGGGTGACAGTGACTACTGCCGATGGGCGAAGAGTCCACAAAACACACCTGAAAAATTTGTGAGTCAAATTTGTTTGACATTGTTAAAATTAAGTACACACAACTTCAAAAAAAAAAAAAAAAAAAAAAGGAGAGTGTGCATACACGAGCATGTAAGACATATTAACTAGCACAATACAATTTGCACTATTACGATTTATAGATTAGTAAGTTTAAGATATTTAGCGCACTCCAATTTGCACCCTTATCATTTATAGTTTAATTAGTTTAACGTCCTGTAAAATTTTAATACGTACTTCAATAAAATATTCTTTATCCAATATAAATGATGCGTTCTAACCTCTAACCATATGAAAATTCATATCGTAGTCCACGCTTACATCACACTTGTTGCATACGCTTATACATGTCCTATCCTTAAAGCACATCTAGAATATTCGCACATATTTTTCAGAATAACTTTGCTAGCCACGGCCAACGGGTTCCAGCTATTCAATTATGAAACACCTATCGTTTCAATTAAAGACGGACAGGGCCGAATCATAGACGGATATTTCAAGTTGGTACACGTGATTGACCTGAAGAACCTTGAACACATGGTAGAAGAAATAACGAGCGCAGTAAATGCTACCATCAAGGAATCAGAAAAGAAGGCGATAATTACATTTAATTTAACACAAATAAATGACCGCTTAAGCCTACTGAAAGGCGGGCCCCGCAAATCAAGGAGGTCTATCAACTGGATTGGCTCAGCCTGGAAGTGGGTTGCAGGAAACCCTGACGCTGGGGACTGGGACAAAATCCTCCAGAATGAACAAGGAATAACGGAAAATAACAATCACCAGTATAAGATTAATGAAAAACTGTTTGGAACTACCAAAGAGATAACTGAAAATATTAACTGGATGATTACCAAGTTCAACAAGATCAAGGCAACCAGCACGGAAATATTCGGGCAAGATATTTTGAACCAAATACTGATGATTAAGGGAGAGGTTAACGATATAGTTCGTGCATGCCAGATGGCAAAAAGCGGAATCGTTAATACCAATCTTTTAGATAAGCAAGAAATAAGAAGGATTATCAGCGAAATCGAAACCTTGCCATACATAAATGAAATCCAGGCAATTGAATATGGAAAACCATCGGTCTTTTCAAACAACACAATATTGCTGTACGTCCTTTCAATGCCAAAGGTGAGAAAAGACGAGTTCAACCTGCTGCTTACCAGGGCATCAATCGTCAATAACAAACAGCTCGACTTGAAATTCCGCAAAAGGCTGGTGAGCCACAAGGAAACGTTTGGAATAGTAGACCACTGTTTTTCGATTAACAATTCAACGATATGCGAGGAGCAGGCTCTCCAAAAAATTCCTGAAGACGACTGCAGACCACGAATCCTCAAAGGAGGACATGCTTACTGTACTTTCCGAATAAACAGCAAAGAGATCGTTGAACTTGTCAAAGATGATGCAATTTTCCTAACAAACTTCAAGGGCGAAATGTTCTCAAATAATATTTCATACCCCTTGACAGGTACATATGTTATCAGGATGATCAACGAAAGCATCCGCCTGAAAGATAAGTTGTTCTCGAGCAGCACTAGTACGGCCATACAGGTTTTACCTTCGGTACATGCGAACATCACTACTCAATCTGACAAGATTGACCTGGAGTATGTGCACAACCTCAGCGTCGCGTCGCCAACATTGAACGCCTTGATGACCTTACGGAGAAAACGATGATATCCTCTGTGACGGATGCTGTAATTTTCTTGATGGTCATACTTACCGTATGTTTTATTTGGCGGAAAATCTATGGAAAAGTAGGACTCCCAACGGCGAACTTACCGGTTGCAAGGACAAGCGCCTCGGACATTGAGCATCGACCACGGGTGTCCTTTCCACATCTGACACAGACCCCGTTGCCCGTCTCTGTCTCCGCATACGATCTACGGGACGTAGATTTTTGAAAGGGGAGGAGTTAACACGAGACATCTGTTTCAACATTCCAAGATCAGAACAGCCAGTCACCTGGGAATGGCTGCGTCATCACTTTCATGAACAAACATGTTCCCACAGTACCAGGGCGATGGAATCGGATTGCATGCACGCGCAGTGCAACTGACGGATATGACACCGGAGCATATTTGACTAATCAGCAATTCACATCGTGGGACCAGCGGTTTCCCAACGGGAAATAAAGATATTTAGAGTTAGTGCTATTCTGGATTTAAGGAAGTGCGGTTCGAATTGTAAATTATTAATTTAAGTGAATAAAATCTTAATACAAAAACGGTCGTGTTTGGATATCGTAAGTCGAACTAGTGGATGTGCCTTCGGGCACATGTTCGCATGTTTTTGATATCCTCATCAAGGATAACCATAACTTGGATAACTTTAAGGAATTTATAGCTTTACAACCAAAACAGTAAATAAAAAGTTATAATACAACGTAAACTTCAAGTTCTTTTCTTTCCAATGCTAGCTCTTTCTTGCTCAACACTGAAAATACAGTATCGACTTCCTTCACAACTAAACCAGTTTGTGTTCCTGCAAATAAATTTAACAAAATTATTCACAATTGCTATCAAGACAGTATAAACATTTATTACCAATTGATTTGTGAGAAGTCTCTTCTACTTAATCAGTTTGAGTTCCTGCAAATAAATTTAAAAAGTAGCTCATAATCTTATTCAATACAGAATAAACTTTACCAACTGATTTGTGACAGGGCTCTTGCACAGCTCTTGCGAAAATTCTTCCACAGCATCTGGTTCAGTTCTTCAGCTTGCAGGGTCAACCTCTTTTATTCGAAGTAAATAAGTAACAAGTGTATTTTTATTGTTATGGGTAAGTAAAATAGATAAATATATGTGTGTACATACCATTAGGTTCCATAGAGTAAATTTGTATTTCCCTTAGCGCTCTTTCACACGTTGACAGTACAGATTAAATCGACTAGCTGCAAGTGTTGGGTTCGATTCACTGGCGTATCCCAAGTGCAAACAAGCAACCCAGTCCAGGTCGAAATGATCACCATGATTCGCACATTTCCTAAACAGTAGATATTTTGCAACCGCTATGGTTTTATTTTATTTTAAATGTACAAACATGTCTGAAATAAAATGCTTTTATATTCTGTTTATGGCTTTTAACCATTTCGTGTGTCTTTCCTCAGACAGAGTTTTAAGTTTAGTGCTTTTCATTCTTATTTGAGGAATGTTGTATTTAGATGTATAAAATGTATGTTTAGAAAACTTTTCAACTTATTTGCTTCCAAACAAAAATATTTTTGTCCAATAACGCCCTCATTACGGCCGATGATTTAATTTGGATTTTAATTTCATTTGGTTGAAATTTCGTGTCCGTAGGCAATTTATTCACTACTGCTTTAATTATAGAAGCCCAAATCTGGACAGAAACTCATCTTATAATGAGTTTGATGCTCTTTCCGACTCGATTACTAGAATTGTAACTATTTATTCTCGTACTGAAATCGTCGTTGCGGGTGAATTCAATATAACCAATTCAAATTGTCTTCGATATTCTGGACACACAACACCCGAAGTACAAAAGTACGTCAATAACTTCACTACGGTAAATAGACTCACTCGGCTTGTAAATCAGCCGACAGGAAAACTGGTCATTAGTAGTCAAACCGCCAACACGCTGTACTTGTTTCTTACCTCTCATCTTATAATGAATATGAATATATTATTGCCTCTAGGTTCGTCAGATCATTGTGCCATATCAGAAAATTTGCCGTACTTCAACAACATTGTTAAAGAACAAATTACAAAAAAACATTCGTATGGTAATACGAGAAAGCCAAATGGAATTAAACGGCTGCTTTAGGTGTATTAACTGGTCGCTATGCTTCCTCGATGGCGACGTGGCTGCTTCTGTTGATATGATCACAAATATAAATCACCTAGAAATGAGATCGTTTGTCCCTAACAAGCAAAAGTTATTAAGCCGAAGGTAAACGAGTGGTTTGACTCCAGCTGTAAAGAAGCTATCAGGTGAAAAGAGGTAAGCTTTCGGTTATATAAATATAAGGCCAACCCATTCGAGGATAATGGAAAAAAAATCAAACGAGCCGGAAATGACTGTTCGCTCGTCAAATAAAGGCGATCTACTTCCTGCTCATTGTGCAGCCATCTCAACGCTCCCAGGTTGTGCTTTATCCCCCCCCCCCCCCCCCTGTACTCGAGCGTGTAGAATTTACCACTTTCGCACTCGTACAGCGGCTAGTGCACTTCAAGATGATGTACACAAATCCACTGGTCCAGATGGTATTTCCCTATCGTTTTGAGAAGGTCCTCTTCAACGCTGGCTCAACAACCGCGTTAGCTTTTTTATCGATTTTATTCTTCAGCTAAATTCCGAAAATTTCTTAATGACCTGTTTTCGCAGCAACAGGTCCCCTAGTGAATTGGTGACTTATCTAACCGAAAAGTGGAACCAATTTCTTCACCATGGTGGCGCAAGTAAGACAGTTGAGCTTGATCTTTCAAAGGCCTTTGAACGAGTTTGGCATCAAGATCTCTTTTCGAAAATACGTGCATTTGGCATCGATGATCCTCTTCTCCAATGGATTAGAAATAACCTTTCGCACCGTTCAATTAAAGTTGTTTAGGATGGTTTCGCGTTTGCAACTCATCAAATAAATGCTTGTGTTCACCAAGGGTCTGTTTTGCCTCCGACTCTTTTTCTTATTTTTATTAATGATCTCCTGTCTGTTACTTCTATTCCAATCCATTCCATCGCTAACGCCGCCCATCTTCGGGTGTGGAACTGGAACGGCAACGTATATTAAGCTCATTAAATCCCGATCTAGGCGGCATAACTGAGTGGAGTCCAACCAATAAATAGAGTGGAATTTAATACTTTCAAAACCCGATGCTGTCTTCTGTCATGAAAGCTAAATCCTAATACTGTGCCATTATCCATCACGACTTTCCATTCAAGGTAGGTGTGCTAATGACAACATTCGTTTCGTATTGGACTCATATCAAAACTCAGGACGTCCAAATCGATACCCACCACCTTTTCATCGATTTTAAGGCCGCATATGACAGCATTTATAGAGACGAGCTATACAGAGCAATGTCTAGTTTTGGCATCCCTGCCAAACTCGTCCCTTTGTGCAGGATGACAATGGAGAATGCACGCTGCTCCATCAAGGTCGGTAAAGAACTCACCGAGACCTTCGATGTCAAAAAAGGATTTAGACAAAGCGATGCGCTGTCATGTGACTTCTTCAACATCGTTTTTGGAAGAATAGTGCAAAACTCATTTGCTAACACCAGAGGAACTATCTTTCAAAAGTCCGTCCATCTACTCGCCTACGCTGACGACATCGACATAATCGGCAGAACGCAGCGGGATGTCACTGGCGCGTTCGTGAGTATTGAGACGGAGGCGGCGAAGATGGGTTTGGCGATCAATGAGGGCAAGACAAAGTATATGCTGTCATCAAGAAAGGACACCCAATAACGATGACTCGGACAGAATGTCACTATAGACAGATATAACTTTGAGGTTGTTCAGGACTTTGTCTACCTAGGCTCCGCAATGAACTCAGGCAATGACACCGCCGCTGAGATTAAACGAAGAATAACTCTTGCCAATCGCTGTTTCTTTGGGCTAAGCTGAGAAAGCAATTGAGTAGCAAAGCCCTCTCTCGAACAACTAAAGTGATCCTTTATAAAACCTTAATAATCCCTGCCCTTCTCTATGGTGCTCAGGCATGTACTCTAGCAAAAGCGGATGAGGTGACTCTTGGTTGTTTTGAGAGGAAAATTCTTCGGGAATTTTTTGCATAGATGGTGAATTTAGGAGGAGATACAACGACGAACTGTACGAACTGTACGAGCTGTACAGCGACATCGACTTTTTTTTTTATATAGAGTTTCTGCATATCATCCTGGCTATAGCCAAGAGTACCTATCTTTGCACTGCAAAAGATTAGGCTCTACTGCTATGCCCTAGATAAGTATAGACAAGAAACAATATTATTAGTTAAAAGAACTTTAAAATAAACTAGTACTATCACAAAATGGATAAATGATATTATTTTTAATAAAAAAGCAAAGTTTTTTCTTGAATTGATGTATTCCACTTTCATTTTTAACATCACTCGGGAGGTTATTAAAATAATTGATACCGTCAACCCATACGGAATGTTGAGTACTGCTTAGACGACATCTCTCTGGTCTCAAGTTGCTATTATTCCTCAGATGGGCCTCAGAGACTTCTAAGATTCCATCAGCAATGTATGTAAAAACCATGGCATCGTACGCCAGCTTTTGTTTCACATTCATCCAGTTAAGACACTCTAGCATAGCACGAATCGGTGTGTATGTATATATTTATCTTTAAAAATATAGGGACGGGCTACAGTCCGCTTGGGCGAACTGTTGGATACCCTATTCTTATTCCTATCCCTCATAAGTGGGCGTGACAAAAGTCTGAGTATGGTTGAATTGTTAAGAACGCTCTACATATTTTGTTATATAACATTTAAAGAATTTTTTTCCGAAAAAAAAACGCTCCCTAGCTCAAACTTGGGTGTTTCAATAAAAATGTTTTATTTAATTGTGGGCGTGTCAGTAGGCGGATTTTAAAAAAAATTAACACATGAGCATAAAGGGCCCCTAGAGAGTATATATTATAAATTTCAGCTCCCTAGCTCAAACTTTGAGTTTTCAAAAAAAGTTCTTTTTTTAAAATTGTGGGCGTGTCAGTGGGTGGATTTTGAAAATATTTACAAATGAACATAAAGGGCCCCCTAGAGAGTATATATTATAAATTTCAGCTCCATAGCTCAAACTTTGGATTTTCAAAAAAAGGTTTTTTTTAAATTGTGGGCGTGTCAGTAGGCGGATTTTGAAAATATTATATCCTGAGCAGTTTTAGGAGTCATAGATCATATATAAAAAATTTCAGCTTTCTAGCTCAAAATTCGATTTTTTTTAAAATTTTGTTTTTTTGAGTTTGTGGGCGTGTTGTGGGCGGATTTCAAAAATTCGTAATTGATTATTTCGGGACCCTAGAGAGTATATGGTTAAAATTTCAGCTCTCTAGGCCCAGTTTAAAGGCCTAATTTTTGCCGACGGACGGACGGACATGGCTAGATCGACATTACTATCGATGCTGATCATAAATATAGTAACTTTTAGGGGTTTACGGGCAATATTAAGGTATGTTACAAACTATGCGTCAAAATTAATATACCCTTAGAATAGGGTATAATGACTCTCATACCCAGTTTTTGCAGTCTTAATTTAACATCTGCATTACAACCGAAGAATAAAGTTGAGCAATAATTAAAGTGTGGAATCACAAGAGCATTATATAAAAGAATGGAAGTTTCAAATGTCAGATGCTTTCGTATTCTACTTAAGAAATATATTTTCTTTGAAATTTTTGCACAGACATGACTCGCGTGATCCTTAAAATTGAGTTTTTCATCTATTATTACGCCTTAATATTTCAAACTTTGAACTATGTTGATTGACACGCTATCCATAAGCACATTAATTTCGTTGTCTATCCTAAATTGCATGCATTTAGTTTTGCCCACATTCACCTTCAATTTGTTCATTTTCAACCAATTGTCAACGCTTTTCAAGTCCTCGTTAAGTTTTCTGCACGCTATATCACTATTATCTCCACAAATATAAATGAGACTATCATCCGCGAAAAGCTTCATACTGCAATGTTTTAGGAATTTTTTAAAGTCATTAATATACAAAAGAAACAGAAATACTCCTAACACTGAACCCTGTGGAACACCCAGGTCATTATTAACTGCACTCGATAATTCTTCATTCACCTTCGTTCTCTGACTTCTATTATTTAAATAACATTTAAACCATTCCAACTCTCGACCACGAACACCATACAACATTTTTAATAAGATTTGTCTATCAATAGTTTCAAGCGCACGTTTCAAATCCAAAAATACACTGATTTTCCACAGTCAATTTGTCTTTTCCATTTCCATACAACACAATTAATCGCACTTTCACACGAATGCCCTCTTCTAAATCCAGACTGTTCCTTAAGGTCCAACGACTGAGGTGGCTGGGTCATAATGGACGTGAATGCTCAGGCCCGGAAGATCTTCAAATCCACACCCGAGGGACGTCGCAGTAGAGGAAGACCGCGACTCAGGTGGCGCACGCAAGTGAAAGGGGACCTTAACCAACTTAGCGAGTGAAACTGGAGACAGCTGGCCAAAGATCGTCCTGGCATGGCAGGTATGTAGTTGATATTTCTTAGGTTGTAACGCAGCTGGCTATTTCGTTTGAGCACTTGTGGTAGAAATATCGATAAAACAGCGAAAGGCAGGAGGCATTATGTAGGGGACTAATGCCCAGTTTCCAAGTCGCGGTTTAAACTCAATGTTTGGTTTAACCTTAAGCTTATTTTCATTTTCAACTTCACACTTCGCGTTTGAACCTTAGCCTGAGTTCGAAAAATAGTTCGAGTAAAATGAAGCCTATTCTCGTTTAGACTTCATTTGTCAAAAAGAAGAAGATAAAATAGTGATTTGTGGAATTATTAATCAATTAATAATTTCAATATATTTTTTAATTTTGTTCGATGTAAACATATTTCTTGGGTTGTGTTGGAAATATATAACAGCTTACGCATGTCTCAATATTCTGCATCATCACTTTTGGAACAAATTCCTTCTGAAATTCAAAAAAAATGAATTCCTTAATATTACAAAACAAAATAATCAAGCAAATCCGTTATGCCTGTTCGTAAGTGTCCACATCACTTACGAACAGCATTTCATTTTAATACTCGTATATGTATATAGAATTAAATTCGATATTGTCTTTTTTGTTTTAAATACGCTGTCACAGGCTTAGCATTTAGTGCATGCGTTAGTACTGACATACACATAGTAAAACATTTATAGACTAATTTAATAATAATTATGTACCTATACAATACTAACACAGACACAAATCATGCAAGTAATTTAAGACAATAAAGCATTATTACTAACATGCGAGTCAACAACATGATCATTTAGATTATAGATTCTGCTCATGCGACTAATAGGCGAAAAGTAGAGTCAAGCGATTTCGCGATATCTCTATCACCAGTAAATTTTATCGCACGTTTTTGTATTCTCTTAAATAGCTCCAAATATGTGATTGGGGCACCGGCCCGAATGTAGGTGTTGAGTTGTTGTTGGGGGTCAATAAACGAAGCGCAGACTTTTCGCAGACATTTCGCAGATATTTCGCAGCGTTCTTGGCGACATCGATTAAGTGATCCTTCCAACGAAGGTAATCGCTAACACACATACATACCGAGAGTGGAAATGGTCGATGCAAGTTCCATTCACGGATAATGACAGTGTTTGGGTTTTCCTTTAAGGACAGATAGTGGAGTGTCTGGGGCTTTTGACCTCAGACTTTTGTAACAGTGAATGAATTTAAATGGCCAAGGGCTGTTTTTCTTTGTTATACTATAAACTGAAAAGTTTACCAAAAATTTGTTTGTGCTTTTGATTTTTTTTATTATTTAAACAAAAACTATAAAAAATTAATACTTAAGCATGTAATTTTATTTAAAATATTTTTTTTTGTTTCTATACGTTGAATAATACCTAAATAGACATTAAAGAATATTTTCTTAAAATGTTGGAGCGTATGAAGGGTCATAACGACCTTGGACTGGTAGTAGAACGTGGAGAGGGGAGAACGGCAACAGCAGCTGCCGTAATGTAAATAAATAATTAATCATTTAATGTATTCAATTGTTTTCTATCACAGTTTTCTAACAATGGATGAATCAAGGACCAGTAGTATAACTAATGAGTACAGCTGCATTATCTGTGAAAAATTGGGTTCATCTTCCGCAACGCAAATCCAGGTGGAGACTCAACTTACGTTCATAGTATCCGTTTTCCGAAGGTTTGACATATCTGGCAAACTGACACAAGCCTCGAATAACTACGATCCAAAGTCGCCGGACTGGAAAATGCATCGAGGACTTGTCCTCTAGAAAGTCAGGTGAGTCCACGTGAGACCTGGATGAAGCAGCGTTCTAGCTCAACAAAGTGCTGTAAACCTTCTACGATAGTAGTTGTGTCAGTAAAACCAGTATGAAGAAACGTTAGGTTTCCTGGTGGAAGGACCAATTTGCTAACCTCGGTAAGAATGTTAGGAAGCTCTTCATCGAGTCAAATAAAAAAAATTGTGGGACCATTACAGTATCGCTCTCACAGAATATAACGCAGAATTATTTTTTTATAAAAAAAAACCTAGTTTCTCCAACAACTTTCTTTGCGAAGTGGAAGGGACCTACAATTTTAAGCCGAATCTGAACGGCAAATGTGAAGCTTCTCATGACAATTGATACTCTTGGATGTTTGTCAGACGTTCGCAAGAGGTGGGGCAGTGGAAAAAAAACTCAAGATGTTACTTGGCCCCGGCGGGAATTGAACCGGGGACCTTTCGATTAGTAGGCAGACACACTAACTATTGAGCCACTGCGCCCGACATAGCAGCTACATGGACTAAATGTACCGAAGACATAGTAGACATGCCAGTCGCAACACGTATCTATAAAGCTCTGGGTAAATAGCATACAAACTGTGTAGGATTACAAAAGAAACAGATGGTACCTACACGATGTAACCTGAGGATACTATAAGAAACCGATTTCAGGTTCAATTTCCAGGCTCATCTATCCGTGCTACAAACGATAACTAAAACGCCACAGACCCCAAGGCCTTTGTAGCCAGTAGAGTCAACAGTTTCTTCTTTTTCCGTAAATTAAAGATTTGAACTCATTGAAGTTCAATTTCTTTGTAAAAGGAACAGCCAAAAAACAAGTGTTCTTTTGCCATCATTACCTCCAACAGCTGATGCAGCGTTTGAACACCTAAAAAGAGTATATCTACAAATCAAGTTATGGTTAGGAAATGTAGATATTGAAAACGTAGACATTGAAAATTGGGGCTGGAAGTATTTTAATAATATGCTTATCCCAATAACAATGAATCAATCACCAGCTCCAGATAATTTATTGCAAAATGTTGTTTTGTAGCTGCAAAAAGTGTTGTGTAGCTGCTTGTGGATGTCGAAAGAGTGGCTTGTACTGCAGTGTAGCATGTCTACAGTGCAGCGAAAATACTTGTTTTAATACTCCGCCAATCATTGAAATAAGTGAAGTTGAAGAAAATACTTAAATAGACAAAAATGTAAATTCTTTAAATAAACAAATGATTTCTTGATTAATTTTTTTTTTCATTTTAATATATAAATTAACTTAATTTTGGTGTAGAAAAATGTTCCACAGCCTGATGTTATGAGGTATTTTATCATTTAAACTATCAAAATTATAAATATTTCATTATTTTTTTTTTAATCGAGATCACAATTTTTTAATAGGTAAACTTTTTTGTATATATTATAAGCTAAACATTCCATTTTGTATTATAAAATTTCATTCACTGTTACGGAAATCCGAGGTTTTCATGTTTTTAACGCCCCAGACACTCCACTAAGAAGATAGCATTCAATTCCACTCCTTTGGTTGTACCCCACTGAGTTATGCCGTTAAGGTCGGAATACGATGCCGTTCCAAGAAACGAATATAAGAAGCTGAGGGTGCTATCATCAGCGAAGAAATAGATTGGATTAGAAGTAACAGACAGTAAATCATTTATTAAAATAAGAAAGACAGTCAGAATCAAAGCAGAGCCTTCGGGATTACCAGCATTTATTTGAAGAATTGCATACTTGAAACTGTCCAAGACAACTTGAATTGAACGGTAATTTCTCATCCATTGACGAAGAGTATCCAGTGACCAGTTAGATTAAGTAAGACCAATGTCGCTTTACATTGTTTATCCGGAAGAACTTTTCAATCCGGGATGCCTATGAAACAAGCAAAAATATCCTATTTGAGTTTGGAATTTATGTGTCTATGTATTTGTGAGTATGTCAATCACAGATACCTCTTTCGTTCAGTATTTCTTGACATTATCAAGGAAGTTCTGCGCTTGTGGTTTTTTCTTCAAATTCAGACTTAGAGTTCAACAACAACGGCATCATCATCAGCTGATGATGTCGGTTAAGATGAAAGTAAATAAATATAAGCCATGGGTTTACCCATCATAAAATTATTTGTTTGTTTGTTTTATTTAACTTGTTCATTTTTTTCAGTGTAGGTACTGTATCTCATCAAAATAATCAAATGCAGCACAATAAAAATGATATTTGTCAAATTTAACGTTTATAGGGTTTGAATATGTGAGTAAAGGAAGAAGAAGAAGAACAAGAAGAAGAATGTGTGAGGAGATGAATGCTATTCGAGCGCCAATGGAACACTTTCAGAAGAGTCCGGAAGCTTCTAGATAATATAATATTGTACAAAAGCCGATATTCCATAATTTGTCATTTCTCAATTGATCAATAAATCGATTTTTTTATCATAAATTTAAGAGACAAAATGATTACAATGTTTGGAATACTTCCAAAGCAAGATTTTTGAAAATTCTTTCTGAAAACAGGATATTACGAGTGAATGGACAAAATTGGGTTTTACAACCTTCCATTTGAGGTGATATATTTGACTTATCGCGTTTGAGTGGCGGCATATCCTGATTTTTCTTCTTTAATCTGGCTAAAAACTTCAACTTGTTGCATCTTGCTACAACTTTTAGAATTTATCAACGCAAGAAGGGCCCTCTTAAACTGATTAAAGCTGAATAGGCGGATAGTTAATAAGGCATCACAATACAATATAAAGAGTCATCGAATCGAATCAAGAACAGCTGATTAGCGATTTTACATTCACGAGAGAAAAGCCAGTGCGCGTGCCAGATGGTAGACTGATTGACGAGACCAGTAAATCTGATCGATTGGAAAGGAGCAAAACTCGTAAGCTGGAAGTAACCAGAGCCCGATATATCTGACTTATTGAATATTGGCATCAACTAACCCCCAACATAATGACATATCGGGAATGGTTTTGCCTTAGTACCACAGAAATATAGATACATTTTTTTTTAAATAAGAACGAATACTCAACACATACACCTATAAGTACAAATGTAAGTATAACGAACTGTTTAGATATAGGTACATAATAACGAAGAATATTATAAATAAGTCTTAAGTTAATTTTAGAAACCATATCAATCAAATTAAGTGGGGTAAATAAACAATTAGATAGTTAATATAGAAACAAGGCTGGATGTGTTTTAATGCAAAGATGATTAGATTATTATGGCCTGGGTATAGACATATTCTAGTCAATCCATTAGTAAAATGCATATTTCTACCTTTAGCAAAGAAGATGGCTAATCAGACAAACGAGATTGGAGTAACAAGCGATTACACTGTGTTAATTAATTATAACCCAATCCTGTAATTTAACTCTTAAAAGCTATACACTCACAGCTGATAACACCTGATAAGACACGCCATAGTAAACGATTGCAAAGCAAAAGTTACGGAACGAACGTATGGAAACGCATATGTAGGTACAATTGATTTTTCCGCTCCAGCACGCGTTTTATTTGCCAAGAGTCAACACTTAAGACCCAGCGCCACAATCGGGATTAAGATCCCCTTTCGCGTATAATAGTCGGATCGAACTATCATTTCATTGCAGTTAGACAGTATTCAGAGGCCGCGAGTGATCTTTTCAACAAACAACGTCTTTGTAGATACTGATTGATATTGAAACGGTGTTGCGACTCTTGTCAAATGGTAGGAATACGGAAGAAGTCGTCGCCGAAAGCAAACTGACCCCCTTTGGGAATAATATCCATATACTTGTTACTCAATTGAATCTACAACAATTTATCTGAATTAAACAATATTACTGAAGACAGTATAGTCTAGTAAATTATCTAGTGATTTGTGATATTCCCGATTAATCGGCCTGTGCGCGTATTCTGTTTGGAGCAAGTGTGTTTTTTTGTACTTAAGTTCAACGATCCAGCATCAGCTGTTCTAATTTTTCGCAAAAGTGAGTTATTCTTCCAAAAAGTAATTTCGTATTAACATTTTGATTTTTTTTTGTCTAAAGTATCCGAAATTATGTACATTTAATTGCGCCGAATATTGCGGTCAAAAATCTTTATTGCGCTTAGGGACAGCTTAGAAATCTTAACTAACAGTGGTGCCAATATAGAGTTAAGTGGTTTTAGTACTGATTTTTACACAACGAATTGTATGACAAAAGATCGTTGACTGATTTTTTTTAATAAATAAAAAAGAAAAAAAAATCAACAAAAATAAAACACGAGTCAAATGAAAATAGCAACCAGATTTTGAAGTAAAAAAGTTAAGAAATCAAATTTCGACTGGTAAAATGTGTTGATGTTGCAATATCACTCATAGTTTGTAATAAGTCTTATAATTGGTCGTTGATCCATAGAAGTATTTCATCTGTATTTTTTGTGATCAGCATCAAAAGTTATTTCGATCTAGCGATGTCCTGTCCACCCGTCACGAATTTTGAGGCTCTAAAATTCGAGCTAGAAAGCTGACTTTGGAAACATATGTATATTCTGTAGGGGCCCGAAAAGTTCAATTGAAAATATTTAGAAAATATAGCACAAGTCGATGGAAATAAAGGCCGTGCTCTTGGCAAGTTAGTAGAAGAAATCGTTCTTAAAAATTCGCATATATGTACAATGTTTTTTGACAAAAAACCTTTGTGTTTCACCTGGACTTAGGCATTAGAACAGTTGCACCTTATTGCATTCCTACTGATCCTCTAAATTTATCTGCAGGCTAATTGCCATTATGTACTATAAACGCCAAAGCAAATACAGTCGATACATGCGTAGACTTCCATATTTTATTATTTTAAATCAGCAAATTCGCTTCTCATCCTTCTGCCAGCGACTGCTTGAGCCTTAAAAGTTGAAAATGAGTAAATAAAAAATTAATAAAATGAACGCAATTATTCCTTGTATGAGCTTTTTCCCAGTTATATCCTTTCTGATTCGTGTTAAATTTTATGATATTTTCCAAATCAAGTTCAATTTAATTTAAAAACAACAAAACTACTGCGAATTAAGTCATAGCTATATCGATGCTGCCGAGGTTTTTTAGTAAACTTCCTTCGTGACGATGCACGTCGTTCTTTTGTGCTATTCTATATACACGTGAAAAAGAACAGAACTATTATTATTAAGAACACTAATGTATGAAAAGAATTTAAAAAAAAAACTCGTCTCTACGATTGAGAAATGGCATGAATACCCCGAATGATAATGATTAGCCTATCACTTTTGTTATATAAATATTTCAATCATGTTAAAGCTGTGCTTAATGAATGAAAATAAGATCGGAACATAACAAAACAGCGCAAGTGAATGAAAACTGTTCGATCAACTCAGAACAGAAAAATAAAGCTTTCACTCATATGTTCTTCTCTCAGCTGTGAAATTTAAAATAGATAATCCTCTCTGATTTCAAGTGTACATTCGGTTTTGAGTGATGCCGATTTGATCACTATTTGAACTTGTTTTTCAGATTTTTTTTTTTATAAATAATGTATGCGAGTTTTTGAAGCATTAAACCAAGAAATGCGAAACAAATAAATCAGTTAACCCCAGTAGAATTCGAATTTTCAAATTTGACACTTGTCACTCACTTGCTCTTTCCCAAAGCTAGGTTCAGAAAATCCTGTGCTATTTGCGCTGCTCATGGCAAATAGAGTGATAGAATGTAGAACACTTTGGGGCAAGACTTTTACTCATGCCACACAAAAGCCTGTACTTTTTTGTGCAGCTCAGGTGCATCAAAAACAGTTAAATACCTATCTAACTAACATTTCACGTGAATAAACGAATATACTTTATTAACACAGCGCCCATCAATTTAAATATTAAACTACGAAGTTTTTAATTGAGAAGTCTCAAAGGGGAAAATACATTTCGTAGTTAGACAATGTATGTAAGAATCTATGATGGCTGCCACAAATCTAAAAGGTGGCATAAACACTCCCATTTCCGAATATAGTTATTTAAAAGTTTTATTATGCTTTTGACAAGTAGCGCACTGAATGACGAATTCTTATAATTTTAACACAAAATTTTTCTTTTTTTTTCAAACTGGGGAAGATTGTCAAAAAACTGACAAATATTCGTTTTTTATATTTCGTCACGTGAGTTCTTATTTGTCCTACAGACCATTTTGACCGAAAATGAGTTATAAATGCCATCTTATATTTTCGGTGATGCTCTTTCGATTGCTGAAATCAGAATTGTCGTATATCTTTTAGTTTTCGAAATAAAAAATTTGATTTTGTCCTATAGACCAATTTTTGTCGATCAATTTTATGCTTATTTGTCCTATATCCATTTTTGTATGCAGTAGGACAAATTTTATACTGGCATTATAATTATGTAAAGTTTGTGCTTAAATGTCCTATATCCAATGACATATGGATATAGGACAAAATGTATATGCAAATTTTAAGATTTGCACGTTGGAGTTGGATTGTGACGCCTTTTGGCACTGGCTGAGTCAACCCGATCAGCTTCCTTCTTCTCGTAAAGAGAACAACCTCAGTCTTAAGAGGATTGACCGAGAGCCCATTCCTAATGCGTCGATCACGTTGCTAGGCATGATCTAACAGAAAGCACGGCAACATAATCCGCGTACGACTGAGCGTATACATTAGAGCTGTTGAGTGCGTTTAACAGAGAGTCGACCAGCATACACCACAGCAGTGGAGACAGAACGCCGCCTTGCGGGCAACCTCTGTTTACCCCCGCCATAACATAACGGTCACAATTCGCATCCGCAACCAACATTCTATTCATTAGCAGACGCCGTATTGTCTGGCAGAGCTGCACATACTATCAAAAGTCGCTTTGTCAAAAGCACCCTCAATATCGATGAAAATGCTCATCGCGCATTATTTTCTGTCAAGCGCGCCCTCAATTCCACCAACTAGATTTTGGAGCGCAGTCTCGCAGGATTTTCCGCGTTGATATGATGTTGCATCTGAGATAGTGGGTGCAATCGCAAAGCAGTTTTGCGCACGTAAAGCTCGACCAGCCTTTCCATGCTTTTCAGCAAGAAGGAAGTCAGACTGATTGGTCTGAAGCTCTTGGCGAGCGAGTAGTCATAGTCACTTCTGCCAATTTTTGGTATAAATGTCTAACTGTACGCCAGGGTGTTGGAATGTATGCCAGTGCTAGAACAGCGGTGAAGATTTTCTTCATAGTCGGTAGCAACTGGTTTGTACATTGTTGCAGCATGGCTGTGTATATTCCGTCCTTACCAGGTGACTTGAAGCCGCCAGAAGACGCAAAAGCGTATTTAATGGCCTCAACCGTTACCACGGCCTTCACAACATACCAGTTACGCCGAGTTGTTTGTTGTGGCTCACTTACAGTCTCGGTAGTAGGAGCTGGTTGTGAACCAATTGTAATCTGGTTACCCGGAAAGTGAGACCCCAGCAGATGACTATAAAATTCCAAATTCAAAATAAGAAGCACTTTTCGATACCCGAATTAGCCTCTTATATTCCATCTGCTTCGATCTATAGAGATTCCAGTCTGCCTCCAAATCAGTCTTGAGTGACCTATTTAGAAGCTTTATAGCCTCTCTTCGGATTCTTTGCAGTTCCGAGCTCCATCAGGAAACCGGCGTTCTGCCCGGAGTTTTGCTTACTCGGCACAGCAGTTCAAAACAGCTAGTAATGGCACTATTCAGGTCTTGAACAGCTTCCTCTACCTTTTGTCTCGTCCTGAGTTTGTTTGGAGTTTTGAGAGTTTCTCCCATTTCCTCCTTGAAGCGTATCCAGTTGATTTTTCTCGGATTTCTCCTCTCCTGCAAAGTTATGGCTTCGCATTCGTTTTGGAATTCGATATATCTATGGTCTGAGAGGGACACCTCCGAAGAGACCCTCCATTAAAGTATCTATTTGATAAAGTTAGGTCGATCACCTCCTGTCTTCTAGACGTCACAAAAGTTGGCTGCGAGCCAACATTGTTGATAGTAAGATCAGATGATCGCATGTTGCATTTGCTGCTGCCCCAAACAGTGTTCTGAGTATTGGCATCGCAGGATATAACTACGCCCATCTTCCTGGTGTCGCTGTTTTAAGTTACCTAAGTTACTAAGTTACCTTACACACACTAGATATTAGTGATAAACAATATGAATAAGAATTGTGTTTTCGTTATGTTTTTTTTTAAATTAATTTATTAAGCTTGGAGAAAAAGTTCTTTTGATTTATTTTTACTTTGTTGAGAAACTTTATAAACATTATAATATTTTCCTTTATTTTTTTTAAACTCAAATAAAGAACGAATTGAATTTTGATTTCAATAAATATATTTGATATCCTAATTTTTGTATTTTACTGCGTGTCCTATATCCAATACAAAATCCAGTAGAGACAATATTTGTAACTTTGATTTTTAATGTGTCCGCAACTGTATGGACAGGTGTCCATACTTTTTTTTTAAACTCAATTAAATCAATGTTCAAAAACCATAAAATGCAAAACGCTTTATCTATGGTTGGCCGAATACCCAATCTTTCAAAAAATATAAAAATCTCTGTGATTATGCGCAAAAAATAAGCAAACCACCACTTTTAAGTTTAAAAACGCTCTCCTGAAAAGTTACGTTAGAGGTATATAGGACAAATAAGAACTCACATGACGATTTGTCTAAATATATCAGGCAAAATTGATACATTTATTCACACTTTAGATAAATATGCAATACTTTATTTGGATCAAAAAGTTCGCTTGCCGTACAAGTCGAAGTTAGACACTTCAAATAAGGTGCTTAAAGTTCACTCATTTGCTTGCTTGTGCGCTGGTAGTCAAGTCAGTGACTGAAAGTGAATAGCTGACTACTAGTCGCCTTATTCAGATTTTGTGAGGCATTTGCGCATAGGCAATATTTGTAATTAAAAAAAAATATAAAAACGCATTCAAACTTTAGCAAAAGAAATACGTATACAGAGTACATACATTTGCTCCAGCAATAAAGCGTTTATTTGAAAGAGGAAAAAATTCAAATTTGTTCTGCCGTTCAGAAATATTGTTAATAGTCGTAAATAAATTAAAAATGTCAGCAGTGTACAACAAATAAAACAAATCGTATACAGCCCTTTTTATAACAAAAACCAAAATGGCAATTATGGCTCTCTAACGTATAAATGACGAATTCTAAAAATTGTACACACGGTTGCAAAATGGAAAAATGTGGGAAACCTATTTGAAGGTAATTAGTGAAAAAATCACTGCAGCTTCGAGTTGTATTCCTAAGAAGTGAACTCATTAACAGAATTGTCGTATAGATATCAAAGTAAATAAAGGTAGAACTCGCTTAATACGGTTGTTACGTTCCTGGAAAGTGCCATTTTAAACGATACATGCAACTAGTACCTACACAAAGGAGGGTTACATTCCGTGAACTCAAAAAATTGTAGTTACACTTTATATACATAAAAAAAATAAACAAAAATACAAAATGTTTTGATTACATAGAAAAAGATTTGATAATATGTAGCTATAGAAAATTAAATTTTGCAAAAATACAAAATACAACCGCCTTTTCCTCCATTTAACTTAACCAAGAACACACCTAAAGTTTTCTAAACTTCTTCGAAAAAAAAAAACTGATTAGAGTTAGAACGAGGCTTTTAGTGGTGTTAAACGAAAGTACGTGTTAAGCGAGGTCTACCTGAGCTTGAACACAAATAAACGGCAGCATGTTGCATCTGCATGCGACCGGCGCAGGGGGAGTTATTAAATTGCTCGAAATGGCTGCGTTTCGAGGTGAATTGTGTCCTACACACATTTTCATTGAATTAAAATCACATGAAAACTTGCGCTAAACTAGTTCTCGTTCCCGCTGCGCACTATCAATGCATTGTGAAATGGGCTACACTTTTTTATTGAGGCCAACGAAATGATCTGTTGTTGCATTTGTGTGATGCAGCGGGCCTACCTCTTTTTTTTAAAGATTTTGGCACTTATGGCTGAAACAGATGTTCAGCAGGGACGCACACCAAACATATGTGCAGAAAAGGTAAGATTAGACTGTATGCCAAGTTGGCATTTAATGACCATTTTTGACAGTTCTTGCTTTCAAAATTAGGTCATGCAGTGTAATCGGCATATCTCAAATGACCTAATGACCAAATGGCCACAAATGATTTTGACAGATAAAAATGACCAAATTGCAAGCAGTATAATCGGACAATAAGCACGAATACCACTAAAATGACCTAATACGAGTATATGAAATTTATTGAAATTTGGTTATGGCATTGCTGTCCTGCGCGGGATATTATTAAGATTTTGTTTTTAAAATTAAAAGTTAAGTTTAAAATGATTTATTTCATATTCTTAATGCAGAAGGATTGTACCGTAGGTGCGAGATAATTAACCGATGGACTACAAAAGTTTACGCTGAAACATCAGAGGGTCACTTAAGTTAAGTTTTTGATTTCGAACAGCGATACCGACAGCTTTGTTTTGAACAACGATTTCGAAGGGCGATAAAAGGAACTGTGACTAATTCTAGTCAGCTAGTGACAGATAAGAGATTTAACAAGTGATTTTAATATTATAGAGAACGAAGACAGTGAATGAGATATAATAATGCCTGAATGTAACAGTATATTAAACAATGTTTAAAATGATTTAACGTTTTTTCTTCTGTTTTTTAATAATTGGATTCCAGGAGAAAATTACCCGAGTTCGTCTTTATCTTTATATAGATATAATCTGTGATTAGAACACTTCCAAATGGCTGAAGGTAATTGAAAAACTTAAAAAATCTTCTAATGAAACAAATTTGAATTATATTTTTTATTAGTTCAAGCACGCACTGTTCTCTGGTACTTAGTATTTGTCGGATTTGCGGTCGACTTTATGATTCGAATTAATTTAAATATTACAATAGTTGAAATGGTGATGTCAAAGGCCACCAGGCAAAAACATATAGCTGAATTGAGTGGTAATGCCGTCAACGATGTAGATAATGTCGTGAAGACGACCACATACTTAGTGACTGATACGAATGAGAGCAATAGAAGTAGAACGTTAATTGAATCAGTGGATCAACATTCTATTGCACAAAATCTGGATGCAAGTTCAAATTCAAGGAGTGGGATTTCAGTGAGTGGCCGTATATCATCGGCAAATGAATCGGTGGATGTCCAAATTCTGCAACGATTTTCTTTGGAAAAGTGGCTACTGAAGCAGATGAATGTAAGTTTCTAATTTTATTGTTTTGTATGTTAATAATTCATAATTCTTTATTTACATAAAAGAGTTTGTCGTGACTGAGGTGTTTCCAAATTTTTCATAGGATTTCAAGTGTTCAAGATATTACTATAAAACCGTTAAATATAGCGAGGTGATGTTTTTTTCGAGATTTTCGGGATTTTAGATTTGCGGGATCTTGGATTTTCGGAATTCTGACCTCAACCCGGGGTGGAAACCTGCTATGACTGGCTAACTGATTCAGTTTCGCCGAGTCGAAACCATTAGGATAGTTGTTGCATTGTATGACGTAGTCACCCACTAAGAAATACTCATGAGGAAGCAAAAGGAGGTCCTAAAGTTTTTGAAGCAAAAATAACTTTAATGGTCAGAATAAGTCGAATAGATAAGCTGGAGCGCAAATAATGAAACACGTATTTCATTGATTCTCAAAACTTTGAATAGGGATAACTGTTGTTACTCCAATAATTGGACAGGTTTTCAAAAAATGTTTAGTCTCTCTGAGTCTTTTTTTTTGTAGGAAAAAAGAGTTTAAAATCAAGCAGGCGACACAGAAAAACCTGACCCAGAAGGTTCGAATAATGATGGGGTAGGTGCGGAGCTTTTCTGAGATAGGCTAAATATCAGACTTTTATTCAGTCTTCCTAATCACTGAAGTATGTTCCAGGTTATTGACATTAAAGAGGTTTATCCTATGGTGGCTGCAGTAAGACGTTATATCCGCTTACGATATCCGCATCTTCTTGGATAGGACAGCTACGATAAAATCCTTGTGATTAGTCTCTTTAAATTCCATAGTAAGTCTAGCCGATCATCTCTTGAGAAGTTGAGTTGAACAGTTCAATATTTACCTGTGTTATGGGTCATAATATACAGAACCAACAGTGGTTTTTTTGACTGTGAAACAATAGAAGTTGTTACCCAATACAATCATCTCGATATATTTTTCGAGCCCAGCATGAAACTCTCACATCATCACAAAAAGAAACTGGGAGTATCTAAAAACCCCATAAACGCCTCGTAGAAAAATATAATCAACACAAATGAAATGGCAATCTCAGCCAAGTACCATGTTTAAAGCCGTCATGCGATCGGTTGTGTTGTCAAACTTGGGTATTCGAACAATATGAGGAAGTCGAAAAACTTGACTCCTCCTAACTAACTACGAGCTCACTCTGGAAACGGGTCTTTCAAATATCTTCAATATTACCCTGAAATTACATTTTGATTATGTGCTAAGGGCGGTATTCACCGACATATCTTAACCTATGGGTTTCGTAAACCTATTCACCATTCACCATTATTGGTGCAGATTTACAAGCGCTCATAAGACTCACGAGTGGCCTGAACCTTAGGATAAATACTTACAAAATATCAGAATGATTCGATAAAGAGAGACAAACTAGTTTATTTGGTTTTCTTTCTGCATTTTACTTTACTTGTATCTTTATGTATACAATAATTTCATACAATGTTCTTAATTTTGACGGTGGAAAACTCCAAGTTTATACACAATGACGCCAAGATTTTTAAATCCAAATCAAATAGAGGTCGACGTTTTTCAATTCGCTTTGATGATAGTACTATAAAGTATATATACAAAGCCTGAACTCAGTCTTAAGTTGACAACAGTATTATCTCAAAAATTCCGAAAATTCAAAATCAGCTGGCAATCACTTACCATTGAAACGTTTATTATCAAAATGGAAAGAAATTTGGTCTGTTCGCGTACTTTTCTCTGTAGAAAATTGGAAACTGACGATTCTCCGAAATCGAGAGATATACCTCTCTGTCCAAAGAAAAGTACGCGAACGCTTTTGTGTAAAAAGATGAAAAACGTCAAAATTTGGCATAAAAAGAAGCAAACGCCGTTTTTTTTTCTGTCAAACTCATGGGATTTTATCATTTGACAGTTTTCAATTTCTTGCCAGTTGAAATTCTGTGTGAAGAAAAATTAACGAAAGTAAATTTTTCTTTCGTTCGTCTTTTATAATTTTCTTAGTATCTACGCAAACAAGTTTGTTTATAAAAAATAAGGTTACAGACAAATGCTTTCTGCAACAGTAGAAAATAAAATTATGTAAATAATTAGTGGGAAAAGGCAATAATTATATATATGAGCCATCTGAAAGTCTAATATGTACTTCATTTCAAGAAATTCTTAAACTACGTTTTTATTATAGCAAATGAACTCATTTCCGAATTCTAGTAAATTTAGCTCCTTTTGCGTAGAGATTCATATTTTCAAATGAGGTAAACCAAATTTGTAGAAAATGAGGTTGCAAATGAATTGAAACAAAATCGAACATTGCTAAATAGAATACAATTGAATAATTTTTGAGCAAATGTGTGGAATTGTTACACATCAATAGTGTAAAGTAAATAAAGGACTCCTCAGACCAAGGCAAAGTACTGAACCGCTAAACTTGATTAAAGAAATAAACACATCGTAGAATTCTTGGCAATGGAAATAGCTTTGAGAACTTCCAGCGACTAACTTGTGTTAGTTTTTGTATTTTTGTTCTGTTGTGTGCATTTTAGGAAATGAATATGGTATTGTGTTGAAATAATAGCTGAGTTGAGACCAGTGGCGGATCTAGGATCTCGACTAGGGGGGTCCATAAAATTTATGCTGTCATGACCTAACTTAACCTCATTTTCTCATTCTTTTGATACATTTTGTAGTGCCGCTTGTGTGGACACACGGTTACCACTGCAAACAATTTTAATTCGGAACATCTACTTCGCGACAGAGTGTCGATAATTTTTTGATACACAGATATACATATACCTATATGCACCAGTTATGAGTGGCGAAGTCAAAGGAGTACAAGCCCATATCAGATCTCATTTTCCTCTTGCAATCTACGTTCATTGTGCCGCGCCATGGCTTCAGTTTGGTCATCAATGCCGCTTGCGGAGTTTCGGGTATAAATAATGCGTTAGGAACTATCGGAGCAATAGAAGCATTTTTCCACTGGCCGAAGAGACAAAGCATTTTAAAGGAAGACATTTTGAAAATGCCGAAAAAGAGTGACCGGAGAAAAGAAAAATTGAATTCTTTCGCTGTTTCAAGATGGGCTCAGTCTCATGAGGCAGTTTCAACTTACCTCGAACTTCAAAGGGCCGTTATAGAAGCTTTGGAAGAAATAAAAAAGTGGAAAGATCGAGAGACTTCACAAAAGGCTTCTCAGCTTTTGATCGCGATTTTGACAATCGAATTTCAAATCTTCTGTCATATAATGGAATCGATCAATTCTATCGTCTTGCCTCCGAGTCGGGAATTGCAGACGAAAAATCAAGATCTAGGAGAAGCCACAAAGTTAGCTGATGATGCTCCGAATGATATCAAGGAAAAGTGGGAAAACGTTGATTCAAATTTTTGTATCATTTACGACAATGTAGCTGAAATCTGTTCTTAATATGAAATTGCCTCGTCGTTACAGTCAACAGACGTTGCAACGTTGAAACACAAAATGTCGAAGATTATTACAGAATTGCCTTCTACATTCCATTTCTTGATACTTACATTTTTCATCTCCAAGGTCGGTTCGGAAAACACAAATCGATCTTCCACAGTTTAGGACAACTATTTCCTTCCAAGCAGGAATTTGATGAGGAAAAATGCGCAGATCTTTACAAGTTTTATGACGAAATATTGGACTGTTCAGAAAGGAATTTTATCTCAGCGATCAGAATGTGGAGGCAACGGATCTTTGATCAAGATATTCAAAATGCGCTCGATGCACTATCAGTGAGTAACTTCAGATCGGAATTTTTACTTCCAGAATCAGTTTCTATAACCCATCGAATACTTAACTTTCAATGGTTACGTTATTTATTAGGTTATCAATGAAAAATGTTTCAAAAACGTGAACACGATCTTACGAGTATTGGCAGTGTTACCCATAACAACAGCAGCTCCAGAACGATCATTTTCGACCCTAAGAAGAATAAAAAACTATCTTAGAAGTACAATAGGACGGGAGCGCCTGAATGGACTCGCTTCTATCCTGAAATTGGACTAACGGAAGACCCGATACCCCCCCCCCCCCCCCCCTGGATCCGCCACTGGTTGAGACATTCACTGGACGTCCAGTATAACGAAAGATATAATGTTTAGCCAATTCGTTATATCGAAAGATTCGTTATATTGAAACCAGTTTTTTCACAGTTTTCGCTGCTGGAGGAACCATTCGAAAAGTTTTTTTTCCATTCGTGGATACTCACCTTTTGGTTGCATTGAGACTCCTCAAAAGCAATCGTTTTTGGTTCCTTATTGTACATATGCTGGACTAGGAACTTATAGACCGATTTCTCTTCTGCCCAGCATAAGTACAGTGTTCGAAAAACTTATAAAAACTAGGTTAGTAAACTTTTTAGACAAGGCGATGTTCTTTCATCCTACTCAATTCGGTTTTCAAAAGGGTAAATCAACCGAGGACGCACTTTTAGATTTTTGCTCTCAGATAATGTGCAACCTTGACAGAAGAAAATGTACAGCTGCGTTATTCATTGATATAACCAAAGCCTTCGACATGGTTGACCTGACCATACAATTCTGTCAAGTATACGGGAAAATGCAGGTGTGCGTGGTTTCATGCTTGAATGGCTTAATTCATATCTGAATAATAGATCACAGAGAGTAAAGTTGAATGAGACGAGAAGTGATGTGCAATTAATCAGGCTTGGGGTACCACAAGGTTCAGTCTTGGGTCCCATTCTATTCTTAGTCTATATGAACTCATTCTTCCACCTCAATTTAAAAGGCTTACCTACTGCTTTTGTTGACGATGTTGGATTATCGTATGGCGCGAACAGTCCTTAGATCTTATCGCTGACATAAATAGTGATGTACATACTCTAAGACAATGGTTCGCTGAACACAAACTTGTAATAAGTCCTAAGACTAAATGAATGTTCTTTAATTTATCTGCGTCCATTAATCCAAAACCGGATGTATACTTTCATGCACCGAATTGCAAAAAATTTAAATTATATCAATGTAAATGTGCAACCAGTGTGTTTCGTCAATTATTTTGTACTAGTGAAAATTGTAGTGATGGTTGTTTTTCGATAGAGAATGTAGACGAATTTATGTACCTAGCACTCTTAATTGACTCTAATATGAAATTTTCATCTCACGCTACTGCATTGAAAAAGTACTTTATCTCCACACTTTTTCGCATTTCTATTACCTTCGTAACATATGTTCAACTAAGCTCCTAACCACAATTTATTATGGGCTTTTTAATTCTAAGCTTTCAATACGGTATAAATTGCTGGGGAGGTGGCTATCAAAACAAAATTCAGCCATTGGTAGCCTTGCAAAAGAATGTTGTCCGGAAAATTTGTCGTAAACCTGATAGGCATGCTAGTTTTCCTTTGTTTTGTCAATTAGGGATTCTTCCTCTTCGTCACTTATACTGTTTTAAGGGTCTAAAAGCGTTCTTTATGAAGTCTGGTAACCGAAACTTTCGTATAATCCCAAACTACAACCTACGCAATAACTCACTTAATATATTACAATTGCCAAACTATCAAACCACCGCATATACAAATTCTTATTTAGTTATATGTAATCGTTTATTTAATGTCCTCCCGGAAGAAATCAGATGTGTTCACATGTCCGAATGTTTTCTAAAGCGCGTAAAGAATTGGCTGTTTTCTAATGATTATTATAGTTTAGACTCTCTTACTTCTAATATTTTGATCTAACTGTTGTCTCAACTTTTGATGTTAGTATATAGATTACAAAAATTTTGCATCCTTTATGAAGTGATAACAAATTGATACCATGTTAAATGAATTAAATCTGCTGAAAATTGCATTTTCTATATTTTTTGTTCAATACCCCACCCCATCTGATTGTATTGTTCCTTTTGAAGTGGCATTCAACACTATTTGAACTCACTCTGAATAAAATATCGAATGCCACCAGATTTTCCTTACCTTACTTTGTACATAATTCCTTACATATTGAAATTTATATATGGACTTGTATTTTATATTATATTTATAAGTAATTTAAGAGAAATAAATATCATACATACATACATACATACTTCGGAATTTTATATTTCTCAGAAATTGTCTTAAGGGGAACTAGAGCATTACATTCATCAATTATCTTAATTTTTTCAGCTATGGACAAGTGCTTCCGAGTTACCTTCATTTTGCACGCGCTAAAATATAACACTTTCTAATAAAATATTGATTATCATAACCAAACAACTCATCTAATAACGGATTCGAACTGCATCTACGCAATAAAGAAGCAACAACCGAGAAAAAATTCAACGAAAAAACCAACGGTACATGAACAATTTTGTTGTGCAAACAACTACAAACACAGAAAATCCTACTGAGATCTGTAAGAAAAAAAAATAACGATTCTCATGTTTTGCTTTGTTTCTTTTCTTGAAATTGAACAGCATTCGTTATATAGAGTAGTAAAATTTTTCATTATTTGTTATTTAGAGATATCAATGGACTTCAAATGATTATTCGTTATACTGGACATTCGTTATATCGGCATTCGTAATACTGGACGTCCAGTGTATATACAAGGTGGCGCAAATATTGTCACCCGATGTTTTTTGACTGTATTTTTATACCCTATTCTAAGGGTATATTAATTTTGACGCATAGTTTGTAACATACCTTAATATTGCCCGTAGACCCCCAAAAGTTACTATATTTATTATCAGCATTGATAGTATTGTCGATCTAGCCATGTCCGTCCGTCCGTCCGTCTGTCGGCAAAAATTAGGCCTTTAAGCTGGACCTAGAGAGCTGAAATTTTAACCATATACTCTCTAGGGTCCCAAAATAATCAAGTTTACGAATTCTTGAAATCCGCCCACAGACACGCCCACAAACTCAAAAAAAAAAATTTTTGGGAAAAATCGAATTTTGAGCTAGAAAGCTGAAATTTATAATGTATACTCTCTATGGGCCCTTTATGCTCATGTGTAAATATTTTCAAAATCCGCCCACTGACACGCCCACAATTATTTTTTTTTTTTTTGAAAATTCAAAGTTTGAGCTAGGGAGCTGAAATTTGTAATATATACTCTCTAGGGGCCCTTTATTCTCATGTGTTAATTTTTTTTAAATCCGCCTACTGACACGCCCACAATTAAATAAAACAATTTTATTGAAACACCCAAGTTTGAGCTAGGGAGCGTTTTTTTGTCCTTTAAATGTTATATAACAACATATGTAGGGCGTTCTTAACAATTCAACCATACTTAGACTTTTGTCACGCCCACTTATGAGGGATAGGTATAAGAATAGGGTATCCAACAGTTCGCCCAAGCGGACTGTAGCCCGTCCCTATGTTTAAGCTACATATTGCATAGCTTTTATCGCGGGCTTTGAGCGCGGCGACCGAAAGTATATATGTAGGTGTACCTATAGGTATCTACATCACCGCAATTAAACGACGTTGGGCGCGGTTAGTACGTAGATGGCTGACCGTTTGAGAACAACCGCGTGTCGTTGTTTTTTTCTTTTTTGATATGTCAACATCTTTGCTCTCGGTAGGGGCTAGTTGGAAATATTGAGCGTCACCTTAATCTTCAGATTTTCAGCGTCACCGTCATCGTCAGATTTTCAGGTCGGACGACAAAAAACCAAAGTTTGAGCTAGGGAGCTGAAATTTATAATATAGACTCTCCAGGGGCCCTTAATGCTCATGTGTAAATATTTTCAAAATTCGCCCATTGACACGCCCACAATCTAAATTAATGCAACGCTGACGAGCCTACATGTATAGTATACACATCAACTATATCGTGAGTGCAGCGTGGCTCACCTTTTTTGTGTATACGTAATACACATTAATGGTGCGCAGAGAAAGTATATATGGTATTATATCTATGGTTCTATATCTTAATAACGTTCTTTTTGCACAAATTTATATATATTGTGTAATTACACTATTTATACCTAATTATTTATACCTATTATTTATATAGAAGAAAAACTTAAAGAGCTAAAAAGAAAAAGATAAAAAATTCTATGCAATAGCTTTACCGCGGCAGTCAAAGAGTGCCACATGTTTTTTTTTATGAACTGTTTTTCTGCTTTTGGTTTACGTTTTTTTTTTGCATTAATTCGAGAAAATGATATCGGCTAAGAGGCCGCCGCCGCGCCTGCATTGATAACCATTCGGGGCCGATTTATGGCATTTTCCATTACAGCGCCAGAACTTTCGACGATATGTCCTCGCATTCTTGACGTATATTCTCTTTGAGGCCAACGACCTTGCCACGTCGACTCAATCGGTTCTCGTTCGACCGCCGCAACTAAACGACGTAGGGCTTCTCTTCTCTTCTCATATTTGCCATTCGGATTCGGCTCAAAACTGTAGATCCCCTCCACTTCGCATAAAAGTGGTTGAGAAGCTAGGTTCTAGGACGTGTATGGCCCGTTAAGGCCTAATATGTATGTCTATGTATGTATTATCTTCGAGGGCTTGTTCACATAGACATAAGTAAGCCGATTTTGCCGGCCAGAGCAAATCGCCAGAACGAGAGATTAGGCGACCCGGAAATGCAGCCTCGTTTGTGGCTCGTGCAGTAAGCGCCCTTGCTTCATTCTGTTGGAACCACATGATCTCCAGTCCCAATTCATTCAATTGAGGAACGAGAAAGTCGTTGAGCATGGCTCTGTAGCACTCGCCGTCCATGGTAGTCGTTTGGATAATTTTGCTTATTCACATATCCACTGAGTTAGAAACGGGCCTTTTCGCTCATGATGTTTTTCGATGAAAAGTTGTTTCCCTCGTGGTCGAGATTAACGATGGCTTGAGCTTAGGTTACCCGGTTCCGATAGAGTGATGAATTCTGCACCTTCTAGCATCTGTAATGTGTTGTACGAATCGGAAAACCAAAAATGGGATGAAGTTTTAGACAAGATTGCAGGTCATTAAAACATATTATTTTTTCAAATAAAACAAAATCGTGGGAAGAATGTACCATTTTGCTGCTGTTTACTTCAGCACTGAATTTCAAACTCTTACAAACATACATATATAAATATACTTGCATATGGTGTGAATTGATAGTACACCTTTTTCTGTTTCTGAGTTCTAAATGCATTAAAAAGACAAATTTTGCGAATTGTCAAACTAAATGCGCAAACTGAGATGTAAACATTTCTTCAGCGAATTGCCAAGTTAGGTCATTTCGCCCCTAAGTAATACCTTATTTAACAGATGGCTCTTATGTTTTTCAATTTAAACAAAATGCTAACATCTCAAGTTGATTGTCTTGTTTTTGTTGATCTTTTGCTTTAGCTTAATTAAATTTATTACATATATACCCAATTAAAACCCAAAAGTACTCGTAACTGCGTTCTACCTTATGTTATTTTTTTCAAATCTTACGTACCATTACCAACTTCACTGTTTTAAGCAATTCTACTCCAGAATTTTTTCAAAAGTGGCAGCGCTGAGGCAGAGTCTCTGACCAAAGAACGTGTATGATAATTTAAGAAAAACAATACTATTGAACGTTGACGTAAGAAATTCACTGGAAAACAAGATTACTATCTCAAATAATTTTTAAATTACGAGTATCTATCTTATAATTTCTTAGGAAAAATATATATTTTGTATGAACATGTTGTATGTATTATCAAATGGTCTTGTTCCCGAAGGTGGTTCTGTTGTTTTGCGTTCATATATTATTATATATGAATTCAGTTACTCTGGATAATTCCTCTTTCAATTCATGCATAAAGGAAAAGTTATAAGAAATTAGGGATTAGACATAAAATCTTCATTCTGCTTTGAATTTACATAATAGCCAAAACCAGAGCGAACTTTTCATCTGTGATAAACAATCTCCAAACGCGCATACAGTTAGCTTTACAAAATTGTTGATTTACAAAATTGTTGATTGCTTTACAATGTGGAAAATAGAATAGAAAAAGAAATTGGTTTTGGTTAAAAAAAAGTTATCTACGGGGGCATCCAACTTAACAAAAAGACAATGTGAATGACAATTTCGAAAGAGTTTGAAAAGCCCCATTAAAATTAAGTTCTCGATACGGCCCTGGGTGAAAGGTGGTGATTGTATCGAAAGGTGTTTTTACTTTAACAATCTAACGATTGCGTGATTTCATCGAAAGCTGTCCAAAGTAAGATTTCGAAATCATCCAAATGTACATACATATTCGGCGCGAACAGCTTATTATTATTGATCTTTTATGCGATATTAAATAGGGATTTGCCTGCTCTCACAAGTCCGCACAAACAAGTGACTTTTTGAGCATTCACTCCCGCACATCAAAAATAAATTGCGAGGTTGTGTTGAAGAAGCGTTTAAACGCAGGCAAAAGTGTTTTTATCTTCTTGGAGAGAATTTTGAAAAACAATAAAGCCATTTTCGATGATAAATATTTTTTTTACTTGTTTTGAAATGAGTCGTATCATCCCAGCATAAACTATATATAGCAAAAAGTCATGGTTCAAAACCCAAGGTCAGAAGACAAAATCAAATTTGCAGATTGTTGATTTTGCTAAGCTTTGCATATTGCAATAAATTGTTTTCCACTTAAGACGATCTCTAAATACGGTACTAGAACCGCTATTGTGAAGATGTACGCTTTTTTAATTGGAATGGACGATAATGTAGGGCGCAATTTAATCAAATAATTTCACCAGAGCAGTCTTAAAAGAACTATACATATATATGTATTTTTTTTAATACACTATCAGATCTGGGTCGTATAGTAAAACGTTTATAAAAAAACAAATATAATAAAAAAATTATGTATATACAATACTAAGAGAGACACAAATCATGCAAGTAATTGAAGACACTAAAGCATTATTACGCAGAATATTTTTAAGCTTACTTTACTTTACTTTTAAATTCATTTTTATTAATTATTAGCTTATATCAATTTAAATACTAGACAAAAATGATTAAATCTAACTTAAAATTAACAGGATACTTATTCTAGATTATTGATCCTTATGCGGACGCCCTAAACTTAACTCTATCTTATAATTATTGCCTTTCGGCCTAAAAACTATTTTACGAACTAATCTTACATAATTATGTTTTCATCGAGAAAATTGTTAAGAAAACTCGGAATCTTTATGAAATTTTATATTTTTATATAAAAAAAAAAAAAAAAAAAACAAATTACAAACTACCTACTCTACTTACTTAAACTACTTAGCATATTCTAACTATAATTAGGATTCTGAGCACTCGTTGCCTTGCGCAACAAGTGGTCAAAATCCCAATTGCTTTCCGAGCGCCTGGCAGTCGTCAACGTGCACACGCGCCGCCGTGAGCCGACTGAAGCCTTACAGCGTCAGTCAACTCCCGGAAGCACCAACACACGTTGGCGAGCCCGGCCTCTCCCAAAAACGCCCTAGCTGACTTAATCTAACTTATAAGCTAAGAGGATGTTACCTAGAGTAACGCACCGTCCTGGGAGGGCATGTTGACCCCTCCCCCCTCAACAAGCCACCAAAATTCGGCGAATTGCTTTTCCGTGTCGAATTGATCCCTTTCCGATATTGCGGTACTAAAACGGAGGAGCTCATGAGCATTGGCGATGCCCTCGCCGCGGATGAGCCGCTTATCTCTCGCGCTGCGGTAGCGGTGGTATAATACCGGGATACCATCCCTCGTCTGTACCAGCCCTTTTGCATCAATATGGATAAATGCCTCTGGCGGGATAAAGCCAGACCGGAGCGTACTCTCTATGTACATTTCATTGGGGTAGTAAGCCCCAAAGATCAGACTATTGTCGCTGGCCATCGCCCTTGCAACGTGCCTTCGAGTGACCTTAATGAGGAAATTGTCAATCCTATTCAACTGAGCCCCATCGTATAGGACCTTGTTGGGATAGTATTTTATATAGTTGGATTCAGGCGTTCGGAACAACCGGAGACAGGTCCTAAGATATTGTCTCTCCAAAACCCGAATCTTTTCCATATAGCTAGGCGCTATATTAAACCATAATGGACAACCATAAGCGATGATCGGCCTTATAAGGGCCACGTAGCAAATGACCTTCACTCTGGAGTCAAGTTGACTGCTATGAAACAGTCTCCTTGTTAGAGCATAAGCCTTCTTGGCCCCAGCAAGACAAGCAACTATATGTCTATCGAAATATAGATACTGGTCAAGCCAGATACCTAGATATCTAACTGCGCTTCTCACCGCCAATGGTTGCCCATTTTGTCCAATAATGGCCAATTTTTTCCAGTTTTTTCTGGTATCCCTAGAGGCCCCAGCCAATGGAGTTCTGAACAAGATTGTTTCCGTCTTCTGAAAGTTGATTTTCAACTTCCAGTCGTCGCAATATCGCTTAATTTGATCGAAGTCACGCTGCAAAAGGATATTAATGACCTCGATTTTAGGACCTGCTCTGTATGCCACCAAATCGTCGGCATACGCTATAGCATGGCTGAGTGAACCCACCAGATCACTCGTGTAAATGTTAAACAGGATCGGAGAATTGACCGCACCCTGCTGTAAACCGTTTTTAATTTCAAAGACTCTGCTCGAAGTCACGTTGCCACATTTGACAACGAACTTCTTTCCCATAAGCATATTATAAATTACATATAGCAAAGGTTTGTGCATCCCCCGCCTGGTCAACTTGTAGAAAAGTCCCTCTAACCATACGGTGTCGAAAGCCTTCTCAAAATCAACCAGACAAGCACCCGTGCATTGGCTCTTGCATTTATTCCACTGAATGTCGGAAACCAGTTTCGACGCGGCATGAATAGTGTCATGCCTCGCCCTGAAACCAAACTGGTTGTCCGGAATTATGTTATTGTCCTCGACCCACTTTAACAGGGCTCTATTGACAACCTTTTCAAAGACCTTGCTAATATTCGGAAGCAAGCTAATTGACCGGAGATTGGCAGGGTTCGTCCTATCTTTACCTTTTTTCGGGATAGGGTGTACCACAGCTACCTTCCAATGCGCCGGATAATGTGCATTATTCAGCGCATTGTTAAACAGCGTGGTGAAAATATCTACAGCCTCCAAAGGCAGGTGTCTCAATACGACGTTTGGGACACCATCCATCCCCGCCGACTTTTTATTCTTTAGTGACTCGAAGATGCACAGAAGATCATTCTTCGACACGAACAAGTGCGATGCATCTCGGCCATTGGCGACAACTGCATTAGCATGGTTTTCATCAGTGAACACGGTGAAACCGTTATTCTCAGATCGCCAATTCTCAAGTTCGGTGCGCAGATAGAAATGGCTCACCAGAGCCCTATTCTCAATGTCGTGGTTACGGCGAACAGGATTGTTCACCGTATACACGGCCTCGAAACAAGCGCCCAGCAAATCCACTTTCTCCTGTGGGTCCTCGACCACGAAAAAATCGTCGTTTGAAACGATACTTTCTGGGCTTATTCCAGCAGTCAGTACTGTCTGTCTGTTCTCTGCTGTCTGGGAGATTCGAACACAAGGAATATCATTGTGATCTTTCCTCCTGAACAACTTATTTATCTGTATATTTTTAAGCTTCATTTTGCTAACATGGATGTCACGAACATGATCATTAGATTATAGATACTACTCATGGGAATAATGGCTGCTATAATCGATTCGATTTGAATGAACGTTGTAGAACGGTGTCCAGACCTTTGAAAAATACTCTAGATATTATCTTCATTGTTAAAGTTTAATACAAATATTACATATCATATGTATATGTATAATGTATATTATATATCAGCAGTAAGTCCGTACTATTATTTTGTTTATGTTAACGCGATAAAGATGCAATTCATGAAAAATACGCGTTTATGACGCTATGATTAAAACTAAAGTTAGATGCCACTAATTGCGATGACACAACTCTTTTTAACCAACTTATTGAGAAAACGAAGAGGGTAGTTTATTGTTCTTTTCCGTCAGTGTCTTCGCACAAAAGCCCTATGTGTTGGGAGAAATTTAGAATTTTCCACAACGAAATTAGAACGCCAAAAAGTAGATGACATCGATTTATTTCGTTAACAAATTCCTGTACCAATAATTTTATTATATATAATACTTAATACAACATATTAATTCACTTTAGTATCCTCTTTAATTCCTAAGTCCGCCAAAGATTTCCCACGAGCCACGAGTTTCTTAAATACAATCAAGTTAAAGCCGCATGGCATCGGCACTTGACAGCTTGTCATCGGATTTAGGACGCTTTCGGAGATTTTTTTTCCATCATTGCCAGATCTGTCGCAATACTCCCCCCCGGTACATCCTTCCGAGGATTTACCATATCCTGCGGCGATCTTCGTAGCTGGTCTCGTGTACAGGCCAGCCGCAGTTTTTACCAAGGCAGTTCTTACTCGACCATCTGTACTCATTCTAACTCCAACTATTCAGTCGTTCCGCAACTCTTTTAGAGACAGGTCGGCTAGTTAGTGAAGATCGTAAGCGGAATAGTGTTTAATTACTGGTGATTAGCCTAGTATTTTTATTTGTGTAATTGGCTTGGTAGTCTGAGCCTCTGCCTCTGACGCCAGAAGCGTGGGTTCGATTCCCAGCAGAATTTTAATTTTTATAATTTATTAAGAAACGGTGATAGAAACATTTAATAAAAGTGCAAAAAAAAAGTGTGAAAAGTTCCGTACGGTGTAGGATGGACCCCCGGAAAACGGTGGTCCCGCGTACGGGTGTGGGCGTGCCGTTGCGACATGTGGTGCAAACACGTGAGCCGGCAAAAAAATCATCGCCTGTAATAACACCAACAACATCAAGAGCATCATCAACACCAAAAACAGCAGCAACCGTAGCAGCAGCAGGAACAACAACAGCAGCAGCAGCAACAATATCAGCAGCGTGTATGCCAGATGCATCAGCTGCAAGCATATTCAAAACTGCAACAACAACACCAACAACAACAACAACAACAACAGCAACAACAACGGGCCGGTCGTTGCCCAGACGAGTTCTTTCGCAGGCAATACCAGAACCAACAAAATCAGAAGTAGCAGCTGAAAAACCTGCTACAGAAGTAGCGAATGACGAGTTTCGTAAGGTGGAGAAGAGGCGACGGAAGGTAAATCCGAAGCCGAATATTTCTGCCAAGAGAAGGGCGAACCTGGCAGGCCCTAGCGTAGCATCATCGGTGGCTGGTACCGATGATGATACGGATAATACCAGTTCTTCCGAAGCTGAAGGGGAAGCGGGCCGGTACGTCGGAGAGGGAAACTCCTTCAGGGACCTACCGGTCGACGACGATGGAAGCAATGCCATCCAAATGGAGGATGGAGATGTGGAGGATGAGGTAGCTGAGCTAGACAAGCTCATAAAAGAGCTCTTGGAGAAGCGTGAGCAGCTGAGGCTGAAAAAAGTGCAGCAACATCAACAACAAACAGTGCTGAGGGAGCAAATCCAGCAGCAATATCAACAGAAGCAACAACAACGACAACAGCAACGAAACCAACAAAAACAGCAACAACAGCAGCCAAAGCAGCAACTGCAGCCAAATCAGCAACAGCAGTCAAAGCAGCAGACGCAGAAGAAGCCAGCAAGGAAGGAAAAAATTCCCCCGATTAATGTAAGTAACTTCGATATTAGTGATAGTATTAGGTTATGTAGGTTAATTACTAAAAATTTTTATGTTAAGAGGCTTTCTGCCAGTAAACATGTAATTATGTGTGATGATATTGAGGAGTACCAGAGAGTGCGCACCGCCTTGGGAGAGGTAAAGACCGAGTACTTTACGTACACCCCAAGGGAGAAAAAGCTTAAAACCGTGGTATTAAAAGGAATCGATCCCTCAATTAAAACAGAGGAGCTCGAAAAAGAGCTTACGAATTTTGAAAGCGACGACCTCAAGTTCGTGGGGGTCAAGCCGTTTTCCTCGGCTGTGGCAAGTGGTGGTAACCGTTACTTACCATTTTTCCTGGTCCAGCTTACTCCTGACAGCAAAATTGACAGGCTGCGAAATATCCGCTTCCTGTACTATCATGCTGTAAGATGGGAGAAATTAAAACGGTCAGATCGCATATTTCAATGTATGCGCTGCCAAAGGTTCGGGCACGCCGCAGCTAACTGTAACATGCAGTTTAGATGCGTCAAGTGCGATAAGGACCACATACATGGTGAATGCTCTCTAGGTAAGGAGAGAGTCGAAGACCGGAGTGTACTCTCCTGTGTGCTCTGCAGGAACTCTGGGCATCCCGCCAACTTCAGGGGTTGCCCAAAGTACCAAGAACTGAAAAAGCGAGTCCAGGCCCGCAAACAGCAGTCTGAAGGCGATAGGCGTCAGAAGAGTCGCTCGTTCACAAATTTTGTGGCACCCAACGTGTCCTTTGCCCAAATGGCAGCTGGACCGGGTCAAGCTCAAATAACATTAAACCAGCCAAAGGTAGCCCAAAAGGCACCAGAGGTGGATCTAAACTTAAAATCGATCCTTCTGTCTCTGCACGGAAAGATCGATAAGTTCCAGAAACAGTTAAATGAACAAGCGGCCCGAATTGACTTGTGTGGAGTTGTTTGTGGGGTCTGGTGTGCCATAAATCTAATGGCTACGCTGGATGAGGGAAACTTAAAGATCCTTGCTGTGAATGTTAATTCACTAGTCAGGATCGAGAAAAGAACGTCACTTGCCAATTTGTTGAAAACCGAAAACCCGGATGTGCTTTTGGTTAGCGAAACTAAGCTAAATCAGAAGCACAAATTGGGATACAAAGACTATCATGTAATAAGAAGAGACCGGCCTCACTCCACTCAAGGAGGTGGGGTTGGAATCTTAATTCAAAAAGGCCTGCGCCATAGGGTTATATATAGCGGGGACGTGCGTAGGTTCCAGTTGTTGGAGGCATGCATCATATGCATTCCTCTCCATAGCCGGAGGAGAATGTATGTGGTGTCGCTTTACGCACCTGCTACACCTCCACCAAACCAATTTATGACAGAGCTCGAGACACTTTTTCGTGGTCTGCAGCTGAACTCGGAGGAGAATTATTACTTCTTGGCCGGAGATATTAATGCCAAACATGCGGCATGGGGAAATGTTACTGCAAATCCCAGGGGCAACCAGTTTCACGACTGGTGGCGCCTCAATATGATTGAGTACAACCTCGAGTTATACGCGACGGATATCCCTTCTTTCCCAAGAAGCGGTGCTTTCCTGGACTTGGCCTTAACGGACGCAAGACTTCAACTGACGAACATAGATCAAAACACGCGGAACTGTTTGCGTGCGTTTGAGTACGATAGTGACCACTACGGACTCGCCGCCGCAGTACGGATCCCGAACGAGCAAACGCTGCTGGAGGAGTACGAAGCAGTGTGTTTATTCGATTATCGGAGGCACAATGGTCGCGCTTCTCCAGATTTTTAAAGCGAGATATACGTTCGAGTGGGATCGACCCACCGACAAACAGTAACATGACAAATGATGACATTGATCGGCATTTATTGCAAATGAACGACGCCATCAAACGAACTATGGAACGAACTATTCCTCGGGTAGGACGTTCCGACGACGACCAGACAGAAAAGTACAGAAACCCTACAATCGACGCACTATACCGACAGAAAAGTAGACTGCTCTCGAGGTTTAAACGGCTGTACAGGCAATTTACTGATCGCAACGACCCAGAGGTAAGGATGCTGAATTCAGAGATCCGAATCCTGAAACAGCTGATAAAAGAACATTACAGAAAATCTGTAAGTCTGTATTGGGGCAATAAAATTCGGGCTATTAAAACCTGTAGTCCGAATATGTTCCCACAGATAAATAAGTTGTTCAGGAGGAAAGATCACAATGATATTCCTTGTGTTCGAATCTCCCAGACAGCAGAGAACAGACAGACAGTACTGACTGCTGGAATAAGTCCAGAAAGTGTCGCTTCAAACGACGATTTTTTCGTGGTCGAGGACCCACAGGAGAAAGTGGATTTGCTGGGCGCTTGTTTCGAGGCCGTGTATACGGTGAATAATCCTGTTCGCCGTAACCACGACATTGAGAATAGGGCTCTGGTGAGCCACTTCGATCTGCGCACCGAACTTGAGAATTGGCGATCTGAGAATAACGGATTCACCGTGTTCACTGATGAAAACCATGCTAATGCAGTTGTCGCCAATGGCCGAGATGCATCGCACTTGTTCGTGTCGAAGGATGATCTTCTGTGCATCTTCGAGTCACTAAAGAATAAAAAGTCGGCGGGGAAGGATGGTGTCCCAAACGTCGTATTGAGACACCTGCCTCTGGAGGCTGTAGATATTTTCACCACGCTGTTTAACAATGCGCTGAATAATGCACATTATCCGGCCCATTGGAAGGTAGCTGTGGTCCACCCTATCCCGAAAAAAGGTAAAGATAGGACGAACCCTGCCAATCTCCGGTCAATTAGCTTGCTTCCGAATATTAGCAAGGTCTTTGAAAAGGTTGTCAATAGAGTCCTGTTAAAGTGGGTCGTGGACAATAACATAATTCCGGACAACCAGTTTGGTTTCAGGGCGAGGCATGACACTATTCATGCAGCGTCGAAACTGGTTTCCGACATTCAGTGGAATAAATGCAAGAACCAATGCACGGGTGCTTGTCTGGTTGATTTTGAGAAGGCTTTCGACACCGTATGGTTAGAGGGACTTTTCTACAAGTTGATCAGGCGGGGGATGCACAAACCTTTGCTATATGTAATTTATAATATGCTTATGGGAAAGAAGTTCGTTGTCAAATGTGGCAACGTGACTTCCAGCAGAGTCTTTGAAATTAAAAACGGTTTACAGCAGGGGGCGGTCAATTCTCCGATCCTGTTTAACATTTACACGAGTGATCTGGTGGGTTCACTCAGACATGCTATAGCGTATGCCGACGATTTGGTGGCATACAGGTCAGGTCCTAAAATCGAGGTCATTAACATTCTTTTGCAGCGTGACTTCGATCAAATTAAGCGATATTGCGACGACTGGAAGTTGAAAATCAACTTTCAGAAGACGGAAACAATCTTGTTCAGAACTCCATTGGCTGGGGCCTCTAGGGATACCAGAAAAAACTGGAAAAAATTGGCCATTATTGGACAAAATGGGCAGCCATTGGCGGTGAGAAGCGCAGTTAGATATCTAGGTATCTGGCTTGACCAGTATCTATATTTCGATAGACATATAGTTGCTTGTCTTGCTGGGGCCAAGAAGGCTTATGCTCTGACAAGGAGACTGTTTCATAGCAGTCAACTTGACTCCAGAGTGAAGGTCATTTGCTACGTGGCCCTTATAAGGCCGATAATCGCTTATGGCTGTCCATTATGGTTTAATATAGCGCCTAGCTATATGGAAAAGATTCGGGTTTTGGAGAGACAATGTCTTAGGACCTGTCTCCGGTTGTTCCGAACGCCTGAATCCAACTATATAAAATACTATCCCAACAAGGTCCTATACGATGGGGCTCAGTTGAATAGGATTGACAATTTCCTCATTAAGGTGACTCGAAGGCACGTTGCAAGGGCGATGGCCAGCGACAATAGTCTGATCTTTGGGGCTTACTACCCCAATGAAATGTACATAGAGAGTACGCTCCGGTCTGGCTTTATCCCGCCAGAGGCATTTATCCATATTGATGCAAAAGGGCTGGTACAGACGAGGGATGGTATCCCGGTATTATACCACCGCTACCGCAGTGCGAGAGATAAGCGGCTCATCCGCGGCGAGGACGTCGCCAATGCTCATGAGCTCCTCCGTTTTAGTACCGCAATAGCGGAGAGGGATAAATTCGATACAGAAAAGCAATTTGCCGAATTTTGGTGGCTTTTTGAGGGTGGAGGGTTCAACATGCCCTCCCAAGACGGTGCGTTACTCTAGGTAACATCCTCTTAGTTTGTAAGATAGATTAAGTTAGCTAGGGCGTTTCTGGGAGGGGCCGGGCTCGCCAACTTGTGGTGGTGCTTCCGGGAGGTGATTGATTCTGTAAGGCATCAGTCAGCTCACGGCGGCGCATGTGCACGTTGACGACTGCCAGGCGCTCGGAAAGCAATTGGGATTTTGACCACTTGTTTCGTAATGCAACGAGTGCTCAGAATCCTTATTATAGTTAGAATATGTTAAGTAGTTTAAGTAAGTAGAGTAGGTAGTTTGTAATTTGTTTTTTTATATAAAAATATAAAATTTGATAAAGATGCCGAGTTTTCTTAAAAATTTTCTCGATGAAAACATAATATGTAAGATTAGTTCGTAAAATAGTTTTTAGGCCGAAAGGCAATAATTATAAGATAGAGTTAAGTTTAGGGCGTCCGCATAAGGATCAATAATCTAGAATAAGTATCCTGTTAATTTTAAGTTAGATTTACTCATTTTTGTCTAGTATATAAGTTGATTATAAGCTAATAATTAATAAAAATGAATTTAAAAGTAAGTAAGTAAAGTAACTCCAACTATTCTCCCCTTAGGCCAGCAGTTCCTTGGGCTATCAGGATCAGCTATATAAACGATGTCGTCCACTTCAATTTGTTTGACATCGTCAAACCATTTACAGCGTCGAGTTATTACAGGCAAGTACTCACGCACCCATCTTCTCGAAAAGGCATCAGCGAGCTGTTGTGATGTTTGCCAATTTCTTCGTAGCTGTATTCCCTCACTCACAGGTTCCACAATAGGCTTCGTGCCGCTGGAGTTTCCTAAAAGAAAGTGGTTTGTAGTCAAAGCCTCCTCCTCATCATGGCTTACTGGTATATAAGTGAGCGGTCGGGAGTTCACGATCATTTCAACCTCCATCAGAGCGCCACGTAGTAGCTCCTCCGTCGGATTCGGCGATGGCAGCACCTTATGTAGAACGTTCTTCACCGAGCGCACGAGACGCTCCCAAACACCTCCCGCATGTGGGGTGATGCTGGCGGTATAAATCGCCATTCCATAGATGGACTGGTAAAGGCCTTTATCATTTCATCCTTGTTCAGCATGATGAAAGCTTCATTTAATTGTTGCTCGGCACACTTGAAATTTGTACCGATGTCGCTCCACAACTCTAACGGCGAACCCCGTCGAGCTATAAAATTGCGGATGGCAATAATACACGAATCTGTAGACAACGAGACAACTTCCAAATGGACCGCTCTAGTAGTCAAGCAGGTCAATAGTACGCCATACCTTTTTTCGCTACTTCGACGTACGGACACAAACATAGGCCCGAAATAGTCTACCCCGACATATGTAAATGGCCGACAGAATGCTGCAAGCCGCGCTGGTGGAAGTAGAGCCATTTTTGGTGGTGACGGCTGCGCCTGGTGGTTTTTGCATTCTTGACAACTCCGTCGAACTTTGCTTAGAATCGCCCTTAGTCTCGGGATCCAATATCGCTGCCGAATCTCGTTAACCACAGTTTCGTGGTTGGCATGATGGTATCTGCAATGATAATCGAAAACAATTAAGGTGGTTATATGTTGACACCTGGGCAATATAACAGGATCTATCTTGTTTTCGAAAACTAGCCGTCCGTGCAGACGCAAAACTCCATCGCCGTCTAGATAGGGCGAGAGCTTGAAGAGAGAGCTTGATTTCTTAATTGGGCTTCCTTTTAATAACAGCAATATCTTCTCTAGGTATTTATTCGCCTGTGCATCTTTATACAGTATAGATTCAGCAAGTCGTATTCTCTCTTGAGATGGTGCATTTCCCTTCGGTGGACACCCGCGAGCCTTGTCTCTCTAGAGATGGGCCATTTGAATCACTGCAGCAGTTATACGAACAAGTCCCTTCCATGTAGAAAATCGCTCGGGTTGCATTGATAAAGGTGATCCTCCAAGAAATTTGTCGGTAGTATGAATACCAATATATTGCATACGCAGTTCTTCGTCCGTAGATCTACAGCCCTTGCCACTCTCCTGTGGCCAAAAACTTGGATCTTGCTTGAGGAAAGCTGGTCCATTAATCCAGCGGCTATTGCTGCAACAATCCGGGATTCTTTGCCACTTCGTGGCCTCATGTGCTACATTTTCGGCAGAACGCAACCATCGCCAGCTGGATACGTCAGTTAACTCTAAAATTTCGCTAATTCGAAAGGCCACGAACTGGCCATAGCGTCGATGATCAGATCGCAGCCAAGCTAATACGGTGCGAGAATCTGACCAGAACGTCACCTTTGCTATATTGACGGAGTGAGTTGCAACTAGGGTCCTCGCCAGTCGAGCCCCGAGCACAGCGGCTTGCAGTTCCAACCTTGGCACTGACATAAATTTCAAGGGAGCCACTCTTGTTTTACTGCCCACCAAAGCGCAATCCACGACCCCAGCATCAAAGCACCTTAAGTAGCTTACAGCTGCATAGCTATCCTTGCTAGCAGCAACGAATGTATGCAGCTCCATGTCAGGGAAACACCTAAATTCAGGCCTGACGTAGCACCTCGGTATCTTCATGGCCGCCACATCGGGCAATAAGCGCAGCCAAACTAACCATTTTGAGTACTGGTCGCCATGTATTGGTTCGTCCCATGCGCAGCCTGATCGTCATGACTCTTGAAGGATGATTTTCGCGTACATAACGTAGAAACCAAGAAGACCAAGTGGGTCGAATATGGTCATAACCAGGCTTAGTACTTCTCTCTTCGTAGGTCGTCTGTTCCCCAGCAAGACGTCGTCGTTTCGATATCGGTTAGATATCTTAAATATGAAGCAGTCATCTGCGGTAGACCACCACATGCCTAAAACCGTCTCCGTAGCCAATTCGAAGTCTGAATTTAAATTCAATGCATCAATGGAATGGACATTCAAAGCATTTAAGACGGCTTTGGAATTCGATATCCAGTTGCGCATGTGGAATCCGCCTTTAGAGTGCACGAGATGGACCTCGCGTGCTAGTCTTATCGGCTCCTCTTCAGTATCCACGCCGTCTAACATGTCATCGATGTAGTGGTTCTCCAATATACATTGTACTGTGCTGGGATATTGCTCACGAAAATCATCAGCGTTTCGATTTTTTATATATTCAGCGCAGCTCGGAGAACACGAAGCGCCAAACGTCATCACTGTCATGACATACGCAGTTGGTTCTGGAGATCCAGGTTCGACTCATAGAAAACGCTGATAATTTTGATCTTCTTCCCGAACCTTGACTTGATGATACATCTCAGCGATGTCTCCACCAACAGCTATGCGTCTCTGTCGAAATTTGCGAAGCGCTGATACCAATGATGTTAATTGATCCGGCCCCTTTAAAAGCATGGTGTTTAAAGATACGCCATCGACTTTAGCCGCCGCATCAAACACAAGCCGAAGTTTTCCTGGTTTGTTAGGGTTGCTTACTGGGAAAACTGGAAGATACCAGCATTTCATCTCATTAATTTCATCTGCGCGTAACTTTCTGGCGTATCCTTTTGCTTTGTAGTCGTCGATTTTAGATTGCAGCGCGTGGGCGAGTGCCGGATCTCTCTGCATTTTCGTAAGGATACATCTGGCTCTACGTTTTGCCATGGGGAGACTGTCGGGATGTGAAATGTTGTGACTCTTCCATAGTAAGCCGGTCGTAAAGCGATCTCCAATCCTCGTTGTGAATTTCTGCAACTGTTCGAAGGCATATTGATCATCCTTGGACATAATCACTTTACCTTTATCTTCGATTCCCAAGTTGTCGAGGCAGATGTAGTTTTTAACTGTTTCCAGCAGCTCAATATTCGTGGATATATCGCAATCGCAGACATGGAGAGCGCAGAATTGATTAGTCTTCGGACCCTCGGAATGACGTTCGACTGACTTGCCCTTTAGCGTCCAGCCTAAACGAGTTTTTTCGGCCACTGGCTCGAAGGCAGCTCCTTCTTTAGATTTTAGGCTAACACCAAGACGACAATTATTGAGCCCGATAAGAAGTTTCGGTACGGCGTTGGCATACGATTTTAGAGGCAGCCCCATTAAGTGCTTAAACTGGGTCTGCAGTTTTTTCGCATCCACGGTTTGCTGTGGACCTAAGTTCCTCACAGTGTGGACATCAGTGAGTGGAAATCGTAAAGCTCTACCTTCACCTGAGATTTCTAGGTTTATAACCTTATAATCATCCTCGTAACGGTGTGTATCTGAGGTCCATTGCAAGCATAATGGCCGCGCAACGCCTTTGAGGTTTAATCCTGTCATTAAGTCCTCATCAATCAAGGCGATGGATGATCCGTCATCAAAGAAGGCGAATGTTGATATTTGAACACCATCTCCATATAAAGTGGCGGGCATTACTCGGAACAAGATTGAATCATTTTCATGGCGATGAGCTTTACAGTCCATATGAGTTGACGTCGCAGCAGTTACCAAGTTTGTCTTCCTGTGCAAACTACGATGGTGAATAAAACGACATCCATCAACCCCGCATGTGGCAGAAGAAAGGCACGCCTGTGGATAGTGTGGCTTGAGACATTTTCGGCAAAGTTGTTTCGCTCTTACCAGCTTCCACTTCTCAGGTCTACTCAAATCGGAAAAAACGTCAGCTTATGCATTCCCCAAAATGGGCCTAAAAGACCAGGAAGCTTACAGACCAATTCTTGTTCCAGTTCTGGATTATTCAGATGGTTTAATAATCCCGACGCTTTCACGGTGGCGCAAACGTCTGTTCTTCGGGAAATTATGCGATTATGAAACTTCTCTTTCAAAAGACCGATTGAGTTCGTTGCTGTGTGGCATGTTGCACCGTCCTTTTGAAACCTAACATTCTGTACATCAATATCTTCCAATTGACTCCACAAAAAGTTTCTAATCATCGCTTGATATCGAGCTCCTTATTGACATAACCGAGAATTTCAAAATGAGCCTCATCGGTGAAGTTAATTTGCTTAAAAAAATTGTGCTTTTGTCGTTGCTTCTCTATGGTCCAATTAACGAATTGCCGACGCAGTGCGCGGTCAGTTGGCTTTAATTCTTGTGTTAACTGTATTTTGTAAGCCTTTACATGCAGATCTTTGTGCAAGATGTTAAACAAAGTTGTTGGTCCTTGGCTCTTCAGCATCACTTCTTCTATCAGCTGAAATATTTCCACTCAAACGACCACTACGATGATACTTTACTTCTCTGATTTTGAACCGAACCAGTTTCTTCAAATTTTTAAACGATAAGTTCAATAGCACGGTTTGACGGAGCATTTTCTCTACCGTATTTTGAACTTTTACTTTGATATGATAGACAACTTCTTCTTCTTGTTTTACTTTACGGCGAGTTTATGATCAAAATTAAAGAAATCGTAACCCTCCCACTTAATGGCACCCTACTGGTCCGCCTGTAAGGTTCGCCGGTTCGATCACAATAAACATCGGCAGGCTTCTCGATTTCTGATCACTTTACTGAGGCGTGCTCCTGTTATTGATTTTTGTTGAACGTCCTTTCATAACACCGGTGAACTGCAGTCTATCAACCCACGGATTTGCATGCATACTTGCGGGATAGTTTTAAGATAGTAAATACATCGCTAGGCTCACTAGGATGTCAAGATTGCGTAAACGTTATTTGCCCCCTTGACATTTTAAGACAACCGCAATTTTTTGAGTTGCGCTGCAATGCTGAAGGTATAAGGTTAATTTAGGTTGATGGGTTGAGGGATGGGACATATCTGCATACAGGAAAAATCGTTTTGTGACTTTCGGTTTTGTGTTGCGCAAACGCAATGTTGGCTATAAATGGATTTTAAGCTTTCAAAGTTTGGCACGGTGGCCTTGTGGCTAGTGTGTTGGACTCCTATAGATCCAACACCAAACGCTTTTGCCCCCACTTCTTGCGAAAGTCCAAGGTTATAAATTGCCATATTTGGATTGCACTTCATTTAGGATCGGCGTAAAACTGCAGATCACACGTGATAAAAAAATATAAATTCGCGCACACAAAAACAAAGAACAAGAATTGAAGTTAGGTTTTAGATCTGGCTGTGTAGGTACCAAAATATTTGTATTATTATTTGCAACTATTACTGAATATCTATGATTTTTTTTTGATTTTCCTCCGACAACCTATGCTCTATGAACAAGACGATGATTAGGTCAAACGACACCTCACATTGGCAGATTCTAGTTACGTCTGACGTGTGTGCTACGTTTACTACGTAGAGGTTTCAGCCCATAGAATCCGTTGCATCCGTGTGTCGACGACGACTTCAGCGTTACGCTTTTTACGGAACGAACAAGTTTTTTTTCATTAACTTTTTACTTTGAACTTGAATTACGAGTAGCTTCGATAGAAAACACTTTGTCAAATGAGCTATTGCCATGTGTCGTCGGCTGTCAAAGTTTGCGATGGATTTTATCCAAACGCGTTTTCTTTTTAACCTAATCGTAATTAAAATGAACAACCCATTCGTATGGAAGTTACCAGTATTTAATATGATTGAATAAAACCAAATGGCCGCGAGGGGCCTACAAACCCCAAATACGAAGTTTGAGTAAATTTGTCCACCCATTGTGGCTAGAGCCTCGGTGACAGACTGACGGAAATTCAGGACACACTTTTTTGGACTTCTCTATAACCGTAATATCATACCTCATACTCAGTTTGAGTTCGAAATTTCGGCACGATTGCAATATCTTTCTCTTTATCATACGAGAAATTTCCCTATAATTTGCATGTCTGTCCTTGGAATAACCGTCAATCGGCAATGATACACAATGTTTCCACCAATGCATCATCATAAATTTTGTTATGTGCGAACATCAATGTGTGAATGTGTGAAGACTCAAACGGACAGAAAATTCGAAAGCAAACCTACTTAAACGTCGCTTTCAACGCATGCGTTGCTTATGGGCTATCTTCCATTGGAAAAACGTAAAGTCTATCCAGCTGACAAGGGAAATAATTTCCTCGGAATTTATTCATGTTAACCCTGATAGTTTTTTTTCCACAAATTGCCATTTGGGCGAATCCTGCATAAACAATTTCATTGTAGGTCTCAGCTAAAATCAATTAAGGCAGATAAGCCTAGCATCTTCGGTTTCGACAAGTACTATTTGCTAAGGTTCTAAGATATCAGCTTAATAGGTCTCCCGTATTTGTGAGTTTAAGATCTGATTAATATAGAATTAATATAAAAGATTATCGCGATGAATTTTCGCATGAAACTCTTCCCATTTAACAATCTAACTTTCATTGCTGACAATGGAATAAATTGATTCACGAAAGCCCTGATAGCTCATGATATTAGCCGTGTTTCTTTGCACGCGGATATAGGCATGGCATCAAAAAACGACCATCGCCGCTTAAGAATTCATCAACAAAAACTTGGCTCTACTCTATCTCACATTATTCAATGAGTTCAAATCTTTATCCTGCAACTTATATATTGACTATATAAGTAAAATGGAATGCTCTCTAAAATTGGACCCCAAACTTTTTTGGGGATTTGTTAATTCTAAGAAAAAAACCGATGGTTATCCATCGAAACTTACTTACAATAGCTCTACAACTGCTGATTCGCTAGATGCAAGCAATATGTTTGCAGATTATTTCAGTAAGTCGTTTAGGGTGACCCCTCTTCACATTGATGAGCAATATTTTAGTTATCTAACTAGCTGTTCCCAAATAAGTTTTAGTAGCTTCTCATTTGACTTGGAAACAATTTTAAAATTTATTTCTTCTCTGAAGAATGATTATTCATCAGGTCCTGATGGCATTGCACCGATCGTTCTTAAAAAATGTAGTCGCAATTGCTCCATATCTTAAATATCTGTTTGAATTGTCCATTAGTACTGGTAAATTCCCTTATGTATGGAAAAGTGCTTTTATCACACCTGTATTTAAAAAAGGCGAACGTGGTGATATCACTAATTATAGGCCTATTTCAAAGCTTTCGTGTATCCCTAAGCTTTTTGAACAAATTGTTTGCGAAAAGTTAATATTTCTTTGTCGCAATTTAATTTGTATTGAACAGCATGGATTTGTAAGAAACAGATCCACTGTCACTAATCTGTTAAGTTTCTTGCATGATTGTTCTACTGCCTTAGAGAATAAGGACGAAATGGATTGCATATACACTGACTTCTCTAAAGCTTTCGACCAGCTGTCCCATGAAATAATCGAGTTTAAGCTCAGGGCTTTTGGTTTCCCACGAAGTTTCATAAAATGGGTTAATTCATACCTTAGATCAAGGGTTTATCAAGTCAAATTTCGAGGATCGCTATCTGTATCTTTTACAGCTGAGTCTGGAGTTCCCCAAGGTAGTCACCTCGGACCAATTCTATTTATACTAGCCATTAATGATGTTAAAGCATGTATAAATCACAGTAATATCCTGATCTACGCTGATGATATGAAAATATTTAAATCTATCACTAGTCAGCAAGATAGAATTTTTCTTCAATCTGACATTAATAGCTTCGCCAATTGGTGTGATAAAAACGGTTTATCCCTGAACCCTACTAAATGTCAACATATGACATTCTCTAGAAATAATATACCTTCCACCTTTCAATATTCTTTGTCTCAACATATTCTTTGTAATGTTGATAATTTTAAGGATCTTGGGGTTTATTTCGATCCCAAACTGGTTTTTGCCAAGCATATCAATTTTATTGTTAATAAATCTAATTCTATGCTGGGCTTCGTAAAAAGGTGGGCGAAAGAATTTAATGACCCATACGTTACTATGTCATTGTACAATTGTTTTGTCCGTCCGATTCTAGAGTATGCTTCACAAGTTTGGACGCCGTTCTACAACATTCATTCAAATCGAATAGAGGCCATTCAACGTAAATTTATTCGATTTGCACTTAGAGGACTTCCATGGGATGATCCTTTTAACCTTCCTCCTTACAGTCAGCGTATTAAGCTTCTTCAAATGTTACCCCTTTCTCAACGAAGGCTTAATAGCGGTATCATTTTTTTACAGCAGCTTATATCCGGTCAAATAGATGCACCTGACTTGCTGTCGTCTATTGGCTTTAATTTTCGTGGTGGTGCCCATAATTTGCGCAGTGCTGAACTATTGTTTAGCCCCCATCATAGAACGAATTATGGGAAGCATGAGCCTATTAGTCGCATGAGTAGAATCTATAATCTAAATGATCATGTGATTGACTTGCATGTTAGTAAAATTAAGCTAAAAAATATTTTGCGTAATAATGCTTTAATGTCTTAAATTGTTTGCATTATTTTGTGTCTGTGTTAGTATTTTGTAGGTACATAATTATTGTATTTTTAATTGTTTTGTCCTTACTAACACCTGCACTAAATGATGAGCCTGTGAGAGCACTTTTTGTGCCGGCAATTTCTGCTCGTGATAGTTGCTTGCTTTAAGCACTCCACGACACAGAGCTGATAGTGTAGTAAAAAAAAAATATATAATTTTCACAATCCGCCCACTGACACACCCACAATTAAATAAAACAATTTTATTAAAAAAACCAAAATTTGAGCTAGGGAGCTGAAGTTTATAACATATACTCTCTAGGGGCCCTTTATGCTCATGTGTTAATTTTTTTTAAATCCGCCTAGTAACACGCCCACAATTAAATAAAACAATTTTATTGAAAAACCAAAGTTTTTTTTCGATAAAATCCTTTAAATGTTATATAACAAAATATGTAGAGCGTTCTTAACAATTCAATCATATTTAGACTTTTGTCACGCCCACTTATGAGGGATAGGAATAAGAATAGGGTATCCAACAGTTCGCCGAAGCGGACTGTAGCCCGTCCCAATGTTTTTTTTCTATTTTCGAGCAATTTTACTGGAAAAATAACAACAAAAAAGATACAATTTTTGCAGGACACGCGCCTAAAACGTGGAGCCATATACAATATTCAACAAAGTTATAAAGTTTTCCATTTCCCACGCATTTAGCGAAATAATTTTCGTCTAGTTTTGAGAACTGATGTAATTCTATTTTAATGGATGTAGGATGACTAAATTTGACCAAAATGAAGATATTAACCCAAAATGGTTTGGTGTCTTCAATTTTTCAGAGCCAGTATGGTCAATGGGTCTATACTGGCTCTTAAAAAAAAGACGTTGCCGCACATTCACACCGATTGTGGGATGTGGGTGTGATTTCAATAAATCTTTAACTTGATCTGTGCTGAATGACTTCCAACACGTGTGCCAAATTTCAATATCGTAACTTAAAATTTAGGAGTAAAACTTCTTTACATACGGAGATGGCTCATTCGACTTACCAATTGGTCTCGATCATATGCCCTTAAGGTCTTCGGGGTCTGCGGTCATTATTTTTCTACATTCTAATACATCCGCTTTGTGAGAAGGTATAAAAACAAAGGTATAGGTTGATTGATGTTTATATATAAAATATTCTACATACTCGTAAAAATAGCTTGATGGTTTTAACCCAATTTAAAATTGATACTCTGAACCATACTCGTACTTTCACTCTGCTAGGCTTTTTCACGCAACTAAGATTAATTAAATTTTCATTAACTAATGAAAGTAATAGTTAAAATATTTGCTAATCATTTCGTACATAATATTAATAAAAATATTAATTGCCTCAATTAAAAAAGCATTTTAAGTGTAGTTAATAGTATTAATAAAATGGTTATTACTTAATGAATCTTGGTTTATTGTAATTAATGAAAAAATTAATTAATAATACATTAATTAATTAAATTGTACATTGAAATCAATAAAAATCCATTGATAAACAGAATTTATCAATATTACGTACAATATTTTTTTCTGTGCACCCTTTACAGGTCTATGTAGACCCGTTGCGATGACCTGGGGGTTATGACTCCCTTATGGTAGAGCCTATGAAAGAAATGGATTTCCGAACCATCCTGAGGCAAGTATGAATTTGTGCACGTCATTTACAGGCAAGAGTACAATAACTCAGGCGACAAGAAAAAATAACGGTTTTGTGTAGAGCAGTTAAATACAAATATTTTTTACTATGGGAGAGGGAGGTGGGGGGGTGGGTCTATCTCGCCCTATTTGGGCGGGAGGGGCGATTTTCTAAAAAAAAACACTTCAAATGGAAAAAATATATTTAAAAATAACGGTAATACTTACAATTAAGTATTGTACACTTTTTCAAAGCTAAAAGTCCGTTCTATCATACTGTTTTCAAATCAAGTGATTTCCATTAATAGTTTTTGAAAAAAACTAACTTCTAAGTTTGACAAACGCTGCTGTAGTCCGGTAGTCTAATTGAAACGGACATTCCGAGAATTTCGGAGTAAAAGTTTGAGCCAACAGGAAGGTAGGGCAGACAACTTAACGGTAATGGGACATAGATTCTGAAAGTTCCACCTGATGATGCAAGCCAGCTTCAGCTGAATAGAGGAGACGATTAAAAGATCCAAGCAAAATAACTCACACTGATTCTATCGAATTTTTTTACTTTCGCTTTGTTGTTTGATTCGCACAAGTAAGCCGACATAGGCGCCTGCCAGACAACAAGCACCTACCCTAAGCGGAACAACGAAGTTGTGTTAGCGGCCTAAGCCATGCAGAGAAAAATGTGCAGTCTCTTTCACCGGCTGAGCTCAAATCAGGCTAGCTTCGGTATTGGCCTGAGAGTGTTTCTGTCAAGTTTGGTCAAAATGGGTCTTCTTTTTTAGGCTTAGCAACATACGCCGGATATCCAATAGAATTCTCGGGCACGGGCAAAGCCGGGCGGATGCAGCTAGTACTAAAGGGGTTTTCAACAGGGACGCTACAAAAGTAGAGCGACAGGGACAGCAAATGACGCCGAATTTCTTGCCGCTCTTTTGACATTTCTCTTCAGTAAGGTTTGCCATTTTATGATGGAAAGATATAAGAGCCAACAACGAGTCGAAATTATTACCGAAATTCGGAGTCAGTGGCCTCAACGTTAAGAGCGCTACGTCCAATTTATGGTCGTCATAATCGTCTAGCAGATCAACAATTGAGCGTCTAGTGGAAAAATTTGAATCCGCGAGCACAGTACAAAATGTTCCCGTGCCAGTGAGAACAAAGAAGTGCCCGTAGTGTCGAGAATATTGCTGCCGCTGAGGCTTCAGTTAAAGAAAGCCCAAATGTGTCTCTCACAAGTCGTTCTCAAGCGTTGGGCATCTCTGTGACGTCGTTGTGGCGAATTTTGCACCCCAATTGGATGATATGGACTTGGAGGACATGTGGTTCCAACAGGACGGCGCCACAAGCCACACAGCGAATGCCACAATCAATTTATTGGAAACCAAGTTTGGAAACCGTGTTATCTCACGAAATGGTCTAGTCGCTTGGCCGCCTCGGTCGTGCGATTTGACACCGTTAGACTAAATCCTGTGGGGCTACGTCAAGTCTATGGTCTATGCCAACAAGCCAGCGACGATTGATGAACTTCGTACGAATATCGAACGTGAAATTGCAACTATATCGGCCGATTTATGCTTGAAAACCGTCGAAAATTGGGTTCAGCGTCTGGACTTCTGCAAGCGTGCCCGTGGTGGCCATGCAAAAGAAATCGAGTTCCATACACAATGGCATCGAACGTAATTTCACAGAAATAAAGAATTTCATTGATATCCAAAACCGTTTTTGTTTTATTTAAAAAAAAAACTTTTGTAGCGCTCTTATTGAAAAACCCTTTATACGAGGGCGGGCCAATAAGTCCGTGACTTTTGGAATAAAACACAGATTTTTTGATAAAAAAATAATTTTTTTTTTCAACGTAGTCTCCCTTGAGCTCTATAAACTTTGTCCAACGCTTCTCCAATTTTTTTATCCCTTCCAAAAAAAATGATTTGTCGAGGTCCTCAAAATAGGCCTTTATTTGCGAGATGACTTCATCATTGGAGTCAAATCTTTTTCCACCAAGCCATTTCTTCAGGTTTGGGAACAAGAAGTAGTCGCTCGGAGCCAAATCTGGAGAATAGGGTGGATGAGGGAGCAATTCATAGCCCAATTCATGGTTTTTTGGAATGGCAACTGCACATGTGTGCACCCTTGCATTGTCTTGGTGGAAAAGAACTTTTTTCTTGGCCAAATGAGGTCGGTTTTTTTTCAAATCGTCATTGAATCGGTCCAATAAGTTGGCATAATATTCCCCATTGATTGTTCTTCCCTTTTGAAGGTAGTCAATGTGGATAATCCCGCGTGCATCCCAAAAAACAGTCGCCATAACTTTATTGGCTGACAAACCCACCTTGGCCTTCTTTGGCGCCGATTCACCCTTAGAAACCCACTGTTTTGACTGTTGTTTGGTCTCTGGTGTGTTGTGATGGATCCATGTTTCGTCCACGGTTACAAAACGGCGCAAAAACTCCTCCATATTGCGATTAAACAACGCCAAACCTTCCTGTGAAGTTGTTACACGATTGCGTTTGTGGTCGACTGTGAGCAAACGCGGCACCCATCTTGCGGAAAGCTTTCTCATGCCCAAGTGATCATTCAAAATTGAAACCACTGAGCCATGCGAGATCCCTACGGCTTCCACAATCTCTCGCACTTTCAATCTTCGGTCGGCCCAACACCATATCGTGAATTTTTTCGATTGTTTCGGGTGTAGAGACCTCAAGTGGGCGTCCAGGACGTTCGGCATCTTCAGTGCTTGTACGGCCACAACGAAATTCAGTAAACCACTTTTTTACCATTGAAATCGATGGTGCAGAGTCCCCATAGTATTTATCAAGCTTAGCCTTGGTCTCGGTAATGGTTTTTTTTCGCAAGAAATAATGCTTAATAAGCACACGAAATTCACTTTTTTCCATTTTCTCCTCAAATTAGTGAGTAGTCTGATAAAAATAGCTGTCAAACACAAACTAACTGACGCAGCAAGTTTAAATTTTGATAGGAGTCAACTGACAGATGCCTGTTGACAGGAGCAGTGTTGCCGTTTCAGTAAAGAGGTCAGAAATTCAAAAAGTCACGAACTTATTGACCCGCCCTCGTATATAAAAAAAAATTGAGATAACAATTAAACATGACATTACGATGTAGATGAAAATGTGTTGAAAAATTCTGTTCGTCCGTCTGCCTGTTTGCAGATCTGCAGCCTAAGCAGATGGGCCGATTTGCAAACTTGGTTTATAGATTTTATTTGGTAGTCTCACACTTGGCGTTGTTGAAATTGGAATTTTAGCTCTAAAACAATGGTATATGTCATATAACGGTTTGTTAAAGCTTAATTTTTCTAAAAACGGCCTAAACGATTTAGATAAAACAGTCTATCTTTTGGTAAGAATGGATTTTGCGAGATGTATCTTAAAACGGTATCTCCTTTAGAACCGATTTTTCAACATCAGAATTTCTCGCTAACAACATAACCTATTTCAATTAAATTTAAAATTTAGGAAGGCTTTTATGATCAAATTCATACATAACTTTTTTGGTTTTTTGAATATTCTGGAAACGGGTATATTAAATTTGTACAGATTTTTTTCCAGATGAAAACTACAGATTTCCTTGTATTGAAATATGTACAAAAAAAATTGCAAATTATTTTTCACAAATAAAAAAAAACCGGTCTAAAAAAACTGCTTTAACGATTTTCAATATTGGTTTTCCTAGGTAGACTATTGGTAATAAAATACTATTGCATACTTAGTGTGGTGTTATTTTCTAAAAGTGTAGGTGCCACTTCACCATGGAGCCTACCGCCCTAAGCCGTATAAAGCGCGGCCCGCTCTGTCGTGCTAGTTAAAGCGCAGCTCGCTGAAAAGAAGGCAAATTACTGCCACAATAGTAAAGAGTCAAGAAGTGTGTTCAATACTGATCTTTATTCATGCAAATCCACTCTATTTATACTACAATTCTTAATACTAAATTATGCTATCCTAAGCAATACTTATTCTAACGTTTGATTCATAACATGTGAATCTGATTCAGTTGACCCATATATAATGTGTGGTGGGTGCAATGAATAAAAATGTAAACAATAGCAAACACATGAACTTACGCGAACCCATTTGTAGCATGAATCACTGTCGATACCGATTGAATGCCATGTGACACCTTTCGGGTATGTGGAGCGATACAATGTTACATAATGTTTTCTCGCATTCTGTGTGCTTGCATTGCGTCACACTACATTAGTTTTTCCAAAAAAAACTCTCAAACTAATTTGAGAAACTAAAAGACTTTTCCAATATTTTTTTAAATAATTTGAAGTTATTATTTATTAGGTACATATCATCATTCTTTAAGATTTTATTACTAGAAAAAGTATTACATAGCATGTAGGTAGGAATCATTTTTATAAAATTAAATTTAATCTTCTGGCCTTCTGTGCTGCAAATATATCTAAAACTTCCTAACTGTCAGTCTCAATTTGTTGATGAATTCACATTACCGCCAATCCTGTTAATCTTTTTTCACCAGTAGAATTTCTTAGATAAGTTTTTAGACGTTTCGTTGTCGAAAATCTTCTTTCCGGTGTACATGTTGAAACCGGTAGGGTCGCCAAAATTTTAAGAAGCTTGTGGATGTCAGGAAACAGATCCTTATTGCATTCCCCAAGAGCTGTTATTACACTCTTTGAACTCTCTATATCTTCTTGTGTATGGCTTTTTGTCTTCCATAGCGTAAATTCAGCTTTTAAAGTATCCCAATCCAAAAAACATTTATAAAATTTGAAGTTTTCTTCGTTATAATTTTGTTCGTTTTTGCCAAGGATCGATGGAATAAAATGCCCAAAAAAGAAAGTATGGACTTATGGTTTTCAAATCTCATTTGACTTAATAAGTCATCTAAAAGAGAAATCATTATACTTATCCTAAAATAGGTTTCAGGATCTGTTGTGCTCATGTTTTGTCTCTGCTGCTGCCTTAACACAATTCGTGAAATTTTAAGTTTTTCATCCACAACATTTATTAAGTTTTGTGCAGTCTAAAAAATTGTTTTGAATTCCGGAATGATATTCCTTGTATATCGTTTGTTATTAATTTCACATGTTCCAATCCAGACACTAAGTCGCATGAAGGGGATTGTAAGCTCTTACAAAGTGGCAATGTATATGTAAACAAAACACTCATACAACACAAACTTACTGCAAAATCACTAGCTGAAATAGATCTTAAAAATCAACTCGCCTTCGATGACGTATCAGAATCCTTATCACTACACAAAAATTCCCTTAAGCCTCATTAACCCATTAAGGTTTTCCACCCAGCGTGTTTCACACGTTGCTGTTAAACTTTTCCATTTATTTAGAATATAATTTTGTTTAATCATTTCCAGCAACAAAGGTGTGCGCTTTGCCGATAATTTAAAAAAAAAAATTCAGCGGATTTTTTGGTACCAATAGTGTTGCGAATAGGCTGAATTTGACAAGAATGTCATAATGCCAGGTTTAAAGAGTGTACGCTACAATGCACGTATAAGGCTTCTGGATGAGACTCGCGTACTGCAGGTTGAACTCCTTTAAAACTGCCTATCATAGCTTTAAACTAAAATCAGAAATTTTTAACATAATCAATAATTGAGTACAAATTTGATGATACAGTACAGATTTGATGATACTGATGCGGAAAAGTATGATTTACAGATGCATTTTTAAAGAATTTCGGCCCCCCCGCGCTGGCCGCGGCCTTGGCGCTGCGCACTTTCAGTATATTCAGTGTTGCTAGAAACACCGATTTGTATTTCTCCCGATTTTTAGAATTATTACCAATTAAAAGATTTTTGGTGTAAATGTGAAATTTTCTATCTATTTTTCATTTAAAAAATGGACTACGATATCTTTTCTACTTTTTGATGTATCTTAATATATAAATTTGTAATTGCCACTCGCATAATCATGAAGTCCGTTTTATCTTTTTGATTACATAAAATTTTGCAAAATAGGTTAAAATTATTTTAAGTATTTAGATGATCCATTTAACGAATTATATAAAGGGTGTTCAAATTTGACATATCATTTTAAATTGGCCACCACTTTTTTTTACAGCTATTAGATTACACCGACGTTTTTTCAGGTATGAAGTAAATACATTCCCGTTAGCTAAAATGGATCAGTACTTTACTGAACAATCTGTTTTTATTTTTAAAACTTATTTTAAATGTGGTGAAAGTTTTGCAGAAGTTGAAAGAAAATTTCGTTCCAAATACGGTACAGAAAATGCTCCGTCAAACCGTGCTATTAAACTTATCGTTCATAAATTTGAAGAAACTGGTTCGGTTCAAGATCAGAGATCAAGATCAGTTTTTTTTTTATAATTCGTCGTTCACAGCAATTAAACCTCAAACTAACAACTTTGTTTAACATTTTGCACAAAGATCTGCATGTAAAGGCTTACAAAATACAGTTAACACAAGAATTAAAGCCAACTGATCACGCATTGCGTCGGCAATTCGTTAATTGGACCATAGAGAAGCAACAATAAAATGACAATTTTTTTAAGCAAATTATCTTCACCGATGAGGCTTATTTAGAAATTGGCGGTTATGTCAATAAGGAGCTCGATATCAAGCGATGATTAGAAACTTTTTGTGGAGTCAATTGGAAGATATTGATGTGCAGAATATGTGGTTTCAACAGGACGCTGCAACATTCCACACAGCAACGAACTCAATCGATCTTCTGAAAGAGAAGTTTAACAATCGCATAATTTCCCGAAGAACAGACGTTAATTGGTCACCTAGATCATGCGATTTAACACCACTGGATTTTTTCTTATGGGGTTTCTTGAAGAGTTTTTTTTTTTTTTTTGCGTGTAGTTAGGTGAAAATCGTTGAAGACATCGCTTGCGAGCTTTGCGATAGTATGGGAGTTGAACCACCCACTAAAACACCCAGGGAAGGAATGATGTTACCATCCTTCCTGTAATCGCACCTAGTCGTCAAACTAATCAGCAATTTTGTTTTAATATTTGCTTATGTACTTATGTACAGTTTTTAGGAACTAACTTTGTTTTGTTATCTTTTGTTTTTTTTTAAATCGTATATATTTCTTGTAACATATATATTTCTTTCCTTTTTACCTAGTTAATTAGTTCAAAAGGTTTAACTCTACGTAATCTTCTAATTAAATTGTTGTTATTAAGTAGTTGAAATACTTCTAAATTAGCATGGTTGCGAAGCCTAACTTCATGTCTACTTGCGACCTTCCGAACCTCGTCCTCTACCATTTCAATTTTTAGATCCCTATGTAGATCAGCATTGCGTATATACCACGGCGCATTAACAGTACTGCGTAATACAGTATAATCCCGATAAATCGTAGTGTCAAGGGACCTAGAGTTTATTGCGAATTATAGGGGTTTTCGAATTAGCGAGATTACGAATTATTGAAGGTTTAAAAATAAAATACCATTTAAAGGGATTTTATGTTTTAAATTCAAATTCAATACTTAACACAATATATTGGATATATTATGCACAAAACCCAATTTTTCTACATAGGTATATACTTACATAATAGATAATATATGTACAAAAAAAAATAAAAAAAAAATGTTCAGAAATAGACAGACACTTATGTATACGGTTAGAAGTCTGCAATGTCATAGGAAATTTACGTTAGCATAACGGTAACCGTTTTTGCCAGAAAGTCTGTGAATGCACGTGCTTACATTGAAATAGAAACAGCTGCCATAACCTGCAGCTGCACACATTTGCAAGGGTGAGAAAATCCCCTTTCGCCCCCGGATGTTACTCCTTGTCCTTTCTTTGTGACTAAACATCAACATAATATTGTAATAAAAGTGATTCAGGGTATTGAAGATGAGGAATGAAACTTTTCGAATAAACGGGGTTATGAACAGAAACTTACGAATTATAAGACGTTTTATATGACTTTGCATATGGAAATTATTGCGAATTACCGAGGAGACCGAAATGCACTGTTTTTTAACGAATAACGGGATTTTTTCAAGGGACCTGAAGTTTATTTCGAATAAGAGGGGTTTATGAATAAACAGGGTACGAATTATCGAGATTATATTGTACTTTGTTTTGAAAGCATTGTATGCTTTGAAGATTTGTCTTTCTTGTGCACCCCCATAACTGGAGGCCTTATGTCCAAATTAGTTTTAATATTTGCTTGTAGAGAAGCAGTTTGTTGTAGATTGAGAGGCATGAATTCCTCCCTATGAGCCAATACATTTTATTGTATCGCATATTTAGTTCATCTCGTTTTTTTTTGACATGTGTTTTCCAACGCAACTTTGCATCCAAGGTCAAGCCTAAATACTTAGCTGAGTTCGAATGCAGTACTACTTTATTATTTAGCAACAGTAGTTTCGTCAGCAACAGTAGTTTCGTCATTTTGTGGTAGGTCATTCGTGTATAGGAGGAACAGTACTGGTCCCAACACACTACCTTGCGGTACTCCAACTTTGATGTGTTTCAATTCGGAGTATTCATTCTCTTGCTTAATTCTAAATAATCGTTGCATTATATACGACTCTAGTATTTCATGGTACTTTTTTGGAAGATATTTTTGTAGCTTACGGATTAATGCTTTGTGCCAGACTTTATCAAAAGCATATGTTACATCAAGGAAGACGGTAGAGCATATTTGTTTCTCTTCTATAGCTTTTTCTATTATATCAGTTATACTGTGGACCTGATCTATTGTTGAGTATTTATTTCTGAATCCAAACTGATGGTTTGGGATCAGTGTCTTTTCTTCTAGAATCGGATGGAGTCGTTTTAGAAGCATTTTTTCGAATAGCTTAGACAGGATTGGTAGCAATGATATTCTTGAAGAGTAAAGTTTTTGCCGATAATCATCAAATTGTTCATCACCTGAAAGACAACATCATCGAGCAAATACCACTTATTGAATCATCACTTTGCGAAAAAGTGATTCAAAATTTTGGTAAAAGGTTGACAATCTGCCGAGCTACAAGAGGGGATCACTTCGACGACATTCTTTTTCATTATTAACCGGAACCAATGTACATTAAATTAATTTGAATTGGAAACGCAACTGGGTTGTTACATAACTCAGCTACCTATTAAAACAAAAATTGAAAGCGGTGAGCATCATTACCATAGACTGTGGTAATCGTAATGTCTTAATATTCGGTAACCTTTCGATTTCAGCAGAAGTACCAGATTGTCATTGGGTACACAGAGTCTGCAGAGTGTACTGAATTAAAATTAGAATACAACAAGTACTCAGTGTACACTGTGAAGACTCAGAGTACTCAGTGCAGTGTAGTCGTTTTATGTGAGTATGTACACTGAAGTGATTGTTTTGTTGTTTTTGGGTGAAGTACTCCGTCAATTATTTACTCAATTAATTTTTAAAAATGTGAGTGCAATGAATAGAGTACTTGAAAAAATATGAATGTCTTAAAACTGCCTTCGAGAAATTCATTGCAGACCTTTATATCCTACATTGGTTGCAAAACTCCGTATCTCCAAAAAATTACACTAAACCCTTTTCTTATCTTCCATCAAATATTGAGATACATACAAGTATTTCAAAAAAATCTTCACTTATTTATCAGACATCACGTGATCAGTTATAATACTCGTATTTGGCCTCGAGGCAATGGAAACACGTTCCGCAAAAAGTTTAATATCTGTTTCAGCTAAGTAATAGTTTTTTATTATAGCCAAATGAAATTGTTAATAGTCAACACTTAAAATAATACAGATAAGGTTAAAATTTACACAATCATAAATCAAAGTGCTGATCACACAGCATGTTATCTGTTAGAATTGTTAGATGAGATTCATTTATTTTTATTTTAATTAATTTTTTTTTATTTTTTTTCCCAGATAGAATACAATGAAGATGGGTTTGAATGGAATGAGTACCAACAAGGACTAGTACTTGGGGCGTTTTTTTGGGCACATTGGGCAACACAGATTCCGGGTGGTGTTCTTGCAAAGAAATATGGAACAAAACTCATCTTTGGCTTGGCCAATGTGATTGGATGCTGGATGTGTTTTTTCATTCCGATTTTTTCATACTGGGACTATAAAGCGCTGATCTGGTGGAGAGTACTGCAAGGTTTGGTTTGTGTAAGTTTCATTTTTTATAATAATAATACCGAGGCTGAATTTCTTCTAAAGCCATTGACAGTGGAATTACATCTTGAAGCCAATATCCAAGTGCAAACCTACCTTCTTGTGTTGTTCTTTTTTAAGTTTTTTATTTATCTCAAATTGTTCTTAATAAATTAATTTTCATTTAAAACAGGGTCTTGCTTGGCCAGCAATGCATGTCTTAACCGCCCAATGGATACCACCGAATGAACGGAGTAAATTCGTAACCGCTTACCTAGGAGGTTCCGTCGGAATTGCCGTGTTTTATCCCATGTTCGGTTTCGTTATATCTTGGACTTCGTGGGAATGGGTGTATCACATATGTGGTATCGTTGGCACATTTTGGTGGCTCGGATGGTTGATATTCGTTTTCGACACGCCAAACCAGCATCCGCGAATTAGTGAAAAAGAAGTACGTTACATTGAAAAGTCTCTCGGCGGTTCCTCCCAAGCATCCCACCATGAAGCTACCCCTTGGAAAGAAATTCTAACATCTCGTCCTGTTTGGATGAACGTAATTGCACAGTGGGGTGGCATTTGGGGCTTGTTTACGCTTATGACCCAGGCACCAACTTACTTTAAGGTCATTCATCATTGGAATATTAGAGCGGTAAGTACATATCCATTCACGTTTTTCGACTATGATACCAAAACAAACGGTTAATCATTTTTTCCATTAAGCTCGCAAAGAGTCGTTTAATACTAGTCAGTTGGTAATAAAACGTGTCATCCCATTAAGACCGCATCTTTGGAATTTGAATAAAAACGAAGTCTTTATTTAAAAAAATCGGATGTTCTTCTATATTTGATCAATGACCTCGCGACGTTAGACTTTTTGGATTTTCTATGACATTTTCTGATAATGCCGGATGAATTTCATCAAAAGGGCGAATCCCGTCTTTCAGTTCAGGAATTTATTTTGGGGTATTGGCAAACACCAAAAACCAACAGAAAGAATTCCAATAGCGGCAAATCGCAAGATCTTTCTTGATTACTCGGACCACTGTACGGCGAGACCGTGCATTACGGTAACCGAAAAATCCGACATTTTCGAACCTTCTGAGCAAAAATCTCACCATTTCGGTAGTGGTTTCTGACAATTTCTCTGCGTTGTGCGTCCGTGTAATTCTCCAGGACTAAACCTTAATGTTTCTCACATGGCAGCTGTCAAACAACAAAACTTTACGGTTGGCACAAAAAGGCTCTAAATTCGAAGTAGGTGGTCTCAATGGGATACCCTAGATCGGAAAATTCAGTACAATTTGACCAGCTTATAAAAATCTGACTCAATTTTTTTGGAAATAAGCTCTTGCGAAAAATCGAAAGTTACGATATCAAATTGATCAACCCCTTGTTAGATTTTATATAAGCAATAGTACACATAGCTATTCAATTGACCAACCGTTTCTTTCTGCTGACCAACGGCCAAGATCCCGGTTCCCGAAATGGGAGGCTAGCAATTCAGTTTATTATATAAATATTTATTGATTTTTGAATTTTTAACTGTCGACATCAGAAAACTACAAACCAATTGCAGTTGAACAATTGCCAGTCTGAAAGATGTGATGAACATTTTCCAAAACATCCCAGTTTCGATCGTGTAAATCGATGCGTCCAATTAGCAAATCCAGTGCTACCCCCCTGCAAGTCAACCCTCTTTCCCTGAAAACTCCCGATTTGCTATGAATCATAAGTGGCTACGCCAATTGTAGTCCAGCAAGTTGATTTGTAGCCTTGTGGTACAGAGAAAATAGTACTTAATTTTTAATATTAAAAAAGAAAAGAAAAAAAATTTAAAACAAAAGAGTTATGATTTTTTCAAATTAGGAAGCCGCTTTTGGCCCACCCTGTACATTCGATTTGTAGATCCAATTTGTAGTCATTTTCACTCCTATGTAAAAGGAATTTAAGAAAGAGACCACTTATTTAAGCTCCACATTGAATTCGTTATTGGTAAGGCTCTTGATTAAGTCGGAAACCCAATATACAAGAAAGAATCAAGAAAGCTACAGTAGCACTTTTCTCTTTCAAGAAAAGCCATTGGCAACAAATGGGTTTACAACCCCCACATTACCCATTGGCTATATGTAGGTATCGGTCGTAAGACCAATTCTTACATACGTGGTGTTAAATCATGATAAGCTGGATAAAGTCCAACGCGCACAGCTTGTCTGTCTTGACTCCGAACCACACCTCCGCAGCAATAGACATTCTGCTACATCTGATACCCCTCGACATTTTTTAGCAGACAAACGGCAGCCTGTTCCGCTGTCCGCTTAAAAGTTACCTCATAGTGGGTCAATAAGTATATTGGCCACTCCATCATTCTGAACTGAGTCTCTAACAAGAAACATACACTGAACCATACCACAATTACAGTTCGGAAAGAGATTCCAAATCACTATTCCTTCCAGATCGTTCCGTGATGACGATGCATTTTCGGAAGATAAATCGGTCCACTTCCACACCGATGGATTAAAAACTAGTGGTGGGCTGGGTGGAGGCGTTTTCTAAGAAAGGCTTAATCTTAGTTTCTCTTTCTGTCTTTAAAACTATAGTAGCGTGTTCCAGGCGGAAATTATGGTTTATAACCATATAGGAGCCCTGACGTGGCTATAAGAAATGCAATATTCACGAAGGACATTCGTATGTTCTCGGATAGTCAACGCCGCGAAATGTCTAGGCTTCCTTAAGCGTTCTAAGAAATATTTCACCCCTTCTGATCTGGCTACAATTTATAACGCGTTTATTCGCCCGAAGCTCGAGTACAACGCTCATATCTGGTCCGGTGCACCAATAACTTATTTGGAGCTACTTGAAAGGATCCAGAAACGCGCTATAAAACTCATTGGCGACCGAGACATCGCAAGATCGATTGACTCTCTTAGTCATCGTCGTAATGTCTCCTGCCTGTCGTTATTTTATCGATATTTCCACCATAAGTGCTCAAACGAAATAGCCAGTTGCATTCCTCCCATTGAACATTTCAACCGCAATACCCGCCATGCAAGGAATGCTCATCAGTTCACCCTCAACCCTGTGTTCGGACGTACAGTGAAGTTCAAAGAATCTTTCCTCAGCCGTACAACACGAATGTTGAATGCTCTTCCCCGCTCCATTTTTCCTGCACATTATAACCTACAAACATTCAAAACCAACGTGCATCGGCATCTCTCCTTTTCTTCTCACCATAATTTCCTTAACGCCCGCGCTGTGTAGCTAATACATTGTAAGGGTCACAACAAATCCCTTTAGTGCGCGCTTATTGTAAAAAAAAGTCCGTGGACTCAGTCTCTTCAAATTCCATCGCAGCTCTAGACTGCCGCTCATCTCCTAGGGAGATTGCAGAGCAGGTAAACATTCACTCTGTTAGGTGCCGGTGCATATAGACATTCCAGGAAACTGTAGGGCAGGTGATCTCGCCATAAAAGGAACCACATTACCTCTTCGACCAGAATAAGGTATACCAATGCAAAATTTCGTTCAAGCAATCGAGAGAACAAACCTTAGGTGGACAGGTAGCATATCAATATCTAATTGTCTAATCTCACTAAACCCACTGCATATAAGCTCCACTAGAGGTGCCATTACAGGACACTGCCCTCGTGAGAGCTTGGAGTGTCAGAACAATAGTATACACCAAGCTGGCTAAGGTATGTACCTATGTATCTGTTGGGATATACCCGTTCGGAAAGAAAGTTTGCAGGAAATTAAAATTTGTTCAAGTTGAACTGCAGTTTTTTCGGCGAAATTTCTGTTACTTAAAATTATTTCACCCAGCCAGTCATCTGTATTACAAATGTCATATTATCTTGATTACGAACTGAAACAATATTTACCATCCATTATCTACTCCTATTTAATTTTTAATCGAAATCAACTTAATAATTTTCCTTTTTTTAGACGGGAATTTTGTCGGGCCTTCCGCATCTGCTGAGAATGATATTCGCATATATTTTTTCTATTTTTGGAGATTATCTACTAAGAACAGAGAAAATGTCCAGAACAAACGTTCGTAAATTGGCTACCACGTTATGTTGCACCGTAAAAGGCGTTATGGTTCTGGCCTTAGCTTACTACGGTCATAACTCGACGGCAGCAATAGTTTTTCTGACTGTTGCAACCATGTTCCATGGTGCTGTCTCTTCGGGCCCACTCGCCAGTATTGTTGATATTGCACCAAACTATGCGGGACACGTACTAGGGATCAGCGGACTGATTGGCGTTCTTCCCGGATTCATATCTCCCGCAATCGTTGGAATTCTAACATTTGAAAACGTGAGTTTTGAAAATTAAAGCTACATTTGACCCTTGATTATATTTTTATCCTTTTTATAGCAAACCTTCGACAGTTGGAAATATGTCTTCATCATTGCTGCCGGAATGTTGATCGGATCCGGTATATTATACGTTCTATTTTCCTCGTCGTCTCTCCAGCCCTGGAATTCTCCGCAGTCTAGCAAAGATGATAAAGAGTTGCAGCCACTTTCACCTGAAAAAGAGAAAGAGAAAATGTCTAAAGAGGGGCAGGGAATTGCTGCACCTCAACATGTGGATACATGAGATGAACCTTATCTTGAAGACTTAAGCCTTTTATTGCGTTGTTTATTACCACCGTCGCCGAATTTAAGATTATGTGAAACTTGTTAGGTATATAAATATTTTTAATTCGACTTGTTTAACTTAGACATATTGAGATACATTTTTGCTAAGGTTTGCTTAAGTTTCTTAGTCAAAATAATATAGTTTATGGCAGTATGATGACTTTGAATTGCTTGTCCTCTATTTGGATCTTTGTGTTATAATGTTCTGTCTTTGCTTGGGAGGAGATTGTCGGGAGGTTTTTTTTAGGGCGGTTCCTTCCAGTCTCCCTAAGCATAATAAAACCAAAGAAGAAATAATATTTTTCACATTATTTTTAGCATGCGCAGGGTAGGTGGCCAACCAGACGACGAGAAAACGCCTTTGAAATGAATTAATTTTTTTTCTCCAAATATCAATGTAGCGAAAGAATGGGGACTGGTTAGGGAAAGCCTTTTGTTTGGCGTTGAAGGACATTTAGAGGGTGTTGAAAGATATATACATATTTGGGAAATTGTTGTGTGGTATTTCGTATATATTCGCATGGGAGAAAAGTTTTCAAATGCTGCCGGACACGAATAAATGAGATTCCTAAAGGTTTACTTCTACTAATGATGTTGAATCGTCGAATTATTTTAACCAATTAGGTTTTCAACAATTAAAGGAATCGACCTTATTTCGTAAGACACGTAGATATTGTTTGCTTATCATGTGCCAAACAGCTCTTATTGCAGGTTAGTTGTTCGGGATATATCTACAAAAAATATGTATCATTCGATTAAATTTTATTTAGCATTCTCTTTGGCAAAAACATTCAGCTGTTATGCCATCCACCAGGAACAGAATTATTTGATAACATTCAAGATATGTACCTATCATTACCTATCTTAATTTTCGTATTCCTCGGATATGCAATAGCTTAAACTGTCATAGTAGAGGTTGAATAGATTATTTTACATTAAAACTGAGAGATATCTTGCACTTCTTGAACCATTCAAAGTTCGTAGCACCGAATACAATTATTATCATCAAGCAGCGTTCGTTCGCCTCTTTGACAGGTTTGCTTTTTAATTTTTAATTGTTTATTGTTTAAAGCTGTTTCTTTATAGCCTATTTATTTGCCAGATGCTTTGCGTTCATTTCGACGTGCTAGAAAACCCCGAACACTTTGCGAAAGACATTTCGTTATACCCTTTTCTAAGGGGATTGTAATTTTAAATAATAGTTTGTAACAAACCTTAATATTGCTCGAAGAGCCCTAAAGGTTTTTATATTTATGATGAACATCTATAGTAGTGCCGATCTAGCAATGTGCGCCCTTTCCTCCTTCGGCAATTTTTCGGCCCCAAAACTCGAGCAGGAAAGCTCTATACTCTTTATGAGCCTAAAAAAATTAAGTGAAAGCACCTTTAAAATTCGCCCACTTACACGCCCACTATTTAAACAAAAACTGTTTTATTGAAGAAATCATTGGTAATGAAAGTCCCATACCTACGTTGTAAAATATTTAAATAACATAGGGACGGGCTACAGTCCGATTGGGCGAACTGTTGGACACCCTATTCTTATTCGTATCCCCCATAAGTTGACGTGACAAAAGTCTAAGTATGGTTGAATTGTTAAGGACGCTCTACATATTTCGTTGTATAACATTTAACGCATTTAGTCGAAAAAAACGAAGCTTTTGTAAAAAAAACGCTCCCTAGCTAAAACTTTGGTTTTTCTTTAAATTGCAGTGGGCGGATTTTGAAAATATTTACACATGAGCATAAAGGGTCCCTAGAGAGTATATATTATAAATTTCAGCTCCCTAGCTCAAATTTTGGTTTTTCAATAAAATTATTTTATTTAATTGTGGGCGTGTCAGTGGGCGGATTTTAGAATTTTTATCTCCCGAGCAGTTTTAGGAGTCAAAGAATACATATGACAAATTTCAACTTTCTAGCTAAGAATTCGATTTTTTCGATAAATTTGTTTTCTTGAGTTTGTGTGCCTATGGGCGGATTTCAAAAATTCTTAAACTTGATTATTGCGGGCGGAGAGTATATGGTTAAAATTTCAGCTCTCTAGGTCCAGTTTAAGGGCCTAATTTTTGCCGACAGACCGACGGGCGGACGGACATGGCTAGATCGACATCTCTATCGATGCTGATCATAAATATAGTAACTTTTAGGGGTCTACGGGCAATATTAAGGTAGGTATGTTACAAACTTCGCGTCAAAATTAATATACCCTTAGATGGTGCGGGAAATAATTTCACGGGCAATAACTTCACATGGGCAATAACTTCACCTCGAGTGGGCAATAATTTGAGTTTTTTTTGTGAACTTATTGCCCACCATAGGTGAAAAATAACTCCACTTTTTTGTGGGAAATAATTACTCTTAACATTTTATGATAATTCAAGAACCTTACCTCGCACCTACTCCAAATCAAACAGTGACCCCAAGCAGGGGGGTTGCACTGGGGCAGCAAAGGCATTGCACTGTTTATGGAATCTACTTGGGATTTCGCAACTAATCAAATAAACAGAGTGCAATGCAAATGGGGGGACATGCTGCCCCCCTGCAACCCCCCCGCTTGAGGTCACTGTTTTATTTGGAGTGGGTGCAACGGTCTTTAGTTATAACAGACAAATTCTCAAATTATGGTTGGGAAATAAGTTCACAAAATTTACGGTGGAGTTATTGCTCACCTATGATAGAATTTAAAGGATTACTTTACCAGTGGAATGTCCTATAAAGATCAGAAACAAAGTAAAAGACGTCTGGTTTATCCAAAAGTATAAAAAGAAAGAGAAGTTTATTTTAGCTATGATAAATACACTTGTCAAAGTGTCGTTAAGTTTAATGGGCATGTTCATGTACAATTCACTTTCTAATAACCTATGGTGGGCAATAAGTTCACAAAAAAAAGGGAAGTTATTGCCCACTCGAGGTGAAGTTATTGCCCATGTGAAGTTATTTCCCTGCACCCCCTTAGAATAGGGTATACAAATCGTTGTTACCGAATTCGTCCATACAAAGTTTTCAGCTATGCCTGCTTTTTAGGGTCGTGCTTTTTAGGAAACATTGCTTTTCGATACAATCCTTAACAAAAAAGTACAACACATGTTATGTATTACAAAATATGTAGACTACATCCATCTTAACAATTCACCCATAGAAAGGAATATGAATAGGCTGTCCAACAGTTCGCCAAAGCGGACTGTAGCCTTTCCTTATGTTTTTCTTTCTGTTAAATAAAACTCCCTAAATGTAGGCAATGAAGAAAAATTTATGTTTACGATATAAAATTTAAATTCTTAAAAATGCGTTATTTACAAAGAAGAACCATAGAAAAGGCTAGGGTTAGTAGCTCAATAGAGAGCCAGTACAAGTACCAGTACTTAAGCCTCTTTTTCTAGAAGCGTTCACATTACGAAAAAAATCTTTGCTAAGCAAGAATCATAGCTTGTTGTACGAGATTTCGGGGTCTATTTTAACGCTCTCAAATCTCCTAACAAGAATTTGGATAGACGAGATATGAAAATTCAATAAATAACATTTATGTGCAAAATTAGTTGTATCATAAAGTGATGATAATGAACCTGTACCGCACAGAAAAGTAGAGAAAAGAATAGAAAACAGAAGTATTTGGTATGCTATGACTAAAATCTTGCCCGAAAGTGTGTGTTCTGCATTCTGTCACTTTCTGATGCATGAAGCTGTTAAGCATTCGATTTTTTGTAACTATTTCTGGCGTCGAGCGACTGAGTGAAAAGCGTCAAATTTAAAAATTCAAATTGTACTGATGTGCAATGTTTTGTTTGTTTGGTATAAGATATAAAATTTCTCAGTTTAATGTTAGAAATATTTGCATATTTATAAAAAAAATCAAGAGAATAACACGGAACAAATTTGAATTGTGATTAAATCGACATCAGGCCAGTTTTGTTCTGATCTACGCGGAGTTTTTATTCATTTTGGTAGAAACACATCAACACTTCAACTTGGACTTCAACTTTGACAGCAACGCCGCACGTTTTAGAACCAATGCGTTTTAATTGGATGGAACACATTAGCACTTCAACCTCAATTTCGACTTCAACGTTGGACCTAAATCCTAATTTCAAAGTTGAAGTGTAAATCCCACCAACCTTGAGGCAATTTTTTCAGTTTTCCCAGTATACAAATGTTTATATTTTGAGTGAATTTTCTCCCTTGCTTGTATTTTGACATAATTTTCTCTTTTGTTTACAACAAATTCTTCTTTCAGTCTCTTGTCAAAGTGGAAGTCGAAGTTGAAGAGTGATGTGTTTCTACCATTAGACACAGGCCTACAAATTAGGATTAAATTCGAGCTAGATAGCTGACATTTTAACCATGTACGCCCTAGGGTCCCGAAATAATCAAGTTTAAGAATTGTTAAAAACTGACACGCCTAAAAAGAAATTATTTGAGCTGGCGCTGAAATTTTTAAAATATTGTTTCAAGTGGCCCAAAATGCTCAGGAGTTAAAGTTTTGCAAACATACAATTAAATGAAAGAGTTGTAACGAAAGTCCAAGTTTGAGCAAGGAAGCTGACATTTATGATGTATACTCTTTAAGGGCCCTTAATCTTCGTTAGAATATTTTTAAAATCCGCTCACTGACACGCCCACTATTTGAAAAAACACTTTCATCGAAGAAATCATTGTAAATTAAAGATCTATTCTTCGCAAAGTATGTAGGTAAAGTCGTTTTAAACAATTCCCTTAAGTAAAGTTTTTTTGGCATGCACAATTTTAAAACTTTTTTTTTTGGATAAATTCGTTTAAATGTTGTATAACAAAATATGTAGAGCGTTCCTAACAATTCACACCAACTAAGACTTTTGCCACGCCCTTTTTATGAGGCATTGGAACAGGAATTTGATATCCAGGAGTTCGCCTAAGCGGACTGTAGCCCTTCTCTATATTTTTCTTAAGGATTTTTCAACTTTTCTAATAAGGTGTATTCTCCTATCCCATAAAATATTGTTTAGAACCTTCGCTGGCCACCTTCTTGCTTTCTTAAATATATTTTCACTAAGATTGTATTTAAATTAATATTATGATAAAACATAGGGACGGGCTAAAGTCCGCTTGGGCGAACTGTTGGATACCCTATTCTTATTCCTATCCCTCATAAGTAGGCGTGACAAAACTCTAAGTATGGTTGAATTTTTAAGAACGCTCTACATATTTTGTTATAGGGTAAAACTATACAATACGCCCCACTTTTCAGAATCTTCAATAAAACAAAAAAAAATAAACAAAAATAATAATTCTTTTATTAAATAAAAAATTAACAGTCTCTTTTCATAGGTTTGGCAATTTCATTGGTACAAAAATATGTTAGCATATATTATATATATATTTAAAAAAAAAGTTTAAATGGGGCGTTTTGTAACTTAATCGTTGGGTAAAAAGCCCCGCATTAGTGACAAAACGCCGCTAAGGAAAAAGCAGGAACAAATATTATAAAGTATGAAAATTAAATTAATGGTTTTGTAATATGGCCTGTCGCTTCGCATTGCGGCCGCAGCTGTTGCAATTTCGTATGTACATAGTACAAAACTCGTGCAACCAGTCCTGGCAAGATATGCACTAAATCCAGTCTTCTGTAGAAACGGTATTGTTGCAATTTTCAGTGCACTCAATGGATTACGTTTCGAGAAACCATTGAGCCAAACATTAATAGCCGGCTTTGTGTCGTTTGAGAAACGGTGTGCTAATCCAAGACGTTCGCCGAACCGATAAGCGATTTCTTTTACGTCTTTTCGGTCAGGAGCAAGCCCAACTTTTTCCAATTTTTGTATGTGGGCAACCATTTTTTTTTGCTAAAACGAGAGAGCAGTTGACCGACCAAACGACTTATTTGCATAGCCTTTTAAAATATGTCTCCTCAGGGTTCTGGATGGTATGTTGAACTCCCTACTTGCTTCATTCACTCCCAAAGTTTTATTTTTTACCTTCTCCATTGCTTTTTCAGGTCTTTTTCGGACCATGATGCTCGCAGTGTCGTCCTTGTGTAATTTCGTGGCATTTCTATAAACAATTAAGAAGAAAAACGCTCTGATGAGTGTTATATTTCAATACATTACTGGGGCGTATTACACTTACTTTGTTAGGGCGTTTTGTAAATTTCTGAGTGCACAACGCCCCAGCGAACATAAAGCAACCCATCCTGAGTTAAAAAAATAAACAAAAACGAACTTAAAAGCCAATTTTATGTACTTTATAAATATATATTTCATTTTAACATATAATGGGCATAGTTTCTGCAAAAATTAAATTATTACTGTACTCACCGCAATATGTTTTGGCGTCAAAAAAGAGCACACAGAACACTACCACTCAATAACACAATTTTCGAACGACTGAAACTAGTTTGAACAGGTTTAGTTATGACTGCATAACAACACCTGTGTGCGTGCTAGACTACTGGGGCGTTTTGTAAACTGGGGCGTTTTGTATACATAGTTTTACACTATAACATTTAAAGGATTTTGTCGAAAAAACGAAGCTTTTATAAAAAAAAGCGCTCCCTTTGCTCAAACTTTGGTTTTTCAATAAAATTGTTTTATTTAATTGTGGGCGTGTCAGTAAGCGGATTTAAAAAAAATTAACGCATGAGCATAAAGGGCCCCTAGAGAGTATATATTATAAATTTCAGCTCCCTAGCTCAAACTTTGGATTTTTAAAAAAAGGTTTTTTTTTTAATTGTGGGCGTGTCAGTACGCGGGTTTTGAAAATATTTACACATGAGCTTGAAAGCCGCTTAGAGAGTATATATTATAAATTTCAGCTCCCTAGCTAAAATTTTGGTTTTTCAAAAAAAATGTTTTATTTAATTGTGGGCGTGTCAGTGGGCGGATTTTGAAAATTTTATTTCCTGTGCAGTTTAAGGAGTCATAGATCATATATACAAAATTTCAGCTTTCTAGCTCAAAATTCGATTTTTTCCAAAATTTTGTTTTTTTTTGAGTTTGTGGGCGTGTCTGTGGGCGGATTTCAAAAATTCGTAAACTTGATTATTTCGGGATCCTAGAGAGTATATGGTTAAAATTTCAGCTCTCTAGGCCCAGTTTAAAGGCCTAATTTTTGCCGACGGACGGACGGGCGGACGGACATGGCTAGATCGACATTACTATCGATGCTGATCATAAATATAGTAACTTTTAGGGGTCTACGGGCAATATTAAGGTACATATGTTACAAACTATGCGTCAAAATTAATATACCCTTAGAATAGGGTATACAATTATGATGGGGAGTAAAAGCAAGCTTGTGTTAAGATTTAAAAAAAAACACATTGCAAATTTTTATATTTAATATAAAAAAACATTAGGCATTAATGCCCATACAGGGCCGTGAAGTGAAAGGGACCTACAATTTTAAGCCAAATCCGAACGTCAAATTTGTGAATCTTCTCATGACAATGTATACTCTTGGATGTTTGGCAGACGTTCGCAAGAGGTGCGCCGGTGGCAAAAGCGTTTAAATGTTACTTGGCCTCAGCGGGCTTTGAAACTGAGACCTTAGGATTAGTAGTCCAACACACTTACCTCTGCCTCACTGGCCCACTTATATTTTATATAAGTAAGTCTAAATGAGATAAACACACAAACCGCCAATAAAAGGAGTGCTAGACAGAAATAAATGATGCGTTAAGTTGGCCTGCCACAATCAGCAGAAACAGAAACAGATTACAGTATGTAGAGTGACAGAAAAGACATCACTGTCACTTAACATACTGCATTCTGGTTCTGTTTCTGTTTTCGTTCTATGCAAGCCGCGCTTACCTTTGAAAAACGTACTGCGGTAAACAAAACAATCTAAGCATCTTCCAAAGGCGGAATATGAAAATAAAGGCCAAATTGGCACAGTTGGCTTACCGAAAACAAAAAATTCAAACAGGTGGTGTTATCCTACCGGAATCACCAACGAATGAGTGTCAAGAACTAATTGAGTTGATTCGAAACCAGTTCCAAATCGATTTGACAGCGATGGAGTAGCCCTTAAGCACAGATAATAATATAATATTATATTATTATAAATTATATCTGAGTGAGTTTATCTCAAACATTAAATTAATAAACATACAATTTTTCTTTTAACACAATACCTGAATTACCTTTAAAATATTATTTTACTACCTACTGATTGTCACCCCACAACAGTTTCTTTGTATGCTAAATTTAATGCACAGATGTATCACTCAAATCTAGCTTTTAAGTTAAAGAATGATTTAAATTGTCAATGAATAAATAAATTTCTAACTCTCATTCTAATGTTATATGTATGTATTATAATATTAATATTCTGTAAGTTGTTGTATATTCCCAAAACGCTAGTAGGTAACAAAGCCTTTTATTTATTATAAACATAGATCCATCGAGTTTAGACACTTAAATAAATCTTCTTTAAAGTTTTCTATTCGTGCCGGGAATGTCCTTGCAATCAACACACCTACCCTATCTGTCTAGGTGGATGAGTTTATTGTTTATACCCTATTCTAGGGGTATATTAATTTTGACGCATAGTTTGTAACATACCTTAATATTGCCCGTAGACCCCTAAAAGTTACTATATTTATGATCAGCATCGATAGTAATGTCGATCTAGCCATGTCCGTCCGTCCGTCCGTCCGTCCGTCCGTCCGTCGGCAAAAATTAGGCCTTTAAACTGGACCTAGAGAGCTGAAATTTTAACCATATACTCTCTAGGGTCCCGAAATAATCAAGTTTAAGAATTTTTGAAATCCGCCCACAGACACGCCCACAAACTCAAAAAAACAAAATTTTGGAAAAAATCGAATTTTGAGCTAGAGAGCTGAAATTTTTTATATATGATCTATGGCCCATAAAACTGATTGGGACATAAAATTTTCAAAATCCGCCCACTGACACGCCCACAATTAAATAAAACAAATTTTGGGAAAAATTGAATTTTGAGCTAGAAAGCTGAATTTTTTTATATATGATCTTTGGCCCATAAAACTGCTTGGGACATACAATTTTCAAAATCCGCCCACTGACACGCCCACAATTAAATAAAATATTTTTTTTGAAAAACCAAAATTTGAGCTAGGGAGCTGAAATTTTTAATATATACTCTCTAGGGGCCCTTTATGCTCATGTGTAAATATTTTCAAAATCCGCCTACTGACACGCCCACAATTTTTTTAATTTTATTTTTGAAAGTCCAAAGTTTGAGCTAGGGAGCTGAAATTTATAGTATATACTCTCTAGGTGCCCTTTATGCTCATACTTAAATTTTTTTTAAATCCGCCTACTGACACGCCCACAATTAAATAAAACAATTTTATTGAAAAACCAAAGTTTGAGCTAGGGAGCGTTTTTATTTACAAAAGCTTAGTTTTTTCGATAAAATCCTTTAAATTTTTGTCACGCCCACTTATGAGATATAGGAATAAGAATAGGGTATCCAACAGTTCGCCCAAGCGGACTGTAGCCCGCCCCTATGTTTTATATTTGAATTGTTTTCTTACAGTCCTATTAATAAAAAATCTGAGCGAACTTGTCCATATGATAACTTTTCTTATTCATGCTTGTTTTGAGAATTGAATGAATAGTCAATTCGTTCGAATAAAACCGGTTCTCCTCAAATAAACTCTTTATTCGATCGAATCTCATAATACAGATTCTTCGAATTCGACAAACTTTCTATCGTAATCGAATGTCGAAATAAACATGATTAATAATCATACTTCTCCCTCTCTGAGTAAGCTATTCATTGTTTATCACTTAAAGTATGCAGCACTTCGCCAAATTATACAGAAAAATCGAGTCTGGGCCATGTTAATATCCATTTGGTCCCAGCGACACATTTAACTTCTTAAAGCTGTCTCGAAAGTATGAATGCGTGGGTTTACGCGTCAAACAATAATTAATAATGCAGCAGTGGCGGAAATGAAATCCAGATTGACTACAGATGATTTGGTAGCACGTTTCATCAAGCCTCGGGTTAAAGTTTGGAAAGTGGTCTTAGAAGAGGCAGTCGTCCAGCAAAATCGTCTCCTTCTGAGTGCCGAACAAACATTTTTGTGGATATGAGGACGAATTAAAATAATTAAAGAAAAGTGGGAAAGCCAATATGAACAAATGATCTCCATCACATCATCAACGAAGTTGAGGATAAAGAGTGCAGAGCACGAAACATGTGAAATTCCCTACAACGGTCTTGCTTAGATAGAGCCAAATCGCTGCTTGGGGCTACAAAAGGACACTTTCAACACCGCAAGAAACATGGTGGTGAAGCTAAAGTAGTGATAATTAACAAGAAAGCGGCATTCAAAATGTCCCTCTAATAAGGGAGATAAAACAGCTCGCGGCAAATTGGGGTATAGAATTTGCAAGAGACTAGCGAAAAGAAAGTATGATCAAATTGAAGCAAAGTGGGTGAAGGGCCTGTATCGGGAGTAAGAAGAAATCTCTTCTTCGGTTGCAGATGGGTGGCTCAAGAGCTGCTTCTTGTGGATGACGAAAAAATACTAAACAGGTGGCAAAAGTATTGTGACGAACTTACAAATGAACAATTTGATCAGATGTACTTTTCAAGAGCCGTTCCTAACAATGAAAAGAACCCGGCATTACTGTCGAAAAATTTGGGAAGGCGCCAAATTTGAAACAAAGGAAAAGCGGTTGGGCCGGACGCAAGACCCTCAGAGTTCTGGAAAAAGAAAAGGTCGAATACCTGTAGTGCCCGCTCTCTGACCACTCCGATCTATACCAATATTACATGAATGGAAAAGTGACTCCCAAGTGCGAAACAGTCAACTATCTGGGATCTATGACTAATAACGAAGCAACAAGTGATGACGGATAAAGTGTAGGGTGGATAAAGAGGCCGTGAAAAATCCGCTCCCATACGTTTCACAAGAGTACACAAAATGGGAGGGCAAATTAACGGAAGCTGAGATAAAGCTGCTTCGCATGACATCAGGAGTAACAGAGCTTGATCGAATAAGAAGTTCCAAAATCCGAGGAAGCCTTCACGTCAAATAACCTATCTCCAAGAAAATGGAGCGCGATCGGATCAGTTCAAAAATGCAATAACAATCACTCTTTCAATCGCGAGAGAGAGAGAGTTCCAAAAACTCCTGAATTACATAAATGCAACAACACCAGGATTTGATTGGTCTCAGTGGTGAAGTGATTTGAATCAGGAATCCCGCCAATACTTTTTGAGGTCCAATCGGCGATGCCCACAGCCGGACTAGAAGATATGCAGTGACTTTACTTTTACTTTACATTTTTTTTTTAATGATTATTGTTTATTAAATATCAACTTACATACATATAAATCTAACTTAAAATTAACAGGATACTTATGCTAAATTAATAGTCCTTACGCGGACGCTCTAAGCTTAACTATAACCTTGTAATTATTGCTTTTTGGCCTAAAAACTATTTAACTAACTAATCTTACATGTTTATTCATCGAAAAAAATTATTAAAACTCATCATTATTATTTAAATTTTATATTTTATATAAAACAAATTACAAACTACATATTCTACTTACTTAAACTACTTAACGTATTCTAACTATAGCTAGGATTACTGGGATTTGCAGTAACATTTCCCCATGCCGCATGTTTTGCATTTATATCTCCGGCAATAGATATGCGGTCAAGTTATGATCCCTTTAGGATCATAATATCGTCCACAAAGAAAAAGAAGAAGGAAAAATAATTTATATTAGTCTAAATGTGCATTTATTGATTTATTACATTTAAAACCAATCAAATTAAAGTCAATTTTGTAAAGTTTGTTATTCTCAAAATACGGTGCGCCCGTCTGTACTTCTATAATTATATCGCAAAAATGTCAGTCCACTCAACCAAGACACAAGGTTGTCATCCTCTGAGAGACTTTTTATAATTGAATCATTTAATCAGTAGCATTTTAAATTTATTTTTAAAATTGCTCTCCAAGACTTTTCTCACTGTTACTCACTCCTAAGTTGTCTACGAATTAAGCCCGATGAACTTTGATTCCTTTTTCTTAACGATGCAACATATACCTACCTAGATTGGGGTAATATTCCAGAATAAAAGAAAGCGTCCTGTAGCGTGTGCTCGTTATTGGCACTCAGTATCGCTCCCTGGAGTGCAATCGAAATATTGGCGTAGATAGGGCAAGGGATAACGAAGCATGTAATTTCAGGCTGCTTCGACATTCGCATCCGAGACATATCTCCTGATTCTTCAACGAATAGTAATTTAATTTTTCTTCATCAAAATATCCTGTTTCAGTAAAAAAAAAACTCTTTGCAAAGTTTTTTTTATTTATTCCTTATTTTCTTGATACAATTAAATTTGTCTTGCAATACAGACTCAGACTCAGCGGGTATTTCATAGAATGTCAGCCTTGTTTTATTTGGGATTCGGACCACGTATAAGTTTTCATTTTTTACGCCGGGGTCGAAATCTTTTCTCCTGGTCTACCATTAATCATTTTGGTCAGTTTTTGAGTGTGGAGGTGATAAAATAAATAAAACAAAATGGCATCAATGTTTTTTTTGTTGGATTTTCTCTAAAAACAAAAAAATGAAAATTTCGCAAAAGAAACTTTTTGAGCCCTTGGGGATTTGTCAGCAAAATTAAAAATGCCTTCCGTTGTGTAAGACAATGCGGTTAGCTTGTGCTTTTGACTGGCAGGAGTGTCGTTTTTGAGTTTCAAGTCGAGTTGAATGATTCTACTCGTAACCAACTTTAGCAAAATTCGACATTGAATTATGTTGGAATATATTTATGTACGTAACGATACAGAATACAGCACTTGTTCCTTTGCTTGGGTTTGTTAGTAAATCGGAAAACTAATTTACGGAACAGCCATCGTAGTAATCCTATTCTTAGAGATATTCGCAAGTGTATTTTGTGAAGTCAAAATGTGCGCACTACGTATCTATGGAAAATAAATAAAAAATGCTTGCACATCCCATATAGCGCGGTACTATAGCAAAAGTGTTTACTTTTCTTTTCACCAACATTGTCGAACACCAATTTTAATTAAAACTAAAGTTGAAATAAAAAAAGTAGATATTTTGTTTTCCATCATTCATCGAACTTATTGCTGAATAGCAGAATGCTCGTGGTTAGCTACAGAAAAAATATACCTAATGACAAAGCGGAACCTTTTTATGAGCTTTTGGGATTTGCGCAGCCATCAGTGGTTTCTCATTGAGCAATTAACCCTTCTTATTGGCTAATAGAGGTCACTAAACGCCGACACATATTAGATTTTTTCTATTTTTTTTAATACAAATAAGACATGGACCGAGTGGCTATGGAAAGTTTTTTTTTTGAAAACTTCTGGTCCGCCAAGGGTATGAAAAAGGCGTTTCGACCAATAAGATCTTTTGTGCAGCAAAGGCCGGCCAATATGGATTAGAGGACTTCTTTATTTCTTCAGAACTCCATTGTTCCCTGAAGAAGATCTTCTCTGTAGTTCCATTGAGGGCTCGACATTCATATAGATAGGTAGGTAAGAGTAGCTGGCTGGTGTTACATCAGCACGCAATTAACGCGAAGGGGCCGTTTTGATGCCACCACTCAAGTGACCCAGGGTGTCAATTTTTGTTTCAAATGCAGCCTGTGGAATCGAGGAATGCAATACTATTACAGAGTTTTATATTACTTAATGCTGATAGGTCGTCGATGTCTAGTTCTAGCTAGGGCCGGACATTCGTAGAGGAAATGATGAAGGATTTTTCGCTGGATCTTTGCAACTGCGGTAGTGTAGGTTGAATGGGATGCCCAAGTTGTCAGCGTCTGTGCCGACAGGCCAATGCATAGTGCTGGTTGCCACAATTCTGGCAATCAGATCCTGTGGTTCTGTTTGTTAGATCGTGAAGTTGTTTTTTTTTTTATTGAACGTGCGAAGGAATTTTTAAGACCCTTATAATGTACATGATAATACACCACTGGTATTAAGGATAAGATGAAGTAATAAGGACGAGAAACCGATGCACGTTGGTTTTGAATGTTTGTTAATCATAACGTGTAGGAAAAAACAGAGCGTGATAGAGCATTCCACATGCGTGCTGTATGGCTAAGGAACGATTCTTTGTATTTCACTGTACGTCCCAAAGTAGGCTTAAGAGTGAACTGATGCGCATTCCTGGCATGGCGGGTATTGCGGTTGAAATGTTCTAGGGCGTATTGCAGCTGTCTATTTCTTTAGAGTACTTTCGGGGGAAATGTCGATAAAACAACGGTAGGCCGGAGACACTATGACCGTGGCTCAAAGAGTCAAGCAAATTTCGTGATGCCTCGATCGCCAATGAGTTTTATCGCGCATTTCTGTATTCTGTCAAGCAGCTCTAAATATATGCTTGGAGCACCAGCCTAGAGCGTTGCACTCAAGCTTGGGGCTAATAAACGAATTATAAATTGAAGGCAGATCAGAACGGGTGAAATATTCCTTGAATGGGTTAAGGAAGTCTAGACATTTAGCAGCGTTCTTGGCGACATCGAATCTATGGTCATTCCAACGAAGATTGTCATTAACCCTAGAAAGATAATCTACGTCTGCGAGACGTATGGTGCGCGGAAAAAATGTTATGTATATCCTTTTAACTATAAACCGCATTGGGTTGGTTGCTTAAACTAACTCAGTCGGTGGTCGGAGCTTGCCCGCAACGGTCGTATCGCGACGCTAAGTACCTGCGGTAACAAGTTATAGCTATGCCATACTTCTGGGGGCGTGTACCACGTGTGCCATTCTTAGATTTAATTTAATCGTATATAATTTAAAATTACTAAAACTTATTAGTAGACTTATTTTAAACCGAAAAATGAAAATTTGGCAACTAGTATGACTTAATGTCAATTTTAAGGTTCCTTTAAAATATAAGTTGTTTTTTGTTGATTTGTAATGGGGTTTAAGTTTTTTTTTTGTTGTTTAAATAAATATTTATTTTTACTAAATCATTAATTTATTTCTCTTAATATGAACTACATAAATAAATAAAACGTTAATATTTTTTAAAAAGTTCATGGGTTTCATTAAATACACTACCAAAGTGCCAGACGTCTCTGAGATGTATGATTATCTTTTACGTCATAAAAAATATGATTATCTTTCTAGGGTTAACACACATACCGAGAGTAAGTCTTTCGATTTCAGCGATGCAAGTGTCATTAATGGATAATGCCAGACTGTTGAGGTTTCGCTTTAATGACAGAGACAGCATTGCGTTTTGGAAGCATTAAATTCCGGCGCAGGGACATAAGTCCTGAATTCATTTTTCGGGACTTATAACCCACTTAAGTGGGTCATAATTTTTATTGTTGAAAATGGGACACAAGTCCCGAATGAAACAAACAGTTGGAAATATTTTATATTTTATTAACGTTCATAAATTGATAGGTAAAACATAATTAACTAGGAAAAAAAAATCGAAACAAATTAAACAAACATTTTCAACAAACTTTTAAAACTTGGTCGTTTTACAAATAAATAAAACAACTGTTTTTTTATAATTTTACGACAGAAAGGACACAACAATTCATTTTTAATTGCAATCGCCTCTTCATTTAGCTTCGTGAACAGCAACTACACATCTTACAGTGATTACAAGGCTGTAAAAGTATGTTTCTAGGATTTTCGAAACAAAGACAGCAATTCAGTGTTTGGGATCTATTTCTTTATTTTTATTTGATCAAATTCTCAAAAACATCGAATTCAGAAAAGGACATAAGTGCTGGGAAAAGGTATTAATTCGATGTTTTTGAGAATTTGATCAAATAAAAATAAAGAAATCGCCGAACATCGATTTCAGAAGTAGACATAAGAACTGAGAAATGGCATTAAATCGTTTTTCCCAACTACTCGTACCTAGCTAACTGAATTTTTTTTTCAAGGTAATACTCAAAAACAACATCGAGATAACGAAACCGATTTGACTATTTGTTGTAGCATTTGGAGTGGTCTTCTTAGTTTCTCTCTAGGCATACATATATTTAGGAAATGTATAGTGGGACATAAGTCCCGAATTAATTTTTCGGGACTAATGTCCCACTTAAGTGGGTCATAAGGCCCTAATTGATTTCGGGACTTATAACCCACTTAAGTGGGACATAAGTCCCGAAAAATGAATTCGGGACTTATGTCCCTACGCCTTAAATTCCACCCTATTGGTTGTACCCCACTGAATTATGCTGTCAAGATCGGAATTTAATGCGCTTAACATACATTGCTGTTTCTGTTCCACACCCGAAGTTGAGCGGCGTGAACCAGGAAACGAATATGAGTAGCTGAGGGTTGTGTCATCTGAGAAGGAATGAATCGGACTAGAAGTAACAGACAAGAAAGGAGAAATAAAGTCGGAGATAAAACAGAGCCCTGGGGAACACCAGCATTGAACGGTCCGAAAGGTAGTTTCTAATCAATTGAAAAAGAGTATCAACGGTTTCATATGCACGCATTTTCGACAAGAGAGCTTGATGCTAAATTCTGTGAAATGCCTTTGAAATGTCAAATGTTTGACCACCATGGTGAAGAGATTGGTTCCACTTTTCGGTTAGATAAGTCATAAAATCACCAGTGGACCTGTTGCTGCGAAAACCATACTGCCGGTCATTAAGAAGTTTTCGGGATTCGAGATATTTCATAAGCTGACTGCTTATCAGCGTTTCCATGACTTTGAACCACGACTTGAAAGAACATGTTTAGGGAAGGGCTGGACAAATGCTGTTTTCCATCTTCTCGGAAAGAGCCCTGAAGAATAGAATAGATAGAAAAACCTACGCAATGGTTTGGCAGCGTGGAAGAACGCCTCTTCAGAACGATGGGAGAAGTAACATCTGGACCAGCTGATTTGTGTATGTTGAGATCTTGGAGTACTCTTGTTACTGTGCGAGTCCGAAAGTGGATTGGTCCTATGGTGTATTCTACGCGCTTGAGTACAGAGGGAGATAGAGCACAATCTTGGAGCGTTGAGCTAGCTGCAAAGTGAGCAGCAAGTAGATTGGCTTTATCTAAATAACTGACAGGTGGAATGTCATTGTAAATGAGTATCGGAATAGATAAGGAGGCCGAGTTCTTGATGTTTTTAACAAACGACCAAAAATTTTTACTATTCGTGGGACTTTGTACTATTTTTTGCCTCAAATTTTGGTCGTAGGAGAATTTGACACGATTAATGTTGGCATTGCAATTGCTATTTAGGTTGAGATCGCCCGAGAAAGGTAGTACTGGGATATTTTTCCTTTGACAGCTTCTATAGGAGAAGAGCCTGTCTCCGCACGGGAGCTGTCAAGGGCAGGCCAGTGCCTTGCTAACGCATCGGCTGTTTCATTCCCCTCTATATTACTATAACCGGAAACCAAGAATAGAGTGATGTTGAAGCGGTCGCTTGGACAAGTGACTACGTCTTTACATGGTGAGACTAATTTGGATGATATGGAGTGTGAGCTGAGAGCTTTTATAGCTGCCTGACTATCAATAAAGATGGAATCATCTCTCTTCGTTATGGGCAAAAGGGTGAGTATCTTACAAGCCTCAATAAACGCTAGTATTTCCGCCTGGAATACACTAGAGGAATCCCGGAGTCGGAGTGGTTTGGTTATGTTCGGTTAAGTTGAGAAGACACCCGCTCCAACTCCGCATTCCATTTCCGCACCATCGGTAAAAATCGCTACCTGGTGGTTATGGGAACGTTTCATTTTTCTGTTCCTCTCTGGATGTGAAATAGACTTGGGCGGCTTTGTTAATGTTGTGTTTGGGCGTTGTGTAGTCATTGGCACTCGCAGCAAGGTCCCCGGGTAGTAGGTTAAGCACTTCACTGTGACCATACTGCGCTACAAGATGCAGTTAATCTGATGTGAACATCGAGAGGGAGGAGGTTTAGAAGTGCACTAAGGGCTTCTGTCGGGAAGGACCGAAAAGCCCCGTTTGCACCAACACCAGTCGACCGCTAGACTCGATCGAGTTAAGTTATGTTGCAGACTAAGGGCAGGCAACCATACTTCTGACCCGTAGGTGAGGACACATGTTTTGTTATAAAGTTAATGGAAGTTCAAAGTCGCATATAACATGGACATTTTATGTCTGTCTTCTTCAATAATAATCATCGCTTGGAAGAGTCGACTATTTTTATTTTGTATGGTGATCCGTTGTGTCGAAAAAAGATAACCTACTTTTTTTCAAAACTTCTGGCCCGCCAAGGCGATTTAATATTATCGGCACTTTGACCTAAAAGATATTTTGTACCGTATGGGCCAGAAAAAGTTTAAACCAGTAGGATTTGTACTTTCCGTGTAAGGCGGACAAATTTACCAGTAGAAGAATTCTTTATGTCCTCGGGGCTCATAGGTCCCCTGAAAAAGATCTTCTTTCTAATTCCATTAAGGGCTGGACATTCACATAAAATGTCTTCAGCTGAGTCGTTCTCTTCAAGACAAAGTCGGCACTCAGGAGAGTCTGGTATTGTCATTTTGTTTAGATGATATCTTAAACCATGGTGACCAGTAAGGTAACCTACTAATTTTTTGATATCATGCCTGCTTAGGTCTAGGCATTTGCTGGCATTTTTATTGAAGGACCGAATGGCTCGTTTGGCCTGTCTTAGACCTGCTTTCCCAAAGAAAGATACATTTTCTATGTTCCCAGCTTTTTATTGTTGCCGTTGCTGCTGATCTAGGAATGCAGCAGAAAGGTTCGGGACCTATGAAAGGTGTTTCTGAACCTCTTCTGGCCACTTCGTCGGCCTTTTCGTTACCTTCTACCGTGACATGACATGGAACCCTCCATAATTTGGTCTTGTTTGTTAATCCGAGTGTTTGAAGGGTATTGAAGCAGTAAATGACTGATTTGGGGTCAATGGTATGCGAGCTAAAGGCGTTTATAGCTGCTTGACTATCCGTGAATATAGAAATGATTGCACCTTTTATGCCAGATGAATAAATGTGCCTGGCGCATTCTTGAATGGGGTGGAACTCTGCTTGAAATACGCTGGGACTTTTTTCAATGGATATCGTACATCGTTTATTAGGTCCGTATATTCCCGCTCCTACCACCGTTTCGATTTTAGAACCATCCGTATACTACTTTATGCCGTTGTGGCTGTTTGGTGGGTTTTTACTAACCCATGGTTCTCTCTTGGGGATCTCCATGGAGAAACGTTTGTTGAAGCATAGTGTTTTATGAATGCGGCCTGTGACCGCGCAGTTCATGTTAAGTTGTGGCAGTTCATCGAGAAGGGTTTTAAGTTCCGGATGGTCTTATCCCTTATCTCTTTTAACTGTATTAGACGTGTTGCACTGCGGATCGCCACTTTTTGAATATATTTGTGGATGGGGTGTTAGTTCTGTTATTGCCTCTATGGCAGCTGTTGAACAGGTTCGTATGGCTCCGGAGATACCTAGGTACGTAAGCCGTTGTATATTTTTGAGTGGATTTTGTCCACCGTACTATGAAAGCCTATGTTATAATGGGTCTTATCATCACTGTGTAGATCCAGTGGACAATCTTTGGAGAGATTCTCCAGGTTCTGCCATATGTGCGGCGACAGGCCCATAAAGCTCTATTAGCTTTGGTGATTTTGTTGTTAATGTAGGTCTAATTTCCTTCTTTTGGTGAAAGGAACGATGACGGCTTTACTGGGATTTATGGAAAGATTTTTCTTGATGCACCAGTCTATGGCTGTCTTTATAGCATTTTTCATTTTAGATGTGACTCCATTGGAGTATTTGCCCCTAACAATCATGACAATATCATCGGCGTACCCAATTGTGGTGTGGCCCAGATTGCTCATCTAGTGTAGCAGGTCATCGATGACCAAGGACCACAAGAGGGGTGAAAATACTCCCCACTGATACTGAGGTCGTTCCTGACGAGGTAGTAATTTTGCGACTTCCCAGCATCGCTTTGATCCATTTTATAGTTGGTTTGTCTATTTTTCTATGGTACAAGGCATTTGATATGGATTCATATCCAGTGTTTACTTAGTTTTTGATATCATCAAAATTAAGATTATTATCATTAAGATTTAGATTAAGACATTTATTGTTATTGCTATTCTACGGCTCGTTTGTCCTATATAAGACCTAGAATGTTTTATCAATTGTTACTTTTTATAGCTTTTTAAAGCTGCGATTGCAGGGTAAGGGACATTTGAAGTTCATCGGCCTTTTTATTGACTTCAAATCCCTCATGACCCGGAACCCACCATAGTTTGTTCTCGTTCCTTAAGCCGAGTGTAAGAGGAGTATTAGAACAGTGTGTGACTGTTTTGTGGCCAATGGTGTGTAAGCTAAGATCATTTATAGCTGCTTGACTATCCGTGAATTATATGGATGCGGACACCTTTACTACCAGATAACGGTTCTGAAATACGTGTTTCAGTCAAAAAAACATGTTTTACAATACAAACGTTGGTACCCTTTTTTCCCCTCTAAGGCCTGGTATGCTGCTGATGCGAAACGGAATTTCACTGTGGCCCCAAAATTGACAGCGAGAAATAATTGCGTATGGATTGTATGTGTTTTTGCTAATCCAATGATGACCTACACCACTCGGTGAAACCCCAATTCTAAAGGGATCCTCCATCATGTTATCAAACATTGACAGAATTTAAAAACATTAATACTAGCCCAGTTATTTTAGACATTTTAAACCCGAATCTGCGGAATAATTCCTAGTGAGCGCTCTACTCCAGAAACGGTTAATTTTACAGAAAAATGCACGAGGCATTTTTTGTAGATAATTTCACGACAAACAATTTTTATTATGACCTCTACTGACCTCCGAGCAATAGATCGCGAGATATTTGCGAAAAACAGATTTTCGTGACCTTTTGACCTTCATAACTTTTTAAGCCAGCACGATATCAATGTCGGTTTTTCACATCTTGTGTGTATACAAAAATTCAGCTTACTAGGAATTATTCCGCAGATAAACCTAAAATTACTGGGCTATACGTATTTAGGCTAGAAATAGTTAATTATATCTATATACATACAGTACACTCTCGATAAAGTGAACTAATAAAAACCAGGCCTGTTCATACGATCGAGATTGTTCACATTACCGAGCGTGAAAATTTGAAGCCATTTGATAGCACCAATAGCCAACCAGTGTATAGTCTAACACATTTTTTATGATTTAATGTTGTTTTTATTATTTTTTCTCAAAAGATACAAAAAAAAACAAGATTCATGAACAGTTTTTTTTTTAAATATAGGGTAAACTGACCTATTGTTGGCACTCCTCCAATGATTGGCATTTGAACTTTAAAACAATGTTAAAACGCATTTCTTGAAAATGTTTCCATATAATTTTTTTTCCATAATTCTTGCTTGAATATATATTTCGTAAATCTGGCAGCACCAGATTTATCCATATGTTGGTACTATTGAAAATATGTATTAAGATATGTCTTAATGCATTCCCGCCTTTTTTGCCAAAACCGTTAACGATTTTATTAGAGTGGCAGTGAAATAGAAGTGTCTTTTTGAGTTCCTTGGTTAAGAAGTTGATTGTTTTAAGCGCTATTTTGTGTTAATAAGACATTAAATTAAAGGTTTGTTTCTTGAAATTAGTTATTATTATTGCATGAATCAATCCAATCATTGGTAGTAGTGCCAATTACCCGGTTATTGGCACTGTGCCAATAATTGGTAGTAGTGCCAATTACACGGTCATCGGCACTGTGCCAATCATTGGGTTGCACTAATAACTAGTATAAATTACACTGCCAATCTTTAACTTCCTGCTTTAACTGATTCTTAGATGCCAAAAGTTGAGAAAACACACAAATATGCAGAAAAAATATGATGAAGGCTTTGTTCAAACGGCTCTTAAATCAATTAAGGCGGGTATGCCAAAGAAAACAGCGTCTAAAACATTTGGTATTCCAAGGTCGACGCTACAATTTAGATTTAGCAATGCATTTTCAACGGCTAGACCAGGTCCAAAAACAATTTTAACCGATGAAGAAGAGCAAGTACTTGTAAAATGGATAAAAGAATGCGGTAGAAAGGGGTTTCCCCAAAGAAAATTTTGTCTAAAAATTAGCGTGCAACAGTTTTTGATTAAAACAATAAACCAAACCCGTTTAAGGACAATTTCCCTGGAGAAAAATGGTACTCCGCCTTCATGAGAAGACATTCAGATGTAGCCCTTCGGGTGTCCGACCATGTCAAGGTTGGTTTGCAAGAATAGAATCCTTTTTTTTGGTGATGAGACAAACTTTCAATTGTGCCCCAAGAACGAAAAGGTCCTTACCGCAAAGGGAAACGAAAATGTATATGAGACTGGTCACTGATCAGTTATGTTTACATTTTCTGCGGGTGGTGATTGTGTTCCTCCTATGATAATTTACCCGTACAAAAGGATACCAGTAGAGATTTTATCATCTGTTCCCAAGGAGTGGGGCATTAGTAAAACAGAAACTGGTTGGATGAAATCTGAAGTAGCTATTTTATGAATATATGTATTGCGAATGTATTGTATGTATTGCTGTTATATTGTTTGTGGATGGTCACCAAAGTCATTTGAGTTATGAAAAAAATGATTTAGAAATCCTACAACATCTCATTTGTAGTGATTCTGACGATTAAAAGGTAGGTACTAGTTACTGTGTAATATATATACCTACTTACTTATTTACTTATTTTTATAGGTACCTAGGTATTTCCAGTTTGTTATGCCTAAGAAGCTAAAAGATGCCAAAACGTATGTGTGCCAATAATTAGAATAACGAATGCCAATGAATGGAATGGAGTGCCAATAACTGGTGAAAATTGACTTCCCTTTATTTTTTTCTGTTTTATTGTTTATGTTTTAAAAGAAATGTTATTATTCTTTATTTTTTAATATAAAACACCAATAGAAAGGTAAATAAAGTATTTCATAGGTGTTGGGATGTTTCATTTAGTTTTTATAGGGAAATAAAGCCGTACATTTGCTTAAGGTGCCAATCATTGGGTGGTTTACCCTATCTTCAATCAATCAACAAAAACTTAACTCACTGCTTGTGAAAATAAAAAGGAGACATTTCAATGCATTTTTTAAAGATAAAAATATAAATACATATGTAGTACTAAAAAGGAAAAAGTAATTTATATTTTTAAAAAAATAATTTGTAACTGTAATTTGTTGTTTGTTTCTTTCTTAAATTTAAGTCAATTTGCACTGCCTTTTCCTGCAACCGTTTTATAACTAAAACATATTTGTAGTCAACTTCGTTAAATCCTGCCCACTCAAGTACCATGTCAAAAGAAAGTATGGCATCTTTCGAAGAAACCGAGCATGTCGGGCGGTCCGGAACTAGTTGGCAGTCTTCTTCATCTTCATTTTCATTTTCCGCTTCCGCAATATCCGATGGTATCTGATCTTCGTTCCAGTCGTTTATATCAATAACTGCGTGAGGAACCTCTACATTGATATGATTGAGCAAATCAACCATATCTTCGGCAACATTTGTGATTGGCTGACTACGAAGAATACTAAGAGGCATATCGTCTTCGTCCTCATAGCTTTCATCGGATCCAAGAATGTTATTCCAGCATTTTTCAATAACAGAAGCATTAACGCTGTCCCAAGCTGCTCGTAAGTTAAGCAACGCATCCTTTATTGTTATAGATTTAACAGCTTCACAAATGTTGTCTGAAATAATTTCATGAAACTTACAAAACGCAACACCTTTATGATATGACAAACAAAATCTTAACTTTATCTGCAGCAACAAGCGATAACAGTAAGCTTTTTCTGTAGAAAAGTTTAGTCAGACGAATAACATTCTGGTCCATAGGCTGAATTAGTGGGGTCACATTTGGGGGCATATAAATTACTGTAATGGTTCCCTCTGAACTTCGAACTCGCTCTCCGGTGGATGACTTGGGGCATTATCCAATATAAGTAACGCTTTGACTGGTAAACCATCTTTTTGGAGGAAATTTGTAACTTCGGGAACAAAAAAGTTACTGAACCAGTGTTTAAAAATTGCTGCAGTCATCCAAGCTGATTTGGAGTTCTTGTAATGCACAGGTAGCGATAGATTCTTGAATGAACGAGGGTTTTTGGCTTTGCCGATCATTAGAGGCTTCAGTTTATGCCGACCTGCGGCATTAGTGCATGCCAAAAACGTTATCCTTTGCTTTTCAGTTTTTCGCCCGGAGCAGTTTTCTCAGCAGATGCCACATAAGTTTTCCCTGGTAGAAGCTTCCAGTATAGCCCGGACTCATCGACATTATAAATTTGATCTGGCTTGAGGTCCAGCTCTTCAATTGTTCTCTTAAGATGCCTCTTGAATGGATACACCAGTTCTGGTTCCGACGACAATTTCTCTCCAGATATTTTGAGATACCGCACACAAAACCTCTTTTTAAATTTCTGCACCCAACCATCACTTGCTACGAATGCAGATTCGTTGCCATGCAGGCTTTTATTTATGGCGATGGCCTTTTGTTTAAGGATTAAACCACTGATTGGCAAATTCTTCCTCCGCTGCTCAAGAAACCATTTGTAAAGCGCCTTTTCCATCTGAGGCTTTTCACATGTTCTAAGTTTTCCCCTTTTCTCAGGGCCAGAGTAGGTATTAGTTATCGTTGCCACAATATAATTTTTTTCTTGTTAAAAGCACATACGGTCGATTTCGCTATTCCATATTTTTTTGCCAATGCAATGACCGAAACACCTTGAAAATTTTATATTTTTTACAATTCGAGTGGATTATTGCAAAAACTTTATCTTACCTGCAGACAACTCCTTTAAAACTTCAGTTTTTTCCAATAACGTTAAATGTTTCCGACTCATTTTCACTTAAAACAATTCACTTCCTAGCTGAATAATTGTCCACGCACCTAGAACACTAAACGTGAATGATGACAAAATATTCATTCATTGCATGTATCGCAAAACAAGCGGTAAGTTTGCTCGAAACATAGTGCAGCAGCGGGATTTTCTAACGGTGTTAAAACACACACATGCGAGTAATATGTTGTTCACTCTACCGAGGTTTGCTTGTTCACTCTGTAGAGTAGTCTGTACAAAATTTTGTGTGTTCACTCTATTGGATTGTTCACTGCACCGATGTTCACTCTACCGAGAGTGTACTGTATATGTATTAGGGTGGTCCTTATTGCTAAGAAAAAAAAATTTCTTTAATTTCGATGGGCACCACGTAGTTTGATTATATACCATAAGAAACTATTTCAGTATTTTTTTGGAATTTTTTAAATGCCATTTAGGGGTCGCTACCAAGGTTTGAATTTAAAAAAAAACTCAAAATCGGTATTTTTTTTTTTTATACTCAGGGCAAAAAAAATATTACAAAATCTTCACCGATGGATGGCAATGTTGATTTTCTTAATTCGGATAATAATTGACCGATAAGTCAAACCTTATTTTGATTTCTAGTAACTTTACTGAGTCCGCTACTTTTAGACGCCATTGCAACACGTTGAAACACGTTACTATGACTTTTACAAATAAAACGCGTGCGCTCTCTTAATGGACTTATTAGAACTGAAGTGCGTGGCGGGCTAAATCTCGACGCATCAGTACAGAAGAGGGGTCGAGGCGAGGGCTTTTTGTAAAAATTTTGACAGCTGGTAGCGACCTCTAAATCTTAACAAAAAAAAAAACATAAAAAACTTATTTCATATTTAGGGGTATATAATCCCCGGGGATAATTCAAAAGTCGAGAAATAAGGACCACCCTACTATATAGATATGTACATATATATATTTGTCTTAATAATTAATTTAACAGACAATAATTTCAAAATAAATTTCAAATCCAACGGCCAACGAATTCACAATCAAAACTGAAATGTGAAAATTTCACAAGCAATTATCTATTGACCCTGACAATAATTTGTATGCGGAAAGGAGTGGAGACTTACCTAAAAACAGCGTTCAGCAAAACGGAAACTAAATTCTTAATTGCTTTCCAGTTTTTTGTGGCTGAGTGGTTTCGAGGTTATAGATTTTAGGAAAAGGACAAATCTTGAATATTCTACACTTCTAAACTCTTGGGGGGGATTTTGAAAAATTCCGAAACATCTGTCTGATAATTTTTGCAATGTGCAAAATTGTAAAAAATTCGACCAGCGGTTCGTGTGTCAACCAATTTCGACTGTTCCTCAATCGGAATGAAACTCTACCACGGCACGCTGAGATCGGCCGATGATATCGATATCCGCGTATCCCAGTAGTTCGACGGATCTTCTCACTACACTAGATATAAAATATCAATCAGTATGCACCACAGCTCCTGTGGCAATTCCGTAACTTTTGACCAAATTTTGGGACACTTTTTAGATGGATACAGAAATGTGGAGTTTGATTTTCGCGTTGATTTGTGAGTGACCTAAAATTATAGCAGAAATTTAGTTTTGGCAAAAGTTCGTTGGGAACATCGTTCTAACTTTTAAAGAGAATGGTTTTATTTGCACGTTTACCAAGTTAAATAGACAATTTCTTTAGGTTGTAGTTCAATAATTGACGAAAAGCGACTAACCTACGAGTTATACAGTTTAGCACCCAGTTTAACTCGTTACATAACCACATCGTCAAATACCTGCAAATGTCATATATTTACAAACAAGAAAAAGTAGCACAATTTGTGAAAAAAACATGCTGCAGAGAAAAAGTAATATTAAAAACTTGCTTCCATGCTTTTCTTATCCAGAAGTTGCTCTTTCACCAACACTGCTTTACGACTTTTATGGGCACGTTCTACAAAGTTAAACGATACTCAAAAAGGTGGAAATTTCAATATTCACTTGTCACCCCACAACCTTACTCTGTCTCCTAGTGACAGTTTTTATGCGCCAACGTTTACTGAATTTTTTAAAGGACATTAAAAGTTATGGTAATGGCACAAAAACCATTATGTATTCATTTCTAATGTACCGCGCCATATTCCTTTCGTGCACCTTTCTAGAGCTCCATCTGATGGTCCTCGTGCATACATGCGGATGAAGATAGATAAATAAATAAAAAGGATATTTTTTCGCGATTTTATTCTTGAATCCTTTTTATTTACCTTCACTTCCGTAGACTTAAAATAATGTAAAACCTCCCAGCGCAAAGGATATCCGCGTATTTGTATTTAATTTCAAAATCATTCCACTGCAGAGTGAAAGAAAATGATATGTCAATTCATCGTCATCGCCTGATGTCCTTTAAATTAGTTCGAAGTGCTCGAATGTACTATAGTAATATACTTGCTCGGGCAACCATAAAATTAACATATTCACATATTCGTATACGTCCTTCATGATTATCATGGCTTTAATTTTGAATGACCAAAATGTTTTTAGAATCCTCCAAGGATATCCATCTGCAGATTGTAATGGGAGTATGGAAGGGCAACTGCTTTAGAGTTGGGGTGTAGAAGTAACTTTGGTTGGCCAAGAAATACGAAGGGAATATGTACACATCCAATATCATGGCTCTATCTGACGACGACGATGGTGGCTATCTTATGGTTTTGTCTTGTGCCAATTGGGAATGTATCCTTCTGTGGTTGAAGCCCACACAGCCGTACAGGGGAGTGGGCAAACATGTTGTTAGATATTTGCTTTGAATTAATAATGACTCACTGCTTGCTTTGATTAAGGTTACCAAGCTATTAATATTGAGAGTGAGTGAAACTGTCGAGAGGGCCAAATTGAACTTCCGCCCTAGGATATGCATTCTTACAGCAAAAATGCGGTTTGGATGAATTTATTATCAAAATTGCAACTTGGCCATTTAGTGTGAAGCTTGTTATGTAGCCTACGTTTTTTCAATGGAGTCATTGGTTATTAAATTTTTTATTTTTTTTTGACAACATGTGCCAAATAATTTGCGAAACCAAGTTTTAAACTACGTCTTACAATTTTAACCAGGTTATTCTCAAACCGGCATTTGTTTGTATGTGTAAATAGAAATTATTTGCCTCCTTGCGGGGTCAGTCAGCTTGACGTGTGCACCATCATGGAACGCAAATTCGATGGTGCCGGTGCGGAGGCTTACGACGTAAAGAGTCATCGGGCTATTCTGGTAAGGGACAGGCCGTCTGATGAGCATCAAAAAAGAACTGACCAGGACTCCACGTCCGCCCCCCTTCTCCCCTTCTCCGCTTTCTCTCGCTCCCCAATTACCCCGTACCCCCCTCCCCAAATCCCTAAGTCCTACTTCACCATCAAACCATGGCTAAGAGGGTGCTCAGTCGTTAGTTTGCAAACTTCGGATACCAGGCGACCTCCGATTTTAAGATAGCCTTCCTGTGGTTAGACGGGTAGACCACGGGCGACACAATATCCCGAATACTCGTGGGAATCAAAATTTATCCAAAACTAAAAAACCAAATAGAGAATGATGCCTCTAAGATTGCATCATCAACTAGGTATGATTTAGAACACCCTGTCGATGACGACACGACATCCGTCAATGGGATAGAGTCTGTAATCATCGACTCTGAAATGGGGGAACCTGAAGAGAACTTGTCTCAACTCAGTGACTCTATTTCAGAATCTAGCATCATATGCAACAGCATATTATCGGATGAAAGACATCCCGATACAGAGGACGTAACTAAGACAGTCGGCAATGTGGCACGGACTGAGTCTGAGTACGTCAGATTCACACCATCGGAACAGCGCAGATTTAGGCGTGCGCAGAAAAAGGGGAGCACCATTGAGCAGGCCCGAATCTATGCGAAACAAACGATGGTCAACAAGGGTCCGGAGGTGAGGCGAACGCGATCCGAGGATAATACCCCGCCTCAATCCGAAGCGAAGCGAAGTCGCACTGGGAAGACAACCGTCGACAAAGTCTCGTATAGCAATATAACGAGCTATGTCAGACTGGGGGTTGTACCAGTGGACATCGATCGTAATCCTCTCTCCAACGAACAAATTGGTTTGATACAAGAGAGGATTATGGACATCACGATTGAAAAACGTGACGAGGAGGTCAAACCAGCATTCCACGGTACTACTTTCAAAGCCGGATGGCTTATGATAGTATGTGCGGACGCCATTACTGCAAAGTGGATGGAGACAATCTTCGCGAAGCTTAAGGAGAAATGCGGGTTCAGAGGGTTCTTCCCGCAGAGTACCGGGGTAGCTAGCGAAAGGATCTTATTAGACGGCCAAAACAGAGAATTAAACACGAGAACATGGAGAGTTCTGCAAAGATCGCATGAGAGAGACATCGCTCATATGATCTTTGCAATCAATGACAGCTCCATGAAGAGACTTGTGGAGCTAAAGGGGATGGTCTCGTTCCGATTCGGACAGACGAAACTCATATTAAAAAGTGCTGATAAGACGGCCAAACAGGGCCCGAAAGATCCTCAAAAGCACATCACCAAAGCTCACGCCAGCACCGCAACTGATCCAATTGGGGCCAGTACCCGTACTGCCGCGAAGGCAGCAGCTTCCAGCACGGCAACACCAGTGCTAGAAAGAGACGCCACATGCGCAAGACCAAGCGCAGCTGAAAAGGCCAATAGTACGCACAGCACCGCCAAAGAAAGCCAACAACGGTTCAGGCCTAAACTAGGTATGGATCGTAAGAAGGCATGGGCGCAAGACGAACGCAAAAACAAAAGTCCGAGAGGTAGACAAAGTGGTCTGCCTCAACAGGGTGTCGCACGAAGGAGAGGTGACAATAAGCCTAACGGAGTACGTAACCCTGAATTCGCACGAAAATAATGACATCCCGTCTAAGCGTGCTGCAGGCTAATCTGCATAGGGCTAAGGGTGCCTCGGACACCTTTAGCCAGCGATGTGCCGAAGGGAACATTTCTATTAAGAAAGATATAAAATTTTCTCTCATTCCAGGTTTCACAACTAGGGACCTGGTGGCAGTTCTAATAGAACGCCACAAAGGCCGACAGCTACACAAATTTGTGTGCGCATCGGCGTACTTTGCTGGAGACACTGATGTAGTCCCTCCACTACCAGTACACGAACTTGTCCGGTACTGTGAGGACGAAAAAGTACACATCATAATCGGCTGCGATGCAAACGCACATAACACGATTTGGGGCAGCCGATATAAAAACAATAAAGGTGAGTCTTTATTAGAATTTTTATATAGCAACAACCTCGTCTTTCTAAACAAGGCAAATAGTCTCACTTTTAGAAATGCCATAAGAGAAGAGGTCCTAGACCTTACTATCTCATCTCCTTTTATGAAAGATATCATAGAGGGGTGGCATGTGTCTGGCGAGGCATCTCTATCGGATCATATGCACATCCGATTCGAGATAAGATGCAATGCCGAACACGCGTCAGTCCGTTATGACAACAGACTGAATAATTGGAGAACTTACCGCGAAAATCTAGCGGTCAGTTCTGACATGCTGCCAGAAGCACCATCAACAACAAATGATGCAGATGCTGCGCAATGTCAAATAAATGATATTATTCTTGCCTCATTCAAAAGTAGTTGCAAGGTTGAAAGAACCGTGGTTAAAAGGTGCGTACCATGGTGGAACAATAACCTTGAGTCTATTCGAAAGAGAGTGAGAAAGCTTTTTAACAAAGCCAAACGCACCGGCACATGGGGACAATATAAATCCATGCTGACCATATAAAACTTAGAGTTGCGCGGATCCAAAAGAGCCTCATGGCGTGCAAACTGTGAGAAGATCGAAAAACTTCTAGGATTGGCACGCCTCCAAAGGGCTCTGTCAAAGGATCAAGCAAAAAGCATGGGATTGTTAATCAAATCAGATGGTTCAATCACACGGGACCGGGAAGAAACGCTGAAAACTTTGCTTCAGGCTCACTTCCCAGGGTCTCACACGATGGTCATTACAGATGACCATATAGCGGAGGTCTCAAAGAAAAATCAGCAGAATTAATGGTTTATCTGGAACACTTTTTACTCCGGATAAGGTTAAATGGGCAATTAACTCATTTAAACCATTCAAGGTATTTTTCCGGCACTCATTCAATATGGAATAGAATTTTTATTACCATCCATGATTGAATTATTTAGGTTCAGCTTCAACTGGGGGTATATACCAGTTACCTGGAGGGAGGTAAACGTAGTATTCATACCTAAACCGGGAAACAAGCCTGCGAATTACCTAAATCATATCGTCCGATAAGCTTGACATCGTTTTTTCTGAAAACAATGGAAAGGATTATTGACATCCACATTAGAGAATGCATATCAAAAAGCATGCCTCTGCACCCTCACCAAGAATGTGTACCAAAAGGGCAAATCCACGGAAGGCGCTCTGTTAAGACTAACTACAGAGATAAAAAACGCCTACCGTTGCAAAGAGATCGCACTTTGTGCCTTTCTGGACATAGAGGGTGCTTTTGACAACACTGGATATGAATCCATATCAAATGCTTTGTACCATAGAAACATAGACAAACCAACTATTAAATGGATCAAAGCGATGCTGGAAAGTCGCAAAATAACTGCCTCGTCAAGAACGACCTCAGTATCAGTAACAGCCGTAAGGGGCTGTCCACAAGGGGGAGTACTTTCACCCGTTTTGTGGTCATTGGTCATCGATGACCTGCTACACAAGTTAAGCAATTTTAGCTACACTACAATTGGGTACGCCGATGATATTGTCATCATTGTCAGGGGCAAAGACTCAATTGGAGTCACATCAAAAATGAAAAATGCTCTAAGGACAGCCATAGACTGGTGCATCAAGAAAAATCTTGCCATAAATCCCAGTAAAGCCGTCATCGTTCCTTTCACTAAAAGGAGGAAATTAGACCTAGGCCTAATCACAATAAACGACACGGTCGTAGAGTATTCCGACGAAGTCAACTATCTTGGAGTAATCCTAGACAAGAGACTTAACTGGAACTCTCACATAAATAACAAAATCACTAAAGCTAATAGAGCGTTATGGGCCTGTCGTCACACATATGGCAGAAACTGGGGAATCTCTCCAAAGATCGTCCAGTGGATCTACACAGTGATGATAAGACCCATTATAACATACGCCTCCATAGTATGATGGACAAAATCCACACAAAAGGTCGCAATAGAGAAGCTCAAAAAGGTACAACGGCTTGCGTGCCTTGGTATCTCCGGAGCCATGCGAACCTGTCCAACAGCTGCCATAGAGGCAATAACAGGAATTACACCTCTCCCCATATAAATTCAAAAAGTGGCGATCCGCAGTGCAATAAGTCTAATACAGTTAAACGAGATAAGTCTTAATTATCATCCGGAACTAAAGACCCTTCTCGATGAACTGCCAGAACTTAGCATGAACTGCGCGGTCACAGACCGCATTCAAAAAACACTATGCTTCAACAAACGGTTCTCCACGGAGATCCCCAAGAGAGAAGCATGGGTTAGTAATAACCCACCAAACAGCCACAACGGCATAAAGTGGTATACGGATGGTTCTATAATGGAAACGGTGGTAGGAGCGGGAATATACGGACCACACAAACGCTTCACGATACCAATCGGCAAAAGTGCCAGCGTATTTCAAGCAGAGCTCCACGCCATTCAAGAATGCGCTAGCCACATTAATTTATCTGGCATAAATGGTGCAAACATCCATATATTCACGGATAGTCAAGCAGCTATAAACGCCCTTAGCTCTTATACCATTGACTTCAAATCAGTCATTTACTGCTACAAACACCTACAAACACTCGGAATAAGAAACAAGACCAAATTATGGTGGGTTCCGGGTCATGTCGGGGTAGAAGGTAAGAAAAGGCCGACGAACTGGCCAGAAAGGGTTCAGAAACACCTTTCATAGGTCCCGAACCTTTCTGCTGCACTCCTAGATCAGCAGCAACGGCAGCTATAAAAAGCTGGGAACATAGAAAATGTATCCATCTTTGGGAACGCATCCCAGGTCTAAGACAGGCCAAACCAGCCATTCGGCCCTTCAATCAAAATGCCAGCAAATGTCTAAACCTAAGCAGGCATGATATCAAAAACTTCGTAGGTTACCTTACTGGTCACCATGGTTTAAGATATCATCTACACAAAATGAGAATAGCAGACTCTCCTCAGTGCCGACTCTGTCTTGAAGAGTACGAGTCAGCTGAACACATTTTATGTGAATGTCCAGCCCTTAATGGAATTAGAAAGAAGATCTTTTTCAGGGAGCAAATGAGCCCCGAGGACATAAAGAATTCTTCTACTGGTAAAATTGTCCGCTTTACACGGAAAGTGGAAATTCTACTAGATTAAATTTTTTTGGCCCATACGGTACAAAAGATCTTTTTAAGTCGAAGTGCCCCCCTTATAAAATGGCCTTGCCGAGCCAGAATTAAAAAAAAAAAAAATAGAAATTAAAAGCTTGAACTCAACGTATCGGCTGTACTTAGAAATATTATAAAGACATAAGAAAAGGTCATAACCTCTTGGATATTTGTTAGACTTTCGTTGAAGTGGGCAGAAGAATCTTTCAAATAATAAAAACATTTATTCCAAGAATTATACTCGTACAGTATCTTCCGCCTAATTGTTCTCAACATTTTGTTCGATTGCAACCAATTATCTGTGCATACAATTAACAAAAACGGCTTAATTCTTTATCAATTGAAATAAATTTAAGTGCGCATTTTCTTTTGTTCCATTAAGCGGAAAGATGAATAAGGCAAACAACAGTTAAGCGAAAAATAATACAATATAGTTTTGATTTTATTTTATTTTCTATTTATAATGGGGCGTCCGTAACAACGGGCGGAGTTATCCTTGGGACATCGCCGCCTTCAATGTACAAGGTGGCGCAAAAATAACCTTCCGATGTTTTTTGGTCACCGACCGATTATTGCTCAAATAAATAGTCACCAATATTCCGCGTTCTGGAGCAGTGTAGCGTAACATTGTTTATTAACGTGTATTTCGCATGTGTTTACTACACAAATGTCAAAACAGAACTGACATTAGGGGCCAATCGCAAAATTTATAGCATTTTCTGATAGGAGGATTACTTTTGCGCCACCTTGTAGCTTGGTGGAGTAGGTGGTGCAGCTGGAACAGGCGGCATTGCAATATCTTGGGACTCCAACTGAATATCGGGTGTACCATACACCAAAACAGAAGCCACCAGAACCAAGAATATTATTGAAACTGTGAAAAAATAATAGAATAGTAAAGATTCTCACTTGAAAAATAAAACTATTTTCCACTCTTACACTTCATTTTTGTAGTGTTTCTTATTGAGAATACAATTGAAGACTTGTTGAGCTCCCATTTTCGATAGGTATTTTATAGGATTGAAAATGCCAACAAATTCGTTTTATTATCTTTCAAGGGATGGGAAATTCACGTAATACCTTTTGTTGTTCTGAATATTTTTTGTATATAATCTTTAAATACGAAAATGATAACATCAGTTATGGAGCGGATATGAGCCGATACAATAATAAATAACATTTTTAATTTGGGACTTTTTACTTCAATTGTGATGTGATTAGATTAAATGTGCTCGTGTCCATAAAAGATAAAAACATATTTTTCTCATTATTTTTACTAGGGGACGCCCCATGGTCGATATTCTACCAATTTATTCTATAAGTTGAAAACAAAACAAAGTCGACTGTTATACATATTAATCGGAAAATAAAATTTTTCGACATTGGATTTTCTGATTTCACATGATATACATTTTTTTAGGCGTTTTCAAGTAACTTCAAGCATTTTCAAGTAACTTAAAGTAACTTCAAGCATTTTCAAGTAACTTCAAGCATGTCCAAGTAACTGCAAGTATGTTCAAGCATTGTCAAATGCATAACATGCACAGCACTGTTGTTGTTGGTACCTTCAAGTATCTTCAAGTATTTTCAAGCATTTTCAAGTAACTTCAAGCATTTTCAAATAACTTCAAGCATTTTCGAGTAACTTTAAACGTTTTCAAGTAACTTCAAGCATTTTCAAGTAACTTCATGATATAAAATTTTTCCGTTCCGATTGGCAGATTATTGCCTCACACAGCAATGTTGTTGTTGTTGTAATTTCATCCAACTCGCTTCAATTTATTTGCTGTAATTCATAATGTGTGTTATATATGTGGATAATGTTTGTATTGTGCACTTCTATGTATTGTCCTTTACCCAAATATATATAGTTTTGGAATATCTATGTGACGTATAATAGCAAAAATAGGTGGAAACACGTTATAGGCAACTCCTTATTAATATATAGATTGATAAAATTTATTCTTTGATGTTGACTCCTCTACACTGATGTCAGTATGCATACAGAAAGGAATACTCTGCACTGCCTTGATAAAAAGACAGAAGGAGCGCTCCAAGTAACGGATATAGCCACCCGGTACGACTCGATTGCAATGGCAATCAGTTGTAAGGGTATTGAAGATTCGACCAACCGATGGATCAGAGCCATGCGAATCGAATAATAACCTCCTCATCTGGAGAAGTGCCGGTGTCTGTGACGGCAGTCAAAGGATGCCCTCAATGAGGAGTACTTTCCAACTCCTGTGGTCTCTAGACATTGACAGCCTTTCAGTCAGTTTTCAGAGACTAGACTATAATGCCATTGCGTATGCAGTTTACCTGGCGAAAATTGTGGTGGCGAAAAAAAAGTGGTAAGCATTGCACGACCATAAGTGGGGTCATGCAGAATGCTTTACTACATGTTTTGGAATGATGTAATAATGAAGGACTTTCCAGTAATCCTTGCAAAATCGTTCTAGTGCCCTTTACCAGAAGATGACTGGGCAATTTTGAACCCATCAGTATTAAAGGCACCAGTTCAAGCTCCTCCAGTGAGGTCAAATATCTCGGCGTCATCCTTGATAAAAGGCTCAACTGAAACGAGCACATCAAGTCTGAAACAGAGCATGCCACTAGAGCCCTGTGGGCCAGTAGGCGTCTGTATGGCAGAGCTTGGGGTCTGAGTCCCAAAATGATATACTGACCTTCTATAACAAACGCAGCCATGGTCTGGTGGCCCAAGGTACTTGGAGGGGCAACGGCAACCAAGTTGCATTATTGGACTATCACGCCAACCATCCCTCCGTCCACCATGCCACTTCATCACTGTAGCTCTTTCTTGACTATTGCATGTGTCGTTCGATTATCGTTTGGGCACTTGCAAAGCTTGGGTAAAGGCAGCATCGGGCGAATAGCGGGGTCGTGAGTTGTTGATTCTGTTGGTGGACCAAAACAAATTACCGTACGGGCATAACACCTGCGGTAGATTGTTTTGGAAATCTAACGTATGTTTTCAATTCACGGCTTATGCTTAGTTAGCGTCGGAGTTGTGTTTTCTTTTATGTTTGTATTTTCTAATGTGTAGGAATTTCGTTGTGGATGTCAGCAACATTCGTGGGTTGAGGAAATTTTTTTTTTCATTATACGCCCATGTTTTTCATAACAAACCAGCTGTTTTGGCACTTAGTGAAACCCAGGTTAGCGTTGGCTCTGATTTAACAGAGTTTAGTCTACCTGGGTACAACTTAGTGCCATTATTCTTTCCCCATCGCGGTATCGCCGTTTATATACGCAGTGACATAGCCTACCAACTTCAGCCCCAGTATGGTCAGTGTTCCAATCCGGAATTTAATTTCATTTGGTTCAAATTTCATGTCCGTAGGCAATTAATCCACTACTGTTTTATTTACAGAAGCCCCAACTTGGACAGACATTCAACTTATAATGAGTTTGATGCCCTGTCCGATTCCATTACAAGAATTGTGACCCTTCATCCTCGTTCTGAAATCGTTATTGCGGGCGATTTCAATATACACAATTCAGGCTGGCTTCGACATTCTGGTCAGACAACACCCGAAGGAAGGTACGTCGAGATCTTTGCTGAGGTAAATAACCTGACTCAGCTTGTAAATGAGCCGACACGAATACCGGACATTAGCAGCCAAACTGCCAACACTTTGGACTTGTTTCTTACCTCTCACCCCGATAAATACGCTTTGAACGTATTAACGCCTCTAGGTTCGTCAGACCATTGTATCATATCAGCGAATTTCTCGTACTCCAAGCACATAGTTAAAGAACAAACTTCAAAAAGAACCGTATGGCAATACGAGAAAGCCAATTGGGAAAAACTAAACGGTTTTTTTAAGAGTTTTAACAGGTCGCTGTGCTTCCTCGACAGCGACGTGGATGCTGCTGCTGATATGATCACAAACATAATTCACCTGGGCATGAAATCTTTTATCCCTAACAGGATTAAAAGTATCAAACCCAAGGTTTACGCGTGGTGTGACTCGAGCTGCAAAGAGGCTATCAGGTTAAAAGAGGTAAGTTTTCGGCTATTCAAAGCCAACCCATCTGAGGAAAGCCGTAAAAAGTTTAAACGAGCCAGAAATGTGCCCACATTAATCGTGTCAAATTCTCCTATGACCAAAAGTTGAGGCAAAAAATACTACAAAGTCCCACGGGTAGTAAAAACTTTTGGTCATTTGTTAAAAACATCAAGAATTCGACCTCATCATCTGTCCCGACACTCATTTACAATGGCATTCCAGCTGTCAGCTCTATAGATAAGGCCAATCTGCTTGCTGCTCACTTTGCAGTCAGCTCAACGCTCCCAGATTGTGCTTTGTCTCCCCCTGTACTCGAGCGCGTATAATTCTCCATGGGACCAATCCACTTTCGCACTCGTACAGTGGCTAGAGTACTTCAAGATCTTGACGTTCACAAATCCGCTGGTCCAGATGGTATTTCCCCTATCGTTCTGAAGAGGTGTTCTTCTTCGCTGGCAAAACCATTGCGTAAGCTTTTCCATCTGTCCTATTCTTCAGGACACTTTCCGGGAAGATGGAAAACAGCATTTGTCCAGGCTGTACCAAAAAAAGGCGAATCTTCTTCTCCCTCCTCCTACCGACCAATTGCACTTACGTCCCTTCTTTCTAAGGTCATGGAAACGCTGATAAACCGTCAGCTAATGAAATATCTTGAATCGCGAAAACTTCTTAATGACCGGCAGTATGGTTTTCGTAGCAACAGGTCCACTGGTGATTTGATGACATATCTAACCGAAAAGTGGAACCAATCTCTTCATCAAGGTGGTGAAAGTAAGATCGTTGCGCTTGATATTTCAAAGGCATTTGACAGAGTTTGGCATCAAGCTCTCTTTTCGAAAATGCGTGCATTTAGAATCGATGATACTCTTCTTCAATGGATTAGAAATTACCTTTCGGACCGTTCAATTCAAGTTGTTTTGGACGGTTTCAAGTCTGCAACTCACCAAATAAATGCTGGTGTCCTCCAAGGCTCTGTTCTGTCCCCGACTCTCTTTCTCATTTTTATAAATGATCTCCTGTCTGTTACTTCTAATCCAATCCATTCCTTTGCTGATGATAGTACCCTCAGCTTCTCATATTCGTTTCTTGGGTCACGCCCCTCATCTTCGGGTGTGGAACTGGAACGGCAACGTATGTTAAGCTCATTAAATTCCGATTTTAACAGCATAACTCAGTGGGGTACAACCAATAGAGTGGAATTTAATGCTTCCAAAACACAATGCTGTCTCCTGTCATTAAAGCAAAACCCACACACACTGCCATTATCTATGAATGGCACTTACATCGCTGAAACCGAAAGACTTTCCATTCTCGGTATGTGTGTTAATGACAACCTTCGTTGGAATGACCACATATTTGATGTCGCCAAGAACGCCGCGAAATGTCTAGGCTTCCTTAAGCGTTGTAAGAAATATTTCACCCCTTCTGATCTGGCTACAATTTATAAGGCGTTTATTCGCCCGAAACTCGAGTACAACGCTCATATCTGGTCCGGTGCACCAATAACTTATTTGGAGCTACATGACAGGATCCAAAAACGCGCGATAAAACTCATTGGCGACCGAGACATCGCGAGATCGATTGACTCTCTTAGGCATCGTCGTAATGTCTCCTGCCTGTAGTTATTTTATCGTTATTTCCACCATAAGTGCTCAAACGAAATAGCCAGTTGCATTCCTCCCCTTGAACATTTCAACCGCAATACCCGCCATGCAAGGAATGCTCATCAGTTCACCCTCAAGCCTGTGTTCGGACGTACAGTGAAGTTCAAAGAATCTTTCCTTAGCCGTACAACACGAATGTGGAATGCTCTTCCCCGCTCCATTTTTCCTACACATTATAACCTACAGACATTCAAAACCAACGTGCATCGGCATCTTTCCTTTTCCTCTCACCCTAATTTCCTTAACGCCCGCGCTGTGTAGGTACGAGTAATACATTATAAGGGTCCCAACAAATCCCTTTAGTGCGCGCTTATTATAAAAAAAAACAAAAAAAAAAACCTTACAAATCTTATTTAGAAAGATGGCTTCTAGATGCGCCATTAAGCTGCAGCTAGAATACAAGTTTAAGCCAGGTGGCCTCGTAGGACACCTGTAAAAACTTGAATCATTTCCAAAAAGTTACATGTTTTGCTCCATCCCGAGCAACCTGGGCCCGCTCTTTTTCATACTTTTCATTCATGATATTCTAACAATGTTTAAACATTGCAAATGTCTGCTATATACAGATGATCTGAAGTAGTTCTTAAAAATTAAAAATTTGGAAGATTGTCATCTGATTCAATCTGATCTTAAATCTCTGACAACCTGGTGTAACACAAATGGGCTTAGACTTAATTATGGTAAGTGTAACGGGATTTCTTTTTACAAAAAATCGATCGGATTGTTTTTTGCCTTTAATGCTTACTTACTTTACGGGCTCCCGAAACTCTGTCTCGGCTTGAGACACTGCTGCCTTCTATCCTCTGCGATTCCGGGCACGCCGCTTCCAGTTGTCCAGACCGAGCGCTCTGGCATCCGCGATAACTTGGTCCTTAAAACGGAGGTTCGGGTTTCCGAAGTACATACACATCATTGTACAGCCCAGACGGAGTATTTTTCTTTAAAAAGAACCCAATATTAACTTCCCTTCCTACTTCGTCCATCACTCGGTACCATGAAGCAGGACTGGCAGGATTAAGTTTCGATATAGCATGCATTTTGTTCTTCGACTGAGGAGTTTTGAACCCATTTGTTTGGGCAAACTGGAGTAGCAGCGGCTTCCTAAGGTAGTTCTGCTTCGGATCTACACTAAGGTGTCATTTGTGGAGTTGATGTTTACTCCAAGGTAGGTGAACTCCTTAACTTCCTCGAAGTTATTGCTATAAACAGAACAAGATTGAAGAAGTCACCTGATAACGCATCTCCGTACCGAAATCCGCTGAAAGAGCTGCTCAGTTCTGATGTCATATTCGGCCATCGCCATGTAGAGCTCCTGACGATGAATGCTTTCATATGCGGCTTTAAAGTCAATGAAAAGATGGTGAGTCTCTTCTTGAAATTCGTTGGTCTTTCCCAGGATTTGCATCAGTGTGAAATTTTGGTCTATTGTCATTCTGCCGAACCGGCGGCCTGATTGTTCTTAAGCTTTCTTATTGTTTAGACAACCTTTTCTATACTGGGCAGTGAAAGCTGTTTTTCATTGATAGAACGTGGGTTCTCTTCATGCCCAATCACTTTTTCTACATGATGCCCATTTAGCAGCGGTTGGAAATGCTGCTCAAATACATCTACTATTCCCTGCGCTTTGGTGACTAGGTTTCCGTCGCTTTTTCGAATGGCCTAAGCTGAGGGTACTGTCATCAGCAAAGGAATGGATTGGATTAGAAGTAACAGACAGGAGATCATTTATAAAAATGAGAAAGAGAGTCGGGGACAGAACAGAGCCTTGGGGGACACCAGCATTTATTTGGTGAGTTGCAGACTTGAAACCGTCCAAAACAACTTGAATTGAACGGTCCGAAAGGTAATTTCTAATCCATTGAAGAAGAGTATCATCGATTCCAAATGCACGCATTTTCGACAAGAGAGCTTGATGCCAAACTCTGTCAAATGCCTTTGAAATATCAAGCGCAACGATCTTACTTTCACCACCTTGATGAAGAGATTGGTTCCACTTTTCGGTTAGATATGTCATCAAATCAGCGGTGGACCTGTTCCCCAGTAAACCGTACTGCCGGTCATTGAGAAATTTTCGAGATTCAAGATATTTCATTAGCTGATGGTTGATCAGCGTTTCCATGAAGAGAAAGAAGGGACGTAAGTGCAATTGGTCGGTAGGAGGAGGGAGAAGAAGACTCGCCTTTTTTTGGTACAGGCTGGACAAATGCTGTTTTCCATCTTCCCGGGAAGAGCCCTGAAGAATTGGACAGATAGAAAAGCTTACGCAGTGGTTTTGCCAGCGTAGAAGAACACCCCTTCAGAACGATGGGGGAAATACCATCTGGACCAGCAGATTTGTGTATGTCAAGATCTCGAAGTACTCTAGCTACTGTACGAATGCGAAAGTGGATTGTTCCCATGGAGTATTCTACGCGCCCGACTACAGGGGGAGATAAAGCACAATCTGGGAGCGTTGAGCTAGCTGCAAAGTGAGCAGCAAGCAGATTGGCTTTATCCAAAGAGCTGACGGCTGGAATGTCGTTGTAAATGAGTGTCGGGATAGATGACGAGGCCGAATTCTTGATGTTTTTGACAAACGACCAAAAGTTTTTACTACCCGTGGGACTTTGTAGTATTTTTTGCCTCAGCTTTTGGTCGTGGGAGAATTGTACACGATTAATAAGGGCATTGCAGTCATTTCTGGCTCGTTTGAATTTTTTCCGGTTTTCCTCAGATGGGTTGGCTTTATAAGACCGAAAGCTTACCTCTTTTAACCTGATAGCCTCTTTGCAGCTCGAGTCAAACCACGCGTTAACCTTGGGTTCGATACTTTTTATCCAGTTAGGGATAAAGCATTTCATACCCAATAAAATCATGTTTGTTATCATATCAGCAGCAGCATCCACGTCGATGTCGAGGAAGCACAGCGACCAGTTAAAGCTCTTAAAGAAACCGTTTAGTTTTTCCCAATTGGCTTTCTCGTATTGCCATACGGTTATTTTAGGAGTTTGTTCTTTAACTATGTGGCCGGAGTGACGAGAAATTGGCTGATATGACACAATGGTCTGACGAACCTAGAGGCGGTAATAGGTTTATATCGTATTTTTCTGGGTGAGAGGTGAGAAACAAATCCAGAGTGTTGGCGGTTTGACTGCTTATGTCCGGGTATCGAGTTGGCTCATTTACAAGCTGAGTGAGAATGTGGAGCTACTTGACAGGATCCAAAAACGCGCGATAAAACTCATTGGCGACCGAGACATAGCGAGATCGATTGACTCTCTTAGTCATCGTCGCAATATGTCTCCCGTCTTTCGTTATCTTATCGTTATTTCCAATTAGTGCTCTAACGAAATAGTCAGTTGCAATCCACCCCTTGAACATTTCAACCGCAATACCCGCCATGCAAGGAATGCCCATCAGTTCACCCTCAAGCCTGTATTCGGACGTACAGTGAAGTACAAAGAATCTTTCCTCTGCCGTACAACACGAATGTGGAATGCTATTCCACGCTCTATTTTTCCTCTACATTATAACCTACAAACATTTAAAACCAACGTGCATCGGCAACTCTCCCTTTCTTCTAATTCTAATTTCCCTAACGCCCGCGCTGTGTAGCCAATACAATGGGAGCTAGAATTTTCTTATTTCAGAGAGCTCACTAAACTAGAAATGACTGTACCTAATGAAATTTTCGTACTTTTTTGCATTATAATTCATACTTGGAGCGCCCTAGATCTGTAAGCTGTAAACTTGCTTGTAGATACATAAATATAAAATAAATAAGTTCATGAGATTTAAATATTGGACTGCACAAACTGGAACAATGATGTTCCTGCACTGGAACCTAGAAATCTGGTCTAGTTAACCGTCGGACCAAAAATGGAATCTGGAGTTGGAGCTGCCGTCCTTGGACCCAACCCCAAAGTCTCGGTGCTTATGGAAATGCGTCCCACTGTGTTCTTTAGGCAGAAATCCATGCCATTGAGATCTGCAGCAGAATAAACCTTGAAAAGTGTATTAAGGGCGCCAGAATACACATGCTGCTATTCAAGCACTGTCGTTCTATTCAATGGAGTCTATGATAGTCAAGTGCTGCTACTATGCGCTGCAATCCTTATCCAGACACAACAAGGTCAAACTTGGATAGTGACCTGGCCAACGAGGAATGGCAGGCAACGAATCTGGGGACGAACAGCTAGGGATGGCTCTGAATCCGCGTTCATAGGACCAGAAACTTATTGCAGAGTCAACTGGACTACCGCTCCAGGACTGATTAACGATTGGGAACACCAACTTCGTCTAGCCCATTGGGAACATGTTCCGGGACTCAGACAATCACAACGATTAATCACGATTAATTCATATAAGGAAATTCTTTTAGTAGATAAGGAAAGTATTAGGAAACGGGTGAGCTTCCTGAGAGTCCATTCTGGTTTGAGATATCATCTTAACAAAATGAACTTGTGCTCAGAGACAGAATGTACGTTTTGTCTGGAGGAGGATGCATTATCTGAACACATTCTTTTTGAATGCCAGGAGCTACATTGGTTAACAAGACCACAGAGAAATACGATCGACAGCAGAGCTAAAAAACTCTGCTACCCAGAACGTGCAGACCTTAAGCGATAAGATCAATAAGGCAAACAACAATTAAGCGAGAAATAATACAATATAGTTTTTATTTTATTTTATTTTATATTTATAATGGTGCGTCCGTAACAACGGGCGGAGTTATCATTGGGACATCACCGCCTGGATTTTGTGGATCTTGAGCTCCTCCAATGTAGCTTGGTGGAGTAGTTGGAACAGGCGGCATTGCAGAATCTCGGGACTCCAACTGAATATCAGGTCTACCATACACCAAAACAGAAGCCACCAGAACCAAGAATATTATTGAAACTGTGAAAAAAAATAATAGAATAGTAAAGATTCTCACTTGAAAAATAAAACTATTTTCCACTCTTACACTTCATTTTTGTAGTGTTTCTTATTGAGAATACAATTGAAGACTTGTTGAGCTCCCATTTTCGATGGGTATTTTATAGGATTGAAAATGCCAACAAATTCGTTTTATTATCTTTCAAGGGATGGGAAATTCACGTAATACCTTTTGTTGTTCTGATTATTTTTTGTATATAATCTTTAAATACGAAAATGAAAACATCAGTTATGAAGCGGAAATGAGCCGATACAATAATAAATAACATTTTTAATTTGATACTTTTTACTTCAATTGCGATGGGATAAGACTCACGATAGCATTATCTAACTTTATTATCTGTGGTCAAATGCTGTTTTTTTTTTGGAAAGACTGGCTGTTAGATATAAATCAGTTCCGGTGGTTTTTAACAGTGCATGCATACAAAGATTTCTGCCACCCCCACTTTTTAGATACGTTTTTAAAATAAACACTGCTTCCGATAAAATTCTTAATCAAATTAGAAGTAAAGTAGTAAACTAGTAAAAGTAAGAAACAGTCATCACAAAATATGTTGGCAATATTTAAAGCTATCGAGCTAAATAAATGTAGGTAAATTGTCTTAGAAATTGTTTATTTCACTGTTAAATAAAAACATAGGGACGGGCTACAGTCCGCTTGGGCGAATTATTGGATACCCTATTCTTATTCCTATCCCTCATAAGTGGGCGTGACAAAAGTCTAAGTATGGTTGAATTGTTAAGAACGCTCTACATATTTTGTTATATAACATTTAAAGGATTTTATCAAAAAAAAAAACGCTCCCTAGCTCAAACTTGGGTGTTTCAATAAAATTGTTTTATTTAATTGTGGGCGTGTCAGTAGGCGGATTTAAAAAAATTAACACATGAGAATAAAGGGCCCCTAGAGAGTATATATTATAAATTTCAGCTCCCTAGCTCAAACTTTGAACTTTCAAAAAGAAAAAAAATTAATTGTGGGCGTGTCAGTGGGTGGATTTTGAAAATATTTACACATGAGCATAAAGGGCCCATACAGAGTATATACTATAAATTTCAGCTCCCTAGCTGAAACTTTGGATTTTCAAAAATTAATATACCCTTAGAATAGGGTATAAAAAAATTATTTTATTTATTTGTGGGCGTGTCAGTGGTCGGATTTTGAAATTTTTTTATCCCGAGCAGTTTTAGGAGTCATAGATCATATATAAAAAATTTCAGCTTTCTAGCTCAAAATTCGATTTTTTCCTAAATTTGGTTTTTTTGATTTTGTAGGCGTGTCTGTGGGCGGATTTCAAAAATTCGTAAACTTGATTATTTCGGGAACCTAGAGAGTATATGGTTAAAATTTCAGCTCTCTAGGTCCAGTTTAAAGGCCTAATTTTTGGCTACAGACGGACGGACGGACATGGCTAAATAGACATTACTATCGATGCTGATCATAAATATAGTAACTTTTAGGGGTCTACGGGCAATATTAAGGTATGTTACAAACTATGCATCAAAATTAATATACCCTTAGAATAGGGTATAAAAAGTGATCCTGAACAATATTGACTCGTGGAGTTTGAACTTGAATTAATTGGGTTCTATACAGCTGCTCAGCGATTAATTCAGTTGATTTAAAACTGCCTTCCAGATAACAGTTTAAGTTCTTCAAAGTGAATAAATCCCCTCTGTTTGTTAAAGTCACATTGGATATACGAGGGCGGGTCAATAAGTCCGTGACTTTTTGAATTTCTGACCTCTTTACTGAAACAGCAACACTGCTCCTGTCAACAGGCATCTGTAAGTTGACTCCTGTCAAAATTTAAACTTGCTGCGTCAGTTAGTTTGTGTTTGACAGCTATTTTTATCAGACTACTCACTAATTTGAGGAGAAAATGGAAAAAAGTGAATTTCGTTGTGTTTATTAAGCATTATTTCTTGCGAAAAAAAACCATTACCGAGACCAAGGCTAAGCTTGATAAATACTATGGGGACTCTGCACCATCGATTTCAATGGTAAAAAAGTGGTTTACTGAATTTTGTTGTGGCCGTACAAGCACTGAAGATGCCGAACGTCCTGGACGCCAAGTTGAGGTCTCTACACCCGAAACAATCGAAAAAATTCACAAAATTGACTTCCTTCAAAAGGGAAGAACAATCAATGGGGAATATTATGCCAACTTATTGGACCGATTCAATGACGATTTGAAAAAAAACCGACCTCATTTGGCCAAGAAAAAAGTTCTTTTCCACCAAGACAATGCAAGGGTGCACACATGTGCAGTTGCCATGGCAAAAATCCATGAATTGGGCTATGAATTGCTCCCTCATCCACTCTTTTCTCCAGATTTGGCTCCGAGCGACTACTTCTTGTTCCCAAACCTGAAGAAATGGCTTGGTGGAAAAAGATTTGACTCCAATGATGAAGTCATCTCGCAAACAAAATTTTGAGGACCTCGACAAATCATTTTTTTTGGAAGGGATAAAAAAATTGGAGAAGCGTTGGACAAAGTGTATAGAGCTCAAGGGAGACTACGTTGAAAAATAAAATTATTTTTTTATCAAAAAATCTGTGTTTTATTCCAAAAGTCACGGACTTATTGACCCACCCTCGTATCTTCGCACTCAAGAGGCAAAGCGAAACATTTTTATATCTTCAAATGTACAAAGGTAATTCTAAATGTCAAATTAAACAGGCCTAATTAGGGAAAACCGGTAATTCGGTGGGTCCGGTGATTTAGCACTTGGGCGCTCAAACGAAGTCTGACAAACATACCAGAGTATTAAGACGTTAATAGTTGATACCTTCTTTATTTATCTTATTTAAAGTTCCCCCATAACAACAAATCATAAACAATTAAACATACAACACAATGACGTAAATTGCTGCTTGGTCCTCTCCACCCCCTCCTTTCTTTTTCAACCCCAACTACTGGCCACCGTTTGTTATTTAGTTTGAACTCTATTAAATTGTTGAATTCCCCATTAGGGAAATAACACTCTTCTTTTATTTCACCACTTCCCAATTCTCAAATAAAGGTTTCGCAATCTTTCTTTTAAAAGACTGCGTGGCGCCCATTTCCCCTTTTTAATTTTCAGCGAAAATTAGTTCCGTCGACAGCGATTGTGAACGAACCCACCCCTAGCTGACTAGCCAAATTGCAGTATCACCGTGCTGCCCGTTGCAATTTTAACTTCCTTCTCTCTCTCCCCGTTATATTCGCCTGACATTCGTCAAAAAAAAATGGAAGTCGACTTAAAACCCTCGGCGCGGAAGCGACTGCCCTTTTGTCCGGTTTCCTTTTTTTATACCTTTTTTGCATCTAGAATTGTCCGCGGATTTCCAGTGCCATCTTCCGAAGCATTTAAAGTGCAACAATCAATCATCTGATTTCTGATGCACGAGATTGGGCTAGTCGTAAACGATAACCTTCGTTACTTGCTTTGTTTCCTTGTTCGTTTGAGAAGCTCCTAATTACTTTTCCTGCGTGATGCGCTTGTAGATTTTGATTGTTGTTGGCTACTTTTTTTTATTATTAATAAAGATAACCAAACAAAAAGTGTCACTTTCACTAACTGATTTTATTTGGCTTCTAAGCTTTTTGAGGTGTTTTTTTTCTTATATTAATTTGTTATAAACCGAACTGCTGCACTACGAACACATAATTTTTGATACCACTTACCCAGTTGCAATTCTTGGCATTCTACATTGTTGTTTTGGAAGTCTTCTTCTTACTCGCTGATCACTTATTTTACGTTGATGGTTCTATACCAGAAACCTTCACGCAAGTGCCAACAACAGCTGAACTAAGTTTCAACGCAATCGGATGAACGATACGCAAACCCATAGAAGACAAACACACAAGAATTGATTTGTATATACATACAGGGTGGACTAAAAGTCTCTTTCCTATGTAAAAAATAAATAACTCTTTTATTTATAGATATTTTTGATTTTTTTTTTCAAACATAAGGCTTGGGAGATTTAGCATGGAGCGATCGTGCAGATCGCACAGCGAACAAAAATTGTTAAATTATTTTTTGAAAATAGCCAGTCAATTATTTGTACTCAACGTGCCTACGTTGTAAGCAAATATGAGCAGTATGGGAACGTTGGAGATATGAGGCGTTCGGGCAGGCCTAGTTTTGGACGATCGATCGAAAACATCCAGTTCGTTAGGGAAAGTGTTGCAGCCGATCCTGGAACATCGAAGCGACGACGTTCAATACACTTAGGCAAATTTTCTCAACAGTGTACTTAAGACATTTTATATACCTACTTGATTTTTGTTTTTAAAAAATAATAAATTAAAGAATTCAGATTTTTTTACAGCACGAACACATTTAAATGAAATAAATTTAGATATGCTATCGTGAGTCTAATCCCATCGCAATTGAAGTAAAAAGTCCCAAATTAAAAATGTTATTTATTATTGTATCGGTTCATTTCCGCTTCATAACTGATGTTATCATTTTCGTATTTAAAGATTATATACAAAAAAATAATCAGAACAACAAAAGGTATTACGTGCAATTCCCATCGCTTGAAAGATAATAAAACGAATTTGTTGGCATTTGCAATCCTATAAAATACCTATCGAAAATGGGAGCTCAACAAGTCTTCAATTGTATTCTCAATAAGAAACACTACACAAATGAAGTGTAAGAGTGGAAAATAGTTTTATTGTTCAAGTGAAAATCTATACTATTCTATTATTTTTTTCACAGTTTCAATAATATTCTTGGTTCTGGTGGCTTCTGTTTTGGTGTATGGTAGACCCGATATTCAGTTGGAGTCCCAAGATTTTGCAATGCCGCCTGTACCAACTGCACCACCTACTCCACCAAGTTACATTGGAGGAGCTCAAGATCCACAAAATCCAGGCGGTGATGTCCCAATGATAACTCCGCCCGTTGTTACGGACGCCCCATAATTAGAAAAGTCAAATTTGTTTTAACTTGTTGTGGTCCTTGAGTTTCAATAAAAACTATATTGTATTATTCCTCGCTTAATTGATGTTTGCCTGTATGATCATGTAAAAAGATTGATAGAACAAGAAGAGAACCCATATCCTGGCATTGAAGATCCACTTTCACCACCAAGTTTTGAAGATGTTGGCGTGGGTGTAAAAAGCTACAAAACAATATCGACCTTAACTCCACATATGATAGCGTTCATCGTCAGGAGCTTTTCGTGGCGATAGCTGAATTCAGGATCCCAGCAAAACTGATCGACATTTTCGGTCGATCTCAGTGTGCCGAAGTCAATGAAGGCGACACCAGGTAGATGCTGCCGAGGCCGACAAACAAACAAAAACCTGTTAACCGAATAAAAGAGAAAGTTACTGTTGACAACAGAAAATGTGTGGTAGTTAGAGAGTCCATCTGCCTCGGAGTAAACATCAAACCAACGAAGGACACCTAAGTGGAGATTCGACGAAATTGGCAAAACAAACGTTTTCAAAGCTCCACAGTTGATAATATGATTTGATTTGATTAATATTGGTTCGGGACTGACAAGGTACAATTCAAATTAATAAGTTTGTTTTGTTTTATAGCAATTAAGATAGTTTTATGTTACTAAACCTTCTGGTTTCTTAGTATCATTCAATCGTATTTGCCGCAAACAGCTCATATAGGGTCTAGGGCCTAGCCATCCGCTTAAAGGAGAAGAATTCTACGCTGCTTCTGGACGCCGATAATTAAGAAACTTCTTATGACAATAATATTTCTACATAATTGTCCGGCTTTCGAAAGAGGTGGGTCATTAAAATGTTAAATTTTCTTGATTGGATTTGATCCTCAATAACCTCGCTAAGTAGTCCAACACATCAACAGCTGAACTACTGCACCGCTCCGAATACAGTACTAACCTAGCAAAAAATCAAGTACATAATGTCTTACCAAGCTCTGAGTCCCAAATTCCGCAGATAACGTTTTGGCTTATAATTGTTAAGAAGAACCTGTAATTTATCTAAGACATTACATAATTGTTCAAATTAGGAATACCCGTTCGTCAATAAACTTTTGGTAAATCGACATACAATATTCAATGCATCGCCCGATTCAGATTTCACTTGTTTCTCTCTTTTTACCTTCACAACTTAGCTTCTAACAGTGGACATTCAACTAAATTCACCTTTTCAATAACCAAGCAAACAATAAAACAAAAAACCTATACAAATTCCAGCAGGCAATTTCACAGCTCACAACGAAGGGACTTGATTAAACATTACGCCAATTGAGCGTAGGGCATTTTCCTGTTAAGTTATTGGCCAAATGTACATACAGTTGTTGTCCTTGTCCAGCCCAATTAAACTACACTTTTTCGTCCATAAATGACATGTTGTACACATTTCGCTCAATCGCCAACCGTCCAGTCCCATGGGGGAATGTAATTCAATCTGTAATATTGGAAATTAATTTAGGTCGAACTCGAGTGTGTCTGAAGTTCGTGATGCGTAAATTTGGGGTTAACCGCGTGCTATTCTCCGCCGACTGAGTCATGCAAAGGTAACCTGGTGTCATAAAACCAATTGAAATGGTTCCATTTATTTGGATTTTTACAGCAGAAAGGACCTAGAAGACACCACAACACATACCTACTAACGTAATCTACAAATAGATAGAAAAAAAACAACTCGTGAAATAAAATTGAATGACATGCATATGTACGCACTCGTAACTTTCCAAACAACGACATTTGGATGTCATATAAAATTCATAGTGAAATTTGTTCCAGTCGCAGTTTAAATTATTCAAGGACTTTCCGTTTCCACCCAATTTACGCAAAGGGAGCGAGATTCCACTCCTAGAAATAAAGCAAAATGACAGATATCAGGTAAGGTATCCTATCTACACGCTTATATATAGAGGTTTAAGGGAGACCTGCAATAAGTGAGACTGGGGAAAAGTGTACACAAAAACTATACTTATAACTTAAATAATACGATCGAGTATAAGCGGTAGTTTCCTTATTAAAATTAAAGCAGATTCGGTCTTGCTAAATTTGCCGCACAACAGTGGGTTTAAATGAAATGAAATTATAGAAACAACTTTTTAAAATTTTGGGGAATATGTATTTTCAAAAAAGCATTCAATTAAGGCGTCCACTGTGAGCTACAGGAGCGGTTAAGACCCTCAAAGTTGAAAGTTGTAATTTTAAGGTATACTTTCTTTAATTTCATCCCCAACCACCATATATTAAAAGGCATGCCAATTACATGTCCTCTGTCATAAAACCCTGTCAGATCGTAAACCACTTGATAACTGTAAAGTAAGGAAGCTAAAATTTGGGAAGCTAAAATTTGGAATACAGGTAGATCATGTGAAAAAAATATACCTACAGGCAATATTTTTGTCTTAGCTTCATGGAGAATGATACTTACAAAGACATTAAGTTTCAAATACCAATAATATGCGAAAATTGATAGCGCCATCTCTTGAGCAATTTGTATGAATTAACAGGATTTATTTTAACTCATTGCTGGCAGAATTACAGAAATTAAAACTGTGTGTTTTTGCTAAATTGTTTTAGTGGTATGGGTTAGACTAACAAAATTAAACTCTAGCTGCACAGTGGCTCTCAGGTTAAAAGAGGTAAGCTTCTGGTCATTCAAAGCCAACCCCTGAGGAAGGCGTAAACATTTTAAACGAGTCAGAAATGACTGCAATGCCCACATTAATCGTGTTAAATTGACCAAAGTTGAGGCAACAAATACTACAAAGTCCCACTGGTAGTAAAAACTTTTGGTCATTTGTTAAAAAACATCAAAGATTCGCCCTCATCATCTATCTCGACACTCATTTACAATGAAATTCCAGCTGTCAGTTCTATAGATAGGGCCAATCTGCTTGCTGCTTACTTTGCAGTCAGCTCAACGCTCCCAGATTGTGCTTTGTCTCCCCCTGTACGCAAACGCGTAGAATACTCCATGGGACCAATCCACCTCCGCACTCGTACACTGGCTAGAGTACTTCAAGATCTTGACGTTCACAAAGCCGCTGGTCCAGATGGTATTTCCACTATCGTTCTGAGGAGGTGTTCTTCCTCGCTGCAAAATTATTGCAAAAGCTTTTCTATCTATCATTTTCTTTAGGGCTCTTCCCGACAAGATGGAAAACAGCTTTTGTCCAGCCCGTCCCCAAAAAAGGCGAATCTTCATTTCCCTCCTCACCGACCGATTGCAGTAACGTCCCTTCTTCCCAAGGTCATGGAAACGCCGATAAACCGTCAGTTCGTGAAATATCTTGAATTCCAAAAACTGCTTAATGACCGGCAGTACGGTAGTCGCAGCAGCAGGTCCACTGGTGATTTGATGACATATCTAACCGAAAAGTGGGATCAATCTCTTCACCAAGGTGGTGAAAGTAAGATCGTTGCGGTTGACATTTCAAAGGCATTTGACACAGTTTGGCACCAAGCTCTCTTGTCGAAAATGCGTGCATTTGCAATCGATGATACCTTTCTTCAATGGATTAGAAATTACCTTTCGGACCGTTCGATTCAAGTTGTTTTGGACGGTTTCAAGCCTGCAACTCACCAAATAAATGCTGGTGTTCCCCAAGGCTCTGTTTTGTCTCCGACTCTCTTTCTCATTTTTATAAATGATCTCCTGTCTACTACCTCTAATCCAATCCACTCCTTTGCCGATGACCGTACCCTCAGCTTCTCATATTCGTTTCTTGGTTCACGCCCCTCATTTTCGGGTGTGGAACTGGAACGGCAACGTATGTTAAGCTCATTAAATTCCGATCTCGACAGCATAACGGCTTTCGATTCTCGGTATGTGTGTTAATGACAACTTTCGTTGGAATGACCACGTATTCGATGTCGCCAAGAACGCTGCAAAATGCTTAGGCTTCCTTAAGCGCTGCAAGAAATATTTGACCCCTCTGATCTGGCTACTATTTATAAGGCGGTTATCCTCCCAAAACTTGAGTACAATGCTCATATCTGGTCTGGTGAACCAAAAACTTATTTGGAGCTACTTGACAGGATCCAAAAACGCGCGATAAAACTCACTGGTGACCGTAAGATCGCGAGATCACTTGACTCTCTTAGTCATCGTCGCAATTTCTCTTGTCTCTCGTTATTTTATTATTTATATTCAAACCATAAGTGCTCAAACGAAATAGCCAATTGTATTCCACCCTTAGAACATCGCAACCGTAATACCCGCTGTGCAAGGAATGCGCATAAGTTTACCCTAAAGCCTGTATTAGGATGTTCAGTGAAATACAAGGAATCTTTCCTTAACCGTGCAACACGAATGTGGAATGCTCTTCCCCGCTTCATTTTTCCTACCCACAGACATTCAAAACCACGTGTGATGTGAATCGGCATCTCTCCCTATCTTCTAACCCTAATTCCCTTACCGCCCGCGCTGTGTAGCTATTATATAATATATGCAAGTGTATAAAAATGCGCGTACATTATAAAAACAAATCAAAATCATCAAAGCAAGGTTCTTAAAACATATCTTTTTGTGTTTTTACCCACTACATCATTTTCATAACTTGATGGAAAAAAAACTTGAATACACAAATTAACATTATAAAAAAAACTACTCTTGTTTATACCCTATTCTAGGGGTATATTAATTTTGACGCATAGTTTGTAACATACCTTAATATTGCCCGTAGACCCCTAAAAGTTACTATATTTATGATCAGCATCGATAGTAATGTCGATCTAGTCATGTCCGTCCGTCCGTCCGTCCGTCGGCAAAAATTAGGCCTTTAAACTGGACCTAGAGAGCTGAAATTTTAACCATATACTCTCTAGGGTCCCGAAATAATCAAGTTTACGAATTTTTGAAATCCGCCCACAGACACGCCCACAAACTAAAAAAAAATAAAATTTTGGAAAAAATCGAATTTTGAGCTAGAAAGCTGAATTTTTTTATATATGATCTATGACTCCTAAAACTTCTGGGGATTAAACAATTTTCAAAATCCGCCCACTGACACGCCCACAAATAAATAAAACAATTTTTTTGAAAATCCAAAGTTTGAGCTAGGGAGCTGAAATTTATAATGTATACTCTCTAGGGGCCCTTTATGCTTGTTAATTATTGTATTACATAATGAATTTAAATTGTATTATTTTAGTCATAGTCTCATTTTATTTTGTAAGTTGATTGTGAACTATTTGAATTTGTATCCGATTCTAGTACTAGCCAATTGTGGATTCCGGCGAATAGCTATTGAACTGGAAATAAAGTAAAATGAAACACAAATGCAAAAAGCTATCCCGGAAAAAAGACAAGGGCATTCGAAGGTTGATAGTTGAACGAGGTAGTACCCAATAATATTAAATTTATAACGTGGAATCAAGTAGTTTCAATATTTTTCTACGCAAAACAAGAACACACGGTGAATAGTCGCAACACCTACTGTTCAGAGTTGAAATTCGCAAAAACTATTGCGAAAAAACAATGCTCATGTGTTAATTTTTTTAAATCCGCCTACTGACACGCCCACAATTAAATAAAACAATTTTATTGAAACACCCAAGTTTGAGCTAGGGAGCGTTTTTTTTTATAAAATCCTTTAAATGTTATATAACAAAATATGTAAAGCGTTCTTAACAATTCAACCATACTTAGACTTTTGTCACGCCCACTTATGAGGGATAGGAATAAGAATAGGGTATCCAACAGTTCGCCCAAGCGGACTGTAGCCCGTCCCTATGTTTTTATTCCATTTCAAAGAAAAAGCCTAGCAAAATAGGCCCATACATTATGGCCTAAATGTTACCATGGTACACAGATACTATGCTGACGAATTGGTGGTATACAGATCAAGTACTAAACTTGAGGTATTGCGACGACGACTGGAAGTTGAAAATCTGCTTTCAGAAAACGGAAATAAACTTTTTTAGGACAACATTGGCTGGGGCATCTAGGGATACCAGAAAAAACTGGGAGAAATTCGTCATTATTGGACAAAAAGGGCACCCATTGGCGGTGAGAAGCGTAGATCTTACTGTTAAATCTGGGTATCTGGCTTGACCAGTGTCTTATGGCATGTCTTTGCTTGTTCCAAACGCCTGAATCCAACTATATAAAATACTATTTCAACAAGGTCCTATACGATGGGGCTCAGTTGAATAAGATTGACGATTTGATTTGATGACTCGAAGCCACGTTGCAAGGGAAATGGCCAGCGACAATAGCCTGGATCTTTGGGGCTTACTACCTCAATGAAATTTAGATAGAGACTACGCTCCGGTCTGGCTTTACTCTCCCGGAGGCGTTTATCCATATCGATGCCAAAGGGCTGGTCCAGGCGAGGGATGGTATCCCGGTATTATACCACCGCTACCGCAGCGCGAGAGACAAGCGGCGCATATCCGGCGGGGACGTTTTAGTGCCACAAAAGCGGAGAGGGATAAATTCGATACGAAAGGGCAATTGACTGAATTTCGGTTTCTTGTTGAGGGGGAGGGGTCAACATAAATATAAAGTTTTTATAAAGATGTTTTTAGTAATTTTCTCAATGAAAACAAAACATTTTGTAAGATTACTCGTAATATATATATCAATAGTTTTTAGGCCGAAAGGCAATAATTTTAAGACATATTTAAATTTAGAGCGTCCGCATAAAGACTACTAATATAAAATATGTATCCTGTTAATTTAAAGTTGGATTTAATCATTTTTGTCTAGTATGTAAGTTGATATTTGTAATCAATAGAAAAATGAAATTAAAAGTCAAAAAGTTAATGGTACACACATACCTACGTAAATTACATTAATATAACCATCTGTGACGCACCAAGTAAGATGGTAAACAGCTTCAAGAGCTGTTTTGGGTAAATCTAAGTTATTTAAAATACGCTTATCAATTTCTTATATAGGATGGATTGATACTCGTACATTAAATTTTAGTTTCTTATCTAGCTCTGATTGAAAAAAAAATAGTATGACATAGTACGCTGTAACCACAGATTATACCTCTACTGGTATTTATTATCTGTGCTCTAACCGTAATCAATTTTCGAATGAACAAATTTGTATGTTGTAGTCTTCAACGCAAGGATATGGGAAATAATGCATTCCATTCTTTTCCCATATACCCACGACCACAAAGTAATGAACTCTGCCGCTTTTATTCCATTCATATTTCCCTAAGGAGTCTGAGCTAGAAAAATGTTGCAAAAACCAAGAAAACAATCCACAAATTCACAAAAGGAGATGTGAAAAACCTCGGAAAATGAAAATGGATCACCCTGCCTTCTGCTAGATTCATCCGCACACCAAAAAGAGCACTCATACGAGTACGTGCTTTTCTATATGACGCTGCGCATTAAGCATCTGTCATTAATTCCAACTTGTAATTAAGTCATACTCGGAAGAATATCAAGAGGCAAATAATTAAAAATATAGGGATGTGTCGTCTTGAGTTTGCGTCAAAATTAATCAACCTCAAGTGAATTTGTTGATTCAACCCTTTTGCATTTTTTCCCGCAGATTTTCTCGATTTATTTGAAAATTAGATTTTCCAAGAAAATTAAGTTATAATAAGGAGAGTTTTCGTTTCTTGCAAGTTGGACATTCCAGGACTAGCTATTACTTCATGTTACAAATTTATTTAGGTACTACAACACCTAGGGGAAATGTGATGCATTCAGTACATGATTTTTGTTCACGAAATGTAATAAACAACTTTTCATTTTATTCATTCATTTCATTTTATTTTATCTTGTAATGACTATACACTTTAAGATATCTTATAAACTAGTGATAAGATAAATTCTCCAGATGAAAGCTACAAAGAAAGACGAACTTATTCAATAATATTATATATCTATTAACGATACGTGGTCAAAAAAATTAATTTGAGTGTGCCAGATAGTTTCTTAATTCATTTTTAAACCTTCTTGTGTTATTGATTTTTATAATAGGACGCGGTAAAGAGTTCCATAGACGAATGGAGTTAATAAACAACTGACGCTCAGAGGTAAGGGAGGAGTAACATGAAGGAATCAACTGACTAGACCTGTCAGAGGAACACCAAGCCAGTTTCTCGTACAGACCGGGAGGTTGTCGTGTTGTCAGGATGATGGACAGAAAAGTTAAAATGCGGAACTGAAGTAGACTATCAAACGTCATTTTAAAAAGGCGCGTAGAAAAGTGCGACAAACGATCGTACCATCTTAGTCCAAAAACATACCGAACGTTATTGTTGTAAGCAACCTGTAGTTTCCTTTTGCTGGCGAAGCTGCACTTGGCAAAAACTTCTCACCCGTACATTAAAGTTGGTATGACCAGCGTCTTGGCGAGCATGGAACGTGTTTTTAAGGTGGTGAAAGCTTTAGTAGCACATAATGTTCGGAGTACAGCATAAGTTTTACCGGAGGAAATATTAATGAGGTTATCCTATTTCAGATTTCGGTTAAAGACCATACCAAGATTTTTAGCCGTCTCAATGTATTCTATAGGAGAGTTGCCTAAAATCACAGAAGGAAAGTACGACAAGTCCAATGAAATTCTTGAGATCACCAGACACTTCGATTTTACAGGGTTTAACAAAAGACCTCGTTTCAGACCAGCGCGATATATTTTCAAGATCCTCATTAACACAAGCAGCACCGTGCTCAATAAGACCGAGATCGGAACTCATGTACAACTGCACGTCATCGGCATACATCTCAACCTTACTATGTTTGATAATAGACAACAGATCATTGACATACATCGAGAATAGCAGTGGACCCAAATTGGATCCCTGTGGGACACCTTTTTGGATCGAAATGACATCCGATTGAATGTCCCCAACTTGAACAATTTGCCGTCTACCTGAAAGGTATGAAGCAAGTAGTTTGACTGCATCATGTGAGAAATTAAATAGCGGATGCAGCTTATCATACAAGTTTTTATGAACCACCGTGTCAAACGCTTAAGAAAAGTCTAGCAACACTAAAAAGCTTATCTTATCTTCATTCATCCTTTGCCGTAAATCTTCGCCGACGTTCAGTAATATATAATTAATATTATTCAACTGTGACCCTTCCTAAAACCCTATTGTTGTGTTGTCATCAAACTGTGTTTGTCAAGAAAAAAGTGGTCTGGGTGCGACCCGCAAGGTCCACACGACTAACTTCCCAGTGGATCAATATGATTTATGCGATTAATGGGAAATTTTGAAATGTGGTTAACCATAAGATATGGTTAAGAATTATTTAATATTAAAAAAGGCTCTTTAGTATTGTTCATGGAAATTAAATGTTGTTAATAACAGCGAAGTGTGATATATATTAATGCAACCATTGTTGCGGAGCATTTTTAGTTTTTTAGTTAGGATTTTAGTTATTTATTTACTAACAAAAAACGGCTAGACTGATATCGCTGGAAACATAATCAGTTCTGAGTTACGTAATTACGCTTCGAATAAACTCGGTCCCATGTCAATATCATCTTTGGTTCTCCAGATAATCGTGGCGAAAGATAATTCCGAACGCACATACGTACATACGCACATACGTACATACACACGGACAGACATCTCTGTAAAAACGTTGAATTTGGATTCTGGTGACCTTGAAACGTGGAGATATGTCAAAATCCGCGATTCACAAAATCGGCCCCATTACAAGAACTTCCACTGGGAAGTTAATAAGTTCATATGCTTTTGTAAGATTCTTTCAAATGATTTCGATAGAAAGGGTATTATTGAAATGGGCCTAAAGTCAATCAACTTAAGGGCGTAAAAGATTTAGGGCCGCCGAGTGGTGGGTAGCACTTTACGGCCTCGGTCTGCTCCTGGACGTGTGGAGGCGTGTGCATCAGTGACGTTTATTCCAAAATGCGCAGGTGTTCTCCTCACAAGGACAAAATGCATGCTCTATCGAACCTAAATCCTACCAGTTCTGCTTTATAGTTCCGATTGCTGGACGATAAGTAGAAAAGGGGAGCTAATATTGGCTCCTTTTGAAAGAAAAAATATTGTGTCGGATATTTGGTCCTGTGTGCGAGGAGGGCGAATGAAGGAGAAGATACAACCACGAACTCTGAGCTGTACCGAGATGTGGATGAAATCCAAAAGCTAAATCATATCAACTACATTGGCTCGGCCACATTGGGCGAATGGAAAATAATGCTCCAGACAAGATTATCTTCGACTCCGAGCCCCCTGGTTCAAAAAGGCAAGGAAAGCCAAACCTCCGATTTAAAGACCAAGCCATGACGGATGCCATAGCACTTGGTCTGGAGAACTGGAAGCAGAGTGCGCGGGATCGCAGAGTATGGAAGGTTGCAGTGTCTCAGGCAGAGACTCTTCATGGTTCGAGAGCCTGTTAAGTAAGTTTATCATTTTTTTTTCTTTTTCCTTAACGCCGAAGCTATGATCAGAATTCAAGGGATCATAGCCCTCCCACTTTTCTTTATCCCCACTGATCCGCCTCTCTGCTTCACAGGTTTAATTGGCTATTGTTTCATATTCCTTTTGCAACACCGGTGATCTCCAGTCGTGTCAGCTCACGGAATTGCTGGGCTTACATTAATGGTTTATATGCCTAGATGTGATTTCTGCTCTTAGTTGCATCTTACGACAATCCGTTTTTTGGGGTGCGCTGCAGTGATATTCATATCCCGTTCCGGCAAGGGCTGGCTATGCTAACGAATCCAAAAATAAATTCTAGAACTGCCATTAATGAACATCATAAAGCATAATAAAATACATTTAAGAGATGCTTTAATTTACAAATTCGTCCACATCGCCGAAACTCTTACAATAAATTGACTATCAGGGTGGTAAGTACGGTACATCGTACATACCACCCTGAAAGTCAATTTATCTTTACCATGTCAATATGTTACTTAAGTATCTCTGCCTACTGTAGTCCCAAATGCCCAAAAGCGTAAACGAAGTTTTTCTCAAGCAAATATTATTCCAAAACGCTTGTATTATTCATCAAAACGCCACCGCTACTGAGACACAGTTATGATGCCAAATAGAATTAAAAGTTCGAAGATCCAACTAAATTTTGGGCATGTGGAAAACTAACTTCCAAAGGCAAACGAAGCGAAAAGTTTATGCCGCTTCCTTATGAACCTTAGCGGGTGAAATATAATTAAATTACCTTCTTACCTGCTTCCATATATTCACGTTATAGGACCAAACTACTACACAACTATCCTAAGAACATACAGAATACCCCTGAGTATATCTAGCAGGTAGGAGCATAATAAGGATAATATTCATAATAATTGCATTGCGATGGATTAAATAGAATCGCTGAACGCAGAAATTCATTGATATCCTTGCTGTCCTTGGTGTACTTACTAAAAGTTGAGGGTTGGAAAGTAAATAAAAATAGAAGTTATCTCCCCTTGCATGTAGTACATGTAGTAGATTTATAGCTAGAGAAATCCAAATTATTTTTTTTTAACTTTGGTAAATATTAAATATAATTTTCCATTGAAACAAAAATAAACTCAAAAAGACCAACCGAAATGACCGAATTCAGAAAAAAAGTATAATAAACTCATTTTCGTATCTGTTAGTCGTCCTTTTGGTCCGCCAAGGGATTTTATTTAATTTTGTTACATTTTTTTCCACCCTAAAAATTACAAGTCACCTTGTAAATTATGAATCCTACCGAAAAGCCGAAGGATAGAAAAATGCCTTAACCAACTGAACATGCGGAGAATAATGTAGTTAAAAAAAATAATGAAATCATAAAAATGCGAAACTGAAAAAATCCTGGAGACAAAAGCAACACCGTCAACAAGGACAAACAACAAAAGCCCGCTTGGATTGGGCGAGATGAAAAAGTTATTTTTGTTCAAATTTATAGATGCATTCTCAAGGTATAGCTGGGGCCTGGATCGGAGCGCAATGACGAGAAACAATAAATTGGGATGTTATGTAGTAGGTATGTGGGTGGTCTGCTTCTTTATTTAATCACCAGCAAAGGTGGACATAAAAATTTCATCGCGTTTTTAATTTCAAGTTTTCTTCCCTCGGGTGCTGTGCGTTGTTAGAAGGTGGGGTGTGTATTTAATCAAAGGAATAATGTTATTGTAAAATGCACTCTACCGTGTGGCGGCCGTCCGCGTATGAAAATAGAAATTCAATTTGAAGCAAATACCTTTACTGAATCGACTCTAAGGAAAGATGGTAGAGCTTACATTCCTGTAGAACCAGAACCACCAAGGACCTAGCACAATTTGCACATATGTCCAATATTGAAACTGTTGACCAATTATTCCATTATTATTATTCAACAAAGCATTTGCCATACAAATTCCATTTTAGTTTAAATACATGAAGTTTTTTTTTACTTTTGGGTTCTCGATCCGTGGAGCATCTCTGCCTGAGGAAGTGCATCATCCCGTCCTCCGCGATTCCGGATTCGCTGCATCCAGTTGTCCCGACCAAGCGCTCTACCATCCGCGATGGCTTGGTCTTTAAAATAGAGATTTAGACATCCTTGTTCGAACCTGGGACGGGGGTTGAAGATTCTCTTCGCTCGACGTGGCCGATCCAATGAAGTCGACGTTCTTTCGGACTACATCCACATCTTGGTACAGCTCATAGAGTTCGCGGCTCTATCTCCCCCTCCATTCGCTCGCCTTGCACACAAGACAAAGTATCTGCCAGAGTTTTTTGCTATCAAATGAATCCAATATCAGCTATCCTTTCCTGGTTATCGTCCAGCACTAAACGCCACAAAGCGGAACTGCCATTTCAGTGTTTTATATAGCGTTTACTTGATCTTTTCAGTCAGGAGTTTTTAACTCATTTGCTTTGCGCAACCGAAGTAGCAATGGTTTCCAGAGGTATTTCTTCATCGTTTTTCCACTAAGGCGTCATTAGTGGAATTGATGTTTTCCCAGAGGTGAACTCGTTTACCACCTCGAATTTGTTGTTATTAATTGTTGCAGGGGTCGTATTTTAAAAAAATATTTCGATCTCAGTGTCAGAGCTGACGAGCCTGAACTCACATGTGAGATCGATTGTACAAAGCGAAACTCAGACTCATTTTCATATGAACAAAAATGAGATCGCTCTCAACGGCTTTGACTCGATGGATTTGAGATCGATCTCAAAGTTCTCCATATTTTGTTGTAATTTCAATTTTTTGCGAATTGGATCACTTTAATAAATTTCAAGTTAAAAAAAACTAAAGGAAAATACAATTTCGATGGAAAAATGCAGTATTCAAAATTATTGCTGCATATAAAAAACAATTCGGTGAAGACAAAAAACGAAAAAAAAAAAATAAAAAAGTGGCCAATACGAAGTCACATTTAAAAAGCAAAATAGGTTTTAATAAAAGCGTTTCCGCGTTTTTTAAAGACTGGGAAAAAAGAGTTGCTAATTTGAATGGACTCCGAAGGTATCCCAAAATACCAGGTCCGCAAAATTAATTTTAGTCGATCTATGCAGAAACCATTATAATTTTAATTTACATTTATACCTGATGGTATGGCATACTTGTTTGTGTATGTACCTTCGTTTGGTTCTCGTGATTGGAAATCGAGCAGTTCAACAACAAGTTCAACAAACCGGTCTTATGATCCCCTTTAACATTTTATTTAGTGTAAGCTTCTAAGGGTACTCAAAGAGTATCGGGTTCTCGTCGGTAAGAAAATACGAGATTGCTGAAACAGAAAATGTAAATGGAAGTCAACTACAGTGATTAGTGCTCCTTAGTGCTCTTAGTAAAGCATAATTTTAACAACACAAATTTGTTACTCATTCGTCAAAGAATCACCGCGTGTTGCCAGGGTCGGCCCAAAACTTCTTAAGTTAATAAGTTCACATTATTTTCACAAAATCGATGCAGACGGCTAAAGTCTTCACCAACTGGACACCTTCTACTTTTATAAATTTGTAACGGAATTAAGCTAAAATTCGGCCAACTTGCCGGTTATATAGGAGCCGAGTAAGGCAAATACAGGGTGGCGCACGAATCGTGCTACAAAAACAAAACGTAATAATTTTTTTTCGGTGTGAGTAATCGATTTTTTTTTTATTTGGCAAGTTACTATTTTGATTTATTAAAATGAATGCTTGGGATAATGAAAAGATGATTTGGATAGTGCAGCGGTACCATGCTTTGCAGTCTTTCATTTCCGTCCAAAGGGAATTTAGGCTGGAGTTTGGCGGCACTCCCCCGAGTAGATAGACCATTATGAGGATGGTAAACATGTTTGCCGAATCTGGAAGCATCGCACGAAGACCCTACCATCGAGTTCCCTATGCATCGTCAATTCAGGCAAATCCTCAATCATCGGCTCAAATTGGAGTTAGCAGACGGTCATTACAACGGATAATGTATGAAGATTTATACTTGTTTTCGTCCAAAGTCCAAATCCAAGCAAGTTAAATCCCCTGGATTTGCCTATTCGCCTGGAATTTTGCCAAAAAATGATTGAAAGAAGACAACAGCTTGATAAATTGCTTGTTTATATCTGATGAGGCCCATTTTGATATAAACTTAAATGTAAATACGCAAAATTGCCGTATATGGAGTGAATCTAATCCAGAAATACTCCACGAGATGGTACGAGTCACTGTGTGGTGTCCAGTTTGATCAAGGTGCATTGTAGAGCCACACTTCTGTCAATGGGGATCGTTATTTAAAGATGTTGAAGGAGTTTTTTTTAACCCAGCACTGTTCCGAAAAAGTATCCGTTTCAACAGCATTTGGTTTCAGTAAGATGGAGCAACTGCACACATAACCAGACCTTAAAAATTTTGAAACAAATTTATATCCAGAAACTCCACTTTCCGCTGGCCCCCAAGGTCACCTGACCTGACTGCAGCAGACTTTTTTTATGAGGTTATGTCAAGCAAGAGCTGTACAAAACGAAACCAATTAATTTGACTGAATTGAAAGTCCATTAAAACAATAATTGAAGCGAACATGACTTCAACCCTTCAGGCCGCAATGAATAATTTTCTGATCAGGTGTCGCAAATGCGTGGATGAGCATGGAGGTGATTTACGGTCTATCATCTTCAAAAACAATTAGTTATATAAAATAAAATTGAATTTTCTACACAATAAAGTAAATTAAATAAAATACATTAATTAAAAAAAAAGTTCTTTGAATTTCTTATTGTAGCGCAATTGGTGCGCCACCCTGTACCATGCCCAACTATTTATGAGATCGATCTCACTCAATTAATCGTATTCTCATCTTTTTGCATTTCAAAACGAGCTCTGTCTCACTAAATTTGAGATCGGTCTAAACATATTGAGATCGAGCTCACACGAGATCGAACTCGGCATACCATATTAAGAAAGATCTCAGAAAAGTGAACCAACAGCTTGAACTCGTCGTTGGATTGATGTTTGTTGAAGGCATGTAGTTTTGTTCCAATTGACTTAAAGACCAACCAATTTCGGCTGTTCTTCAATCGCAATGAAAGCTGCTACCACGACACGCTAAGGACGGGCTATGAGGTCGATATCGTCCGCGTACTCCAGTAGTTGGACGGCTTTGTTGAAAATAGTACATTTCGTGTTGAAAGCTGCCCTACGTACCTTCTGCTGCAGAACAAGATTGAGGAAGTCAAACAAGAGGTGCCATTTTGAATTTCACGTCATTGTTGTACCTTCATAGCTTAACTATCATTGCGATGACTTTTGATAAGCAAAACCTTGGAGGTTATTAAATATCAATCTATATACACTCGTACAACGTGTTGAAATTCACGAAGTCAAAAGATGGCTGAAACGTTTCACAAAGGTTGTACTGATTTTGGTCAAGCACCTCTAGAGAGTCTCGGGCAGGATAGTGAAGTGAAGATTCGTCCGATAAAGTCAGATGAGCAGCCGTCGTCGTTTTGGTCATCCAATCGGACTCCCTGCGTCTGTTCGGATCAATTAAGCTATTCATTTGGTCCATCTCTTCATTTCGATATCATTGCCCTTGTCTTATATTAATATTAGGCAGTTTTCACTCCCGTTTTATCCGACTGATCCTTAATTAATATAACTAAATAATAGATCTAGCAATCCTCTTGTCAAACATAACCTTTGAAGTCCATATCACCGGTAGGGTTTTAGCTTTTCTTTACAGGTTCTCATCGATATTCTGGGCTTTCATCATCTAATTTTACAGACGATCTTTCACGCAAGGAAAGAACAACAGTTGCAAGAGCAATGGCACTTGGAGCTCAGGGGACGGTAAACACGGTGAAGTTATTTTCTACTTTAAATCGGTCTGCCAGTACTCCAGCGGAGGACGCAAACCATACTGTCTTCGCTGCGACGCGATCTGTCGCAAACTGAGCATCGCCTCATCACTCCAGATAACAATTCAATTCAATTCAATGCAATTCAATTCATTTATTAAATGGTTTGTACATTAAGATATGATCTTTTATACGAGTAGTACTTAGTATTTTACACATAAGTTATAATAATTCAAAATACTTAAACCTAATAACAATATTTATCTTAATCTAAGTGTGAGATAGGATAGAAGCTGGCTTTAAGAATAAATAAAGAAAGGGAGTGGATAATGAGGAAAAGAATTTAAATGGATAAGTTAGAGAAATGTTGAAAGATTGGTCATATCTACGTATGCCATATATATAACGCACTGCATCGTTAAATGCAACTTGCAGTTTTCGCTGGGATGAAGAATCAAGACTGCTATGGACCACCTCAGCATATGTTATGAGGGGTAGGACTAGAGACAGTACCAGCTTTCGTCTTGTTTCCTGAGGGGTAAAATAAGCAGTGATCCACAATTTGCGAAGACATCCGTAGATTCGCCCCACGACCACGTTTGTGTGATTGTAACCAGACAAATTTCGGTTGATAATATAGCCTAGACTAGTGACAGAGTCCACAGCTTGGATTTTGTTATTATTAAGGTAAACATCGGGAAGGAGGCAAAGGTCAAAATTATATTTTGAAATGGGTATTATTTGAGATTTTGATGGATTCAGAAGCAGCCCGTTAGCTACGGACCAGGTTGTAATCTGTTTTAAGTCTTCATTGATGAGAAGAACAAGTTCATTTAGGTTACCAGAAGGCTTCGCTAAATGTAATTGGACATCGTCAGCATAAAGGTGTACTGAAGTATATTTACAGACCTTTGGAAGGTCGGTAATAAACATGCAGAAGAGTATCGGGCCTAATATTGACCCTTGAGGAACTCCCTGCTTTATTTCTTTCAACAGTGAAAAACGTTCACCAGAATTAACCCTTTGCGATCTGCCAGAGAGAAAACTGCTGATCAATTTTACTGCTCTTTCACTGAAACCAAATTGATTCTTAAGCTTTCAACACAGAACTTTATGATTAACTTTATCAAAAGCCTTAGAAAAGTCTAGCAAACACAGCAACGAAACATAACCCCTGTCATAATCCTGCCTTAGTTCTTCAAAAAGGTTAACCATAGCTGTAGAACAAATAAGAAGATGCTGACATGCGACTAAAATTAACACAAGTCTCCCTGTTCGTAGAAAACACGACTAAAAAGGTTGGCAAAAGACCGAAACGGAGAAAGATCTCAAAACAGCTCACAACCACAGACGTATTAGGCAACAAAAGACTTAAAAGACGGGATCCTCCTATGGACATAAGAAAAACGGCTCCACCCTGATGTAATGCAAAGAGCGGTTCCAGGGTGGTCTCGTGGCCATATTGGGTAGAGTTTAGTCAGCGATAGCTCGATAGTCGGACACATCAAGGGGTAATGGCCTGCCACATGACGTTACATTATGTATTATCTCATTAAAACTTTAAAATTTTGCTACCAGCAAGTATTTTGCTTTTGCAAATTTGTAAGCACAAAAAAGCACACTTTTTGTTTTTTTTTAGCTTCCGGCTCGTCAAGGCAAAAAGGCACCGCGACGTATAAGGTTTATTGTACCGTCTGGGCAAGAAATTGTTTAGGCTAGTAGTAATTCTACTTTCCGTTTAAAGCGGAAGCCAGCAGTGGACTTCTTTATATCTTCGGAAATCAATTGTGCTCTGAAGAAAATCTTATTTCTAGTTTCATTGAGGTCGGACATTCACCCAGATTGCGTTCAGCTGTTTCGTCTTCTTCAAGACATAGCCGGCACTCTGAAGAGTTGACTATTTGCATTTTGTTTTGGTGGTATAGTACCGTGTTGACCCGTAAGAGAACCTACTAGGTTTTTGATATCATAGACATTATGTTGGCACTAGTGAAGGGCTGGATGGCTCGTTTGGCTTGTCTCAGTCCCGGGATGCTCTCCCAATAGGTGGTAAATTTCGTATGTACCCAGCATGTAATAGCTGTGATTATTGCTGATTTAGGAGTGTATCAGAAGGGTTCGAGACCTTTGAAAGTTTTTCGGTGCCTTTTCTTGCCAGTTCTTCGGCTTTTCATTATCTTCAAAACCCCTGTGTCCCAGAATCCACCACAGTTTGGCTTGTTCCTTAAGCCGAGTGTTTGAATACATATTTGGTCCGTATATTCCGGCTCTTACCAACGATTCTATTTTAAAACCTTCCGTATACCACTTTATGCTGTTATGGCTGTTTGGTGGGTTGTTACTAACCCATACTTCTCTCTTTGGAGAACCGTTTATTGAAGCATAGTATTTTGTGAAGGCGGTCTGTGACCGCGCAGTTCATATCAAGTTCCGGGAGTTCATCGAGAATGGTCTTATCTCCTTAACTGTATTAAACTTTGTTACGCATGTTTTAAATCCGGGTAGATTCCTTTGACATCGCTGCTACTGTCTGTATGGAATTCAACATTGAAAACTCAACGAAAACATCACACCTTCTTCGCTCAGTCTGCATTTTGCGAAAATAAGTATTACCAACCTTACAACCGACTCTCAAAGTTTCCTTGTAATCTCTTTCTGAAAACTAGTTATTTTGCTTGTGGGCTTTCATTCCGAAAGAAACTAATGAGAAGATCTGCTCAAAACTTCTTCGAGGTAACTTCGACCAATATTTTGTTGAAAACTTGCGCAATCAATAAATTTATAAATTAATAGGCATTCCGCAATCAACTCTAGGGGAGAAAATATAAGCATATTAAATGTCACAAACTCAACTAGTTACGGATTAAATTTAGTACCAAGAAAATAATTCAGTAATTATATTCGAGTAATTAAATTTATATGTATTTATGCAGGTACATATTTAGGCAAACTATCCAGTAAGCTCCCGCCCCACCGGGATGTCGAGTCAATAGAGTTTGTGGCGCACTCATCGCATCCCGGTATGCAGGCAATACATTCCCTTTCGTACAATAAAAAGGGTAAGACTTTTCTTAACCCTAGAATGGTATCATCGCCTGTGAGGCGAAACAATTTTTTTATTTTGCGATATTTCCCAATCGGTTGCTTGTATCAAAGCATGCGCTCGTGCCAACTCTTGTGCGCAAATGTGCTTTGTTTTTCTCCATTGCATTGCCGATATATTTCCGATTTATTGCCGATAATTTTCATCACAATGGACCTAATCCTGGTCTAAGTGTGTCGGCCTTCTGTTGACAGCCACTTTAACCTAACCATTGCCGATATATACACACATGTGTGGCCTGCGAGGCGAGCTTTACCAATAGAGGTAATATTTTTGAACAAACTTGTATGTGCAATTTTTGCAAAATTGCGAAATGTGACGTAAAAATGTACGTGGGAAATCCACAAAATTAATTTTGTTCTACATAAGTTTCTGAAGTTATACGCCTTATATAATTTTTAAAATATGTTAATTAGATTTCGTACAGCCCGAAGCAGACTTTTTAACATAAAAACATAAAACATCTCTTCATTTCATACCATAGATTAAAATATGTGATCTCCAAATATTACTATAATATTTTTAAGATATTTAATAACGAATTGTTTTTTGTCAATTCTCGTAACCAAATATGTAATAAATACGTTTTTCTTTCTGTTTTAATATCTTTTTGCTTTTTAACGGTGAAATGTGCGTTTTTTATAAAAGTCACCTCACAGGCGAGGTTTACCAATAAAGACTCAAAAAATATGTTTACCATTCTAGGGTTAAAATCTCAAGCCCGCTTACAAGCAGACAGGTGAGCAAATCATTCCGAGTCAGAAAATCAGATTCTCCAGCACCCACATGTGCTTGTGAGTGGAGTTCCCCCCTCTGGCATCGCACACCCAAAATAGTCGAACTATAGTACAGGCATACCTCGACTTACGTCACTAATTTGTTCCGGGAAAAGGCGTCGTAAGTCGAAATCGACTTAGGTCAAAGCAGAAAAAATAAAAGAAAACAAGAACAAACATACGGTAGTTATACGGATATAAATCACGTTTATTTACGATAAGCCAATGAAGAGTAATAATAAATAAGAAAAAAAGTAAGGAATAAGTAATAAAAAATAAGGATTAAGTAAGGAATAAGGTAGTAACAGTAAAACTAAATAAAAGTTTCAAAATTTAGAAAATTCTAATGATAGACATTTACATACTACATAATATCGTCATCGCTTGACAGTAGTACTTCTAATTCAGCTTCGATTTCTTGTTCTGATGGTCCTGCAGTATTCGCTGAAGAAGACGGATTAGCATTCGACGGCTTAAAAAATTGTGTCAGTGTGGTTTGAGCAGCTTCTAGCTTCATTTTTTTGCAAAGGTCCTTGTAACATGAAATATTCTCTGAGATTAAGAATGAAACCTTCTCGCTTCTCTCTCGATCTGGATCATTTTTTAAAATATTCAAGACAGTTTCCATACAGTCCAAAAATTCTGACAGCTGTTTCGATGTAAATTTTTCTTGGCCAGCATTATCAGGCGCCGGAACGTCTTCTTCTGTGTCTTCTAAGATTCTAATCAACTCGTCATTCGAAAGTGGTTCCTCTTGAACGTTAATTAAGTCAGTTATGTCGCCTTCATTTAGTTCAGAGAATCCTATTTCCCTAGCCAGATAAAGTATTTCCGACAGAATTTCTTCTTCGTTGTTTAGCGCACTGTCATTATTAGCACAATGTCCAGATTGAACACACTCTGGCCAGATTTGCCGCCATACTTTATTCATATTAGAATCTGTTACATCTTTCCAGGAGTCGGCTATGTTTTGAATGGCTTGCTGAATGTTGTACTTCTGCCAAATTTCTTTTACGTGGGTTTGTTTTTCTTCATTTTCGAATGACGTATCAAATCACGAATTACCTGTTGAAATGTATGGCGCAAATAATACGCCTTAAAAGAAGCAATAACTCCCTGGTCCATGGGCTGAAGTATGGAAGTAGTATTCGGAGGAAGAAAAATTACTTTGACATTTTGATCAATATCGTCAAGACAGTGAGGGTGGCCTGGGGCATTGTCTAGGATAAGAAGAATCCTTTCTGAGACATTATTTTTAGAGCAGTACTCCTTAGCAGCTGGGCAAAATTAGTTTTTTAACCAATCAGTAAACATCGATGAAGTTACCCAGGCTTTTTTGTTAGCTCTCCAAATAACCGGAAGACTCTTTTTCTCCACGTTTTTTAAAGCCCTCGGGTTAAGAGATTTGAAAATTAACAGTGGCTTAAGCTTGAAGTCACCGAAAGCATTTCCACCTAGCAGTAGAGTCAACCTATCTTTTGCTGTCTTATAGCCTGGAACTGAACTTATTTCTGTAGACACAAAGGTTCTTGTTGGCAATCGTTTCCAGTATAACCCTGTTTCGTCTACATTAAAAATTTGCTTAGGGCTGTATTGACCTTCCTCAATAATATCTTTGAGTTTTCTTGGAAATAAATTTGCTGCCTCAACGTCTGCACTTGCGGACTCCCCACTTAACTTTATATTATGTAGACCATACCTGTTTTTGAATTTATCAAACCATCCTCGGCTGGCTTTAAAAGTTAAATCCTCATCAGGTCCTTTAATGGAGTCAATAACGCTCTGAGCTTTCGTCTGGATAACGCTAGTATTTACAGAAATCTTCCTTCGGTTCAAGTCCTGTATCCATATAAATAAAAGTTTTTCCATTTCAATAATAGATGACGGTCTGTTCTTTGTGATGATGGTATCCGAAGAAACTCCTGCTCCGGCACTTGCACGTAGTTTACTTGAATTCGCTTTTACGTTACGTACGGTTGAATGGGACAGTCCGAGGGAGATTCCGACGTTGGCGGCCTTTTCGCCTTTATCTAAGCGGTCTAAAATCTCGATCTTAGATTTGATTGAAAACACTTTTCTTTGCTTTTTGCGTGAAGTTCCAGAAACCGAGCAAGATACCCTTTTCCCATCCATTATGTTGAAATTTGACTTAGTCCTAAAGCAAATTAAGCAGTCATTTATGTATCTGCACTTGTACGTACTTATATTCAATTATATTATAAAAAAAACAAAAGTGTTACTTACAAAGTATTAACTTTATATCAGAGCTTAATTTTTGGACCTTAATCAACTTTAATTTTATAGAAAAAAAACAAGGTTACGGAATCCTACAATTTTCACTTTGTGTTTGTCCTGCAAAGTATAAACTGAAACTGCCTCTAAAAAACATCAATTGTCAAATTCAAAATTTAAAGTTTTCATGGCCTACTAACGCATCCGATTTCTTAACTCGAAGCAAAAATGACGCAAGTCGAGGTAACGTTCCTGCATTATTCAGACGTCGTAAGTCGAAATGACGTAAGTCGAAGCGTCGTAACTCGAGGCGTTATTGTACCTACATATGCGATGCAGAAACTGTCATTGGCCACTCGAAATCACCGTTTTCATAACCACACATACCGACAACTCTAAACGTGTTCATCCATCGTCACCCACGCTCCCTCCGCTCTTCCATCCAGTGTAGACTTTTTGCCTCACAACACTGCCTACATAAATTCACCCACACACCCGCGATCATATGCACCGTAATATAATCAGCGCAGCGAGAGGAAAACCCGATAGCTCCCAATCAAGGAACGAATCAATCGGCTCATAAGCAAAAGACGGCTCTTCTCTGCCTGATTGCGAAAATAGGTTTTCTGCAGTGATTGGGGCCAGTGTCAGTTGTACCGAGAATCGATCGAAGGGTGAGCGTGCGGAAAAGTGTTTGAGCGGGGGTTTTATGCATTCCGATTGCTGTCCGTAATAAGTTGATCCTTTCGCAAAGTGTTAGAGATATACGAAGGGACTTTAGAAAGTTAAAGTTCTCGTTTACAATGTAAGGCAACACGAAAATAATAATAATAATATAGTGTAGTAATACTAATAAAGTAAATATAAATGATAAAATTAATAATGAAATAATGCAATTAAGTACAAAACATCTAAGGTGATAATTTGACAGCCTAAGTGTTAAAATAATTTTGTTAATGGTGGTAGTTTGGCCGCATCTGATAAGATTTATTAGTGAAAATATAATCATATAACATAGAGCTTCAGCTGTGACACCCTTCGGAAATTGTGCACAATATCTGTACTGTATAAGTGGTGAATTTTCCTTTAAGAAATTATTGACCTTTTAATTGCCAAACTATCTATATATACAAGGTTTGTAAAATATCGGTCGCGAGCGATAAAATAAGGATCTTTATCGGTCTTTATCGATCTTCTCACGAACCATACAAAATAAAGTTCGCGAACGATAAACTTTTCGATCTTTAAAAATGTATAGTTCTCTCACGAACGAATTCTTTTTTTTCTGTACCTCTCGTTCGTGAGAGATCGAAAAAAAGAAATTCAGGTAGAATTTGGTTCGCGATAAGGATCCGTAAAGATCCATAAAACAAATATTTTGAAATGGGGAAAATAAAGACATTTGAATTAAATAAATATGTTTCTTATAATGAAGAAGCTGACGAATCAACTTGAAAATTGAAAGTAAAAGTCACAGGGTATATAAAAAGACACTATAGTGTCAATTTTAATGAGTCGGGCGTTAATGAGCAACCATTAGGAAGTGGAAAAAGAAGTGTGTCAGTTCGAAGAAAAAAAAAGTAAATCGGTCTTAATTGACATGAAGAAGAGTGATTTTTTAAAATGTTGTGTGGGATTGGTTACGATTAAAAATATTCCTTTTCGAATTCTCGACGACGAACAATTTTTTAAAAAAAATTTGAAGCCGTACGAGAAACTTTTTGAAACTATTCTGAACTTCTGAGGTTCTTCTAGGAAAACTTGCACAAGTAGTGCTGGCAGTGCCAGTCTGCCTGGCAGTGAAGTCTCTGTTGAACGGGCTTTTAGCGCTCTACCATTTTTTTTGACAAAAAACAGAAACAAATTATGTATCAAAGAAACAATAAATATTGTTTTGTTAGTTAAACCGAATGCAAATTTATTCCAAAATTTTAATATGTAATAAAAATACTTTTCACTTATGTTCTTTCAATATTAAATTATATAATATAGGTTTCATGTAAAATTACTTTTTTTTTTCTTATTCGAACAGTTCGAACGGATCTCCAATAGTTCGCAAGTGATAAATTCGCCAACGAACTATATTTTACAGATCGCAACAGATTTGATTCGATCGTGGAAACAAATTTTATTTTTAAACGAACCGAAAACAAGGTTCTCGACTGAATCAGAAATCGAATTCCTTTGCGAACTTTTCATGAGAGAACGAATCATATTTTATCGTTCTATGAATCTTGCTATATATTTTGTTTTGTTCTTGAAAATTTTTCTGATTTGCCAATAATTTATTTACTACCTATCTTATAATACACACTACACTAATTCTAATGGAACTTGCTGAACATTAACTATGGCTGTTTTCTTGGGATTTAATAAAAGATAAATGTGTCCACACATACATTGACATGTTCTAATTTCGAATTTGTATGGGTTTATGTGTGTTCGTACTCGAAATGATTAGAAATGACCTTATAGATTAGATGTGATATTTGTTTTAAACAAGGGACAGTTTCTACTAACATCATGAGTACGGGGGCTGTCATGCCGTTCACTAATTTCGTGAGTGGGAGGAAACACAGCGTACTCAAGGCAACCTAACACCTGCTGCCCCGCGAACCATACAGTCGGTAACAAGTAGGGTCCGTCCGTTAATTATGTAGTGCAGAGTGTTTGCATTTAGATCTTGGCATGAAGACAAAAATGTTCTTTTGTTGCGTCTGGCTACCGTATGAGAAAACCCATGCTCATTCCGACTTCACCTAGCTTTGGATTATGCAAGCATGCCAAGTAACCGTCCGGCAAGGTAGTGTCCAGAGTGTCCTCAAGTGCATCAACTTGTTGGACTGCGGATCGCCACTTTTTAAATGTGTATGCGGAGAGGTGTTAGTCATCTTATTGCCTCTATGGCAGATACCTAGGCACGCAAGCCATTGTACCTTTTTGAGCCTCTCTATTGCGATCTTTTGTATGGATTTTGTCCACCACACTATGGAGGCGTATATTATTATGGGTCTTATCATCACTGTGGAGATCCAGTGGACGATATTTGGAGAGATTCCCCATGTCGTCGCCTTTCTTTCTCAACCTCGTATCTATCTTTCAACAGGTTTTCAGTAGGAAGAAAAAACTACCTATTTTTTAATACAATTATTTTAAGCAAAATGTGTGAATGTCATTTCATTAAAACTTACAACACAGATGGTTTTCAGGTGATTCAATGGTACATTAAATAACTTACTCCAGGTAAGATAGGTTTTTTCAGATACGAGGTTGCAGTATTAAGAATTCCAGTACAATCGTGATACTGTAAATGTGAGATACGAGGTTGTTGCTTTAAAACTAATAATAAAAGAACCAAGAAACTTTTTTATTTATTTATTTATATCAAAAGAAATGAACAATTTAGGAAAGAAAACGTTAAACAAATGTTTTGGAGCATCATTCTTCATGAGTCAGATGATCATAAAAGTGTGATAATCTTTTGGTAGAAGCTCCTTCAAACTCTGAAGATCATCCATTTTTCTTTTCGTGATTGGTAAGGGTTGATTGTAGAGTGGTTTAACTTCACCTGATGCAGTGCTGTCGAAACGTTGGGGCAACAATTTCCAATCATGGTCGAAGTTTACCTTGTAATCTGTTCCAAATTGCGTGTATTTGATTGCCCTGATGTTAACTACACAAGGTTCGCCAGATTTCTTCCCTGGTCGTATCGATTTGTAGTACTTGATTGCCGCTCCGTAATTAAGAAAGAACTCATGACTTAGGTAGCGTACTTGATATGGTCTTGCGGATCTTGCTTCTTTAATTATCCGTACGAAGTCGGCAGGAACGAAGAGCTCTTTGTTTTTTTTTTAATTTCAATCGTAGAGTGGACCGAATCACATGACATCTGGGTGTGTCCTACAGCTAAGTACTTCTGATAAATTTCAGCTTTATGTTTGATAGCAACATTTTGTAAAGCATTGGATAAAGTCACATTTCGATTTTGATAACAACAGCCGTCACTGAAGATAATAATTGGTTTGGTTTTATCTGCCAATCCTTCCAAAAAGTCGATGATGCATGATGAAAAAACATTTGAATCAACGCCACCCTCTCCCTCGTGCCACGCATAGCAAAGTACACTGCCATCTCTCTCGTTGTATATTGTAAATTGATGAACGCACAGCTTCAATTTAAAATATTGTGCACCAGCAGAGATCAAGGGAATATTTTGTACAGCCTGCAAATCTACAGTAAATAGTTGCACCTCGCCTTTTAAGCATCTTTCTTTGTCTGAATCCCTTTCCTGTCTTGCTCTTTCCTTTGCCTGAATGTGCGTCTGGTACTCTTCTGTTCCAATATTACCATTTTTAAATGCATAGCATAAATCACATTGGTCCTTTTTTGGTCTATATATGCCAAGATTCATATCATGCACGATTGTCAAAAAACATTTATATGAAGCTTTTTCTTCAGACGGGATGTTGTTGTCTTTCATGTAGACTTCGAAAGTTTTGTACAGTTCCATCCAAGTCGCATAATCTATATCAACGTATTGTTTACTTGATGGCATTTTAGGGACTGCATTCAAAAATGTTTTGATGTGTTCTATTTTGGTAATATTAATGGTTTTGAGTCTATTTACTGTGCGAGCTTTATTCATCATGCAGATTTCATTTTTAGCACTCTTGACCCAATTTAGAACTGACCATTCGCCTATACAAAGAGTATTCATAAACATCTTCTTACACACAGCTTTCATCTCACCACTAACTTTTAATTTATACTCCAGCGTATGCGATCTCTTACTTGGAATGCCCGTAGTTTGTTTTTCAACAGGCTTAAGTTCAACCATCGAATTGACATACAGTTTTCGTTGCTCCCAAGAAAGAACGTCCCAGAATGTATGAAAAATTTCATCTCTGTCCTTAACTGAAATTTCTTGACACTTTTTAGTTTTGCTATTAGCACATTTCGCTGAATTACATTTGGGTTTCATTACTCTCTCTCTCCGAACTTCCATTCCAATAATTCCCTCACCTCTCTTTCTTTTGACTGAAGTATACTGTTTTCCCTTTTGTCTCCTACGTTTCAATTGATTTCGCAACCATCTGTTTTTATTTCCTTGGCCTTTCTTGGCTTTTTTGTAAGTACATAAACCGCTAGTTTCATTTAGGGTCCTCAAAGACGTCTCCAGGTCGGTTGAATCGCTGGAACATTCGCTGTATTGGTAATCTGTACCGTCCGTCGAAGCAGAGAAGTCGCACTGAGAATCACCACTCCCGGAGCTTAAAGATGGAAGTTTTAGTTCACCAGTTGTTTCATCCAAAATACAATTATCGTCATTGACAACATCGATATTTGCCGGTTTTGCATCTTGAAAAACAAACTGGCCAGTCTTTTCATCTAAAACGACAATCTCTTCTTTCTCAATTATAATGTTTGTAGTTTCCAACGATCGCACTGAAGATGACAACAATTGATACAGAACATTTCATTTATGCCATTAGTACGAAAAATTTAGAAATAAGTACAACAGATACCTACCGGATGAGTTCCTTTTCGAGGTGGATGGTTCCTTTTCATCAGTGTTACCTCTCGCCAAATTCACTAACTCCGCACCTCTGCTCCACCTTTTCATCTTAAAGATATGCCTGTCTTTTTTTCAGTTTAGAAATTTCCCTGATAGTAAAAAACACTTACGTACCACCGTTTTACATATATTTTATGAAAATACGATCAAGACCTTCACAGAAAATCACATTAGCTTCACAAAACACTCTTATTACGGCGATTTTGACGACTGCACCACACACGTTAAGAATTTCAAATAAAATCAACGAAGCTTATGTAAACAAACCACTCTCATAACGGTAAATTTGACGGTTATACGATAACAATTTCAAAAAAATTGTGTCTCTTTTTAAATCTTCCTTTAAAAACGAGACAACAGTAATATCTTTGGTCTCTCGTGCAATGCATGAAGAGCGACAACCTCGTATCTTCGACTTTGGGTTATGATGAATGGTTGAAAACCTCGTAACTGCGAGTTACGAGCTTCTTGCAGTAAACAAGGACAAAGGAACTAAGATGAAAGGAAATTGCGTCGTTATTTGCGGCTACCTTGAGAATGCTATTGAGATAAGCGTTTGTTACACTTATGAGGCGTACATTGACGATTCCAAATCGGAAAAAATCAAAAAACTCAAATTTTGTAGATACGAGGTTGAGAAAGTAAGACGACGATGTTCTACATAGAGATCTGGTAGCTTTTGTAATTTTGTTGTTAATATGAGATTTCCGGTTCAGTTTTTTGTCTAAATTTCTTCTTTTGGTAAAAAGAACAATGTCGACCTTACTGGGATTTATGGAAAGATTTTCCCTGATGCAGCAGTCTAAGGCTGTATTAAAAGCGCTTTGCATTTGTAATGTGATTTCAATTGAATCTTTGCCCCTAGCAATGGTGACTATGTCATCAGTGTACCCAACTGTGGTGTAGCCTAAATTTCTCATTTTGTGGATCATGTCATCAACGACCAAAGATTACAGGAGGGGTGAAAGTACACCTCCCTTCATTGCGATCCCTGCCAGTTGGTACAGTTATGACACAAGGTAGTAACCAACAATGAGATGGCTGACAAATTTGTAAGAAAGGTGTATGTAATAAACTAAGGTAAGACTCGCGTATTTCACGGCGCCTCCATAATGTCTTATAGCTTTCTATGGATAGTATTGTATGGCCTGCCATTTTAATGAAGTGCTTTTATCTGTGACATTTGCCTTTGAAATAGTTAGTTACGAATGCCCCCCGTTAATTTTATGGCAGTCTATCTTTATTTCTTTCTATGAAAAGTCACAGATCGTAAGCTATGAAATATTAATCGTGGAGACACGGTGCTATGAATTCCTTCAATGACTCGGAGTCTTTACTTTACTTTTAAATTCATTTTTATTAATTATTAGCTTATATCAACTTACATACTAGACAAAAATGATTAAATCTAACTTAAAATTAACAGGATACTTATTCTAGATTATTGATCCTTATGCGGACGCCCTAAACTTAACTATATCTTATAATTATTGCCTTTCGGCCTAAAAACTATTTTACGAACTAATCTTACATATGTGTTCCTCGAGAAAATTAAATAAAACTCGGCATCATTATTTAAATTTTATATTTTTATATAAAACAAATTACCAACTACCTATTCTACTTACTTAAACTACCTAACATATTCTAACTATAATTAGGATTCTGAACACTCGTTGCCTTGCGCAACAAGTGGTCAAAATTCTAATTGCTTTCCGGGTGCCTGGCAGTCGTCAACGTGCACACGCGCCGCCGTGAGCCGACTGAAGCCTTACAGCGTCAGCCAACTCCCGGAAGCACCACCACACGTTGGCGAGCCCGGCCTCTCCCAAAAACGCCCTAGCTAACTTAATCTAACTTATAAGCTAAGAGGATGTTACCTAGAGTAACGCACCGTCCTGGGAGGGCATGTTGACCCCTCCCCCCTCAACAATCCACCAAAATTCGGCGAATTGCTTTTCCGTGTCGAATCTATCCCTCTCCGATATTGCGGTACTAAAACGGAGGAGCTCATGAGCATTGGCGACGTCCCCGTCATGGAGGAGCCGCTTATCTCTCGCGCTGCGGTAGCGATGGTATAAGACCGGAATACCATCCCTCGTCTGTACCAGCCCTTTTGCATCAATATGGATAAATGCCTCTGGCGGGATAAAGCCAGACCGGAGCGTACTCTCTATGTACATTTCATTGGGGTAGTAAGCCCCAAATATCAGACTATTGTCGCTGGCCATCGCCCTTGCAACGTGCCTTCGAGTGACCTTAATGAGGAAATTGTCAATCCTATTCAACTGAGCCCCATCGTATAGGACCTTGTTGGGATAGTATTTTATATAGTTGGATTCAGGCGTTCGGAACAACCGGAGACAGGTCCTAAGACATTGTCTCTCCAAAACCCGAATCTTTTCCATATAACTAGGCGCTATATTAAACCACAATGGACAACCATAAGCGATGATCGGCCTTATAAGGGCCACGTAGCAAATGACCTTCATTCTAGAGTCAAGTTGACTGCTATGAAACAGTCTCCTTGTCAGAGCATAAGCCTTCTTGGCCCCAGCAAGACAAGCAACTATATGTCTATCGAAATACAGATACTGGTCAAGCCAGATACCTAGATATCTAACTACGCTTCTGACCGCCAATGGCTGCCCATTTTGTCCAATAATGGCCAATTTCTTCCAGTTTTTTCTGGTATCCCTAGAGGCCCCAGCCAATGGAGTTCTGAACAAGATTGTTTCTGTCTTCTGAAAGTTGATTTTCAACTTCCAGTCGTCGCAATATCGCTTAATTTGATCGAAGTCACGCTGCAAAAGGATATTAATAACCTCGATTTTAGGACCTGATCTGTATGCCACCAAATCGTCGGCATACGCTATAGCATGTCTGAGTGAACCCACCAGATCACTCGTGTAAATGTTAAACAGGATCGGAGAATTGACCGCCCCCTGCTGTAAAAATGACTCGGAGTCGTTTCGCTGGATATGTCCAAAGCCTTGCTTTACATCAAGAGGGAGATGAGACGAATTCGTTAACACGGCAAAGGAGTTCACACACCAGAGCAGTACACCGGTCCGTAATTATGGTCTTTGATATATTGCAGCGATTCGATTTTGTACCCCAGCATGCAGAGTTGGCCGCCCAGTATAGCGTAGAGCGTGCCGAAATGTTTGTGGAAAAACTAATTGATGGTGGAAAAAACATTCAATATTATTATTTAATGAGTAAATATGAAACAATGCGAATACCGCGTCAGTAACAGCGGAAGAGCGGTATATCGCTACCACGCTTCTACCGGTAGCTGTACCATTACGGCACACAGCTCCTGTATGTAAGAACCTTAAAAACGAGCTCAAACACCACACACGGTCCCGGTAGCCGTCCAGCGTTGCGTATTCGTTTTGTGCTAAACATAGACGCACAAACTGAAGCAGTAATACCGCAATCGGTACTACGATATGTGAATACCGCCCAATGTGAACGGACAAGCGGTATAACGCTTCCGCGCTTCTATCAGTATCTGTACCGCTCTTGTATTGGAGCTTCTTAATTTGCGAAAGTTCAATCGAATGCCTTGCTGCCTTCAAATTGAACATTTTTGTTCCTGCCCTGTGCAGATTTTTTATTTCATCTGTACAATCTGCACGACGCCGACTTGATTTCTGATTTTAGAGAGGCTTACGAACGTACTAGATAACGATTGGCTTGCGTAAGTTCGATTGAAATTTTGCAGACGATTACGAAAACGCCCTACTTCTCACTTTGTCAGGTGTTAAACTGTCAAATGGAAATGGATAGATTGACATAAAATTCAATGCTTATCACAAATATGTAACTATATTATATTAAGTAACTTTTAGGATTTCGATCAATATTAAGGCCACTATGAGTCAAAATTAATATACCTAATGTAATATGACAGGGTATGCAAAGATAATAAATAATACGATTTAATTGTTTTTTATGTGATACCACACAATTTTTCCTGGTTTTAATTTTTGTTGAATTTTCGGGATAAATTGAAGGAAAAAGACAGACCAGCACCACAGAAGGAGTCTGATGATCGGTTGTGGCTAACCGTGAAACAGCGCTGTAACTCAAGCCGTCCACTTCACGTGGTAACGAATGTAAGATGGTTATTCATTCAAAACAACATAAAAAATAATAAATAAACTAACCAACGTGGAGCTAACGTAGATATTCAAGGAATAGTATGAAGATACTAGGAATATAAGCTCAATAAGACTATCTGCGTAAAGCTCGGCCATATTCAATACTAATAGCTGCGCTCAAATGTTAAAACTATACGAAACTCAATTTGCAAAGACGTCATTGCAGAGAATTCATTAGAATTATGAATACCCTAACGCACCACTTGAGAATGTGAAACTAATCTATTTGGAAAATAATAAAATGTAGCCCACGTAGTTGATAATGTGTTCATAGGTAGGTACTGATTTAAAAAAGCACTTGAATGCCCATCGTATCTGATCATATACTAATCGGCCAAAGTAAGCAAAAGCATTTGAAATAGGTAAAACCATTGGTTATAGTTTTTATGAGCTGTCAGTAAAGACTCAACTTAGCTAGTGACAACTTTGTGACAATAAAATATGCCGAAAACTCTGTCTTTAGTATTTGTAGTATTGTTCTTGCTATTTGCGCGGACTGGAGCTTTATTTGTTGTGAATAACGTGACTGTCTCTAGTGATATCCTGACGACAATACTATTCGATAAAATTAAATCTTATCCATTATTGACCGAAATTCGCGCACAATCCTCCGAGCCATACAGTACGGCCAAATGCACGTCAGCATTACAGCAGATAGTGAATCAGTTTCCCAGTTTAAGTGTCCTGCCATGTAAGTTAAAATTTTCAAATTAATGAATGCATTACTTCGTGGTTTTGATGGTTATATAGTTGGTTTTTTTATTTTTAAATGGTAAGGTGATACTTATACTTGGTGCAGGGAAATAAGTCCATGGGAAATAAATTCCGAAAACTCTGAGTGGTTTTAGTTCCTTTTCAATATGAAGTAAATTCTCACTGTCGACTAAGAACAAAATAAAATTAATGAGTCAAGTGGGTACTTTGAAATTTGTATTAACAAAAGAGAAATTAACTTTTAACTGAGACAGAGTAATATAGGTACCGTGACCTCGCACCTACTTCAAATCAAACAGTGACCCCTAGCAGGGGGATTGCAGGGGGGCAGCATGGCCCCCCATATGCATTCCACTGTTTATGGGATTAGTTACGAAATCGCGAGTAGATTCCATAAATAGTGTAATCCATATGTGGGGCATGCTGCCCCCCTGCAACCCCCCTGCATGGGGTCACTGTTTGATTTGGACTACGTGCGAGGTACGGTTTTGAAACTTTGGCTTTATGTCACCATGATAAGCTTAAGATTTTTCTTAAATAGTGTGATAACTAACTGCACTTTACAGTTTTTTGTCTAATTCTAAATGTTGGATGTTAGTTCCCTCTTCTTATTTTTGAATGTGTACTAAGTTCCCATAAAAAAATGGACTTAGTTCCCACTTTACATGGGAACTAAGTCCACTTCGCGAAAGTGGTTTTATTTCCAACTATGTGGGAACTAAGCCCCTCAGTGGACTTAGTTCCCGTGGACTTATTTCCCTGCACCCTAATACTTATACACAGAGTTAGATCCTGAAAAATTCTGTCCACCAAACACTAACGACTTTTCTTGTCATTGCATCTATGTTACTCTCATTTAAGTCTGAACGATAAGTTCATATTGACTACAGTTCCGTTCGCGTACTTTATGTGTAGAAAAATGAAAACTGTTAAATCTCCAAAATCGAGAGAGAATTGTCTCATTTCAAAGAAAAGTACGCGAACGCTTTTGCGTAAAAAAGATGAAAAACATCAAAGTTTGGCTTGAAAAGAAGTTTGCTGGCAAACTTATAGGATTTCATCATTTGGCAGTTTTCATTTTTTTACCAGCTGAAATTCTGTTGAAGAAAAACTAACGTAAGTACATTTTTCTTTCGTTCATCTTTTTATCATTTTCTCAGTACGCGAACGCGTTAGTGTAGTTTCGCACGAATTTTTATATAAATTAACGTTTGCATATTAGTACGCTAACGAACCAAATGTACGAGTATTTAGCGGCCAATTTGTTTTGAAAAATACACAAAACAACCAGCTTCCCCACCTTTTATCATTTAAAAATTGTAGTGATGCGCTCCGATAAATTTAGTATGTAACTTTAAATACATAGTAGTGACAAGAAAAAGTAATGTTTTTGTTTTAAAATTTGTTTATAACACAAAATACTATTTTTTTTTTGTTATTTCAATAATAGCTCGATATTTTGAGTTAGAATGAGACATTTGGTCACAGAAGAGCTATAAGAGATAGTAGACTTCGTTCCCTAAAGATCGCAAATGGGCGGTATCTAATCCTCCCTCAAAATTTTCTATCGGTAAATACCCAGGAATGATAGAATACAAAATTACGCCGTTATGTTTGTGAAAAGAAAATTGGCATGTTACTCGTGTGACGTTAGTCATGACCCGTGGTTGGATGCTTGTGTGTTTTTGTTATTAAAACCCTACCCTTTTTGTCGATGACATCTCTGGGAATGAACTATAATTTTACCGCTAAATTTTAGTAAAAGAAATACTGAAGTCTTCAATGAATTCGTATACACTCCTTCTTCTTCTTTTTTAACAATGAAGTTCTGATTAGATTGGCCTAATCATTGTCGTTAAATAATGCTGTTCTGTGTCGAATCGATCCTAGCGAGCATTTGAATGAAGCGCTGTCAACGCTGGACGTGATCTACGATTGATAAACGAGGTTGCTGTTTTTACGAAAAGGTGGAAGCTGACCTGTCTCCCTCAGTTAAGTACTAGGCTTCACATTGCAGCTATATAGGGAATCTAAATACCTTGGGACTATACTAGACAGCCGGTTCCGTTGAATCAAGCATATCGCGATGAAAGACATCAAATGCATTGTGGGCTTTCTGGCAGTGCAAGGGTGGCTCCGGCTCCGCTGAATCAAGCATATCGCGATGAAAGACATCAAAGGCATTGTGGGCTTTCTGGCAGTGCAAGGGTGGCTTTGGAAAAATATGGGGTTTGCCATTATCTGCGCAGCTACCGAAAAGCTGCATTTAAGGCCTTACCCAGCCCCATAAGCACCTATAAGAAAGTGATTAAACTAACAAACTATTCGAATTCAATAGGAAGACTGAACATACTTAGATTTGTCTGGGTTCCTTTTCATGCTGGATGAATTTTGCTCGTCAAGGCTCGATGGCAGTCTTCTTAGGACCTAAGCCTGTGAACATCTAAACTCATCATCACTGAAGCATTTTCTCTGTTTTCCAAAAAAAGTCAGGTTAATCATTATGGTAAAAGAACCAGTTTTTGAGTCTGAGTGTTCTCTCAGATGTACATACAAAACTGCCGACAAAAAAATCTTTATCAAACTCGAATTTCTTACATTATAACTATTAACGGGAATATGTAGGCCCCTTAAAGGGGCCTCTTTTAAAAAAAGTTAAAAGTTACTATATTCGATAATGTCGATGTAGAATGTAACAAAACAAAATGTTTTGTTTTCTTGTTTCGTTTGGTGTGCGTTGAAATAAAACAAAATTGAATTCGCGACTTGCTTTTAGTGTTGTTCAACATGTGGTCGGACTCAGACGATGAAATTGTCCCAATCTTACATACAATTTTTGAAGCAATTGAGGAAAAGGACGCAAATAGCAGAAAGTGGTGGGGGCCTCCATATAATCTAAATTGAAATGCTGAGGATGTGATTATAAACTTAATAGCAGAGTTAAGAACTTATCCTGAAAAATTTAATAATTTCACCAGAATGCGGATGCATAATATGATTAGGGAACGCGAAGGCTTGCTTCAGGAAATATATGTTGAGCGTGAAGCTATGGAATACGTACCTCAAGGAGAAACACATGAAAATAATAGTATTTAAAGTAATACTGTATATATATTCCTACACATTATGTAGGTACATTAATAAACATGTATAAAATTAAAATTCACAAACAAGCTAAGAAAAACCCCACCATCATTCGTCTTACGAAGGAATCAAAATTTTGTTTTGCAAAAAACAACAGGTCAGCTATCGGCAACGAAACAAGTTTTTTTTGTTTTGCTTTTGTTTTTATGTTTCGTTTCCTTTGGTGTGTGTTGCGTCATAAGAAAGTATGTAATTATCGACAACGACGCTGGGTCGAAACAGTATTTTCGACAACCACCACCGAAACACTTCGAAATAAAAACGTGTGTTTTGTTTCGTTTTCTTTGGTGTGTGTACTCTCATAAGAAACAATATTGTCTTGTTTCACGAAACAAAAAAACACGTTTTGCTTTATCCGGTGTGTTTTCAGCCTAAGAGTTAAAAAACCCAAATATAATTTTCACTTCAGCTAACATCTGCATACGCTTCTGAAGTCAACACGGCGCTGTGATCGCGGCAAAGGTTTTTGAATGGGGCGCAAATAAATATCCCATCGCAAAATGCTCTATGGGTAATTTATTACGAGGGCGGGTCAATAAGTCCGTGACTTTTTGAATTTCTGACCTCTTTACTGAAACGGCAACACTGCTCCTGTCAACAGGCATCTGTCAGTTGACTCCTGTCAAAATTTAAACTTGCTGCATCAGTTAGTTTGTGTTTGACAGCTATTTTTATCAGACTACTCACTAATTTGAGGAGAAAATGGAAAAAAGTGAATTTCTTGTGCTTATTAAGCATTATTTCTTGCGAAAAAAAAACATTACCGAGACCAAGGCTAAGCTTGAAAAATACTATGGGGACTCTGCACCATCGATTTCAATGGTAAAAAAGTGGTTTACTGAATTTCGTTGTGGCCGTACAAGCACTGAAGATGCCGAACGTCCTGGACGCCAAGTTGAGGTCTCTACACACGAAACAATCGAAAAAATTCACGATATGGTGTTGGCCGACCGAAGATTGAAAGTGCGAGAGATTGTGGAAGCCGTAGGGATCTCGCATGGCTCAGTGGTTTCAATTTTGAGTGATCACTTGGGCATGAGAAAGCTTTCCGCAAGATGGGTGCCGCGTTTGCTCACAGTCGACCACAAACGCAATCGTGTAACAACTTTACAGGAAGGTTTGGCGTTGTTTAATCGCAATATGGAGGAGTTTTTGCGCCGTTTTGTAACCGTGGACGAAACATGGATCCATCAGAACACACCAGAGACCAAACAACAGTCAAAACAGTGGGTTTCTAAGGGTGAATCGGCGCCAAAGAAGGCCAAGGTGGGTTTGTCAGCCAATAAAATTATGGCGACTGTTTTTTGGGATGCACGCGGGATAATCCACATTGACTACCTTCAAAAGGGAAGAACAATCAATGGGGAATATTATGCCAACTTATTGGACCGATTCAATGACGATTTGAAAAAAAACCGACCTCATTTGGCCAAGAAAAAAGTTCTTTTCCACCAAGACAATGCAAGGGTGCACACATGTGCAGTTGCCATGGCAAAAAACCATGAATTGGGCTATGAATTGCTCCCTCATCCACCCTATTCTCCAGATTTGGCTCCGAGCGACTACTTCTTGTTCCCAAACCTGAAGAAATGGCTTGGTGGAAAAAGATTTGACTCCAATGATGAAGTCATCTCGCAAATAAAGGCCTATTTTGAGGACCTCGACAAATCATTTTTTTTGGAAGGGATAAAAAAATTGGAGAAGCGTTGGACAAAGTTTATAGAGCTCAAGGGAGACTACGTTGAAAAATAAAATTTTTTTTTATCAAAAAATCTGTGTTTTATTCCAAAAGTCACGGACTTATTGACCCGCCCTCGTATTTCTCCAGTTTGGCGAGGTTTTTTCTTGCTGTTGTTTTTATTACGAAGTCGATAAGCTTCATTTACACACATACCCCAAATCGCCGTCATCATATTTTGCAGCTTGTATAATTTAATGAAAAGTACCAGTTTTAGTGTGAACAGATTTTTGCAAAGGGGTCCACGTTTATTGTTATTAACTTTCAAATGAATGAGCATTTTGAAATTCTAATTTGAAAACTCAAATATGGATTGTTTAACAATATTGTTGGGTAATAGAAAAATGCATAGACACTTGTGCCAACAACCTTGCCACGTCGAATCAATCGGTTCTCGTTAATCGATATGGAATTTCTCGAATTTTGGTGCCTTTTTGAGGTGGGAGAGGTCAGCATACCCTCCCAAGGCGGTCCGTTACTCTAGGTAACATTCTCTTAGTTTATAAGTTAGACTAAGATAGCTAGGGCGTTTCTGGAAGAGGTCGGGCTCGTCAACTTGTGGTGGTGCTTCCGGGAGAAAGTGGTTGGAGAATCTAGGTTCTAGGTCATGTATGGTTAAGGCCTAATATGTATGCATAGGCACGTGTGAGCCTTGTTAAGGCCTTTTAAACTTGATTGAATAATTTTCAGGCAACTATTAAGTAGATACTTTCCCAAGTTTTCTCGAGTATTTTTTTGGACTTTTTGCTAGCTTTAAATTTGGTTACTCTTACCTTGCTTGCGAACTATCGCTTTTGGTAGTTCGGCGTGTCTCGGTGTTTGGTTAAAGTCATTGTTTGACCGTCTTTTTTTTTTGCATTAACATGATGTAATTCGCAACAAATGGAATGCAAAGTACGTACATATAACGGACATTTCAATTCCAGTCAATACAATATTCTGTCAATTTGCATATCCGACACCGGTTAATTTACAACAAACTTCATATCATTTCGATAACGGAAGCAAGTCGATTCAGAAATCTGACAAATTGCGACAGCGTAAATTCGAAAATTTAATTATAATTAAAATGTTACGCTCAACGCGCCAAAAGACGAATCACTTAAAAAAACCGTTTTATTGAACAAATCATTGTAAATGAAAGTCGTATTCTTCGCAAAGTATGTATGTATGTATATATATAGATAAAGTCGTTTTGAACAATTCCTGTATTCAAAGTTTTCTGCCATGCCCACGTTTTAAGGGGCGTTTTTTTACTTGGTTTTTTTCAATAAAATCTTATGCTGAATAACAAAATATGTAGATCGTTCTTAACAATTCGCCCATACTTAGATTTCGCCCCACTTTATGAGGGATTGGAAAAGGAACAAGGTATCCAGCAGTTCGCCCAAGCGGACTGTAGCTTCTTCCTATGTTTAAGATTTATTTTCGAAAAGATTTTCCTACTCTCTCTGTAATCAGCTAATCGTCGCCTGAGAATTGTTTTGTTCCATATGCCATTGACACTTTTTCGAGAAAATCGCATTTAAAGGTTTGCGTACTTGGTACTCCGAAACTGTGTGATAGGATTTTTTTTTATTTTTTTAACTTGAAGTTAGTCTTATAAAGAGTTTACCTACCAATTTTCAAAGTGTTTTGCCAAACCGTTAACAAGCTACGTTAGTTAACGTAAAAGTCTCCTTTTTTGACTTATGTCCCACCTCCTACATTTTGAAACTGATTTTTTTGTCCATACACATGGAACACAAAAAAATGGATATGGCACAAAGCAATTCTCATACAAAATATCTGAAAGGCAAGAAAGCATGGAGTTGAATGCTCAAATTTTAAAAGAAAAATCGATTTCATCTTTTATATTAACAAAGTTTTTATTCAAAAAATACAATAAAATAAGAAAATTATTCAAAGTGAGTGAAAAATGTCAGTTCAAATCAGATCAGTAAACTACAGCTTCGAGTCATATGTTCTCCTCTCAGCTGCGAAATTTCAAATAGATAATCCTCTTGATTTCCTAGTGAATTTCGGGTTTTTAGTGAGAATTGTACCGTCAATGTTTGGCCTAATGTCGATTTGATCACAATTTGAACTCGTTTCATGTTATTCTTTCGATTTTTGTTGCATATATGTGAATATTTTATTATAAACTAAGAAATACGATATCTCATGCCAAACAAATAAATCATTTGGCATCAGTACAATTTGAATTTTCAAATTTGATACACTTTACTCACTTGCCCTATCTCTAAACTAGGTACAGGAAATCATGTGCTAAACTGATCTGTACAGCTTCATGGAACACAAATTGACAGAATGTAGAACACTTTGCGGCAAGATTTTTACTCATGGAACACCAAATCTTGTACTTTTCTGATTTTGTCTGTACTTATCCGTGCAGCTAAGGTTCATTACACACATCTATTGAAACCATATGTATTCAATAATTGACTACTCGTACGTCAGCAACTAGGTTTTGCGTTTGCAGCACTATTCATCACCGCACCGAATTCATATCTTCATCATATCGAATATCTACACAACTGTAATGGAGGTGAAACAAAATAACAATAAAATTTTGTTTGCGATCAGTGTCCCACATTCATAGCTTTTCTTTAACATAAGTACACGTAGGACAAACCAATTCTCAACTTTGTTAATATTTTCTGTATCTCTTGTCGCCGTGATATGCACGTGGAACAAAACAATTCTCACAAAAAAATTGCGAAAAATTATAGGGAAAGTTTGTCCCATACGCAAAAAAATGGTTTATTGCACAAAACAATTCTACACACTGTTGATTTTGGTGGATATGGCATAAAATCGATGGTCGATATCTCGGGATTGGAAAGACTTAGAGCAAATCGAATCACAGATTTAAACATAAAAACAAAAGCAAAACAAGCTTCGTTGCCGGTAGCTGACCTGTTGTTTTCTGCAAAACATTGTGGGGTTTTTCTTAATACTTTTTCAAAGACGCATGACTTGACCCTTTTCACCACGTGCAGTGGTACCTGATTTATTATACCCTATTCTAAGGGTATATTAATTTTGATGCATTGTGTGTAACTTTTTACTACGTGCACTGTGCAGTGGTAGGTACCTGATTTTCTTTTTAAAATAGGTTATGGCTGGTTTTCTGATTAATTTTGTTAATGATTACACCTAACCTAATTATGAACCTCTACAATAACCCTTCAGTCAAAAATATGAGAGTGTCCCTAGTCCCTACTCATTATATGGATATACTCTGGTTTACTCTGTGCGCAAATTTTAACAAATATGGACGGGACGTAGATGGAGAAAATTTGATTTTTTTAATTGAGGCAAGAAGCCCTATCTATAATTAAACATAGGGGCGGGCTACAGTCCGCTTGGGCGAACTGTTGGATACCCTATTCTTATTCCTATATCTCATAAGTGGGCGTGACAAAAATTTAAAGGATTTTATCGAAAAAACTAAGCTTTTGTAAATAAAAACGCTCCCTAGCTCAAACTTTGGTTTTTCAATAAAATTGTTTTATTTAATTGTGGGCGTGTCAGTAGGCGGATTTAAAAAAAAATTAAGTATGAGCATAAAGGGCACCTAGAGACTATATACTATAAATTTCAGCTCCCTAGCTCAAACTTTGGACTTTCAAAAATAAAAAAAAAATAATTGTGGGCGTGTCAGTTGGGGGATTTTGAAAATATTTACACATGAGCATAAAGGGCCCCTAGAGAGTATATATTAAAAATTTCAGCTCCCTAGCTCAAATTTTGGTTTTTCAAAAAAAATATTTTATTTAATTGTGGGCGTGTCAGTGGGCGGATTTTGAAAATTTTATGTCCCAAGCAGTTTTATGGGCCAAAGATCATATATAAAAAATTTCAGCTTTCTAGCTCAAAATTCAATTTTTCCCAAAATTTGTTTTATTTAATTGTGGGCGTGTCAGTGGGCAGATTTTGAAAATTTTATGTCCCAATCAGTTTTATGGGCCATAGATCATATATAAAAAATTTCAGCTCTCTAGCTCAAAATTCGATTTTTTCCAAAATTTTGTTTTTTTGAGTTTGTGTGCGTGTCTGTGGGCGGATTTCAAAAATTCTTAAACTTGATTATTTCGGGACCCTAGAGAGTATATGGTTAAAATTTCAGCTCTCTAGGTCCAGTTTAAAGGCCTAATTTTTGCCGACGGACGGACGGACGGACGGACGGACGGACATGGCTAGATCGACATTACTATCGATGCTGATCATAAATATAGTAACTTTTAGGGGTCTACGGGCAATATTAAGGTATGTTACAAACTATGCGTCAAAATTAATATACCCCTAGAATAGGGTATAAAAAGAGCTGACGAAATTACAATAGAATCCGTTCCTAACTCAAAAACGACAAAAGTGGCATATGGAACAAAACAATTCTCAGGCGACGTAATATTAGTAACTGCGATTTGTTTTTAATACCTAGTTAATGGTTTTTCGCAGAATTGGCCTGACGCTGATATTTTTTTACAGCTACCTCATCATTCCTCCGTATATGACACTAGATATAATTTGTCATTCCTCACTTATTTATATTTTCCATATTTTGCAACAGTTATAGACTCATGGGGAAAATTTCCATCAGGAATACTCTACGGCCATACAAATGACCTTGGAAACTTTAAACAATGCGTTAAAATTTCGAGAACATTGAATTCAGTAACTGGCACTGTGAAAGGACAATATTGCACCGCATCTGTCCCACTGAAAAATTTGCCAAGGATTAACATAGGTATATGCATACCTGATATATGCGCTCCCAGTTTGGTTGAACAAATCTTTGAAAGCAGTTTTCTGAAAGGAATTTCTATAAGTAAGTGCACAACAAACGAGAAGCCGGAAATTGATGCAGTTGCTGCCCTAGGCATGTAAGGATAATAATTTTTACTGTATATGTGTTTATTAAAAGTAATTTTTGAATTACATAGAGTAATATTCTCAATTTTTGGAGGACTGTTGGTACTTAGTACGGCATACGATGTTTACACGGAATATTCCAAAAGTGGTCATTTATTAAGGACACACTTGAACTTTGCACTAATTCATTTTATTTTCTAGAGCCTAAGGTACCGTTGCTGTTAGCGTTTTCTGTACTCACAAATGGAAGGAATTTGTTCAGAATCAATACGAAGAAGTCAATCAACACCATCGACTGTCTGTTAGGTATTCGCGTTCTTTCAACGGCTTGGGTGATATTGTGCCACAACTATTTAGTTTCCTTAGCGACAAACGCTATCAATCGCATGACTATTTACCAAGTACCTAAGTCTGTATTAAATAATTATAAAATTTAAATTTAATATTTGTATCTGTAGTGGCTTGGAACAGCATCTTCAATGCACGTCATTTCGGGAACTCTCTCGGTTGATACTTTCCTTTTTATTAGTGGTCTACTTGTGGCGTTCTTAGGAATGCGTGAACTGGATAAGAGGTATTGTTATTTTGTAAAATTTGAATACATATGACTGTGTATATATGTTACTAGGAAGGGAAAACTAAATGTTCCACTGATGTACTTCCATCGATACATACGACTTACGCCACCCGTTGCAGCTGTAGTTCTCTTCTACGTCAGTATTAATAAATACATTGGCTCCGGCCCATTCAGAGAGAGCATGATACAAAGGGTTGATGACTGTAAGACGACTTGGTGGTCTACATTATTATACGTTAATAACTATGTTAACCCAGACAAAGTTGTAAGTCGTAACTGATCAAATAACCTTTCTTTATTTTTAACTACAAATTTTACTTAACAGTGTATCTTACAATCTTGGTACCTGGGTGTAGATACTCAACTTTATTTTCTGTCACCTTTGGTGTTGATTCCCCTCTGGAAATGGGGAAGGAAATTCGCTCCAGCCTTAATCATATTGTCACTTTTATCAATTGGATGTGTTATTGCGACATTTTTTGCAGAAGGATACACCGGTATATTGTAAGTACTATTATAGTTAAAACTAAAAAAAAGCATAAAACCTTTGTTTTCTATAGATCTGACGGGGTTCAACAAAATCGGTTCACTTATATGCCAACTCACACTCGGTACTCCCCGTGGCTGGTTGGTATCGGACTTGGCTACTTTATGCACAGAAACAAAGATAGATCGATGCGCCCATCCGAGGTACTTATAGTGAACAATATTTGGATGCACATGTTAATTATACCATTTCTTTTAGTTAAACATTTTTCTTGGATGGTTTGTGTGCATTGTTGCTTTCCCGATTATAGTTTATGCACCTTCGTTTACAAGTACAGGCGGCAAGTTTGAAACAGTTCTTGCGGCTGCAATGTGCGAGTCTTTGAAACGTGTTTCCTGGGCAATCGCACTGTCATGGCTTGTTTTTGCTTGTCATTTTGGATTTGGCGGAATAATAAATTCATTTTTGTCTAATCCTTGGTGGCAGCCGCTGAGCCGATTGTCGTTTTCTATGTATTTAGTGCATTTTGCTGTTTTGACTATTAACTTTGGAATAATACAGACAGATTTATTCTTTTCAACCTACCAAGAGGTAAGGAGAATTATGAGGACAGCACATTAAGAGTTTTATAAAAAAAAACAATTTTTAATTTAGATACTTTCATTCTGGAGCACATATGGTATCACTGCTATGGTGGCTATTCTTTTGACATTGTCATTTGAATCGCCTGTACTTTTGATTGAGAAAGCTATTCTTGGTGGCTCAAAAGGCTCAGTGCCAAAAGTAAATGAACCCCCGACTACAAATGGTGATAAAATTGAGGCTACATCTACAGAGCCAACTGCAAAGTCTGCATAAATGTTGCTCGAAGTTTAAAACTACTTCACAAATTTGCTTTTCTTTTAGATATCCTACATCAAGTATCTATTGGTATAAATATTTTTTTTACACTTATAAAATGTTGTCTTTTTAAATGTGCGTGTGTTTAGTATTCTGTTCACCAATGCCCTATTTATTGTTTGGGAAGTCATCATGCAAAGAGTTCTAGTCAAAGAGCCAGCAACAAAAAGAGTTACGTCATTTCATTAAGTAAATATTTGGTATCATAGTCTATGTAAATAGAGTCTAGATAAATATTTATTGAAAGTTCTACCACTTATCCGCTGGTTGGGATACAAAGGGTTGAAATATATTGGAACAAAAATGTGATTTCATTAAAGCTGATTTTTGGTTGTATAACGCTAAATAATATATCATCTAACATATTAAAAGGGAAGACAGTTTGGTAAGTGGGGGATTAGGCAGACTGCTGGGAAGGTGGGAAGGGAAGAAAATGAGGGGTAGTGGAGTGTCTGGGGCGTTAAAATCATGAAAACCTCGGATTTCCGTTACAGCGAATGAAATTTTATAATTCAAAGTGGAATGTTTAGCTTATAATATATACAAAAAAGTTTACCTATTAAAAAATTGTGATCTCGATTAAAAAAATAATAATGATATATTTATAATTTTGATAGTTTAAATGATACAATACCTCATAATATTAGGTTGTAGAACATTTTTCTACACCAAAATTAAGTTAATTTATATATTCATATAGAGATAGTAATTAGGAAAAAGCAATAAATGAAGGAAAATGAAAGAAAAAAAAATTATCAAGAAATCATTTGTTTATTTAAACAATTTACATTTTTGTGTATTTAAGTATTTTTTTCAACTTCACTAATTTCAATGATTGGCGGAGTATTAAAACAAGTATTTTCGCTGCACTGTAGACATACTACACTGCAGTACAAGCCACTCTTTCGACATCCACAAGCAGCTATACAACCCTTTTTGCAGCTACAAAACAACATTTTGCAATAAATTATCTGGAGCTGGTGATTGATTCATTGTTATTGGGATAAGCATATTATTAAAATACTTCCAGCCCCAATTTTCAATGTCTACGCTTTCAATATCTACATTTCCTAACCATAACTGGATTTGTATTATACTCTTTTTAGGTGTTCAAAAAGCTGATGCAGCTGTAGGAGGTAATGATGGCAAAAGAACACATGTTTTTTTGGCTGTTCCTTTTACAAAGAAATTGAACCTCAATGAGTTCAAATTTTTAATTTACGGAAAAGGAGATACTGTTGACTCTACTGGCTACAAAGGCCTTGGGGTCTGTGGCGTTTGAGTTATCATGTGTAGCACGGATATATGAGCCTGGAAAGTGAACCTGAAATAAGTTTCTTATAGTATCCTCGGGTTTCGTCGTGTAGGTAACATCTGTTTCTTTTGTAATCGTACACGGATTGTATGCTATTTACCCAGAGCTTCATAGATACGCGTTGCGACTGGCATGTCTGCTATGTCTTCGGTGCATTTAGTCCATGTAGCTCATTTCGATCTTCTAAATTCTGAGTTATATATGCTGTGAGAGCGATTCTGTGATGGTCCCACAATTTTATTTCTTTGGCTCGATGAAGAGCTTTCTAACATTCTTCACGAGCTTAGCAAGTTGGTCCTTCCACCAGGAAACCTTACGTTTCTTCATACTGGTTTTACTGACACAACTACTATCGTAGGAGGCAGCACTTTGTTGAGCTGGAACGCTGCTTTATCCAGGTCTCACGTGGACTCACTTGACTTTTGAGAGGACAAGTCCTCGATGCATTTTCTACTCCGTCGACTTAGGATCGTAGTTATTCGAAGCCTGTGCCAGTTTGCCAGATATGCCAAACCTTTGGAAAACGGATACTATGTACGTAAATTGAGTCTCCGCCTGGATTTGCGTTGCGGAAGATGAACTTAATTTTTCACAGATAATGCAGCTATACTCGTTAGTTATACTACTGGTCACTGATTCATCCATTGTTAGAAAACTGTGATAGAAAATAACTGAATACATTAAATGATTAATTTATTACATTACGGCAGCTGCCGTTGCCGTTCTCCCCTCTCCACGTTCAACTATCTGTCCAAGGTCGTTATGACCCTTCATACGCTCCAAAATTTTAAGAAAATATTCTTTTATGTCTATTTAGGTATTATTCAACGTATAGAAACGAAAAAAAAAATATTTTAAATAAAATTACATGCTTAAGTATTCATTTTTTATAGTCAAAACACCCGGACACTCCACTAGGGGTAATTGCAACATTTCGTTAAGATTGGAACGAATGCTTAAATTTTCAAAATGAAATTATAATTGTGTAGGCAGACGAAAACTTCGAGCCGAACACCTTGGTAGACGCAATGATACAGTGCGGCCAATTGTTTTAATGAATAAATTTTATTAGTTTAATAAATGAAACAGGTGAGAAAGTGCTACCGTCTGAAATGAATGAAATTACCAAATTTTTGTAGAATAAAAAAATTGCCAGTACAAATATGCCAGAGAATCCATGACAATTCACGGAAAATTCCTGACAATTCATTGAAACATGAAATTTTTGTATGAATCGAGAACTTGTCAATTGTTGGTTATTTTCCGATAATTCTACAAAGTTGTCCAATTATTTATGAGGTAGAAATTCGACAATTACAAAGTAGTCAGTTAACAAATTGTAACCTGCTACTTGTCGCGATTGACAATTTTTATGAAACAGGGCCCTGGTCTTCCTACTTTATCTTCTGTGTGAGAACAATTTTAGTGCATATTCTGCTGCTAAGGCAAAATTGATATTTATTTCTTATCGCAGCCATTAACCTGTTTCCATCATCTTCATGAATGGTAACATCTAAACACAAACAATTATACTGCAGTATAATCCTGTAAGGGGAGATTCCTAAAGTTCCGAAGAACAAAAAATGATTTGGCCATCAATTTGGGTGACCTTTAATTTCGAGGTCTAACTACTATAAACGCTATAACTATTGTACAAATGGTTTTGTACGTTTTAGAAAGACAATTTAGTAGCACATACAAGCAACAAAAAAGTTATGGCTTCCTAAACTAAACTTATGAAAATAACTTTAAAATGTGATTTTCTGAAAATGTTTATGTACCTAATTTTTTTTTTCTTAAAATTTTTATCCTTGAAAAATTTGCTTAAAATTATGTCAAGCAACTTTTGTATGTGTAAAAACTATTTTTTGTCGGACCGAAATAGTCTGCAACAACACACTTTCTGTTGATCCTACGTAAAAAAGGCGCGTGACATAATGTTTAGGAAATTTGTCACGGATTATACTGCTTAACTGGGGCACACTGTAAACACATGTCTCACGCCTATTGAATAAAGTGTTTTAGGGAAATGAAAAGCTGCATTTGCTCGAACTTTTATCAAAGAATTTTTTTACTGATTTTTTTTCAAATGATATGACATTGAAATTATTTCATTGAATCGCAGTAAACAAGTAGTTAACTCGTTGCTATTTCGTTTTAAGAAAATTATTTTCCTTTCTTACGGTCGATCTAATAACTCTTGACAAGAAAATAAAATCTCGCAACAGTGTTTGTTGTCTTGTGTTTCTATGAGCAACAGTGTTTGTTGTCTTCTGTTTCTATTAGGAAGACGTTAATCCAGTGTCAAGGAACACAGCGCGGGCTTGTCAACAGTACCTTGAAATACCGTTTTTCATTGCATGCTTTGAGATGCTACTGGCTATGAGAAAGAACAGATAGGATAGAAGTTTTAATGCAGTTACAGGGGTGATTTTGGTTAGGGAGATTTTGTCTTCAATTAAAATCGATACTTGAACGCGCGACCTTCTAATCAGTAACTGAATTATCTGGGCGAAAAGTGGGTAAAAAAGACCAAACTAAATTGTGTTTTAGTTTCTAACTATAAATCTCATTATCAAAATCCAGAATTTATTGAACTCCCAGCGCATCCCTTAATTCCATGGACAGAGTGAAGTTTTGAAATTATACAAAACACTCAATTTGCTAAAAAAAAATATTTAGTTTTTAAGCTGCACCAAGACAGACAGTTTATATCCTGCGACAAATTATTTGTTATTATTCGTATTTGTAAGAGAAATAAAAAAAAGAGAAACCAATCTCTTTTTCATATAAAAAACATATTTTTATCAAAAAATATTTTGTTTGGCAAAACGCACCAGAACAGCACGAGGCAAAACGGACTACTAAATCGAACGTTTTAATTCGCCTTTTCAATTTAGTTTTCATTCCATATTTGTGTTCTTTGAAGATGGTTCGACCATACGTTCGAAAGACTTTGCGAACCAGTACATGGCTCAGTGGACCAGCAATCAAAAGGGTTGAAAGTAAGAATACGATTCCAAAAACTACCATTATTTGAACATTAAAAAAGGATATAATTCACAAGTTTATTTTACTTTTATATTTCTAATAAACTTTATTTATAAAAAATATAGTGCTATAAATTGTTTCTTTATTCTCTTAAAAAACGAAGGTTTTATTTCGCCCATTCATTTCGTTTTGCCCGATAGTGGCGGAATGGAATGACACCTTGTTTTCTCCAACCTCTACACCAAAAAGAGGATTTCTGCCTGGTAGTACAATGGATCGTTATCGAGTCTGATTGCTCTGTGATTGGGATTTCCTTCTTATAAAAAAAATAATGACCAAATTCGCGATCTTGCCAAAACTCTGAAGTTCTAGGAAGGATCAGGAAAGGTGTCAACACGGAAGGTACTATCTTCAACAGATCCATCCAACTTCTTGGATACGCGGCCGTTCTTAGCGTGCCGTGGTAGTGGCTTTTATGGCGATTGAAGAATAGCAAAATTGATTGGCCTTTTAAGTCAGCGAGGGCAAAACGAAGTACCTCTGAGGTAATAAGGGAGTTCGCTTACCTCGGAGTAAATAGGTATGTACTCCACAGATGACACCTTATTGGAGATCCGACGAAGAGTTACCCTAGGAAACCGTTGCTATTTCGGTTTAGGTAAACGAATGGGTTTAAAACTCCTCATCCGGCAGACGAAGTTTAAGCTTTACAAAACAATAATGCGGCCAGTTTTGCTTCATGACGCCGAGTGCTGGACGATAACCAGGAAAAGAGAGCTAATATCGGGTTCTTTCGAAAGAAAAATACTCTGTCGGATATTTGGGCCTAAGTGTGAAGAGCCCGAATGAAGAAGAAGATACAACCAAAAACTCGATCAGCTGTAGCAAGATGTAGATGTAATCCGAAAAGCTAAATCACGCCATAGGCTCGGCCACATCGATCGGATGGACAATAATGCTGCAGTGAAAAGGATCTTCGACTAACAGTTCCCAGGTTCCAGAAGACACGGAAGACTGAACCTGCGATTTAAAGACCAAGCCTTCGCGGATGCCACAGCGCTTGGTCTCGACCACTGGAAGCAGCGTGCCCGGGATCGCAAGTGATCGCAGCTGCAGTGTCTCAGGCAGAGACTCCACGGATCGGGAGCCCGATAGTAAGTAAGTAGTGCTGTAAATGTAAAAACAACCCGTAGCTCGAATAGATGACAGCCGATTTCTTTTTTTTTTTGAAAATATTTATGCTGATACCATGGGTGGAGGGTGTCTTCTTGAATTATTTAATATTTTCTTGTAAAACGGATTACCTCTTAGAAGTTGAGTAAGTACCTACCTAATTTTTTTTTTTTTTTTTTTTTTTTTTTATAAAAAAGAAAGGAAATCCAAATCCCAGAGCACTTCAGACTCGGTAACGTTCCATTGTACTACCAGGCAGAAATCCTCCTTTTGGTGTAGAGGCATGTGATTGGGTGGCGTATGTTGTTGTTCCCCATGGGGATTGAACCTGCACCGCACGGGTCACAAGCCAACACACTAACCTCTACACCCTCGCCACCCAGTACCTATACTTAAAATTATGTACAATTTTTACTCAGCGATTTGGAATTTACGACTCAGTATGCTTTCAATTCGGCCAGATACTCACATTTGATTACTATTTCCTTCAACCAAACGCCTACCCACAAACAAATGTATATCTCCAATCTCGCTGCTAAATTAAAACCTACTCGTACCGTTATGATAATACCTCATTATCATTTACCGCACCTTTCGCCTTATTTTTTCGCTCACTCCCCTTCTTAAATATCCATTAAATCAAATGAAAAACCGCGACTTGAATTTAAATGCGTCCCCAGTTATAGAATCTGATGTTAAACAACAATCTCTTTCGAAAGAGCAAACACAGTCATATTGTATACAAGCCCTCTCGCACAACACGCAAACAAAAAATCCATCCCCTTGCATCAACAGAACCAGCAGCGCAAAAAAAAAAAGAAAAAACAAAAACGAATTCGTAAACAATTTATCGCGAAAAAATTCAATCGTAAACAACGCAATCAAAAATTCATTCAAACAAAGCATTAACGCGCTTATTCCCCATCCTCTCTCATCTCTTTTGGCAGCCATGTAGGATCAGTAGCAACTTACCCCCCCCCCCCCCGGCCAGTTAATACGCGAAACAATTCCAGTTACCACAAAATGTCTACATCCTGTAGCATCACTTTTTTATTCGCCAATCTTTTCGAGTTCCGCGAGTGGTAATTTTCTTTTTCGCGTTTTTCACCCTCGCTTGCATGCGAGCATCCCTCGTTAGGTGAGGGAAGTAAATTGTTCGTTCTTCCACGGAGTCTGTCTCGATGCAATAAATTTAATTTGCACAATAGCGATGTTAGTCATTCCTTTTTTTTTTTAAGGCGAAGTGTAAGATATAGTTTGGCATCTTTATAGGTGCGGAGAGACACATTGTTGAATTGATTTTCAGTGCGTTCCGTCGTTATTTTCAATTTTCTTTATCAATCGTGGACGAGCAACTAAGAGAGTGTCATCTAATTCGAAATCGCATATTATATAGGGCAGACGCCTCATGGGGATTTCGAATACAGTATAGCATCATTAGAGGTCTTTCGGAACACGTTTCCCTATTGTAGAACGAGAATAAAGCAAATATTTCGAAACCACGAGACCTCGCTGAGGTAAATAGTATTCAAATGTTTGTTTGCTTCCGGATTTTGCAAAATCCTTGGGAACTTTTGCACATTTTTCTTGTTTTACTTTTGTATCTAGGTACTCCATTGCAGAAAGACTGCCAGGAGGGAGGAGATCCTCACTGGGAATTCAACACAGCCTACGGCTGATGAATTAAAGTTCGAGCTATGGCGTTCGTTCCACCTACAGAAAAGGAAATGCGGTGCAAAGTTCCCGCCCAATTCCCAAAAGGAAACAGATTTTACTCATTTTGTCGAGGTTTTGCTTCACCCTCCTTCACTTTTGGAATCATATTCTTTAATTTTTCCTGGATTCATGTGCGGCTTATTGTGGTGTACTCTTTTTTTCGCCAGCGAATGCGAAGAGGTTAAACGAATTCTTTCTTTTTTTAAGCCCACCTGTCATTCGCGGATATTTAATATTCCTCACTTAGAGTTTTGCAGGATTTATTATTTATTAGTAAAACTTTTTTGTGCATTTTTCCTGGGATTCTAAAAAAATTGTCTTTATAGGTACCTACTGTGCGGGAATAAATTTTTTAACATTTCCAGTCTGATGGTTATTTATGGTTAATTGTGGTTATGCAAGTCGCTAGAGAATGGCTATTTGAATAAACCACACGTTGCAGGTGGAAATAATTCAAAAAGGAAGTAGATGTAGATGAAGCTGGTGCATGCCCTTAGACTGTACCAAATACGAACCGATGGCAAATGTTACATTTAGGCAGGAAAAATAAACCACAAAAAATACTTAAATGCAAAAAAGAGTCGCTTAGAAACGCTCTGCTGTCTGCAAAAAAAAAAAAATCCATAATATGCTGTGCAGGTTTGTCATAGGCGGTGGACAGATGGTTGTTTGTTGACAGCATGTCCTCGTCAACTTATCTGTTTCGAAGAGACTACGTTCCGTTCAAAAGGCATAACGGCCAGTTGCTTGGATTTCTTATACAACCTCCGGAAGTTTCTTCGGTCGCGTGACTCATTAATTTTCTTTAGCTGGGAGACTGATTAGAGCCTCTTCCTTCTACGCTAGATCTTCTTATCCGCTCTCCATGCTCGGCACATCTCCTTGCTGATCTGGGGACAGATCTTGACGATAGCGGTCTTTTTTGCCTCTATAGATGTTGAAAAAGACGATACACCAGCCATGTGCAAGTTGTGCGGTCTCTTTTTGCATCTACAGATGTTGAAAAAGAGGATATTCTAAGCATGTGTAAAGGGGCCCATACATGGTCAATCGAATGACATCAATCACAAGAATGTGTTTGTGAAAATGTATCTGTATGAGTCACACACATTTGGTGAAGTCTGATTGACGAAAATCAAAGCAAGTTTGATTTTGCATGATGACCGTCATGCCGATTGATACGTGTAAGGGTTGGATTGACGTAATTACTTTATTGTGTTTTGTGTCGCGGAAGCGAAAACATGTGCGGAAAACTGAAGGACGATGAAGACCGAGCATTTGTATCGGAATTAATTGAAACGTAACGGTTATTACCGAGTTTATGGGATGTCAAAGGGAAAAATTATAGCGACCGAAACAAAAAAATGCAACAATATTAAGTTTTACTGCAAAAGTATAAAGAAAAGTATCCTGCTGCACAAAAAGCGGATGTCACCAGACAAATAAATACGTTGAGAACGAATTTTCGGCGCGAGCTAAAACGTTTAAATGAATTAAACAAAAGCGGATCCGCTGCTGATAATTTCAGTGAACCAACTCTTTGGTATTTTATGAAATCAGTTTCATTAAACACATCGAATATCCAAGAATATATTGCAAGAGCAATATATGAAATGCAATCGTCCGTTTCCTTCATCGCACATCCGTACACCACGAAAACTCACAAAAAAATAAAAATTTGACGTCAATCGATTGAACTGTGTAAGGGGTAGCGTCAATCCACACATGCACGATGCATGATGTCGAGCGATTGACCATGTAAGGGCCCCTTAAGTCATACGGTCTTTTCATTCAAATACCGTGTTCGTCAAACAAAGCCGGATCTGGTCACTCAAAGCAGTGGCGGAAATGAAACCCTGATTGGGTTAAAGATTGCAAAGTGACTCTAGGAGAGGCTATCGCCCAGCAACACTGTCTTCTCCTGACGGACATTTTTATGGCGGTTGGGACGAACAGAACTTAACAATCAAAAGTGTCAGCGAGAAGCAAATGGTATAGGCTGGACACAGAGAAAGGGGAAGCATTTATTGCAAATATCCAAAATTATCTCCATCACATCATCAACGAAGTTGAGGATGTAGAGTGCAAAACCCAAGATATGTGGAATTCCCTACAAGGATCTTGCTTGGAAAGAGCCAAGTCACTGCTAAGGGCTTTGAAGGACACTATCAACACGGCAAAGAAACATGGTGGTGGACAGATGAAGCTAAAACAGTGATAAGTGACACGAAAGCGGCATTCAATGGTTGGTCAAAGTGCTCCACTATAATGGAGATGAAAACGCTCGTCTCGAATACAGACTTTGCAAGAGGCTCGCAAAGAGAAAATGCGATCAAATTCAGGCAAAGTGTGTGGAGGACCTGTATCGGGACTTAGACGAAATTTCTTCTTCAGTTGCTGATAGAAGCCAGCTTGAACAGGGCCACAACCATTTTCAAAATACCCGCTCCGAGAAAGAGAAAGGCCCAGGAAATTCATTCGCCAAAGCTTATCAACAATAATGAAGGGCTACTTCTTTTGGAAGACGAACAAATACTACACAGGTGGCAGCAGTATTGCGAAGGACTTTTTAATGAACAGTTTCCTCGGATAAAATTTCTGAGAGCCGTTTCTAACAAAGAAGAAGTACACGACATTACTACCGAAGAAGTTAGGAAGGCGGTCAAACACTCAAAAAAAAAAACCAAAAGCAGTTGGGACCGGTGAAATACCCTCTGACTACTGGAAAAGATGGGAGACATCGGGTCCAAACGGCTCATGATTCTCATTTCCAAACTGATGAGAGGCGATCCAATGCCCATTGCCTAACCACTGAAGCGAAAGTTCTCTTTTTTCTTTGCACAAAGGAAAATGCGATACGCGAGACTGTGACAATTACCGTTCAATATGATGATGTCCCATACCATGAAGATCGTTGAGCGGGTATTCGATAGCCGAATGCGGAAAATAATACGGCTATCTGAATACCAGTGTGGGTTTGTCCCAGATAAATCCACCAACAGTGGCGGGAAAACCTAGCCATCTTCTGTGACTGGAAAAATACCCCCTTAGCTAAAGAAAAGGCACTTGGACACTTGAACAGCGTACAAAAATTATGAGGGCAAATTAACGGCAGCTGAGATAAAGATGCTTCGCATAATACCGGGAGAAACACGGATTGATCGAATAAGAAGTTGTAAGATTCCAGGAAAACTTCACGTCGAACAACCTATCTCGAAAAAAATGGAGCGCGAACGGCTCAGTTGGTACTGTTATATTCAAAGGAGAGATCCTACGAACCCTGTCAAAAGGCAATATCAATCAACGTTCCAATAAAATCGCAAAGGAGAGGCAGGACTTAAAACTCCTGCATCACTCAAATCCAGCAACACCAGCATTTGAATGGCCTCAGCGACGAAGTGATTCAAAATTGGGGGGCATGGCCGGTCCACAGGCGGACCAGTTGTGATGCAGTTCAGTGGGAGAGTTATGATCTCTTTTATGCTGATCATAGCCTTACCGTTATTAAGGGAGAAGAAAAAAGATGAGATAGATGCAGCTATCATCGATGATTTTTATTTAACGTGATCTGGGCCTTCTTCTTTTGAAAAGTTGAAAATTTTCCCTCGTTGCAAAATTCGGCGCAGGGACATAAGTCCCGAATTGATTTCGGGACTTATAACCCACTTAAGTGGGACATAAGTCCCAAATTTTTATCGTTGAAATTCGGGACACAAGTCCCGAATGAAACAAACAGTTGGAAATATTTTATATTTTATTAACGTTCATAAATTGATAGGTAAAAGAAAATTAACGAGACAAATTTGAAGAACCGTACCTACCTCGCACCTACTCCAAATCAAACACTGACCCCAAGCAGGGGGATTGCAGGGGGGCAGCATGCCCCCATATGCATTGCACTGTTTATGGGATTAGTTGCGAAATCGCAAGTAGATTCTATAAACAGTGCAGTTCCTATGGGGGGGGGGGGGGGGGGGGGCATGCTGTCCCTCTGCAACCCCCCCGCTTGATGTCATTGTTTGATTTGGAGTAGGTGCAAGGGCAAATTGTTGAAAACCAGCCCCAACAGAAAGAGAAATAACGCCAGTTTGGCCTTTTTGTGTAAGGGCTTATTTCACGGCACCGGTATAGTGGGACATAGGTTCCGAATTTATTTTTCTGGACTTATGTCTTCGAGACTGATGTCCCTGCGTCGTGAGAGAAGTGGCGCAGAGGTAATCGTGTTGGACTACTAAAAGTTAAGGTCTCGGTTCAAATCCCGCCGGGCCAAGTCACATCTAAAATGATTTTTTCCAATGGCCCACCTATTGCAAACGTCTGACAAACATCCAGGAGCATTATTTGCCATGCGAAGCTTCTCAAATTTGCCTCTCGGATTCGGCTTAAAATTGTAGGTCCCTTCCACAGAAGCAAATGGTTGGAGAAGCTTTGGATAAAGCCCTGCATAGGCCATTTATGCCTAATATTTATTTTTTATTTTTACTATACTATGCCATACATACGATACTAAAAACTTCGCCATCTATGTATTTTGCGTCATATATAAGTTGCCATATAAATTTGTTAAACATGCTTCTATGACACTTAATTGCCATATTAATTTGGAAAAATTTGGCATTTATATAGGTACAATACTATCTTAAGTAATGTATATGCTAGAGTAATACTAGCTTAAGTAATGTGTGATTTTTTCAAAAACAAAAAAACATTCCCTTTAACGTCGACTTTACTGACGTACACTGGTAAGGTAAGAGTGGTAAGAGGTACAAAATTTAACCTCTACAGTTCCTTTGTGCCCGTAGACAGAGATAGTATTTGCTTTGTTTGCATAGCAAAACAGTGTTATAACAATTTTAATAATAATGTTATGTTATTCAAAATGAAATAATTCAGAATAATAAATATAGAAACTTATGCGTTCACTTCTAGACTTTCTTTCAAGCGTTGCAAGTTCACAACCAACAACTCAACATGATCTGTCATATTTAATTAATTGAAACCAAAAAGTTACTTTGAATACCACAGCAAAAGTACGAAACAACGACCGGTAATAAGAAGACAAAGATAAATTTCATAATCCTAGCGATAATAAATCATAATTCTTCCCTTACTCGGTCTGAGGATCTCGTCGCTCATGTATTCGAGAGAAACACCTCCCCACAGAAAAGTTCACCCTAACCATGGCTAACCAATGTTCCACAACAACATGTGAATATGTTATTTGCTCTGGGAATTCGTAAAATCTCAACAGGTTCCCGCACTTTACCAAAAACATAGTGGGTATAGGGTAAGCTGAAGAAAACCTCAACCTTAAGACCGTCCAGCACATCCGTATTTCATTCCAACAGACGCATGCCACGCACATCCTTACTGAATGACAATGACATAAGAAGGAAATGCAAATTTTCCTCATAAACATGGGCGAGAATTTTCTGAATTCCAATTTCAACTTCCAAGAAAAATTATTATTCTCCGTGGTAAGGATCTCTTAGCTTGCAGTTAATTATGAATTGGTTTCTCCAAGTATGGAAGGGTTGTATGAATCGGCACCCCTTTTGTGTAGTGACATTTAATTTGCTCTTATTATGGAGATTAAGTGGCACCTTGCCGACTGCTCGTAAGTTGTTTGCCTGCTCATAAGTCATCCTTTTAGTGCTTGTTAATATTTATTCCACAATTTCATGAGCAAGAAATATCGGTAGCTACATAATATGAGAAAAAATTAATTCCCACAAGGATTTTATGGAAATGTGTACGCCTCTCACCATCGTGCCCGCAAAATCGAATAAAATCAATTGCCGAGGAATCCAATGTAAAATAGATGCAAGAAAGTGAATATTATGATCTTCCACTGCTAACGGTAAATATATATATTAGGACAAACAAACACAATAAACGATGGCATAGGGCATAAATGGCAAGCGCAACACCATGCTACAATGCCTATTCACAGACATGCATGCCATTTGGACAATGTTTTGCATAATTGAAACGTTACCAGGCCTTGTATGCAAATTGAATTATAACACTTCACGAGGATTGAGTCTGCGAGGACTACAGCCACTGCTGCCTACATGTCTTTGGGAGTTCCACTTACTGGTATTGGTATATGTTGCTATTGTGCCAGCACAATAGGCAAGAAACACCGACAATTCCCTGGACAAACATTTATTCAGATTATTTCCTTGTTTTTCCATCTCGCAGAGAGATGAAGACGTACGCTGAAGTCCTTTGGGTTACGTGGTGCGGTGGAGTATCCTACTCGTATCTTGGGTAATTCATACATGCATAATTTGCAATTCTTTTATGCACGTCCTATATGAACTAGCTGTTGTTTAGCTGCAACGCATACTGCCTTGCATAATGTGATGTGTAATTAATAATTGGAACTGGTCATCATAAGTCTGACGCTAAATGACATGATGGACCATATTTTCCACGTGAATGTTTTTATTTTTTCTCAATCTGGCCCTAAATATACCAATTTATCAACTTGCCATTACTTTTTCGAGAGGTGTAGGACATGACACTAACATCAATTTACATTCCATCTTTTATATGCTATGTTTCCAACAAAAATTAATGCGTCTTTTGCAAAAAGAGATTAGAGAATCATTTTTAATGGTTTCCTCTTTTAGCTTCTCTCATACCTTCCCACACTGACTAGGTGCCAGTAGATCTGAAATTATAAGGGTTTCAACTGTGCCGATTGGTATTTTTTGGCACCTTGGACTATTTGGTTTTTTACATATTTGAGTATAAAAATCTATAAACACTTCACTTTGTTAAAAGTCCCTTCGGGTAGGGGCTAGAATTTACCCGAGGTAGGCATGCCTGTCGTAAGAGGCGACTAAAATCCAACCTCCGTATACCGAGCGTATAGTGTATACAAAAAATGCAATGAAAAAAACGAAACGATTAATTACCCCAGGTGGCAGTCCAGCTTTACTGGAAAATCCACCCTCTTCTGAGGTCGGCTCTACGGATTCTGGGGAGAGCCGCTTATTGCAATCCATTGACCCTTTTATTAAAAGTTCAAGGGTATCTCGATCACCTCCATCAAGATCGAATAACCCCGGGAAAAGAAGTCCGCCGGGAGCGCAAGCGCGTGAAAAACAGGACTCAGTGAAAAATACAAGTTTTGAGGAAGAAAATAAAGCACTCCGAATCAAGCTTAAGGAAATGGATCTACTCTATCAAGATCTTAAGAAAGAGATAGATCTGTTAAAAGAAGAAAATAAGGTCCTAAGGAACACTTATTTGCAGAAAGAACGCGAATGTACTCCTCCACGCCTAGCTAGTCCGGAATACCACACCGACGAAGAAGAGCTAGCACGCGAAACGAATCGGGTCCCTAAGAAAAGACCTACTAAAAAAAGGAGAGCTGGTTCTTCGCCCGAAGTCGAGTCCCCAAAAGAACAAAAGCGTAAAGTACCGCAAGAAAAACAACTCAAAGCGCAAATTCGCGCACCGCCTCCAATAAATGTCGTTGGTGTAACGGAGTATAATAAGTTGCACAGCCTCCTTAAAGGAACGTTAAAATCGAAATTTAAGGTCACATCTTTGAGGAATAATGCGTGGAAAATTAACGTTGATAACCACGAAGACTACCGGGCAATTTCCCACAAGTTAAATGCCGAGAAGTTCCAGTGGTATACTTTCGAAATAAAGTCTGAAAGGCCACATCGTGTTGTAGCAAGGGGACTCCACCCCTCATGCACCAAAGAAGAGGTTATTAACGACCTCCAAGCCAAAGGGTTTAAAATTCTTGATGCCGTTAATATCATCAAGAAGGAGAAGCAACAAACGGAAGAAGATAGGGATATCCTGGTAAGGCGTGGACTTCCGCTCTTTATGCTTACCTTCGATAGGTCTGATAACATCGAAGATATATACCGAATTAAATCTATAGTAAATATTGTGGTAAAAATCGAGCCTATGCGTAGAAATTCGAAAATAATTCCACAGTGCAAACGTTGCCAAGAATTTAATCATACGCAAATGTATTGCAAAAAAGAGCCGCGATGTGTGAAATGCGCCGGAAATCACTTTTCCCAAGACTGTAGAGGAAATAAACAATCCTCCGCTACCTGTGCTAATTGTAAGGGAAAGCACCCGGCAAATTATAGAGGTTGTGAAGTAGCTAAGGAGTTGCAAAAACGGAGAGATGCGTTCCTCAAGCCTCAAAATAGGAATACAAAACCGTTAGCCAAGCCGAAGTCTAAGACTGCCCAGGAGGTAGTAGGCAATACAAAACCTCCGGTTCAAGAGCGCAAAAATGTCAGAGAAAGAGAGACAACAGAAAAGCCCTCAACCTCTGTTGTCAAAAGAAACGCTATTGAAAAGTTACCATCAGGAAAGCCATCGAATAGTGGCCCTCGGACAGCCAGAGTGCAGACCTACGCTCAGGCCGCGGCATTCGAAGGAGCAAAAAACGTTGAAACTTCGCCGGACCCTGTTTCTCTCGTTTTCTCAGTTATTCTTGAGAAACTTGAAGAACAAAGTAAAATAAATAAAATTATTCTCGATCGGCTGGTTAAGCTCGAAAATAATTCATGGAAAACGCGCACTTCAAATACAACATGAATGAAAAACCAATGTTAAAAATATGCACTTGGAATGCAAACGGCTTTTGCAAAAACTTGACGTATTGGAAATATTCATACGTGAGAAAGATCTTGACATTTGCTTGATATCTGAAACTCACGCAAAAAAAGGATCGAATTTAAAAATAAAAGGATATAATGATTTCCACGCTTGTCACCCTTCGGGAAACGCGAGAGGTGGATCATCATTGTTTATTAAAGACTGCATTGAACAATACGAAGACCTGAAGATAGAGCTTGAAACTATGCAACTGTGCACGATTCGAGTAAAAAATAGTCAGCGTACTCTTAGAATTTCATCTATCTACTGTCCACCGCGTTCCGCGCTTGAAAAAAGTGATTACACGAACTTGCTTAAATCGCTCAAACCAAATTTCATTATTGGCGGCGATTTTAATGCGAAACACACGTTCTGGGGTTCTAGATACATCTCGCGAAAAGGTAGAATGCTCTATGGGGCAGGTATGGAGTACAGTTGCGATTTCCACTCGACGGGCAAACCGACCTACTGGCCAACTGATACTTCAAAAATACCTGATCTGATAGATTTTTTCGTCGTGAAAGGAATAACTACCAACCACATTAAAATTGAAGAGAGCTTTGATCTGTCATCTGATCATTCACCGGTTATTTTAACATTGAGCGTAAAACTAGCCAATAACCTAGAGCCAGCGAGATTAACTGGTAGATCAACTAACTGGGAAGGCCTTAGGAACGAAATTGAAGAGAATGTTGAACTGAGCGTTCCACTTACGACACCCTATGAACTTGAGGCTGAAGTTGATCGCTTCGTTGAGATCGTACAGCTCGCCTCCTGGAATAATACGCCTAATCCAAGAAAAACGCCGGCTAAATACGGCTTACGATATCCTCAAGAAATAAAAGAATTGGTCAACGAAAAAAGGAAGGCGCGTAAAAAATGGCAACAGAGTCGCGCTCCGCAACATAAAGCACATTTGAATTATTTGTGCAATTTGTTGAAGACAGCTATTAAGGATTTTAAAAATCGGGCGATAGGTTCCTACCTTGAAAATTTAACAGCGAAAAAAGATTCCAATTATTCACTTTGGAAAGCTATAAAAGGCACCAAAAGGCCTAAAATCCCCGCGCCGCCAATTAAAATAAATCAAAATGAATGGGCAAGGGAAGATAAGGAAAAAGCGGACGTTTTTGCCGCCCATCTAGAAGAAACCTTTAAACCGTACGATGGTCAAGCGGTCCACGACAATATTAATAGGACGGAATTACTACCTGACAATTTAACACTCACAAGTGCAACGCTAAGGGAACTAAAACTTGAAATCGAATGTCTAAAACCTAAGAAAGCTCCTGGTTATGATTTGATCACTGGAGAAGTTCTCAAAGTCCTACCAAGAAAAGCATTAATTAAGCTTCTTCAGATTATAAATGCGGCACTCAGACTAAAACACGTGCCGAGCCAATGGAAAGTTGCGGAGGTCATAATGGTTTTAAAACCAGGAAAACCGCCAAATGAAGTAAAATCATATAGACCAATTTCCCTCCTTCCAGTGATATTCAAAGTTTTCGAGAGAATACTATTAAGGCGAATACAACCGGTTATATAAGAAAATAATCTTGTCCCTGACCACCAGTTTGGGTTCAGAACCAAGCATTCGACGATTGACCAAGTGCATAGAATTACTGACGTAATCGAGAAAGCATTTGAAGAAAAAAAGATATGCTCAAGCGTATTCCTTGACGTCTCACAAGCCTTTGATAAGGTGTGGCACGACGGCTTAAAATTTAAATTACGACAAGTACTTCCCGTATGCCTATATGATATTCTAGAATCATATCTCGGGAATAGACTCTTCCGTGTTAGAAATGGGAACGAATACTCGGAGCTCAAAGAAATTTTGGCCGGCGTACCGCAAGGTAGCGTCCTCGGGCCGCTTCTCTATCTCTTATATACACGCGATATACCAAGAGAAGATGAAACTACCCTTGCTACGTTCGCCGACGACACCGCTATCCTTGCAGTAGGTAATACAATTGAAGAAACGACTGCAAAACTACAAATCGCACTGAATAAGGTAAATGAATGGACGAGGGACTGGCGGATCGCCCTCAACGAAACTAAATCTGTTCACGTGAATTTCACGTATAAGAAAACTAATGACTTGCCAATTTTCCTAAACATGTCCCGAATACCCTTTGCAAACGAGGCCAAATACCTGGGAATGACTCTCGACGCAAAGCTAAAATGGAGTTCGCACGTTAAAATGAAACGTAAAGAACTCGATATTAAATATAGAGAAATGTACTGGTTACTCGGAAAACATTCCCAGCTCAGTACCGAGAACAAACTGCTTTTATACAAGCAAGTGCTAAAGCCGGTGTGGACCTACGGTATACAACTTTGGGGTTGTACCAAGAAAACAAATGCCAATATTTTACAAACTTTTCAAAATAAAGCGCTTAGAGAAATTGTACAAGCACCATGGTATATTAGAAACGACGATATCCACAGGGATCTCGGAATTCCAACAATCGAAGCTGAAACTAGAAGCTTCGCGAGAAAGCATAGAAACCGACTAATCGGACATACCAACAATACAGTCCGACAAATCTTGGTTGGTTGGTTGGTTGAAAACGGCCCTCGGTGAGGATGCACTTAGACCAGAAGTAGGTCCATTGTGCTGCCGATGTGTAAGGTGGGTGGGTCACCCTCTTACTCAGGGAACCATTTGCTCCTTTGAATGAAGGAGCTAATCCTTGCTGTGCAGGCGTTGTTAAGATCGTTTAGATCATTGAAAAGGTATTCACCCAATGTAGCCTTCCTAATGTTGGCGAGTGCAGGACACGTGCAAAGGAAGTGACTGATGGTCTCCTCTTCTTCCTCGTCCCTACAGCTTCTACAGAAGTCATTGTAGGGGATGCCCAGCCTTTGGGCATGTCTTCCTATAGCACAGTGCCCGGTGAGGGCATTTACTAATTTCGAAAGGGTTCCTCTCTTATGCCTCAGAAGTCCGATGGACCTGGCTTTGTTAAATGTCGGCCAGAGTAGCCTTGCGGTGTTGCACTGGTCGAGTTGGTGCCAACGACGGTTGGCTTCGTTCACCGCATTGGTGTCTATGAGGTTTTTAGCATAAGACGTTGGCGTCTCGATGTCGGTGACGCTTATGCTATTTAAACCAGAAGAGCCTCGTCGGGCCAGTTCGTCAGCTTCACAATTCCCTGGTATGTCACAGTGACCCGGCACCCAGCAAAGGGTGAGGCTATACTGACCGGCTATCTCGTTAAGAGATGCACGGCAGTCTTTCACTGCCTTGGATCTTGTAGTGCTGGATGCAAGGGATTTGATGGCCGCCTGACTGTCGATGTATATTACAATATCTGATTTCGATATCGTATTAACCGACAGCCAGGCAGCGGCTTGGCGGACGGCGGTGACTTCGGTCTGAAAAACGCTGCAGTGTTCTGGAAGGTTAAAGGAGAGGTGAATGTCCAGGTCTTCAGAGAAGACTCCGGCACCGACTCCGTCCTCCGTTTTGGACCCATCCGTAAAAATTGACAGCGATTCGTGGTGTAGGACATGACGTTGTGTCCACTCGGTTCTGTCTGGGATTAGATGTTTGTAGCCCAGGTTGAAGTTGTATTCAGTGGGCAGGTGGTCGGTGACCTTAGGGAGATGTCGATACATCGATAGTACATTGGCATGTCCAGTGTGTTGCTCTTTCCATTGTTTGGAGCTTCTCAGTCTTATTGCTGAGCTGGCAGCCAATTGTTTGCCGACGATGTCGGTCGGAAGAAGGTGGAGCATGGCTTGGAGCGCCGCAGTGGGAGAGGTTCTCAGCGCACCGGTGATGCTGAGGCATGCAACTCGTTGAGTTTTGTCCAGCAAGGTTAGGTTGGACTTCTTCTCCAAGGCGGGCCACCAGACCAGTACTCCATAGAAGAGAATCGGTTTAACTACCGACATGTATAACCAGTGCATAATTTTTGGTTGTAGGCCCCACGTGGAGCCTACCGCCTTTTTGCAAATGTAAAGAGCAGCTAGGGATTTCCTGGCACGTTCGACTACATTTTCCCTCCAAAGTAGCTTGCGATCAAGCTTCAGGCCTAAATAGCTAGCGCTATTTGAGAGTGCCAGAGGAGTGCCTCTAATCTTCGGGGTGGTGAACTCAGGGAGTTTATGTCTTCGTGTGAACAGGACCAGCTCAGTCTTTGTTGGATTGACGGACAGGCCGCATCTTTCGGTCCAACCTGTCAGTATGTTGATAGCAGATTGCATGACATCGGCCAGCGTCTGCGGGTATTTGCCTGTTACAAGTATTGCGACATCGTCTGCATAGGCGATAACTTTACATCCAGTGTGTTCAATGTTCAGAAGGGCTTCGTTGAGCACTAGGTTCCACAGTAGCGGAGACAATACTCCCCCTTGGGGAGTGCCGCTGTGTGCACGTCGTTTGACAGTGCTACTTCCGAAGGATGCGGTTATTACCCTGCTTTTGAGCATGTATTCCACAAAGCAGCAGATTGAGTCGTCGATGTTGAGCCCGCGTAGGGCGTTGGTAATCGAATAGGTTTCAACGTTGTTGAAAGCTCCCTCTATGTCGAGAAATGTCACTAAGGCAAGTTCTTTGATAGATAGGGATTTTTCGACGTGGTAAACGATGGAGTGCAGGGCCGTTTCAACAGATTTACCTTTTTGGTAAGCGTGTTGTGATGTGGATAGCAAGTTGCTATCAATGGTGGCCTTGATGTGAAGATCTAGAATTCTTTCTAGAATCTTGAGGAGGAAGGATGTTAGGCTTATAGGTCTAAGGTCCTTCGGGGAAGTGTGCGATGTTTTTCCTGCCTTGGCTATGAATACCACTCTTACTTCAGTCCAGGCGGCCGGCATTGTTCCTAGCATCAAGCAGCCCCTCATAATACGGGACAGGTGCTGCCCCGTTATGCTGAGGCCCGCTTGAATTTGCGCCGGAAAAATGCCGTCTGGCCTCGGGGACTTGAATGGCTCAAAGCTGTTCACTGCCCATTTCAGTTTTTCCTCGCTTATGAGGTCCGGAGGTGATGGTAGGCGTGCAGCGTTTACCAGGGCAGGGTTTTCGCTAGGTATAGGCGTGCAGCCGGGGAAGTAGGTGTCCATAACCAGACCAAGCGATGCTTCATCTGATTCTGTCCATGATCCGTTGGGATTCATGAGGACACTTGGTATGGTTGGGTTTTTGGAAAGGACTTTGCGTAGCCTAGAGGATTGAGACGTATTGTCAATACTCTGACAGAAACTGCGCCAGGATCTACGCCTGGCCTTACGAACTTCCGCTTTGAAGCTCTAAAGGCTTGCTTTGTAGATATCCCAGTCCAGAGGTAGCCTCGTTGTTTTGGCTTTGTTGAATTGCTTCCTGCTTGTGTGGCGAAGCTTGTTAAGTGCTGCATTCCACCACGGTGGACGATTGTCTGCCTTCCTCGTAGTAATTGGACAGGATTCGTCGAATGCTACGTTTAAGGCGGAAGTTAGAACAGCGTTAAGCTCATCTAGTTCCAATTGTGTTTCTGGAGTCTTAGGCACACGATTGGACAGTTCAGCAGAGAGGATTTCATTGTGTTTACACCAGTCAGTTCTTCGACGATTGCGAAAAATTGCTGGTGAGGTGTTATGGCGTATTTCTAGTTCATATTCCAGATAGCGGTGATCGGAAAAAGAGTGGCTGTCAGATACTGTCCACTTAGAAATCGCAGGGTACAAGTTAATAGAGGCGAAGGTAACATCTAGTACCTCTTGTCGGGTTTTGGTTATAAAGGTGGGACTATGTCCCCTATTGCACACTATTAGGTCGGTGCCTACTAAGAATTCAAATAGGGACTCACCTCGGGGGTTAGTGTCGGTACTACCCCATAATTCGTGATGCGCATTTGTGTCGCATCCCAGCAAAATTTCTTCTCCTCTCTTCCTGGCTTCTTCTACCACTACTCTCACTCCCTCTGATGGAGCTGAGTTGGGGTCATCGTAGGGTAGGTATCCTGAAGCTAGCCAGATGTGGGCTTCTGCAGATTTTAGCAGTGTTACTGCCAGGTCATTCGTGCTGCGGTGAGGAAGAAAGGTTAAGTTTAGTGTAGATCTAGCGAGAATGCAAGCTCGAAAGTTACCTGCGTTCTTGGTGTGGTATAGCGTGTAGTGTGGGTCCCTCAGTCCCATGACGATGTCATTTCTAATCCAAGGTTCTTGGATGAGGGCGATGTCGAAGCCTCCTTCATTGAGTCGGAGTAGTAGGTTAGCGGATGCTAAGGTGGAGTGATGGAGGTTAATCTGTATCAGTTTCAGCAAATCTTGGATGAGAGCAATTTATTGCGCCGACTACAAAGAACGAAACCGTTCGACTTGGCAAGATAAGATTAACCGCGCCTAAATTGCGGAACATGCAGGATCTTTCATTGGAAAGTAACCTGTCAAAAGTTATTATTTCGTGATAGAAAAATTGCTTGATAAGTTATATCTTAGTTGCAGTATCCATCAATCTATCGAAGGGAGGTGTTTTTAGTCAGTAGAAATCTGACACTACTATGAGCACGCGCTTGCTATTCTCATAGTGTCTTTGGAAGATCTTCACCTACCCTCTTGCAAAAAAAAAAAAAAAAAAAAAAAAAAACTTTGTTAAAATTGTGTAGTAAAATTTAAAATTTGTTTACCTTAATTTTGGTCTTATAGAAAACGTAAATTAATTTACATCCCTATTACGGTTGTCAATTATCAATACGCTATTTGACATTTTTTGACGAAATTGATGAATTGGTATTATCGTTGTCAGCAATTAACATTTTTGAAGAACTGTGAACACTCTTCAGACCTTAGATCTATTGTGAATGGTTCAAATTGACAACCTTGGTATTATGATATAATAATAATAATAATAATAGATTTACTACGCACTATCTCTACATAAGTAGGATACTTTTCACCTGTCCTAGAAGGGACTAGGCTCTGGTGTTCAAGTTGTTGTAGTACTAGTTTATTTAGTACATTTGCACCATTTACAATATATAGTACATCGAGTTCCGAGGTTCATAAATAAATTACATTTCAGATTTCATTTTTAACAAAATTTATAACACCTCTTTTATGGTTGTTAAAATTATTTTTGATTATCAAATTTTCAGTCAATCACAAATTCCTTTTTTTGGTGAAAATTAAATTGAAGCAGAAAATACTTTGGAGCAAAGATTCGACGCGATGCTTCGAATCCGCTAAATTTGGCAGAACATGTGAATAAAAGATATTTTTTAATTACATTACAAAAATTTATTTGGCTCACTTTTAGACTTTAAACTCTCGAAAGAAGCCTTCCTTAATGTATTTTTAGACATCAACGACAAGTTAAAACCAACAAAAAGACAGCAATCCATCCCGAAAATACTAAAATTTGCAGCTGTCTTAAGATTCCTTGCTCAAGGAAGCTACAAGCTGAGTGTTGGGACCGATTGGCATGGCGCAACCAACAGTGTCGGTTGTTTTGAAAGAAATTTTAAATACGAGTATCTTGGAAACGAATATTTGTCCCAAATGGATAAAATTTAACTATTCACAAGAAGAAGAACGTCAGGCGAAGATATACTTTTTTTACAAGAGCAGTATTCCAAATGTTATTGGTGCTATAGACGGGACTCATATCAAAATGATTGATAAGATCTTAGACATGTGTACTACGTGTACTACGTGAATAAAGATCTTAGACATGTGTACTACGACAGAAAGGGATTCTATAGCATCAATACTATACTTGTAAGTTTTTCCTCATTTCAGTAGACTAACTTCTAGTTTTTTTTGAAGAGAAAAATTCGGGATCGTCGCACGAATGTATCCTCATTGAAAGCGAAATTAGAGGAGTGTCAGAATAATGAAATACATTGGCAACCCTAATTCATTATACACATCTATGTACTTCTATTACTCTTTTCATACATATTCATATTTGTTAACTTTCTAGTTTTTAGTTCAATAAAAGCGTTCATAACAATTAGACGGACTCCTCATTTAATTCCTTGTTTTTAGTTTTGACGTTTGGAACTCTGCTGAGCTAACAAAGGTTATGGGCCCAGTCCACGCGGAATTTTAAAATCGTTGTAATTTGGTTTTAGTTAATTTTGTCCACCTTACACGCAATAAATTATTAGTAGTTCAATATCTTAACAAGTACGCAAAAGCGGAAAATTAATTTAAAGAAAAAAAAAATGTCTGGTTCGGCGAGGCAAATCGATAAACTAGATGGTGATAATTTCACATCTTGGTCTGTCCAGATGAGAAGCTTGCTGATCACATTGGATTATTGGAGTGTTGTACAAGGTGGCGCAAAAATAACCTTCCGATGTTTTTTGGCTGTAATTTAAATTATTGCTCAAATAAATAGTCACCAATATTCCGCGTTCTGGAGCAGTGTAGCGTAACATTGTTTATTAACGTGTATTTCGCATGTGTTTACTACACAAATGTCAAAACAGAACTGACATTAGGGGAAATCGCAAAATTTATAGCATTTTTCTGATAGGAGGATTACTTTTGCGCCACCTTGTAGTTGAAAAAAATGAGCTTGGTATATCTGCTACGGAAAAAGCTGCATGGGACAGAATGGATGCCAAAGCATTGGCAATGATAACGCTTTGTGTAAAACCTTCGGAGTTAATACATCTAAAGGGATGTAACACGTCAAACGCAGCGTGGAAAAAATTAAATGAAACCTATAATGGAAAGGGACATGTCAGAAAGGTTAATTTATTTAAACAGTTGGTTCGATTCCAGTTTAAAGTTGGGCAAAAGTTCACCGGCCAAATAAACGATTTTTGCTCAATAGTCGATGCATTAACTGAAATTGATGTTCAGATTCCCGGAGATCTACTGAGCATTCTATTGTTGTGTAGTTTGCCAGATGAAATGGAAAATTTTGTTGTTGCCATAGAGACCCGCGATGACCTACCATCGGTAAGTCAATTAAAGATAAAAATCTTGGAGGAAGAACATCGTCGTGGAGAAAGGGTTGAATCAAACGAGCAAGTGTTTGCGGTAAAAAATCATAGAGAGCAGAGGAACAAAAACCATCAAGGTGGACAGCATGCATGGGGAAGCGATAAACGAGGCAGAAAAAATGTCAAATGCTATACTTGCGGGATGAGAGGGCATATAAAGTCGCAGTGCAGAAGTAAAAACAATAGTCAGGCGCATGCGGTAGTTCTCAGCGCATGTAATCGAAAAAAAATTACAACTACAACCAGTGGATTTTAGATAGCGGTGCATCCTCCCACATGTGCTGTGAAAAGAGGTTATTTTCGTCATTGACAGGCCATGCACAAAAGGTTTTTATGGCATCGGGTGATAAAGTTAAAGCTAACGGAGTAGGTAACGTGACATTAAAATCAGATTATGCTGACATTACATTGACCAACGTACTGTACGTACCAGAACTCAATTCTAATTTTTTATCAGTTAGCAAAATAATAAAAAATGGAAATCGTGTTCAGTTCACCGATAATAAGGCTTTTGTTAACACCAAGGAAAAAAAATTGATTTTTATAGCCTGTTTGCAGGATGGAATATACTCGATGAAGGTGAAGGCAGATAAGGAAAGCGTTTTAAGTGCCACTCAGGAAGATGCATCGATGATATGGCATAAACGTTTCGGTCACCTTAACATAGGAGATTTATATAAGTTGTCACAGAAAGAAATGGTTCGCGGTATGAGTATCAATAAGCCAAATGATTTTGCATGCGTCACATGTGCATTAATAATAATAATAACTATAATGCATTGTTTACTTCCAGTGTGAAGTCAGACTGATTGGTCTGAAGCTCTTGGCGAGCGAGTAGTCACTTCTGCCAATTTTTTGTATAAATGCCACTCTAACTGTACGCCAGGGTGTTGGCATGTATGCCAGTGCTAGGACAGCGGTGAAGATTTTCTTCATAGTCGGTAGCAACTGGTTTGTACACTGTTGCAGCATGGCTGGGTATATTCCGTCCGTACCAGGCGACTTGAAGCTGTCAAAAGACGCAAAGGCGTATTTAATGGCCTCGTCCGTCACCACGGCCTTCGCAATATACCAGCTACGCCGAGTTGTTTGTCTTGGCTCACTCATAGTCTCGGTAATCGGGGCTGGTTGTGACCCAGTTGTAATCTGGTTACCCGGAAAGTGAGACTCCAGCAGATAACTAATAGTTTCCGCTTTCGTCTCAGTGAAGGTGCCATCAAGTTTTCTAAGTGAGTCCAGTTTGGCTGGTTTGCCCTTTTTCAGAACTTTAACCAACCTACTAGTTTCACCCAGTGTTTCAATCTTTTCGCAGAAATTCCTATAAGAAGCACTTTTCGATACCCGAATTAGCCTCTTATATTCCTTCTGCTTCGATCGGTATAGATTCCAGTCTGTCTCCAAATCAGTCTTGAGTGACCTATTAAGAAGCTTTCTAGCTTCCCTTCGGATCCTTTGCAGTTCCGAGCTCCACCAGGGAACCGGCGTGCCAGGGGGTTTACTTACTGGGCACGTCAGTTCGAAACAGCTAGTAATGGCACTATTCAGGTTTTGAACAGCATCCTCTACCTTTTGTCTCGTCCTGAGTTTGGTTGGAGTTTTGAGAGTTTTTCCCATTTCCTCCCTGAAGCGTATCCAGTTGGTTTTTCTTGGATTCCTCCTCTCCTGCAAAGTTATGGCATCGCATTCGATTTGGAATTCGATATATCTATGATCTGAGAGGGATGCCTCCGAAGAGACCCTCCAGTTGGTAATCGCCTTAAAGTATCTATTTGATAAAGTCAGGTCGATCACCTTCTGTCTTCTTGAAGTCACAAATGTTGGTTGCGAGCCAACATTGTTGATAGTAAGATCAGATGATAATATGAATGATAGAATGATAGAATGATAGAATTTTACATAATAAAAAAGTACATAATAACAAAAAAAAATAATGGAAAAGCGGCCTCATTTGAAGAATAAACTGTTGAATACCCTATTCTTATCCCTATCCCTCATAAGTGGGCGTGACAAAAGTCTAAGTATGGTTGAATTGTTAAGAACGCTCTTCATATTTTGTTAAATGTATAACATTTAAAGGATTTAATGGAAAAAAAGAAGCTTTTGTAAAAAAACGCTCCCTAGCTCAAACTTTGGTTTTTCAATAAAATTGTTTTATTTAATTGTGGGCGGATTTTAGAAATTTTATCTCCCGAGCAGTTTTAGTTTTCAATAAATTTGTTTTTTTGAGCTTGTGGGCATGTCTGTGGGCGGATTTCATAAATTCTTATATAAACTTGATTATTTCGGGACTCTGGAGAGTACATGGTTTAAATTTCAGCTCTTTAGGTCCACTACGGGCAATATTAAGGTATGTTACAAACTATGAGTCAAAATTAATATACCCTTAGAATAGGGTATAAATATATGAAATAAAAAACATACTTGAGATGCAAGTTGAGATTCATACCCTACGTAAATCGAAACAAGTGCCCTAATGCAAAAATTGCCAAAGATATGGGCATACACATAGATACTGCAGCTCAAATCCAAGATGTGTTAAATGTGCAGGAAGTCACCACACTAAAGAATGTTAGAAGAAAGAGGATGAACATCCTAAATGCTACAGAGGTTGTTTAGTCGCAAAAGAAATCCAACTTGCAAGGGACAAAAAGCAAAAGAAAACACAAAAAAACTCAAATAAGGATGAGCAAACAGTTAAAAAGGACTTGCAAAAGAGCCCACAGAAAGCAACGCCTAAAGACCAAGCGATAATCAAAAAAATCCCGAGACAAAAGACGGCTGGTCCAAAAATGACATATGCTCAGGCAGCATCAATAAATACTCAAATACCAGCAGATAAAACGGTAAAACGCAAACTGGAGCCAAACACTGGCATGGAAAACCTCATGAAACATATCCTAAACAGGATTGGCTCCATGGAAAAATCGAATAAAACGATATTAGATAGAACATTGTTATTAGAGAGACAAAACAGCAACAAAAGAGCTGTTACCAAAAGACAGACATGATGAATAAAATAAAAATTCTTGAATGGAATGCTAATGGTATCGAGAGTCGCAAGGATGAGATGCAAGTGACTCTTGACATACACTAGATAGATATATGTCTCATTTCACAGACGCACTTTAAATTGATTCCTGACTTCAAACTGCAAGGATATGAATTCTATCACTCCCCACATCCTTATAACTGTGCAAAAGGTGGGGCCGCAGTGTCAATAAAGAATACAATAAAACACCATATAGAAGCAAAATTCCAATTATGTGCCATCCAAGGAATTTCCATATGTGTAGAATCGAGCAGTGGACAAATATCTGTTGCAGCAGTATACTGCTCTCCTAGCTATAGACTAAAGAAAAATGATTTTAAAAGTCTTTTCGCATATTTCACAATAGATTAATCGCGGGAGGGGATTTTAACGCCAAAAATAAGTATTGGGGATTTAGATTAACTAATACTAGAGGCAGAGAACTATATGAAGCAATTAAAGGAGATGGCGCCAAATATCACTCAACGGGAAAACCTACCTATTGGCCAACAGATAGAAATAAAACCCCAGATCTTGTCGACTTCTTTCTATCAAAAAATATATCTTCAAATAAAATAATTCAAATAAAACTCTTAACACTTAGCGATAAAATAATAATAAAAGACCATAGCCCAAAACTAGTAAATAGACTGACTGATTGGAACTACTTCAGACAGAAGTTGGAAGAAAGTATCCAACTATCACCAGCTATTCAAACAGAAGATCAACTAGAAGAAGCAGTCCAAATATTGACGCGCAGAATACAAAAAGCTGCGTGGGCCGCTCCCAAACAACAAAAAAGATCAAACAAAACTCTTATCCTCCCGAAATATGTGAAATTATTATAGAAAAGAGGAAAGCTAGAAAACGCTGGCAACAGACAAGGGCGCCAAGCGACAAGACCACACTAAACAACTTAAATTATAAGCTCAGAAAATCTGTAAGAGAATTCAATAATGATTTTTTGAAAATTACCTCACAAGTCTTACAAATGATGCTAGTATCGACTACTCGCTCTGGAAGGCAACGAAGAAAATGAACAGGCCAATAGCTCACATTCCGCCAGTAAAAACCAAAGAAGGTAACTGGGCGAAAAGCAACCAAGAGAAAGCAAACACTTTCGCTGAGTATCTTGAAGACGTATTCAAACCTTATGAAGATAAAGGTTATCAAGGACTCGAAATAAGGTGCGAAGAAGATACACCTATTCGGCTGGTAACAGCTAAAGAACTTGCCAAAGCAATTAAAGAAAGCATAAATATAAAAAATGCCCCAGGGTTTGATTTAATTACAGGAGAAATTTTGAAGCAATTTCCACGAAAATGATTAAAAAAACTAGCGCAGATTATTAATGCTGCATTTAAATTAAGATACTCGTATGTGCCAAGCATGTGGAAAGTCGCGGAGGTAATAATGATACCTAAACCAGGCAAACCACCTAACGAAGTTACCTCATATCGCCCAATATCTATTCTACCAATGTTGTCCAAGTTATTCGAAAAAGTCCTGGTAAAACAAAAAATAATAAATGAAAAATCGCTAGTCCCAAATCACCAATTTGGATTTAGAAATAAGCACTCTACAATTGATCAGGTGCATAGAATCACAGATAGAATCGAAAAAGCATTTGAAGAGAAAAATGTGTGTTCTACAGTATTTCTTGATATAGCACAAGCTTTCGATAAAGTCTGGCACAAAGGACTGATACACAAACTACAAAAACAACTGCCGAAGCTGCGACCATTCTGGAGTCTTATATATCAGATAGATTCTTCAGAATTAAACAAGAGGCAGAGTACTCAACATTAAGAGAGATTAAAGCTGGTGTACCACAAGGCAGTGTGCTAGGTCTAGTTCTATACCTACTTTTCACTAGCGATCTTCCTGAAAGTGAAGAAACCACCATAGCTACTTTTGCAGATGACACAGCTGTCCTTGCTCTGGGAGCAACTGTCGAAATAGCAACAAAAAAGCTTCAAACAGCAATAAACAATATTTCAGAATGGACTAAGAAATGGCAGATTAGATTAAATGGCCTTAGTCAGTCCATATTAATTTTACGTATAAAAACGTACCACACATTCCAGTCTACATTAACAACAATGTAGTGGAATATTCAAACACAGCCAAATATCTAGGCATGACTCTAGACGCTAAACTGCGTTGGAAAGCGCACGTAAAGAAAAAAAAGAGGAGTTGAACATGCGATACAGTAAAATGTATTGGCTTATTGGGAGATTCTCATCCCTGTCTAACTACAACAAGTTATTGCTATACACGCAAGTTCTGAAACCAGTATGGACCTACGGGCTCCAGTTGTGGGCATGCACATGCCAAACAAATTTACAAACAATTCAGGTTTTCCAAAATAAAGTACTAAGGAACATAGTTAATGCACCTTGGTACATACGCAATGCCGATCTGCATAAAGATCTAAATGTTGAAATGGTTGCAGATGAAGTTAAGAAAGTTGCTCAAAGGCATAGAAGTAGACTTCTCAATCACGTAACCACAGAAATAACAGCACTATTAAATAATGACAATCCAATCAGGAGATTGAGACGGGTAAAACCTCTTGATCTATAAGAGTTAGCTAGGGCTAAGAAATCAGGTATTGATTTCAAACAAGAAAAAAGTTCAGAAATCCGACAAACGGCGGATTTATCTGTTAAATTCAACAAGTATGTAGTTCAAAAACAAATTGCCGATTAGTCGTCGACTAGGTGCAATCTCTTCGGGATGGCGAATGTCAGTCCCCCGGGAGTTTTTTTTAGATGTGTTAAAGCCTCTCACTATTGCAGAAGCATCCCTCGCGTACTAGCTCTGCAATTTGTGAATTTTTCAATTTGTGAATTTTTCAATTTTTTTTCGCCCAGCCATTTCTTTATATTTTCTGGAAACATTCGCAGTAATCCGGAGAATAGCGTGGTTGAGCGAGCATTTCATTTGCGCAATATGCTTTTGCTGTTGCTACTGCGTGCGAATAGGCTGGTGCATTGTCGTACAGCACTTTTTATACCCTATTCTAAGGGTATATTAATTTTGACTCATAGTTTGTAACATACCTTAATATTGCCCGTAGTGGACCTAAAGAGCTGAAATTTAAACCATGTACTCTCCAGAGTCCCGAAATAATCAAGTTTATATAAGAATTTATGAAATCCGCCCACAGACATGCCCACAAGCTCAAAAAAACAAATTTATTGAAAACTAAAACTGCTCGGGAGATAAAATTTCTAAAATCCGCCCACAATTAAATAAAACAATTTTATTGAAAAACCAAAGTTTGAGCTAGGGAGCGTTTTTTTACAAAAGCTTCTTTTTTTCCATTAAATCCTTTAAATGTTATACATTTAACAAAATATGAAGAGCGTTCTTAACAATTCAACCATACTTAGACTTTTGTCACGCCCACTTATGAGGGATAGGGATAAGAATAGGGTATTCAACAGTTTATTCTTCAAATGAGGCCGCTTTTCCATTATTTTTTTTTGTTATTATGTACTTTTTTATTATGTAAAATTCTATCATTCTATCATTCTATCATTCATATTATCATCTGATCTTACTATCAACAATGTTGGCTCGCAACCAACATTTGTGACTTCAAGAAGACAGAAGGTGATCGACCTGACTTTATCAAATAGATACTTTAAGGCGATTACCAACTGGAGGGTCTCTTCGGAGGCATCCCTCTCAGATCATAGATATATCGAATTCCAAATCGAATGCGATGCCATAACTTTGCAGGAGAGGAGGAATCCAAGAAAAACCAACTGGATACGCTTCAGGGAGGAAATGGGAAAAACTCTCAAAACTCCAACCAAACTCAGGACGAGACAAAAGGTAGAGGATGCTGTTCAAAACCTGAATAGTGCCATTACTAGCTGTTTCGAACTGACGTGCCCAGTAAGTAAACCCCCTGGCACGCCGGTTCCCTGGTGGAGCTCGGAACTGCAAAGGATCCGAAGGGAAGCTAGAAAGCTTCTTAATAGGTCACTCAAGACTGATTTGGAGACAGACTGGAATCTATACCGATCGAAGCAGAAGGAATATAAGAGGCTAATTCGGGTATCGAAAAGTGCTTCTTATAGGAATTTCTGCGAAAAGATTGAAACACTGGGTGAAACTAGTAGGTTGGTTAAAGTTCTGAAAAAGGGCAAACCAGCCAAACTGGACTCACTTAGAAAACTTGATGGCACCTTCACTGAGACGAAAGCGGAAACTATTAGTTATCTGCTGGAGTCTCACTTTCCGGGTAACCAGATTACAACTGGGTCACAACCAGCCCCGATTACCGAGACTATGAGTGAGCCAAGACAAACAACTCGAGGCCATTAAATACGCCTTTGCGTCTTTTGACAGCTTCAAGTCGCCTGGTACGGACGGAATATACCCAGCCATGCTGCAACAGTGTACAAACCAGTTGCTACCGACTATGAAGAAAATCTTCACCGCTGTCCTAGCACTGGCATACATTCCAACACCCTGGCGTACAGTTAGAGTGGCATTCATACCAAAAATTGGCAGAAGTGACTACTCGCTCGCCAAGAGCTTCAGACCAATCAGTCTGACTTCTTTCTTGCTGAAAAGCTTGGAAAGGCTGGTCGAGCTTCATGTGCGCAAAGGTGCTTTGCGATTGCACCCACTATCTCCGATGCAACATGCCTATCAACGCGGAAAATCCTGCGAGACTGCGCTCCAAAATCTAGCTGGTAGAATTGAAGGCGCGCTTGACAGAAAAGAATACGCGATCGGCATTTTCATCGATATTGAGGGTGCTTTTGACAATGCGACTTTTGATAGCATGTGCAGCTCCGCCAGACAACACGGAGTAGACGAACCATTGGTGTTGTGGATTAAAGCAATGCTAATGAATAGAACGTTGGTTGCGGATGCGGATTGTGGCCGCTATGTTATGGCGGGGGTAAACAGAGGCTGCCCGCAAGGCGGCGTCCTGTCTCCACTGCTGTGGTGTATGCTGGTCGACTCTCTGTTGAACGCACTCAACAGTTCTAATATTTACGCTCAGGCGTACGCGGATGATGTTGCCGTGCTTTCTGTTGGATCATGCCTAGCGACTGTATGCGCCAAGGCGCAGGCGGCCCTTGACGTGATCGACGAATGGTGCACTAGGAATGGGCTCTCGGTCAATCCTCTTAAAACTGAGGTTGTACTCTTTACGAGAAGGAAGCTGGTCGGGTTGACTCAGCCAGTGCTAAAAGGCGTCACAATCCAACTCTCCAATGAAGCAAAGTATCTGGGAGTCATCCTGGATAGCAAACTTCTTTGGTCCAAACATGTTGACCAGAAGACTGCCAAGGCGCTGTCTGTTTTCTGGCAGTGCAAAGGCATTTTCGGCAAGACATGGGGCTTATCACCGAAAAGAGTCCTATGGAATTGTACGGCTATGATAAGACCATTTATAGCATACGCATCGGTTGTTTGGTGGAATAAGCTTTCACGTAAATACGTCACTGCTGCTTTTGCCAAACTCCAAAGGCAGGTATGTCTCGGCTGCACGGGTGCCTTCCCCAGCACGCCTGGCTCCGGCCTAGATGCACTATTGAACCTTCCGCCCCTTGATGTTTACATCATGCGCTGTACAATCAAGGCTATCTCACGTCTTACAAGAGGTGGCTTTTGGTATAACTCGCACTGGAGTTTTGATGAACTTGCGCAACGGTTGTCCTTCGACTCCTGTCTTATGGATATGCCGTCTGATGCGATGACACCGGAACTTCGGCTACAGCGCAACTACGAGGTCGACTTTCCTCGCGTTCAGGACTGGCTCTGGCCGGACTCTGAACCTGGAAGGGAATGCAGTCGAATCTTCACGAATGGCTCCAAAACCGATCAAGGATCTGGTGCTGGTGTCTTCGTGGAGAGCGATAACGTTAGACTTTTCTTTCCGTTAGGCAAATATGCGTCAGTCTTCCAAACAGAGACTTATGCTATCCTAATGGCCATGGACTATGTTACGAAGAACAGGTGGAGGGGGCGAAGTATCTGCGTCTGTAGCGACAGTCAGGCTGCGCTTAAGGCCTTGCTCAAACCCTTAACTACCTCCAAAATAGTACGTGAATGCAAGATATCTCTGAATTCGGTCGGAAGGCTGAATTCACTTAAACTTGCCTGGGTCCCGGGTCATAACGGGATCACGGGAAATGAGATCTCCGATGAACTTGCTAGACAAGGCTCAGAAGGGGACTTCTCAGGACCTGAACCAGCGATCTGTCTGCCTGCGTCCTCGGTCAGGGCTTCGACGGTTGGGTTTCCTATGAACACAATCGCCGTTGGCATGACTCTCCAGGGTGCAGACAGACTAAGCAAATGCTCCCCGACGTCTGTGGGAAATCCGCGGCATTCTTGTTGTCTCTCAACAGAAAAGACTGCAGACAGACTACTGGCGTTCTTACGGGACACTACGCTTTTGCCAAACACCTTAAGGTGCTAGGCCTAAGCGACACCACCAACTGCGAAGCCTGTGGAGAAAGCGACGACACTGCGGAACATTTCGTCTGTGATTGTCCTGCTTTTGCTCGTATCAGGCGGCAGGTATTTGGTGCGGATATTGTGAGTGCTGTAAACCTAAGCTCATTATCATTGAAGCGCCTTCTCGTTTTTCTTAGAAAAACGAGTAAATTCCCACAGTAAAATGCCGTTGCCTGACTTTTCCGACAGACAGAACTTTTTTTCTTTTCTGGGGGCGAAACGACGTAAAAATTCACTTCAACGGCACTTGAAGTGGTCCAATCACCCGATTCTGTTTTTGATCAACTGTCAGCAAACGATGCATGCAAATTTTCCTGCCGAAATGGTCATGCAGGATACGAATTACGCTATCATTTGAAATGAATAGGTACAATTTCAGCTATCTTACGACCCTCTACTGGGCGATCGTCCAACACAACATCGTTTTTTTTCCCAATATGATGGATTTACCAAGCAAAAGTGGTGCGCCATCAAAACAAGAAATACACTTTTTTCCATTTTGAGAAAATAACACAAACAAAAGTTCTTTCAATCACTGTTTAAAGCTCAATTCTTTCCAGATCTATTTGAATTTTTTTGTCATTGCATGAAAAGAAACAAAAATTTCTAAATAAATCCTCCATGAGATCCGATTACCATCTTACATCAAAGTCACTGACTTTTCGACTCTACAATCATCTCAAACAACAAATCATTAATACACTTCGATAACAATTATTCAAACACTTTTAATTAAACTTGTAAACTAAATATTTTGGTGCAACTCGCTATATGTGCATATATGGATATTGATAGTTGTTCTGCAAAGGAAACTTCTTCCCATATCTTAGTCTAATTAAGCCGGTGAAGGAATGTATAGTAAGTAAATATTGCGTTCAAAATCTGAAATCAAAAAGAAAGTTATTTAATCGAAATCGAAGTACCCACGCACACCTGTACCTTTTGCTCAGTTACCCTCGACAAGTCCATCAAATTTCCTGCTGACATATAATATTCCGTTTGTGTTCCAACCAAAGCCATGGTAATCGTTTTTTGAAACTTAATCGAGTCTTTATACCAATCGCTAATATACAAAATTTTCCAAAATTCTTGCATCTGGAAATTCAAATTTAAATATATAGATACATACATTCATATTACATTTACACAATATTTCTGTTTTTTAGGTATGTAGCTGGTTAAGTAAGTTAATAAGAGAAATCATTATATTATATTCGATCTCGCGAAACAAAAATGCAGGTTTATACCCGTTAAATTTGTATTTATCAGAAGTCACCGCAATTATAGTTGAATTTTGACAGTTTAACAATGGCACCTATTGTTGGATGGCCAGCGTTTCCTTAGAATAAAACAAGAACTTGAACCCAATTAGCACTTATTGTGCCTTTTTGTTACCACGACTCGTGTGACCTATGTTGTAGTGGTTGTGGAAGATTTGATGTGTGGCTATATCCAACCTGTGGAGTTGAGAAAACGGATAAGATCTTGTATCCCTTTGCTCGATATAGCGCTAAGGTCGTCGAAGAATGGTTGATTCAGTGCCCGCAGTCTAGCTCTTGCTAGTGCCGGACATTCGCAGAGGAAATGGAAGAGAGTTTCTCTTTCGTTTACATTCCCGCAGCTTCGGCAGTGGGTGTTAAATGGGATACCCAGTTTGGCCGCATGGTCTCCAATTGGCCAGTGCCCGGTGATTATCGCCGTAATTCTGGAGACTTCGGGGCGGGTTCTGTTTAGAAGATCCCCTGTTCTTCCTTTGTCATAAATAGGCCACATCTTCCTCGATATGATGCAGTTAGTTAACATTCTCCATTGAAGATTGGCTTTCTGCAGGAATTGTGAGTGTATTTGTGTCTTGACCGCCCCTAGCGGAATGTGAACCCCTGCAGCGAGTGAACCGTCCAGAACTGAGCCCTGCCTGGCCAGCTCATCTGCACGCTCGTTTCCTGTTATGTTACTATGCCCTGGAACCTAGAGTAGTGTAACACTGAAACGTTCGTGTTTTGTTTGTACGATGTGTCACGCCCTACTTGCGTGCAGGCCTCTCGGATAGCCAGTAGTTCCGCCTGGAAAACGCTGGCAAAATCCGCCAGGCGAAGGGATATTGATATTTTTAGTGATTCCGAGTAGACACCGGCCCCCACACCACAGTTCATCTTAGAACCGTCGTCTATATGACCGTGTCGAAATCCTTCACTACTTCGTCCCTCTTCCAACAAGCTCTGGAAGGGAAGCTTACTTGGAAGCCTTTTGTGAAGTTTAGTTTGCGTGTGATGTAGTCGGTTAGAAACGTGGCCATGCCTTCTGGTAGCGAGTCCAGAATGCTGCTGTGGCCGTATGGCCTTGCAGTCCAGACCCCGATTCCCTGAGTCTTACCGCACTACATAGTGCGGTATCTTTTGTGTGTAGGTCAAGAGGCAAAAGGTGCAAGAGCACAGTGAGGGCGTCCGTTGGGGCAGACCTCAGTGGTGCACCCGTGGTGCCTATACAGGCTGTCCTTTGCAATCTTTTCAGTTTTGTGAGGTTGTAACCTTTACTCAACGCGGGCCACCATATTAGTGATCCATAGGTGAGGATTGGACGCACTTCTACTGTGTACATCCACAAGGTCATCTTTGGTTGAAGTCCCCACTTCTTTCCAAAGGTTCTGCTACAGGCATAGAAGGCAATACACGCCTTTCTCACTCTGTGTTCAATGTTATGTTTCCAGTTAAGTTTAGGATCGAGCGCGATACCCAGATACTTAGCGCTGGAGGATAGTGTAAGTGGTTGACCGTTTAGGCGGGGTAGGGTAAAATCGGGTATTTTGGTTTTGGTGGTGAACAGCATCAGTTCGGTTTTGCTCGGGTTAACGCCGAGGCCACACCTTGTAGCCCAGGTGCTTACCTTGTCTAGAGCATTCCCCATGATATCACTTATCACGGAGGGAAACTTCCCTGACACTACATAGTATCACTACGTCATCTGCATACGCGACAGCTTTGACCCTATCCCTGTCTAGTTTTACTAGAATTTTGTTCATAACCATTAGCCATAGTAGCGGAGAAATGACGGCACCCTGTGGCGTTCCTCTATGGCAAATTTGGTTAAGTGGCTGTTGCCTAGTGTTGCCTAAATAACTCTTGTTTCGAGCATAGAAGCTATCCATTTCCTAATAGATTCCTCTATGCCCAGTTCGACCAGAGATTCAAGAATAGCTTCCGTGTGTACGTTGTTGAAGGCTCCCTCTATATCCAAGAAGGAGGCTAGGGTGTATTCTTTGTAGTGTATGGATTTTTCGATAGTTCGCACTACCTCATGGAGAGCCGTTTCCGTGGATCTGCCTTTGAGATAGGTGTGCTGTAATTTGGAAAGCGATGTTTCTGGCAGAGGACTTCGCATATGGATGTCTAGGACACGCTCCAGGGTTTTGAGTATAAAGGAGGTTAGACTGATAGATCTGAAGTCCTTTGCGGATACGTGCCCGCGTTTACCCACCTTCGGTATAAACACCACCCTGGCGCGTCTCCAGGAGTGTGGTACGTGGTTTAGCAATAAACAGCTTCGGAAGATCGACTCAATAGGTACTAAGAGAAATTAAAGCTGATGCACCACAAGGCAGTGTACCAGTTCCAGTACTAATTTTTTATTTAGTAGCAATCTACCAGAAAGTATATATAAAGCTCAATTAGGACAAGATCAATTACATGCTATCAATAAACAAACAAACGTCTGTTCATGCCTACGACAAAACGTCAATCTTGATAGCTATGTTTTTGGGGTACTTAAGGAGTTCTGCCTTGGAGTAAACTCCACGAATGACACCTTAGTGGAGATCCGACGGAGAATTTCATAAGGAAACCTCTGCTTCTTCGGGTTGACACAACAAATGAGTTCGAAACTCCTCACTCGAAAGGCAAAATGCATGTTCTATCGATGCTTAATAATACAAGTCTTGTTTAATGGTGCCGAGTGATGGACGATAAGTAGGAAAGGGGAGCTAATATTGGGTTCTTTTGAAAGAAAAAATAATCCGGCCTTGATGGACCCAAGTTACCTCTTTCAACCTAATAGCTGATTTCCAGAGGCTTTTAACTATATAGTTGTAGTACGAGAAATTCACTGACACGATGGTGTTCGATAATACGATCATTGCGTAATTTTAAGGGTGAGTGGTAAGAAACAAGTCCAGTGTGTCGGCGGTTTGACTGCTAATATCCGTTATTTGTGACGGCTCATTTAAAACCTGAATTCGATTATTTACCTCAGCAAAGATTTGCACGTACCTTCTTTCGGTTGTTATCTGACCAGAATGTCGAGGCCAACTTGAACTGTGTCTATTGACATCGCCCGCAATGACGATTTCAGAATGAGGACAAAAGGTGGCTTCGAAGTTTAAACCCTTCTCAATTAGCCTGGCAGTGAGAAAGCCATATACTAATGGTAACGGAACTGCATATATGTAATTACAAATGTAGATGCAATGGTAGATTCTATCGCAAGAATGGTTACCTTTTGTCCTCATTCTGAAATCGCATTCCGTCCCACCTGATTACGAAGAGGTAGTTTCTTGATTTAGTTAAATCCCTCAATAATATGGTAAAGACCAAATGCAATATGAAAGCAGGCTATATTATGTCTAAGATTGGGATTAAGTAGATAAATTCAGGTAATAAGGTTATAAAATTATACATCTGTTATCTCTGTTCTGTTATTTGTTATCATATTTTAAACCAAATATAAAGGCATTAAGAGTATCAGGGACTTTACTTCAAAACATACTTTCATAGAAACAACAAATATGGGTAAAAGAAATTCATTAACCAAGGAGGATATAGGCCAAATTCGGGCTTACAAGGAGCAAGTCAAATCTATTCCTTTTATAGTAAGATTGGAAGAGGACATAACTGTTGATAGCTACCTTAAGGATCCTGAGAACTATGAAAAAAATGGACAAAAGGAATAATCGGAGCAACGACAAGTCAGGATGGACGGGGAATACTGAGAACCGCTTCAAATTCAAGACTATCCCTAAGTAAAATCAAAGCAGAAACTGGTTGTGAAGTTAGTAGATCAACTGTTTATCGCGTGATACAGCAGTCCAACCATATTGGACACCAACAAATGAAAAAGAAACCACCATTGAACGCAGCACGCAAAAGTCAGCGACTCGATTTTGCAATAAGTCACATCAAGTGGAGTGGCATACCGTTGTCTTTTCAGATAAAAAAAAAGTTTAATTTGGATGGACCTGATCGATATAAATATTATTTCCATGATTTGAGGAAGGATGAAATAACCTTGGAAAGAAAACATAGCAAGGGAGGTGGAGTAATGGTATGGGGAGCAGTAAGCGATTATGGAACTGCAAACCTTGATTTTCAAAGCTCTCCCTCATTTTTCCGAATTGTTTGGTGGACAACGATGGATTTTCCAACAAGGCAATGCACCGATACATACGGCAAGAATAACCTTGGATTCAGAGTCAAAATGTAGACCACCTGGCACGGCCGCCATATTCACCGCACCTGAACATCATAGAAAACGCGTGGGGAAGGTTTCAAAAAAGGTCTACTAAGCAGCAAAGCAATACTTCAACCCGGACGAATTTATTGAAGCCATAAAACAAGCCTGGTCCGAAATTTCTTTAATTTTGAATTTAATTAAAAACTATTGTTATTATCTTAATAAAACCCAAATTAATATATTCTAAGAAAAAATTATGTTGTTTTGTAACCTTTTAAGCAGGAGGTAGATTTAGTTAATGTTCGTTATCAGGTGAGACGAAAAAAAGGAGTAATTTTATGACCTGATTCGGAAGAGCATCATAAAAATTGAATTTATCAACCTAATCCCAATTTAACAACATAAACATTATATAGCCTTCTTTCATATTGCATTTGGGTTTTCCATATTGTCGAAGAATTTAAAAAATTTCGTAAAATTAAATCAAGAAAGTACCTGTTCGTAAACACCTGGATCGGAGTGTATAAATGACGAGGGATATGTTCTGGTATTACACTGCTAAGGTCTCAGGTTCAAATACCGCCGGGCCAAGTCACATCTAAAAAGTTTTTTTCCCACCTATTGCAAACGTTTGACAAACATCCAGGAGCATTATTTGCCATAAGAAGCTTCTCAAATTTGCCGTTCGGATTCGGCTTAAAATTGTAGGTCCCTTCCACACAAGCAAAGGGTTGGAGAAGCTTGGTTTTAAGCCCTGTATGGGCCGTTAATGCCTAATATATATTTTTTTATTTTTACTACACCATACATACGATACTAACAACTTCGCCATCTATATTGCGTCATATATAAGTTGTTATATAAATTTGTCAAACACGCTTCTATGACACTTGGTTGCCATATTAATTTGGCCATTAACTTATATCATCCGGAATAATTCGGTTTCAGAGCAGGCCACTCTACTCACCACTCATTCTAAGAATACAAAATTACGTCGAAACCAACTTACACTCAAAGCTTTTAACTGGCTTATGCTACTAGATATCGAAAATTCGTTCGACACAGTATGGCATGAAGGTGTTATCTACAAACTAATTCTATTTAACTTTCCGGTTCAACTTATCAAAATTGTAAGGAGCTTTCTACAAAACAGAAAATTTGTTGTGTACACTGGAACTGCAAAGTTTTCCGAGTACGATATCCCTTTTGGTGTTCCACGAGGTTCTGCACTCGGTCCTATCCTGTTTAACATTTTTATGTCTGATTTACCACGTCTTGCTCACAACACCGAAGTGGCCATGTTTTCAGATGACACTGCTCTTTATGCATCGAGTGTTTTTCCACAAGACGCACTTACAAGTTTGCACAGCTCACTGGATTCACTACTGAGCTACTTTACTAGGTGGAAAATAAAAGTTTATGCTGTAAACTCAACCTATAGCTTTTACTGATTAAGTAAAATTGGGTGATGTGCAATCTTAGTTTTTTAAGTATTATATAAGAGTTTTTTCTTGTAGTGTTTTCCCCTAATATATCTATTTATTATAAAATATGAAAATAATTCGTCATAAACATTGTACCCATATTGTAGATGTAAAGAACTATGTTCTTTATCCCTTCAACTAAATAATTATTTACTTTGTAAAACAACTTAATGCTGCAAATAAAATTGAATTAATTGTCATGATGTTAAACATACGAGTAATATAGCCTTCTTTCATATTGCATTTGGGTTTTTCGATATTACCCAAGGATTTAAAAAATTTCGCAAAATTAAATCAAGAAACTACCTTTTCGTAATGGAATCATGGAATCTTTACCAATGTAGAGGTCTAAATCGTTTTTGGTTATAACAATTATTTAAAAAAAAAACGACATTTTCACAATTTCAAAATGATCTGGCAGAGCATAAGCCGGAACCTTATGATCTTGGACTTACGTCATCAGGGAATCGTTCCCATCAACGTTGTGGTCGATTCCGGTTGTAACAATTATCTCAAAAACTGTTTTTGCGCAATTTTGAATTTGTCTGACACTGAGCTGGCCACACTGGAGTAGTCATGAACCTTCATATTTTTTATAACATCTCTTGTAACACGTATTATATGGTTATACCGAAATTTAAAAAAAAAAACAGTAATTTTTTGACAGTTTTTAAATCTGGCGCACGTGTGGATACACTTGACACGTCTTGGACCTACATTTTTGAAATTACACAAATTTTCCCTTTAAAAGGAGACTTGAAATAATTGGGTCTACCAATTCTGTCAATTTAGAAAAAAACGCGTTTCTTAACAGTCTATTACCCTAGAAAGCCGCGAGCGTTAGCTCGAGACTTTTGTGTAAGGCATAAGCATTACAGCTGGTGTCGGCTCTTGGTCTAAGAGTGCCGGCTAGTCTTGAAGGAGACGAACAGGGATCAACTTACTTCCGAAGATATAAACAAGTAGAAATTGTACTGGCCTAAATATTTTCTGTCACTTGCAGGACAAAAGATCTTTCAGGTCGAAGTGGCTTTTTCATTGTTTTGGCGAGAAGGAAGTATAAAAAAACAATCGCGGATTAATCAAAGCAAGGCAAAGAATCTACAGATATCGATTCAATAACTTCGTTCTTCACATATTGCTAAAAATAAATTAGGCGCCAACTCACAGTTGCTAACAAAAGCCCCTCGGTAGTTTTTTTTTTTAGATTGAGTTAAAGTCCCTCACTAATACACAAGAAGCATACCTCGCGTTTCGCCTCTACAATATTTTCGGATGAATTTTCCTTCATTTTTAATGGTCAGCCAAAAGTGGGGCTTTATTACAAAAATATTCCAGCACCAAAGGTTTTTTAATTTTCGACTTACCTCATCTGTAACTTTCTGTCCCGATTCACAGTACGTCATTAGTCCGAAAATCACTGAAGAAAAACCCAACATAATTGCGAAAAATTGTATGCTTCCAATTGGCAATTTGGCTATTTGCATAAGGGTCAGGCCAGCATTTGTGTAATTGTAAAAAAAATGAAGCAAATTCGATGTCATGTAGAGATCACGAACTTCGTTCAAGTAACTAAAATTAAATCGATCAAGTTTGTATTGCAAGCAGTTAATACAAATTATTCAACGGCTTACCTGCGGATCTCGTTCTGTTCCATGATGTGCGTTCGAAGTGCATTGTATTTGTCTTTCGGGCTTAAGTTTGATTGCACTAAATCTTTTCTCATTTGAACATTCAAATTTCGAAGAATAGCTGATGTCGTCAAAAGGATTCCAATAAAGAGCTGGGCAGATTGGATAATTCATAATTCATGTTTAAGCTTAAATGGACACTTGATGATGAAAATCGTAAATAATGAAAGATAACTTTGTTTAATAATTTAGTAAACTGTAACAGTCAGCAAAGCGAAAAAAACCGAAGAACATTTTTAGGTCATGCAACGATTTATACATACATACAAGTTAGGAACAGCCATTGGTGGGCCTAGGGTGAGGGTGCAGTGGCTCAGCGCATTGGACTACTTACCGAGAGACTCAGGTCAGAGGTCCAATAACACCGAACGTTTTTTGTACTACCCCAGCTCTTGGGAAAGTCTGACAAACATCCAGATTTTCATGTTATATGCTTTACAACAAAAACGCATGATCTTGCAATTCAATAGAATCACATGATATGATCTTAGGAACCAATAGGTTGTCATTTTATACCTGGATTTATGTTGACATACCAAAATTAAAATCAATAAAAAAGCTAGACATTATTAGACCAAATTTTATTCTATGATATGAGCGTCCCGAGCTTTTTTTCATTGCAGATATATTTTAACAGGAGACATTAGTAAAATGTACCGACAACCTTTAGTAGATCCGAGAGATAGAGCGATGCAACTGATTTTATGAAGATTACATCGTGGTCAGCCATTACAAATATTTTAACTCAATTCAATTCAATTCAATTCAATTCAATTCAATTATTATTATTAAAATATATAAATACATGGTACATTAAGATTTTTATCTTTTATAGTACTTAGAATCAATTTATACAGCAACTAAATGATTACAATAAGAAAAGAAGCAACTTAAAAACTAAATTACATTATTAAGTAAAATAAAGTGAGTAGAGAGAAAGATACGGAAAGACAAAGATGATAGTTTATAGTAGAAGGGAGAAATAGAGGAGGACAGCATTCTTAAAGCGATTTGAATTCGAGATTGCTCTTATATTTACCGGCAATGAGTTCCATAATTTAATTGCGTAGATGAAAAATAGACGGGATGAGTTCAAATATCGATAATAGGATGGAATAAGGCAAACGGTTCTGGGCGAACGCGAAAAATTAAGTTTGTCATATAAATAACTAGGAGTCTTATTGAATATAATATTATGTAAGCAAATACAATTTCTAGCGTCGATGTAGTGTTTAAGAGAGGTCCCGAGCAAGCTATTTGCATAATGTGAAACATGGTCATACCTACGTAGACCGTAAACATATCGTACTGCATCATTAAATGCCACTTGTAATTTACGCTGCGATAGGGAATCAATACTACAGTAAACAGTTTCAGCATATGTTATTAAAGGCAAAATTAATCTTATCACTAATTTTCGTCTAGTATCAGTGGGAGTAAAACTTGCAGTTATCCACAGTTTTCGAAGACATCCATAAATTCGTCTTATTACATAATTAGTATGTTCATATCCCGACAAGTTGTGATTGATTACACACCCTAGGTTTGTTACAGTTTTTACAATTTTAAGTTTACTACTAGATAGAAATATTTCGGGCAAGCTGCAAAGACGTGGTAATTTGTTAGATATAGGGATTACTTGGGATTTAGTCGGATTTAGAAGTAAACCATTAGCTTCAGACCATATCTGAATACTAGAAAGATTCTCATTTATCTTGTTAGTAAGCTCAATTAGATCCGCAATTGATCCTGCTAAGTAGAGTTGAACGTCGTCAGCATAAAGATGTATCGAAGAGTGGTGACAGACAGATGGCAAGTCATTTACGAACATGCAAAACAGAATTGGACCAAGAATTGATCCTTGTGGTACACCCTGCTTCACTGGTAGTAGTGCTGAGGAGGATTTAGAAGTAATAACCCTTTGAAGTCTATCACTTATAAAAACTTTTTAAGAGCCTTACTGCAGTGTTGCCAAAACGAAACATATTCTTTAATTTCCAACAAAGAATCTCATGGTTGACCTTGTCAAAGGCTTTAGAGAAATCAAGCAGGCAAAGGAGCGTAACATATCCTTTGTCAAAATGTTGCCATATGTCTTCTAATATATTGACCATAGCACTGGAACAACTGTGGTTAGCTCGGAAACCAGGTTGCCCTTCATAGAGTAAATTATGATAAGACAAGTGAAGGAGGATCTGTTTTGCTATTAATTTCTCTAAGACCTTTGACAAGCATGACAATATGCTGATTGGCCTAAAATCCGCAACGATGACAGGAGAAGTTTTTTTAGCAACGGGTATAACTCGAGCAATTTTCCAGGATTTGGGAAAAGTTGATGTTGTAATGCAGTGGTTTATAATGTGGGTCAAGTGGGATATAATGAAAGGTAGAATAATCTTGATAAAACGCAAAGATGTTCCGTCCTCACCAGTTGAGTTCGATTTTATTTGTGAGATACAATTTATGACATCGATTTCACTCACTGCAACTATTTCCAAGCCTCCCAATGAGTGTACGGATTGATTAGGATTGGCAAAATCAAAATTAATTTCATTACTGCTACCTCCAAGAAAATAATTATTTAATTGATCAGGATTGATTTCACAATTAGAGCAATTTTTCGCACTAGAAATACCAATCTCTCTAAGATTGCTCCAAAGCTTTTTTGAAGGTAGAGACGTATTTAGCTTAGAGGCATAATACATACTTTTAGCATTTCTTACTAAAACTGTCGAATGATTTCGCATCGCTTTGTAAGTAAGCCAATTAGAACTAGACGGATTTTGTTTCCATTTACTATAAAGCTTGTTGCGAGCTTTAATAGTATCCATAACGTCAGTTGTAAGCCATGGACAGCTTTTATTACGAATTTTTTACAGTTTTAGTTGGTACATGTTGGTTATAAAGCTCTGTAACCACTTCCTGGAAGTAAAACACTTTATCATCTGGATCAGAAATCAACCTACAGTTGCTCCAAGGGGCGGAAGAGGCGGCGACTTGCAATGCTCGCATATCAATAGAACGAAAATCCTTGAATTTAAAAGAAAAGGGAACTGCAGAGTGAGTAAAATTGATATTGTAAGTAAAAAATAGTAGGTCATGGTCAGAAACATAGTCAAATGAGAGCTGATCAAAATGAATAACCAACGAAGGTTCAGATACAATTGTTAGGTCAAGGAGGCTGGTACAGCAATCTTTAGCGAATCGCGTTGGGTACCTAGTATTAATTATTTCAAGTCCTAGGGAGGAGACAGAATCACGCATTTGAAATGCACGAGTCGTTTTTTAATAAATCCGCATTAAAATCCAAACAAACTAGAATATGTTCATATAGGGCAGAGAAATCAGAGAGTCCTGAGAAAAAAGCATGAGGAGAGCAATTTCTATTGGGAATATAGGCACAAGCTACTAGGCATTTGGTGCAACCATCAGCTACTTCCACAATTAAAAACTCCGTATCCAAATCAATCGATTTACTAACCATTCAACATTTAAGGGATGACTTTCAGTATATTGCTATACCACCACCCCATGTATCTGTTATTCTATCATTCCTTATAATCGAATAGTTTGGTAAATTATAGTGCGAATCAGATATATCTCTTTTGAACCATGTCTCACAAACACAAATAACATCAACACCAGAACCCGTAAATAAATACTTCAAATAATCTAACTTGTACTGATTAAGGCTACGTGCATTTAGATGACAAACTTTAAAACCATCACGACAATTCGAGAGTACATTAATCATAGTGCGCGTCGATTTTGTATCCACACTGTAAGAGGAACAAGAACTTCTCATTGCAGAAACACGCAAAAAATTAAATATACAAATAAAAACGAAAAGATCACTCAAAGGAACAAATAGCGAAAGATAGAAATAGCGAAGGAAATTAAATATTAAATCAGCAATAATTTATATATAAAATAAACAAGAGAAAATAATGAGCAGAAAAATACAAAAATACTCAACACCGTTACGTATGGTACAGCCTCGGTGTCCTATTTGGCTAAGAACTATGAACCATTATGAAATAAAATAAAAAAGGTTTGGCAGTCAAAATCAGTCCATGTACTGCTGGAGAAATATTTATGTTCATTATAAAACAAGGCTTATATCTTTTCAAATATGCGGATCGGAGTCGCCATTTACTTATAGGCCCTTTCGTTCATACAATTAATACAATTGCGCACATAAACATGGTTGGAGAAGCTAGGTTTAAAGGATTATATTAATTTGTTACCCAATCCTTTTTTTGGGCCTTCTCAAACTATTTGTGTGTCTAAGTCTAAGGCCAACATAAACACTTTTTAAATACCAAACATACCTAAAAGTGTCATTCTACTTAACTTACCATATCATATCCGATAGCTATAATCGTGTGCGAGAGGGCGCCCAGTGTCTCATAGATAATAAAGATCTCATAAGTCGGGCTCTTAAGCACATCCAATCCAAGGGTAAACATTGTTTTTATTGGAAGAGCTCGAGTATCCTGCAGCAGGCACGGTAAGCAAATAAATCCAATACAAGCGATACCAATCAAAAGCGCTCCAATTAACAAGAGTTGGTTGCAAATCTCCAACATTCTACCCACATTAGTCTTGTCCGGATATCGAAGTGACCACATTTCTAACCGTATTATAAACGCACGAATCTTTTTTTCATTGCGGCACAATACCGAAAATTTATATTGCATTGTACAATAAGCCACGGCAAAGGTTAGCCAAGATGCTAAATGATTGATGTCTCCCTCCTGGGCGTACAGATAGCAGCCACTCAGAACCCAGGCAATATAAAACCAGCCTAAGGTAAAGAAGACCTACAAAAGTTTCTGTAGAAATTAAATTTTCTAAAATTCCAAAAGTACTTACATTAAATCGACTAAAGTAGACATAATATGGCTCCAACCACAAAGGTCCCTTTCCGTTGTGCCATAATCCGCAAAATTTTAAAAAATTTGTTGCATATACGAAGAAGTCAGTGTCAAAGTGTTCTGCTGTTTTGTGGGCAAACATTTCTGATTAAGTGTACAAAATCTGTGATGAGCGGTATCCTTTTATAGAGACGATAGCAAGGACATTATTAGTGTGGTGAAGAAAAAGTTTTAATTGAGGACAAATTAAGAGTTTTTTTTTGTTAGGTAATAAGTTTTAATTTCGTTTTTTAATGAGTCGTCATTTGAAATTAAATTGGTTTCGGTGAAATTGTTGCGTAGATTACCTAAGTAAAGTAGGTATGTATTAAATCTAGTTATATTTTGTTTTAATAAGAATTTGAATCGCATGCGATAACGTGCCTACTTACATAACATGAGATTTTTTTCGTATACATAATTTTGTTATAGAAAACATTTGAATGCATAATTTCTTTCTGCCAAGGTAATCACAGATACTCCTTTCAAGTTTGACCAGAAAAAGCGTATAGGGCTGTGTGTGAACACCAAACATTTTTTTCGTCACACACACTACACGAGTGCAGTGCGGCTACTATAAGTTGCAGTAAGGTTCTTAGCCCGTCCCTTCACGGGCGTTGCATGGAAAAATATGACAAGAAAAAAAAAAAGAGTTGGGCGAAGGATTGGCAGTTAAAACGGAAACGTAGGACTTCTCTGCGAATTAGAAGAATATTCAAAAGCGGATTTTAAAATTTGTTTATGAATGGATAATTCGACATACCAAGCGCTCTTGGCATTATTAAAGCCTCTGATTGAAACAAGAGATACGCATTTGTATGAGAAATGTAATTTTCCACACGAAAGACTATCGCCAACTTTGCGGTTTTTGCATTTGGGCAAATTTTTGGGGATTTGAAATTCCTAACCGCTATTTCTGCAAGGTGTTATTTAACTCTTTTTCTGCCTCAATAAAAGTTGCATCCAAATCCAGTGCGGAAATTCCTTCATTCTTGGCCTAACCCTTAGTTGACGGACGGTACTTTTCGATACCCCTTTTTCAAATAATTATATCAAATACACCTAAACGTTTTTTATTTGTATGTAAATTTACTATATACACGGTGTCATAAAACATTGTTATAATAGCTTAACTATTTAGTAAATCAAATCTACTAAAATATGGAGACGGCTGAAAAGTACCGTCAGGTTCCAGAAGACCTAAGAGCTATATATTTTGAAATATGTATATATGTACGTATACACCTAAACGTTTATTTGTGCGACTGGTTTGTGTCTTAGGTTATACTCGTACCATTCAAAGAATGTATTTTGATCGACAAATTATATGTATAGCTGGGAGTGGGGATTCTATTTATCCGTTATGTTGACTGCATTCGACAACTTTTTTTTTCTACATGTATCGTATATATGTATGTATACACCTAAACGTTATTTGTGCGACTGGTTGGTATCGTAGGCTACCTTGCAAAGAATGTATTTTTGGGGTTCTATCTTACCGTTATTTTGTCTGTATTTGACAAATTGGCTCTTGCTAAAAAAATGATCCAGGTAATTTTAATTCAGTAAGTCGTTACGCATTGGGCGGTGTGAATAAAAACGAGTAGGACAAGTAAATACTTGAACATATCAAAATAACAAGTAAACTCCAAAATTGAAGTGAATAAAACAAGTATTTACTCTTACTCGCGAGTAAATACTTGAGAGGCTAGTAAAACCCGGAAAAATGCCAATTTTTGTGTGAATAAACGCAAGTAAATACTTCTGTAGCAAGTAAATATTCGTCTATTCGCAAGTCAACCCGACCCCAGACTTGCAGTCGTACTTGTACACGAAAGATGGCTGCATTTATGAACCTGCGTGGTGTGAAACGTTATAGAGACCGGCGTGATATAAGTCCCGATCTATCTAAGGGACTATTACGGTTTGAGAGCGAAAACGTAGATTTTCTCACTTCGCACTTTCTTGATGAAAACACTGATGCAAGGGGTGGAGGATTAACTGCACGGAAAAAGATGGAAATTTTTCTGAGATACGTTAGTGATCCAGGATTCCAAAGTGGTGTTGCCAACGACATGGGGGTTGAAAGAAGTACCGTCAGCAGAACATTTTCAAGTGTATTGGATAAAATAGTGTCGAAGTCTGAAGATTGGATTAAATTTCCACGCACTATTGAAGATATGGATCAGGCCAAGGCAGATTGGGCTTCGAAATTTCGCATTCCGACTGTCATTGGTGCTATAGATTGCACTCACGTGCATATTATGAAACCTTCGGAATTCGGCGACGAGTATGTGAACAGAAAAGGAAAAACATCAATAAACATTCAGATGACTTGTGACGCTAATGAAAAAATTACAAGTGTGGACGCTCAATGGCCAGGGAGTGTACATGATGGCAGGATTTGGCGAGTGAGTGGAATTCAGGACGTGGTGCGCCGATATGATGGTGATGTTTGTCTCCTTGGTGATAGCGGATATGGAATTACTCCTTGGTTACTGATTCCTTTTGACGAACCAAGAAATGCTCGTGAGCGGAATTACAATTCGACCCATGCTCAGGAAAGAGTAATAATTGAACAAGTTTTTGGCCAGATGAAACGTCGTTTTCCAATACTCTCGAGCCAAGTTAGAATAGCAGTCAAAAATGTTCCCAATTTAGTAATAAGTTGTGCAGTGCTTCACAATGTAGCAAAACATTTGAATGATCCTTGGGAAGTGGAAGACGGAATCGAAAATGGTGTGGCTGAAGAAAATGTACCTCTATATAATTTAGATCGGAATGAAGTTATAAATAGACGACGTGGTCAGCAAAAACGATTAGAAATTAGTAATAATCTGATGATGTAAATACACATTTTTCATGGTCATGCCATACCCGACAAACTGTGTACAGCTGTGTACGTGACGTATATTATATACTTATTTCATTTTTTATTTTTGTTTTTTATTTATTTTATTATTATTTTTATTTTTTATTTTATTTTTTTTAGAGAAAAGGAATATTTCAGGAAAGGAAACAGGATACAATTTATCTCAACAACACAAATTCTTTTAAGACATCGTCTTCTTCAACCACAACGCGTTGTTCAACGGACTCCGTTCGTCTGTGTTGTGCAGCTCTTAGGTTCAACTCCGTTATCATCAGTTGTTCACGTTCATCCTGAAGTCTTGTTAGCTTAATTTGTTCAAGTAATAATAAACGCTGCAGCTCACCAGTTGTCAACTTTGACGTCTCTTCAGTTTCAGCTGAGAGTTTCAATTTCTTATCTTTTTTCAACTTCGTCGCATCGCTCTTACGTATGCAAGTCACTGGTGTGATGGGCTGGTTTGATGCTAACATGTCAACGGGGTCATCTTCGTCTTCCCTATTCTCATTCTCCTCATTGAGTTCAGACGTAGAACTTGCTCCCAATCCAACGCATGAAGCCCCAGGTATTTTGCAATAAACTGGGTTCTCGTTTGAATCGCAAATTTTTAGGAAATCTGCCTCACATGACAACAATGTTATTGGTTTATTTCCAGTTGCGTTGACATCAGTTTTTTTCTTGACTGCGGTTTTCATATTGTTCAATAGCTTTTTTAACTGTCCAACACTAGTTTGCTTCCCAACGTTTTTCGAAAACTGGTCGGCTAAACATCCCCATGCCTTCTCTTTAGCAGATGCAACTTTAGGCAACATGGATTTATTTAGCACAACACTAAAGTCTTTCAATAACGCTACAAAAATAGTTCTATTGTCACAACCGGAAGTCACACTACTTTCATCCATACCTGCAAGAGGACAAAAACAAACGGGAACGACAACTGACTTGTGAGTAATGACGGGGAGTCAAGGTTAGTTTAGGCGAAAACAGAACGTTAGGCGAAAACAGAACAAGTCACAACAGGAAATGATGCGTAGTCTGTGTGGCGCTACAAGTATTTACTTGCCTTTTTTGTGAATTCAGTTGTCTCGTGAGTAAATACTTGCTAGTATACCTCGGGTTGACGAGTACACGGTCACAAGTAAACTCGACGCTTTATTCACATCGGTTTACTTGGAGTTTAAATACTCGTTACACTTTACTTGTAAGTAAATACTCGTCGTACTCGTTTTTATTCACACCGCCCATTGAGTATGCTTGTTAGATAAATTTATTAATTACACATGGTTATGACACCATAACATATTGGGATATTGGCTAATAGTTAGTGAATCTACTCCAATATCGAGACTGCTGAAAAGTACTGGCAGGTTCCAGAAGACCTAAGAGGTATATACAGTGACCGAAATAAGTATAAAGACACACTCAACTTCAATGCTCGGTTGGATTTAAGTACACAAATAATAGAAATTATAAGTTTATTTTATCGTAGATAGTAAGTTTATTTTATTCAGTAAATAATGAAACGAAAAAAGAAAATATTTATCACCACAAAGGCTAGTTTTTGAGGTTCACCTTTAGGGAATTCCAAAAACGTTTAATTTTCCTGCGAAATAAGTATAAAGACAGTCAATATTTAAAAGCATTTAAACACCGAATTTTTTGGTTGTACCTATCAACCTGAAAGTTAGTACTTTGTACAACCTCCTTGATTTTCAATAACTTGGAAAATTCTATTAGGCATAGAATTTATCAAGTTTTGTAGGACTTCTTCGGTGATCTCAGACCATGTCTGTGTTATTCCTCTTTTAAGCTCTTCCAGATTTCTGTACTGCTTCCCATTTGAATAAAGGTTTCTTGCCATAATACCCCACAAATTTTCGATGGGGTTAAGGTCAGGACTACACGAAGGCCATGGTAAACACTGAATTTGACTCCTTTCAAACCATTCGCGGACCGTACTGGCATTATGAATAGGAGCATTGTCCTGTTGAAAAATAAAATTTTCACCCGCTGGAATGTCTCCAAATGCATCCAAAGCATATTCCAACATCTCCCTGTATTTTTCACCATTCATTCTAGGTTGAACGAACATCAAGGGGATTTTACCATGAAAACCAAAGGCACCCCAAACCATCAAACTTCCGCCTCCAGAGTGCCGACTCATTTTTATTGCTTTTTCGTCCCTCAAATCACGCCAATAAAAGCTAAAACCGTCCGGACCATCCAAATTAAATTTCTTTTCATCACTAAAAATAACGGATTCCCACTCCCTGGTCCAAGCCATGTGACTTCTTGCAAATCTTAACCTTGCTTCTTTATGATGCTGTTGCAGGTTGGGTTTTTTCGTCATTTTCGTGTAACGAAGGTTATGATTTGCCTTCAACACTTGCTCCACTCTTCTTACCGTCACTGGGAGATCCAACTTGCGCTTTATCTGGCCAGCATTCAGCTTATTACGCCTTGCTTCGTGGTAAATCGTTTTTTTGTTGCGTGAGGTCAAGAGGCTTGGTCGACCAGATCTTCTTGCAGTGCTATAATTTTGGCCCAAATTTAAAAAATTACATACGACGGAAAGAGATCGTCCAATTTTCCTGGCAATGGATCGGTTGGATAAGCCGTGCTCCTTATGAGTCGTAATAATTGCCCTTTCTACTGTCGTCAAATGAGTTCCGCGAGGCATGGCTTAATAGTTTAATGATAACAATTTATTGATAACAATTTTTGTGCCAACAAGCGAAACAATTTACCTTTTATTGTTTTTCACTCTTTTTATTTAAAAAAAATTGCTATAAAATTGGAATACTTTTGGATAACCGAAGTGTCTTTATACTTATTTCGCAACTTTTTCACAATTTTTTTATTAGAAAAGACAAATCAGTCTCTTTCTAACACGATATGACCGATAACGGTACAATTTTTTTTTGGAGTTAAGAGAAAATTAATTCTCCAAACATTTATTGAACAATTTTGTTGCATATATTTAGGCGCTAAGCCTACAAGCCAAATTGAAGAGTTTGAGAATTACTGTCTTTATACTTATTTCGGCCACTGTATGTATGTATTTGTATACATGGTAATACGTTAATGTTTCTTATTGAAAAAAAAACTTAGGTGACTAGACAAAGTGAACGTTTGCGTCAGATTAATATTAAATGAATATTAGAGGTAGAGATTCGTGATGACAATGGTCTTATAACAGATAAAGAGGATTATGAAGAGGATAGTGAAGATAGTTTGGTGATGACCAGAAATGGCGATTTTGAAGTTCTTGCGGATTATGTTGTTTCTGTTGTAGCCGGAAGGCGGCAGTTCAGAGGTAGGTATGGAAAAGATGCTATAGATTCTAAAGTACATGTCTCATTGGCAAGTATGAGGGATCATAAGAAAAAGATTAAAAGATTGTATTTTTGATGATTTATAATAAATTTACACCACCCATATAAAAATTGCCGTGTAGGGCCTTGAAACTTCATACTGATGCTGAAAGGTATGATTTACAGATGTATTTTCAAAAAATTTCGGGGGGGGGGGTTCAAACCCCCTGTGATCCCCCTACTAGTAAAGCTAAAAGTCGAAAAAACATTGGCTTGTGGCACGATTCGATCAATAAGAAAAGGAGTTCCAGGAAATATAACCGCTGATAAATCGCTTCCAGATATCGGGATCTGGAATTGGAAGGTCAGTAAGGTTGTTCATTTTGCTAGCAACTTCCATGGGAGTGAAGCAACTAATGTCAAGCGCACCCAGAGGGATGGATCAAAGCTCGATATTTCTGAACCAAAAATAGTAAAAGATTACAACTTTTTAATGGGAGGTGTTGATCACTCCGATCGTTTACGGGCAGTGTATGGTGTTTACAAGATCAAAGAAATGATGGCAATGGATTTTCTGGGGTTTGTTGGATATAGATTTTGTAAATTCGTATATTATATATTGCGATATTCGTGAAAAAGTCAGCTTGTAGGAATATCGTCGATCTGTAGCTATGGGAATGATCACGTACCAGTCGTGCAAAAAAGGAAAATCGATCGACATACCTAGTAGCTGCTGGTATTTGTATGAAGCGTAGAGGGAACGATTTTTCTATATCAAAAGACGTAAGAATATCCAACCGCGGCTCTCATTGGCCAACATTTATTGAAACCAAAATTAGATGCGAAGTAGGTATGCAGCAAACGTGGTTTTCAATCCGGTCCATTTTCGATTTGTTCCCTATGCAAAGTTCATCTTCGCTGCAACTCCACGAAAAACTGTTTTGCAGAGTTCCATGAAGTTAAAATTGAATAAACATACATTTAAAGGTAATTAATACAAACGAACAACAACAGTTAATTAATAACAAAATTGTACAAACAAAATGTTGTTTGTAAATGGCTGCATCAAGAGCTGAACAAGCGTTTTGATCGTTTTTTTTCTTGCTTCATACTTCTCTCAGGTTTTTTCTCCATAATTTTATACTTTTTACTCTTCAATAGCTTCTGTTTTCACTTAAATATATTAAAAATTTCTGAAATTTTTTCATTCAATTTGTTTCTGACGTTGAAAAGAATTCGGCACTTCAAAAATAGATAGCTTCGCGAAGTGGTGTATTAGTGTTATACATTCGTATATAAAGGAAAACCAGAAGATAAAGAGAACGTTCATACTTTTCATATAGTGTCTGTTGTCTTTATTTATTAAACTCCTCTTATCACTCTAACATGTGTATATATACCGAATCTGCCCCTATCCCGAAATCTCAATTTCCCAATTTTTGTGTATCTCTCGCCTATAGAACGATCGCAGCGAAAGAAATTTTCTTTTAACGATGTCTATATTCGTTTTCTTTTTAGTTTTCCTTGAATTTCCTAAATAAAATTTCGATTTATCAATCATCGAAACTCGCAATCAGGCACAGGCATTTGTGATGATCCTTCCAAATGTACTGCTGAAAAGGAACTCAAGCAAGAGGAACAAAATTAAAAAAATTAGTCAATATGTGCGATTGTCAATCAGGGATGTTACGGAGCTTCGACTGCTAATCCGATATATCGGAACCGCAGGTTTGAATTGCACCCCCGAATACGGTTCCGGTTGCAATATAATCAATACGGAGGTTTCTCGGAGCACCCTCGGAGACGGCCGACGAACGAGAAAGAGTTATCGAGTTGATTGTATTCGACTGTCTTTTGACTGTTTTATTTGTTGACATCAGAAGATTGGCATTGACGAGGAATATAATAGAAAACATAGGGACGGGCTAAAGTCCGCTTGGGCAAACTGTTGGATACCCTATTCTTATTCCTATCCCTCATAAGTGGGCGTGACAAAAGTCTAAGTATGGTTAAATTGTTAAGAATTCTCTACATATTTTATTATATAACATTTAAAGGATTTTATGAAAAAAAAGAAGCTTTTGTAAAAAAAACGCTCCCTAGCTCAAACTTTAGTTTTTCAATAAAATTGTTTTATTTAATTGTGGGCGTGTCAGTAGGCGGATTTAAAAAAAAATAACACATGAGCATAAAGGGCTTCTAGAGAGTATATATTATAAATTTCATCTCCCTAGCTCAAGCTTTGGATTTAAAAAAAAAGTTTTTTTTTTAAATTGTGGGCGTGTCAGTAGGCGGATTTTGAAAATATTTACACATGAGCTTAAAGGGCCCCCTAGAGAGTATATATTGTAAATTTCAACTCCCTAGCTCAAATTTTGGTTATGATACTTGTAGCGGAAACCTTGGAAATATCCACCCAACAATTCGGTAACCTTCATCAAAAAAATTCTTTTTTTTTTTTCAAAAAGTAACCGGCTTAAGATACTCTGGCGGAAGACACTGAAAAGCCGCTGTACACATGTGCATCGCTACCTACTTACCACAGGAAGCTGCAAGTTCACGCTCACCCTTTCAGCGAATATAAATGCCACCACAAAACGTAACCAAGCTTTCATATTCATTTTCATTTTTGCGGCGGAAATGCAAACTGGATCGAAGAAACGTGAGTGAACAAAATATAAAACTTAATGTTAAATTTCAAGTACGGAATTTATAGTGTGTCGTGATTGCATATTTATGCAGGGATATTGTAATAACTTGCTAAATTCCGCATTGGATAATTTAAAATCCCCACCGCCAGAGTGATCGTCCCCAAAGGCATTTTAAAATTACGCCCATCGACGAATTCATCCACCGCGTGGATTGCGAGCAGACATACATACAGGCAATTGGTACGGAAGAATATTTCGGGCATCCATTATTGTTCTAACTCTATTCTCCTCTTTAGATTGTGAGATAACCGCCCGTGTGAAGCAAAGCTCCCCGGCGAGAGATTACGCAATTGTTTTAACCCCAAATTGCTCCTATGGCAATCAAAATCTATCGGCAAAACGGTTCGAGCACCCTGCGATAACAGCGTCACCACCGCCCAATATACGAGTATTAAGAGGAACAAAATCCTCCTTCGCCGATCACCTCTGGCATTGATATTCGCACGTGGTGCGCCCATCACCAATTTTATTCATCGCCCGCAAACGCATCTAATTGTCCTACAGAGAACCACCTGACACTGGCCGCAATCTGCGCCTCCACTAAAACCTTACCGGACGCAAGCATCTCTCCTCCCTGTCTCCATCAGCAAACTTCAGCTCATCACCACTCCGAAACCAAAAAGGCGTCCGCAAGCAGTTAGCATACACATCTCGGTGTACATACACCTGACCTGGTGGATTCGCTCAAACTCCCTACTCGACGTCAACACCATCCGCCACGCTAGTCCACAGAAAGATCAAGGCAATCGACTATTTTTGTCTGTAGCTGGCTAGCATGTTAGCAGTTTAATTGGATGGTGCAATTGAAGTACTTTTGCATACCGCATCACCAACCCCCCCATAAGGGGCAAATAACTAATATTTTTTTGTGTTAGATATTAAGTTTTCTTTTTATATAAAGGTAAGAGGTAGAGGATTAATTTGTATTTGCATCAAAGAAGGTAATGCCATAAAGATTATATAAAATATATATATATATTTAACCTTAAGAGTACCGAGCGGGGGATTTTGGGTCCCCCACCACCACGTTTTTGTCCATATTCCGTTTAATAATAACTGTTTTTAATTCTTTTTTTAGGTAGTCGAGTTTTTTCGCATACATAATATAAATTCAACGTGATCCTTAATTTTTGGTAGTTTTCCAAGAATAAAAGAGCAATTTACAAGGTAAAGGAGACCCAAGTTACCCCACTTCGTACTTTAAGCAATTTTTTTTAATTGTGTTTGTAGGTAAAAATGGTGAATATTCGAAGATTTCTGCACTAAACGGAATTACAAGAAATGATAAATGACATAATTGAAAGTTAAAACAACTTTTTCTATAAAACATTAAAAACAACTTTTTTTACATAATTTGAAAAATTCGTACATATTTTTTGTTAATGAATTTAATATAAAAAAAACTTTTCAAATTCAATTTGTTAATGTATTTATGCTACAACCAATAATAAAATAAACTTGATAACGGTTAAAACCTGACTTTAATTGGGGGGACCTATGGTACCCCACTCCGTCTCTTAGGTCTCAAAATTTACTCGGTGCTCTAAAGGTTAAACTTTAAATTTTCCACACAGTGAGAAACATCAATCATCACAACCATACATATTTCACATCGTACTGTGCGCACATGTCGAAGGAGTATGCAGTAACATAAATCAAGATTATCCACACAAATCTGTAAGTGAGTCATTATTTTATATATTCTTTTGGCAACAATCTAGGACAATATTTCTGTTGTTTTACCATCATATGTTCAATCCTATTGCAATACCTAACCAATTAACTAGTATTCTATTTGATCAAATATCTTAAGTTCGAAACACGTTACCTAGCGATCTATTAGCGATCTACCATATTTTTAAGTACACAAGTACATAAGGGAATATTAACGTTTTTATTTCTTTCTTTTTATTTTAATGAACAATTATCCTACGCATATAATCTATGAAAGCCTACCCTAACAATTTTCGATTACCTACATTTATTGTTTTGTTTAAATGAATAGAATAGAATGAATTGTGTGAATAAAATTGAATTTAGTATTGTGAATCATTATTAAAATCATGTGTTGAAATTCTTGCTTGTGGCAATCGAGGGCGTGATCGGTAGAATATGGAAAGTTAAGGCGTAAGCAAGACTAAAAAGGGGCCTTCCACTAACATGTATTCCGACAAGGAGAGGCCATGGAGCTATCGACTTAGTTCGTCAGTAAAGGGCGGGTAAAGACAGCCGATGAGCGATGAACCCAATAAAGAAATCCCTGTTCGGTCATCGCAGGATCAATATTATCTGATCCTACCTCTACTTTGATTCTTCTGCTTTGCAAATAACTTCTTCTTACTTTAATACCTTCTTACTGACTTCATACTTCCTTAAATTTCTAGATCTACATCCTCAACTGTTATTTACCTTCTTACCTTTAACTTTATACAGTAATCATCATGATTGCTCCCTTCTTTCGGACAGACCTCTTGTGTATAAGAAAACACCTCTGCAAGGGACTTCTCCCAACAGGTTCAATATCGATAAGATATTTGGCACGATATTTATTTTGTACTGGTTGTAGCAGGAAGAACCCCCCCTCCGACGAGCTTTCGCCCGGCCTTCCGCAAGCGTGCCACCATCTGCTACAGGGATTCCTAACCCCCCTACCCCCCGGTTACATACTTGATTATTTCGTGACCCTAGAGAGTATGGTTAAAATTTCAGCTCTCTAGGCCCAGTTTAAAGGCCTAATTTTTACCGACAGACGGACGGACGGACGGACATGGCTAGATCGACATTACTATCGATGCTGATCATAAATATAGTAACTTTTAGGGGTCTACGGGCAATATTTATTTATGTTACAAACTATGCGTCAAATTTAATATACCCTTAGAATAGGGTATAAACACAATAGCATGCAGATGCAACTTAACTTCTACCTACTAAAAACCGAAACATGAAATGCCTTGCTTGAAAACTTCCCCAAAATACCTTGTGTACCTATGATAACTTCGTTTTTGAGAAAAATGATTGGTAAATTCATTATTAGCCCTCGTATTCAACAGGAGATTCGCTATTAGAATCCCCGATAGAACACATCCAGTCCGTCAGAGAACGTGCCACTAGAACCATATTGGCTAGCAGGCGCATGTATGGCTAAATGATACACTGGGTTTATATCAGGTTAGTTAGACTCCTTATCACGTACGCGGTCAGCGTCCGGTAGCCGAAAGTTATTGAACAGACCTTCCCCAGAGAAATACGTTCACCAGTAGTGCTTAAAAGCTCTGCTGCCAACCACGTTCTGACCTTCATAAACGCAGTGTTGGCCATTTGGGCAAGATAACAAATAAAAAAATCCCCGATTAAGCGAATAGGAAAAAAAAAAAACACTCACAGAAGAGGAGGAGATAGAAAGAGCGCTATCTATATGATGATAGTTCATCTTAAAGGGGCTGGTTTCTTTCGCAAGACACTGTGTCTAAGCGATTTATGCATCTCTGGCGCTCAAATCCATAAGAGCTCCGCTCAGAACAATTGTACGGAGTATCGATAAAGAGTCCCCGAGTAGAACATGTCTACGTTGAACCATTCTCGATACATGTAGGCACACAATATTGCTCAGACTGAGCCGTGACAGACAATTGGAAGACCTTCCAAACTACCTACCTACTTACCTATCCCAATGAAGGAAAAATGTCCCCATCGAAAACAAGCTCGTAATCTGCGAATTCATTCTTTCAAGATGCTTAACAAAGTTAATGCAGTATCTGTAACAACGAAAAGTCATTCAATGCAAAACTACTTCAGCGGACCGGAAAATAAATACCCAACGATGAGAGCGTCAATACACTTGAACATAAATCCTTTTCATTTGATCCCTCTGGGACAATCTTGTTAATTACTAGAAGTGGCTACGGATGGGGTGTTTCAGACCGGAATACCACCTAAATTGGCGTGCCCATCCACAAAAGAGCCACAAACCATTTTGTGTGGACGTCGAGTCTGTCGGTTGATGCGGTGTTTTCCTAATAACAACTAATCAACTGTCAATGCACGTATTTTAATCACTTGTCGCTATATTTCAATCAAAATGCTGGCAGCAAGGACGTTCCATCCCTTGTCCCATAGAATGTCCCACACCGGATTTACGTGCAATAGATTGGGGGGTTGTGGTTTTTTTTTTGCTTGAATGGGGACTCAGTTTTTTGCATGAGTTTGACGGTTGATTGGTGATGCTTTTAGGTGTTCAGATTTATCGGATATAATCCATCAAAACGGTGTGGTGATATTTTGCGGCTTAGAGTTGAAGTAGACTGTGGTTTGACGAAACGCGCTGATAAAAAGGGGTTGTTGGTGTAGTAGATGCTGGTTGTGTGGAAAGGATTGTAATAAAGGAATATAAATGAAATGCTTGAGTTTAAAAATGAAACATGTAGTCCAATAAACGGAGAGTTTAGCTGCTTTACAAAACGGATTTCTTAAATGATATACACACTTATATTTACTATCCTTGAATGGAGGGATATGCTAAGCAGAGACTCGCCATTTAATATCACTTTTGTCGCAAAAAGGCGACTACCTAAGGGGATAATTCAGGTCTGGGTAATTTTAACAGTCATGTTATCCTAGCGAAACATTTATTATCTTAAAGCCATCCCAATACTCTGCAGGAAACTCCGTGGCTTAACACGCCTGAAAATAAACCGTCGCCGCGTTTTTCCAACCCCTTATTTTTTACACAGTGGCTCCGCACTAATGAGGGGAGTCGGGCGTTCGAATCATACCCATGAATACCTTACATATTTTCCAATATTGCTCGGCACACACAAACGGTTAGAGATGCTAGGTTTTAGACCCTATATGTAGGCCGTTAGGCGTTAATGGTGGAGTCTTATATATTACAACGATTTTCCAGCATTAAACAAGGAGATCAGTAGTCTCCGCACTGAAAGAAATAGAAGCTGGTGTACCAGAAAGCAGTGTGCTTGGCCCCGTATTACACCTTTTATTCACCAGCGATCTGCCAGAAAATGTTGAAGTAACTATGGCGACATTTGCAGATGATACTTTTGTACTCGCTGGTAGAGAAACCGTAGGAGTAGCGATGGAAAAGCTGCAGAATGCAGTGAATAATATGTCGAAATGGACTAACAAATGGCAAATCAAATTAAATGACCTAAAGTTTGTCCATATACATTTTACGAATAAAAATGTCCAGCACATCCCACTGTTCATAACTAATAGTGAAGTGTAGAATACGCAAATACAGCCAAATATCTAGGCATGACACTCAACACAAGACTACACTGGAAACCGCATGTAAAAGAAGAGAAGAATTTGGTAAAATGTACTAGCTTAAAGCGAGATACCCTTGTGTGTCCACCTATAGTAAACTATTTCTTTATAAGCAAGTTCTAAAACCAGTAGGGACATACGCGCTCCAACTGTCGGCATGCTAAACAAAAAATACGTTCAAAATTAAGTAATACGGAACATAGTAAATGGTGCATAAGAAACATCGATCGATCTGCATAGGGACCTAGAAGTGGATTTGATTCAAGACGAAATAAAAAAAAAATAGAAAAATTCAGAATTCCTGCACATGTGCAGGAAATTCTGAACACCCAACAATTTAGGCGATTTGACATGTCAGATCACCCAAAAATAATTTTTTGTTAAAACGGTCAAGACAATGTGGGTGTTTTGTCATAATTCATTTTGCAATGTGTATGAGAGGCCATGCTACCATCTGCAACCCCCCTGGTGTTGCTGTACATTTTTCCACAACAAGGTCTGCTCTTCTTTTCCTTTCCTGGTCCCTGTTTTATTCATGGTCTTGGAAAGTGATTGGGGCACCCATGGCACCATCAGCCATTGGATCACTTTCGGCGAGCCATGGATGAGCAACCATCACAGGGTAACGAGCTTGGAGGTTCCAGTTACCTCCGCCTGACGAGCGGTCAGGAGAGTGAGGACCATATGGAATACGCGGACGAGCGTGAATATACCTCAGCCTGACGACGGTCAGGAGAGTGAAGATGCGAAGGACAGCGATCATGTACGTAACGCAACCATTCTACTGGGCCGTACGATGACGTGCGTGTGGAAAGGCGGATGGCCTTTGACAGTTGAACACCATAACACACCAGACTTTGCCGGACGGGCAAGTTCCCAGAAGGACAACTAAAAAGCAACCGAGGGGTACGGGCGGACGGCCCAAGCCAATAACTCCCATGAGTCAGTTGCGCGAATTATGACGGTGACGCTCTCTTCTTCTATTCCGTTGTGGGATCACCGGAGGAGCAGCAGAGGAGTGTAGGCGGACGGTTTCAGGTAATTGACGCGGTATATAACGTTTTTTCCTTGTCCCACGTCCGTCCATTGAACGTCATCATTGGGATTGCGCTGTCAATGTGTGTGAGAGACAAAGTCCAACACTGACCGACTTCGGACAATAGAAAAATCTGGAAAATCACTTCTTGGTTGACCAGCGGTGTAGCTAGTTGTGAGAAGTTTGCAAAGGCGATTTTGTTGAACGCAGACAAGTGAAAATAGAGGAGAAGAAAGAACACAAGATTTTAAAGTAGAGTGAATCGTGAAAGAGATATAAAGAAAAAAAAGGAAGCAGAAATCGGAGGACAAGCGGATGGACGAGGAGGTAGACCCGATACATATCAAGAGGACAAAGGAGAAAACAAAGGGACTGTTTTTTTGTAAGAGCTAAGCATAGTGATTTTCGTTTGATCGTTGTAGTGAGTGATAGTCTGGTAGGATTTTGTTCCGTGTTTAAGGAAAAGCCCGAGAATAGGCGAGACACGCAACCCATTAATTTTATTCCTTTTTTTTCTTCGGGTCAAGCGATAGCTGGTTATTCCAAAGATTGAACCAACCATTAATTTTTCAGTGGATTTCAAACCCTGAAATAAAGACCGTGCTCCAATGCAGCATTTTAACGTTGTGGAACAATTTTGTCTTGTCGTCGAATTTCCATTTTATTCCAAATTTTCAGTGATTCTGTAGCAAGGTTCCACAATTTCCCACAGAATTGTGTGGCGCCCACTTTATTTCGTTGCATTTTCCGTGTTCCATTCGTTGAAACAAAAATTTTGTTTCCTTTTTGCACTGGAAATCATATTCATATCAGCTATCGTTTTCGTTGAACCAACCCCATCCAGCTGAACTACCGGGAAGTAGCAAGTTGCCTGCTACTCGGTGTGTATTATTTAACCCTCTACTGCATGAATTATTATTTAAAGAGAAAAAAAATAAAATACTTTTTAAATAGCTTCTTTGGGCTGTTTTAAGACATCTTTTATTAAAAAACCAAAAAAAAAAATCATTTGTTTAAATAATAAGAATACAGGCCAAATATGGCTTCGCGTGCATTAACCGTTGTAAAACTAGAACATTTTTGATTTCAGTTTAAGTAAATAAAATATATAAAAAAGCAGCAAAATATAAAGAAAAAAATATTTATAAACACAACAGAACAACTCATTTAATAAATAAATAAATAAAACAAAACATAACAAGTCATTGTATCATAAAAAAGTAAAATAATGGTTGAAAGTTGTGTCGCCATGAAATTTAGAAAACCAATTTCTCTTTTACTTTTTTACTACGTTACTATTTTGTTGTCAAACCAGGAAACCAAACTCAATTTTACTCCACTGATAGTTGCCACTTTTTCCATTATACTTCCACGTCTTTGCTTCATCAGTTGTTTCTTCGGAATTCTGGAGTTTGGCACTCGGTTGAGTCTTATAATCCCTAGTTTGCAAATTTGGACTATTATACCAGTTGTCGAAGAAAATCTTGGGATTAGCATTTTCATGAACTGTTGACGTAAGCCTTGTGACAATGTTACCACTGATCCCCAGATCTGGCGCTCCGTCAGGATACTTATTGCTTTGGTGTCCGTTAAATAAATCAAAATCGTAACTTAATCCCGAAATTCCACTAAGGACTTGATTTTTATAGCAACATTTATGTGGCTTAGCTGGGTTATATTGCATCAGTTCATGGCGGCATTTCGTCGGAATAATTTGTTCGCCTACGGCGAGGAACTCTTCTTTTGGAATTAACAGCAAACGTTCCGTTATTTTCTCCAAAAGGGGTCTTACTTTGAAGAGTTTGTCATATCCTTCTGTTCCAAATGGTTTGAAGTTTTGATTTTCGTTGAAATGCATTGACCTTTTGATAGTTTCCCACCTATTGCACGTCATTGTTTCATATGTCATTTGTTGTCCTACCATCTTATTCCCGTAATGTCTGGACGATGGAAGTTGACAACAAGACATGAATATCACCATCCCGATGAATTGTTCCATTTCGTTTTTTGTGATATTAACTGGCTTATTTATATCATCTTGGCGGGCTTTTTTATTAGATTCCTCTATAATGAAGGCCAACAAATCATTAGAATTTTTTTTTTCAAAAAAAGTCTTATGGTGTCTCTAGTTTTTTTTTTTACATATTCTGGAAGCTCGGCCGATCCTGCAAATTTGAAAAGCTCTTCATCAATATCAGGAAGATGTCCCTTTCTCCATGCTACTTGTCCTTTTTTTGTCTTGCTTTTCACGGATTTTGATTTCAACGCCGCAAGAGTCTCATCATCTGAATCTGATTCCGTTTCCTCAACCGTAACGTTGACACTTCGATCATTGATATGCAACTCTGCTCGAACTCCACATCTGAATCTACAGCCAATTCATCATCGCTTCGCGATCCGTCTCCAGGAATGGGATTAAGGAATGATGATCCTCCATAAAAACGACGACATTCCATTTTTCTAAGCAAAAAAGTAACAGTAGTACTGTATTTCAATCTAAAAACTAAACGATAAAAAAACGAAAAAAACATGCGCACCACAGCAAGATTCAAGTGAACAAAATGTGTAGATTTACAACCCCTTGCTGCATACGAAGCCAAATATGGCTTCTGCAGTTTTACCTCTCAAACGAGCAAGATAATATTTTTTTTAAAATAAAATTTTATTTGTGGCAAAGAGAAATAAGTATCCAATCACAAATGTATTTTTATGATCACTTAACTCACCGTATACCAAAGTTATAATTTTTTTCAAATCAGAAAATTGTTCACGCTTTCGTTTTCAACGACAACAAGCAAACCACTGACCTACAAGCAGGAATATCTTCCTTGTTTTTTGTCGCACTCGCGCGAAAAGTACCGCTATGCGTTCTCAGAAATGCATAGAAGAGAATTGTGTTGTATAAAGATCTTCTTTTTGTGAGAATAAGGAGTAAAAAAGGAAAAAAGTGAAAAGCCATACAGTTGAAACTCGATTAACCGGGATGGTCGGGACCGAGCCCATCACGGATAATCGAAAATCCCGGATAATAGAACTTTTTTTTTTCTCAAATAAAATAAAACAGAAATTGATATTTTAATTTTTTATTTTTTATTTTTATTTAAAAAAAACGAAAACAAACATAAAATTAATTCATAAAACTTAATAATTCATTCAGTACATATTTTTGTTTGTACATACAATACAAAATCACAAGATTGATTATTAGGAACTTCAAGAAAAACGTTTTTAAAAAAGTTAAAAAAAATGTTGTATTGTTGTTTGCCGTTGTGATTTTACTCGTTGTTTTTCTTTGAGTAAATTAACGTTAATGCGGTGAACTTGCATTATATCCTGTTGTGCTATTCCAGGACAATTTGACTCTTCTAAAAAGCTCAAAAGTGTAGAACTTGCCTTAATCGCATAAACAATTGGAATTTTTGAAATTTCTACATCATCGGATTCATCAGTAAGGACTTCCGGCTCGTTGTCAAGAGGGTTATTTATCATCTCCATAATTTCGTTCTCTGATAAAACAGCAAATGGTGAAGCATTCGCATCTGAGTCCACCCAATTTCTTATTGCATTGACATCAAAATCCTCTGCGACTTTCATAATTGTTGAAACCTCGTCAATGGCATCTTGTTCTGAGGAAGTTTAGAAATGTCGATGATGTAAAAACTATGCAAAACTTTTTGATTTCGATAAAACTTACCTTCTTCCTCATTTTCGGCCAAGAGTAAATTGTGCCAAACATTTTTCAAAACCTCGGTGGTAACGAAATTCCAGGACTTAGAAACACCCCATAAAGCATTCTTGATGTTAAATGACTTAAAAAAGTTGATCCTGTTTTCTGAGCTTACTAGCTTTCGAATAATCTCTTTGCGATAATGGCACTTTAGGCTTCGAATCACGTCTTGGTCCATTGGCTGGATCAGAGAAGTGCAGTTTGGTGGAAAGTACCTCACTAGTATATTTGCGGCTTTAAAATCATTAACGTCTGGGTGGGCTGGACAATTATCCAAGAGCAATACAATTTTGGAGTTCCTGTCAAGATGGTTTTTTTTCCCGGTGCTCTTTAACTTCCGGGACAAAGTTTTTATTAAACCAATCAAGGAACAATTTTTGGGTTACCCAAGCCCGCTTGTTGGCTTTGTAGATAACTGGAAGCTCTCCAGCATTTTTTAAAGCTCTTGGACGAGCGCTTTTGCCAATAACCATCAACTTGCATTTATGAGTTCCTCAAGCATTGGAACAAACCAGTACAGTGAGTCGTTCCTTCGATTCCTTATATCCTTCAACTGAACGCTCGTCGTTGCTTGCCAAAATGTTTTGGGGCAAACATTTCCAAAAAAGGCTGGTTTCATCAGCATTGTAAATTCGCTCATTGCTTAAATTCTCTGTTTGAATGAGATCAGACAATTCTTCTACAAAAAGCGTAGCAGCTTCGTAGTCAGCAGATTCTTTTTCCCCTATCGCTTTCAATCCATGAATTCCATGGCGGTTTTTGAATTTTCCCAGCCATCCTTCAGAGTATACACAGTCAGAGGCTATGTTAAGATTTTCATGAAAAAATTTTGCTTTCTCCATTATCATTTGCCCTGAAATTGGAACTCCTCGAAATCGTTCCTGTCGAAACCATTCATACGTTGCTGCGTCCACTTTGGAATTTTCAGCTTTTTTGAGAGTTTTGCGCCTCTCCAATCCTGTTATAGTGAAGCTGTCTGCGAAAAATTTGAAAATCTTGTCTTTATTTTTTAGAATATCATACACTGTTTGGGTGCCGATTTTATATCTTTTAGCCAACATTTTCACAGGCACACTATTTTTACAATGTTCATTAATCAAATCAACTTTTTCCTTAATTGACAAAACTTTACGCGATCTTTTATTTTCACTTAACAAAGAAGAAGCCATTATCACGACGCGTAACTTCAGATTTTCCAACCAAAACTGAACAAAATCCATACAAACATAAGAAACAAAATAAAACTCAACCCGAAGAATGTATTATCCCGTTACTCCTTCTTGCGTGTCTTGTAAATGCAATGCAACAGATACAAAATTCCGTTGGTTTTTAGATGTGAAAAAAACTTGTTCGGTCTTGTTCTCTTGTTACGGATAATAGAGTTTAAATAAAAAGTTGTCTTTATTGTCGATAAAGAAAATGTTTTTGTTTTTTTTAGGGATAATAGAGTTTTTTACGGATATAAGACTTTTTTATGTTAAATATTTTCATCACGGTTAATAGAGCGTCCCGGTTAATCGAATCCCGGATAATCGAGTTTCAACTGTATTTGGCTTCGTATGCAGTAGAGGGTTAATGGTCTGTGGCTATTTGACAGCCAATATTCGATATTTTTCTTTCCGCAAATGTTCTTATCGTTCTATCGAATTAATAAGTATATTTTCGCGTTTTCTTGAAATAAATAATTACACAACAATTCTTATGTACAATATACAAAAAATACAAACATTCCAAAATAAAGTAATACAGAACATAGTAAATGCATCATAGTACTCGTATATAGGAAACATCGATCTGCATAGGACCTAGAAGTCGATTTGATTCAAGACGAAATAAAAAAAGTAGAAAAATAAATCTGCGCATGTGTTTTTGGCAGTAAGTGAATCGAAGGTGCAGGGAAGATCATCTTTTGACATGAAGAAATAATTTAAATTGCGTTGGCATTCGTTTTTGCTTCCTTTTACATGTCTTTGATTATATTTACGGAGGTCTTGTGGGACTCCACGTTGTCTAAGCGCCACCCATAATGGATTCCTATGTTTGCTTGTCTATCAGTTTAAGTTAGTTAAATTGACTTTTATTTCTATAAACATGTTACAATTAAAGTTTAGCCTATGTCACAATAGGTTTGGCCTATGGCCGTCTACCAGTGCTTGTCTATCATAGGTACCTATTTAAAAAATCACAACCTTTAAAATATGAAAGGTAATTATCGCAGTTTCGAGTATCGCCTTTCCGGTTGCAAATACAAAGGAAGACGACATTTTCCAATCCATTGGTTGGGTACGCATTTAATATGCAGAATATTATGCATTAATTTGTTAAACTATATTGTACAATTTACAGAGTTATGGTATAAATCTACCTTACTACTGATAATCTATTAAACATTTAAATAAAGAAAAAGAACTAATTAAAAAAAGTATTTGAAGGAAAAGCTACAGAAAAAACCTTTATTAGAGTAGAGTGAAAAGAAGAAGGGTGGGCGGTGCATGACCTTTTTTCGGATCAAGCTTTAAGTTTAACGTATAAAAACAAACATAAAATGATTATAATGGACATCAAAGTGAATAAATAAATGAATAACTAAATAACAAAGGGAAAAAAATGAATGAATGTAATATATGTATATGCATAAATCAATAAATTAAAAATAAATAATTAAATTTAATATCACACAATAAGCCATATTCTAAATAATAATACTATAACTATATATGAACCATAAAACATAATTGATTGGAACACGACTTTGAAAATAAGCAGCTTGTTTTCATTGCTAAGTTTTGACTTCCGATTTATAGAGGGATAAAGGGATAAAGAGTTTTATTGGTTATATTAATCCTTTTAATTACTTCTTGTGCATGCATGCCAAAGGTTTTTTTTTTTTTTATAATTTGCTTACGCTAAAGGGATTTTTTTCTGTTGTTACAGTACCCTTATAATGCTAAGAACACAGTGTAAGCTACTTGGTACTCGTATTAGAAAAAATAGAGAGATAGGAAAGAAGTGTTTGGGTGCAGTTGTAGGGCTTTTCTCCACGGGTAAGTTACTTTGGGAGATTACGATTTCATGTATTCGGTATAAAGTAATGGACTTGGCCGGGATTCGAACGCACGACCTTCCATTCCGTAAGCGAATACACTACTACTGCACCATTGCCACCCGCAAAGTTAAAGTGTTATCAAGTTGGACTCCAAGATATTTAGCACTTGAACGCCATTCAGTGTTTACACCATTTACTTGAAGATTGTTGCTCGGCAGGAAACAGGAAATGTTATAAATATCAGAGTACCAATTATTTATTGAAACCTTGAATTTATAGGTATATAGGAAAATTAAGTTTAAAAAGTTTATGTAATAAAGCATCATGCCAAACTGAATCGAATGCTTTCTCGACATCAAGAAGTACCATTCCTGTACTTTTTCCTGTGCTAAAATTTGTTTTTATGTATTTTGTTATTCGGTGAACTTGGTGGACTGTACTATGATGAGCCCTGAAACCAAATTGTTCAAATGGTAAAGTGTTATTACTTGTTATTTGAGAAACAATTCTACTTTTAACAATTTGCTCAAAGCATTTGCTTAGCGAGCTTAACAAACTTATTGGTCTATAGTTCGGGTCTTTTGACATCATGTGAAAGCACATGAAACAAAATTAGAAATGACAAATCGCCCAACCATTTTTTGCACGATTTACCGTTTTCCCTATTTTTTTTTCCGTTTTGGCGATTTGTCGCAGTACTCATTGAATCATCAGTTTGCAAGAGAATATTTTAAAAAGATGGTTGTGCCCTTATTCAAGCTGGTTTGTCGCAGTTCGCGGATAGCCAGGTTCGTATGAGTAGCCGAAGAATAGATTTCTTCCATCTACCGATACAAGCAAAGTGCGCCACATTGCAAGAGAAGTGTATGGAGGGCGTGAATGAAAAGGTAACAGATGTACGTTAAGATGCCAGTCGTCGAAGACATACTTTCTGGTTATATCTGTAAAATAGTTTATGACATAGAGAGATACCTTTTGCGGAGAAAAGCTCAAAATATTTAAATAAAATACAGAATAATTGAGATATCGGACTGAAGTTTATTTCAGATGTAGTACACATGTTAAATTTAAGTATGGATCTCAATCTCGTTCATATGACTACCGCGAGGGAAGTTTGCAGCGATCGCGTCTTAGGATTCAATTCGGCACCTCTCTTCCACACATATCGGCCGCAACGTTGGCGATTTCGCGTTTGATTTTGTTCCTGAGCTATTCTGACATTGTTAATTTGTCAGAATAGCTCATAACATAATGAGAGCTGCTGCCGAGTAGACGTGTTTCTGTTTTGGCGACTATTTTACTTCTTTTTTGATCGAAAACGCATTCAAACTCTCATAATTGTTGTTTAAAATTTGCAAAAACTCACCTTGTTCGACTTTAACATTTTCTTTTCGGGCAAAAACTTTACTGAAACATGAATTTTTTTAATTAAAATAAAAAAAGTTTTTTTTTTCTTTTGTTTGGGCATAAGCCATTCAATCAGTTACTCGTTAAGCGCATTACCGTGTAAAAAACATAGAAAAACTCATACGGACACTTCTATAAAAACAGCGACTATACTCAAATAACACTCTCATGCCTCCGAAACCGATCGCATCTCGCCTTAGAAATAATAGTGCTTTATTAGACTCGCCCCAAAGCTCCTCAGCTTCACCTCTTCAAAAACCAACACAACAATCAACCATGGACAATCAACCATAGACAAAGCGTGGATGGATGAGAAACTTCGCAAACAAAGTGAGTTCATTGTTTCACTATTATCCAAAAAAGTTGAAGATTCTGAGTAGAAAATTACGGAAGAACTTGGTCGCGAAATTAAAGACATTAAAAACAGCATATGCGAAATTAGTAATCGAGTTTTTCAACTAGAATCGTCACACTCCGAAATAAAAATCGACGTTGTTTCTCTTAATACAGAGGTAAACAATTTTAAAATGTCACTCGCCGATTTTTCTTCCAACTGCACAAAAAATGAATCATTGCTTGCTGATAAAAGTCTCGAACTCACAAAAATAAACGAACAATTGGATAATGCCGCTGGCCAACTTAAGGAATACTCTCTATGAACACCTATGAAAATCGTATTGTCGCGAGAGATGCTTTTTTGTTTGGAATCCCGTACTTGCCTAGCGAAAATTTTAAATCGATATTTAATCTGATATGCAGCACTATCAATATAAAGCCACCCACTCTGAACAATATATACCGCATTCGCCCGAAACTCAAGTCAAATAATAACTCTGCTATTATGTTAAAATTTAACTCGTCATATGACAAAAACTTTGTCTTCACATCAATCGCGAACTACCGGAAGAAAAACAATAAGCAACTTTGCCTTAATGACATTCATCTTGCTGTCGATAGCACGTCGATCTCCGCGTCATCATTAAAGATCAATATACGGGACAGCCTATCGCAGCAGAACAGGTGTATTTTTCAACGTGCACTTGAATTAAAAAAATGTAAACAACTCTCTTCTGCATACACCGCCCGAGGAGCGGTTTATGTGAAAGTCAAATTGATGACACAGCTGTGATAGTTGACTTCATCGAGGGACTTAAAGACTTTGCCAGACCAGTTGATTTTGATTAATACGAAATAACTTTTTTCCTTTCTTTTTTATTTTTAACTGAAATAATTCTCTTTTCTTTTTATACCCTATTCTAAGGGTATATTAATTTTGATGCATAGTTTGTAACATACCTTAATATTGCCCGTAGACCCCTAAAAGTTACTATATTTATGATCAGCATCGATAGTAATGTCCGTCCGTCCGTCTGTCGGCAAAAATTAGGACTTTAAACTGGGCCTAGAGAGCTGAAATTTTAACCATATACTCCCTAGGGTCCCGAAATAATCAAGTTTACGAATTTTTGAAATCCGCCCACAAACTCAAAAAAAAAACAAAATTTTGGTAAAAATCGAATGTTGAGTTAGAAAGCTGACATTTTTTATATTATGATCTATGGCTCCTAAAATTGCTCAGGATATAAAATTTTCAAAATCCGCCCACAAATAAATAAAACAATTTTATTGAAAAACCAAAATTTGAGCTAGGGAGCTGAAATGTATAATATATACTCTCTAGGGGCCCTTTATGCTCATGAGTAAATATTTTTAAAATTCGCCCACTGACACGCCCACAATTTAATTTTTTTTTTTTTTTTGAAAATTCAAAGTTTGAGCTAGGGAGCTGAAATGTATAATATATACTCTCTAGGGGCCCTTTATGCTCACGTGTTATTATTTTTTAAATCCGCCTACTGACACGCCCACAATTAAATAAAACAATTTAATTGAAACACCCAAGTTTGAGCTAGGGAGCGTTTTTTTCTATAAAATCCTTTAAATGTTATATAACAAAATATGTAGAGCGTTGTTAACAATTCAACCATACTTAGACATTTGTCACGCCCACTTATAAGGGTTAGGAATAAGAATAGGGTATCCAACAGTTCGCCCAAGCGGACTGTAGCCCGTCCCTATGTTTATTCTTTATTTTAACTCAAAATTTTCTTTTCCATTTGAGTTAAATATTATTACTATTATTACAAATTAAACTTGTTTTTCTGCACTTTTTTATCCTTGCTGTCGTCTTCTTAATTACAATGATTAATAATAACGGAACATTACGTTCGATTGTTAGCGTTCTGAGCACTCTGAAAAACGGTCTACGGGTTTGCCACAAAAATGCTCAAAGTTTGTTACCGAAAATTGACGAGTTCCGTGATCTGTTTGTAAGATCAGACGTGGATGTATTATGTGTTACTGAGCTTGTGCATTGTGTTGAGGCGAAGGCGTGTTTTTTGACTGCTCTGCGACTAAACTGATACTAAGGTGGATGCTGACAGCTTTTTCGTTATTTCTTTTGTTGATTCGAGGACAACCGTAGCGCTTGTTTTGTGTGCTATCATACAAAAAGCACTAGTAGGATGCAGGAGTGTTCTAAATGTAATATTCCCATTCGCGGTAAGCCGGCCTGAAATGTTCTGGAGTACGCAATAAGGTTTTCCACTTAGCAGTAAAATGTTGTGGTCTCGACAAATACAGTAGTGATATACTAAACACAAATGCAATGATAAAATTTATGTGTGATGATCGCGTACAATACATACACAATGTTGACTTCGTATTAAAAGACATGCAAGCAATAGTGAAAAAAAAACGGCATGTATTTAAAAGAATATAAAGCAGAGTGTGGAGAGTCACTCAGAAGAAATGAGATGGAAATAAAAAATCTACTCGAAGTGATGGAAGCTGGGTACTCTGAGAGGCTCGAAGCTATGAAAAATGCTCAGGACCAGGAGACGTGCGAGAGAAGTGTAGCAGAAATAAAAAAAATGAGAACATATAGTGAGTCTTTTAAAAAACAGAGCGAAAAAGTAGTTGACAACGTAAAAAAGATAGCAATCGACAATCAAATGGCAGTAAAGGAGATAAAAGATGACATACAGAATGGAGTAAAAAAAATAACTGAGTCAAATACAAACACTGCTACAACAACTAAACTCTATGCTGATCAACTAAAACAAGCAATCTATATTAAACCAAAAGGTAAACAAATGAACAGTAAGACAAAGAAGAACATAAAAGACAACATTGATCCAGCTTCTCTCTCTCAAGGTAGATAGTGTCTCTGACAGAAAGGAAGTAGCAATAACTATTACATGCCGAGGGGAGGAGACAGTACAAAAAATAGAAAAAGAAGTCAAACAGAAGTTAGGAGAAAAATACGTAGTAAAAATATTTAGTAAGAGGCGACCGCAAGCGATGATAACGGATATAAGTGTAGAATAGAACAAGGATGAACTAGAAGGAGCAGTCAAAAAACAAAACAATCTTTCTGGAACGGTAACATGTGTAAAAGTATACAAGGGGGTTTTGGAAGGTCATAGAATTAATGTTGGTTGGGAAAAATGCCGTGTATATCATGAACACATCAACTTGAATAGATGCTACAACTGTTGCGTGTATTATCATATTGCAAAATAATGGAAAAATAAAATAAAATGTGCGAAATGTGATGACGAACATGATACCAAAGATTGTAGATCTACCGAGACTCTCAGCCGAGACACTAAACATGACTCTCGCGACATGAATTGTTCAGTCTATAATAGACTTAAGCAATCCGAAAAAAAAAAACAAATTTGTAATATACGAGTAGCAACGAAATACACTAAAAGGATTTTATTGTAATATACAAGGACTAATAACGGGCAATTTTACTGAATTAGAGCAAACAATTTTAAATACAGAAAGGGACTTTATTATCCTTTCCGAAACTCATATCACAGATGACATTAACGAAAATGAAATCACACTGAAAGGCTACCAACCGGTTCCATGCAACATTGACTCGAGGCATACCGGAGGGCTGTATATATATGTAAAAGACAACTTTGAAGTAGAAGTTATTACAAAAGAAATACTCCCAAGGCATATTTACTGGCTTGTTGTTAAAATCACAGCTAATAATCAATCAACCTACATTGCTGCAACTTACCGATCACTTAGTTCATCGGAACGAGTTTTCTGTGACAAATTTAAGGAATGGATTGAGGAACTTGTAGATTTCAATAAACAATTCATTATAGCCGGAGACATAAACATTGACTGGATAAATGAGGCAAACATATACACAAAACATTTGAAAAATATAGGGACGGGCTACAGTCCGCTTGGGCGAACTGTTGGATACCCTATTCTTATTCCTATCCCTCATAAGTGGGCATGACAAAAGTTTAAGTATGGTTGAATTGTTAAGAACGCTCTACATATTTTGTTATATAACATTTAAAGGATTTTATCAAAAAAAAAAACGCTCCCTAGCTCAAACTTGGGTGTTTCAATAAAATTGTTTTATTTAATTGTGGGCGTGTCAGTAGGCGGATTTTAAAAAAATTAACACATGAGAGCCCATAGAGAGTATATATTATAAATTTCAGCTCCCTAGCTCAAACTTTGGATTTTCAAAAAAAATGTTTTATTTATTTGTGGGCGTTTCAGTGGGCGGATTTTGAAATTTTTTTATCCCGAGCAGTTTTAGGAGTCATAGATCATATATATCATATATATTTTTGAGTTTGTGGGCGTGTCTGTGGGCGGATTTCAAAAATTCGTTAACTTGATTATTTCGGGACCCTAGAGAGTATATGGTTAAAATTTCAGTTCTCTAGGTTCAGTTTAATGGCCTAATTTTTGCCGACAGACGGACGGACGGATGGACATGGCTAGATCGACATTACTATCGATGCTGATCATAAATATAGTAAATTGTAGGGGTCTACGGGCAATATTAAGGTATGTTACAAACTATGCGTCAAAATTAATATACCCTTAGAACACTAGGTATCGAAGTTGAAAATATGTGTAGACAACTAGTAAGAGAACCAACACGAATCACGAACACCACTAAAACATTGATTGATTATGTTATAACAGATTCTAAATCAGCGATCGCAGAACCAAATACTGAATATAAGATTAGTGACCATGAGACAATTCAAATTGAGCTTAATCTCAAAAAGAAAATAGAAGGAAAAGCAGTTGAAAACAAGGTGAAGTTTCTTAAATATAAAAAATCATCATTTCTCAGCCAACTAAGAAAGAGTAAAGTGAATATAAACTGCAAGGATCCAAGTGTAATCGGAGAAGAATTTCGACAGGAGCTGTTGAGAATAACAAATAAAATGATATGTACATAGCCTATAAAAGCTAGTAGGTACAAACACATGGTTCAATGAAAGGCTACGCCATATGAACCGCGAAAAAATATCAAAATATAATGAATTTATATCATCCGAAAGTGAAACAACATGGAAAAACTACTGCGAATCTAGAAATCGATATAAAACAGAAATAGCGGGAGCAAAAAACAATCACATCAATCTACATATCACAGGTGCCAGGGATCAAAAATCGATGTGGAAAGTAATTAAATCCTATGTCTTAAATGAAACAAAGCAACGAATTCAAAATATACACTTTAATGATTAGTGCATAAATGATGACAAAAACATAGCTGAGAAATTCAACAATTACTTTGGGAAAAGTATTTCAGATATTAATGACTCGATACCATACGCAGCTTTTGCAACAGTACCTTTGTGCCAGAACAACACCATTGTGGTAGCAGATATCAGAATGGTACTGAAATCTATGAATCAAAAGCGGGACTTCAACTTCACTAATGGTAGAATGATGCTTGATGCTATTCATATAATCGGACCTATGCTTCAACGCATTATAAATCTGTCCATGAGCATTGGGTCATTTCCCGACACATGGAAGGAATCGGTAATAACGCCAGTTGCAAAAATCAAAGGAGCGACCAAATGTGAAAATGTTCGTCCAATCAATGCTCGTACGAAAAAGTATTTGAAAAAATTGTTAAAGCTCAACTGGAAGATTACTTCGAAACCAACAACCTGTTTTTAGACAACCAGTCCGGATTCAGAAAAAAAAAAACACTCATGCGAAACAGCTTTAAACAACGTTTTGATTAGCTGCAAGGAGGAAATTACAGCAAAAAAATGCGTGATTGCTACGAGTATTTTCCTCGATTTCAAAAGAGCTTTCGAGACCATCGACGGAAAAATTCTCCTGACCAAACTCCACGGTTATGGTATCCAAGATAACGAGTTAAAGTGGTTCAAATCGTTTCTAAATGAAAGATCACAGACTACCAGCGTAAATGGAACAACACTGCTAGTCATAAGGTTAGAAGCAGGCATTTTTGAGAAGTAAAATCGATATTTCTCCCCTTAAATGTTGGATTAGAAAAAAACGCCTATGGTAAATGAGAGACTATTTTGTTAACAACAAAATATGAAATGTGTGTATAGGTGAGATTTAGCTAACTTTGAAGACAAATTGTAATTTTTTAGTAAAGAATATGCGGAAATAAATCGAGTCATTAGATTAGAAGCAGTGAACAAATCAACAACACAAGCGCTGTCTCTTTCTTGCGTCATTATGTGGTGGTTTTTTTTTTAAGTTTCAGACGCTTTAAGTGTTTAGCTCGGCGAATGGTACGGTAACAGTGGATAAGCTGGCCTTAATATTAACTTTCTCTCTAATTTTAGCTGCCGATAAAGCTGAATTTGACGCTATTCTGAGGATGCTTCGCGAGTGTTAAGGCAAAAGAAGTGTTTCCTTTATAATTGTTTGTGTAAGACGAAGTGTTTTTTAAATATTTGCTGACACAATGATCACTTCGCTTTATTTTTTGGGCTATAGCACGGCATGAAATACCTTCAGAGCAATAACCTTCTATTCGTGTCCCTTCCTCCACTGTTAAACATTTTTTCTTTCCCATTTTTTTTATTCTCAATCAAGAACAGATACTTTATAATACTGTACCGTTTAAACCGAAAAAAACATGTTCACTTCATAAAAAACCTTGATTTGTTCACTGCTTCTAATCTAATGACTCGATTTATTTCCGCATATTCTTTACTCAAATTACAATTTGTCTTCAAAGTTCCGTTAGCTAAATCTCACCTATACACACATTTCATATTTTGTTATTAACAAAATAGTCTCTCATTTACCATAGACGTTTTTTTCTAATCCATCATGTAACGGGAGAAATGTCGACTTTACTTCTCAAAAATGCCTGCTTCTAACCTTATGACTAGCAGTGTATGTCTAGCAGTGTAAAAACAACGTTTGGAGTACCGCAGGGGTCTGTTCTTGGCGCACTGCTCTTCATCATATACCTATATAAATGATATTAAAAGTGAACTAAGACATTCCCAGATAGCCCTCTTCGCTGATGACGCACTTCTTTTTATATCCGGAAGCAACCCCGACGAGTGTACGCGATGGATGCAGGAGGACCTATTTAGAGTAAGCATATGGCTAAGATCTAATAAGCTGAGATTAAATGTCAACAAATCCAAGAGCATGGTTCTGAAGCATAACTTTAATCTAAATCTAACTATCGATAATGAAACACTAGAACAGGTTAAACAAATTAAGCACCTAGGGATAGTTATTGATTCAAAATTAAGGTTTGACTCACACGTAGCTTACCTAGTTAAGAAAGTATCTAAAACAGTAGGGTTTTTCAATAGAATAAGAAAAAGGATATCAATCTTGTGTGCAATAAACATCTACCACATTTTGAGTACTGTTCGTCAATATTGTATCTATGTAGTAATAATGTGTTAATGAAGCTGCCACGCTTACAAAATAGTGCCATGAGGATAATATTAAAATGTAATCGTTATATGTCAATAACAGTAATGTTAGAAATGCTTATGTGGTTAAGTGTAAAATAACGAATCTATGTAAATGTACTATCTTTTGTTTTTCAGATCGAATATGGAATGCTACCTAACTATTTAATGAAATACTTATATATATAAGAGACATACAGCCTTATAATTTAAGAAACGGAAGTGACTTTATACTACCTTCCTATACCTAGATAATATATCAGAAAATAGCATTGTGTACAAAGGCTGCCGTTTATTCAATACATTACCAAATGCCATAAAAACTGAACAAAATTTTCCTAGTTTTAAAAGAAGTACAATTGAATTTATTAAATGTAATTTGCCACATATATCTGAATTCATATATTAGTAACTACTACACCTTAGTATATAAGTTTAATTTGTAATATTGAATTTTAATAGCAGAGATCTGCTAAACAAATAAATAATAATAATAATAATAATAATAATAATAATAATAATGGTTTAAGGATGAATTAAATGACAAGGCTTGGAGGGTTATCGAGTTTTTCGCTTAAACAGACAAGATCGTATTGGAGTGGGGGTGTTAATTTATGTTAAAGATACTATAAATTGCAAACTTAAGCTGTCATCTAATGCTAACAGTAGTATTGAGTATTTATTCATTGATATATGTAGCAGGGAATGAGGGTGGACTTCGTTTAGGGGCAATATACAGGCCAAATAGGTATATAAATCTTTCACCTTTGCTTAAACTACTAGAGGTAATCTCATTGGGTTCCCCTAATGTTATCTTATGTGGTGATTTCAATTGCAACCTGCTGAATTCGAATCTGCTAACACAAAGCATGGGTACCTTTAATTTGGAACCAGTGAATACTAGCACTCTAAGTCGGCAAAAAAGTGCGGTCTGCGAGTCAACCCGGAGAAAACTGTGCTGATGCTCTTCACCACCAAAACCAAATTACCTGACTTTACGCTTCCTCGCCTAAACGGCACACCCCTACCCCTTTCAACCAGTGCCAGGTATTTAGGAGTTATCCTAGATCCTAAACTCAACTGGAAAATAAACATAGAACAACGGGTAAAGAAGGCATGTTGTATAGCCTTCTATGCCGGCAGCAGAACCTTCGGCAAAAAGTGGGGTGCGCAACCAAAATTGACCCTGTGGATGTACACAGCCATGGTACGAGCAATCCTCACGTATGAGTCAATAATATGGTGGCCGGTTCTAAAGAAAAAGTACAATATAAGCAAACTTAATAAGGTACAAAGAACGGCATGTATAGGAACAACATGAGCTCTACGGTCAACACCGTCAGACGGACTCACAGTCTTATTGCATCTTTTACCTCTTGATCTACATATAACAAACATCACAGCACACAGCGCGATCAGACTCAGAGAGTCTGGATGCTGGACTGCGAAATCCTACGGCCACAATAGTATTCTAGATTCTCTACCTAGAAAACTAGTTCCGCCTTCAACACACTACATCATTCCCAGAATGTCTTTCACAAAACATTTCGCCGTTCAAATCCCTACTAGATCAGAATGGCAAAATGGACAAGTGACAAGGGATTTCGATCAAACAATCTACACCGACGGTTCAAAAATGGACTGCGTCGTGGGTGCGGGGTTTTTTCGGAATCCTTAAACATCGCAAAATCGTACAGACTTCCGGATACTGCAAGCGTCTTCCAGGCGGAGCTACTGGCTATCCGTGAATCCTGTCGCCAGATCAAACTTTACTCAAACATAACACAGAGGCAAAGGATCGCCACACTTATTGACAGCCAGGCTGCCATTTAAGCGATCGCTTCGGTCACTATATCCTCTAAGTTAGTACTAGAATGCCGTAATGAGCTGGCCCTGCTTGATAAGTTCAATGTTACCCTGATGTGGGTTCCAGGGCACAGTAACGTTTATGGAAACGAACATGCCGACGAACTGGCCAGGCAAGGCTCAGCTCTCCACTGCTCTCTGGCGGAACTAGTCCACATTCCGCTCGGAGCAGTTAAGGCAAATATCACCGCAGAATACCTCAAGAAAGCCAACCTCAGATGGAGCAGGCTGACTGCATGCGTCATATCCAGGAAAATGTGGCCAAACTATAACAAGGCAAAAACAAACGACCATCTAGGTAGAACCCGAAAAGACATCGCAAGAATAACAGCGATCATCACGCGACACTGGCCTATAGGTGACCATGCGGCCAAGCTGGGCATCCCATACAATACACACTGCCGCAGTTGCAAAGTGACAACTGAAAAAGAAACCCTAATTCACTTTTTATGCACCTGTCCGGCTTTAGCTAGGACCAGACTAGGACATTGGGAAGCCCTTTCTTCAATACACTTGTGGAAGTCTCCGAGAAAAGTATCAAGGAACTGATACCTTTCCTGAACTCCGCAGGTTGGATTTAGCCTCCCCCACCAATCGATAATACCCAGGTTTACGTGAGTTTGTGGTAACAAAACGGCACTCAGTGCTAATTGGGCTTGTCTTATCAAACCGCCACACCTACCTACCTACCTACCTAGCACTCCAACTCACTCTTTGGTGGTGATGCAGCACTATTCGACTTATTCTTTGTGAGCAACATAAGTTGGCTTTATATGACCAGCTTTCTGCACCTGCTTTTGCAAAGCATGACTTAATTTTTTTAATGATGGAGTTCAGTTTTGTTCACGTTAACAAAATAATCAAATATCGTGATTTTTAAGTCAAGGGTCGAACGAACCATGGATGTGGATTTTAATATCCTTAACAAAATATTTGTTCCATTACCAGCACCACCCCCCTTGAGTAGTGAAACTCCAACTCCAATTGTGTTTGTGAATCACGGAGACCGTCCCAGTTTTGGCTTTCGAGCGGTGGATAGTGCTGATGTTGTCGAAAGTGTTCTTTCCATCAAGTCGACTGCTGTCGGCTGGATGAAATGCATCCCTTGTTTTTAAAAATGACTTTGCCGATTGTATTGCCGTACATAACTTTCATGTTCAACACAATTTTAATGTCTGGTGAATATCCTGATCTGTGGAAGCTTGCAAAAATTGTACCTCTTCCTAAAAGTGTAGAGGGTGTTGAATTTAGACCTATTTCAATTTTACCCTTTTTGTCAAAAGTATTTGAAAGAGTTTTACAAAAGCAAATCAGTGATTATCTCGCTGCAAATAATATGCTTACTCCAAAACAATCCGGATTTCGCTCCAAGCACAGTTGTATCACGGCATTACTAAACGTAACTGACGATATAAGGCAAGCACTGGATAGGGATGAAATTACTTTTTTGGTGTTGCTTGACTTTTCGAAAGCTTTTGACACAGTCAATCATTCTAACCTATGTAAAAAGCTTAGGCAGCAATATAACTTTTCATCAGCTGCAACGAAGTTAATTTATTCCTACTTAACAAACCGAAAGCAAGCAGTACTGTTTGGTGACAACTTATCAGATTGTCTCCCTAATATTTCTGGCGTCCCTCAAGGCTCCATTCTTGGTCCCCTATTATTTTCAATCTACGTTAATGAATTTCCAACTGTAACTGAGAACTGCTCTACTCATATGTATGCAGATGACGTACAATTGTACTTAAGCTGCCCCCTCGGGCTTATTGAGCATGGTGCTTTAAGTGTCAATGAAGACTTAGGGAAAATAGTACACTGGTCTCATTCAAAACGTCTTATGTTAAACCAAACAAAGACCGAATGTTTGGTTATTTCAAGAAAAAGACTAGATCTGTCTTACTTTCCTTCGATTATATTGAGCAATTCTCCCATCGAATAGCCTCGTTAAGATCTCGTCAATTAATTCATCCCCGCTGTTCGTCCTTAACATCAGAATGTCAATTTTTTGTCCATGCCATTCGTCTGTGGAATTCTTTACCGCAATATATAAAAGAAATACAGAACACAACGAGTATAAAAAAGTATTAAGAAATCATTTTTCAGTTAGCTAGTAAATGTTTTTTTTTGAAATTGTAATTGAAGAATTAATCTATCCATCTTTATCCATTTATCTATCTTTCCTGAAATAATCAAAATTGTATTAAACTTAAACGTCTATTAGCTCTATTCTGTTAATTAGCTTAAGACTAACTTATAAGATATTGTATCTTACAGTCATTAAGCAATCACGTGTAAATAAATAAAAAATAAAATAAAAATAAAAATTTGTATAAACGGAAGCCCATAAAAAGAAATCCAACGGCGTAAATCGCGTTAGCGAGGTGGTCATTCGATCAGACAATTTCTCGAGACCGAACTTTCCCTTCAAAAGATCAATTGTTTAACTAGCTGCGTGACATGTGGCACCATCTTGTTTGAACCACATATCACAGATGTCAAGTTTATCTAATTCTAACATAGCAACTAGGGCGACGGGGTAAGAGAATTCTGCGCCCGTCACGCTAAGGTTAATGTACTTGTACACTCTTTGTGAATTCCATACTTTACAACCAAGGAAAACCTATGCGAAACCAAACGGGCTTACAATCCGAGCTTGTTCAACTCGTTCACAAACTTTCCAGAAAGTTTCTTCTAAATATTGTGAAAGAAATATCTTCCAAGGGCGTTATTTCTAATACGGCAGAGTTGAGGGCAGTGACAGAGGAAATGAGGGGTATTCTCGTTCACTACCTCGTTCGTGCATCCTCTGCAGAGATCATCTGTTACGAGTTTCAATTTCTTTGCATGATAGCCCAGCATATTATATTCGGTGATTACACCCACAAAGAGGACAACGAGTTTTTGTTAATTACAAAGATTCTCTCTTTCTTTTATTTGTTTTAAAGTGGCCACATTTTCCTGGTTATAACACAAGCGAAGAATCGAGGGCACTCCATCTTTCGTTTGCTGCCACCGGTATTTTATCGCCAATCAGCTGTGACAGGGTGGGTTTTTACTGTAGTGTCAGCCTGCCTTAATTCATTGATAACCCCTTTCCTCGCTAGTTCATCGGCTTTTTCATTTCCTGTGGCACCACTGTGTCCGGGGACCCAACAGAGTCCTACAACGTGCTGCGCGCCAAGAACCCGTAGGTCCGCGCGACAGCGACCTAAAAGCTTCGATTGCATTTCTGTGGCGAAAAGAAAATTTGCCACAATAATGTGGACTGAGAGACTCGCCATTCCTGTGGCGTGGAATCGACTGATTTGACTTATTTGATCTGAAGCAATTACGACTGCGATGCGGCAGTACTTTGACCGGCGCGTTGTATTACTTTCTAGCAACATTCAATAGTGAATATGATGACTCCAATTTTTCCCACAGCCTGTCTGGTGGGAGATTATTACGACCGATGATTGAAATTTGCGATCTTTAAGTTGCGACCACAGATTCAGAATTTCGGTAGTAATTTTTAAGAATTTCCAAATGTTACTCGTTCTTGAGCTTCACCACGGTTAAAATGCATTGACTGACTTTTTGACATCGACAGACAATAAAATATGTTATAAGCATGCGTAGTATGCTCATATCTATGTAGCTTTTGCCGATGTATAGATAGAAGAGCAGTCCTGTATGAAAGTTAGCTAAGATCTTAACATCACGTTTGCTCATGAAAAGGGTCCTGGGTCCGTTTCTTGTTATTTAGAATCTTATTGCTGTACCCAATTTTGCTTTTGAATGTCTTCTACAACAGCAAATCACTTTGCTTGATCCTTGCAAAAACTACCTCTGTATACTGTATTCTATACTTCTCACTTGTCTCCATTATATTTTCCGTGAAATGACAAAGTCGAGCAAAAAGAGGAACAAAGCACAAACAACTCCTATGCTATGTTCGTTCAACAACTTTTAACGTTGAACTTACCAAGTACAAGCCGCCACACTCGACGCCTGGTTGTGAGCTATATTATTCCGAGCACGGCCCAAATTTGACAATTTAAATGACTAAAAACAGCAATACAATGCGATGCCGATCCATTGTACAAGAAGCTATCAGACGTCTGAGATCCAATTAGCCATTGACATTGAGATCGGACAGACTTCAGTCGGACAACAGTGCATCCTTTTCCATGTATGAGCCGGACTGTAATATAGTGTGACATATCACCGTGGATCAGCAGTGGATCTGGTTAAATAGACGGCTAAACTCACGCTTTAATCCAACGGCCACAGACAACAACATCGCAGACGTTCTCTTCAAGATGTCGATGGAATCTATAATATTGCACGGAATAGATTTGGAGTTTTTTTTTTGTCTGTGCTGTGTTGCATTTGTCCAATTAAAACATAAAATAGCTATACCAACGCGGATCTGTAGTGAATGGGGCGACGAAATTGGATCATATTATTGAGCGTCGCGGAAAGCGGGTGAACAGTGCAATTTAAGCGATACTTTTATCCTATGTTATTTAAATATATGCCACACAATATAGAGACAAAATGATGAGTATTTGACAATAAATCGGGCTCGTGTTCAAGGAAATCGTCGCTAGCTAAAATTAAAAGGAATATGCGTTAAACTTCTGGATCGCCAAGGCGATTTAAAAGGGGCACGACCTTAAATAAGGGGTATAATTTCAAAACTCTTCTTTTCCACTTTTGGGAATTTTGAGTAAAACGAAAAAAACTGTTAAAAGCTACTAAAATGATATAAGTGATTGGTTTGAAGGCTACATTGCAAGTTTGAAATGATCTTTATCTTATAGTTTTGAACCTATAAGGTAAACCTAAAAATTATAAAAAATCAATTTAATATGGAAAAGAAGAGTTTTGAAAATTACGATTGGAGTAGTTGACTTTTGATTCAACCTATTTATGAATAGAGGAGTTTCTAAAAGAAAGAAAATTTTAAATGTGAAAAAAAAACTTATCAAAAAACATAAAATATCAACAGTCTTCAAAACTGGATAATAACAAATATTATTAACTATTAAAAAACATAAAAATAGCGTCACAGAAATGTATCTAAATTACTTAAACAAAAAGAGGAACAAAAAAACAAATAAAAAAATAACTTCAAAAGTTTCAGTCTTTATACCGAAGTATTTAAGGAACATACAAATTAAATTAAATTAAATAGTTTAAAGTCTTATATACGAAGATCTTTGATTTCATCTTGTTCTTCACAAACTTGACTTGTTTCAGGATCTATATCAAGATGTTCATCCATAAGTCTTTTGAAAAACAAAAGTCTATCGGATTTTTCCCACTCAGCGCCGCAGTGTAGTGACAACAGCTTTGCTGTATCCCTTTTCTTCTCATCTTTAATCAAAACACCCATAGGTAGAGCATTTATTTTCATGTCGGAATTTTTTTTCAGCTTTTATCACAGATTTTGCAGCTCCCACATCCAACTTATAAAAAACTTCACCCTGCACCGTTATTAGACCTGATTTCATCTTGTGTAGTAAAAAGCGCTTTTATCTGCGAGCTTACCAAAGATTGTTTTCTTCACCACAATTATTGCAACACTAAATTACTAGTTTAACAATGAACATTCTCAAAATAACAAAAATTCCCGCCATTTTTGATGTCATTAGAATACTTGAGTTTTGAAACCGGCTACTTTGATTTGCATAGGAAAAGAAGAGGTTTGGCGCGGAATTCAGTTTATATGGGAATAAATGAGTATTGAATTAAACGACTGAGTGGAATAATGTAGTTTTGAAAAAAAACTTAACATTTTAAGTACTCTAAAGTATAGGAAACTAGCTGCACCTGCCCGGCTTTGCCCGTGCCCGAGAATTCTATTGGCCAATATGTTCGAGTAGACTTCCTTATAATTGTCTATAGCGGGTTTCCGGCGTATGTTGCTGCGCCTAAAAAAAAAAAGACCGATTTTGACCAAAGTTCACAGAAACACTCTCAGGCCAATACCGAAGATTGCCTGATTTGAGCGCAACCGGTGAAAGGGACTGCACGTTTTTCTCCGCATGGCTTAGGCCGCTCACACAACTTCGTTGTTCCGTTTAGGGTAGGTGCTTGTTGTCTGGCAGGCGCCTATGTCACCTTACTTCTGCGAATCAAACAACAAAGCGAAAATAAAAAACTTCGATTGAATCACTTTTCATTCACTTCCACACCGATTGTTATCAATGTTGGAAAAGCAACTTTCCGATGTCCGATTCACAAAAAAATGCAAAAAATTTCAATAAGAGTTATTTGAATAAAATATTGAACACACGATATCTCAAGAATGAAAGTGCGCACAAATTCCACAAAAAGCTTGAAACGTTCGTGTGGTCTCCCTCTTTCATATGCTTGTTCGGATAACAAAATAAGTGACGTCTGTACGGTCTCTGTATCTGCGTCGTAATTTACACGCATACGCACATATGCATGTGTACTCACTCAAATGCCCATATCTCACACACCGATGCAGATATAGCCAAACATAACAACCTTCGTGCAGACGTCGCCTTTCATGGAAAAAAATTTCATTGGAATCGGTTAACGCGTTTGGCCAAACACCGGCAACAAACACAAATATGGATTGATTTGTATATATAGAAAATATTACACAAAAAAACTTTTTATTATTTCACTTAAATTTGTTTTTTTTTTTCAAAGCACATGATACCTACATATGAAACACACAGTGTATAAATACATTGTCAATTTTTTTTTTCTTTTTTAAGAAACACATAATTTACACACCGATGCAGATACAGACATCGCACATACATAACATCCTTCGTATAGACATCACCTTTCTTTAAAAAAAAATTTCATTGGAATCGGTTAACGCGTTTGGCCAAACACCGGCAACAAACGCAAATATGGATTGAATTTTATATACATATATATATAAATAGATATAGATATATTCTCATATCAATTTTAATTCACAAAAACTCACAAAATCGCAATGAAGAAATCCGAATCCGACAGCGCCACCAAACATGAAACAAAATTGGCTTCTCCATTGATCGATAATAGATTGATTGTTTGATTTGATTGTTTGATTTTGATATTTATTTCTCTTAAATTACTTATAAATATAATATAATACAAATCCATATAAAAATTCAATATGTAAGGAATTACAAAGTAAGGAAAAGAAATTTGGTGGCATTCGATATTTTATTCAGAGTGAGTTCAAATAGTGTTGAATGCCACTTCAAAAGGAAAAATACAATCATATGGGGTGGGGTATTGAACAAAAAAATATAGAAAAAGCAATTTTCAGCAGAATTAATTCATTTAACATGGTAACAATTTGTTATCACTTCATAAAGGATGCACAATTTTTGTTATCTATATACTAACATCAAAAGTTGAGACAACAGTTAAATCAAAATATTAGAAATAAGAGAGTCTAGACTATAATAATGATGAGAAAACAGCCAATTCTTTACGCGCTTAAGAAAATATTCGGACTTGTGAACACATCTGATTTCTTCCGGGAGGACATTAAATAAACGATTACATATAACTAAATAAGAATTTCTATATGCGGTGGTTCGATAGTTTGGCACTTGTAACATATTAAGTGAGTTATTTCGTAGGTTATAGTTTGGGATTATACGGAAGTTTCGGTTACCAGACTTCATAAAGAACGCTTTTAGAACCTTAAAACAGTATAAGTGACGAACAGGAAGAATCCCTAATTGACAAAACAAAGGAAAACTAGGATGCCTAGCAGGTTTACGACAAATTTTGCGGACAACATTCTTTTGCAAGACTAGCAATGGCTGAATTTTGTTTTGATAGCCACCTCCCCAGCAATTTATACCGTATTGAAGCTTAGAATTAAAAAGCCCATAATAAATTGTGGTTAGGAGCTTAGTTGAACATATGTTACGAAGGTAATAGAAATGCCTAAGTGTGGAAATAAAGTACTTTTTCAATGCAGTAGTGTGAGATGAAAATTTCATATTAGAGTCAATTAAGAGTCCTAAGTACATAAAATCGTCTACATTCTCTATCAAAAAACAACCATCACTACAATTTTCACTATTACAAAATAATTGACCAAACACACTGGTTGCACATTTACATTGATATAAATTAAATTTTTTGCAATTCGGTGCATGAAAGTATATATCCGGTTTTGGATTAATGGACGCAGATAGATTAAAGAACATTAATTTAGTCTTAGGACTTATTACAAGTTTGTGTTCAGCGAACCATTGTCTAAGAATATGTACATCACTATTTATGTCAGCGATAAGATCTAAGGGACTGTTCACGCCATACGATAACCCAACATCGTCAGCAAAAGCAGTAGGTAAGCCTTTTAGATTGAGGTGGAAGAGTGAGTTGATATAGACTAAAAATAGAATGGGACCCAAGACTGAACCTTGTGGTACCCCAAGCCTGATTAATTGCACCTCACTTCTCGTCTCATTCAACTTTACTCTCTGTGATCTATAATTCAGATATGAATCAAGCCATTCAAGCATGAAACCACGCATACCTGCATTTTCCAGTTTACTTAAAAGAATTTTATGGTCAACCATGTCGAAGGCTTTGGTTATATCAATGAATAACGCAGCTGTACATTTTCTACTGTCAAGGTTGCACATTATCTGAGAGCAAAAATTTAAAAGTGCGTCCTCGGTTGATTTACCCTTTTGAAAACCGAATTGGGTAGGGTGAAAGAACATAGTCTTGTCTAAAAAGTTTACTAACCTAGTTTTTATAAATTTTTCGAACACTTTACTTATGCTGGGCAGAAGAGAAATCGGCCTATAATTTCCTATCTCAGTTGGAGAGCCTTTTTTAAACAAAGGAATAACATCTGCACACTTTAGTCCTTCAGGAAAAATACCAGAAAAAACACTACGATTAAAAACATCAGCTAATACATCCACAATGAAACATGCAATATTTTTTAGGACAACATTAGAAATACCATCGACACCACATGAATTTGAGTTATTCAAACTGCCAATCGTCCTTAAAATCTCTAAGGGAGTTATAGGGTCAAAAACAAAACTTCTACAGTTTACATCACCAATAGCAGAACATTGAGAACATAAATTTTGAATAAGTCCAGTATGTAGTTTAAGTCCGATAGTTGAAAAATGTCTATTAAAAGCGTCAGCGATTTCATGTGTATTTGTTATTTCCATATTGTTAGTACGTAGAACAATAGTTTTTTGATTGTAATCTTGCATTGCAATAACAACTATTAGTTAGAACAGCATCACAGTGAGGTTTGCATTGGACAAGGATAGAAGAGTTATCAATTAAATCATTTTTGGAATTCATAATAGTAATACAAATACAAAAAGAAAAGGACAAGAAGACAAACTCAAATGAGTGAGATATCACTAAATGATTTAATCGAGAAAACTCTTCCACCCTCTTCCTTTCTTAATAATATTTGATTTTTACTAAACCATACGTATTTTGCACCTTTTTCCTTCGTTATCTCTTTCGTCTTCATTAAAAGAGCTTGTGTGTAACGAGTTAGGGAGTCGTTGACAAATATGCTGCTTCCTTTGTTGTTCTTGCTTTTGCTTCTGCTTACGTCCCCGCCGGAGAGATCAACCACTTGAGAGATGAGTTTGTTTTTGTTAGTCCTCTTTCCGCACATTATGCGTTGCTTCGTTGTAAGGTTGGAGAATTTAACACAGATGATTGGCTTAGGCTGAGATTTTGAGCGCATTTTTTTAACATAGCAGCTTTGAATTTCACAGTCAGCAACATCTATAGATAGGGCATCACCGAAAATTTGCTTTGCCTTTTCAATTGCATTGGTGCCATTTACATTTGTGACACCAACAATGTCTATAGAGTTCACTAGCGATTCTTGTTGTTGCCAATTTAATTTGGACTCTAGACTTTGCACTTTAGCTCTAAGGTCTTCGTTCTCTTTTCTCAATTCGGCCAACTCCTGGAGAAAGCGGGTGTTACAGTTTTCCAATTTTGATAGTTTGGCATATATCATCTGGAGAGTACATTGACCCTCGCTATTGATGTCACTGTTAGATGACTCTCCAATTGACGGCTGAGTGTTGGATTCCGCAGTTAGAAGAGTACTAGCTTTAGATGGAGCGTTGTTGTTGGTGCGCTTCGTTGCGTGTCTATCTGACAGTTCAATTGTGATACGATATGTTACATTCAAATGTGATTCTTTATTTGGTTGTTGCCAAAATAAATAAATACAAAATGAAAAAAAAAAAAATTTAAAAAAATCGAAAAAAACCTGTCGTAACACGCTGGGTGGTCAAAATAAGCCATTTTGAAATTTAGATTTTTTTTCTTCTAAAACCCGTGCTGAGAAAATACCTTTCCAACAAAGTATAAATTATCAAAATCGGTTCGGCCAATCTCGAGTTATGCGGTTACATCGCTTCGGACACTTTCTTTTATATATATAGATAACAAGTTTTGAAAATTTTTAATTAAATACTTAGATGAGGGCCCTTCTAAAGAACTCTTTCTCATATTTAACTCATTTTTGAAAAAAAGTGGAATAGAAGAGTTTTGAAATTATACCCCTCAAATATCTCTTGTACCATATGGGCCAGGAAAAGTTTAAACGAGTAGAATTTCTACTTTCCGTATAAAACGGATAATTTTACGAGTAGAAGATTTCTTTATGTCTTCGGGGCTCATATCTTTCCTGAAAAAGATCTTCTTTCTAATTCCATTAAGGGCTGGGCATTCACATAAAATGTATTCAGCTGACTCATCCTCTTTAAGACAGAGTCGGCACTCAGGAGAGTCTGCTATTTTTATTTTGTTTAGGTGATATCTTAAATTATGGTGAGGGTGACCAGTAAGGTAACCTACTAAGTTTTTGATATCATGCCTGCTTAGATTTAGACATTTGCTGGCATTGTTATTGAAGGGCCGAATGGCTCGTTTGACCTGTCTTAGACCTGAGATGCGTTCCCAATAATTGATACATTTTCTATGCTCCCAGCTTTTTATTGCTGCCGTTACTGCTGATCTAGCAGTGCAGCAGAAAGGTTCGGGACGTATGAAAGTTGTTTGTGAACCTTTTCTGGCCAGTTCGTCGGCCTTTTCATGACCTTCTACCCCGACATGACACGGAACCCACCATAATTTGGTCTTGTTTCTTAATCTGAGTGTTTGAAGGGTATTGAAGCAGTACATGACTGATTTGAAGTCAGTGGTGTGCGAGCTAAGGGCGTTTATAGCTGCTTGATTATGCGTGAATATATGGATGATTGCGCCGTGAAGAATCGAATTTAATGCTTAGTTAAGTTATTTTCTGCTGAGTAAATGTTTACGATTCGTACTCCCTTGGCATAAAAGCTCAGAAATTTCAACGGTTCAGACGAAAGATCTTTATGAATTTTTAGATAAAGCCTTATAGCCGTATATAATAGATTTCTTTAAAAGACTTTTAAGAGGGATGTTCAGTAGAATATGATGAAAACAAATGTTTTTCTATGTAAGGACAGTTTAAGTAATGGGTAAAGTTATGTAGACTCTAAAATATGTTTATAAATAAGGCCGCAAGTTTATTATAAAAAAATGTTTTTTTCACAGATCTTTTGTAAGTGCAGTGGCGCGCTGGACTTCTGAGCGAGGGTTCAGATTCGAGTCCTACCCAAGTCTTCCTACAAGTATATTCACTGCATCATCTCTCGCGAAATTCTAATGAAAATACCAGAGGAAAAAATGTTAAGAGAAGCAGTTGACAATAACTACATCAGCCAACGACAGTGTACGAACTTTATGTATTTTATTTTTTTTATTTCTTATTAATTTGATTATGAAGGCTTACACATTAAGATACATTTATCTTTTAAAGAAGTGATAAGCTTATTATAAACATAACAGAATTGATGGGATTGATGAAAGAAACAATACACATACGACTTAAAATATAAATTAAAATGTATATATACGGCCAAATGAAATATAACAAAATAATAAAGGCAACGAGAAAACACAGTTTGAAAAAATAAATTGAAATATATTAAAGTATAAACGGCCAAATAAAATTAGACAATTCGGGAAAATGAACGTTATACCTACAATGTATATAAACAAAATTAACGGAAATTTATGAAATTTAATAAAATTTAATAAGCGGACAAGTAAGATTTTAATTCCGTTAGAAATCTCTTTTTCAGTTGTATTTCTCTGATTTGGCGAGGGAGGGAGTTCCATAGTCGAGTGGCATTTACGAAAAATTGACGTTCCAACGTCGAACAAGAAAATCGCGGGGGTACAATTTGTCTGTTCCTAGTAGATGCATCAAACGTTAATCTGTTAAAAAGGTTATAGGGTTGACGTGTATAGATTATGTTATGCAGCATAGATATTGTCCGATACTGTAGGAGCCTATCAAACGTGATGTTACTGATGCGGTAAGAGAAGAGTGAAATGCGGTGACGACGCAGACCGAAAATATATCGAGCTGCATTATTATAGGCGACATTAAGTTTCCGGCTACTCATCGAATCGCTCTTTCCGAAGACTTCGCAACCATAGGTTAATATGGGAGTAATTAGGGTCTTTGTTAACAGGATTTGTGTTTTTAAGGGTGTCAGGTGTTGGGTCGCCCACAAAGAACGAAGAATACCGTGAACTTTTCCCACTGTAAGGTTAATATGGTCATTCCAAGTTAACCTTTGATTGAATACCATACCCAGATTTTTTACGCTATCCACATATTCGATTACACCATCATTAAGTAAGATAGGTGGAAATGAAGACGTGCTACGAGTTTTTCGGGATATAACAATAGATTTCGCATTTTTAGGGTTTATTTGAAGCAAATTCTGTTCCGACCAATTTGAGATTTTTTTTCAAGTCATCAATTGAGTCAGGTGAGCAGCTCATATATAGTTGCGTATCGTCGGCATACATTTCAACTTGTGAACATGTGGCGATGGAAGGCAACTCATTAACATACAGAGAGAACGAACAATAGGGGTCCTAAAATAGAACCTTGCGGAACTCCGCATGTATTAGGAAGAAATTCTGACATAATATTGTTTACTAGTACTGCCTGTTGACGACATTCAAGATACGACGACACGAGACTTACGGCAGTGTGAGAGAAGTTATATTTTTTCGTAAGTTTATTGCGTAGTATAGTGTGGCTGACGGTGTCAAATGCCTTAGAGAAGTCAAGAAGCACCAAAAACGTGACTTCTTTATTATCTAAGCGCTGCCTTATATTGTCGGTCACAGTAAGGAGTGCTGTGGTACAGCTATGCTTTGCACGGAAGCCAGATTGATGAGAACTTAGGATATTATTTGTATTGAGATAACTATTTATTTGCTTTTGCATTATTCTTTCGAATACTTTAGAGAGAAAAGAAAGAATAGCCATTGGACGAAACTCTTTACCCGTGCGACTCTTAGGAATTGGTAAGATTTTAGATTTCTTCCAGGCCAAGGGAAATACACCTGTAGTAAAAATGTGATTAAAGGTATGGGTAACATACATAACATACATTTCATGGGTTTTTGGGGACTTATTTCATAGTTGAATTTGGGGACTTATTTCACTATGAAATAACCCAGCAATTTGAAGTATGAAATAAGTCCCCAAAAACCCATGAAATAAGTCCCCAACTTTGGGGGCTTATTTCATATGAAATAAATCCCCACCTCCATAGTTATTTCATCTTTCATTTGGGGGGTTATTTCGTTGGGGGGTTATTTCCTGCAGCCGGTTTTCACATTCGTCACACATTGCTTTCATTTTGTCGATTCATTCGGTGCAATAAAGCGATTTTCGTTCAGTTAGTGAAGCCCTCATTATTTTTTTTGGCTTGTTTTATAATTTACTTACGCTAAAGGGTGTTGTTTTTTAAAAAAAAAAAAAAAACGTTATAGTACCCTTATTGTGCTAGGACACAGCACAAGCATTTGTGTTTTAACAGCAAGCAGTACTTAGTAATATCCCTTCTTATTCTTACTACAAGAAAGAATAGAGAGATAGGATAGAAGTATTTTGGTGCAGTTGCAGGGTTTTCCTCTCCGGGTGGTGTCCAAGTTGCTAAGGGAGATCAAGCTCTCATGTATTCGCATTAAAGTAATGGACTTAACCTGAATTTGAATGCTTAACCTTCTGGTCAGTAAGTGAATACACTTTTTTGACTTTTAAAATAATTTTTTACTATGCATTATAAATAATATTAACTTACGTTCTGGACAAAAATAATTAAGTCTAACTAAAAACTGACAGGATACTTATTCTTATTTAATGGACCTTATGCGGACACTCTGAACTTAACTATAACTTTATAATTATTGCCTTACGCAATAAGTGGTCGAAATCCCAATTGCTTTCCGAGCGCTCAGCTGTCGTCAAAGTGCGCACGCGCCGCCGTGAGCCGACTGAAGCCTTAGAGCATCAGTCACCCCCCCGGAAGCACCACAACAAGTTGGCGAGCTCGGCCTATCTCAGAAACGCCCTAGTTTACTTAAGCTAACTTATAAACTACGAGGATGTTACCTAGAGTAACGCACCATTCTGGGGGGCATGTTAACCCCACCCAAGTCAATAAGCCAACGGAGGAACTCATGAGCATTGGGGACGTCCTCGCTTATGAGCCGCTTATCTTTCGCGCTGCGGTAGCGGTGGTATAATACCGGGATACCATCCCTCGTTTAGGCCAGCTCACTTGCAGCAATATGGATAAATGCCTCCGGCGGTATAAGGCCAGACCAAAGATCCTACTTTTGTCTCTGGCCATCGCCCTTGCCACCTTAATGAGGTAATTGTCAATCCTATTTAACTAATCTCCATATACAATCTTGTTGGGATAGTATTTAATATACTTGGATTCAGGCGTTCGGAAAAACCGGAGACATGCTCTAATACATTGTCTCTCCAAAACCAGAATCGTTTTCATTTAACTAGGCTCAACATTATCGACTTTAAAGCCACATATGATAGCATTCATCGTCAGGAGGTCTACGTGCCGATCACATAATGCGGGATCCCTGCAAAACTAATCCAGCTGTGTTGTGTGACGCTGGAAAACACGCTATGCAATGTGTAGTTTGGAAACAGCTCTTCGGAACTATATACCAAATCTGATAGCAAGGAGGTGCGCTGTCATGTGACTTCTTCAATCTTGTACTGGTAAAGATAGTGCGCAGGGGATTTGTCAACAAGGAAGGCACTATCATCAACATATCCTTCCAACTACTATGATACGCGCAAGATATCGACATCATCGGCCGATCTCATCGTGCCGTTTTAGAGGCTTTCATGGGGATTGAAGATCAGGCAAAATCGGTTGACTTTGCTTTCAACAAACAAACAAACATCTTTTCACTGACTACGACAAAACGTCACTGTTCGAGCTAGTAAGGGAGTTCATCAATTTATCGATCCGATTCATCGGTCGACCTGGAAAACAAAATGTTGGCAATCAACAATAAATAACCTGTTGACTTTTATCTCATGTTTTATTTTAGGTGGAACAGACACTGCAAACCAAGCAGAAACCCAATTCAATCAATGGAAGGAGTTGAACCCGAAGGCCATAAAAACTAAAAAGCATCCTGTTTTGAGTAAGTTGTTTTAAAAGGCTAATATCTATTAATATCTATATTAATTTATTTACTATTTATAATATTTTTGGTGGTTTCAGGTAAACTAAAAGAAAAAAGACCTTTTGAAAAATTACCTAACGGAAGAAAAAATTGAAGCAGCAAAAATCCTGCTGGAGCAAATATTTATAGAAAGCAGAAATTTATAGAAAGAAAAATTTTAGAAAGGAGTTTTAATGCATGAATTAAAAAACAACTTAAGAGAAAGGTGAATAAAATGTTTCTTTCGCAGTCGCGCTTTACTCTATTCATTCATTCAAGTTATGGTTAAATAAGAACAAAGATAAGGTCATTCTGCCAATTTTATTTATTTAAAAAGGCACAAACAAATTTAATTATAGCAGAGACGGAAAATAGTTAATAACAGAATTTCTTACAATATTTTGACTACTTTCTCTTATTACTGGCATACTATATTCAAAAGTTTCTTCACCCATGGCTGTGGCTATATTGTGGAGCACTCTACACATGCAACAATAATTGCTTGTACTTTCGAATGGTGCAAAGTAATTTTCTTTGACAAAACTGGAAATCTACTCTTCCATACGCCATATAACCTTTCTACTACATTCCTCATTCTGAGTTGTGACTCGTTGTACAAGTGCTCACCAGGAGTTATATTCTCGTGGTCGAACGAAAAAACAAAACAACACTTTTTAAATATAAGGTCTTTAGTAGACAACTACCAAACTTAAACTAACTCTTAAGATCTAAATTTTATTTTAAGAAAACTTAACTAACTGTTCTATTCTAAGTAAACAATGAAAACAAAAGAATGCAGAAAAAGTTGAACGGTATCATTTGCTATCACAGGGCATGGCGAGCATAGAAACAGGTGAAAGATGACTCAGAAGCGTAATCGCTTGTTTTTCATCTCATTCTCACAGCTTTGGTAACAGGATCGTCAGCGTTGTATAACGCTATTAATTAACACATTGACTGCCACGTTATTCAAATATGAATGACACTCATGTTTCCGTGGGGGCCACGTCATTCATATGTGTATGACGGTAACATTCCACTGCATGCCATGGCATTCAAAAATGAATGGCACTTAGATTACACATTGCGCTCCAAGTCAATTTGAAAAAAAAAATTAACATGAAAAGTATGCGTTGGGTTTTTTTTATAACTGTTTTACTAAAAAAAATATATTTGCAGTAAAGATTGGTCTTTTTGTTGAAGAATTTGAAGCGGTAGGACGTGCAGACGACTGTCATTCATATATGAATGACGTGGCCCTGCATGAAATTTGTGATGAAATTTTACGTAATAGGTAATGCCATTCATACATGTAAGTTATCGAATCGTCTTGCGGTTCGATAAAAAAAACATGAACACGGGTTTTAGTTGTGAACAGACTGAACAATTTTCTTTATTGTTCATCATATTTATCATAATTTGGTTATATTTTATTATTTGAAAATTCTCAGAAGGAGAATGTCCTGAAATTGAAGGATACACGTGACGTGAGGATCTTGTCCACCGAACATGCTCCAATATTAGTACCTAGACCTACGAGTATAAACCAGAAGGTCCAACCATTGAAGTCAGCAACCACGACCAAAACTTTTCTTATACATAATTAGTAAATTTTTTCATCGTCAATTTTATTCTTCAATAAAAACCACATTTTCGCGGATTTGCCCGAACCAAGTGTACTACAATGATCACCAGAGGCCAGGCTTTTACATTTCTATTCAGTTTGTTCCTAGTGTCATTCATTTTTGAATGCCATGGCATTTTAGTGGCATGTAGCCGTCATACATATATGAATGACGTGGCCCACACGGAAAATTGTGAGTCATTCATATTTAAATGACGTGGCATGTAATGAAAATATGTAGTATTCCTTAGCAAACCGGGTTGGGGACATAATCCCGAAAACCAAAATCCCGAAAATCCAAAATCCCAAAAACCCAAAATCCAGAAAATCCAAAATCCCGAAAAGCCGAAATCCCGAAAAAAAATCCCGAATACGAAATCCCGAAAAATTATATAAAATGAAAAATTTGCGCAAATTTGTGTTATAGCTGACCGACTAGATTTTTGTAAGACAGTGAACAACGTAATACAAAGTGAGTATCGTGCATGCCTTTATAATTAAAAACTTTATATTATCAGTGACAATGAATGTGTCCATCGTGAAAACCAACAAACAGCGTGAGAAACTGCTTATTGACGGCTACAAACAATACAAGGATACATTTTACTGGGAGTGTGAGCAGCGAAAGCGTTCTGAAATAAGTTATCTCAGATTAATTGCGTACAATATGAACTTGTATTAAATATTGTTTTGTCATGGATCGTTTTTGATATGTTTTTGTAAGACTTGAACTGTTTTTGTTATGGTTTATTTTTTTGAAGTTTTTTTTATTTTGTTTATTTTGTTAAATAAATTTGCCAAATTTTTTTGTTGCTACAACAAAATTTTTAGTTTCATTTTCGGGATTTTGGTCTTTCGGAATTTTGGATTTTCAGGATTGTGGCTTTTCGGGATTGTGGGTTTTCGGGATTTTAGTTTTTCGGGATTGTGGCTTTTCGGGATTTTGGATTTTCGGGATTTTGGGCTTTCGGGATTACGTTTTTCGGGATTCTGTCCGACTCCCTAGCAAACCAAATAAAAACACCATTTTTTTTTTGTTCACCTTTAGCTATTTTTCGAAAATTGGCTTGGCAGTCAATGTGTTAAATGGAAATTTCCCTTTCTAGCGAAGAGAGATTCTGTTGCCAAGCGCCTGCAATACGTACATTAGGTATGTACAAATGTACATATATGTTAAGTACGTGACTCTCCTTGGATTATGAAGGCTAGTTAGCAAAAAATTTGTGTTTTCATACCCTTTATCTCCGAGAATCAAGTTATTTCCAAATTCCCTATCAATTAATCTTTGCAACCCGAATCTGCCCAGCGTGACCATATGGCAACAACATCAGTGTGTATGGTTTTGCATGGGCTAACGGCATCCACCTAACGGTTTTTTTTTGTTTTCGTTATTTTGTAATTTGTGCTTGCACGTGTTGAACCATATTTGACGTATAGTTGACGTGTCCTTAAGAAACTAGTACGCAGTTTAAATTTCTGAAATTTTTGAAATAGCGAGAGGTGTGAAATATAGCGACTATATAAAGGAAGTTTTTTTTTCTTGACTGTGCCAATGGATGTGGTAATCTTCAAAAGATGGCATGCACGATTCGCAAACGTACTAATCCATACACAGCAGACGTCAACCACTCTCCCCGTGGGACTGCCGTTAGGTATTACTTCGCGGGGCTGGTTAGCAATTCTAGCTATGCGCCTTGTCTTGTGTCAGTTGCTTCTGACGCTTCTGCTGCTTCTGACGCTCTCCTTAGCCTTTCTACTTCAATATGTTGAAACGGAGTTATAATATGGTCGATTTCATTAAAATTTATCGGCTTTCATCGTCCATTACGCAATGTATTTCTTCTGTCTTCTGACTGCTCACAAGAGAAATGAAAGCTCAACTGAACACTGGACTGACGTCTAAATGTCTTTTTTTAACTGAACTGACAACTGAACTGAAAACTGAACTGATAACTGATCGTCTAAAAGGGCCTTAAGTTCTCAGTTCAGTTATCAGATAAACTGATGTGTAAATACGTTTCAGTTCAGTCGTCAGTTCAGTCGTCACTTTAATCGCAGTTGGCGTTGAATCGATATGTCGAAACGGAACATGGTCGATTTCATTGAAATTTATCGCGCTTGTCCATGTTTGTGGAAGAAAAGTGACCCTATATATCACAATTAGTGAGAAGGGAAGCAGCATACAATATGTCGCTGCAAAAACTAAAAGAGATGGGTTTCAGGTATAATTACACTTAGACTTGGTGCCGATATTGCAGTTAGAAATTTAAGGCTTTGGTAAGTATTTCCAGTTGTCAAAAATCGGAGGGTTGCACTTAATAAGATACCAATATGAGAGAAGCTATTGCAATTAGGCTTTCATCGTCCATTACGCAATGTATTTCTTCTGATTTTCGACTGCTCAGGCTCACAAGTAAAATGAAATCTGAACTGAACACCGGACTGAAGTCTAAACTCAAGGTTTTTTTAACTAAACTGACAACTGAACTGATAACTGATCGTCTAAAAGGGCCTTTCCGGATAATGGATTTAACAAGGCACTTGAACCGGCCGATAGGCGAACCTATATCTGTCGGATATCACTATCCGCAACCTAAGTTAAGTTAAACATTAATTGTCAAATCGACAGGCGGTGTTTCCTTTCCACGTAAGGTTTATTGAAATTCATGGTTATTTTCTTCGATAAATAAAAATAAAGAATTTTAAATAATAAAATAAAATAAACATGCATTGAAGTGTACTTATGGATAAGGGGACACTCCCCTAGAGGAACTGCCAATAGGATTTCTTCTTATATCCAAATCTACATAAAACTTATTATCTTTTCCCGCAAAACAAATTAATCGTCTACAAAAAATTCCTTTGTTTTCCTTGAGTAATTAATGGCTTATCCTTTTATTTGAAATCATTGAACTGGAAAAAGGAATCCCAATTAGAGGAAGGTACGTGTAATTAAACCGCAATCGATATGTCAAAGGATATCTATGGCAGCTTATTAAAACAGCAGGGACAATAAAAGCAAAACAAAGCAACCAATGAAAACAAAAGTCATACAGGAGGAAATAGAACCATTGTGCTCCTTCTGTCGTTTTGCAGTTTTCGAAATGCCTACCACAATCACTAAATATGCCTCTATCGAAGTTTGTAGTATAAACAATCCGCTTTATAAATCTTGTATAAGTATTTTTATGTATGTATTAAATATTAAATAGAAAACATTCTCGCATATCATTTCTTTCACATGTCCATTCATTAGGAATATTAAGTTTTATTGAAAGTCTGAAAACTGGAACCGCATTTTAAATTGAATCAAACAAGCAGCCATCATCGACTCAAAATTTATTGGTATTCCTGTCCTTTGTCGTTTCTATCATCTTCAGGTTGGTCCTTTCACTGCATTGTGTTTGGCTGTTTACTTTCCATGGTGAAACGAACAAAAAGGCTTAAAAGCTAAAACCTGTTGAGATGTTTTCAATTCCCCAAGCACTTTATCAATATATATCTATCCACCGAAGGAGCGACTCATACAGATGGAGGGAATTGGTGGAAGCTCTTACCGCAGTTGGGTGGGTGTCCTTTTTTACAATTTCTCTAAACAAATGTTACTGATGATATTGATGGGGAAATCTGTGAATAATGTGACACCAACATTATCGATATCTGCATTGAAAATTTTAAAGCAGCAACAAAGGTGTAAGGCAGACAGTATTCGAAAATTGTTGCGTGTTTGAGGAATTCTTTTGTTACGCAGAAGACATAAATGAAGGCTATTTTCCTTTGTGCGGTGTCTTTTCTTTCTTTATTTGAAAATTATGGAAATTCTTTTCATTAATATGCACTTTCCTAGCAAGGGACTTTGTTTAACAGTAAACTTGGTAACAATAACTATACTCGCCCTCCAGAATGGATTTTTAATGCGGCTTTGAAGTGACTGATAACAATCACTTGATTTCTGAAATCTTTTTTACCTTCAGTTAATTTTTTTGTTCTTAAATAAATCCTTTTATGCTGATTTAGAAATTAAAAAATAAAATAAATATTAGGCATTAAAACCTAGCTTCTCGAACGCAAATTTGAAAAGCTTTTCATGACAATTGATACTCTTGGATGTTTGCCAGACGTTCGCGAGGGGACCACAAGGGATTTAGAACTTAAATACAAGGTGGCGCACCTTGTACCTCTTTCCTACAATAAGAAATTCAAATAACTTTGTTTTTAATCAATGTATTTAATTATTTTTTTATTGTATAGAAAATTAAATTTTTTTATATAACTAATTATTTCTGAAGATGATGGACCGCGATGAGCATCAACGCATAAGCGACACCTGATCAGAAAATTATTCATTGCGGCCTGAAGGGTTGAAGTCGGCATCGCCTCAATTATTGTTTTAATGGACTGCTTCAATTCAGTCAAATTCCTTGGTTTCATTTTGTACACCTCTTGCTTGACATAAACCCATATTAAAAAGTCTGGTGCAGTAAGGTCAGTTGACCTTGGGGGCCAGCGGAAAGTGGAGTTTCTGGATATTAATGTTTGGGAATTTCCGTTGGAGCTCCGCCATTACCTGTCTCGCCATGTGTGCGCTCCATCTTGCTGGAACCAAATGCTGTTGAAACGGATACTTCTTCGGCACAGCTCTTCAACGTCTTTAAATAACGGGGCGTATATATTTATTCCATACACCAATCAGTGTGTACCTTTCTGAATTTTAGATGTAAAAAATAAAATTAATACAGCCCATTATAGCCGAAAATCGACCAAACACGATTTTTAATTGGGATTATAGTACTATACTATGTATAAGGCACTTTATGGATTGGTGCAAAAAAAAAATTAAGATAACAATTAAACATAACATTTCGATGATAGGGAAGTAGAAAAAAATGTGTTGGAAAATTCTTTTCGCCCGTCTGCCTGGTCAGATCTACAGCCTAAGCGGACGCGCCGATTTGCAAACATGGTTCACAGTGTTTATTTAGTAGTCTCGCACTATGCGTGGTTGAAATTGGAATTTTAGCTCTAAAATAATTGTTAGATATGTCATATAACGATTTGTTAAAACTTAATTTTTCTAAAAACGGATTAAACGCTTTAGATAAAACAGTCTATCTTTTGGTAAGAATGGATTTTGCGAGATTTATCTTAAAACTATATCTATAGGAGGTATAGAACCGATTTTTTAACATCAGCATTTCTCGCTAACAACAAAACCGATTTCAATTAAATTTAAAATTTAGGAAGGCTTTTCTGATCAAATTCATACATAACTTTTTTGGTTTATTGAATATGCTGGAAACGGGTAGGGGGAGTAGGGGATGGTGTAAACGAATTTCGGAAGTTTGGTCGTAGAAAAAAATTGAAGCTTTAAATATCACGGGGGTTTGAACAAAAATTAACTTTTCACTATTGGCCTTCGATTTGTATAAAATATTTTGAAATACATCAGAATCTATATAAAACTTGACTAAAATAAATTCTCCGTCCTTGAGTTCATCAAAGTCTTGTAAAGTTTTCGGACAATTCTTTGAGTCATCCGATGAAAAATCTTCACAAAAGTTAAAGCCGCCAGATGAAACATTTAAATTCACACTTATTTCAGAGTCCGATGAATCCTGCTGTCGCTGCAGAAAAAGACAGTGAATAAAAGTCTAAAAATCTGTCCAAATAAATGACCTTACCAAATTCCTTTTTGGAAAAGCTTTTAAATTTTTCTAAAAGTTTATAAAAGTAAGATGGTTGATTTAGCCAGCTTTCTTTTGCTTGTATTTTTTCGAACAAACTTTGAAAATGGACGAACACTTTCTATGGAGGCATTGAGCTTTTGAGAGTCACTATCTGATTGTGGTATTAAGGGACCATTGTTAGCATTAGGCTCCGATATATCATTTCTCTCTGGAACTGGAATAGAAAGTTCTTCCAAAGCTCCCCTTTCCGACAAGTGAGGCTGTTCAGAAGGCATTGAAGCTGCAAAGTCAGCATCAATAAAAATTTGTGTATTCAGTGGCCATACTCCCGATTTCTTCGGCCCGAGACAGTTCGGCAATATCATAAATCGTGATTGGAGACCCTGGTTTGGTGGTTAGGCGATCTTGAAAAGAGACTTTTAAAGCGCTTTTAAATGGGCCGTATACGGATATATCAAGGGGTTACAAGCGGTGACTACAATGTGGCGGAAATGACAAAATTATTATTCCGTTGTCTCTGGCATAGTTCTTCGATGGATACATGGCTCGTATGGTTATCAAGTAGGAGAAGAATATGCTCATTTTTGGAGCAGTTTGCATAAGTGTTCAAATGTTTCAGCATTTCTACAAAGCTATCAGCGGTCATCCATCCACTTTTTGTTGCCAGTCCCATGCTTCCATTAGGAGCACCGTTTAAAAAAACATCTTTAAACTTTACTCTGGGGAAAATGTAGACTGGGTGGAGAGCTGAACCAATAGCATTAATAATGCCAACAAATGTAACTAGCTCACCACGCTCCTGTGGCACAATTTGACCAACTTGTTTCGTTTTTGACTCAGCAATCACCTAAAAATAGAGACGTTTCACACTTTGGAACACATAATGTAGTAGGTAAATTACTTTTGGATTGGAAAGAACGGTAGTTACACCCGTTTCATCTAAATTATAAATGCGATGTGGCTTAAATTGGTACTTTTCCATGACGGTAGTTAAGTTTTTAAAGAAAGTCTGCACATGTTCCTTATTGAATGAAATGGCCCGAGATAGTGATGTGCTTTCCGGCTTTCTTAAGCTAAGTGTTGGGTGCCGCTTCATAAAAGATTGCATCCAGTCAATCCCAGCTTTCTTGTTAGTATTCCAGCTTTCGGGGATTTTAATTTTTATAAAAGAAGCATAGTTGTAAGCAATATCTGTGGTTTGAGCGAAAGTTAGGCCGTAGCACTGCTTTGCACATTTACTCTTTCAGCGACACTTCTTGGGCAGTGTTAAATATCGGTCTTGCAGAATATTTTGGTTTGTCCTGCACAGCAAGTGAGACTAGACAAACTTTACCTCCCATACGACCAGATTCATCAAATTCTTGAACTCCACTCAAATTTTTTCTAGCCTTTTTTACCCTCTTAAATAAAGTTGTTAGATTTATTTTTAATTTTGCAGCCGTTTCTCTGTAAGATTTCTTCTGAAACATGACTTCACGAATAGCAGCCATATAAACCGATTCGGATATTTCAACCCTCCCTTTCTTTGTGTAGGTACGGACCATCTTCTATCAGAGAAATAGAAATGGATATTTGCAATTTTAACACTCAACTTAAAAACTTATTAAGATGGGGCAGGTGTAAACGCGTTCACAAGCACCCCTTTTAAGCCGTTTACAGCTGCCCCAGTTGGCCTTTTTGAGAAGAAAATTTTCTGACAATTTAAAAAGGTTGCCAAACAAGAACTTACCAAAATAACTTGAAACTACAATGCTTCAGCTACAAAAGCATACACTTTCACTTTGAATTGGTCAAAAACTTCACTTGAAATCCACAATTTAACACTCATTCAAAATTTTACCTTGTGACAGCGAGATACTTCTTTCGTGAATAATACTTCTTTCGTGAATAAAATTGTACACTGAAATTGGTTCTTCCCCGCTTTAACATATGTAGTGCAATCGTGTTTATTTTTTGTAAGTACTGCCAAATACTGGTTGTTGCTACATAGAAGTGTGTAGTCGGAGGATGGAATATTCACACCTGCCCCGCGTTTACACCATCCCCCTCTCCCCTATATTGAATTTTGAAAGATTTTTTTTCAGATGAAAACTACAGATTTCCTTGTATTGAAATACTCGAAAAATTCCAAAATATTTTTCAAAAATTCAAAAAAAAACCGGTTGTTTAAAACAAACTGCTTTAACGATTTTCAATATTTTTTTTCCTAGGTAGACTATTGCTAAGAAAATACTATTGCATACTTAGTTTTTCCAAGAAAACTCTCAAACAAATTTGAAAAACTAAAAGGTCCAATATTTTTTTAAAATAATTTTAAGTTATTATTTATTAGGTAGCTACATATCTATCATCATTCTTTAAGATTTTATTATTAGAAAAAGTATTACATAACATGTAGGTAGGAATAATTTTTATAAAATTAAATTAAATCTTCTGGCCTTCTGCGCTGCAAATAATCTAAAACTTCCTCAGTGTCAATCTCAATTTGTTAATGAATTCACATTACCGCCAATCCTGTTAATCTCTTTTCACCGGTAGAATTGCTTAAATAAGTTTTTAGACGTTTCATTGTCGAAAATGTTCTTTCCGGTGTACATGTTGAAACCGGTAGTGTCGCCAAAATTTTAAGAAGCTTGTGGATGTTAGGAAACAGATCCTTATTGCATTCCCCAAGAGCTGTTATTGCACTCTTTGAACGCTCTGTATCTTTTTATGCATGGCATTTTGTCTTCCATAGCGTAAATTCAGCTTTTAAAGTGTCCCAATCCAAAAACGATTTATAAAATTTGAAGTTTTCTTCGTTATAATTTTGTTAATAAAATAGCTTTTAGGATTTGTTGTGCTCATGTTTTGTCTGTGCTGCTCCCTTGACACAATTCGTGGAATTTTAAGTTTTCCATCCACAACATTTACTAAGTTTTGTGCAGTCTCAAAAATTGTTTTAAATTCCGGAATGATATTTTCGGGTATTCCTTGGAATGTGTTTGTCATTAATTCCACATGTTCCAATCCAGACACTAAGTCGCATGAAGGAGATTGTAAGATCTTACAAAGTGGCAATGCAAACAAAACACTCAAACAACACAAACTTACTGCAAAATCACTAGCTGAAATAGATCTTAAAGTGCGTGTTCACACATTACTGTTAAATTTTTCTATTTATTTTGAAGATAATATTGTTTAATCATTTCCTGCAACAAATTTGTGCGCTTTGCCGATATTTAAAAAAAAATTTCCAACGGATTTTATGGTACCAATAGTGTTGCGAATAGGCTGAATTTGACAAGAATCAGGTTTAGAGAGTGTGTGCTACAATGCACATATAAGACCTTTGGATGAGACTCGCGTACCTACTACAGGTTGAACTCCGTTAAAACTGCCTTTGATATAGCTTAAAACTAAAATTAGAAATTTTTAACATAATCAATAATTATTTGAGTACAAATTTCATACTGATGCGGAAAAATATGATTTACAGATGCATTTTAAAAAAAATTCGGGGAGGGGGGGGGGGGGGTCAAACCCCTGTGATCCCCCCCACTGGCTACGGCCTTGTTTCAATCATGTTTTTTACGAAATTCCAGGTGAATAGGCAAATCCAGAGGGTTTAACTAGCTTGCAATTTGGACTTTGTAGGAATTATCCGTTGTAATGACCGTCTGCTAACTCCAATTTGAGCCGATAAGTTTCGAGTCGAAACGATTGGATTTGCCTGAATTGACGAAGCTACAGAAGCGATTGTGTCTTGAACTCCAAAATAGAGATCTCAATGGTACGGTCTTCGTGTGATGCTTCCAGATTCGGCAAACATGTTAACCAGCCTCATAATTGTCCACCTACTCGGGGGAGTGCCGCCAAACTCCCACCTAAATTCCCTTTGGCCGGAAATGAAGGACTACAAAGCATGGTACCGTTGCACCATCCAAATCCTCTTTTCGGTATCCCAAGCATTAATTTTAATAAATCTAAGTACATAGTAACCTGCCAAATAAAAAAAAAAACCGATTACTCACACACAAAAAAGTTATTACGTTTTGTTTTTCTAGCTCAAATCGTGAGCCACCCTGTATAAATAAAACCGATGTTGAGTACAGTTTAGTGTAAGCCTGTACTGTGGTCGAGATTTCCAAACATTGAAAAAACAGAAACAAAACACACGAACGGCAACGCCTAAAACACCAATCACGCGTGCCAAAATTGCGAAGTGAAAATAGTTGATGATCCGAATCGCCTTATTTTCATTCAATGATCTATATACATAGATTATTAGCGATAATAATAAAACGGGGTCCCTGCCTGAGACACTGCTGCCTTCCATCCTCTGCGATCCCATGGACGCTGCTTCCAGTTCTCCAGACCGAATCCGCGATGGCTTGGTCTTTAAAACGTAGGTTCGGTCTTCCTTGCCGTCTCAAACATGGGGACTAGGAGTCCTCTTGGCTGGAGCATTATTGTCCATTCGCTCAACGTGGCCGAGGCAATGTAGTCGACGTGATTTGGCTTTTTGGACTGTATGGACATCTTGGAATATATCATAGAGTTCGCGGTTGCTCGCCCTGCTCGCATTACAGGACCAAATATCCGAAGGAGTATTTTTCTTTCAAAGGAAACCAATATTAGCTCCCTTTTTCGACCTATCGTCCAGCACTTGGCAGCATAAAGTAGGACTGGCAGGATTAAGGTTCGATAGAGCATCATTCATTTTGTCATTCGAGTGAGGAATTTTAAACCCATTTTGTTCGCTTAACCGAAGAAGCAGCGGTTTCCCAAGGTAATTCTGTTTTATTTCTGTATTCTGCCCCCCCCCCCCCCCCCTGCAGCCCCCCTAATTGGAGTCACTGTTTGAATTGGAGTAGGTGCAAAGGCAAATTGTTGAAAACAGCACCAATGGAAAGTGAAACAACACCAAATTGGCCTTATTGGGTAATGTCACGGCACCGATATAAATTGTTAAAAATAAATTGTTACATTTTGTTATAAATGAAATTATACAAAAACCTCATAAATAACTCCAATTCACATTTGTTCTTAAGTTATAATAGACAAATTCTCAAATTATAGATGGGAAATAACTTCACAAAATTTACGGTGGAGTAATTGCTCACCGTCAGTGGGCAATAAGTTCACAAATAAAGTCAAGTTATTTCCCACTCGAGGTGAGGTTATTGTCCATGTGAAATTATTGCCCGTGAAGTTATTTTCCGGCACCCCGAAACAGACTGTAAGAGTAATTCAGCTATATTGTAAGAGTAATTCAGCTGTATTACATAGACGCTTACTAGAGATTACTATTTACTTGTATGTTAGACTACGAGTATTATATTTATACTCTCCCAACGGCGGCATAAATTATTATGTGTCAGTCGCTCGAGATCACATGAACCAGATGGTAATAAATTTATATTAACAAGAAGTGGCGTGAATTCATATTTTACATGGTGTCAGATGTGGCAAAAAATCCAATACAATTAAGCAAAACTTAAGATCGTGAGAATGGCCGAACAAAGTATTAAAGGCCCGAGTGAGATGAACTTTGAAGAGCCAGCGAAGAATTGGCATACTACAGAAAAAAGATCAACCATTTGTTGAATCGAAAGAGACCGAATACGGAACCAAGCGAAATACTGTGAGTTTCTTTGTGCAGCAGATGGATGTGGACAATCGTACGTCAATCGAATGATAGGAGATAAAATAATTCTGGGGATTGATAACAAGAAATTACGCTCAAAATTGCTAGAATCAAGTCAGGACACGTTGGATGAAGTCATTGCAAAATGTAAAATCGCTGAATTGTCCGAACAAAACATCAAGCTCTTGTCTGCGGAAGAGCACGAGCCAAAGGTGGAGGCGATAAAAGCGTTGCCAACAAAACCTGTTAAGTATTCATACGGGAATCGCTCCAGGAATGTTTCATTATGTGAGCGCTGTGGAATGGCAGCAACGGGACAACATGACAAGTATTGTCCGGCGCTAGTAGATGGACGCACATGTAGAGTTTGCGGTAAAGCTGGGCATTTTGCAGCAGTTTGCAGAAACAACTTTGGTCGAAAATCAAGAAATCGGGTGAATGCTATTGAATATGAGGCGTACAACAACGAGGAAAATGGTAGGAACATTTCGGAATCGTCACAAACAGCAGAGAGACGCGGAGGTCATTCAATTAATCTAAGATATTTTGATGAAGGTAATTTATATCGAGTAGAAAACAATTTTCTTTTAAAAAATATTTATGATTGTAGACGTGTAGGGCTATTTGGTTGGTATAAAGAATTAAAATTCAACAATGTCAAGATCAATTTCAAACTGGATACGGGCGCAGATGTCAGTTGTATACCGTGGAAGTACGTACAAGAAATTAACTATTTGGGTTTAATAAATAGATCAAACAAAATTTTGTTTACATATAACAATAATAAAATCAATTCTTATGGAAAGATAACATTGCCGTGTGTTGTGTTTTTGAAGGATGAAACTGTTGCAATTGACTTCGAGGTAGTTGACAGCAAATTTCAGCCCATTTTGGGTCGTGCTGATTGTGAAGCTTTGAATCTTATTAAGCGAATACATGCTATCACAAGTAGTAAAATACCGCAGTCCAAAGAAGACTTTATTGGTCAGTTTAAGGATATTTTTGAAGGCTTAGGGCGCATTCCAGGTAAATGTCACATCCAATTAAAGGCCGATTCTAAACCAGTACTCACATACAAAAAGAAAATTCCGTTCAGTTTGCTTGATCGCCTTAAAGCCCAGTTGAACGTGATGGTCAATGATGGTGTTATTAGTTCGGTTGAGCACCCAACAGATTGGGTGAATAATTTACAGATTGCCGAAAAATCAGATGGGTCATTACGCTTGTGCTTAGACCCGAAACCGTTGAACGATTGCATTCGTCGGGAACATTTTTCGATTCCGACTGCAGAATCTATTACCAGTCGTCTTGCGAATAAATCAGTGTTCACTGTGATGGATTTAAAAAATGGATTCTGGCAGTTAGAATTGGATGATGCGAGCTCAGATAACAACTTTCATCACTCCTTTTGGTCGATTTAAGTGGCATAGGGTGCCGTTTGGTATAAGTAGTGCGCCTGAGCTATTTATGAGAAAGATGGTCCAATTATTTGGAGATATACCAGGAGTTGAAATATATTTTGACGATTTGTTTGTCTCAGGCAAAGACTACAAAGATCACGATCGTGTGCTTACAAAGGTCATAGAAAGAGCAAGGGCAAACAATATCAAATTTATTAAAGATAAGCTTCAGTACAGGCAGACACAGGTCAAATTTATGGGTCAAACAATTTCAGAAGGGAGCATAAAACCGGACGGAAAGTATCTAAGGGCTATAGTTGAATTACCCCCACCCCAAGACAGGAACAGTGTTATGAGACTCTTGGGGTTATGCAAATATTTAGCAAAATACATACCTAATTTAGCCATAATTACTACAAAACTAAGGGAACTAACGAGAATAGAAAAAAAATGGGAGTGGCAAGCGGAACACCAAAAAGAATTTGAAAACATTAGAAACATAGTAAGCCAAGCACCGACCGGTGCTGAGAATGTTTGACCCTAAGCAGCCATTAGTCATACAGGCTGATGCATCTAAGGACGGAGTAGGCTGTGCCCCTCTACAAGCAGGTCAACCAGTAGCTTTTGCCTCAAGAAGCTTATCGACCAGTGAGCAAAAATGGGCTCAAATCGAGAAAGAGTTGCTTGCCATTGTGGTCGCGTGTGAAAAATTTCATTTTTACATTTATGGTCGTGAAGTAGAAGTTCACTCCGATCACAAGCCTCTTGAGACGTTAGTGAAAAGGGAACTAGACAAAATAACTGTAAGGCTTCAACGGATGTTTATGTTCTTGTTAAAATATCCGGGTCTTAAAATAAAATATGTGCCCGGGAAGCAATTGTTGTTAGCTGATTGTTTGTCAAGGGCCTACGTTAGTGCCGCGAAACGAGAAAAGCCCGAAATGAATTATGTCGTACATAGTATTGTCAACAAAGTCTGTATGTCCGAGGGAAATAAATTCATTTTTCAGGAAGCAACTCTCAAAGATGACTGTTTGAGTCAGATTCTAAAGTTTCATGAGGCGGAATGGCCAAATTACAAGGCATTAAGTTCAGAGTGCAAGAAATTTTACAAAATTAAGAATGAAATAAGTGTTAATGATGGGATTCTGTTTTTCGGTAATAAGTTAATTGTTCCTACAAAACTTAGAACTCAGGTCCTTGAAATGTTACATGCTCCTCAATTAGGTGTTGAAAAAACTCGGTTGCGTGCAAGGAGGTTATTCTATTGGCCAGGTATCTCAAAGGGAATAGAGGCAAAAGTTCAACGGTGCCGTATATGTGAAAAGCACAGGTATAACAGCCAAAAAGAACCATTAAAACATCATGATTCACCCGAGTTTGCATGGGAAAAAATCGCTATAGATATTTTTGAGCATGGTGGGTCTCCATATGTGGCAGTCATTGACGCATATTCAAATTGGTTATGTGTTGAACGGTTAAGAGACAAATCGATAGGTCACATAATAAATGTGTTAAAGGATAGACTCTTTACGAAATTTGGCTTTCCTTTTGAGATTCGTTCCGATAACAATCCATTTAACTGCCGTAAATTTAAAGAATTTGCAGACCAATTCAATATCAAACTAACATTCTCTAGCCCGCGCTATCCGCGAAGTAATGGTTTGGCCGGAAAGGGTGTGGCAATAGGAAAGCGAATTTTGAAGAAATGTTATGATGAGTGTCGGAGAGAAGAATTCGGTTATCGGATTTTAGAATATAACGCTACGCCATTGGCAAATATGTTGCTGTCACCTGCTCAACTCTTTATGGGGCGAGAAATCAAAACCAAAGTTCCCACGACGTCGAACAACTTAAAGCCACATGCACTTCCCGCGCAGGAAATTTTAAAAAGGATCGCTGATAAAAGAACGCTACAATCTAATTATTATAATCGACCATCCAAACCCCTATCCAGTTTGAAAGAAAACGATACCATAATGTTTTGGAAAGCAGAAAAAGATTGGTTGTATGGTAATATTGTTAAAAACTTTAATGATAGATCGTATATTGTAAAAGATAATGAGGGTAACCAATTTCGAAGGAATAGGCAATACATAAGAAAATCTGTAAATAGTTCACCAACAAATGTATTAAATGAGGAGGAAATTAATATAAATAACGCACTTAATACTACATCAACAAATGTAACAATTAATAAAGATTTTGCTACCAACGATGATCGTCATTTGAGCAACAGTGAATCGTGCAATATGTCAAACGATCATGGTGAGGGCATTATCGGCGACCACGGAGCTAATACAAATGACCAGCAAAACATTGTAACCAGATCAGGAAGAGTAGTCATCGCCCCGGAGCGCTATGGCAATCCGGTGACGCATTAGAAATAAGTTTCATAAATACATTGTACATAGAATTAAGAAAAAAAAAAAAAAAAAACAAAGCGTGTAAGAGTAATTGAGCTGTATTACATAGACGTTTACTACAGATTACTATTTACTTGTATGTTAGACTATTATTATTTATACTCTCCCAACGGCGGCATAAATGATTATGTGTCAGTCGCTCGAGATCACATGAACCAGATGGTAATAAATTTATATTAACAAGAAGTGGCGTGAATTCATATTTTACACAGACACAGCATAGCAGAGTTAATTTCGCTAATTGGTGAAAACCTGTAAAAAAAAAAAATAAAAAAAAAAAACCAATTTTGCCAAGGAATTTTCTTTTTGTTTATTAAAAATTATTTAACAACAATGAATACGGATTTATTAGCTGTTCTAATAATTTGTTTGTCAACAACAAGCGGGCTGGCAAAAAGGTGAAGTCACATATAGCTGGAACGAGCAAGCTTGCTGCTGACCATGGATGGATCTTGCATAGGTATCTTCTAGAGTACTCACAACAATGTAAAATTTGAAAGAAATCAGTTTGAAAAAAAGAAATTATTTCCCTTTTTCCATATTATTTTCTTTCTCGTTTTAACCTGGGGTCCTACTCTGTATTTCGTTTCGAAAGTTGTCTTCGTTTCGAAATTAAAATTGTTCCTTATAAAGGGTGTTCAAATTTGAGGTATAATTCTAAATTTTGAATGAAAGACATAAATTGTGTGAAATCTGTATTTATTTTTATTGGAAATTAATGTACATTGATTCTGGTTAGTAATGAAAAAGAATATCGTCCAAATGACCTCCTCTGCGGCCTCGGCAGACTGTCAACCTTTTCCAAAATTTTGAATCAATTTTTCGCATAATGATGGTTCAATAAGTTATATTTGCTCGATGGTGTTGTCTTTGAGGTGTTGGTCAGTTTGAGGATTATCGGCATAAACTTTACTCTTCAAGAAACCCCACAAGAACAAATCCAGTGGTGTTAAATCGCATAATTCTGGTGGCCAATTCACGTCTGTTCTTCGGGAAATTCTGCGATTGGTATACCTCTCTTTCAAAAGATCGATTGAGTTCGTTGCTGTGTGGCATGTTGCACCATCCTGTTGAAACCACATATTCTGCACATCAATATCTTCCATTTGACTCCACAAAAAGTTTCTTATCATCGTTTGATATCAGGCTCCTTATTGACATAACCGCCAATTTCAAAATGAGCCTCATCGGTAAAGATAATTTGCTTGAAAAAATTGTCATTTTGTTGTTGCTTCTCTATTTCCCAATTAGCGAATTGCCAATGCACTGCGTGGTCAGTTGGCTTTAATTCTTGTGTTAACCGTATTTTGTAAGCCTTTACATGCAGATCTTTGTGCAAAACAAAGTTGTTGGTTTGGGGTTTAATTGCTGTGAACGACGACGAATTGACGTCCGGGCTCTTCAGCAACAATTCTGCTAACAGCTGTAATATTTCCCCTCGAACGACCACTACGATGACAGGCTTTACTTCTCTGATCTTGAACTGAACCAGTTTCTTCAATTTTATGAACGATAAGCTTAATAGCACGATTTGACTGAGCATTTTCTCTACCGTATTTTGAACTAAATTTCTTTCACTTTTTGCAAAATGTTCACCATACTTAAAATAAATTTTAATATTAAAAACAGATTGCTCAATAGTGTACCGATCCATTTTAGCTAACGGGAATGTACTTACTTCATACCTGAAAAGCTTCGGTGTCTAATAGCTTTAAAAAAAAGTGGCGGGAAATTTAAAATGATACGTCAAATCTGAACACTCTTTATAACAACTGCAGGCTTCATCTCACCCTTTATATTTATAGGTTTTTGTTTTTTTATGGTAGAAACACATCAACACTTCAACTTGGACTTCTACTTTGACAACTACGCCACACGTTTTAGAACCAATGCTTTTAAATTGGATGTAACATATTAGCACTTCAACCTCAGCTTAGACTTCAACGTTAGACCTAAATCCTAAAATCAAAGTTGAGGTGCAAGTCCCACCAACCTTGAGGCGATGTTTGCAGTTTTCCTAACATAGGTTAGGTTAGGATAGGTTGGAAGGGAAGTGCACAGCAGGGCTGCTGTGCTTGCACGGGGGCCCATTGGTCCATTGTGATTTCTTATTGTTTTATGTGGTAAACCTACATTTACGATAAAACACTTACCATACTCAGTTTAGGTTGATCTTGCCGGTTGGCCTATTGGAACCAACCTGTGTTCTTGACAAACCTGATAGTGTCCGTCAGTGGTACCTGCGCTACGTCCTCTAAGTCTTCGAAGAATCTGTTGCCCAGATAGCGAAGTCGAGATGTCTGAAGGTGTGGACCTTCGCAGAGCAGGTGTTTGATGGTCTCGGTTTCTTCTATATCTTGACAGCTCCTGCAGTAGTCTGGTGAGCTGATGCCCAGCCTGCTTGCCATTACACCTATGGTGCAGTGGCCTGTCAGTACGCCAGTTAAGATGCGTATTTCTTGCTTATTCATTTCCAGAATGCATGTTGTTCTTTTTTCGTCAATTCTTGGCCATAGACTGCGAGATATAACACAGTCGTGCCTTTGGGACCAGGTAGTGTTAATTTGTTCCCTCAGTTTTTGGTCAATGTTTCTTTTTGCTGCACTAATTGGGATGTCTATTGACGTAATGGCGTCTATTGCGTCAAGTTCTGGCCCGATTCTCGCTAGCTCGTCTGCCTTTTCATTCCCAGCAATGTCGGATGTCGCTATGACCGGGGACCCAGCAGAGAGTGATCCTGTGTCGTTCGCCTATTTTGTTGAGGGATTTTTGGCAGTTCCTGACTGTTTTTGACTTTATGGTTTCGCTGTCTAGTGCTTTGATAGCCGCCTGACTGTCTACGAAGATTGTGATCGTGGAAGGATCCAGATTATTCGCGTAGATAGTTTCTGCTGCCTTGTCGATGACGAAAATCTCAGCTTGAAAGACGCTGCATTCATTGGGAAGTCTGTACGAGTCCTTTATGTCTAGGGGCTCGCAAAAGACTCCCGCTCCTGTACCCACATCCATTTTCGACCCGTCCGTATAGATATGGATTTCTTGCACCCTGACGTGCGTGTTCCAGTTCTCTCTTTGGGGTATGTATGTGGAGTAGTTTTTCTCAAAGTTTCGTTTGGGGATTAAGTAGTCCGTTTTCCTGGATAGATCGTTTCCTAACATGCAAATGCTTATATTTTGATCGAATTTTCTCTCTTAATTGTATTTCGATATAATTTTCTCTCTTGTTTACAACAATTTTTTGTTTCGCTTTCGAAGTTGCATTTTTCAATGTGTGACTAGACTTTAAACGCTGAAGATCTCGCTCTTGTCAAAGCCGAAGTCACAGTTGAAGGGAGAAGGGGTGATGTGTTTCTACCATTTGACTCGACCTTAAACGCCGAAGTTGAAGTGTTGATGTGTTCCTACCATCTGTTCGTTGTGTTATTCCGTTTCCGAAGAAGTCATGCCTCCTGCCTAATGCAGGTAGAACTACTAATACAAAAAATATAACAGTTGCATATTTTCACAAGGATGAGACCATACATTTTGCAATCGATTATTAATCTTTATACCATTTGGAAATTTTATACCCAGAAACTTTTACGACCTGGGGACAGGTATATATTTTCCCAACAGTAAGACATAAAATTAAAGGATAAATAAGAAACGACCGCTGGAATTTCCCAAGATCAAACAATGAACTACAGTCGAGTCCGCTTAACTGAAACGACAGTTTGCCATATATTTTTTTTTCAGTTAAGCGGTATTTTCACTTAAGCGATCTTTGAATAACTCAAAAAAAAAAATACTTTACCGGAGTTTAGATAACTAAAATATTATTTCACCAATCCAATCTAAGAATCCAAGTACATACAGAAAAAACCAACAGCAGTGTTTTAAAACAAGTAAACAAAACAATATAACATAAAATAAGTAAAAAATGTATAAATAAAGAAAAAAAAATAAATTATTTTGTATTATTCACAGCTCAGTTTTTAATATTTATTTCAGTACTTAAAAAATGGATTTATTGCACCAATTGTTTGATTATAGATAGATAGATAGATAGATAGATTCTTTATTTTTTCATCATAAAGTTTATAAATTGGTATACTTAAGAATAAGGACATGGCAATACTGCCGTCTGCCTGAGATGACATTTCATAATATGATTTAAAAATAAAAGAAATAATAAAAAGCAAAAATTTTAAAATATAAAGAAAAGGAAAAAAGAAAAAATGTTTAACAAAAGATATGAAGAAATATTACTATATAAAACAATGCTATCAATTTTAACGTGATTTGAAACACAAAATATTATACAATTTGGATAATTTGATTAGCTGTTTATACAAAATTTTATCAATTTTAACGTGATTTGAAACACAAAAGAGATATTATCAAATTTAGTATGATCAGCAACAAAACAATAAATAGTTAGGTATAAAATTTGGTCAAAACTGCAATAAGTGGGTAATCGACTATGTTTAATATGTGAAACTGTTACGGTAAGAAAGAGCATGTTGGCAATATTTAAAGAGGCTGAGCCAGCCCATTGCTCCATTTAAAATTTCAAAAAGTTTGTCCAAAGATATAAAACTTTCCCGAAAATGCAACCGGCGAATTTCTTGTAGAATAGGACAAGCAGCAACGAAATGGTATATATCTTCATTCACTCTTCCGTTACATAGATCACATAGCTGGGGCAAGTCTGATCGATGAGGTATAAAGTTCAAATTTAAAATTTCAACTCTTGCTCTAAAAATAATACTTATAACCGAGGCTGAAAATTCATTACTAAAGTAAGAGACTTCCGAGGGCAGTTCATGGTTTAAATGACTATAAATAGCTCTTGAAGTAGATGAAGATGCTCTGGAAAGGTTATCCAGAAACATTTTGTGATCCACCTTAGCAATCACATCAGAAAACTGAGCCTGCCAATCGGTCACATTAGTTTCTGTTAAGTTTAAACTTGTTTCGTAAGCTAAAGCTAGTTCGTTCCAGTTTTTAAACGGGGAAGCATTCACTCGAAGTAATTTTCTTAAGATGATTTTGTGAAGACAAGTTTCACTTCTTTTCATCACTCTAGTAATGAAGTTCGCATTTGCCTTCAAATTTTGTATATATATAGGGACTATTCCTGACTCTACATATATGGCGTAGTTGGGTGTTGAGTTAGGCAAACGAAATATCCTCTTAAAAAAGTTCCTTTGTACAGTTTCAAAAGCTTCGAAGTGTGTGTATCCGACGGGTTGGACGCCATATGCCATGCATGCATTTACTGTCGCGTTGAAAACTTTGTACTTGGACGTTAAATCAACATTTTGGTTCGAAAAAAACTTTGGCCACATTATATTAAGAGCCAATTTAGCTTCGTTGCTTTTTTCTTTGGAGTGCTTTAGATAGCTTAAATTGTAGGTCAAGAGGACACCCAAATATTTAAACTCTTGTAAAACCTCAATGTGTGTATTGTTTAGAGACCATTTTTCTTCCGCTCGCCTTCTTGATTGTCTCTTTTCAAATATAACAATCTTAGTTTTTTGGGTATTAATTTGCAAGCCCCAAGACTCGCAAAATGAACTTAGACGGTTTATTTGCAATTGAAGCGTGAAAGGATTATCAGCAAGCATGACTAGATCGTCCGCGTACAACAGGACTTTGATTATAATGTTAGCAAAATTAACTCCACCCGGAAGAAGCTCGCAGACATCATCTATGAACAGGGCAAATAATAATGGGCTGAGGATACAACCCTGAGGAACACCTGTAATTGTATCAAATCGATTTGAAAATGTGAAACCGTCCCATACCCTTGCATTTGTTGACGAAATAAGACTTGCATACACTTCGAAAAACTTTCTTGACAAACCAATGCAAGAAAGTTTGTATATTAAAGCTTGTCTATTGACTTTATGGAATGCAGCTTTAAAATCAACAAAGCAAGTGTATAGTTTCTTTTTTCTATCTATAAATTGTTGAGCAATGCTTGAAATGGCCAAGATATGATCCATGGTTGAAAAACCTGGGCGGAAACCGGCTTGAAAGATGCTCAAAAGACTGTTATCCTCAATCCATTTTGAGAGCCTTTCATATAGGATTTCAGTGAAAGTTTTTCTTATTGAATTTAAAATTGAAATACCTCTATAATTTTCCGCAGCGTTAGCATCACCTTTTTTAAAAATGGCAAAAATTACAGATTCGTTGAAACTGTTAGGGACACATCCATCATTGTACATTTTGTTATAGAAAGACACGAGGTAGTTTTTAAAATCAATAGTGCTGTTTTTATAAAACTCGACTGGTATGCCGTCTAGGCCAGGAGCCTTGCTGTTTTTCAATCTTTGGAGCGTTACTTCCAATTCGGGCAATGAGAATTCTAAATCCAGCTCGTTGACTCTAGTATCAGGTAGCGCGTAATCAAAGGTATGAAGGTCTTCATCAGCTGAGAGTAGAGTTTTAAAATGAGCTGCTAACGTCTCAGCTTCTAAAGAGAACTTCATACCCTGATTGCGCCCACCAAGATTGCGCACTGTCTCCCAAAATATCTTCGAGTTTGTGCAGTTTTCCAATTTCTTAGCCACGTTTTTTAAATAGGTGATTTTCTTAACTGAGCACATTTTTTTAAAATCATTATTAACGCGAAGATAGGTGTTTTTGAAAAATTGAGAATTGGTCGTTCTAAACAGTTTTAAGTAAACGAACGAAAGTTTACGGAGATTTCTGCAATCCTTATCAAACCATACATTTTTAGCTACAAAAGTGTGTGTACTCTTCAACGCAAAAGGGGCTGCGGTCTTTATAACCCGTTCTATACTTTCACATACCACTTCAGACGAGACTGCGGATTGTTGGGGCAGAGATAGTAAGTGCCGAGAAAGGAGGCTTCTATAGAGGGTTGCATTGTTCTCCGACCACTTCAGCTTATTAAAACTAGAAGGTGTAGCTTGCTGGTTTAACTCCTTTAGCTGAATTTTAATTACAATTGGAAAATGAGCCGAGTAGTTGACTAGTGCAACTTCAAAGTCATCGATAATGTTCAGCCAGTCCCCTGAAATCGCAGCAAAGTCAATCACGGATTGTCCCTGCCCGCTAACAAAAGTGAATTCGCCACATGCATCACTAATAGAAGACCCATTCAAAACAAATAGACCGAAAACTTCAAAAAATTCTGTTAAACTCCCCCCGTTGCGGTTATAAATTTTATCCTTAGAACATCTACTCTCGGCCAGTGCAACTCGTGCTCGTATAATATTGGCGGAAGAATTTTGATATTCACCAATCCTAGCATTTAAATCACCGACGATTAACACATGGTCAAGAGAAGTGTTATTCATAAATTCCACTAGTTCATCGAAGTCGCTAAGCCAATGATTGCAATTTAAATAAATAGGAATAATATAATAGTTTAGGTTGTTGCTAACCATATGAAAAATAATTACCCCATAAAGATTTTTTAATCCCATATAGAATACCCCCACTGGCTCTTCCATGCAAATTAGATCTTATCGCGGGTGTAAACATTACTTTAAAGTCTTTGAAATATTTTAGAAATTCATTTTGATTCTTTTCTTCAATAAAAGTTTCTATAAGAATTATAACATCAAATTGGTGTAAATATTTAAAAAAATCGGAATGTAAAAGCTTACTTTTGAGACCAGTTATATTATACGAGCATATATTTAATTTTTGAAAAATAGTTGTGTTATGGCAGACGACAGAATTTACCTATTGTGTTTTATCCCTAACATGGTGTGAACTCTGATTTCCAAATGGCGCTCGCTGCGGTTGGAGGCCAAAAGCGGAAGAAGAGCTTGCAACCACGGCCAACCTCGCTCCCTCGCTGCAGTCAAAGTACTCGTAACCACTGTCACCAAATAGTTCACTAATGAGTGACATGTCCGCTGCTGATTTGACCACTAAACCTCGTGAAATTTGATAAACAAAAAGTTGATTGTTGATTTGCAATTTGTTGTCTCCTTTAACGAAAATTCGGGCGTTTGGATTTATCTGCCGCAGATTGTTTTTTATTTCTATTAGTGTTTTTCTTTTTCTTCTTGATAAAAGTGATTGCTCGCGAAATATACTTATTCCGGAGCCTTTGAGCGTGTGCGCGGAGGTAATAAGTTTATCGGTGATCGCCGCTGTTGGAAGTTCGATGATGACAGTTGCTCTTTCAGTGTTGTTGTTGCGTATTTGTCTGGAGCTCTTAAATTGGATTTCTTCGTCTTCATTTAACTTCAGAAGCCCCTTGCAAGTCTGTTTAGCTAATTGGATTGCATCGGTTTCTGTGTCTAAAGGAAGGTGTACCACAATAGACTTATCGTTTGATTTTCGTGAGAGAATTTCCAATTGGGTTTCAAGCAAATCGCATCTTTCTGTCATTAAAGTGAGTTTTCTGCTGAGTTGGGTGTTAAGTGTCTTCAAAGAAAGTATCTCGTTCGAGAGCACCAACAAGTCATTTTTTGTGACTAGATCTTTAAGCTTTTCTTCGAGACTCTCATTTAAGATAGTTTTTAGATCAGCAACTGATAAATCGCCTATTCCCATATTTGCTGCTTTTAGATGAGAAATCTTTTTGTTGGTAGTGTTTTGTTCAGGAGAAATTTCACATAAGTATCGCTTGCGGTTCATCGGCAAATCGTTGTACCGCAATTTGATTTCGATGCAACACGGAGAAAACTTTTTTTTTTATTTTTTGTTTTCCTTTTTGAGCTTGTTTACTTGAGTAAATTTAACTAGCAATTTGCGGTGTTAGTTCAAAGTGATTAAATGAGTGTTTTTACGTTGTTTTTCTTAGGAAGTTACTTGGATTTATAATTTAATTTGAAAAAAAAAAAAATACGGAGCTTCGAAAATGTTTGCAATTCCACTTTGACAGTTGAAACGTCACTGATTATAAAAGTCGCATATCTGCGTTTGCTTATGGTTCCGGATATTGGTTAAAGATATTTTGTCTTCAAGGTCGTCATTTGAATCGGCGACTTCACTGTTTCCCCGAAAAAAGTTCTTTAGAACTGCAACAGCATTAAAAGCAGCATTCACTGAGTGTTTTTGAAGAGGAAGGACTCTGATGGAATCTTCACCATCAGAGTCGGCTTCTTTGGGACTAATTTCTAATGCATATGTGACTTCGTCTATAATTACGGCATCCGTCATATCCCCGAAACAAGGCAAATCTGCATCTATGTCTACAAGAAATTCAATTTCCTGTCTGAGATTTAAAAAATCAGCCTATTCCTGATCGCCAAATGTCTGTGCAACAAGGGTACACAAAAAGAATCGTTATTCTATCTTCGTTTATTTTTCCATGTGATGGTTTTTCTAGCCTGTTTGCCAATGTGCCAGTGGGTAAAGCTTTGAAAAACAATGCAGATTAATTCGCATTGTAAATATTTTCTGCACTATATTCTTGGAGATGTGTCGGTAAGATGTTGGCCAAATTTTTCCTAACTATCCAATGCTCGAGTCAGCCTTTGGAAGGTTCAAAATCGACGTTCATCATAATAGCAAATTGTTTTGCTTTAAAGAGGATCACTAATCACTGCATTTTTCGTTCGCGTGTCCTTATTCCAAATCAGTAGCGCGTTTTCAATATTTTTATGGCAACCAGTTCGCCCGTTTCTTTGTAAAATTTTTATTTTCTACCGCTGCATTCAAAATTTATTGCTTGTTTTTAATAATTCTTGTCAAAGTTGGTGCGCTGCAGTCATATTGCACATAACCATATTTTTCCCCGAATCGATTGTCTTCATAACTTATATTTTTTTTTGGGAACGCTAATCCTGGGCACTTATTTCCGATCTAGATGACTGAAATCGTTATTGTACATAAATTATGTTTATGTTTTGGTTAACAAAATAATTTAGGTACATACAATGGTATGTGCCATAAATTTAAATTTGTTTTACTCTCACTTTCCAGAAATTATTCGTCAAACTCAGCAGTCGTGAATAACAAAAAAAAAAAGTGTTTTGTTGTCAAACTGACAGAGAAAAGTGAGGTGTGAAGTTTATTGGTTTTTTATTTCAGTTAAGCGGAGCAGTATCAGTGTAAATGAATGATTATTCCCGTAATTATTTTCTCATTTAACCGAATCTTTCAATTAAACGGGTTTCAGTTAAGCGATGTAGTTTGTAATGAAAGTTGTGAAAAAATGCTGTTTGACAAGTTTTGTGTTTCAACTAACCGAATTTTTCAGTTAAGCGTATTTCAGATATGCGGACTCGACTGTAGTTGAAAAGCGTATAAAAAGATGCGCACGGAAAATATGTACCTGTAGTAAAAGTTTCTGTGTATACAATTTCCACCACCTATAGGTAAAGATTGAAAATCGATTGCAAAATGTATGGCCTCATCCTTGTGATCGCCAGTATAGGTACTATGTTACATTATTTATTTTATTCAATAGGTACCTATTATTAAAATATTTATTATTCAAATATACTGTAAGCGATATGCATGTGCATATGCCCTTGGATTGTGAGAGATATATGCATCTGCATGCGCATTTAGTTTTTAAGGAGAGTTCAGTGTATCATTGTAAAATGGAGTTTTGAGTTTTTTTTGGAAGTAGACTAACTAAAAAAGAAGAGCGAACTAGAAGTAAAATAAAAATCTGATATTATCGTTGAAAATTGAGTCTGTTATAATACCTAAATAATTTTTTTTATGGATATTGAACAGAGACGCCTTCTCGGGATTTGGTGCCCCCATTGACCTGGTGCCCGCGGCGAGCCCCCCAAATTGCCCTGATTTCAAATTTTTGAAGAATATAATAGGTAGGTATATACCTATATTGAATTAATAACAGAAAAAAACTGTAAAATTTTGTTTGGCAATAAGCTTTTCATGTTGGAAAGTCTCGAATTTCGGTAATAATAACAATTGCTCTGGGTTTGGATATGATTTGTGATATACATGAAAACTTTCACCCATCCAGATAGGTTTAGATAGGTTTGTATCGACCTTCCTACTAAATTAAGCCGTCAGGTAAAGAAAACAATTTACATTCCTACAGGGCCTGATTAACCCTTAGGCTAACTACGCTGCAGCGTAGGGCGCAAGGATCGGGGGGGGGGGGCTGAAATCGTGTCTTCGCATGGACTTATCTAGCATCATTGCATCTACCATACATATTTCTACTAGACCGAGACAAAACACTAAAACTAAATGCGCTTGAGAGTTTCTCTAGCTTACACAGTACTTAATATATCCATTGACTTCTAGTGTCTGTGTGACACAGACGTACTTGCTGATAAGAACTGATAAAGAAAACGTCGTTATATGGATATACTCTGGCGGGGACTCCCCACTCCCCGGTGTGGTTAATAGTTAGTATACTTTGCACCCAATCAAAGGATGTCTACCAATATATACCTAATACCTACATGTCAGCATATCTCCAGCCGTAAGAAGAACTATGTAATTCTAAGAGTTATTAATAAGCAATAATCATAAAGTGCACATTTCCGCAATGACCGAACACCCAATCACCGGATTTCCACCAATAAATACCTAAAACCTACATGTCAGCATAATTTCCAGCAATTAACCCTTTGTTATCCTAAGAACTATTAATAAGCAATAATCATTAAATGTAATATTCTAAGAAATACTTTATTAGTATTACCTTAGTTTTGTAAAGAATTATTCACATCATTATTAAAACAGTTGTCAAAGAGAGTGGTTGTTCTTATAATTAGTATTTCCGTGTTTTTTTAAGACTATGAGTGGTAATGAGAGTAGTTCGATAGTAAAAAAAGCCAAGTGGAGCAAAATACAGAAAAAAGGCAAAAGAAAAGGAAAAGAAAATAGAAAACATTTTGAAACATACTCGTAAACTAGAAACATTTTTTACGAACTCTGCAGAAAGGAATGAAACGGTGACGAATGCTGCATTATCGCCAGCATTTTCTTGCCCTGGTTCCTCTACCGCGGACTGTTACGTTTCTCCGTCCAACACTAGCCCTATAGTAGCGACGATGCCGACGACGGCGACGATCTCCAATGAAGACGAAATTCTTAAAGAAGAAAAGTCGTCTATTCCGTCAAGTGACCCTGCACTGTGGCAAGTAAATGATGAATTTCGAGATTATATTGTTAAAAATGAACTGCAACAAAACGAAGAATTAGATTTTTCCAGATCAGAAAGGCAGTATAAAAATCAAGAAAAGTTTCTATCTAAAAATATGTTTGAGAAAAAGCTTGTTAATGGCGAAAATGTGAAAAGAAGCTGGTTAGTATACTCAGAATCCACAGGTCACGTGTTTTGTGGTCCTTGCAAATTATTTGGAGGAACATCCGTATTTGCCAAAAGTGGATTTATTGACTGGACAAATTGTAACTTAATAACTGATCATGACAACTCTCCGGATCATCGTAAATGTTTGGGACAATATGTATGTAGAGGTAAACTTTTACAACGACTGGATACCCAAATAGTCAAACAATATAATGAAGAAATGACTTATTGGCGAAATGTATTACTACGGGTAATAGAATCAATTAAGTTTTTAGCTTCTCGAGGGCTTCCATTTCACGGTCAAAATGAAATTATTGGATCTGCACTAAACGGAAATTTTCTTGGCTGTATTGAGCTTATATCTAAATTTGATCCTTTCATGGCTGAACATTTGGTGAGATTTGGACAAAAAGGCAGAGGTTCTCCATCGTACTTGTCATCCTCTGTAATCGATGAATTTATTTTACTTCTCGTTGACGAAATTCGACTTTCGATTATAGGAGAAATAAAAAAAGCAAAATATTATTCGATTAGCATTGATTCTACTCCAGATATTTCACACATCGATCAGTTGACATTTATAATTCGTTATATTTTGCCTGACGGAGAACCTGTAGAACGTTTTATCACATTTTTACCCAATTGCGGTCATAAAGGTGAAGACATGGAGAAGGCTGTTCTTGCGACAATTGATAAAACTTTGGAACTTGATATTAAAGACTGTCGTGGCCAAAGTTATGATAATGCTAGCAATATGTCTGGTCAATACAAAGGTCTTCAGTCAAGAATTAAAGCTGTAAGTCCATTGGCTACTTTTGTTCCTTGTGCAGCCCATTCTCTACAACTCGTGGGATCTGCTGCCGCGGAAAGTAGTGTCGATTCAGCTGCTTTTTTTACACTGGAACAACAATTATACAATTTTTTTTCTGGATCTACAAGCAGATGGCAAATTTTGTTATCCAAATTGGATGAAAAATCGACGGTACTAAAAAATCTATCGAAAACTCGATGGAGTGCGCGAGCAGATGCAAGCAAAGCCTTATACAGTTCATACAAACAAGTTCCGGAAACATTAAACTCTATTTGCGAAGATGAAAATCAAAGTAAAGAGACCAAAATAAAAGCAAAAGGAATACTGGAAAAAATTAAAACTCTAGAAATTACAATATTATTGTTGTGCTTTTGGAACTCTGTGCTCGTAAAGTTTCAAATCGTTTGTGCACAGCTACAAGCAAGTTCTGTTGATTTATCTAACGTTGTTACTCTTTATCAGACATTAAATGTTTATCTTGATACGTTGCGTGACGAAAAAGAGTTCGAAAATTTTGAATCAGAGGCAATCAAGAGATGCGAAGTGACTCCATACAAAAAAGATGTAAGAAGAAGAAAGAAACCAAAATTTCATTTTGATGAAGTTAAAACGGGGCACATTGAGTTAGAAGGGAGACGAGCTTTCATCGTTGAAAATTATTATGCAGCTATTGATTGTCTTAAAGTGCACTTAAAAAACCGTCAAATTATTTATAATACAGTAAACACAAAGTTTGGTTTCTTATGGAAACTGCATGAACTAGACGACAGCGAATTTATTAGAAGCAAAGCAACGGAGTTAAAACAACTATATGCCACTGATTTAGAAGAAACCTTTGCAGAAGAATGCGTCCATTTGGAGCAGTTTTTAAAATCTGACACCGAGGCCGAGCATTCTATTTCTGCCAGAACCCCAAAGGGTTTGTTGCAGTTAATAAAAAGTTTTCATATTTCATGCATGTTCCCGAATGTGGAGATAATATTAAGAATTTTTTTGACAATGAGTGTTACCAACTGCAGCGGCGAAAGGTCTTTTTCAGCACTTAAAAGGGTAAAAAATTACTTGCGCTCCACACTCCGCCAGCAAAAACTTGCAGCGCTCTCGCTAATGTATATAGAAAGCGATTTTTTACAAACTATTAAATTTGAAAAAATTGTGGAAAGATTTGCAAACGCTAAAGCACGAAAAAGAATTTTTTTATAATCTAATAATAATTATTTAATTACTATAATTTTCAAATAAATCATTAATCAGTTGCAAAAATGTTTCACTTGTATGATGCTCTCGTCTTTTTTTTAACAATAACAGAAGTGTAAATATTTAAAAAAAAATACTCAAGTCGAAGCAACTTCACACACTAGAAGACCACGCTCCTGGTCAATGGCAACTTAGTTGTCTATAGAAACTAAGAAAATACAAGTCATGCGGCCAAACACGACATGGATTTGGTTTTCTACTTGGTAGCCTGCAGTCACTTGTCATGATTTTGGTCTTATAATGCGTGAGGTACTTTGCCTTTATGTACGGTCAGCTTAAAAAATGGTTTGCCACCGTAAGGTTGAATGTCATCAGGATTAAAGGACAACGTTAGTTTCGCTTGCAGATCGATCTGAAAACTTTTATAGGTACTATGAACCATGTCAACATTTTCACACTACTACTCTACTCACTTACTACTTTTTAGGCCGTAACACACCTGTTGGGGGCGCGTCCTCATAATTAGCCTAGGGCGGACAGAACTCTTGATCAGTCGCTGCGTTCCTAGCCAGGTACCTATACCTACATAACCAAAACAATTCCACCACCTATTTTTGCTGCTTTCTTCCATTTCTGAGTAGGTGCCTAACCTATACGTAACTTATAGGTACCTACCTAGTACCTACCTACCTAAATGTTTGATAATAAAACAAACCACAATTTGTATCTAATGATCCAACTGATTTATTTAGATATAATGCATGCTATTTATTTATGTTTAAACCAAAATTGTTTCCATTCCCATTGCCTTGAAATTTGAATTTTAGCTGATTCAAGAGGAATAATACACAGTTCCATGCTCCATTGTATATTTATGCTCCGCCCCACAGCTAATGAAACCCGAAGAACAACAATTATGGTGGGGGGTTCACCTACTGATAAAATGCTCTTGTAGTCGTTCTGCTTCCAATTCCAATGCGCATTCCATTCCTTTTGACTTTTTGCTTGGGGGCTCTCTTTGACACTCAAGTCGGTTGGTGGACTTGGAATGAAGTGCTGGAATGTGGAACTCAAGCAAGCAAAGAGGAAATGTGGAGTTTACTTTGATTTTGGGGAAAGCTACTGTCAGTTGTACGTATCGTCGCGTGTCGGTAGAGTAGAGTTTGATACAAACCATTTTTAAAATAAATTCGTTGGGAATTGAATTTTGTGGTTCGAAAGGAATAACATTTGTGTTAACTGTAGGCAAAATAAAAATAGTAGAAAGAAGTAACGAAATTTAAACATAGAATACCTACGGCGTTATACGCATAGTATAACTTTCCATATCTTCAAAGCAACGTACAGATATTAAAGGCTTATAATTATTAAATAACACCTTTTAGGTGCTACAATTCAAGCAAATGTTTTTTTGTTATTGTTTTATTGTTAAATGATTAACTTATTGCTATCAGCTTGTTTTGGCCTAATAAATGCTATAGATACACATACATATACAAGGTGGCGCAAAAGTTGTCATCTGTTTACTTCACAAATGTCAAAGTAAAATTGACATTTGCCGCCATTTTAAAAATTATAGCATCTTCCGATAGGGTTTTCAGCCCTTGGGTGGCCTTAGGCAATTCTGTGTGCCAATGTTCTAAATGATCCACGACGTTTGACATCTATCCTATATAGTTTTCAGTCAGATTGGTGAACGCCACTGGGTGATGACTTTTGCGCCACCTTGTACTAAGCATATAATAGTACAAGTAGAAGTAAGTAGGTAGAAACAGGAAAGACAATTTCAGCAAACTTGCTTAGAGTAAACCAAAATGGATGAAGATGAGATCAACTTAATGATTTCATTTGAATATTCAGTTAATTTGTGTTTCCCCAATTAATTAGGTACCTACACGAAATTTAAAGTTTAAAGATATAAAGCTTGTGTTTTGAAAATGTGTTAGAGAAAAGAAAAATAGTAAATAAAGAAAAAAACTAAGAATTATATGAAAGTGAAGTAGGTACCTACCTAAGGGCATGCAAGTATTTTTTGACATTTGACTAGATGCCCACATCCGTCTTAATGACAGTATTTAACTTTAACTGACTAATTTAAGCTTGGGAGTTATATTTAGGTAATCGGCATGCTACAAACTCCACAGCGACGTAGCCAGGAGGGCTTGAGGGCTAAAGCTTTCCCTGAAATAATTTTAAGATTTTTTTGTAGACAGAAAAAAATATAATATGTAGATATTAGATAAACTTAGTCACAAAAAAGGGACGCAGGCAGTCTTACTTTTTCAAATGCAGGCATTCGGTAATATGTCGCAATGTTTTTACAGCGATTTTTTTTTGTAGTGGCTTCCTGGTTTAATGGGTTATTTTAGTGCCTGGTTGCATAATCTTATTCCATTTTCCTTTTGATGCGTGCATAATATCATTGAATATAAACTTCAAAAGGTTCATATACAAAGATTGTGTTCATTAAAGTCGCTTGCAATCGATTTTTCATACTAGACGTGAGATCTACTAATTTTAGCTGCCGTGGTAGGTACCTACTGTTTTAATTTTATAATTTATTTATTTGAAGTGATTATTGTGAAAAAAAATATGCAAGGCGCTGCACAGTGGTAAAAATCAAGTATCTATGTGAGGGTAATCACTTCAGGAGAAAGTGTTAACGTGATAACTTTTTTTTCCGTGGCTGTCAAAAATAGCCTATAATTGGATCGGATGTTATAAGGAGCACGTGGAACAAATCTTTCAGTGCTGGCCCTGCAGAATTTTCTTGTATGATGTTCTCTATAAAATTTGCAATCTCTGTTTCTTGCTTCATGAGCTTCCTCTGTGTGGTGACCAATCGAAACGAATGCAAGCTTGATTACTTCAAGTATATGAATCAGTACCTATCTTATATAGTACCAGAGATACAAGGTGACAAACAAAACTTCAGTTTTCCGACAATAAGCAGCACATTTTTCAGTATTTATATTAAAGCCACTTGAAATTGCATTCAAAATTATTCCAAATGATGATCTTCAAGCCACGATTCGTTCTTCTTTAAAAAAAAAAGAGTGTTAGTTCTATTGCAGTTTTGCCATTTGTTAGACACAATGCTATTTAAGTTGTTGAGATTAGATTGAATCGCATTCTTTGTTCGAGCTGAGGAGTCTCCACAACTCAATATTTGCGAAACAAGATCTAGCATTCGACTTTGCCTTTCACCGTGCTTAAATTTCTTCCACAAGTCAAATAAATCCATTTTTGATATGCGGGGTTGGTCTAGCAAAATATGTCATAACTTTGTAATAGGCATAGAAAGGCACACAAAACTTGGTACACGGACTGATAGCTAAACAATTAACAACATGACATAAATTTTATCTCAAATTAAATTTCCAGATTCGATAAGTTTAGAAGGTTCGAGAACAACATAATTAGTTATTCCATAGCTATTCAAACTGCTTTTCAAATGCTGCCAATATTCGGTAATATGGCTCTCTACTGCAACTTGACTAAATTGATGCTGAATGTCACAGTTTAAGCAAACAAGCAACAATACTATTGTCGCATGTTTGCTCAAACTGTGACATTCAGCATCCATTAGTCACTCGCACCGCCATCTAGTAGAGAGCTATATTACCGATAATTGGCAGCATTTGAAAAGCAGTTTGAATAGCTATGGAATAACTAATTATGTTGTTCTCGAACCTTCTGAAAGAATCTGGAAATTTCGAGAGGTGTCACTAGGAGATATAAATAGATGTCGCAGGAGCACCCAAGACATTCTAGTTGTGAACCGCGATAAAGAAGTGCGATAGATGACAGTAGTGAAAACTTTAGAGAACAAGTGGAAATATTGAGAAAAGTGATTGTTTATTTAAAGTGATTAATTGTGAAAGTGAATTGTTGAATTAAATAAGTGAATTATTAGAATAATACTCGTAATCAAGAATTAAATTGAAAGAGAACTAATAAAGATTAATTAAATAGAATTTCGTTTTATCTTTTCGAATCCTAGCCTGGATGTAACATTGGTGTCAGAAGTGGGATAAAACGTATTCAGTGTGAAATTAAAGTGCAGTGAATTAGTTTTTTAAAAAAAAACAAAAGGAAAACAAAAATGGGCCGCACATTGAAATTACTACAGCTCAGTATACCGCAGTTAAAAGCTGAACTAGAAAACCGGAATCTCTCCACAGCTGCAGGAAAAAGTGATCTGGTGCTTCGACTGCAGGAAGCTGTTGAAAACGAAGGAGAAAATCCCAAGTCCGTTATGTTCGACGTAGCAGAAGAACAAGTAAGTACAGGCGTTGATATGACTGCTATGATGGAATTATTTCTGGCCAAGTTCGATCAGAAATTCGACTCTATGGACACTAAGTTCGATGAACAAAAGAACTCTCTAGATTCCAAATTTGATGAACAGAAGAATTTCCTAGAACATCAGACAAATTCTCTAGATTCCAAATTGGAATCAATTTACTCAAAATTTGATGAACAGAAGAATTCTCTAGATTCCAAATTGGAAGAACAAAAGAATTCCATAGTTGCCGCCCAAAAGAGCGCTGTGGAAGATTTTAAAAATGTTCTCGAAGGAAAACTCGAAGAAATTGACCAAAAGTTCGAGAAGGTTGAAACCAAATTCGACGAAATCAATACAAACTTCGAGAACTTGGCTAAAGAGCTCGAGAAAGTGAAGAAGCAGAAGGCTCGAGAAAATTCTGCGGACTGCCCGAGGAGGAAAGAGATGCAGCCTCCTGTTTTCGATGGTCAAACATCATGGCCAATTTACAAGAAACAGTTTGAAGCAGCTGCCATGGCGAACAGATGGGACAACGAATAAAACTCGATTTCGCTAACGCTCGCACTAAGAGGTACAGCTGCGGAGTTACTCCAAACCGTCTCAGAAGAGAAGCAACACAACTACGACGCCCTGGTCAAGGCTATAGAGATGCGCTTCGGTAATGCGCATATGCAGCAAGTGTACAGGGTCCAGCTACGCAGCAGAGTCCAGAAGAGGGGGAAACACTTCAACAGCTGCAAGCAGATATCGAACTTCTGGCACATTTGTCATATCCTAATGCTGGTGAGGTTCTCATCAATGAAATGGCTGCGGAGCTGCTGATCAGGCATCGCATGTTTTCCACCGCGTAAGGGAAATGACAGGCGTTGAATGCTCATGTCAAAGAGCGGACATCGTAGACCGGAACAGAGACAACAGAGGTCGAATGCGCTAATGAAACTGCAACAAAATAGGGCACCTACAGAGACAGTGCAGAGCTCCTCCCAGACAAGGCAGTTGTCCACATTGCGGGCCTAGGAGGCGCAACAAAGAAGCATCTAGCAGATATAGTTTCGCAGAACCAGCAGTAGGGAAAAGTGTAAGGAGCAGCTTCTCGGGGCAGAAGTGGGTTTCCGGAATCGACGACTCCAGGACCACAATTCAAGTCTCCCAAACCAAACGAGGAAACCAGAGTCTAACAGTGGAGGCCTATATCGGCCAAAATAAGGGCGTGGCAGCCATCGACACCGGTGCCACCGCTTCCATTATAAGGAGGGACATCGTCCGTCAGTCTTGGTTGCACAACACTAGCAATTACTGTCTGAAAACAGCAACAGGAGCGACAGCGAAAGTGTATGGAGAGGTTATGCTAACAATAAATCTGGCAGGATTAGCATTATCCCACGCTTTCCTAGTAGCCGATATATGTGACGAATGCATCATTGGAATCGATTTCATGAAGGCGCATGATGTAATATTGGACTTTGGTATGCAAGTAATCAAGTATCGAAACGTAGAGATACGTAAACGAGAACGCCACATTACTGAGGACAGTCATTAGTGAGGACGAGGTCCTACCACCTTCTTCAGAGACACTGATTCGGACAAAGCTGGAAGGTGATCCTATGAGCCACCGATTCTTTCTAGTTGAGCCAGAAGACAACCACTACCGAAACTGCGTGGTTGGAAAAGTGCTTGTCGAGCCGAAGAACAATATTGTTCCCGTACGAGTTCTTAATGCGGAACACAAAAGCGTCAAATTGAAGCAAAGTGAGGTGGTTGGGAAGTGTGTACCGGGTACTGAAATCCACAGAAACATTCATCGGATATCCGGCGACCGCATGAAGACAAGGTACGATACCAAAGCATCCATCACAGGATCTCAGGAAGGAGATCTGGTATGGCTATACAACCCTCATCGTCGAAAAGGCATGTCACCTAAACTACAGCAGGATTGGGAAGGACCCTATAAGATAGTGAAGCGCATAAACGATGTTGTCTACCGGATCCAGCGAGGAAGAGGCAAGCTGAAAGTTGTCCATGTGGATCGTCTCCATCACTACCATGGTTAAAATATTGACGTGTTGTTCGGGACGAAAAAGTTTAAGAGGGGGATATTGTCGCATGTTTGCTCAAACTGTGACATTCAGCATCCATTAGTGACTCGCACCGCCATATAATAGAGAGCTATATTACCGATAATTGGCAGCATTTGAAAAGTAGTTTGAATAGCTATGGAATAACTAATTATGTTATTCTCGAACCTTCTGAACTTAACGAATCTGGAAATTTCGAGAGGTGTCACTAGGAGATATAAATAGAAGTCGCAGGAGCACCCAAGACATTCTAGTTGTGAACCGCGATAAAGAAGTGCGATAGATGACAGTAGTGAAAAGTATAGAGAAAAAGTGGAAGTATTGAATAAGAGAAAAGAGATTGTTTATTTAAAGTGATTAATTGTGAAAGTGAATTGTTGAATTAAATAAGTGAATTATTAGAATAATAATCAAGAATTAATTTGAAACAACATTAATAAAGATTAATTTAATAGAATTACGTTTTATCTTTTCGAATCCTAGCCTGAATGTAACACTTATAAGGCACTTTATGGATTGGTGCAAAAAAAAAATTAAGATAACAATTAAATATGGCATTACGATGATAGGGTAGTAGAAAAAAATGTGTTGGAAAGTTCTGTTCGTGCGTCTGCCTGTTTGCAGATCTGTAGCCTAAGCGGATGGGCCGATTTGCAAACTTGGTTCATAGGAGTTTTAGCTCTAAAACAATGGTATATGTCATATAACGGTTTGTTAAAACTTAATTTTTCTAAAAACGGCCCTAACGATTTAGATAAAACAGTCTATCTTTTGGTAAGAATCGATTTTGAGAGATTTATCTTAAAACGGTACCTCCTATAGAACCGATTTTTAAACATCAGAATTTCTCGCTAACAACAAACCCGATTTCAATTACATTTAAAATTTAGGAAGGCTTTTATGATCAAATTTATATTTAACTTTTTTGGATTTTTGAATTTGCTGGAAACGGGTATGTATATTGAATTTTTCCAGATTTTTTTCCAGATGAAAACTACAGATTTCATTATATTGAAATACTCAAAAAATTGCAAAATATTTTTCAAAAATTAAAAAAAACTGGTTTAAAAAAAATGCTTCAAGGATTTTCAATATTTATTTTCCTAGGTAGACTATTGCTAAGAAAACTCTCAAACAAATTTGAAAAACTAAAAGATTTTTCCAATATTTTTTTAAATAATTTAAAGTTATTATTTATTAGGTACATATCATCATTTTTTAAGATTTTATTATTACAAAAAGTATTACATAGCATGTAGGTAGGAATCATTTTTATAAAATTAAATTTAATCTTCTGACTTCTGGCCTCCTGCGCTGCAAATATATCTAAAACTTCCCCAGTGTCAATCTCAATTTGTCGATGAATTGACATTAACGCCAATCCTGTTAATCTTTCTTCACCTGTAGAATTTCATAGAAAAGTTTTTAAACATTTCATAGACGGAAATGTTCTTTCCGGTGTACATGTTGAAACCAGTAGTTTCGCCAACATTTTAAGAAGCTTGTGGATGTTAGGAAACAGATCCTTATTGCATTCCCCAAGAGCTGTTGTTGCACTCTTTGAACGCTCTGTATCTTTTTGTGTATGGCATTTTGTCTTCTATAGCGTAAATTCAGCTTTTAAAGTGTCCCAATCCAAAAAAGATTTATAAAATTTGAAGTTTTCTTCGTTATAATTTTGTTCATTTTTGCCAAGGATCGATGGACTCAAAATGCACAAAGAGGAAAGTATGGACTTATGGTTTTCAAATCTCATTTTAAGCTGACTTAAAAATTCATCTAAAAGAGGAATCATTATACTTATTCTAAAATAGGTTTCAGGATCTAGATATGGATTCTAAAGTACATGTCTGATTGGCAAGTATGAGGGATCATAAGCTTAAAGATTGTCTTTTTGATGATTTATAATAAATTTACACCACCCATATATACAAATTGCCGTGTAATTGCCCCTGTGATTCCCCCTGGCTACGGCCTTGACTATGGGTAAGAGAAATTCATTAACCAAGTAGGAAATATGCCAATTTTAGATAGATAGATAGATTTATTTCGCATAATACGAGTATTGATTTACATTCGGTAAGCTACCACACATTTTATATGAAATTTTTGTATCTTACTACTGAAACAATATATTTAACAAATCTGAATAGAATTATTATTTACAAATTAGCAATCTTTTTGAAGGAAAATGCGAGAAAAAACCTTCAATTTAACAAAAAAAAAAATAAATAAATAAATAAAAAATAAATAAATTAATAAATAAGTAAATAAATAAATAATAAATAAATAGGTAAATAAATAAATAAGTAGATAAATAAATAATAAATAAATAAAAAATAAATAAATTAAGAGATAATTAGATAAATAAATAAAAAATAAATAAATTAAGAGATAATTAGATAAATAAATAAATGACAAATAAATAAATAAATAAATAAATAAATAGATAAATAAAGAAATAAAAAAAATAAGCAAATAAACGAATAAACAAGTAAATAAATAAATTATTAAATAATTAATAAATAAATAAATAAATAGACGAATAAAAAGATATATATACATATATATAAGCAAATAAAGAAATACATAACTAGGTATATAAACAGGAACAACATAAGATGGAATTTAAAGTCTCATTTGATGTATCAGGGGATTTTCTGAAAAGCTATTTTTACTTATAAAGTTAGCGGTAGGTTTTTGGATTCTATCACAAATCATTTCAACATTCGCTCTTCTGTGTAAATCTAAGGTGGAGTAATGCCATGGTAGATTCAACATCATTTTTAATACTTTATTTTGAGCTATTTGCAGCTTCTTAATGTGACATTTTGCACAATTTCCCAATACTTGGCACCCATAAAGAAGAATGGCTTGAAAAATAACCTTGTGCATTATTAATTTGTTTTCAGTGGATAGTTTTGATCCTCTATTGATAAAAAGGTATAACATTTTAATGGCGATGTTAATTTTTTTATAGTTTTGCTGGTGTGATCTTGAAAAGTTAACCTTGGATCAAGATGCACACCCAGGTACTTCACAGATGGTGCCCAAGTAATGTTGGACCCGTTAATATTTATTTGGCTATTTGGAAGATTGCACGATTTTCTTTTTCTGGTGAAAAAGATGGCATGCATTTTCTCAGCGTTCAATTTGATTTTCCATTTTTTATAATAACTTGCTAATATTTTCATCGCATTTTGTAGATTCCTCTCAACGTTGAGTGCGAATATATGTGATGAAAAAATTGCAGTGTCATCCGCGTAAATACCAATTTCACAGTTCGGTACACTCGGTAAATCAGAAGTGTATATATTATATAAAATGGGCCCGAGTACAGAACTTTGCGGCACACCTGCGTGAAAATACATTAAGTTGGACGCGCTACCATTAACATGCACACTGAAACAACGGTTTCACAAGAAACTTTGGACTAATTTACATAGATACGAGGGAAAATTAAAATTTATCATTTTGTGTATGAGGCCAGTGTGCCATACAGAGTCAAATGCTTTCTCTATGTCTAATAGTATCATTCCCGTTGATTTTCCTTGTTCACGGTTTCTTTTGATGCTATTTGTAATTCTAAGGACTTGGTGGCAAGTACTATGGAAGCGCCGAAAACCAAACAGTTCATTCGGGAATATATTCCTGTCTGAAATAACACCCATTTATTTTTCCATTATTACCCTTTCCAAGATTTTGCTTACACTGCTTAGCAAGCTAATTGGCCTGTAACTCCCTGGGCATTCTGTATTTTTACCTGCTTTCAAAAAAGTAATAAAACTTAAGGCATGCATTTATTATCACCGTCAATATTTTAATTGCAGAGCCAGGCAATCTTTTAATGTAAACGTTCCTTATGTTATAAAGTCCTCCAACTTTGTTAACTTTTATGGAAATTATGATGTATTTGATGTCCCCTACTGTTATAATTTCGTTTGGAGGGAATTGAACAGATGCAAAATTGAGATCGCGAACCGTATCATGAACTAAGGTGGTTGTAGTTACGTCTCCTAAATCTTGCGCCACCATATGATTGTTTGAGAAGTTAAAAGCGAGTTCTTTCGCCTTCTCAGCATCAGTAAAGAAGGTTCCTCGCGTTGATTTGAGGCAGGGAATTGGTCTATATTTATTCCTAATTACTTTTGGAATGTTCCAAAATGGCTTTTCACTTTTCTCTAGAGAACTAAGCTTTCTGTCCCACTCTCTATTGCGGTGTTGTAAGATGAGTTCAATTTAATATTCAAATAGGAAAGTTTCTGCCGAAATATAGGGTGACGATATGTTTGCCAGTTCCTTCGAACAGAATTTCTGGTTCTTATAAGTTCTATCACATGCTTGGGAAGTCTTGTGCTGGAGTTCTTTTTTTCTATCTTTGGGATACAAGTATCAACAGAACTTAGTATATTACGCGAGAAGAGATCAACCAGAGAATCTATATCTTCTTCGTTTGATATGTTCAGTAAATTTGCGGAGATATTCCTTGATTTACTGTTTAGCTCTGAGCGGAAGCGCGCCCAATTCGCAATTTAACATCCAAAATGTATTGCACTTTTCGCTCCCCCGACCAAGGAAGCCTGCAAAGTACAGGGTTGTGATCGGACCTAAGCTCATTTAAAGATATTGGCTGAGAAATTTGACTAGAAGTGTTTGTAATAAACAGATCAAGGACCGAAGCACTTCCACGAAAACAAGCAGGAACATAAGTGGGACTAGGAGGAAACAGAACAGATATTGCTAACTTGACACAAAGATTTGCAAGTAAATTTCCCCATGTATTTGGCCTATTGCAACCCCAGTCCTTATGTCGGTAATTAAGGTCACCTCCAATCAAGAAATTTTCTCTGATTGAAAATAACTTCCTAAGATCATTTTCAAGCCTAATATCTTCTCTAACGTTGAACCTTTTTGCAAATTTGCATGGTTCTTTGGTTTCTTAGCTTTACTTCTATACCTATGTTTTCAACATAGGGTAGAGTCGCCTAATTGCGGCACCCTCCAGTGGCCGGCCACCTATCAGAAAATTATTTGTAACTAGTGAATTCATATTCTCTCTTCTGAGCGTTTGGTTTTAAATTGTTCTCTTAAACCTCTTTCTCATTCTGTCCAAATTTTGACTGCGTCTGTTCAGCCACTTTCGAGAAATTAACACATTTGCGTAGCGTTGTTAGTCCAGGAAGGTATTTTTGTGATTTAGTATCAAAATCGTTAGTGAAATTGCTGTCGAAATTAGTGTTTAGAGAGCAAATTTTGTGGGTAACTGTTTTCAAGTGTTGTTTTTCTTAAAAAAAATACTATTTTTCATTAAAAACTGTTTTTTAATGTCAAAAATTGTTGTATTTATTCTTGATTTTAAAGGGGCCGGAAATAGGATACAAAAATGCACGTGGTTGCCTATTGTCGGCCGGTCCCGGCCGGAGATAGGCAACTCGATTTTTATTATTTTTTTAAATGAGTAATGCAAAATGAGAAATAAACCTACTCTGATCATCGTGGAGCAAAAAAATCGTTTAAATTCAAAAGTTTGCAGTGTCCGGCCCTCCCTTTTTAAAATAAATTCTTGTTGACCGGATATAGGACACACGCGTCCTAACTCCGGCCCCTTGTTTTATCTTAGGGTTAACACAAATGTTTATAAGGTTACCACTTTTCGATCCTTAAATAGATATTTAAAAATTGTCTTAAGCGACTTAGAATGACCCAGAAAAATGAGAAGGCGCGAGCTAAGAAGCGTGTCATAACATATAAAGACACGGATTTAGAGCAAGCTTTATTTGAAATCCGGCTAAACAAACTGTCAATTAGAGCAGCAGGAAGAAGGTTCAAGATCCCAAGGACGACCCTTCAGGATCGAGTCCACAACAGGGCCGCGGATAACCTTGGGAAAGTTGGTCCCTGCCTGTGCTGCAGAGGAAGATCAATAAATAAAGAAATGGCTTCTGAATCTAGCAAAATGTGGCTTTCCACAAACCTCTAAAAACCGTTTGAGGACGGTGCAAGCTATTCTCCAAAAAGATGGACGCAAAACTCCTTTTAAAAACAACAAACCCGGTAAGAAATGGTACTATAGTTTCATGCGACGCCATCACGATCTAAGAATGCGAACCGCTAAAACTGTTTCTAAAGCGTGCGCCCAAATAACAGAGGAAGGGATTAGGAAGTGGTTTGAAGAGCTTAAAGAATTCCTAGCCCAAGAAGATGCTTTAGACATTCATGAGGATTCCTCAAGAATTTTTAACGCAGATGAAACAGGATTCAGCATGGCTCCAAAAAATGGCAATGTAATTGCCCCAAAAGGAATCAAAAATTTATATGAAATAAAGGCAGCAAACGAAAAAGAAAATTTGACTGTGCTGATGACTTTCTCAGCAGATGGAAGAACACTCCCTCCTTTGGTTGTGTTGCCATACAAGAGATCGCCCAGTTGGCTGAAATCAGTCCAGAATAAAAAGCCTGACTGGGTTTTTGGCAAAACAGACAGTGGATGGATGTGGGGAGAAACATTTCTTCAGTATGTGAAAGATGGTCTGAACGTTTGGATTTCAAACAATAATGTTCAACGTCCAGTTTTATTTTTTGTTGACGGACACGCTTCTCACATGTAACTTGAGCTTAGTGACTTCTACAGCAGCAACAACATAAGATTGTATGCACTTCCTCCAAACACCACCCACATCCTCCAACCGGCGGATGTAGGTGCCTTTAAAGCCTTCGAAGAAGAAAAAAGAAAGCTTGCTCGACAAAAAACTAAAGAAGGAAAGTCTATTAATGCCGCCGAAGTTCAAAAAAGAAAGCTTGAAAGACAAAAAAGAAGTAAAGTGAAAAATAACTCAACAAAACGAAAAAAAATTGTGCCAAAATGTCCTGCATGCAATGAAGATATCCCTACGGACGTAGAAGAAGAAGGGCTAAAGAATTTAGGGTGTGACAAATGCGAAAACTGGTTCCATCTTAAATGCACCAATTTATCAACCATGCCTTTTGCAGATGCTGAGTTCAAAGATTTTATATGTTTAAAATGTGATATTTAAGCGGCCAAAATGTGATAAAAAACTTCAGTTTTAAAAAAACTTTATTGTATTAAAAAGTACCTACAATTTATCTATATTATTTTTTAAAAATGATCTGAACTGAATTAAATTTAAGGATTTTTTTGTTTTTTATTGTTTGAGACACAGGAATGGAAAAACTAATTTTTTTTTTATTTTTAAGTTTTTTTTTTGTTCGGTATATATAAATTATCATTTCTTAACCTTCAAATAATAAAACATTTTTTTTAACAAATATTATAAACAAATTTTTAATGCTTTAAAAAAAATGTTTGTATTAAAAAATACTTACTATTTATCTAAGATATGATTTTTTAAAAATGTTCTGAACTGAATTAAATTTAAGGATTTTTTGATTTTGTGTTTTAATGTTTGAGTTAGAAAATTGGAAAAAATAATTTATTTATTTTTTGTATTTTTTTTTTTAATTATATAAAATATTTTTTTCTTAACTTTTCAATAATAAAACCTTTGAATAAAAATTATTACAGAAATAATGCCCTTTATTTACTGGGTGGCCGAAGATGCGACACCAGCTGGCCGGAAATAGGGAACAAGGGGCCGGCCACTGGAAAAATTGACTTTTTTTTATAAAAATCTAAACAAATAATTTTTTGGTAAAAATAATCGATTTTTTTTTTCTTTCACCGATGAACAAATTAATAAAGAATAATTTATTTCATGAATTATTCGAAAATGTTAGTATTTGTGGTTTCAGTGCTATATTTTATGAAAAAAATCCTTAGGGGGCCAGCCACTGACGACTCTACCCTACTTTGTTTTCACAAGAGGCAAGAGCGAATGCCGAATTGACCTTCTTATCAGAATCGCTACACCGCCACCTCGCCTACAGATTCTATCAACACGATAGCAGGCACTTAAAATCAGGTGTAGATAACTTAATATCATGCTTAAGCCATGTTTCTGTAATTAATGCAATATTAATAGTTACCATTCAAAAAATCTAAAAATTCCATATATTTATTACCGATACCTCTCGCAATCATGTTCCTTAACATTATTGGAGTACAAAAACTTAGTTGCTAAATGTGTGATAGCATTAAATTGTTCAATTTTTATTTTACAGCAACTTAGCTTAGTTATCATTTCCATAGCCAAATAGTTAAATTCATGTATAGAGAAGAGTGTGTTTTGTGTTATCATTGTTGTTGTTAGACGCAACGCAGTTGGCGCAGACCGAACTAGTTGAAGCGAAGTTTTCCCATACATTCAGTGGTGTGGTATTGGTGCATATATTATTACTCTTTTCTCTAGCGGTGCCGGCGGCTCGCCGAGCTTGAACTGCGAAGGAAATTCTTCCATTGAAGCGAGTGATATTTGCAGCTGTCGCTGTGAGTTGAAAGGAGAGCGACTGGCAGTAGCAGTGTGAGTGGCACCGATAGTGTGCGGCTGGGCGCGAGAAAACTTCTTTGATATTCTTTCTTTCATATCTATATATTGCACTCGACTAATACATGAGATATCGGTGGCTTTGTGATCACCGCCACAGTTCGCACATTTATGCATGGAGGTGTTGTTGCATTCGGTCGTCTTATGGGGACCAGAGCAGATGGCACAATATGTTTTTATATGACAGTTTTTCTCGCCTTGCCCAAACATTTGGCAATCGTGACACCGCGTTGGCCTACCTTATAGTTTTCTTTAAAATGACCAATTCACTTGTGTGTGCATAACTGAGCGAAAACGTTTCGCAGTTCTTGCAATTTGATGGAACCATTTTCCAAGTAAACCAAAAACAAAAAGTCAGTGTACTTGTCATATTTTTTAATGATCTTTTTGATCTCAGTGCATTTGAGTCCGAGATTGTTTAAATTGTCTTTCAATACACTTGGATCTATATCACCCATACCATGCAGCATAACTTTTAAAGCTGAATCAGCCTTATTTTGACATTCGTTTTCATTCGAAAGCTAGTCGAGTTCGAATAATCTGTATTTTGACTTTCTAACTTTTAGAAAGTTCATCGGTTCGGTAGAAAGTTCATTCATCGTTCGAATGTTGGGCATATTTTGACATTCTAATCGTTAGAAACAAATGCCATTTTTTATTCGTGCGCAATTTTCTCAACGCTAAGATTCACAAAAATGTAAGTATAGTTAAAAATAACTAATGGATATTCTGTTTCGACTCTGTTAATCAAGGTCGCATTCCAATTGGACAAACCGGGAGCAAAAGGAAGTTTTGATCAGCCTGATGGAGGAAAATCCTGAAATTGCAAAAGGGTTTTCATCAAACCGTACAGACATTGAGAAATTTTGGAAGAGGACAGCGGAAAAACTAAATAGCTATGGACCTCCCAGTAAAGACGGTGCTACTTGGAAAAAGGTATGTAATTGTATACATACATATATATGCTTAAATACAATTTAATGATGTATTTGAATTCTAGGTTTGGGCTGATTATAAGTCCAAAACGAAGAAGAAGCTGGTGGATAATGAAATAAAAAAGAAGCAGTCAGGTTATAACGATAATAACCTTGCAGTTCTTTCGGAAGTCGAGCAAGCTATCGTAAGAATAACGTCCCTAGGTCAGTCCGACACGGGCTTTAAAGCCAGAATATATGGTATAAGGCAGGTGTCGACATCTGAGACAGCGGAGACTCCAGGAGCTGATCCATCAGCTTCTACATTTGTAGCCTTTAGAGATGAATCCATGGCATCCGTACCAAAGGAGAATGTGCAACCTGAACTTGAGGCAGCAAGTGACGATCAGGAGGAGCCGACTGCACCTAAATGCAAGAAGTAAAAGAAAGACACGGCTATAGAAGTGCTTAAAATGCAAAATGAAGCTCAGGAAGTTTTTTTTGCAGCAATGTCTTCGAAACTGGACAACATCACTAACGAACTGCATAGATTAAATAGATCTCTACAGAAGACAGAAGACCGAAAAAGAAAAGGTAATAAGGAGAAAAACCGGCATAATCTCGCGGTTGAAAATTTGATACGCAAGAAATTAAATTTAAAGAAGAAGCAGCTCGAAATGCATATAAATGATATAAATGCCAAATTAGCAGTCGATTAAGTTTTGGTAACTATACCTATTTGGATTTAAAAAATAAACCTTACTTCAAAAATTCCCCCACAGGTTCCATCCATCAAAGACTTGAAGTACATATGTTAGAGAAATATCGTTTTTATTTTTTTTTGTTCCAAATGAATTTACTTATGTTACATTGTTTTATGCCGTTAGTTTATTTAGTTGTTAAAATAACCAAGACTGAGAAACTAAAATGTGATTCTTCATTTGCCGACTATTTTTAATAATAAAACAATCCAGCAATTCTGTCACGAGTGTTTCAGCATTATCAGTCACTTTAAAATGGATGCAGATGTTGTACAAGGTCGCGCAAACATTAGTTATCTGAGCAGCTTTCTCCGGCGAGTAATGCAGCTGTTTAGCCTTAAGACAGCACCTAAATCTGTTTTTCAGTAAGCCAATTGTCCTCTCATTGCGTGCTTTTGAATGCTGGATATTAAACTTACACCCTGGACTTCCACTATTTGGTGTACGGTAGGGAGTCATAATCCACGGCTCCAAGGCTGCGTTACCTAATAGAATTAATTAGTAATCAAACGTGATTTTTTAACTTTTTTTTTATTAAATGAATAAATAATAAGCAATACTATTAGTGATTAAATTAAATTTATGAAAATAGTCCTGCAATTCTATCACGAGTGTTTCGGGCTTCGTGGATTCATTCATTTCATTTTCAGAACGATCCTCATTTAGGTAATCATCAGCAGTGTCAGATACTTTAATATTAATGCAGATGTTGTGCAAAGCTGCGCTAACATTTATTATTTGAGCAGCCTTTTCCGCTGAGTAATGAAGCTGTCTAGCTTTCAGGCAACACCGAAATCTATTTTTTAGAACTCCAATTGCTCGCTCATTTATATTACGAGCTCTAGAATGCTACGTATTAAAATTGCAGCCAGGACTTCCGCTAACTGGCGTTCGATATGGTGTCATAATCCACGGCTCCAAGGGATAGCCTGCGTCACATAATTAAAAACAATTGATAAACATAATAAGTTATATGTATAAAATATGACCTAGTAGCCAGGAATTTGTTTGTCTGCCTCCAGCATATTGCTCTCTCAAGTAGTTTCGAGCACTGGAAACGTTCCAAAGCGTCGTGTGTTGCTCCAGGATGAGAGGCATCTATATACCGTATCCTCATTTTGTGGTCACAGATCTATAAGAAAAAAGAAAATATATCTCACATAAGCTCACAAAATACAAAACAAACAAGTTACAATTATTGCATTGATGCTGTAAAATCCCTTTCTGTTATAAAACAAATGCCTGCTTTCAGGTAAGGGAGGTTTAATGGCAATGTGCGTACCATCAACGCAACCAATTACACCAGGAAATCCAAAGTTTTGGTAAAAGTGAGCTTTTGTTTCGTCCTTCTCGTCTTCACTCATTAAAAAATTTATCCATTTAGGACAAAGTTTGGTTTCTAAGGTAGATACCACCACTTTTATACACTTTGAAACAGATGACTGCGACAATCGAATGTTTACATCCTTTCCTACGCCAAACTGATAGCCACCTTCTGCCATAAACCTCAATGTTGTCGCTTGCATTATGATTAGAGGAATCGACATTGATGTTCCTCCACGAACCGGGGTTATCATTTCATTCAAGACATATTTAAAAGCGTTTTTGTTTAAACGAAAATTCCGAACAAACCTTTAAAAAATAAATAGATTGGGGATTTGAAAACAAACTAACTATAAATACGTACTTGGTATCTTCGAGCTCAAATGGATTTAAGGCATCCATTATTCTCCTCCTGCATGGAATTTCCTCCTCGTCATTTATGAATAAAACTATTGTCATTTTGTTGCTATTACTTTATACAATTAACAAAAATATTGTTTTGATTTGATTTGTATAAAATAAAAATGTCAAACAGCTGATTTTGAAAGCTAAATTCATTCGAATTCATTTTATGACATTCTCGATAGTGAATATTATTCGTTCGAATCTCAAAATACACAAAGTTCATCCGAACGAATAGAGACATTCGTTAGAATTGACTATTCGTTCGAATGTCAAAATAAGCATGATTACCTTTGAGATCGTGAGTGAAGAACTGACAGTTCTCTTCTTTTAATTTTGCAAGATTTTGATACCGATCGATAGTTTTTTAATGAAATATTCTTTAATATTCAGGGAATTCATCAAATTATGCACAAATTCACTTATCTTTTGCAGAATTTTTATTGGGGGAACAAACACTTTTTTGAACACTTAGCGAAATTATTTCGCCCTTATCTTCCGTGTCACTATCCGGCAGACTTTGTAAGGGACTCCAGTAATTAGTCCTGGAGTCCTTCTTATTTGAAGTCATGTTTATATAGTTACGCGATCTTTTACCAGAGGACGAGGGTTTGTCCTCGGTATCAGGCGATCTCTCGCGCTTGGCAATTTTGAGAATTTATTAGTAGAGCATCGAGAAGTCAATAAGCTAAGACGTCCAGCAAAGGCAAAAGCTCCGGGATGACTGATATGCCAATTTTATAACATTCATTAAGTTTATTTTGTTGAGTAAATGAAACAGAAACTTTAGATGAACATAGGTATTTTAACTGGGTACCTGGGTTTATTATGTGTTAATCCATTCAAGTTTCTTCGGAAATAGAACTGGGAAGCGAAGAACTGCAAAAAGAGTACTTCGACTTTTTCTCTCCGGAAGACAATGAGAGTACCCACTCCTTTTTCATCAATAGAAAACGACAAAAACATAAGAAATGCAAGTCTCGGAATTGTTCGAGGATATAACAAGCCACACAAATAATTTTTTAAGCGATAATAAAACAAAATAACATCACAGAATTAAAATAAATAAAAAAAACATATATTTCAAAGGTATCATAACTTCTACTCTAAAAGCTCGTCTGGCTGGAGAGGAGCATTGCTTGCTTACATATCCTTCCCTACATCGAAACCACATTAGATTAGATTTTTTGTTTCCACCAATGCCGAACAAGTATCAACTTGAAGGCGATTTCTGTATTTTCGTCGTATTTTGAAAGAAAAAATGTACTCCTTCGACATTTTGCAGATGAATGTGCGATAGAACCAGGGTTGCAATTTTATCTCCAAAATGAAGATTTTAATTGAAGATTTAGGTTTAGGTTTAAAATCTCCATACACAATACCTTAATTTTGAGGTGGTTAAACTTGTACATCTTGTTGGACACCGTCTCGTTAGTCTTCTATAGCCTAAGATGTCTGATCTTGCCTTCGCTTCGCCCTAAATACTAGTTCGATGTAAGAGCGATGTAACCAGCATCCAGTAGTCTTTCCCATGTTTTGCATAAGATGAGCATCTGGGCTGGGCTGGTCACTCTTCCAATCTTCTTGGCCTTTCCTACCTGGTGATCTCCTTGGTTTATGCGTCGTTGCTGCTTGTTTTCCCAGTTCTACCGTCTACTTGCATACACATTATCTTTCTTCTGCCACTTGGTCGATGGAGAAGAAGCTGCGAAATTACGCATTTTTAGTATTTCGGTGTTATTTCATTATCAGATCCAAGTTCATTCGATCGATAACCGAGGTAAACTCTAGACCGAAAAATAACAAGAACATTCTAATCAGTCGTCACACTCTTTAACATCTTCAATCCAATCATCCAATTTACTTTACATCGGTATTTCGGAATCAAAGTCGAATAGAGAATCCTATGGAAGCATAGCACTGCACCCTTAATTCCCTAACCCGCGATAGTCCGATTTGAAGAATTCCTGAGAATGAATCAAAAATAATCCTCAATGCAACCCATAAGTAGTGAATATTAATTATACAAATTAAATATACATGGTCAATGACATATTTCTCATAAATAAACATAGGTACCCTATTTTCATTACCAGGACCAAAGCCCTGCAACAACTTCGTCTTCATACATACGAGTAAGTTTTCGCTCGCCATTGTTGTTGCCGCTGATGAAAAAATATATTGCCAAACCCATTTGTGGTAATTATTTTAATGTTTATTCCCTTAAGGCATGGATATGTCCTCGAGCATCGCCCCAACTGGGATGTTGTTGTTTTCGCGTGGTCATTTAATTCATTTTTTGTCCGGCACTTCTACATATTCCGTTTGTTGCTCTTACAGTGTGCATAAATGCTTTGTGTATCCTCCACTTTTAGTAAAATAAAAATAACATGCGAATGCATTGTCTGTGTATGGCCGGAACGAAATCCCAACCATGTCCACTCATTCAGTCGTAGGTTTAATTTAATTAATAATATAAATTTTCGCAGTGAAGTCCTTTTTAATCCTTTTCGCAAATATAATATCTACCGATCCAGTAACAACCCCACGTTTTAAACCCAATTAACTTAACGCACTTGTTTGCAGTTGGGACCTGCGAAGGTCCTTGCGGGCCAGAGTGACGTTACTGCCACCCGCTACGTGTGTGGTATATTCCACACCACTTTATGGCCTTTTATCGGTCAGTCGTGCGTTGTCCTGTATGCACAGGTACACATATGTTCTACTTCTACAGGTTGTTAACTTATTGCCATTTCAGTATTTAACTCCCGTCAAATATTACTCCAGGCAAATCTGAATGCGCGCACCTAAAATTATAACATATTTCTATTGGTTAGATGCCGGAGAACAATCTACTCGTGGAGCGTTAATTTGCATTTTGATTAAAGCGAGCGCTAGAACTCCAAGTGTCAAGGTACCAATAAAATAATTAAACACTTACTCGAATAGAAAGTTCTCGGTGGCTGAATTTCTTTACTTTGCTACCAGCTCGTAAACATGATTTCCCTGGAGGACATGTGACAACGGAGGCGGAAAAAATAGATTTTCTAACCTCTCAAATATGCGAGTTGGCGAGACTTGGGTGGTGGGGTTTAGTACGGGGAAATGAAGCGTCCTACAAAATTATGAGATCAAATTAAAAATTCATAGCGTCACGGTAGATTTTTTTCATTATTATTGCAGCGATGGAAGGGGCATTTTAAATTTAAGGGAAACGAGTATCCATTCGATTTCTACTTGTTGGCCTTTAGGTGTTTAGTAGAATAGAATGATGTGGCCTATGGTGTCATATAAAATGATTGGTAGAAGTATGGCGTAAAGAATTGTGATATCGCTTTTGTAGAAAACATATATAGTATATGTATATTATATTTGAATACAAGGGGACACTATGACGCTTTGATAACAATGAAATGCGCCCTTCAATGTAGACTGTTTATATCCTATTCTAGGGGTATATTAATTTTGACGCATAGTTTGTAACATACCTTAATATTGCCCGTAGACCTCTACAAGTTACTATATTTATGATCAGCATCGATAGTAATGTCGATCTAGCCATGTCCGTCCGTCCGTCCGTCCGTCGGCAAAAATTAGGCCTTTAAACTTTACCTAGAGAGCTGAAATTTTAACCATATACTCTCTAGGGTCCCGAAATAATCAAGTTTACGAATTTTTGAAATCCGCCCACAGACACGCCCACAAACTCAAAAAAACAAAATTTTGGAAAAAATCGAATTTTGAGCTAGAAAGCTGAAATTTTTCATATATGATCTATGACTCCAAAAACTGCTCGGCATAAATTTTTTTCAAAATCCGCCCACAGACACGCCCACAAACTCAAAAAAAACAAAATTTTGGAAAAAATCGAATTTTGAGCTAGAAAGCTGAAATTTTTTATATATGATCTATGACTCCTAACTTATAACCCACTTAAGTGGGACATAAGTCCCGAATTTTTATCGTTGAAAATGGGACACAAGTCCCGAATGAAACAAACAGTTGGAAATATTTTATATATTATTAACGTTCATAAATTGATACGTAAAACATAATTAACGAGTCAAAATTGAAGAACCGTACCTCGCACCTACTCCAAATCAAAGAGTGACCCCAAGCAGGGGGTTGCAGGGGGGCAGCAGGCAACCCCATATGCATTGCACTGTTTATGGGATTAGTTGCGAAGTAGATTCTATAAACAGTGTAATGCCTATGGGGGGCATGCTGCCCCCCTGCAACCCCCCTGGTTGGGGTCCCTGTTTGATTTGGTGTAGGTGCAAGCGCAAATTGTTAAAAACAGCACCATTGGAAAGAGAAATAGCGCCAAATTCTTGTTGCACGGCACCGGTAGAGTGGGACATAAGTCCCGAAAAATGACTGTTCTTGCTTTAAGAGTAGGTTGTAAGTAGTTAACGTAGTTTGTAAGAAAAAAAAAAGATACAAAGAAACCAAGTTTTTAATTTTGTACTTTCTTGAAAAAAAAAATAAACTAAAAATAACTTTACTTTTAAGCCGAAAGGCACTAGGTATCATTTTATTTCTTATAGTAGAATACCCGCATAGGGACAGTAAGGTAGTTTAAAGATTATTCCATACATGCTAGTTTTATAAATTTTTGTCTAGCAATAAGTTAGTTATAAGTTTACCAAAAATAAAAATTAACTAAAAAAAAAACACAAGTCCCGAATTAATTTTTCGGGACTTATGTCCCACTTAAGTGGGAGGTGGGTCATAAGGCCCGAATTGATTTCGCCCCACTTAAGTGGGACACAAGTACCGAAAAATTAATTCGGGACTTATGTCCCTGCGCCGAGGATGGACCCCCAACTCGACTATGACAGCCGCCTCTCCCTGCTCCCTTTCCGCGGACCAGTCTAACTTGTGGTTCGTATTGCTAACAGTCACTACAAGCTGGACTCCCTCTGCGATGCGCGTAGCACTCAAGGTTCGGATGCTTCAGTCACTCCCTCAAGACTGTGCAGCCGATTCAAACCAATCCCCCTCCATGGTATATAATAACTTGCTGGGCATTCGATTGTATCAGTCACCCGACTCGGAACTACCTACAAAGAGAATAAAGAGCAGTTTGAGGTTCGATTAAAACAGTCATCTCAAAAGGCTCTTTTTTCCATGGATCAGGAAGCAGTAGCTCTGCCTCCGCTGCGCAGTGACATGGGATCAATCCAAGAATCGATTGCATTAAACACCTTTTCCTGATCCAAACGCATGGTTCGGGAGTCGGGCGGGTGTCGCGACTGCACAATTCATTAGACTGAATTGAAGCAGTCCAATAAAACAATAATTTAGGAGATCCCGACTTCAACCCTTCAGGCCGCAATGAATAATTTTCTGATCAGGTGTCCCATATGCGTGAATGAGAATGTAGGTCATTTACGGTCTATTTTATTCAAAAACAATTTGATATATAAAATAAAATTGAATAATCTATACAATAAAAACATAAATAAATAAACATTGATTTAAAAAAAGTTATTTAAATTTCTTATTGTCCCTTGATATTTAGTGCATTCCTTGATTATCTGCTTGAAGGAAAAGTGACGGATTATAAATTACATTAGTTATTCTTTGTTGACGATGTAGCTGTCATTAGCGAGGATCAAACTTCCCTACAACGAGCACTTGATGTATGGGTGGAAGTTAGAGTGATTTCCAAGTGCGAAAAGTTCAAATATCTGGGATCTATGATCATTAGCAAAGCAAGCTGTGATGACGACATTAAGCATTGCGTAAGCGTTGGATGGATGAAGTGACGGGAAAACTCAGCATCTTCTGTGACCGAAAAATACGCCTTAGCTTAAAGGACGGCTCTACACTGGACTTGTGCGCCCAGCGCTCACATACGGCTCACAATGATAGAAAGCGTACAAAAACTGTGAGGTAAATTCACAGCAGCTGAGATGAACAGCAGGTGTAACAAAGATTGATCGAATAAGAAGTTCCAAAAAATAGTGCGAGAGCAGCTCAGTACTGTCATATTCATGGGAGAGATCATACGAAATCCGTCAAAAAGGCATTATCAATCAAGGTTCCCGTACAAACGCGAAAGAGAGGCAGGCCTAAAAGCTCCTGGATCACACAAATGCAGCAACACCAGCATTTGATTGGCCTCAGTGACGAAGTGATTCATATTCGGGAGGCCTGTCGTTATTTTCAGAGGTCGAATCCACGAACCCCACAGAGGACCATAGGAATGCAGTTAAGTGGAAGAGTTATGATCCCCTTAATCATGATCATAGCCTCAGTAATATTAAGGATAAAGGAGATTCTTCATACAAAACTCTATATCGGCTTTCCCCAATTTTTTCAATTTTACGGTCAAATTTTCCAATTTATTTGCTCTTAAAAACGTTATTCGAACTATTGCAAGAACTTATTTAAAAAATGAGCCAAATCGGTCCAGCCGTTCTCAACTGATGCGGTTACATTCAACGATTCTATTCAAATGTAAACAATGAAATCGACCAACAAATACAAAAGTGGGAGTACAGCGGCCCCTATAAGAGTTCAACATAACTATAAACATTTCAATAATCAAAACCAACGTACATCTATTCTGATATGAACAAATATAAGTAAATGTATAATGATTCCACCTTCACTTAGCGGGACCAAATTTTATCAGCGAACTTATTTTATATTTGTGAATTTGAAACAAATCGTAGCATAAATACTTCTTCTTCTTCTTCTTCTCCTTCTTTTTCTTTTTCTTCTTCTTCTTCTTCTTCTACTTTCTTAATGGCGGTGAGGTTATGATCATGATTAACGGGATGATACTACTTAACGGGCTCCCGACCCGTGAAGAGTCTCTGCCTGAGACACAGCTAGCTAGGGATGATAACCCTCCCACTTAACTGCATCCCGGCTGGTCCTCCTGTGGGGCTCGCTTAATCGTACCATAAATACGAACAATTTACATATCACAATTACAGCGCCACCTATCGGGATTAAACTAAAGAGAAACTGCAGACTAAACTAATTTATTCTCCAAGTTTGGCATCAAGCGGTCCAGCGGTTCTCGAGTTTTAGGAACACATACCCGGAACTAACATTTTTATAAATATATGTATTAAGATTATTAGAAAGTTTTAAAAAATATATATCTTTTTTTTAAACCATAATATTTTTTTTATTGCTTACTTGAAAACAATTATCTCTTTTATCACTTAAAGTTTGTTAACTTCTAACGCCACTGTCAAGTGTAAGCAAACTTTCGTTAAGATCATTCCAGACACTATAAGGAATACAATCACAAAATTTTAGCGAAATTCCTTGAGCGGTTCGTGAGTTCTTAAAGGACATACAAAAAAAACGACTCATTTTTTATATAAAGGGTCTTTCATTACGGACTTGACAACTTCTTTTTTAAATAAAACGCAAACTACTTGAGATATATCTAAAAAATATTTATTGGCTTGAATTGCTATCAAAACATGTATGAACTTTGTTTATATATCCACCACGGGAACGTATGCAGCGGTCGATACGTTGAACCCAATTTTCGATGACCCGACAGTACATTTCGACCGATACGGCCGCTATTTATCGTTCAATATTGGCTCTGAGATTCTCTAACGTCGCCAGTTTGTTGGCATAGACCAATGATTTAATGGGCCTAGAGGCGTTAAATCACACGATCTCGGCGGTCAATAGACGGATCCGTTTCTCGAGATAACACTGAGACTTCAATAACCCGATTGTTGCAATCGCTGTATGGCTTGTGGCACCGTCTTGTTGAAACCACATATCACTGATATCGAATTCATGCAATTGCTCAAAGAAATAATGTTCCAACATGTCTCCGTAGCGAATACCGTAACGTGACGGTCAATTTCATCGACGAAAAAAAACGGTCCAATGACGCCACCGGCATGAAAATCGCACCAAACAGTGACTTTTTACGGATGTGCTCACCTATCCAGTAACGCATATTTTGCTTATTGACGAGGCCGTTTATATGATTAAGTGGCTTTAGTTCTTGAGGCAGCTTGATCTTGTAAGGGTGTAGGCCAAGATCCTTACGCAAAATTCGATATAATGTGCTCTGGAAGAGGCCCACTTCTTGAGAACGACGTGAAATTGACTGTTTTGGCTGGTTTGCCACGGGCGCCTCTACGGCAGCAATATTCTCCACACTTCGGGCAAAACGTAGTCTCACTGCCACGGCAACATCAAGCAGCGAATATTCTGACTCAAATTTTTTCACTAGACTACGAATTTCTTGTCTACTGGGACGAGAATTAAGACCAAAAATTGACGTTAACGCTCGGAATTTCTGTAGTAAATGTTAATTATTTGTAAACGTTGTTCCTTCGTGTGCTTCACCACGATGAAAATGATTTTTCTGTACATTTTGATATTGACAGTAGTTCGGTAATCGGCTTAAGGGTGCGTTCACACTGAAAGTTTGAAGTTGTCAACTCGCTAGTGAAAGACCCTATATAAAGGTTTACTATTTTAATTCGAATTACTCGTCAATTTTTAATCTGTCGATTTTCAAAATTCATAGAAAAATAATTAAAAGAACAACATAACGAGTAAATTGTTTTTTTTTTTTCAATTAAACAGTTAACCCCTTTAATTTGTTTAAATTTACCTAAACAATTTTAGATTTTCTGAATTACTCTTTTGCTATGCCCATTGCGCAACCCCGAAGAAGTACTTTGCATTTTGTAAGCCAAATGAATCTAATTTAATTAAATCTAACTGCAAATGTTTCTACTATTATATACCTACCACCCATTTAATAATATTATCAAATGCGAGCAGATGTTTACTCTAAAGTTCTCGTTAGTCAGTCACATAAATTTGAATTAAGTGCCTTCCTATTGAGGTGAAAAGTTTTTTCCGCACTTTTAGACTCCAATTATCCATTAGTGTTATAAAAGCGTCATACACCAGACACTACTTTCAGAACCACTCATCCTAAACACTGTCCAATTTGTATGCATAATCCGGATAAATAATGGTGGCCATCGTCCATACTGAAAGAACCCAAAACGATAGGTGGCAGCATACTCAACTCTTTAGCATGTCCTCTACTCTACATAATGATTGCGCTTTGATATGCAAATGTATCTAGCTAATATAGTCGTGGCCGTGGGTGGTTCTAATACAATTGGCCAACCACGCACGAGACAGAATGGGCAACCGGTTTTGAATAGTGTTGTGAATGTTTCAACTGCATACCTACTGGCTACTTCGGGCAAATATTTTTGAACCCAAAGGGAATATGTTAATGTTTATGGCTCATTACTTGAAAAATTGAGATGGGGCGTATGAGTGGAGTGCCTTATCCTGGAGCAAATGTTTATACCCTATTCTAGGGGTATATTAATTTTGACGCATAGTTTGTAACATACCTTAATATTGCCCGTAGACCCCTAAAAGTTACTATATTTATGATCAGCATCGATAGTAATGTCGATCTAGCCATGTCCGTCCGTCCGTCCGTCCGTCCGTCCGTCCGTCCGTCCGTCGGCAAAAATTAGGCCTTTAAACTGGACCTAGAGAGCTTAAATTTTAACCATATACTCTCTAGGGTCCCGAAATAATCAAGTTTAAGAATTTTTGAAATCCGCCCACAGACACGCCCACAAACTCAAAAAAACAAAATTTTGGAAAAAATCGAATTTTGAGCTAGAGAGCTGAAATTTTTTATATATGATCTATGGCCCATAAAACTGATTGGGACATAAAATTTTCAAAATCCGCCCACTGACACGCCCACAATTAAATAAAACAAATTTTGGGAAAAATTGAATTTTGAGCTAGAAAGCTGAAATTTTTTATATATGATCTTTGGCCCATAAAACTGCTTGGGACATAAAATTTTCAAAATCCGCCCACTGACACGCCCACAATTAAATAAAATATTTTTTTTGAAAAACCAAAATTTGAGCTAGGGAGCTGAAATTTTTAATATATACTCTCTAGGGGCCCTTTATGCTCATGTGTAAATATTTTCAAAATCCGCCTACTGACACGCCCACAGTTATTTATTTTTTATTTTTGAAAGTCCAAAGTTTGAGCTAGGGAGCTGAAATTTATAGTATATACTCTCTAGGTGCCCTTTATGCTCATACTTAAATTTTTTTTAAATCCGCCTACTGACACGCCCACAATTAAATAAAACAATTTTATTGAAAAACCAAAGTTTGAGCTAGGGAGCGTTTTTATTTACAAAAGCTTAGTTTTTTCGATAAAATCCTTTAAATTTTTGTCACGCCCACTTATGAGATATAGGAATAAGAATAGGGTATCCAACAGTTCGCCCAAGCGGACTGTAGCCCGCCCCTATGTTTAAGTATCATTTTATTCGTAAACTTAATTTGTTAATAGCCGTGTTTCTTTGCACGTGGATATAGGGATGGCATCAGAAAACGACCATCGCCGCTTAAGAATTCATCAAAAAAACTTGGCAGCACACGTGCACCTATGACATACACCGTAACACAGCTGTAAGTTGTAGTTAAGAAATTTGTATTGAAAATCCTGAAATTGAAAAATATTTACTTCCGCCAATTGAAATTGATGCCAAGTATTCGCATCAGTTCATCAGAAACGAAGAAAATAGGTTTTGGAAGCACTGTTTATCCCCGCTAACTGAATTAGCGGCGATAGCTATCCCCGCTAAAGTTAGTGTATATAGGATAAGTTGTTGTTGTATTTTACATGCAAATTTCAAATTATCCCTATATCCGCGTGCAAAGAAACACGGCTAATGTTATGCTAAATTATTGTTGGCTTAAATTTGTATAGTTCTGTTACCTTGCCGTACTCAAATAATGTGTATCTGTTTTTATTTTATTTAGAAGAGGCGATCTAATTATACTGAACTATTCAGAGAGGAAAATTATTGGACGGATGGTTGGTCATACATCGTGGGAGGAAGACAAGAACGACAGGTAACATGCGCCTTTTAATAATGTGACGACATCTTGGCATTACTTGGGACGAGGTTGAGTGTTTTTTTGTATTTTGTTACAGTGGAGAAAGAAAGTTCGCTACCATCAACACCAACAGAAAAGGCTGACAGTCTTACAAACACGTTTTCAGAAAATTAAACTAAACAAAACGGCGCTGCGATGGGACCGGACTGAATACCTGTCATACTGTGCGCCCACTTGCACCTATTTTATGAACGCTTTTTACATCGTACTCTCAGAAGATGTTTCTTTCTTGCTGGAAAACCGCCCGCATTCAACCGATTTCCAAAAAAGCCACAAAGTGTCAGCTACAAATAGATTGTCCAATAACTCTAGTCGGTACCTACCTACCTACCTACTCTGTATCGATTTCGATTGTTAAACGTAATGGAAAAGGCGTTGGTCAAATATTCATACAGAGACACCGGCTTATAAATGATCAGGAATATGGTTTTCGAAGCCGACGCTCAACGGGATACGTACTCAGCTATGTAACACATCTACGGACGAATGCAACTGAACAACATGGCGAACCAAGAGCTGTAGCACAGATAATGATATAATTGTATGTTTCTGTAGCTTTGGATCTCAAAGGCTTTTCATCGAGTTTGGCATAGATCCTTTCTGACTTTTTGTGGAACACCGAATAAACTCTGTGCTTGAATGGAGAGTTTCCTAATAAAAAAAAATTTCATTTTGTTACGGCCATTTGTGTGCGCAAAGCCATATCTTTGACACGACTGGAAGTTGCCTTTTTAAGCCAATTCCGACGGTACATAATTGAGAAGCATCTCGTGACATTTAATACTCTCGGATGTTTGTAAAACTTTTGCAAGAGGTGGGGCAGTGCAAGAGATGTAAGGTGTTCCTTGGTGACATCCGAGCCTCTAACCCGCCGGTCAGTTGTCCAACGCATTAACCTTGGATCTATAACGACGATTAATTCAAGATTTGGTCGATGGAATATCTTCGGACTACCTTGCTTTTAATGCAAGAGTGCCTCAAAGATCGTTACTTTCTCCTTACCTTGTTTTAACTCCATATTAAAAAAAAATCGTAAAGTCGACCGACAGATAATAATACTTATAGTTTTTCTCACGACAGCACTCTAATCGTCCTCGAATGATGAACCTTAAAGAGGAAACACTACTCATCTTCAAATGTGAGAACAAATTATCTCTCTTAACCTTTTCTCGACAAAATTAATTTGACTGTTCCTCAGATTCAAATGGATGACCAGGGTTGTTGCTTTTACTTTTTTGATTGTCGTTTTTGATCATAAAATATTTTTTATTTTATTCATAATTACTTATTTTTATTTAGGTTGTCTTAAAAAGATACAATGGTTTTCAATAAAGATGACAAGGCATGACGAAAAAAACGACGTCTGCCGATTTGACAGTTAATGTTTATCTTATTAAATAACTTGGACTTTTAGATTAGTTAAATCGAAAATAATAATAATAGGAGTGACTTAATGAAAAGGAATGATTAAATTGGAAAAAATGCAATTAGTTGAGATGAAGTATTAGATATATAGGCAATAAGAGAGGTGAACCTTAGATGGACGGCATTAGATACCTGCCACACCACAATAATGCTATGGCCAACCTTCAGAACCGAGAGTCTCATGAAAAAGGATTTTTTTTTTTTTTTTTTTTTTTGTTTTTTTTTAAAAAAAGGAAATCCAAATCCCAGAGCACTCAGACTCGGTAACGTTCCATTGTACTACCAGGCAGAAATCCTCCTTTTTGGTGTAGAGGCATGTGATTGGGTGGCGTATGTTGTTGTTCCCCATGGGGATTGAACCTGCACCGCACGGGTCACAAGCCAACACACTAACCTCTACACCGTCGCCACCCCTGAAAAAGGATAGCGAATCACTATCTACCCTCGTAGTATTAACGGGGCACAATACTCTGCGGTACTGCATGAAGAAATTCAGCTTGACGGAAGAAGAACTCTGTAGTGGCTGTGGCGACGAGGAAGCTCTGGAGAATACAACCCACTTCCTATGTCACTGCCCGGGTCTCCAACACATCAGGTACACATTCCTGGGGAGACATTTCTTCCATGACCTAGACGAGCTCTCCAGCACACCGATAGACAGGATAATGAACTCCACCAAATCCACATGATGGTTTGTATCGAACAAGCCAGTCCGCCTACCTAACCTAATCTATTAGATATTAACGGCTTTTAGTTTAGCTAAAATAAAGTAGAAAATTATAGCCTTTCAAAAATGATGCTAGACAGCAATTCCATCAGACTTTGCACCTTTTGATAAATTCATGTCAATCGATGAACATATTTCGATAGTGTATGGCATGTGAGACGAAACAAATAGGCAACTTCCATTAACTTTTTTATGTTCTGTGTAACGCGATTGTGAAAAAAATGTGGCTATTAGCAGCACTTCTAATTTAGAAATATAGATAGATAGATAAATAAATAGATAGACAGATTTATTCAATTTAAATTTTTGCGCACAATTTCCAATTTTACAAATTCTTGAATTTGTCGTCTGCCCGAGTGGCAATATCATTTTTAAGTTCGTTTGAAATATATATTAGATTTAGTTTTACATTTCTAAAGTAAAAAAGAACGAAAACGCTTTATAACATTATAGAGATTGGCACAATTTTCTAGTAATAATTTTAAAACTAGTTCAACATACAGTGAAAAAGATAAAAATTAATTAGATTTTTTACATTTTTTTTTGATAGTTGAGTGGACTTTTAGTTTAGTTAAAACGATAAATTGATAACTTTTTTTTTTGGTTAAGTTACACCTTATTTGACTTTTAGATTAGTTAAATCTTAATATTTTGATAGACTTTGAGTTTAGTTAAAACAAATTATTGAGCAAAATCGCTAAGAATTTAAAATCTTATATTGATGATTCTCCATCTATAGGATAGAGCTTCTTTGCAGTATTCATAGAGTAAAAGCCAATCCATTCCATTCAGGTAGTAGCAACTCTTCCCAACGCAAATTATTTTTGCCGAAGTAGACCCGCCTTATCTTCATCAGTATTAGACAAACGCCAATTAAATGCATTACGGCTTCCTTTCCTCGTAGATTGCAAAGCATGCAGATATCAGATCCCTCACTTTGATGTGGCATGTAGGTTAGCTTCACCAATACTCCGCTTATTTTACAGATAATTCCAATAATATTTCTATTGTAACTACTGTTAAGATAATTTCTTTCGTTGAGATTCAGATTACACCTTGAATAATATCGCCTTTCCGTAGATGAACTTCTTGTTCTATGAACGCATATCTTTCGTTCTCATCACTGACAGCAATTACTTCATATAAGGACTTTTTCCAAGAATCTGCATTTACTTCCGACAAATTCAGAGCTATGCCGCAGTTCGCAGCTAACCGATTCCAATCCTTGACGAAAAGTGTATTTTGCTGCACTGCAAACTGTAGGATTCTCTTTGGAAGCCTTTGCTCATCCATATGCAACACTCTAATAATGTAATCCACATTAAGTTTTAGCGTCGACATAAATATTGTCGGAAGCTCAGTTTCCAGATACCTAGTACATATATTTTGGTGTATTGATTGGCAAGAAGAAGCTCGGCAGCACAGCTGAGCTCCATAAAACAAAATCGATTTGGCAGTTGCGTTTTGAAATATCATTGGGTTCTCTTCGCATTTAAATTGAACAGCTGTGATTTTAAACTCCTTCAAATTGCTCGTTTAACAGTAACTTATTATAGTTGGACAGGAATGAGTATCTCCCAATAAGCCAATACGTTTTACTGTATCGCATGTTCAACTCAACTTTCTTTTTAATGTGTAAACATTTTTTTGCTCTCGTTGATGTGTAAATATATTTTTTCTCGGTAGGGGCTAGTTGGAAATATCTAGCGTCACCATCATCGTTTTCATTACCACGTGAGTTAATCGCTGCTCGGCTAACATAGATCAAAACACGCGGAACTGTTTGTGTGCGTTTGAGTACGATAGTGACCACTACGGACTCGCCGCCGCAATACGGATCCCGAACGAGCAAACGCTGCTGGAGGAGTACGAAGCAGTGTGTTCATTCGATTATCGGAGGGCACAATGGTCGCGCTGCTCCAGATTTTGAAAGCGAGATATACGTTTGAGTGGGATCGACCCACCGACAAACAGTAACATGACAAATGATGACATTGATCGGCATTTATTGCAAATGAACGACGCCATCAAACGAACTATGGAACAAACTATTCCTCGGGTAGGACGTTCCGACGACGACCAGACAGAAAAGTACAGAAACCCTACAATCGACGCACTATACCGACAGAAAAGTAGACTGCTCTCGAGGCTTAAACGGCTGTACAGGCAATTTACTGATCGCAACGACCCGGAGGTAAGGATGCTGAATTCAGAGATCCGAATCCTGAAACAGCTGATAAAAGAAAATTACAGAAAATCTGTAAGTCTGTATTGGGGCAATAAAATTCGGGCTATTAAAACCTGTAGTCCGAATATGTTCCCACAGATAAATAAGTTGTTCAGGAGGAAAGATCACAATGATATTCCTTGTGTTCGAATCTTCCAGACAGCAGAGAACAGACAGACAGTACTGACTGCTGGAATAAGTCCAGAAAGTGTCGCTTCAAACGACGATTTTTCGTGGTCGAGGACCCACAGGAGAAAGTGGATTTGCTGGGCGCTTGTTTCGAGGCCGTGTATACGGTGAACAATCCTGTTCGCCGTAACCACGACATTGAGAATAGGGCTCTGGTGAGCCACTTCTATCTGCGCACCGAACTTGAGAATTGGCGATCTGAGAATAACGGATTCACCGTGTTCACTGATGAAAACCATGCTAATGTTGTCGCCAATGGCCGAGATGCATCGCACTTGTTCGTGTCGAAGAATGATCTTCTGTGCATCTTCGAGTCACTAAAGAATAAAAAGTCGGCGGGGATGGATGGTGTCCCAAACGTCATATTGAGACACCTGCCTTTGGAGGCTGTAGATATTTTCACAACGCTGATTAACAATGCGTTGAATAATGCACATTATCCGGCGCATTGGAAGGTAGCTGTGGTACACCCTATCCCGAAAAAATGTAAAGATAGGACGAACCCTGCCAATCTCCGGTCAATTAGCTTACTTCCGAATATTAGCAAGGTCTTTGAAAAGGTTGTCAATAGAGCCCTGTTAAAGTGGGTCGAGAACAATAACATAATCCCGGACAACCAGTTTGGTTTCAGGGCGAGGCATGACACTATTCATGCCGCGTCGAAACTGGTTTCCGACATTCAGTGGAATAAATGCAAGAACCAATGCACTGGTTGATTTTGAGAAGGCTTTCGACACCGTATGGTTAGAGGGACTTTTCTACAAGTTGACCAGGCGGGGGATGCACAAACCTTTGCAATATGTAATTTATAATATGCTTATGGGAAAGAAGTTCGTTGTCAAATGTGGCAACGTGACTTCGAGCAGAGTCTTTGAAATTAAAAACGGTTTACAGCAGGGGGCGGTCAATTCTCCGATCCTGTTTAACATTTACACGAGTGATCTGGTGGGTTCACTCAGACATGCTATAGCGTATGCCGACGATTTGGTGGCATACAGATCAGGTTCTAAAATCGAGGTCATTAATATCCTTTTGCAGCGTGACTTCGATCAAATTAAGCGATATTGCGACGACTGGAAGTTGAAAATCAACTTTCAGAAGACGGAAACAATCTTGTTCAGAACTCCATTGGCTTGGGCCTCTAGGGATACCAGAAAAAACTGGAAGAAATTGACCATTATTGGACAGGATGGGCAGCCATTGGCGGTGAGAAGCGTAGTTAGATATCTAGGTATCTGGCTTGACCAGTATCTATATTTCGATAGACATATAGTTGCTTGTCTTGCTGGGGCCAAGAGGGCTTATGCTCTGACAAGGAGACAGTTTCATAGCAGTCAACTTGACTCCAGAGTGAAGGTCATTTGCTACGTGGCCCTTATAAGGCCGATCATCGCTTATGGTTGTCCATTGTGGTTTAATATAGCGCCCAGCTATATGGAAAAGATTCGGGTTTTGGAGAGACAATGTCTTAGGACCTGTCTCCGGTTGTTAAGAACGCCTGAATCCAATTATATAAAATACTATCCCAACAAGGTCCTATACGATGGGGCTCTGTTGAATAGGATTGACAATTTCCTCATTAAGGTGACTCGAAGGCACGTTGCAAGGGCGATGGCCAGCGACAATAGTCTGATCTTTGGGACTTACTACCCCAATGAAATGTACATAGAGAGTACGCTCCGGTCTGGCTTTATCCCGCCGGAGGCATTTATCCATATTGATGCAAAAGGGCTGGTACAGACGAGGGTGGTATCCCGGTATTATACCACTGCTTCCGCAGCGCGAGAGATTAGCGGCTCATCCGCGGCGAGGACGTCGCCAATGCTCATGAGCTCCTCCGTTTTAGTACCGCAATAGCGGAGAGGGATAAATTCGATACAGAAAAACAATTTGCCGAATTTTGGTGGCTTTTTGAGGGGGGAGGAGTCAACATGCCCTCCCAAGACGGTGCGTTACTCTAGGTAACATCCTCTTAGTTTATAAGTTAGTTTAAGTTAGTTAAGTTAGGGCGTTTCTGAGAGAGGCCGGGCTCGTCAACTTGTGGTAGTGCTTCCGGGAGAAGATTGACGCTGTAAGGCTTCAGTTAGCTCAGGGTAGTGCGTGTGCACGTTGACGACTGCCAGGCTCTCGGAAAGCAATTGGGGTTTTGACCACTTTTTGCGCAAGGCAACGAGTGCTCAGAATCCTAATTATAGTTAGAATATGTTAGGTAGTTTAAGTAAGTAGAATATGTAGTTTGTAGTTTGTTTTATATAAAAAATATAAAATCTTAATAATGATACCGAGTTTTAATTGATTTTCTCGACGAATACATATGTAAGATTAGTTCGTAAATAGTTTTTAGGCCGAAAGGCAATAATTATAAGATATAGTTCAGTTTAGGGCGTCCGCATAAGGACCAATAAATAAGAATAAGTATCCTGTTAATTTTAAGTTAGATTTAATCATTTTTGTCTAGTACGTAAGTTGATATTCAGTAACATTTAAAAAATGAATTCAAAAGTAAAGTAAAGTAATCGCTGCTCGACAGATCACCGCAATCAAACGACGTTTGGTGCGGTTAGTACGTAGATGGGTGACCGTTTGAGAACAAGCGCGTGTCGTTGTTCTTTTTTTATTAATTATGTATGTTCAATTTTAGAGATTATTATGTCCTTACGAAACACCGGAAAGTTGTGTGGAAGTAGATTTGTTTTGAATAATTGAGGTTGTATAGCTTGTAGTTTGTTGTACATCAGTTGAAGATAAGAGGAAAAATATCGATTTGTACTTTTTGACTTTGAAATTCATTTTTTTATTCATTGATAAATATCTCCTTACATACTAGACAAAAATGATTAAACCTAACTTAAAATTAACAGGATACTTATTCTTATTTATTGGTCCTTATGCGAACGCTCTAAACTTAACTATATCTTAGAATTATTGCCTTTCGGCCTACGAACTATTTTACGAACTAATCTTACATATATATTCCTCGAGAAAATTTACTAAAACTCGGTATCATTATTGAGATTTTATATAAAACAAATTACAAACTACCTATTCTACTTACTTAAACTACTTAACGTATTCTAACTATAATTAGGATTCTGAGCACTCGTTGCCTGGCGCAATAAGTGGTCAAAATCCCAATTGCTTTCCGAGCGCCTGGCAGTCGTCAACGTGCACACGCGCCGCCGTGAGCCGACTGAAGCCTTACAGCGTCAGTCAACTCCCGGAAGCACCACCACACGTTGGCGAGCCCGGCCTCTCCCAAAAACGCCCTAGCTGACTTAATCTAACTTATAAGCTAAGAGGATGTTACCTAGAGTAACGCACCGTCCTGGGAGGGCATGTTGACCCCTCCTCCCTCAACAAGCCACCAAAATTCGGCGAATTGCTTTTCCGTGTCGAATCTATCCCTCTCCGATATTGCGGTACTAAAACGGAGGAGCTCATGAGCATTGGCGACGTCCCCGTCATGGAGGAGCCGCTTATCTCTCGCGCTGCGGTAGCGATGGTATAAGATCGGAATACCATCCATCGTCTGTACCAGCCCTTTTGAATCAATATGGATAAATGCCTCTGGTGGGATAAAGCCAGACCGGAGCGTACTCTCTATGTACATTTCATTGGGGTAGTAAGCCCCAAATATCAGACTATTGTCGCTGGCCATCGCCCTTGCAACGTGCCTTCGAGTCACCTTAATGAGGAAATTGTCAATCCTATTCAACTGAGCCCCATCGTATAGGACCTTGTTGGGATAGTATTTTATATAGTTGGATTCAGGCGTTCGGAACAACCGGAGACAGGTCCTAAGACATTGTCTCTCCAAAACCCGAATCTTTTCCATATAGCTAGGCGCTATATTAAACCATAATGGACAACCATAAGCGATGATCGGCCTTATAAGGGCCACGTAGCAAATGACCTTCACTCTGGAGTCAAGTTGACTGCTATGAAACAGTCTCCTTGTTAGAGCATAAGCCTTCTTGGCCCCAGCAAGACAAGCAACTATATGTCTATCGAAATACAGATACTGGTCAAGCCAGATACCTAGATATCTAACTGCGCTTCTCACCGCCAATGGCTGCCCATTTTGTCCAATAATGGCCAATTTTTTCCAGTTTTTTCTGGTATCCCTAGAGGCCCCAGCCAATGGAGTTCTGAACAAGATTGTTTCCGTCTTCTGAAAGTTGATTTTCAACTTCCAGTCGTCGCAATATCGCTTAATTTGATCGAAGTCACGCTGCAAAAGGATATTAATGACCTCGATTTTAGGACCTGATCTGTATGCCACCAAATCGTCGGCATACGCTATAGCATGGCTGAGTGAACCCACCAGATCACTCGTGTAAATGTTAAACAGGATCGGAGAATTGACCGCCCCCTGCTGTAAACCGTTTTTAATTTCAAAGACTCTGCTCGAAGTCACGTTGTCACATTTGACAACGAACTTCTTTCCCATAAGCATATTATAAATTACATATAGCAAAGGTTTGTGCATCCCCCGCCTGGTCAACTTGTAGAAAAGTCCCTCTAACCATACGGTGTCGAAAGCCTTCTCAAAATCAACCAGACAAGCACCCGTGCATTGGTTCTTGCATTTATTCCACTGAATGTCGGAAACCAGTTTCGACGCGGCATGAATAGTGTCATGCCTCGCCCTGAAACCAAACTGGTTGTCCGGAATTATGTTATTGTCCTCGACCCACTTTAACAGGGCTCTATTGACAACCTTTTCAAAGACCTTGCTAATATTCGGAAGCAAGCTAATAGACCGGAGATTGGCAGGGTTCGTCCTATCTTTACATTTTTTCGGGATAGGGTGTACCACAGCTACCTTCCAATGCGCCGGATAATATGCATTATTCAGCGCATTGTTAAACAGCGTGGTGAAAATATCTACAGCCTCCAGAGGCAGGTGTCTCAATACGACGTTTGGGACACCATCCATCCCCGCCGACTTTTTATTCTTTAGTGTCTCGAAGATGCACAGAAGATCATCCTTCGACACGAACAAGTGCGATGCATCTCGGCCATTGGCGACAACTGCATTAGCATGGTTTTCATCAGTGAACACGGTGAATCCGTTATTCTCAGATCGCCAATTCTCAAGTTCGGTGCGCAGATCGAAGTGGCTCACCAGAGCCCTATTCTCAATGTCGTGGTTACGGCGAACAGGATTGTTCACCGTATACACGGCCTCGAAACAAGCGCCCAGCAAATCCACCTTCTCCTGTGGGTCCTCGACCACGAAAAAATCGTCGTTTGAAGCGACACTTTCTGGACTTATTCCAGCAGTCAGTACCGTCTGTCTGTTCTCTGCTGTCTGGGAGATTCGAACACAAGGAATATCATTGTGATCTTTCCTCCTGAACAACTTATTTATCTGTGGGAACATATTCGGACTACAGGTTTTAATAGCCCGAATTTTATTGCCCCAATACAGACTTACAGATTTTTTGTAATTTTCTTTTATCAGCTGTTTCAGGATTCGGATCTCTGAATTCAGCATCCTTACCTCCGGGTCGTTGCGATCAGTAAATTGCCTGTACAGCCGTTTAAGCCTCGAAAGCAGTCTACTTTTCTGTCGGTATAGTGCGTCGATTGTAGGGTTTCTGTACTTTTCTGTCTGGTCGTCGTCGGAACGCCCTACTCGAGGAATAGTTCGTTCCATAGTTCGTTTGATGGCGTCGTTCATTTGCAATAAATGCCGATCAATGTCATCATTTGTCATGTTACTGTTTGTCGGTGGGTCGATCCCACTCGAACGTATATCTCGCTTTAAAAATCTGGAGAAGCGCGACCATTGTGCCCTCCGATAATCGAATGAACACACTGCTTCGTACTCCTCCAGCAGCGTTTGCTCGTTCGGGATCCGTATTGCGGCGGCGAGTCCGTAGTGATCACTATCGTACTCAAACGCACGCAAACAGTTCCGCGTGTTTTGATCTATGTTCGTCAGTTGAAGTCTTGCGTCCGTTAAGGCCAAGTCCAGGAAAGCACCGCTTCTTGGGAAAGAAGGGATATCCGTCGCGTACAACTCGAGGTTGTACTCAATCATATTGAGGCGCCACCAGTCGTGAAACTGGTTGCCCCTGGGATTTGCAGTAACATTTCCCCATGCCGCATGTTTGGCATTAATATCTCCGGCCAAGAAGTAATAATTCTCCTCCGAGTTCAGCTGCAGACCACGAAAAAGTGTCTCGAGCTCTGTCATAAATTGGTTTGGTGGAGGTGCTGCAGGTGCGTAAAGCGACACCACATACATTCTCCTCCGGCTATGGAGAGGAATGCATATGATGCATGCCTCCAACAACTGGAACCTACGTACGTCCCCGCTATATATAACCCTATGGCGCAGGCCTTTTCGAATTAAGATTCCAACCCCACCTCCTTGAGTGGAGTGAGGCCGGTCTCTTCTTATTACATGATAGTTTTTGTATCCCAATTTGTGCTTCTGATTTAGCTTAGTTTCGCTAACCAAAAGCACATCCGGGTTTTCGGTTTTCAACAAGTTGGCAAGTGACGTTCTTTTCTCGATCCTGACTAGTGAATTAACATTCACAGCAAGGATCTTTAAGTTTCCCTCATCCAGCGTAGCCATTAGATTTATGGCACACCAGACCCCACAAACAGCTCCGAATAGATAAAGTCAATTCGGGCCGCTTGTTCATTTAATTGTTTCTGGAACTTATCGATCTTTCCATGCAGAGACAGAAGGATCGATTTTAAGTCCAGATCCACCTCTGGTGCCTTTTGGGCTACCATTGGTTGGTTTGATGTCATGTGAGCTTGACCCGGTCCAGCTGCCATTTGGGCAAAGGACACGTTGGGTGCCACAAAATTTGCGAACGAGCGACTCTTCTGACGCCTATCATCTTCAGACTGCTGTTTGCGGGCCTGGACTCTCTTTTTCAATTCTTGGTACTTTGGACAACCCCTGAAGTTGGCGGGATGTCCAGAGTTCCTGCAGAGCACACAGGAGAGTACACTCCGGTCTTCGACTCTCTCCTTACCTAGAGAGCATTCACCATGTATGTGGTCCTTATCGCACTTCACGCATCTAAACTGCATGTTGCAGTTAGCTGCGGCGTGCCCGAACCTTTGGCAGCGCATACATTGAAGTATGCGATCTGACCTCTTTATTTTCTCCCACCTTACAGCATGGTAGTACAGGAAGCGGATATTTCGCAGCCTGTCGATTTTGCTGTCGGGAGTAAGCTGGACTAGGAAGAATGGTAAGTGACGGTTACCACCCCTTGCCACAGCGGAGGAAAACGGCTTGACCCCCACGAAATGGAGGTCGTCGCTTTCAAAATTCTTTAGCTCTCTTTCAAGCTCCTCCGTTTTAATTGAGGGATCGATTCCCTTCAGTACCACGGTTTTTAACTTTTGCTGCCTTGGAGTGTACGTGAAGTACTCGGTTTTCACCTCTCCCAAAGCGGCGCGCACCCTCTGGTACTCCTCTATTTTTTCACATATAATTATGTGATTGTTAGCAGAAAGCCTTTTCACATGGAAATTTTTTGTTATTAATTTACAAATCCTAATGCTATCGACAATGTCGAAATTACTCACGTTAATGGGTGGTATTTTGTCCTTCCGTGACTGTTTAGATTGTTGTTGTTGTTGTTGTTGTTGGTGTTGTTGTTGATGTTGTTGGTGTTGATGTTGTTGGTGTTGTTGTTGTTGATGTTGCCGTTGTTGTTGCTTCACCTCCAGTTGTTGTTGCACTTGCTGCTTGAGCACAGCTTGTTGTTGCTGTTGCTGCAGCTTCTTTCTGCGCAACTGGTCGCGCTTCTCCAGCAGCTCTTTTATGAGCTTGTCCAGCTGCGCCTCCTCATCATCCTCTTTTTCGTCGTCCATTTGTACGACTTCCTCGTCATCGACCGGTAAGTCCTTGAAGGAGTTTCCCTCTCCGACGTACCGGCCCTCTCCTCCATCATACTCATAAGAGCTGGAGTGTGCTCCGTCATCATCGGATGCAGCCACCGATGATGCCACACTATGGCCTGCCAAATTTAACCTTCTTTTGGCTGAAAGGTTCGGCTTCGGATTTAACTTCCGCCGGCGTTTTTCCACTGTCCTATACTCCTCGCTTACAGTTACTGCTGGTGTTGTAGCGAGAGCTTTTATTGTTGGCGTTGTTGTTGTTGCTATTGTTGTTGTTGATGTTTTTGTTGCTGGTGTTGCCTGCGAAGATCCCCGCCTGGGCAACGCGGAACACGCTGTTGGGCTTGGTGTCATGGCATTTAAAGCTGCCTTTGGGATACAAGCTGCCGCTGTTTTTGTGACTGCTGTTGCAGCTTTCGTTACTGCTGTTACTGCTGTTGTTGCTGCTGTTGTTGCTGCTGCTGTTGTTGCTGCTGTTGTTGCTGCTAATTTTTTTGCCGGCTCACGTGTTCGCACCACACGTCGCAACGGCACACCCACACCCGTAAGCGGGACCACCGATTTTCCGGGGTCCATCGCCTGATAATGCGGCACTTTTTTTTTGTTTATTTTTGTGTCTCTATCACTATATTTCCGATAAAAAAATAAAATTAAAAAATTGAAGACTGGCCGAGAATCGAACCCGAGACTCCGGCGTCAAAGTCGGACGCCTAGCTTACTAAGCCAACTTTGGACTTAAAAAACACTTGGCTAAATCGCTGTTATAATCGATACACTATCCTTTTTCCCGCTGAACACTAACTAGCCGACCTATCTCGAAGAGAGCTGCGGAACGACTGATATATCGATTTGTACTTCGGTAACCGATGGCCGATTTAAGTATATCACTTAAACGACAATCGATGCTATATTTTCCCGGTACATCGACACACTTGAGTCGACGGTGTACGTCTCCTACTTCAGCTTTCACAAACCAATTATTTGTTCGGTCAAACATTAAATAAATTTTGTCGTTGACATTAAATATATATCATGGTTTTATTTCAATACAATACCCAAATCTCTTGTTTATCAAAACCACAACCTCTGTGATATTTCCACATGCATCACTGACGAGCCTACATGTTTACACATCGACTATACCGTGAGTGCAGCGTGGTATACACTTTTTTTTATACCCTATTCTAGGGGTATATTAATATTGACGCATAGTTTGTAACATACCTTAATATTGCCTGTAGACCCCTAAAAGTTACTATATTTATGATCAGCATCGATAGTAATGTCGATCTAGCCATGTCCGTCCGTCCGTCCGTCCGTCCGTCGGCAAAATTTAGGCCTTTAAACTGGACCTAGAGAGCTGAAATTTTAACCATATACTCTCTAGGGTCCCGAAATAATCAAGTTTACGAATTTTTGAAATCCGCCCACAGACACGCCCACAAACTCAAAAAAACAACATTTTGGAAAAAAATCGAATTTTGAGCTAGAAAGCTGAATATATATGATCTATGACTCCTAAAACTGCTCGAGATAAAAAATTTTCAAAATCCGCCCACAGACACGCCCACAAATAAATAAAATATTTTTTTTATACCCTATTCTAAGGGTATATTAATTTTTGAAAATCCAAAGTTTGAGGTAGGGAGCTGAAATTTATAATATATACTCTCTATGGGCCCTTTATGCTCATGTGTAAATATTTTCAAAATCCGCCCACTGACACGCCCACAATTATTATTTTTTTTTTTTTTAAATTCAAAGTTTGAGCTAGGGAGCTGAAATTTATAATATGTACTCTCTAGGGGCCCTTTATTCTCATGTATTAATTTTTTTTAAATCCGCCTACTGACACGCCCACAATTAAATAAAACAATTTTATTGAAACACCCAAGTTTGAGCTAGGGAGCGTTTTTTTTGATAAAATCCTTTAAATGTTATATAACAAAATATGTAGAGCGTTCTTAACAATTCAACCATACTTAGACTTTTGTCACGCCCACTTATGAGGGATAGGAATAAGAATAGGGTATCCAACAGTTCGCCCAAGCGGACTGTAGCCCGTCCCTATGTTTTTACATGCGCTTTCCAACGCAGTTTAGCGTCTAGAGTGGTTACCAGATATTTGGCCGTATTTGAGTAGTGCACTACATTGTTGTTTATGTTTACTGGATTGTGTGGAACGTTTTTATAAGTGAAATGAATATAGGCTGACTTTAGGTCATTCTGTCTAACCTGTAAATTGTAAGTCCATTCTGAAATACTTTTTTTTTGTCATTTGAATTTTTTTTGTTTCTATTTCAACAGTAAGTACAGCAGTGTCATCTGCAAATGCTGCTTTGTGGTTTTTCCGCTTTCAGGCAGATCGATAGTGAACGAAAGGTATAGCACCGGACCTAGTACACTGCCTTGTAGTTCACCAGCTTTAATTTTGCTTAATGTTGAGTACTCTGTTTCCTGTTTGATTTAATAGATAAATTGCACAGAATAAATAATGGAAAATGATTTCAGGTGTACGGCAATCATGTAAGGATCTCTGGAACGGCATCCTGGAGTCTTCAAATACCCCCACCGGAAGTAATTTAGCGGCGTCAACTTACACGATTTTACTGAACATGCCATAGGACCATGTCATAGGACAATTTCGTTGTCAACGGACACCTCCTTGAATACCCTGAATAGCTGTCACATGAAATCGATTATCCACAATCAATAATTATCACCTCACCCAGCTGCATGCCACCCTATTAATCGCATAGTTACCATGCAGCTTTTTGTGGTTTCATGGCGAAACTTATCATAACCACTTTTAATTATATAATTGGAGGGTCTTCGAAATATTCTTGGAATATATTGGAAAATATAGTCGAAACATTTTCGATAGTATTCCAAGACATCTGATCTCCAACGAATTGCTCAACGAAGACTTGTCGCTGACTTTTTTTCTTTTCTATTCCATTGATAATTCCATGAGAGAAAAGTAACTAAACGAAATCAATCGAACGAATCATTGGAGATTGGTAACCAACCCCTTTGCAAGGTCGTTTGTGGCAGCAGTCGAGAGAGGGGGGAGGAGTGTTTTTTCACACTGAGATACTTCCTCAAGCTTCAGAGATCAACGGTGGCGTTCTAGTCAAGTTGAACTATTTATCCATATATGAGCTGCTTCGACATATTTGAATCCCAGGTCTTTAGGGATCTCCAATACTGAGCCAGGGTTTTGGAAAAGAGTTGGTAGCGGATAAGCCCTAAATGGGACAACGGCAGCGCTCATATCCCCGAAGCAGTCCGGAAAACAAGGCCCTCGTCCTAGCGGTACACAATGGCCCTCCAGGTTGGGGATTGTGCCGTCGGGGTAACTTCCCGACCACGTGAAACATAAATAGTTATGAGAGAGATACATGAAGCCTCGGATAATGGATACCCTCATATGGCCACCAGACGCGGAAAATCAAAGAACTACGATCTGAGAGTATGCACCTGGAACGTGCGAACACTCTACACCCCAGGTGCAACTGAAAAACATGAGCCTGTCCTCGAGCGCTACAAGGCAGATATTACCGCGATCCAGGAGATGCGATGGATAGGATCAGGTATGATGAAAAGGAAAAATGGGGACATTTATTACAGCTGCCATAAAAGATTGCATATGTTAGGGTGCGGAAACTTCAAGCCGATAAGTGATCGCCTGGCTGCGATCCGCATAAAAGCTACATTTCAAAACATAAGCGTAATATGTGAACACGCCCCTACCGACGAGGATGAAGATCCCATCAAGGAGGAGTTCTATGACCTCCTGGACGGAGCCTACGGAGCCTATCCGGAGTACGATGTCAAAGTTGTGATCGATGATTTTGATGCCGTCGGTTAGGAAAGCATTTGAGTCGGTAAGGAAAACATCTTCGGCAGATTAGTTGGTAAGCACAGCATTCACGACACGAAAACAGATAACGGCTACCGACTAATCGACTTTGCAGCAGATCGTAATACGGTGATAAGTAGCACTAGGTTTCCACGGCTCAGGATCCACACGGCAACCTACGCGCTCTTCAGATGGTCGAATCGCCAACCAAATCGACCATGTGCTTATCGATGCGAGGCACGTATTCAGGCGGCTAAATTTAGAGCTCGACTGTCCAACGAGAGGAAGCCTCAAACTGCCCAAAAGAAGAAATTCGACGTTGGACACCTTAGCACACCTAGAGTAGCTAGAGTATACACAGAGCGGATGAACGAGAGACTCTCCTCTGTGCATTCACCACCGACAAGCACCAACAATATGTGGAACCGATATCGTGACATCATCAAGGAGGTAGCCGAAACAATCGTAGGTTACCATCCACACGTGGCATGATGATGTATGTGCTTATCGAAGGAAGGTGACTGAAGATGCACAACAAAGCAGCGAGGGAAGTGTATCGAGCCAAGAGAAAGGAGGAGAAGAATATCCCATGTAGAAAGAACAGGGAACGAAGAGTCTAGCGATCAAAACAACATCTGGAGATTTTAAAAGAAAACGAAGGAACTGGCTGCTGGCTTTAAGCCTGGAACGCAGGCTCTTCGAAACAGCGATGGAAACCGAGTCACCGATGCGCGAAGAATAGTAGATATATTTAAGCAGCATTTCGAAAAGCTGCTAAATGGGTATCATATAGGGATAAGTGATAGGGCAAGAAGAGAACCCACTTCCTGTCAATCTACAACAGATTTCACCACCCAGTAAAGAAGAGGTTGGCTTAGCTATAAGAAAGGTCTAACAGCGGAGCTATTCAAATATGGAGGGGATGTTTTGGTAGGGCGCATGGACCAAATCATCAACCAAGTATGGGTGGAAGAAAGCTTGCCTGATGACTGGACTATCAGCTCCATATGCCCCATCTTCAAAAAAGGCGATCCTATGTCTTGCAAGAACTATCGAGGCATATCCCTGCTTAATGTCGCATATAAAATCCTATCCAACGAACTATGTGAACGTCTGAAGCCGTTGTGCAACACACTAATCGGCACGTACAAGTGTGGCCTCCGGTCCGGCAGATCGACAATAGACCGAATTTTCACACAAAGGCAATCCTGGAAAAGACCAATGAATTTCAAGATAGACCCATCACCTTTTCATCGAATTTAAAGCCGCATATGATAGCATTCATTGTCAGGAGCTCTACGTGGCGAAGGCCGGATTCGGGATCCCGGCAAATCACATCCAGTTGTGTCGCATGACACTTGAAAACACGCACTGTAGTTTGGAAGCAGCTCTTCCGAATTATTCCAAACGTGGACCGGATTTCAATAAGGAGATGGGCTATCATGTGACTTCTTCAATCTTGTTTTGGAGAAAACAGTGTAAACACGGAAGGCACTATCTTCAACAGATCCATCCAGCTACTGGTGTATGCGGACGATATCGACATCATCTTCCTTTCCCAGGGTACCATGTTGGAGGCTTTCACGGCGATTAAAGAACAGGCGAAATCGGTTGGTCTTGAAGTAAATGGGGACAAGCTATCAACAAACAAACAAACAAACATCTGTCCACCGCCTAGGACAAAACGTCACCGTAGATAGCAATAACTTCGAGGTAGTTAAGGAGTTCATCTACCTAGGAGAAAACATCAACTCCACGAACGACAGCTTAGTAGAGATCCGGCGAAGTATTACCTTGGGAAACCGCTACTGCCTCGGTTTATCGAAACAAATGATGGGTTCAAAACTCCTCACTCGAAGGACAAAATGCATACTCTATAGAAACTTAATTTTACCAGTCCTGTTTTATGTCACCGAGTGCTGGACGATAAGTGGAAAAGGGGAGCTAATATTGGGTTTATTTTGAAAGAAAAATACATCTATCCGCTGAAGTACAACTTTCAGTAATTCACGAGTAGAAGCAACACTTATATGAAAACATCTCAGGGCACTGGCTTAGTGTTATATGTTCCCCTTTCCTGAGAGAAAAATAAAAACGTCAGCCCTACTTTCTGCTAAATTATTCGTATCATCAAATCATAAAAGTAAGTCAAGCTCATTTTATACTAATTAACAAAAAAATATTTGAGTTACAAAATCCTTTAAGTTGGATATTCTGTCAACTTTACCAAAGTTCTGGTGACCATTTTTTAAACCTTAAGTTCGTTATCTTCCTTTCACCCAAATAAGCTCATCTCATTATGTTATTTTAGCCATCTGCTTAATTAAGGTATTATAATCAGAACAGAACAAGACAAGGGCAAATAAAAGGATACTCCCAAAGCATTTAAAAATTCAAATCGATTCCATAATTACTCAGCCGACCGTTAAAACTTTGCAACTAATTTTTAAAGAAACATCCCCCGCAGGTACCATAGTCAACCAAACCTCGATTCCATTTTCATCAGCAAGAGAACCAGTGAAAGGACTGAAAAAACAATTCTCGCAATACAATGAAAAATTAAAAGGACATTTACGCGAATATTAAAATGATATTTAAGAAACTCGATGAAATTACCCCCCAGTGACAGTAGTGTCTCCTTGAATTTTCGTCAATTCATTCAACAGAAAAGGCGGAGACATTCAACAAAAGGGACAAACACAGAACTGGATTGAAAGGCTTAAAAATCGGTATACATCCCGCGGACTTACCGTGGTTTTAAAATTTCCCGTCGCGTCGTTAGCAGGAGAATATCACTCCCCAAGGATGGCTAATCTTTTATACGAATCTCTGTTCGTCTCCTAAGTGGCTAATAAATATCACTTAAGGAGTCCTGGTCTTGTATTCGCCAAAAAGGATAAAATTCGTTAGCATAACATTAAAATACGAGGTACAAACAGGGCGATTGTCTATCGGAAAGGAAAAGTAAATATTGTTGGCACTTTTTTTTTGTGAATTTTAATTACTTAATAATCTGTCTCAGGTAAGTGCGATCGTTGTAACTTGGAATTCGGTCTCGGCTACTATAGCGGAGAACTTTTAAAGATGCAATTGACCATTAACGGTTACCAATCGCCACTGACTCATAAGGACATCAACGAAGAAATCGTGGTATCTGGAATTAGCACCAGATGTAAAAACAAGTTGCAGAATGGGTTAGAGATGATGTTGAAGGACACTCGCATGACGCATAAACGTGAGTTTTAACATTCTTCTTCATTAAACGAAGATGGGCGACATTGTAAGAACCATCTTAATCGCTTCATCTGATAAAGAACGGAAGATGGAAAAGGTAAAACTTTATTAATGACAGAATATAGATTTGTGTAGAACCTGTAGAAACTTGTCAACGCCTTATATTAGTATTGCCCTAAAGTGGAATAACGACTAACGACAATGTTAGGTACGGAACGTGCTTAGTGTAATGCACGATGTGAATTTATATTTCTTAAATAGGACACATATCGCACACACATAAAACTTTGTATGTTCCAACTTTTGCATGTTCAATTGAAATTCATAGATTCATAGATGTTAACAAAAAAATACAGTTTGTAGCGCCATGAATTAAGACGACTAAAAATGTATGCATATGATAAAAAACGATAAAGATCCTCAATAAGGGTCTGGGGCCGTTTTGAGTTATAGATATAAGTAGTGAGGGTATGAAAGCCCTCATTACGTCCCTGGATGACACCGTTGTGGCGATAGCTGCGCTTCACATAGATTATAAATGTCCAAGCGATTTCGACTTGACGATTTGGTTTTTAATTCACGTAGTACGGGAAGCTCCGTTGAAGGAACTGAGGCAGGAATGTTTGGGCCATGGACGAAAGACTACGAATCGATGGGCAAATGTTCCAGCAGCCCGAAATTATGTGCCATATAAGACAGGTTAGTATAGGATGAATTTCGAGATTTAAATAACTTAGCAATATCTGGAAATTCTAGACGGGCAAACAATATCGCTGCAGAGCCTCCATAAACGCTTATCGTAAAAGGAGGCTAAGGGTACACATCAGATCCATGCATTTTTAACATCAAGGTGAGAATAATGATGCATTAAACATCTTAAAATATTCCCGCAAGTATGTGCTTACAAATCCGTGGGTTGACACTTCTTCTTCTTAAGTGGCGCTGCAGTCCGGGGTGGACCTGGGCCTCAACCAACACGCCTCCCCAGTTAGACCGATCTTTGGCTAACAACCTCCAGTTGCGCACTCCAAGTCGATTGAGGTCCCCTTCCACTTGTGCGCGCTACCTAAGGTGTGGTCTTCCTCTACTACATTGTCCCTCCGGATTGGAATCGAAGATTCTTCGGGCCGTAGGATTGGTATCCATTCGCTCTACATGTCCTAGCCATCTTAGTCAACTGATTCGTACTTTTTTTACCACGTCGATGTCGCTGTACAGCTCGAAGAGTTCGCTGTTAAATCTCCTCCTCCAAAGTCCGTCAACGCAAACGGGACCGTAAATCACTCGGACCGTAAATCACTTGAAGAAGATCTTCATCCGCCTTTGTTAACGTCCAAGCATCTGCGCCATATAGCAGGACATTGATGATGAGGGTCTTATACAAAGTCTCCTTAGTGTTTCTTGGCAAGGCCTTACTAATCAATTGCCTTCTTAGGCCAAAGAAACAGCGGTTGGTAAGTGTAGGTATTCGTTTGATTCCTGATGTGATGTCGTTTTCAGAATTTATAGCGGAGCCAAGGTAGACAAAGTCGGTGCAGGGAAAGAACTTCACGGTGAATTTACTTATGTCAGTGGACAAGGTAGTTCTTTAATCGATTTGTGTGCTATAACTGGCAAGTGGCTCTATTCAGTACAGAATTTCGAAGTATTAGCTGAAAGTTACTCTGGCCATTTACCCATCCTAATCAAAGCTAATTTTAATGGAGAAGCGACGCAGGTTAGGTCATAGGTCATAGGTTAAAAAGGGGTATGCAATTTGCACACAGCACTAGGCACCAGAAGGGCCCATCGCGATCCCTAGGGAACCACTTGAAAAAACTTCAATTGGAGAAAAACCTAAAAACCTAAAAAACTTTTCCTAGACAGAGCCCAATCCTCCTGCAGAACTTAACCAGCTTCCTATGGTCTATGCCGCTCAGCTCCCCTAGTTCCTCGAAGAAGTATTCCCCTAGAATCCTCCTACGATTCCGTGCTATACCCTCGCACTCACACAATATGTGTGTTATGTCTTCCTCGGCTTGTAGATCACCACAGAACCTGCACGTGTCCACATCCACCAGACCAAGTCGCCTAGCATGCTTTCTTAGAAGACAGTGCCCTGACATAATCCCAATTACTGTTCTAAGCTGTTCCCTGCTCAATTTTAGAATTTCCTTAGATCTTTTCTTATCCAAATGGGGCCAAAGGGCTCTAGACACCCTATGTCCCACTATGTTCTGCCATCTGAGGTCAGCCATTTTTAAGATCTTTTCATTGATTTTTCCCTTAAAGACGCCCAGGGGTGGTTTAATGTTCACACCTCCGCTGTTTTCCAGCTCCCCTCCCTTTCTTGCTAGCTCATCGGCTTGCTCATTTCCCTCTATACCGCAGTGTCCCGGTACCCAGCACAGTCTTACTCGATTCCGTCTACATGCTGCTTTAAGCATTGTGCGACAGTTTCTGACTATCTCAGAGTTAATGTTAGCAGATTCAAGTGCCATAAGTGTCGCCTGACTGTCAATATAGATGGCAATGTCTCTTCCCGACAATGATCTCATCTGCACTATCTCTGCCGCCCTTAGAACAGCAAGAACTTCCGATTGGAAGACACTGCTTGTGTCCGGGAGTCGTATAGACTCTCTCAGGTCTGGATCAGCAGAAAAAATGCCAGAACCCGTTCTCTCCCCCGTCTTAGAGCCGTCAGTGTAAATAGCAACCTCGTTTGCTATTATGACTGCATCTCTTTGCCACTCCTCCCTTCGCGGGTATGACACCTCATAGGGGATGTCATGGTCCACCAAGGGGCAAATCTCATCAGTCCGTATAGGATTTCCGGGTAGCACATCAGCTAAGATCGTGCAATGCCCAAAACTACAGTCCTTAAACTGGCCTAAATTTTTTAGGCGCAAAGCGCTGTTGCCAGCAAGTTGCTTTATTTTTAAATCTAGCGGGATAAAGTGCAGGAAGGCATCCAGTGCTGCCGTAGGAGTGGTACGGATTGCACCAGTAATGGCTATGCTTGCCGTTCTCTGCACCGTTGCTAGTTTTCCAATTATGGTTCTTTTATTTGTTGCCCTCCACCACACAAGTGAGCCATATGTAAGTATGGGTATCACCACTACTGTATATATCCAGTGTACCATGGCGGGTTTCAGGCCCCATGTTTTGCCTATTGTTCTCTTACAAATAAAGAGGGCATTATACGCTTTCTTCATTCGTTCCCTTATGTTAAGATTCCAATTTAATTTTCTATCTAGGATTACGCCCAGATACTTCGCACTGTCCTTGAGGAGCAGTTCCTCTCCGTCAAGTTTCGGGAGATTGAAGTGCGGTAATTTGTGTCGTCTCGTGAACAGGACTAACTCTGTTTTCGAGGGATTGACATTTAGTCCGCAGCCCTTGGCCCAATTACTAATTTTCCTTAAGGCGGTCTCTGTGATCTCACTTAAGGTATTCAAATATTTTCCCTGCACTACTATGACCACGTCGTCCGCATACGCTGTGGCACTTATACCCATTGACTTAATTTCCTTTAGGACGTTGTCAATGACCAGTACCCACAGCAGTGGCGATATGACTCCCCCCTGCGGGGTTCCTCTGGTTGCAGACATCCTTATGGAGCTTTGACCAAGGGAGCAGTTTATGTTCCTGTTGGCGAGCATGTTGCATACCCAATTTATGATTCCCTGTTCTATGTTAGCGCCTGTTAATGCGCTTTTTATAGCACTACACTCAACGTTATTGAAGGCTCCTTCTATATCGAGAAAAGAGGCCAAAGCAAATTCGCCGCAGTGTAGACTATTTTCAATTTTACCCACTACGTTGTGTAGAGCAGTTTCTACTGATCTACCCTTTAAGTATGCGTGCTGTGACTCGCATAAGAAACCATTGCTACATTTATTTCTAATGTGAGCTTCCACCAGACGCTCAAGGGTTTTGAGCAAAAAGGACGACAAACTGATTGGTCTGAAGTCCTTAGCCGTCGTGTGACCCTGCTTGCCGGCTTTGGGTATAAAAACAACCCGGACTTCTCTCCAGGCTGTTGGAATATGCCCTGTTCTTAGGCTGAATCTCAGTATATCCAAAATCTTTTGTTTTGCATGCTCTGGCGCTTTTTGGAGCATGATCGGTAGAATACCATCCGGCCCTGGAGATTTATACGGTTTGAATGTATGCATGGCCCACCGTAACTTTTTTCGGTTGATGATATTGTCAATTTCTTCCCACTCGAAAGAGGGACAGTCGACTTCCTCCTGCCCCTGTAGGCCTAGGTCCGTTGTGGTTGTGGAACCGGGGAAATGGGTTTCCACCAGGGTAGCCAGAACCTCCTGACTACTCACGGCCCATGTCCCGTTGCTATTTTTTAGGTAGCTAGGTACGCTAGCCTCCTTTGAGAGCATTTTACGCAGTCTCGACGCCTCTTCAGTTGACTCAATAGATTCACAGAACTTTTTCCATGAAGATCTCTTGGATTTCCTCACTAAGTATTTAAATTCCCTCTTGCTTTCGCTATACTCGTCCCATGTGGTATCGTTTTTAATGAGTTTTGCCCTATTATAAAGTTTTCTTACCTCCCTTCTTTTAAGGCCGATTTCCTTATTCCACCACTTCGGTTGAGCCCTTTTTGGCTTTTTGTTTGCCGGGCATGCCTTTTCGAACGCTGTGTTTAGGGTTCTGCTCACGGCTTCTACTGCCCTATCTAAGTCCACCATATTTTCGCCGGTGATCGGCTGGGTATCTAAACGTAGATTAATGAAATCTATGTATTTATCCCAGTCTGCCTTTCTTGGGTTTCTATAGAAATTACACGCCCTATGCTGAAAATTAATTTTGAAGCGTATCCATCTGTGGTCAGACAGAGATGCCTCATCAACTACCCTCCACTCCCTGATTTCCATTTTGTCTGTGTTGGAGACAAGTGTAACGTCTAAAACCTCCTGTCTGTTACGTGTAACAAAAGTAGGTGAATTCCCTCTATTACATACCGTAAGGTTGGACAATATAATAAAATCATAAAGACACTCACCCCTTGAATTTGTGTCTCCACTACCCCATTGGGTATGATGGGCGTTTGCATCACAGCCCAGTACGTGCATCCAGTTTTGACCAGCCAAGTCCTTTAGATCTTCCGCTATTACGACCGCAGAGTCGTAGGGAAGATAGGCCGAGGTCAGACACAGAGATTTTCCATCTTCCCTCTCGCAGATGACCGCCGTCAAGTCGCCAGAGCTGTAATTATTCAAAAGAAATGCCTTTATGTGGTTTTTAATAAGGATACAAGTCCTGATTTTACCTTCCGCCTTGTAGAACAATGTATAGTTCTTTTGCCGGAGCCCCTGAATCACGTTCTTATTGATCCAGGGCTCCTGTATGAGTACGGCTGCAATGTCCTGCCTAATGACGTACTCCATCAGACAGGCCGTCGCAGCCCTACTGTGGTGCAGGTTTATCTGCAGCACTTCCATCATCATCATGGGGGGGCTCCTCCTCATCTCTGCCCTTGGTCGATGTTTTGACCATCAACCTCCCCATGCTGTATCTTACCATCCCATTGGATTTCTCCAGGTATGGAAGACATTCCTTATTTAGGGCCAGTAGGAAGTGTTGGCCGTATTGCCGTCTAGGCCCCGTCTTTAGGACCCTCCATGTATCGGCTTTAAGTTCCCGATTTTGAACATGTAGGAGCCCTAGGAGCTTCTCCGGGTATGTGTAGGGACTAGGTACCCAAACCCAGGCTGTTGGCGGATTGTACTTTGCCAACTCGGCAACCGTTAAGCATTTTAGCTTAATACCTTCCCATGCATCGGATACCTCCGTGACGAAGTGTCTGAGGAAAACTACCGAAAGCTTGTTTCCACAAGCAACAACTTTGCGCCCGCCTTCCCAACCAGCGCCATCAAATTGAAGCTCCCCGTTTCCTGCGGCGGATAGTTCCTTCCACAGGGCGTCTTGGAACCTCTCCTCGACGTTTTTCCACTGGTCGATTGTGAGACGACCGCAAGGCTCCAGCTCGTTTATCACAGCAACGAGATGCTCGTCCTTCGGGTCGCTGTGTCCGCGACGCATTGCCGGTGTGGTCGCAGCCTTCACCTTTTTCGCTGCGTTGGACTCGGCGGCATCGTCGGATCTGCCTCTCTTGCTGTTGAAACTCGTCTTCCTTCCCGAGTCATTTTTCCCTTCCTTAGCTTTTGCTGCGTAGGAGGTGGAGGGTGCAGTCAGTTCAACCTCCACCTCCTCATTGGCCAGCTTTTTCCCCTCCTTTGCTTTTTTCAGGTCGGCCAGAAAAGTCTTGGCCCTCGCAAAAGCTGCCTTTTCCCAGTCACTGAGGGTGCTGGGTTCACAGCTCCCATACTTGGCTACCTTGCGATTTGCATTACGTAGCAAAGCCTTAGCCCTTTTTTGTGCGCTCTGTTTCGCACTCTTCGTTGTTATATTAGAGGAAACTGCAGACGCAGCGGCTGAGCCAGCTGTGTCTACTTTTCCCTCTATTCTTCCTGTCTTTGTTGACGCTGCTTCCAAGATGGTCCCAGGAACAGCGGATGATCCTGCTGTCCCGGGCATCTCTTCGGCTGCCTTCTTGCCCTGTGTGTCTATGTCACCGATGAGAGTTCCAGCCTGCTCACCGGTGACTTCGCTGTCGCTAGTGAGGGTTTTTACCGACTCCTCACTGTCGCTAGCCAAAAGCGCCGTTTCATCCAATTCCTGTGCTAGAAGAGAGATAGATGAAGATGATAAATCGTCCTCACACATCTCCTTCTCCCCCTTGACAGGAATTGCATTTTGTTTTTTTATAATTTTTTTTTGTTTTTTTTGATTTTGATTTTGTTTTGTTTGTTCCATTTTTAGTTTTTAGTTTAGATTCCCACGAGTAAGGCCGGAAAAAACAAGGTCAGCCCAGGCAGCGCCGCCATACCTGGGTAAGGCTATATACAACAGGCCCGCGCCAAGGCGCCTGAGGGAGCTCAGTTAACGGTTGGTTTAACCCCCAACCTTTCATCCCTGGGCACGCAGGTTAGATCAGATAATTTTCAAAAGCTGAAATGGGTTGAGAATAACTCGGCCAACTACAGGAAACGTCTTGACCAAAATTGTATATTTCTTCCTTTTTTGGCCTCTAATACGCCTGATCAAATTGAGAAAAGCCTAGTAAAAGCCATTCAGCTGTCAGTTACCTCGCACAGAAGGCATAATACCAGGGCCGTAAATAAATGGTACCATAATGAGTGTTGTCAACTCCGTAAAAAATCATTTGCGTTTCTTAATTTATTTCGGCTCACCGACTCAGTTTTTTACAGAAATATTCATATCTCCTTGAATAAGCAATATAAACGGCTGTGTATGCATAAACGCACAGAATACTTAAAGGATCTTGGCAAAAAGCTAGTAGACTGCAAGAGCACAAAAACATTTTGCATTAATGTTCGCGAGATGGCTGGTAATAGTCGACATTCCCATAGCTCGATCCAATTAGACGCGCTAGCCTCTCATTTTCGCTCGCTGTTGACTGCTGAAGCCTCCTTCAAATCATTTCAATACGCCATCCGTAATATTACAGTGCATGACACGGACAGCCCTATATCTATATCCGAGCTAGAAACTGTATTACTCAAAATGAAAAATGGCAAAGCCCCAGGTATCGATGGAATTCCTTCCGAGTTTTATAAAAATGCAACTGTGCAGTTCAAACAGTACCTATTACTCTTTTTTAATATGCTCTATAACACTTCCAACGTCCCCGTAAGCTTCAACAAGGCACTGATAGTTGCTATCTTTAAAATATTGCTATTAATAGTATCGCCCAAAAATTTATAGAGAAAAAGAGGAAGCTATATGCATGTTTCGTGGATTTCAAAGCGGCGTTTGACACCGTGAATAGAAATGCCCTAACTTACAAGCTGTCAACAATGGGACTATCTAATAAATTCTTAGCGACTTACGCTAATCTCCTCGCCTCTACTAGTGCAACGGTCTATGATGGAGTGGATGTGTCCAACTGGTTTGATACATCCTCTGGTGTACCACAGGGTTGTATCTTAAGTCCGATCCTTTTTGCACTCTACATCGATGACATATGTAATTGTTTGCCAGGAGGTGTGCAGATTGCTGGAACTTGGATAAAGGTCGTACTGTATGCTGACGATCTCGTCATGGTGGCTGACAACCCTTGTTCATCCAAGACTATTGCAGCACATGGTACTTGCAGGTTAATGTCCAAAAAAACTAAGATTATGATATTTGAACAGCGTCATCGTCGCCGTCGTCTGGCAGAAGAGAATTGGTTTCTTCTTGGTGAATGAATTCAAATCACAGAATTCAAATATTTGGGAGTACTGATTACCAGTAATCTAAACCTAGCGAAGCATGCAAAGGTAAAAAGCACCAAAGCTAAGGCAGCGTTAAGTATTATGTGGCCGAAGTATTTCGGGAATCCGCACATAGACTTAGTGTCTAAGTATCGTGTGTTCAATGCAACAGTTAAAACCTGTATGTGCTATGGAGTGCAGGCATTTGGTTACATCCCTTTTGAAGAATTCGAGAAAGTTCAACGTTTCTTTTTCAAACGTTTGTTCAAACTACCAAACTCCACACCGACTTACGCGATACATGTGGAGTCTGGAATTGCCCCGATTTACATCCAGCATCTAAAAGCCCACTCAGAATATATCACCAGAGTTATGAGGAGGAATGGTAACAACTTACACAAGACAATATTGGCGTCTCTCCTCCGAACTAATGCTTCCCCGTTCAAGGAATGGAACCAACTTGCGCTCTCCCACGAAGTAAGCCTAAATCTGAGTGATTCGAACGTTGATGAATGGAACAGAATGTTCTCTGATGTGATAGCTAAAATTGATGAAACGAAGTATCTGCAATGGCTGGCCCGCGCATCCTCCTCGAGCTCAAGACATATTTACAAAAACTTAAGCCATCGTTTGGATAATAGCTACTTTTCTAATGTTCACTCCGCTTCTTCCATAGGTACCATTTTTAGGGCTAGGGTTGAAATTCTCAACCTCAATTTCGTACCCCATAGAAACTCGACCTCTGATCTGTGTACCCTCTGTAACAGAAATGAGAGAGAGGATATCTACCATTTTCTCGCTGTTTGCCCTCTTTTGCAAGAAATCCGCAGGTTTTATTTCAAGTCAGCTCGTTTTCTATTAGTGTGTGTAGAGACATCTTGAATGGCTCTTTTGGTTGGCCTATTTCACTTCATAACTGCAAGCATGCTCTCTCTTACCAAAATAGTTTCGAAACTTTGTAATCAATTTAATATTTTTAATAGTTACAGACAGTTTTCCTTTTATTGAACTAAAGTAAATATTGTGAATATGCTGATTCAGATAACTTTCTTTTTCTTATGTTCTTCCACATTCTTCAAATTAATTAAATTTAACTTAAAACAACTAAAATTAGCATTCGCAAAGACATTCCACGCAATGTACGCCAAAGAAAGGCCAAATTATTTCCCCTAATGAAATTTCTTCGCGAGAAAAGACCGGACATGAAAGTTGCGCTGAACGACGACAAACTATATGTTGCGGATAAGCTGTTCACATGGGACTTATCAAAAGGATTACAAAGTGGCAGCGAGGATGGAACGAAGCTAATTCAGGAAATATTTGGTAAAATTCCCGCACATTTAACAACTTTGAAGAGTAATTTACAAATCCAAAACATAAACAATGCGTACGAACTGTCAACGTCATCTGAAGCTGTCATCACCAGAAATCAGAAATTCTCTAAAGGTGCAAACACAAGGAAAGTTGTAGGCAATTCGAGTGTACATAAAAGCGACCGTTTACACGAGGAGCGCAATTGAGGTGAACCCGTCTACCGGATCAATGTTGAATTAAGCAAATTAAAAATCTTAAGTTATAACATAGCAGGCTTAAAAAATAAATTATTATATATTGATTTTTTTAATTATGTTAATGAATTTGATTTATTTCTATTATTTGAAACACATATAATAGATTATGAAGAGGATAGATATAAGACCTTTTTTAAGAACTACGAACTGAAATGCATACCTGCAGTGAAACCGAATCTATTTGGAAGAGCAAGTGGAGGAGAACTTTTTGGGTATCGTAAACAGATGGACGGTGTTGTCGTTGAATTTAAGAGGATAGATGAAGCACAGGTGATTGAACTGAAAATTGATGGCACCATTTTCCACATAGTGTCAATATATCTTAACGGTAAACAATGGATGCGTGATTTTAACAAGCTTAGTGACTTAGTAAATAATGTAGGGTCAGCAGATCTAATGCTAATTGGGGATTTTAATGGAAGAATAGGTCTGTCATAAAATAACTTTGCAAGTGGCTACCCAGAATCCATTTATCCAAACCGTAGATCGAAAGACGAAATCGAAGACACAAAAGGCGTTAAAATCTTAGAACTAGCGGATGCTTGGGACTGCGCAATTCTAAATGGAAGCTGTGAAGGAGACTCAAAAGGGGAATATACTTTTTTGCGCGGAACAGCTTGTTCGGTAATAGATTACTGCCTTATATCTAAAAATTGGTGCTAGTCACTGATGCACTTCCGCGTGGGGATAAAAACGTTTTCGGATCATATGCCTTTAGAGATTTCTTTCAAGATTTCCGCCAGCCCCAACACTGAAAGCAATTCTCAACTAAAACTTCTGCAGAAGTTAGCATGGAAAGACAGTTTTCGGGAAACTTATAAAACAAACCTTAATAGAGAGCTCGTTAAATTGGAAACCATGAATATTTCGCCGGATATCGATACCCTAACGGAAATAGTAAAAAAGGCCGCCTCGCAAAGCCCGTCAGCAGGACCCAAGATAAAGATTAGCAAACAAAAATGGTTCGATAATGAATGCATGCGAGCTAGAGTGACGTCCTTTGCTTTTCTCAAGATATTAAGATTAAACAATACGAACTCATTCAAAATCCTCTACGCGGCTGCAAACAAACATTTTAAAACTCTTTGCCATACAAAAAAGATAGAATTTGAGCAGCAAAATATTGCCCTAATAAATGGATCTAGATCTTCTGCCGAATTCTGGAAAGCTGTCAAAATTATTAATGGAAAATCAAATGCCATTGCTCCAGGACTACATGCCGGTCAGTTAAAAGACCATTTTGCAAACCTTCTCAACGCAGAGCTAAAATCACCTCCCTTTCAATATGCGCCCCCTATGAATGTAGACGAACTCCTCGATGCACCGATTACAGAAGCCGAAGTCAAAGCTGTCATTGACAACTCTAAGAAGAACAAAGCTCCAGGAAATGATCGTATCCCCTTTGAATACTATAAAAATTGTACACCGGAATTCCTATCAGCGCTAACAAATGAATTTAATCGAATATTTGAAACTGCAGATGCCCCAGAATGTTTCCAGAAGGCGATAATATTCCCACTACACAAAAAAGGCGATTATGATAACCCGGAAAATTATAGGGGTATTTCGTTTCTGAACACATCCACCAAGCTGTTCGCCGCAGTAATCTTTAATCGAATAACTCAGTGGGTGGAAAACAAGAATATCCTATCGGAATTTCAAGCTGGCTTTAGAAGAAATTATTCGACTGTTGACCAAATATTCTCACTTGTTAACATAGCAGAGTTGTATAAGAAAAAACATAAAAAACTATATGCCTTCTTTATGGATTTTCAAGCGGCTTTTGACTGTGTAGCGCGCGAGGCTCTTTTCTACAAGCTTTACAGTTATGGAATGTCATACAAAGTCATTAGAGTGTTGAGATCTATGTACAAAAACAACGCGGCATGTGTCTGGGATGGTAACAACTTGTCTGAAGAGTTTAGCACATCGATGGGCGTGAAGCAAGGGTGCGTCCTAAGCACATTGCTATTCATCTTATACATAAATGATATAACAGATCATGTTAAGGGTGGAATAGAGTTGAGCCAAACCAAAATTCCAGCTCTAATGTTTGCAGACGATATTGTCTTCCTAGCTGATTCCGTGGATGTTATGCAGCTCATGGTAAACAGACTTGAGAGCTACTGCAAAACTTGGAACCTGACTGTAAACCTATCGAAGTCAAAGATGATGATATTCAGGGATGGCGGGGCAGGTACGCTCGAAAAGAAAAGTGGAAGTTCCAAGGTGAACAGATTGAAATTGTACGAGAGTATAAGTATCTTGGAGTTTTGTTAACATCTAACTTACTCGTAAATATGAAAAAGCATCTGCAAATCAAATTAGGTGAAGCTAAGCGGGCGATATGTGCAGTTTGGGGTAGATGTATCACTAATAAGAATGTATTGCATAACGCGAAACAGAAAATATTCCGTGCTACAGCAACATCTATCCTTTTTTACGCAGCGCAAGTATGGGGCTACTGCTCCTTTAAAATTGTGGAAAAGTTTTTGCGCTACTTCATAAAGCGAGTCTTTAAACTTCCGAGCAGTTCACCCAACTACATGCTGCATTTGGAGACAGGAGTGGCTCCTCTGTTCCTGGATACCCTTAAGCTCCATCTCGATTATGTGATGAGAGTCATGACAATGAACCAAAAAAGGATACCGAAGATTGTGCTTAAGCAAATTTTACTCTACGGAGGAGAATGTGTACAAGAATGGAAAAATTTAGCATCAAAGTGCGGTTTTAGCCTGATTGTTACGCCAGATGAACAGACCGCTTCCCTAAAACAAAAGTTCAGAACCTTGTTGGTTAAAACTGGTCAAAGTATGTACCAACAATTTATAAACGAAGCACAGTCATCACAACATCGACAATATTACAGCAAAATTAACCATAACTTCAAAGACAAGACATATTTTCTGGATAGAAACCCAACGGATATGTTAAGCACTATTTTTAAAATAAGAGGAGAGCTAACCAAATTTAACTACATACCGCATCGCCCGGAGCTCCCAATTTTGTGTAGCCTTTGTAACCTCAAGGAGCGAGAGGATGTGTTCCACTTCGTCGGGATATGTCCCATTCTAAAGGAATTCCGCCTAAAGTTCTTTGGATCGCAGGTACTCGAGCTAGAGGAGACGATAAGCGCACTAAACGGTGACCGAGGCTGGGATACATTATATAACTACACTGTAAATCCAATGCACTATAGAAATCGCATTATCGAAGAAAACTTCTAGAAACGAAATGTTATTTTAATTAACTTAAAAGAATCACTTTTTTATTATGTCAATCTGGTAGACGGCCTTCAGCCAAACCATATAGACTAAGAAACTAAGAAAATTGTAAACATTATATTTTTTATGAAATAAATAGTTACTTACTACTACTACTACTACTAACTTAAAACAAACTCTTAACTTTGCTTATATGTATATGTATGTTTTTTTATCTTTATTTTTGAAATGTTTCACCCGACAGACGGCATAATCGCCATGTCTATGTAAACTCTATGAATTTTGTTAAAATAATCTATTATAGGTAAATAAAGAATTTGATGAAATGAAATGAAATGAATAACTTCATATGGGCAATAACTTCACCTCGAGTGGGCAATAACTTCACTTTTTTTGTGAACTTATTGCCCACCATAGGCGAGCAATAACTCCACCGTAAATTTTGTGAACATATTTCCTACGAATCATTTGACAATTTGTCTATTATAACTAAAGACCCTTGCACCCACTCCAAATCAAACAGTGACCCCAAGTAGGGGGTTGCATTGGACTGTTTATTTGATTAGTTGCGAAATCCCAAGTAGATTCCATAAACAGTGCAGTGCCTTTGGGGGGTTATGCTGCCTATGGTGGGCAATAAGTTCACAAAAAAAGTGAAATTATTGCCCACTCGAGGTGAAGTTATTGCCCATGTGAAGTTATTGCCCGTGAAGTTATTTCCCTACACCGACAAAGTCCCTAACTACTTCAAAGTTGTAGCTGTTTATTGTGATGTTCTGTCCGATTCGTTGTTGTTGTGTGCATGGTCGCCGGCAGGGGTGTGCAAGGCGGTGCAAGGGGGTCACCTTGCCAATAAATTCAGTGTCCTCCTCTACTCTTTTCCTGTGAACACTGAGCATACACAGGCCGCTTAATCTTGCGTCTCCCATAGTTGAGCGATTCCACGTCTTAACACGTCTTATTGTGCTAAATGTACGCTCAATACTACATGTTGTTGCTGGAATTGTTAAACCAATTGTTGCGTGACATACAGCAGGGTAAAACGGTGTGGCTTCGGCAATTATTTAACAACAGATTCATTTATAACCGCATTATTTGCTTCATTTGTCTTTATCGTCTCATACCATGTGGTAGCATCGGCAATAAAATTATGTAGAAGACCTCCGTAGAGGGTCTGTATATCTTCTGCTATCGCTATAAATGCTGGTTTGTCTAATTTTCTCATATTTTCCGGGTGAAGCTGCATAAGCCAAAATGCTTTTTTGTTTGTTGAAGAAAAACGATAGCCGGTATACTAACTTAATGAACAAATGTATTCTATGAAATAAAATAAGCATGAACAAACATTTTTGATTTTTATTTTAACGATACTCGATTCTCTTCTTATCTAGCCTCGATTTGTGCCAATTAGTATGGAAATTGTAATTCGTCGTTTTTGACTCAGTTTGCGGACGTAAAACGGAGCCTTTTGCTTGAAGAGTACTAACAGTGTTTTCATTTGGATCCATATCGTTTTATTTTATCGGGGTGAACCATATAGGTTATGGGCGATAATAAAACGTGGCTAATGCTTTCGACATTGTTCTATCCACTTACTTCTACTCGCGTGAAGGTACGTTGAAAAAGGTAGCTGACACGTTCTGTTTACCTTTTGGTAAAAATTTCGAACATTGTTCCTGGAGTTGCGACTATTCAGCCCTACGAGTTAGACGTGATTATAAATTCTCTTTCCAATTTTGTTCTTAATTCTATTAATTCTCAAATCTGTTATTATGGCTGCATTGCAGTGCCCTCATTGCTGCCATGCATTGTTAAGTAGTGATTTTATTAACGCAAAATTCGATGTGTTGCATAAAGAAATTCGGGAAGATTAAAGAAGATTATTCTGCGATCGTCAAATGTCGGTGATAAAAATCAGATCGTCACACGCTCTCAATCAGCGAGTAAAGTATACGCACCTACTCGATCCAACGCGTCAAACTTGCAACTCAACATTTCCGCGAAGAATAATAGCCCTTACGCCCCCCGAAGTCACAGACTACCTATACTAGACAGTCAACTGAGAGGATTTTTTTTTCGGATTGCCTAGAAGCTGAAAACAGCTGAAAAACTCCACTAAATGCCTATCTGTATTAGTGTTTGCATGCAAATCAAATGGGAAGCTTGCACACAGATAGGATATTTAGTGGAGTCAGGTGTGAAGTTGGCAGCTCTCTCTCAAAATCACCTCAAAATCACCTCAAAATGATGGAAAATGCGCTGTGTTAACAAACCGACTTCGTTTCGAGGTGGATTTGTAGAACAATAGAATAGTAACAAATACACTATTTAAACTTTGGAATAAAACAATCACAAAGTTCTGTCAAATGACACAAAATTAAACTCACCACACAATCTTGTCATATTTGACAATCAGACAGAAGACTACACTTTTATTGATTCACATGTATTCACCGATAGGAAATTTTGAGAGAGGATTCCGCTCTCCCATTTGAGGGGCGCAGCGGACGGGGGTAGTAAGAGTTGACTGTCTAGTATAGGTAGTCTGTGCCCGAAGTGCTAGTACTGCCACCAAAGTTAAATCGAAAACCACAAAACCAACATCAAAATCTGCGGATTCTGTCATACAATCTGACGCAGACTCATACATATCCAACGTCAATAATACTTACGCGATTGCCTTATCTGCTACTACTTCGAATGCTGCTTCATCCACTGCTACTGCTGCTGACAATAATATGGCTGTTGGCGCCGCCGCTGTCGTTGTCGCTTCTAAAACGAATAACACCTTCAAGAAAAAAGCTGCAATTATTGGAACAAACATAACCTCTAATAATAGTATTGAATTAGAAGTTATTACCCAACTGAAATGGCTTCATTTATCTTCATTCAAACCATCCACGACTTGTCAGTCCATACTCGAATATGTTTCGTCTACTTTTAAAGTAAACATGTCGAAACTAAAATGCCATAGACTGATTCGAGAAGGAACCGAAGAAATTGCTCTAAGGCATATAAACTTCAAATTGGGAGTCCCCGAGGATTTGTTGGATACTTTTCTCAACTCTGATAAATGTGGCTTAATGGTATTCGTGTACGCACATTCAAGTTTCTTCCAAAAACGAGATGCGCCCTCAACACCAAAGTGCTCAAACATAATCCAATCTGCCTCTTGTTCTGTTGCTGCTACTGGAATTGTTGTTGTTCATCGTCCACCGTCTAATGTTGCATTCTGTTCTCTCTCTCTCTATTACCAAAATGTTGGAGGACTGAGAACGAAATTAAACAAATTTTTTCTTAACACCGTTGAATGCTCGTACGCTATTGTTGCTGTGACAGAGACTTGGTGCATAAAGAAATCGGCTCTGCTGAATTATTCACCGCTGACTTTAAAGGGGCCCTTACATGGTCAATTGCTCGACATCATGCATCGTGTATGTGTGGATTGACGCTACCCCTTACACAGTTCAATCGATTGACGTAAAATTTGTATTTTTTGTGAGTTTTCGTGGTGTCCGTGATGAAGGAAACGGACGATTGTATTGCATATTGCTCTTGAAATATATTCTTGAATTGTACTGCGAAATACACACGGATATTCGATGTCTTTAATGAAACTAATTTCATTAAAATACCAAAGAGTTAGTTCGCTGAAATTACCAACACCGGATACGCTTTTGTTTAATTCATTTAAAGGTTTTAGCTCGCGCCGAAAATTCGTTCTCAACGTATTTATTTTTCTGGTGACATCCGCTTTTTGTGCATCAGGATACTTTTCATTATACTTTTGCAGTAAAACTTAATATTGTTGCATTTTTTTGTTTCGGTCGCTATAATCTTTCCCTTTCACATCCCATAAACTCGGTAATAACCGATACGTTTCAATTAATTCCGATACAAATGCTCGGTCTTCATCGTCCTTCAGTTTTCCGCACATGTTTTCGCTTCCGCGACACAAAACACAATGAAGTAATTACCGGCATGACGGTCATCATGCAAAATCAAACTTGCTTTGATTTTCGTCAATCAGACTTCACCAAATTTGTGTGACTCATACAGATACATTTTCACAAACACATGCTAGTGATTGATGTCATTCGATTGACCATGTAAGGACCCCTTAATGTTTACCGGAATGATCGATGTCCCATTCAAACTGCGTATTGTTTGCTGTGCATTCATGTTTTAAAAGCAGACAGATTACATTATCTGATTCAACAGGTTTAATTGAACAAATCTGTGTGTGTGTTGATTTTTGTATTGAAAATGCCAATCTCATTAATTTATACCTCCTTGTTTCTTGCATCCCTCCTTACTCAGGTATTGCAATTTACATAGCTCATATGAATAATATTACTGACATTGTTAAAGACTTAGATGACTCTTCGTTTGCCGTAGTGCTAGGTGATTTCAATTTGCCTCATATTAGTTGGTTGTTTTCTCATGAGGAAAAATGTATTTTCCCATTTAATGTTTTCAGTGCTAATGAAGTTCAAGTGGTAGACACTATGTCGGCTGGTAATTTCCGTCAACTCAATGAAATTCGCAACACTGTAGGAAATGTATTAGATTTAGTTTTTCTTAGTGAAGAGCTCGAAGCTACTGTCACTGAGGCCGATTTTCCATTACTTGATAACAGCATTCACCACAATGCATTGCTAATTTCATTTAATCTGTCGATATTGAATCCACTGTCAGCTGATCAATTTAAGGAAAATGCAAAACTTGATTTTTTAAAAGCAGATTATAATGCTATGAATAATTTTCTTAATGGCGTTGAATGGGAAAATATCATTGACAATTGTAATTGAAAATAATGCGTTTTTGGAATTTAAAAATGTACTGGAACGCGCGATTTCTATGTTTGTACCAACAAAACAGGGAAAAAGATCTAATAAACCTGCATGGTTTAATAAGAGTTTGTCTAGATTGAAGAATTATACGTACAAGGTGTGTAAACAAAGTAAAAACGATTCATCACTGCGTCATGAGTTTTGGCGTTTGAAAAAAAAATACGATTTTTTTTAAAGAAGTTCGTCTACAAGAACTATGTTGCAACCATTGAAACTAACATAAAACGTGATTCCAAATCTTTCTGGTCGTTTTTAAATACTAAACGGAAATCTTTAGGAATACCTTCTTGTATGTCACTGAACGGAATCTCAAGTGGCAATGTAAACGAAATATGTAACATGTTTGCCAAATTTTTTCAGTCGCATTTCGTTAGTGAAGAAATTAATTGCAGTTTCTCTGATCAAACTGATCATATAACAAATCTTGGTTTTATTTCCTTAACGAATGATGAAATCCTCTCTGAATTGTCATTACTTGATTCGAGTGTTAGTGTTGCGCCTGATAATTTTCCACCATTGTTATTTAAAAATTGCAGATATAACCTAGTTAAACCACTAAGGATTATATTTAATTTATCTTTAACTACTGGCGAGTTTCTTGACTGTTGGAAGTATTCACTCATAACTCCAATTTTCAAATCTGGATCAAAGAGTGATATCGAAAATTATAGGCCTATCGCAAAGCTGCAGCTGTTTTCTAAAATATTCGAGGCAGCTGTTAAAAAAAGGTTGTACTCAGTTGTTCGCAAATATATTTCCGAATTTCAGCACGGGTTTGTAAGTGGTAGATCAAAACCTACAAACTTGGTAATTTTTAATAATTACTGTCTTGAAAATATTGAAAAACGTCTTCAAGTAGATTGCGTGTATACCTACTGATTTTTCTAAAGCCTTCGATCGTGTTCAGCACAATGTTCTTTTAAAAAAGCTTAATCTTTTTGGATTTCATTCTGATATATTAAAATGGATTGGCAGTTACTTGGCCAACCGCAAACAATTTGTTAAAATTGGATCCGCGTGGTCGAATGAAATTCGAATTTTTTCACGTGTTCCCTAAGGAAGTCATATTGGCTTCCATTCCTTCTTTTTATCAACGATTTACCCTCTTTCGTATCAAGCTCGAAATGTCTTTTGTACGCAGATGATCTAAAGATCTACAAAACAATAAACTGTATGTCAGATGTCTTAGCGTTGCAATATGACTTAAACAGTTTAAATGATTGGTGCGTTCTTAATTGCCTTTATTTCAATATAAGAAAATGTTCGGTTCTCACGTTTAGTAGGAACAAATTCTTTATATTATTTAATTATAAAATACTAAACACGCCATTGAGTAGGGTTTCAGACCAAAAAGAGTTAGGAGTCATCTTTGACACTGAACTAAACTTTTCTTTGCATATAGACTACATAGTTGGCAGAGCTAATCAAATGCTAGGGTTCATTTTTCGAAACTCTAAAGATTTTAGTGATCCATATACTCTTAAAACTTTGTATAATCCTTTTTATCGCAATGCTGATTCTCGCCTAGAGAAAATTCAAAGAAGGTTTACTAGGTATGCACTACGTAAATTCGACTGGAACAATAATCTTCCAACCTATGATGATAGATGTGCTTTAATAAATTTGAAACCTCTTTTTAAAAGAAGGATATATTATTCCGCAATGTTTGCTAATGATGTCTTAACTGGTCACATTGATTGCTCGTTTCTACTTTCTTTATTTAATGTTTATGCTCCTTCTCGTGTTCTTCGACCTAGGGATCATCTTTTCTTTATGCCACCTAGACACAGAACTAATTGCGGTCAGAATGATCCTATCACTATGGCTTGCGTTAATTATAATAAATACAAAAACCTAATTGATTTCAATATGAGTAGGGAGCATTGTAAATCCGTAATTTTAAGTAATTTATAAAAACTGCCGTATTCTTAGCTATTATTGTAAAGTAATCTAAAATAAGTCGAACTTGTAAGATGAAATGAATAAATAAATAAATAAATAATAGTAGCACCTCTCTATTTCCTCGATCGCGGCTTCTCAAGCTTTTTCTTTTTCCTCCGGAGAAGCCGATGTTCTTCCATGGATTGACACGACTGGAGATAAAAAGGATGATCAAACAAAAATGAATTACAGGTTCATGAAATTGTTGATCCGTAAAAAAGCCAGAGGCCGGGATCATTAAAACGCAAAAACAAAATAACTTTATTTTCGTCAGTAAAGAAGTGATCCGAAATCTTGAATCATGCCGATGTTTATTGAGGTCGGACCGATCCCTTTGATTCTGATCGTAAGTTCACGTAAACGAAAAGAAGAACGTTTGATAGTCAAGATGTATTTAAGAAGCTGCTAAATGGGCATCATGTATAGAGAGTGATAGGGCAAGAAGACAACCCACGTCCTTTCAATGAATAATAGATCTCACCACCCAATATAGAAGGGGTTGGCCTAGCTATGAGAATGCTAAAGAGCAATAAGGCCGCCGCCTGTGATGCTATTCAAATACGGAGGTGATGTTTTGGTAGGGCGCATGCACCAAATCATCAACCAAGTATGGGTGGAAGAAAGCATGCCCGAAGACTGGACAATCAGCTCCATATGTCCAATCTTCAAAAAGGCGATATATAACGCACTGTGTGAACGTCTAAAGCCACAATACACTAACCGGCACTTACCAGTGTGGTCTCCGCGCCGGCATATCGACAATAGACCAAATCTTCACAATAAGACAAATCAAGTCAAGACCCACGACCTTTTCATCGACTTTAAAGTCGCATACGATAGCATTTATCGCCTAGAGCTCTGGGTAGGTGGCGATGGCCGAATTCGGCATCCCGGCAAAACAGATCCAGTTGTATCGTGCGACACTTGAAAACACGCGCTGTAATGTGGAGTTTGGAAGCAGCTCTTCCGAAGTATTTCAAACTTGTATTGGATTTCGGCAAGGAGATGCGCTATTATGTGACTTTCTCAATCTTGTTCTAAAGAAAATAGTGCAAAGGGCAGGTAACACGGAAGGGACTATCTTCAATAGATATGGCCGTTACCAGCGTGCCGTGTAAGAGGCTTTCACGGCGATTGAAGAACAGGCAAAATTGGTTGGCCTTGAAGTAAATGAGGACAAGACCAAGTACATTCTATTAACCGCCTAGGACAAAACGTCACTGTTGATAGCAATAACTTCGAGGTACTTCGAATGGCACCTTAGTGGAAATCCGGATTAGAATTACCTTAAGAAACCGCTGCTACTTCGGTTTAGCGAAACAAATAGTTTCAAAACTCCTAAATCGACACAGACACAGCTGCCAATCTGCTGGAAGAGATAAGATATGATTTTGATAGAGGTTATGTGTCATTTCTTTGCCTGCTGGATTTCTCGAAAGCCTTCGATAAAGTTAATCATAAAATTCTGTGTTGGAAGCTTAAACACAATTTCGGATTCATGGATAGGGCAGTAAAATTGTTGAGCAGATTTCTCTCCGATAGGTCGCAAAGGGTTTTTTCGGGTGATAGATGTTCAACCCTAATGCAAATTAAACAAGGTGTGCCACAAGGCTCAATATTGGGGCCAATCCTCTTTTGTATGTTTATAAATGACCTCCCTACAGTGTGCAGACATGCCTCAGTACATTTATATGCAGACGACGTTCAACTACACCTAGCGAAGCCTTATTCCAACCTTAATGAACTCGCTTTTCTCATCAATGATGATTTGAAACGTATACATGATTGGTCAGTTGCTAACGGATTACTCTTAAACCCATCAAAATCTCAGATTATTTCAATATCCAAGAAAAAATTTAACCTCAATCTTCTACCTGATTTAAATCTTAATAGTAGCAAAATTAAAGCCGTAGAGACAACTAGCAGTCTTGGCTACAGAATCAATCGCAATCTGTCTGGCTACGATCACACCAACCACATTGGTCGTATCTACGGATGCTTTCGCAAGTTATGGCTTTACTACGCTTGAAACACGACGAAAGCTGGTAACTACTCTAATCTTGCCCCTCATAACATATGCTGAGGTTATATATAGTAGTCAAGACTCGTTATCCCAGCGTAAATTGCAAGTAGCTTTTAACGATGCGGTGCGGTACATCCACGGCATTCGCAGATATGACCATATATTCACATACACTAGGGATTTACTAGGTTGTGATTTACTGCAGTTTATCAACGCCAGGAACTGTATTTTCTTACATAAAATTATTAATTTTAAAAGTCCGCCTTATTTGTATAACAGGCTTAACTTTACTCGCTCGACCCAAACCACCAATTTAATACCCTATCGCTGTAATTTTATCAATTCGTCGCGCTTGTTTTTTATTCACGCTGTGAGACTTTGGAACTCCTTACCCTCACATATAAGAGCCATATCGATTTTTTTTATTTTTAAAAATGCAATTCTTCTATACTTTTCCACACACCAACATTAATCGACATATTTCCTCCCATTTGAACTCATTCCTCAACTTAGTTTTAAGAACTTTTTGTATACTAGTTTTAAGTATTAAATGAAATTACATATAATCACGAAGTTACACCTCTAAGTACTTAAAAAGGTTTTATCTTAATGTACTCGTACAACCCATTTTAATGAAATAATTGAAATGAAATGAAAATTGCATTAAGAGCAACGAAACAATCCTCAAGTAAATATTTGAAAAAAAATAACAAATACGTAAAGGATAAGAATTGATCCAAAGCTTATTCTATATTCATAAAAAAACACTGGACTTTACGACTTGCTCTAAGGTGAAAGTTCTTGCCAAAACTGAGTCAGAGCAGGGACTGTCAAATAATATGTATAAAAGTATTATAATTATGGGGATCTCTGTAAGGCTAATTGCACACATACCGATTTTGAACTGCCAGTATAAAATCGGCCGACATTTTACCGGAAGCAGGGTGCTAGCACACTCACCGGATTTTTACCGGTCTAACAATCAGTTGATACAGTGGCAGTGGACGGCTGCTCACCGGCATTTTGCCGGCATCGATCAGCGGTCGGCGTGTGTGCCAGGTCCCATTCCCTGATGTGGTTCACTATTGGAATTTGGGCGACCGGTATAAAATCGGCCGTCCAAAATCGGTGTGTGTGCAATTAGGCTTATTATTAGGCAATTAGGCTAATTGCACACACACCGATTATGGACGGCCGATTTTATACCGGTGGTCGTGAACCACATGTGGGAACGGGACCTGGCACACACGCCGACCGCTGATCGGTGCCGGCAAAATGCCGGTGAGCAGCCGTCCACTGCCACTGTATCGACGGCAGTATCGGAAAGTAGTAGCCTACGTGATTAAATACACGCTTACACACGCACCGATTTTTGCCGACCATTCCATTCGAAATTCCATTTTAAAACTAGTTTTGGTAGTGCGTCTTATGCGCTTAATACGGCGATGCAATAACCACATAGCAACAACTCGTTTAGGATTCATTATAATTAAACAACCTCGTGTCACGATCACGACAACAAATCAACTGATTGTTAGACCGGTAAAAATCCGGTGAGTGTGCTAGCACCCTGCTACCGGTAAAATTTCGGCCGATTTTATACTGGCCGTCCAAAATCGGTGTGTGTGCAATTAGGCTAAGAGTGAACAAACATATCCAAGGTATGTATAAGCATCGGACACAATAGGCTAGCTATTCGTAAGTATAACTAAGGTCGCAGTACACAATACTCTCTTTGCTTTTATTATTTTTATATTTGTTATATTATAGCTTGCGGTACTAAGCTGTCAAATACTATCGTCTCGTTCATTGGAAATACGATATTTAAGTTCGCCCTTGCTGTGCATAGCTTATGCCGAAACGGTGTCGTCTCTTACTAATGGAATGTTTTCCTGAAGCATATTTTTCAGACCACAGTATTATAGAATTCAAGTCGGGACCGACCATCTTTTTATTTAACTCAAAAACGCATATACCTCAGGTTAGGTAAGGGAATAAAAAACTCTGAGAAAAGTATAAAGAATCTAATAACTTTCTTAAACTGCCAAAGGTTGGCTCTAGGGTTCCTCATCAACAAACGCTAGCACTCAGGCTTACGTGAGTTTATAGTAGCAATGCGCCACTCAGTGCTAATTGGGTTTTTAATAAGCCACCACACCTACCTAGACCTACCTACCTAAGCTCTACAAATCACTGATACTGACAGTTCTGCTTTATGGCCCGAGTGCTGGATCATAAGGAAAGGACAGCTTATATGATATTCTTTCGAAAGAAAAATACTCCGTCAGATATTTGGTCCTGTGTGCGAAAAGGGCGAATGGAGAAGAAGATGCCAGCGTGAACTCTATGAGCTGCACCAAGATGTGAATGTAGTTCGAAAAGCGTATACACACCGACTGCATTGGCTCTTCCACACCAAGCGAATGGACAATAATGCTACAGCGAAGAGAATTTTCCGCTCACAGTCCCAGCCCCAGGTTTGGCACGGCACGGAAGAGCGAACATCCGTTTTAAAGACAGACTAAGTCAACGCGGATGCCAGAGCGCTTGGTCGGACAACTGGAAGCAGCATGCCCTGGATCGAGGATGATGTAAGGCTGCAGTGTCTCAAACAGAGACTCTAAACGGGTCGGGAGCCCGTTAAGTAAGTACGTCACACTCAGAATAATGTGAAAAAGAAGGTTGTCAACCTTCGTCAACATATAAACAAATGATGGCAGATACCCCTCGAATCTGCACCTTGTATCTTTTGTGTTCTGGCGCCATTTTGTGTTTGCAGAAGATTACTTGCAGAACTGCGGTGCATATAGAATTGACATTATGTTCTCGCCCATTCTAAAATAATGATTTTATTTACCATTAATTTAAAAAGTTGAAAAGCTAAAATAACAACAAATTGTGTTTAACTTTTTGAGCCTTACAGCTGATTTTGTTCAAATACCGGTGGGCTTAAAATTAGTGGTGTTTATTTTATTTTCCTTTTGCATAGAAGTGAAAGGGAGTACAAAGCTTAGCAGCGCTGTAAAATTGCCATATTTTTAATTTCCTTCAAACTATCACTGTTAACAATAATTGTTATGTACTCGTCTGCTTCTTTAAAGGTAGTTGAGGTACCGGGAAATGGCTAATTCACACACTGTTGAGAATTCAATACGATCCACAATATGGAACACCCTGTCGTAACAAATTAAAATAAACCACGATACATTGAACTATAAACAATTTGTTATAAATATGTATTATTGTAAATAAATAATGAATGTAAGGAGTGAACGGAATGATTGTACTTTTTAAGGTCGAATAAAAGACATTATAACGTTGTGAACGTTTTTGTTTCCTTTGTCCTGATTTTTGGTTTTCTTTATTTTGTCCAATAAAAAATACATGTCGTTACACACACCAAATCATTAATATGTTCACTTCGATAGCGTCAAATTTAGAAATACGTGTTAGTTCCATAAAATCAATATTTATAAACGGCGGCATCAAAAATGCCTACCACTCCTCCTCCAAATCGACTAATGCAATCGAATCCTACATTAAATATGCTGGCAGCAAAGCACTGCTTCCAATTTGCCATCAATTATGCAAAACGACTCTCTATTCCTCCTATTGCATCGTCCTGACAATTGCCGACCCCTTTGACATGGACAATTTGTATTCGTAATTGGGTTACAATTTTGGGGGGGTTTGTCAGCCCTTTCGTTTAGAATGGGTCCTGCAATACATTTCGATTACCGATGCATTTCTGATTGCACATACATATATCCTGCAACTGAGTACTGGTTGTTATTGGCAGTTACTTCTAATCAATTAACATTGCATTATAGCCGTGTGTGTTTATTAACACTAAAGCATATTTCCACATTGGAACCAGTGACTATTATACAAAATTCAAGAGATGCCATTCAACTTTCACGATGCATGCATCAATCCATTTCTAAATTTATTGGCATCCATTCGAAATTCATTACCAGCCAAAGAATGAGATATAGTGTACGATTGGCAGTCCTACTGAGGGGTTGATGGGCGGATTGTGACCAAGCCATTAAATCGTCTCCTCTTGTGAAATTGACGTGTCGAAGCACAGATTTAGTATTTGGAAAACTTAAATGGAATATTCCCTCATGAAGAAATATTCATAAACCTTCAGAAGTAAGATAAGAGAGAACCGTTTTTTAACAGTAGGTATTTACTTGTAAAAACAAAACAAATGTAAGCCCATACAGGGCCTAAAACACTTTGCTTGTGCGCGAAAGCCACTAACAATTTTAAGCCGACTCTGAACGGCAAATTTGAGAAGATTCTCATGACAATTGATACTCTTGGTTGTCTGACATAACGTTCGCAATAGGTGGTGTAGTGGAAACAAAATTTAAAGGTGTATCTTAGCGTGATTTGAACCTGAGACCCTTCGATTAGTAGTGCAACAACTAACCAGTGAGCGGCTGCGCCCGTGATATTTAGTTCTACTGTAAGTTATATAGGACATGACTTATCAGCCAACTATGAAAACCTATTCCAAAGGCGCATCATTTTCAAGCAAAACTCATTCACGGATTAAGACTTCCAACCAAAGTGATATTTAAAAGCTTTATGCTATCGTTTGGAATACGTTATTCTCTGGAGACCGATTTTAAGACCTCACATTTGCATTGCTATTCTAATTCCCAAATCTAATGAATAAAAATCCCATTACCCTTGTGCTATTCGATTTTTACTTCCACCAAGTATCTGAAAATGAGATGTTATAAGATGTTTAAAATAATACCTACTCGTACATGGGGTATTTAGAATATTCACCAGTGTCTGTTGTTGTTCTGATAAAGAGCAAGCAGCATACTCAGGGATTTTTATTACACCCCCGAGGTATATCTGTCGATTAAGATGAACCTTTTACCTATCTATATGGTAATAGTATGTCGTGTTACATAATCAAAAATTCAAATAGCTAAGAACACCACTTAAAGACGACGGGGTCGGAGCGAACAATTTCGCAAACGAATTCATTAACACAAACAAAATTTGCAATAGCGGAAAAGTTGGTTTGATCAAATGTTGTACAGTCAACAACCAAACTAAATTTCAAAAAAGGCTTCCAAGTAAGTATCCCTTCCAGAGCTCGCTGGAAGCGGGACGAAGTAGTGAAAGAATTCGACACGGTCACACGGGGCCGGTGTCTAGTTTACGTAAAAATGTTGATGTTTTTGTTGCGCATCTCTCATCCCTAGATCATTTACCAGATTTAATTTTTTTGTCCGAAATATGGATCTATGATTCTAAAATTCCTAATTTGTCTATTCCTAATTTTACATTCGCGGCTAATTGCAATGATTCGTATTCAGCTGGTGGAGTGGCGGTCCTTTATAGGTGTGATACAGGCGTTTTTCCAGATGGACTCAAGGTAGGAATTGTTATTCTGCTACACAAAAAAGGTGAAACTACTAACCCTAACAATTTTTGTCCCATATCGCTTTTATCCGTTTTTTCTAAAGTTTTTGAAAAAGGTTTAAAAGCCAGCATGTTAACTTTTTTGAATAGATATAATTTCTTTAGTGATGCTCAATTTGGTTTTAGAAAACATAAGTCGACAGAAGAAACAGTTTTAAGTCTGTGTAGCGATTTATATAATAGCATGAATGTATCGGATATCGCCGCTTCCTTGCTTATTGACATAACTAAGGCCTTCGATACGGTCGATCATATGTTGCTACTCCAAAAATTGTCTAGGGCAGGCTTCCGTGGTTTTGTTTATGATTGGGACTGCAAACAAAAAGTTAAATTCAGGGATAAATTAAGCTCGGAAATAGTTATCAATGTAGGCGTTCCTCAAGGTTCCGTTTTGGGTCCGATCCGTTTCTTAATTTTTATAAATTCTCTTTTCGTTCAGCAGTTTAAAGGTTAATTAACAGCATTTGCAGATGATACTGCATTAGCGTATTCGGAAAAGAATTTTTTTAATTTATTTATTGCTTTCAGTAGTGACTTATATAGTTATTCTTCGTAAATGGTTTTTCGTGAAAAAACTAATCATTAGCGATAAAACTAAATTCATGATATTTAGTTCTAGCGGTTCGGTCTATGAAGATATAATGTTGTGGTATCACTCACCAAGCTGCCCTAAATACAATTTGGGTAATTGCAGTCTTCAATCTTGCGATTCTACTTACAAGCCATATGAAACTTGCTCTGACGGTATCATTTGGACAGTAGATTAAGCTGGAAATCACACACTGCCAGTCTGACGCAATACTTCAATCGTGTTTTAAGACAGTTATATCACCTCAGTCTTTATTGCAGTCATAATATTCTAAAATTGGCCTTTAACGGTTTTTTTAAATCTAAGCTTCAGTATGGATTCGCTTGTTGGGGTGGTACTCACGCTAATAAAACTAAGCCTTTATTTATCAAGCAAAAGCATACGATTCGTATCTTATGTAGGGAAGGGCGGGGCTAGTTGGGCCACTTTTCACTTGAAGTCTCATAAATATCAATCTATTTATTATACAGCTATGAGGCTATAATCAATGAAAAGAATGGACATCTGGGCTCTTTATAAAATTTTGGAAAATTGCAAATATGTAATCGCAGAAGAATAATATTCTCTCAAATGCGCCAAGTTCAAGTGGCCCAAATAGCCCCACTAACGGGGTAAGTTGGGCCAGCGCGTGGAGTAAGTTGGGCCAAGGGCTGAAAAGTGCAAAAAAGAGCTCCACAAGGCTGAATTTATAACAGAATTTTATTCAAAGGATAAAAGCTAAATATTTCAATTTTTTATTTCAAAGCAAAAAAAAGCAAACAAAAAAACAAAGAAATAAGAAATAATAATTTAGGAATCGTAGTCGCTATTGCAGTTTATGCAAATAAAAACGACCCCAAGTCCAGGTGAGCTCTTTGTATGAGCCCATTTTCGGCAAGTATGCCCGGTATACTTTCAGAGAATGCACACAATGCAGAAAACACATGTATTTTTTAATTCAGAGGGGCAAGTTGGTCCACCTGGCCCAACTTACCCCCACATCTAGTTTGATGAACATATTGCGTCATAATTAAAAACAGTTAAAGTTTTCAAACGGAATACTTAATGTGATTTATAAAAAAAACTGTACCTTATTGTATTATTTACACCTTTTCGCCACTGAAATAAAAAAAATAATCAAACAATTTTTTGTACTTTTTCTCCCCAATACAAAAAAGTTCGCGTGGTTCCCCATCTGCTGATACAATGCAACTGAGACTAGTTTTGCACGGGTTGCTTATTGCGCACATTTCAGTCAGTTTGATTATGTTCGCGTAGAACTTGCGGTTCGTGAGTAATTCACGTGGCTCTACTTGCCCCGTGGCCCAACTAGCCCCACTCTACCCTAAAGTTAACCGCAGAACCTCAAGCTTAGAACTATTCATTTATTCTATTTAAAAACATTTTTTGAAAGTTTGGGGTATTCCACTTCAATGTTGTATGGTTCTTACAACTTACGTGTTAATAACCAGAGTTTAGTTATAGTGCCCACCATATTAAAAGCACACTTTTCACTCTTTTAAAATGTCAGCGCTCCACGTTTGTTCAATATTTTACCTGCAAGTCTGAGGAGTGAGAGACGCAAATCAGTCTTCTTAAAAAAATTAATATCCTTTCTCTTTTTGTTTAATCATGTGGAAATAGACTCTATATTAAATGTCGTAGTTTGATTTATCATTAACTTTAAATTGCATTAATCACAATATTTTAACAATTGCTTTCATTTTCTCTTTAACTTTTTTTCAATACACATAAATATTATAAATTGACCCCCATCAATTATTTTAAAAATCATCTTTAGTTATTAAATGTTATTTTATGTTAGATGTTAGGTTTAAAGTTTTTTTGAAACAAAGTTTGACACAATACACTCATACTTCCTGCAGAAAGCCAATCTTCAATGGAGAAGGTTAACTAACTGCATCATATCAAGGAAGACATGGCCTACTTATGACAAAATTGGAACAAAGGATCTTCAAAACCGAACCCTCCCCGATGTTGCCAGAATTACTGCGATAAACACGGGCCATTGGCCAATTGGAGACCATGCGGCCAAACTAGGTATCCCATTTAACCTGCAGTGCCGAAGTTGCGGGAATGCAAATGAAAGACAAACTCTCTTCCATTTCCTCTGCGAATATCCGGCACTAGCAAGAGCCAGACAGCGGGCACTGAATCAACCATTCTTCGACGACCTTAGCCATATATCTTGCAAAGGAATAAAAGATCTTATCCGTTTTCTCAACTCCACAGGTTGGATATATCTATAGGTACATCAAATCCTCTACAATCATTACAACATAGGTCACACGAGTCGTGGTAACAAAAACAATTGAACAATTTACATTCAATTACAATACTGCAGTCATTATTTCCAAAAATGTTGGCTAAAGAGTCCCATTTGGCGATGAGAATGACGGTAATGTTCACTTCTGGGCTCTTAGCTTCCCTCGGTGATACTTTCTGTAATTCACGCTAATAAAGTTTTGACTACTCTTCTGACTTATGTACTAAAGATAATTTATGATACTGGCTCTCTAAGGGTTCTTCGTGTCAATCAAGTGTTTCATATTCAGCTGGACCCATATATTTTTCAACATTATGGCATGACATTGAGCCGACGCCGACGCGACGTTAGTTCTCACCTCGGCGGTATACTCGTACTCATATGTAGCAATTCAAAAAACAACTTTGAAAAACACTTCACGAATTTCGTACACTCATTTGCGATTCCGCTCACATTCGGGCATCAACCGATTTATTCTTTTTCGTCCGTGTGTCCATTGCAGCTCGTCACATCGTCATTATATTTCCATTATTGTTGGAGCCAAGAAGCAATCATAAATAACAAATGCTTGGTGGCCCAGCCACTATTTCCCTGTTCCTTGTGTCTGTTGCCAGTAGCCTAACATACATAAAACAAATTGCGAAATACAGTACTCCGATGTTGGATCTCGTTGTGCACTAGTGTGTGTGGTGGCAAATCACTGGAGAAATCAAGAAAATTGAAATACCGTCAGAATTTTCTATTCTGCAGTATGTTTGCCTCCTCTGCTTTTCTTCCACCTGGCTTCCTTCCGCTTGTATAATTTAGAATGTCCTAATGGTTATTGGAGGAGCTGGCAAGCATCAACCCTCTGTCAAGGACATGTTTGGAATAAGAGCAACTCAGAGACAAATGCGATTAAGACTATCCAACAAATTGTGGAATGAAGGGAAGAAATGCAAAATAAAATATCCTTGGATTTGAAATAACCATGAAGAGCGCTAAAAACATTTGAAATCTCTTTAATCCGTGAAATTCTCGAAGATAAGTTGCAATTGATTGACATCTGTTAAAATACCATTATGGGAAGATGATTGAATGGAAATGAATTATTTTCGAAGATAAAATTCTACTGCTTTGCATAAAAAAAGAAGAAGGCGAACATCTCCACCACAGACATATAAGACATCGAATTGTTCAAGGATTTATCATAATCAGTGTTGACAGATCCAATGTAGGTAGCCATTATTGGTGACATATAACTCAGAAATGATTTTAAGCAACCTTCTGTAGCAGATGAACAAAAACAAGAGAACCATAAGTGCGTCGAAGTTGCTATGAAATGTATCTTTACACATGTAGCGGTAATAAGAGCCTTGACGATAACACGACACTATTTTGTTAAGCTACGATTTTATCATATGATACACTGCCATACGGCACAGATTCATTACAAATCACTTGTTCGAGTACGGCAGAGCGTTTATAAGCGATACACCACATTATACGGCAAAGTTCCGAATTCCAACCGCTGAAAATTATTTCGATTGGTATCGGCTTAACTGTATAATTTGTGTTTGCGTGATTCTTCTATACTTTGTCCAAGAAAAATTGTCAGTACAGAGAAGATAGGATGTTTGTCTCAGTCTGGTTGCAATGACTTACATAAATCGGTCCCTCTTTAAAGCTCTCACACGGTCGCCGTAGTGTGTATGATAATTTAAAATAAAAATATTGCGGAACGAAATAAAATCCGGTTATCTTTTTCCTTTTCTGGTAAGATAATAAAAGGCGCGTTTTTTTAAGGATGTCTCCAGTAGACCAACAAAATATATAAATTTCGTAACACAAAAAAAAAAAAAAATCAAAACGAAAAATATATCACTGTAATCCAATTGATTCATTATAAATATATATTGTAAAACATAAAATACTAATTTCTATCAACTACATAATCCGATGATTAATTAAGTCTTTAGTAAGTCTCTTATTTCAGCCATTTTAAATTACTTGTTTTGGCTTGCTACAACCCCTTTCACTTGAGCCCAAACCAATTCTACTGGATTAAGGTCACAGTGATAAGGCGGCAAGCGAAGCACTCTATTCTGTTCCGCATTTTGAACCATTTCATCCACGACGTATGTTTCATACTTGGCTTTGTAACGTTTAACGACTGCAAGGCTTTAACCATATCATCCTCGAAACTTATCGCATTAGACCTCAACCACTTTTTTATTTCATCTTTTCTCGTGGAAGTGGATGGTGATTTCTGGAATGATAGGGAGCATTGTCCAAAACTATGACCCAGTTGGGTTCCAGGCGTATTAAAATATCTTTAAACCATTTCTCGTACACATCAGCGTTCATGTCCTCGTGGTAGTCTCCGGTTTTTCCCGAAATGAAGCATAAAAGTACTCCATCGACGAAACCTGTAGAACTTCCTCGTTGAGTCAGGTCTCATCAGTAAAAGAAATTTTTTTTTCTCTCTAATTTTTTTTACTTCGCGTAAATATCTTCGTCTCCAAGAAATAATGTCACTTCTTTCCAACAACAGATTCTTTCGCTGACGTTTGACGTATTGAAGTCCGAGATTTTTTGTAATATTGTATGCAAAGTTGATCTGCTTATTTTTGTTATATTTGCATTTATTTTGTACTTCCAATAAAATCTTGTCTAGCGTTGGAAGGTCATTATCCATAAAAAAAACTGATGGACTATCCGCCTAATAGCACATTTGTCAAAATCATCGACCTTGCTCTTGATACCGGACTTATTTTTCTTCTTTTATGGTGAATTGTGGCCGTTGATTGCTTTTTCCCTTAAAAGCCTGTAAACAGTTCGTTCCGTAACAGAAAAAACATTAGCTGCATTTCCTACCGCTTCCGATTTACTTTTAAACATAGGGACGGGCTACAGTCCGCTTGGGCGAACTGTTGGATACCCTATTCTTATTCCTATCCCTCATAAGTGGGCGTGACAAAAGTCTAAGTATGGTTGAATTGTTAAGAACGCTCTACATATTTTGTTATATAACATTTAAAGGATTTTATCAAAAAAAAACGCTCCCTAGCTCAAACTTGGGTGTTTCAATAAAATTGTTTTATTTAATTGTGGGCGTGTCAGTAGGCGGATTTAAAAAAATTAACACATGAGAATAAAGGGCCCCTAGAGAGTATATATTATAAATTTCAGCTCCCTAGCTCAAACTTTGGATTTTTAAAAAAAATGTTTTATTTATTTGTGGGCGTGTCAGTGGGCGGATTTTGAAAGTTTTTTATCCCGACTAGTTTTAGGAGTCATAGATCATATATAAAAAATTTCAGCTTTCCAGCTCAAAATTCAATTTTTTCCAAAATTTTGTTTTTTTGAGTTTGTAGGCCTGTGGTCGGATTTCAAAAATTCGTAAACTTGATTATTTCGGGACCCTAGAGAGTATATGGTTAAAATTTCAGCTCTCTAGGTCCAGTTTAAAGGCCTAATTTTTGCCGACAGACGGACGGACGGACGGACGGACATGGCTAGATCGACATTACTATCGATGCTGATCATAAATATAGTAACTTTTAGGGGTCTACGGGCAATATTAAGGTATGTTACAAACTATGCGTCAAAATTAATATACCCTTAGAATAGGGTATAAAAATGCCATAGAATTTTGCAGTTGCATCAACAATTTATTGTTTATTTTCTACACTTAGATCATTTGAAGACTTTGTAGCAATGTTTCTCTTTATTCATATAAACAATTAAGTAAACCAATTGCTTAGATGTACTATCAGCGATTTAGATAACAACCATTGTTTCCGCCTCATAAACACAATCAGGCGATTAGAATACAAAATTATATAACCACGACGCAATGTCATATACCTAAGCAGATGGTAAAAAAAACTGCACTTGTGCAGCTGTACAATACAAATACAATCAAATTAAAACCGAATGGCAACACCCCACATAATAATTCGTTCTCAAAAGCTCCAAAGCCGAAAGTTCTTTGACAAAATCCATAGAAAAACCCTTAATGATATCCTTCATTGTAGATATGGTAATACTCTTCTGATGTGCTTCAGTCACACACACTGCTTATTTTGGTGGATGATAATAGCAAGCGAACACAAGACGATCGTGCTCATTCCCATTCGGCTGTGTGGGAGACTGGTTGTGGTGGGTTGTATGCGAATTTTAGGAAAATTACAACAACAATTCCTTGGTATGACAGTGGTTTGGTTTTTATTTCAGTGGCAATTCTTGCGTTTGAGTGCCGTGAGAGTATCTGCAGGCACCACTGGTAGAAAAAAAGCTCCTCCATAAGGCCTGTACTGACAATTTTTGTTGAATAAAGTATAGGAGGGAGGGGAAATTTTTATTGATAGGTAGGTAGGTAGGTGTGGCGGTTCGATAAAGAAAAGACAAACCCAATTAGCACCGAGTGCCGTTTTGTTACCACAAACTCACGTAAACCTGTGTTTAATCGTTTCGTGGGGGAGAATTAATCCAACTTGTGGAGTTCAGGAATGTTATCAGTTCCTTGATACTTTTCTCGGAGACTTCCTCAACTATATTGAAAAAAGGGTCTCCCAATGTTCGTAGTCTGGTCCTAGCTAAAGCCGGACAGGTGCATAAAAAGTGAATTAGGGTTTCTTTTTCAGTTGCCACTTTGCAACTGCGGCAGCGGGTATTGTATGGGATTTCAGCTTGGACGCATGGTCTCCTATACGCCAGTGTCCCGTGATGATCGCTGTTGTTCTTGCAATATCTTTTCGGGTTCAACATAGAAGGTCGGTTGTTTTTGCCTTGTTGTAGTTTGTCCACATTTTCCTGGATATTACGCATGCAGTCAGCCTGCTCCATCTGAGGTTGGCTTTCTTGAGGTATTCTGCGGTGATATTTGCCTTAACGATTTTGTAATGTTTAAATATTCCGAAAAAAACACTCACGAGACCATTTTTAGATGAAACTAAATAAAAATATAGGGACGGGCTACAGTCCGCTTGGGCGAACTGTTGGATACCCTATTCTTATTCCTATCCCTCATAAGTGGGCGTGACAAAAGTCTAAGTATGGTTGAATTGTTAAGAACGCTCTACATATTTTGTTATATAACATTTAAAGGATTTTATCAAAAAAAAACGCTCCCTAGTTCAAACTTGGGTGTTTCAATAAAATTGTTTTATTTAATTGTGGGCGTGTCAGTAGGCGGATTTAAAAAAAAATTAACACATGAGAATAAAGGGCCCCTAGAGAGTACATATTATTTTTTCAGCTCCCTAGCTCAAACTTTGAATTTTCAAAAAAAAAAAAATAATTGTGGGCGTGTCAGTGGGCGGATTTTGAAAATATTTACACATGAGCATAAAGGGCCCATAGAGAGTATATATTATAAATTTCAGCTCTCTAGCTCAAACTTTGGATTTTCAAAAATTAATATACCCTAGAATAGGGTATAAAAAAATTATTTTATTTATTTGTGGGCGTGTCAGTGGGCGGATTTTGAAAATGTTTTATCCCGAGCAGTTTTAGGAGTCATAGATCATATATAAAAAATTTTAGCTTTCTAGCTCAAAATTCGATTTTTTCCAAAATTTTGTTTTTTTGAGTTTGTGGGCGTGTCTATGGGCGGATTTCAAAAATTCGTAACCTTGATTATTTCGGGACCCTAGAGAGTATATGGTTAAAATTTCAGCTCTCTAGGTCCAGTTTAAAGGCCTAATTTTTGCCGACAGACGGACGGACGGACGGACGGACATGGCTAGATCGACACTGCTATCGATGCTGATCATAAATATAGTAACTTTTAGGGGTCTACGGGCAATATTAAGGTATGTTACAAACTATGCGTCAAAATTAATATACCCTTAGAATAGGGTATAAAAAGGAAGCTTAACTCAAACCAAATCGTGGCGTTGAGGAAATCAATGTGTATTAGGTAGGTAGGTTGATGGATGCTCTTGTGATTTTCCGTCTACTATTTCCGGTACCTAAAAAGAGAAAAAAAGAAACCGTTTGAAATTCCGCTTGTCTAAAACATCCAGATTTATTTTTAAGTCTTCAGAGGCTTTTAAGCTCTGTCTTATCCAGGTCCTGCAGTTCCTCAAAGAAACAACTGCCCAGAATCTTCATTCTAATGTTCATTAGGGCTGGGCATTCACATAACAGGTGGCGTATAGACTCTATTTCTTCAACGTCTCTACAGTTGCTGCAGGAGTCATTGTGCAGTATGCCTACGTCGACCATCCGTCCTTTATTCAAGAGGACAGTCCTTTCTTTTTACCTCTGATATGTATTTTTTTATTTTAAGATGCATTTCCGGATTATTGGTTATTTTATTCTTAGGAGTTAGGAACACAAAAATTCAAAATCCGTTGTGTTTACAAATTTACTCTTGCACAAGGGCGTACGCAGGATTTTGATCAGGGGGCAAACTCAATCACGCACCCATAAAAATGCGATAAATTAAAATCTTGCTTTATGTAAAGTTTTAAACAGTATACAAAAATATAGATATAATTACAGTAACGGTTGTTTAGGAAATGTTTGAATTTCTTGCATCTACCAATCTCCTTGAAAGTGATCATGATGCAACAAATTCCGTGTACATTTTTATTGAAACCCTTTATCACGTGCCACCACACAGAACAGTTGACATTTTTTATACAAAATGCACGTAGTTTCAGTCTTTTAAGAAATCTCCTTCCATCTTTACTTATTTCTAATTTCCTATCATCAACTTTAATTTCGAAATGTTCACCCGTTTCTTTATTTCCCTCAATTTTGATTTATTTATTTTATTAGGATTAGAGATATTTTGCGATTTTTTTTGCAGTTTAATATATGTAATAGGTGTCATCACAGGACACTGTCTAATAGGCAAGCACGCATCAAGGTTTGGCGTTTACTCAAATGACCTCGGCAGAAGCTGCAGGGATGAAGAGGAAGAGGAGACTATGTCGCATCTCCTCTGCACATGTCCTGCACTCTCCCATAAAAGAAATCTCTACCTAGGAGCGTTCTTCCTCAACGAACTCAGTGACTTAGCTAACACAGATGTTAGAAGTGTATCGCTCTTCATTAGAAGCTCCAAATGCTTTTAGCGAGTAGGGGTCGAAACTCCCGATCCATGTGGCATCACAACGGACCTCATTGGTCTAAGTGTGTTGGCTTTCAGCTAGCAGCCACTTTAACCTAACCTAACCTAATGTATGTAATATATTTACTCCGTAATTTAAGCTATCGGGATATCACTGCTACAAAACTTGAGACAGCAGACAGATCATGCTGGTTAGTATCGGCATATCTCCCCACGATTACGTGGGGCCTCTCCCTGGTAATAACCTAGAGAGGCTGATCGAAGAAGCAGGGATGCAAGAGTCTGAACTCATAATCGGCTGCTATGCTAACGCACATTACACCGTATGGGGCAGCTCGGATATCAACAATATTGGTGAGTCACTTTTTGAATATATTTTAAGTACCAACCTCATTGTATGTAACATAGGTAGCCAACCCAGTTTCATTACCAAAAATCGACAGGAAGTCCTAGATATTACTCTTGTCTCCGACACCATCATGACATGATAACGGGTTGGAAGGTCTCGGCTGATCACTCTTTCTCTGACCACCGTTATCTTCAAATCAACCTAAACGTAGATCCTCCCTGCCAACCTATTTTCCGCAATCCTCGGAAAACCAACTGGCCCAAATACAGAGAACCTCTTCGCAAACTAGTTACCTCTGAACCCTTAAGTCCGCCCTGCAACATTAACGAACTTGACTGCAAAGTCAATGAGCTTACCTTGGCAAACAGAAATATTTTATTTCCTTTGCTTTTCACAGAACCAAAGTCACAAATATACTTTATTGAAGTAAAACTTCTTTACGCACGCTTGACTTGGGGAGTAAGCTGATGAATGCGTCACGGTTGTGTAGACAAACTTACATTTCCGGCAATACGAAGGTGTAGACAAACGTACACTTCCGGCAAAACAGAAGTGTAGACAAACGTACACTTTAAAACTTAAGTTGAGAGGGAAATATAGGTAAGTGAAGATAGAAAGAGAGAGAGTTACTTTTCGTATCATACACTCTTTTGTTACAACCCATACAATTTAGTCGGCGTAAAGGTTCGTGGAATGGGTAGACAACCTTGAACCTCCTCAATAGAGGGCAATACTAAGCTTATCATCTATACAAACCGATCCAAAGGAGTAAGCTATATCTAAAACAGCTGCCGACAGATGGAATTTACCGGAAGTGAGTAAAGTCATTGTGTCCAGGAATCGCAGTTCATTAGTTGGAAATATAGAGCGTCACCGTCACGTCAGATTTTCAGGTCGGACGGCAAAAAACCAAAGTTTGAGCTAGGGAGCTGAAATTTATAATATAGGTTCTCCAGATGCTCATGTGTAAATATTTTCAAAATTCGTTCACTGACGTGCCCACAATTTAAATTAGATGGAGCGAAACAAGTTTTACTTCAGTCGTGTGGTCTTAAGTACACTCATTTTTTTCTAAATAGAAATATCTAATAACCAGAAAATAGAGACATATATTTTATTCTTAATAAACTTCATTTCCACAGAAGCAAGCAAAAATATAAATATTTTGTTGGTGAATAATTAAATTTTCCACAGAAGCAAGCGAACACATAAATATTTATAATTAGTGTGTTTCTTTATTTTTCCGGGTAAGGAATAGAAAAGTAGAATCTTCGAATTTTGTATCCGGAATATCCAGAATGGAATGAATAAAGAAACAGAAACGGACCGAATAGAATGACAACCATTTGTCGCATGTCCAGCGTTGCCACTTAGTTCAAGAACAAGTACAAAATTTTGTACTTACAATTAATATATTTTTTCCATTTATTGAACTCGCATGTGAGGCAATACTCCATTAAAGTATTAACCAAATACATATATAATACACAGGCCTTAACGGCACATACAGGGACTGAACCTAGCTTCTCCAACCACTTTCATGCGAATTGGAGGGAACCTACAGTTTTACGCCGAATCCGAACGGCAAATTTGAGAAGCTTTCTCATGACAATTTGATACTCTTGGTTGTTTGTCAGACGTTCGGAAGAGATGCCAACAACACGCGGTATTCCCATGTGGTCCCCCATCTTTGTCCTAACCAACCACATATATAATAATACATATATAAATAACATTGCAAAATATAATTGTAGTTCACAAAAACAATAATAATCACGATATTTTAGTAATATAAATTACATTAAACTTTTTCTAAGCGGAAATCTTGCAACCGTATTACCTATGGTTGTTAAATATCAATTGTTGATAAACTACAAAATTTATTAATCAGTCGACATTGTCGAACTATGAATATCAATTGAAAAATTATACATCTATTGTGAACACTGACAAGCAAAATGCGATAGAGCACTTCGTGAAGCTATCTCTTTCTGAAGTGCCGAATTTCTTTCTTAAACGAATATGTTTTTATTTTAGTGCTTTAGTGGAGTATTACCTCACATGTGAGTTCAGTAATAGAAAAAATATATTAATTGTAAGTATTAAATTTTGTACTTGTTCTTGAACAAAGTGGCAACGCTGGTCATGGGACAAATGGCTGTCATTCTATTAGGTAAATTTTTGTTTCTTTATTTATTTCATTCTGGATATTCTTGATTTTTAAATTAATTTATTTGAAACAACACACATTAAAATATAATATACAAATAAAATAGAATAAACAGACAATAAATTTGCAACAAATGCTCACCTATTTGATTGCTTGCTGCTGCTTTCATTTTTTTACCAAATGCATCTGTGAAACGAGAGAATATTCCTTTTATTCTACCTTTCTCTAGGAATAAAAAGAATACTATCTAAGTATTCCAGAATGAATAAAGCAACAACAAAATGGATTATCCGGAATATTCCATCGAATAAAGAAACGCAAATGGCTTAATCGTGAACTCCGAATATTCCGAATTAATGAAAAATACACTGAATAATTGTGACAGATAAAGTGTTCGCAAAATCGGAAATTGTGAACAGTTTGTAGGTGGAAACAAATTCCTTTATACAAAAATATTTTCTTTATTAGATTCTTTTTGTTCAATTAAGGAGAAATATAGCAGGTAAGTAAGAAATGAAAAAAAGTATGCTTTGTTGGAAAAATAAGCCTCAAAGCCTTAGCCAATGGAATTATGCAAATATAAAGAATTTGCTCGGCGGAAACGAAAACGGATGACGAATTTTCATTAAATGCTGAAAGTATCGTTGGCTCAGTGTTTAGAGCGTTGGACTACTGATCTATGGTTCTCACGCCGGGCCCAGTTACGCTACGGTTTGCCGTTCGGAGTCGGATACAAATTGTAGTTCCTTTCCACTTTGGACACGCAATCGGTTGGATATTGCTAGATTTAAAGCCCTATATGGGCCGTTAATGCCAAATATTTATTAATTTTTTATGAAGTTACTGATGCAACAAATGTCGATTTTGCAGAGTTTGGAATCGCCCTGAAAGAAGACTATGTTAAAAAATAAACTTAATTTTGAGATAACAAAAACAATGACTTATCGAACGCCCTCGTACACAGCCGAAAGTCTAACTGAAAAGATACTAAACTGTTTATTTGTAGATGTTAAAGTTGGTATTTTTAAATAAATTACAGCCTACTTTCTCTGCTTTGGTGAGACTGTCCTTTTACTCCAAAAACCAGGAAGAATATCTCAGATTATAAAAATGTGTAGATCAAAGCTACTCTTCAGAAAGCAAATAACAAAGAAAACAAAACGATTATTTTGGCTGCCAATAGTCTATAAATACTTCAGTGTCTAGTTTTAGTAAAATGGCGAGCCAGAGGTGGACCAACTTGCAGGATATTAAATGCCACCTAACTTTATGAGAGCTGGAGCACTGAGCGAAAGGTTCGCTGTGCTTGTTATTCACCATCGCGACAAACATTTCCATATCTGCCGTTCGAATTCGGCTTACAAAAATTACGTTGTTAAAAAGCAAACATGCAATTGGTTGGGATAGCTTAGATCTTTGAGTTTTGTAACAGAATAGAATTATTCATTTGTGTTGGTTTAACGAATGAAACTACATAAACCAAGTAATGTAATCGAGTCGGATTATCTCTTTTCAACTCAAATGCCAAGCTACTCGTATCGTACCATTACGTCTACTCGCATTCGTGTGAGTTAATCAACTTCCTGTTCATCCCTCTTGCTGGTATAATCCATCATGATACCCTCGTCTGCATTATGCACCTTGACAAGAATTTACAACAAAAATTCTTGTTTATCTTTTTCTAGTTCGATTCCATATCGAAAGTATAAACAAACCGCATACAACTAAACCAGCAAGGATTAATATGTTTATGTTACGTACTCGTAGCTCCCACACATATGGCTTAACAAAAATCGGTTCACGGTTCGCTACTTTTTCGCATTCACTTGTGTCATCCGTCAAATTGAGGGTAGGTTGTGTTTACATAAATATTCGATGCACCATCATCATCCGACATTTGAAAATGTAAGTACATTATGTTGCTCTTGACTCTGGCCTTTAATTTTTGTATGGTTAAGCGCACGCCTGACTGCCCATGTTATTAAACATATTCCCTTCTCCATTGCAAATAATATATCAGGAACTAACTAATCAAAAGGACTTCCAAATGGATACGGAAACTCTATGAGAGTTGCTGGTTGATTTTGTTGTGCATTCATTTGATTTTTTGAGGAAGTACTCTTCATATATCTAATACTCGTAGATATACATAAGGATTAATCGTCCTTTTCAATATTAGATGGCGGTATTACATTGCTCGTAAAACAAAAAATGTCAAACATTAATTTAAACCGTAATCCGTAATCAATAGAGGATCAATTATATAAGGGACATGAATCTTGTTGAGACGGGAATATAATCCCTTAAGTCCAGTCCAGGATTTTTTCGAAGCGAGCAAGGACAGCGAAAGCATGAGGATGTTCGTGAAATTTATATAGTGAGCTTCTCACATTATTTTACACCTGTTCCTGAATTTTTGCTTGCTCTGGGCATTTTCCCTCTTTATCATTGTTTGGTTTATTTTTGGGTAACTTCACACATTCTCTACAAACAATAGCTAAACAAGGATAAAGGAGCAGCTTGCGTTGTCCCCAGTGAGCTATTTATTTTGGAAGTTTTGCTAGGTGGACAGACACTGGACGGAAATATGTGTGGTTAGGTTGTTTTTTACTCTATGTTGCTTTTGCATATGGTTTTTTGTTTTTTCTTATGTTCCTACATATGAAGTAATCAATATGCATATTACAGTTTAAAGAAACAGTTTATACATAGATACTGGTTATATTAAATCCAACGACAAATAATGGAATTCCTCTAACTCGAACTGATTTTAAACTCCCGTGAAGACTTAATCAGAATAACACATTGGGAAGATGTCCATTATGGATATGATAACAACCTAATTTTTTATGGCTAGGTGAGTTGTAGGTACATATATTCATTTTCAATTAAGCACAAATTGTACAATGCACTCACAAAGAATGACCTTTAATTTTTGAATATTCATAATTTAAATCTGGTGCACTAAACATTTGGGAGTAGGTATGCCGCTGATCTTTGCAATGGGAAGCAATGTGTTTGGAAATTGCATTCGATTGCCGTGTTTTTTATAGTAACAGTTTATAGGTATTAGATATAAAAAAAAATTAAACACCGCGTGGTTTCCTAGGGCATTTTGCAAAAATATCCTTTTTGGTCCTTTTTTGGGTTTCCGTGGACCTCTTGATAAAATTATCTTGAACGGAGAAACACTGCGCGATTAATAATGACATTTTGGAAAAACATCCCCTCTTTCAGGTATTAAGGAATATTTTCCTAATATGTTCAGTAGAAGCTCAATGCAATGAGCCATTAAAACCGAGGCTTGAGCATCTTTTCCGAAGCATTCATCTCTACGAGTTTGTTTTTCATATAGGAAATGTTCGCTCTAATCATGTTCCCCGATATTGGCATATTACGGTCTCGCTGCCTCAGGATTCAGGAACTACAGGTTGAAAGGCAGCCTCTATTTTTGGCATCTCGCAATTTTTAGGTATTTTTCTGTTCCTCGTATTGATTTTGCAAATTGCAAGACCAATTACCTAGCGAGGCTCTGATGTGATCTGAAATTTTTTAGTTCCTGCGGAACTTCACACGTTTGTGTTTCTTTGGTTTTTCAAAAAAATATTTTTTTTTTTAACTTGTGGGCGTGCCAGTAAGCGAATTTTGAAAATATTTACACATGAGCATAAACGGCCCATAGAGAGTCTAAATTTCAGTTTCCTAGCTCAAACTTTGACTTTTCAATAAAATTGTTTTACATACCTATTTAATTGTGGGCGTGTCAGTCGGCGGCTTTTAGAATTTTTATCTCCCGTGCAGTTTTAGGAGTCAAAGATCATATATAAAAAATATTAGCTTTCTTTCAAAATCTTTCCAAATTCGATTTTTTCGAAAAATTTGTTTTTTGAGTTTGTGGGCGTGTCTGTGGGCGGAATATTCTTAAACTCGATTATTTCGAGACCCTAGAGAGTATATGGTTAAAATTTCAGCTCTCTAGGTCCAGTTCAAAGGCCTCATTTTTGCCGACGGACGGCCGGACGGACGGACATGACGGGTCCGTTTATCAAGATAACACATTCACCGAATGAATATCACTGATATCCAAATTATGCAATTGTTTAAAAAAATAACGGCGCGTCATTGGGCCTTTTTTTTCGTCGATAAAAACCGGCATGAAAACCGCACTAAACCATCACTTTGCGGATGAAGTGGCTGTTTCATGAAGCACATGAGGGCTCTCACCTATCCAGTAATGCACATTTTGCTTATTGACGAAGCCGTTTAACCAAAAATGCGCTTCATCGCTGATGCGGCAACATCAAGCAGCGAATATTCTGACTCTATTTTTTTCACTACTCTGCTGGGACGATAATTACTGCCAAAAATTGGCGACTCATAATTTCGGTAGTAAATTTTAATTATTTGTAAACGTTGTTTCTTCGTGTACTTCACTATAATGAAAATGTTGGTTTTACTGAATATTTTGACATTGACAGTTCGGTAATCGATTTAAGGGTGCGTTCACGCTGAAAGTTTTAAGATGTCAAGACGCTAATGAAAGACCCTTTATTAAAAATTTCAGCTTTCTAGCTCAAAATTTGAATTTTTTGATAAATTTGTTTTGTGAGTCTGTGGGCGTGTCTGTGGGCGGACTTTCTTAAACTTGATTATTCGGGCCCTTAGAGAGTATATGGGTAATATTTCAGCTTTCTAGCTCCAGTTTAAAAGGCTAATTTCTGCCGACGCACATGGCTAGATCGAAACTACTATCGTTGCTGATTACGAATATAGTAACTTTTAGGGGTCTACGGGCAATATTAAGGCATGTTACAAACTATGAATCAAAATTAATATACCCTAAGGACAAGCTATAAAAAGTCCCATTCCATTTATGCAAAAGTCAATGACCCAAGTCAATGCAAAATGGCCTCAAAATTGTTGGAACACATTTTGAAAATTGGATTTTTGGATGCTTTGCGAACGTGTCTTTGTAACCTGCCTATATATTTTTTTTGGTAATTTTGTTATGCTCTACTGGTTTGTTGACTCCAATTAGATGAGGTTGAACAAAATATATCAATGTTTGAGATGGATTTCAGGAAACTTTGCATATAGGTACCCAATCTACAACCTACTCAAAATCCAAGTGAGCCCAAGTCGGCGGGTTGAATACACATTGAAGTGATAATTTTATCTACTTGTGATACTCTACTTTATTCATATGTTTTTATGTGCACCAATCAACCAATTTTATCCTTGAAAACCGAGCAGAAAAGGGTTAAATCTATTTTACCCGCGAAGCGGTCTGCCCAAACACTTTCTACTTAAAAGAAGTAAGCTGTGCAAAATCGCCACAAACAAAATGAAAAACATAGGGACGGGCTACAGTCCGCTTGGGCGAACTGTTGGATACCCTATTCTTATTCCTATCCGACATAAGTGGGCGTGACAAAAGTCTAAGTATGGTTGAATTGTTAAGAACGCTCTACATATTTTGTTATATAACATTTAAAGGATTTTATCGAAAAAAACGCTCCCTAGCTCAAACTTGGGTGTTTCAATAAAACTGTTTTATTATTTTTTTTTAAATTGTGGGCGTGTCAGTGGGCGGATTTTGAAAATATTTACACATGAGCATAAAGGGCCCCCTAGAGAGTATATATTATAAACTTCAGCTCCCTAGCTCAAACTTTGAATTTCAAAAAAGGTTTTTTTTTTTAAATTGTGGGCGTGTCAGTGGGCGGATTTTGAAAATATTTACACATGAGCATAAAGGACCCTTAGAGAGTATATATTATAAATTTCAGCTCCCTAGCTCAATTTTTGGTTTTTCAATAAAATTGTTTTATTTTTTTGTGGGCGTGTTAGTGGGCGGATTTTGAAAATTTTATATCCCGAGCAGTTTTAGGAGTCATAGATCATATATAAAAAATTTCAGCTTTCTAGCTCGATCGATTTTTTCCAAAATTTTGTTTTTTGAGTTTGTGGGCGTGTCTGTGGGCGGATTACAAAAATTCGTAAACTTGATTATTTTATGGTTAAAATTTCAGCTCTCTAGGCCCAGTTTGAAGGCCTAATTTTTGCCGACGGACGGACGGACGGACGGACGGACATGGCTAAATAGACATTACTATCGATGCTGATCATAAATATAGTAACTTTTAGGGGTCTACGGGCAATATTAAGGTATGTTACAAACTATGAGTCAAAATTAATATACCCTTGGAATAGGGTATAAAAATACCCTAAAGTAATGCAAAACTACCCCAACCGGACTACTGTTGTTGTTTCTTATACATATTTTTTTGGGTCATTTTGCATTCGGGGCCAACCTGCATGGAGCTTCCGCAAGTGTTTTATATAGTTCAGGATGTAACATGGCCCTCAAAATTCAATTCTTGCACTCGCAACTGGATCTCTCCCCCGAGATCCAACGACGAATTCTATATGTCAAGCACAGAGATACGCTACCACGCCAAGTGGTAGTGGAAGTGGAGTCCTGGTATGCTGGCTGACTGTTGGAAGCTAAAAAAATGCCTTTCAAAGCTAAATTCTCAAGAACCAAATTGATAACTTTTAAAGTTGAAGCCTTTTAAATGTTGGCACATAAACAAAAATGGAAAAAAATAAAACTAAGTGTCAGTGAAAGATTGATGCGCATCAGAAAAGTTCTAAAGTTATACTCATGTAGGTAAGGAGTTCGCTATCATTTTAACATCAGCAGCAACATTGTTAAATGGGTTAACCTTTGCGTTTGTGCACTCCAATGTCTGATGTTTTATTTAAAATCCTATACATTGAAAAAATACGCGGAAATAACGAAAGTAGGCAAAGCTCACTGATCCGTGTTTTAGACAACTGTCAGCATTTCTGTTACCGCGAATGAAATAACATCGCGGGTGAAAAAAAATATACTAATGTGAACATATTACCTTTTTTCTGCCAATTACGAATAACAAAGGGGGTAATTCAAAATTAATGATAATCCTGTTAATATGCAAAGCGGATACATTACTCTACTCTTCTTTTTTTGGCATCCGCGAGGTGAAAAAGGGGTTGAGGCAATACATATGGTTACTTTGAGAGTACTCGCATGGAGTGCAGAATGCTTACTGAAGTGGATGTTTTATTTTGAGACCAGCTCACCCTTTAAAAAATGTTTTTCTTTCTTGTTTTTTTTAGCGGAAAAATGTCATGTCCTTTTGAGCTGTCATTTTATGCGTTTCAAAAAATCCATCTCTACCGGAAGTGAAAACAAGAATTTTTCAACTTAATTTGAAGGGGTTACCTTCACCCCCATTTCACTTGGCGGTACACATTTTCCTTCGCTCTGACAGTCTAGCACAGTGATTGATTACAACACTTCTGAGCAATTCCTTCATCCAATCAAATGAACTTTACTCTCAAATTGGGGATGCTTCTTCTGGGTCTGAGAGGATTGTTAGGGAACACCATTTAATATAAGCCAATCCATGGATGTTGAAAGCTAATTTCGCACACCACAATAATCATAAAAATAATTGCAATTTTATTTTGTTTGGGCTGCTTTACTGTTGTATAAAAGTTGAAGAAGAAAATTGCCTTGTAAAAGCGGTTTCTTGGAAGGGTCAATCAGCAGAGCTACTATTTTCATTTTAACTGGGCAAAAGAAACTCATTTATTTTTACTTAACGAAGTTTATTTCCCATAGGAGCTTTACACAGTCCTGAACGTATGTATTACGTTGTGGAAGCGACTTGATTTCGGTTGTTCACTTTAAGTCATTTCACACATCATCATGGTCCGTTGTGTACACTCTGTCATTTGTGGAGCATATCTACCGTTAGCGATTTTTTGTGTGTTGAAGTGTTTCAGAAAAATTAGGAGTGTTTTGCTCGAAAATGAAGTGTCGTCATTAAAGTTTAGCTTTTTCTTTTAAATGTGGGATTGAGGCTGCACCACACAGGAAACAAGCCAAAGAACTGACTTCTACACCGTCGTCACCTCTCCGATACAACGATAAAACTATGGTATAGGTACGGTTCTTACAATCAAGTAATTTTCAAAACTATTTGAATTCGTATTGCGAGTTATTACATAAGAAATAAACAAAGGAGGCGTGTTCCACAGTCAAATTTAATTTAAAAAGTAATTTCATTTCTTGTCAACTTTAAGTTTTATTTACACATTTTTTGACTTCATGAAAAAAATGGGGAAAAAATGCGGTTTGAAGGGTTATACCTAGGACCCTAGGAGCATCAGATTTAATTCGAAAATAAATAAAAACATAGGGACGGGCTACAGTCCGCTTGGGCGAACTGTTGAATTGTTGAATACCCTATTCTTATTCCTATATCTAATAAGTGGGCGTAACAAAAGTCTAGGTATTGTTGAATTATTAAGAACGCTCTATATATTTTGTTATATAACATTTAAAGGTCTTAATGGAAAAAAAAACGAAACTTTTGTAAAAAAAAATCGCTCCTTACCTCAAACTTTGACTTTTCAATAAAATTGTTAACTTCCTAGTGGAAGTTGTTGTAATGGGGCCGATTTTGTGAATCGCGGATTTTGACATATCTCCACATTTCAAGGTCACCAGAATCCAAATCCAACGTTTTTATATAGATGTCTGTGTGTGTGTATGTTTTTTTTTTTCTTGACTGTGCCAATGGATGTGGTAATCTTCAAAAGATGGCATGCACGATTCGCAAACCCGAATAATCGATGCCAGGAATGCGCCTACGTACTAATCCTTACCCAGCAGACGTCAACCACTCTCCCCGCGGGACTGCCGTTAGGTAATTCTCAGTGAGATATACTGGGAACCGGTTGTATTTGACCTTGAAAATAAAAATAATAACTTTTAAACAAAGACGCTTTCTTACGTTAAGCCATTGTAATACCTCCAACATAAATACAGTTCGAGTGTAAATACTACACTTAAGCAAGGACCGCATAGCTCGATTTTGAAGAACTTGTAGTCTAGATTTTGTTTCTTCGTTACACGTCCACAATATGGACGCACAATAGTCATTATTTATTTTTGAACACATAAAGTTTGCATGCTCCTTAAAGTCCAAACGATTATCTATTATCACTCCGAGATATTTCATTGATACAACTTCTTCAGCTAATTCATTTCCAATTTTAGGTTTAGTATTATGTCGCCTTGGCTTTATTACCATGAATTTTGTTTTATCAATGTTTATTTTTAATTTATTCATGCACAACCACTGGAATATACTTTCCAGGTCCTCTTGCAGACGAATTTCTATTTCCGTTAGGTTTTCACCATCGATTTATATTAAAGTATCATCTGCGAACAGTCCAACTTTACACCATTTTAGAACTTTAGATATATCATTAATGTAAACCAAAAATAGGTCTGTCCCCAGATTAGATCCCTGAGGAACCCCAAGGTTAACATTTATAGCTGACGATTCCGTGTTTATTATTTTTGTTTTCTGTAATCTGCCAGATAAATATGTTCTAAACCACTCCAGTGCACATCTAGTTATTCCATATGCTTCCAGTTTGCTTAGTAGGATATCTCTACAAATGGTTTCAAATGCCCTCTTAAAGTTCAGAAATACGGCTACTATAACGTTTCCTTCATCAATACGTATTTTCCATTCATTTATAGTCCACACTAATGCCGTCTCACACGAGTGTTCTTTTCTGAATCCTGATTGTTGTTTTATAATTAATTCATTTTCACTCAGGTATTGAACTAACTGCTGACTTACTACTTTCTCTATTATTTTTTCCAGCATTGGAAGCGTATTAATTGGTCTAAAGTCTTTAGGATGAATTGAATTATTGACTTTTGGTGTTGGCACTACTGTCGAAACTTTCCATATATCAGGAAATATTCCATTAATCAGTGATACATTGACTAGTTCTAGTACTTCATTTCCAATAAAATCAAAATTTTCTAAAATAATTTTTGAGCTAAACCCGTAACTGTCTTTTTTTGCTGTTCATTGTCTTTATAATGTTCTTGAGCTCGTTAATATTTAGAGTTTTAAAACGGAAAACTGTTTCGACTGTTTCTACATTTAACACGAATGGCACATATGGTATGGACTGGTTTATTTCAACTATACTATCAACAAAGAATATATTAAGGTGGTTAACTATTGCACTTAGATTTCGTTCAATCCTTCCGTTTATCATTATTTCTCTTATATCTTTTTTATTTGATCTTAATACTAACTCTTTTATTGCAAGCCATAGCCCCTTTTGATTACCTGTTTTGGAAGATATCGTATATTGCACATATTGATTTTTGGCTTTATTAATCTCAGTCTTGTAAATATTGCGTAAAGTCTTATAGCTATTCCAGTCTTCAATTCTCTCACTTATCACAGCTCTTTGGTATAATATCACTTTTGATTTTTTCATTTCTACTAATGACGGGTTAAACCACGGATTTTGGTCATTACATTTAATGCATTTTTGGTAGGTTAGTTCGTTCATTGTATTTATAACCTTATTGTGCAGTAACTCCGCTTTCTGGTCAATGTTAATAGTATCTGTTTGTACATAGTTTCCTACTGCCCATGAGCGTCTAAACGTTTCTCTCGAGTATCTAGATTTTGTTATTATTTTCGTAGTATTTGTTTTTTCTCTTGTACACTGTATCACTATTCGTATTCCCTCATGGTCTGATATATTTATTGTTTTATCTACCGTTACTTTAATCTTATTATTTGATTGATTAGTTGCAACATAGTCAATTAAGGTGTGTGAGTTTTAAGCATTTCTTGTAGGTTCAGTTACCAATTGCTTAAGAGATCTATCATTTAAAAATGTATTAATTTTCTTTTTATCACAGGAATCCACTAAGAAATCTATATTTACATCACCAACAAAAAGAACGTTATCAATTTCATTTATATTTTCTTCGAACCAGGTATTTACTTTATAAACAAAATCATTTACCGATGAGTTCGGTGATCTGTACACAGCTATGAGCTTCCATGGAACTCCATTAAACCATGTTTTAACAGCTATGAGCCACATTTGAAAGTCACTACTTATCTTTCCTATGTTTTCAGTTTGTCTCTCTTTATTCAAATAAATTAAAGCACCACCTGTATGCCTTGAGTTAGATTCACTTTGAATTACCTTATAGTTGTTCAAATAATACTCACTCGGCTCTATGTCTTTTGTTATGTGTGTTTCACTTAGAAAAACTACCTCTGGTTTCTCTCTTAGAACTATTTCTTCGATTTCCGCGAAATTGCTTAAAACACTTTGAGAATTTATATACAAACAGCTATATTCATTTTTGAATTGCTAGTAGAATTTATTTCTTTCACGTTTTTAATGTAAAGTGGACAATTTACATCAAAAGCACTATGGTTAGCATCAAGATTCAACCCATATTTTTTATTTCCAACTAAGCAATTAACACATTTCGGGCCATTACCACATTCTTTAGCTTCACAAACACTTGAACTATGCTCTTCAGCACAATGTGCACAAGACATTTTATTTTGGCACTCCTTTTTCATATGATTAAATCCAAGGCAGTTATAACATCTTTTAACAAATGAAGCTTCCGTAACTTTACATCTTTCCCAACCAACCCGCAAAACTCCATTTTCCATTATTTTTTTATATGCTTCATATTTCTGCTGCTTCTGATGCTCTCCTTAGCCGTTCTACTCTCCGCAGTTCATTTTGGATGGTACCAGATTACAAACTGTCGTCCAATTGTTTGTCCTCCGACTGTTACATATGGTCTATTACGAAAGATGGATTGGGCAGATTCGTTCTCCATGATACGAATCGCGTACAATGAAAAATTGCGTGCTCCGTGTCTTCCTCCTGGTCTGGACAATCTGGGCAAAATGGCGAGCTATCGTGGCCAAATCGATGTAGGTATTTGCGGTAGCCGCCGTGGCCAGTCAGGAACTGCGTAAGGTGGTAGTTGCTGTTTCCATGTGCTCGCTTTGTCCAGGTCTCGATTGACGGGATCAGCTTGTATGTCCATCTGCCTTTTGTAGTGTTGTCCCACCTGGTTTGCCATATAGCAATTGAAGCTGCTATTTCTTCTACTTTGATTCTTGCCATTTCACTTGCATCTTGTCCGCCCAGCGTTTTTCTGTTGTAGATCCTCAACATCTCGCCCGCTAAAATGTCTATGGGTATCATTCCAGCTATGACGAAGGCCGCTTCGTCCGAGATGGTTCGAAAACCACAGATTGTCCTTAACGCGCTAAGCCTGTATGCGGATGATAGTTTCCTTCTTGTTTCTTTCGTCGCCAGTGCCCCCGCCCAAACCGGAGCGGCGTAAAGAAGGACTGAACTGACTACTTTTGATAAAACGTTCCTCCTAGCGTATCCAGGTCCACCGATGTTAGGTAGTATGCGTGAGAGAGCCCCCTGTATTTGTGATGCTTTCGTTGTAATATACGCCACGTGCGTCTTGAACTGCAGTCTGTTGTCTAGCATGACTGCAAGATATTTGACTGCTTCTTTGGATCTGATGATCTGGTTCCCCACCTGGAAATTGCCGAATTCAATGGTTTTTCGACTTGTTATAAGGACAGCTTCTGTTTTATGGTCGGCTAGTTCTAGTCCGGCGGATACTAGCCAGTGTTTTATCCTGGAAATTGCATCATTTGTAGCTGATTCCACTTCATGGATATGTTTAGCTACTGTCACGATGGCAATGTCGTCGGCAAATCCAATTATCGATACTCCGCGAGGTAGCATTAATCGTAGGACTCCGTCATACATGATATTCCACAGAAGCGGCCCCAGTACGGATCCCTGTGGGACGCCCGCGGTAACCTTGTAGTATTTGACTCCTTCGTCGGTATAATACCTTAACTTCCTGTTGTTAAAGTAGTCCGTCACTATCCTCAGCATGTGTGTGTGTATGTACGTATGTGCGTATGTGCGTATGTGCGTTCGGAATTATCTTTCGCCACGATTATCTCGACAACCAAAGCGTAATTACGTAAGTCAGAACTGATTAGGTTTTCAGCGAAATCGGTCCAGCCGTTTTTTGTTAGTAAATAAATAGCTAAAATAATTTGCCTTTATTTGTACTATTTATTTATTGTCATTGAGCAAATCATTATTACATTGTACTCCGTTATTTCGTATACATGTAAATTTGCAGGTCTCCGTGTTCATAACATTAATATATATCACACTCCGCTGTTATTAACAACATTTAATTTCCATGAAAAATATTAAAGAGCATTTTTTAATATTTAATTATTCTTAACCATATCTTATGGTTAACCACATTTCAATATTTCCAACTAATCGCATAAATCATATTGATCCCACTGGGAAGTTAGTCCTGTGGACCTTGCGGGTCGCACCCATACCACTTTTTTTTATTAACTTCCCAATGGAAGTTCTTGTAATGAGGCCGATTTTGTGAATCGCGGATTTTGACATATCTCCACATTTCAAGGTCACCAGAATCCAAATCCAACGTTTTGATAGATATGTCTGGCTGTGTGTATGTGCGTATGTGCGTATCTACGTATGTGCGTTCGGAATTATCTTTCGCCACAATGATCTCGAGAACCAAAGATGGTATTGACATGGGACCGGGAACTGATTAAGTGCCCTGCGAAAGCGGTCCGGCCGTTTTTTGTTAGTAAATAAATAACTAAAATAATTTGACATTCATCATTATTACATTGATATTATGGGATTATTGTATATGGCGAGTGTAATAAAATTATTTTCGATATCGACCATTTCTTATTTAGTAGCATCGTAACTATATGATTCCTCATAACTGATACATCATAAGGAATTTGGTTTTCTGGTAATTTCTTGTAGCATAACAATAGCCGTGTTTCTTTGCACGTGGATATAGGGATAATTTCAAATTTGCATGTAAAATACAACAACAACTTATCCTATATACTATAAGTAATTTAGCGGGGATAAACAAAAAAAAATATTAGGCATTAACGGCCCATAGAGGGCCCAAAACCTAGCTTCTCCAACCACTTTCTTTGCGAAGTGGAAGGGACCTATAATTTTAAGCCGAATCCGAACGGCAAATTTGAGAAGCTTCTCATGACAATTGATACTCTTGGATGTTTGTCAGACGTTCGCAAGAGGTGGGGCAGTGGAAAAAAACTCAAGATGTTATTTGGCCCCCGAATTGAACCGGGGACCTTTCGACACACTAACCATTGAGCCACTACGCCCGACAATAAACAGTGCTTCCAAAACCCATTTTCTTCGTTTCTGATGAATCGTTGCGATGAATTTTTCAAGAAATGTCAAATTTTGGCATCCCGCCGAATATTTTGTTCGTGATTTTATTATTATTTTTTTTTCAAAATTTAGTAAATCTGTCAATGTGAAACTGTTTTTTTTATAATTTTAGAATATGTTTGGCATTTATTTCAACTGTCGGAAATTAATATTTTTGAATTTCACGATTTTCAATACGAATTTCTTAACTCAACTTACAGCTGTGTCACTAATAAACGTCATAGGTGCATGTGTGCTGCCAAGTTTTTTTTGATGAACTCTTAAGCGGCGATGGTCGTTTTTTAATGCCATGCCTATATCCGCGTGCAAAGAAACACGGCTAATGTTGCAAAATAGATTGCAAATGCTCCGCAATCTATAGGTACCATTACTTTGTTCCTGAACTTTATGAAATATATGACTTTTTTCGAATCTATATAAAGGTCACTGGGAAGTTAGTCGTGTGGACCAGACCATTTTTTTTAATTGTGGGCTTGTTAGTGGGCGGATTTGAGAAATCTCCCGAGCAGTTTTAGGAGTCAATGATCATTTATATAAAAAATTTCAGCTTTCTAGCACAATATTCGATTTTTTCGATAAATTTGTTTTTTTGAGTTCGTGCGCGGGTCTGTGGGCGAATGTCAACAATTTGTGATTATTTCGGTCCCCTAGATAGTATATGGTTAAAATTTCAGCTCTCTAAGTCCAGTTTAAAGACCTAATTTTTGCCAACAGACGGACGGACAGACGGACATGGCTAGATGGACATTACTCTCGCTGCTGATCACAAATATAGGTACTAACTTTTAGGGTTCTACGGACAATATTAAGGTATGTTACAAACTTCGCGTCAAAATTTATATACCCGTTGAATAGGGTATCGTATAAATATAGGGAATGACTACAATAAGCTTGGGCGACGGTGTTACAGGTTCGTGTGTTGGCTTGTGACAAGTGCGGTGCAGGTTCAATCCACATGAGGAACAACAACATACGCCACCCATTTATGGAGTGAAACGAATGACACCTTGTTTTCTCCAACCTCTACACCAAAAAGAGGATTTCTTCCTTGTAGTACAAAGGATCGTTACCGTGCTTGGGCGAACTGTTCCTCATAAAGTGGTCGTGGCAAAAATCTAAGTATGGGCTTTGTTAAGAAGGATGTGTAGCACGATGCATAAACTAATTATTATATACTAGAGATTTTCGGAATGGTTGCATGATGAGGATAATGGCCGCTGTCTATGTTTTATAGATTGCTTAGCATAGTGGGTGTTAATGCCTATGTCTTCCTGAAGATGCCGTCAAAAAACCCACAAAAAGGCGCCGTTCCTTCAAAAAACTTGCAAATGATCTTACGAGTATCACGCTTCAGATGGAAGAAGGATTTACTTGGCCAACTTTGCCTACAAATCTCCCAGATTCTCTTGGCAAATATTTTGAAAAAGAAATAGCCATTGGCTGAGCCCAATTCTGCTGAACGTACAAAAAAAGATTTGCATTCTGCCCAAGGGATATGGACCGAAAAACAAACATAGGGACGGGCTACAGTCCGCTTGGGCGAACTGTTGGCTACCCTATTCTTATTCCTATCACTCATAAGTGGGGGTGACAAAAGTCTAAGTATGGAGTATGGTTGAATTGTTAAGAACGCTCTACATATTTTGTTATATAATATTTAAAGGATTTTATCGAAAAAAACGAAGCTTTTTTTAAAAAAACGCTCCCTAGCTCAAACTTTGGATTTTCAAAAAAAGTTGATTTTAAATTGTGGCGTGTCAGTAGGCGGATTTTGAAAGTATTTACAAATGAGCATAAAGGGCCCCTAGGGAGTATATAAAGGGTTTTTCAATAAGAGCGCTACAAAAGTTATTCCTGTGAAAGTACGTTCGATGCCATTATGTGTGGAACTCGATTTCTTTTGCATGGCCACCACGGGCACGCTTGCAGATGTCCAGACGCTGAACCCAATTTTCGACGGTTTTCAAGCATAGATCGGCCGATACTGCTGCAATTTAATGTTCGATATTCGTACGAAGTTCATCAATCGTCGCTGGCTTGTTGGCATAGACCATAGACTTGACGTAGCCCCACAGGAAATAGTCTAACGGCGTCAAATCGCACGACCGAGGCGGCCAAGCGACTGGACCATTTCGTGAGATAACACGGTTTCCAATAAATTGATTGTGGCATTCGCTGTGTGGCTTGTGGCGCTGTCCTCTTGTAACCACATGTCCTCCAAGTCCATATCATCCAATTGGGGCCAAAAATATTCGGTTATCATTGAACGGTAGCGATTCCCACGCTTGAACGCTTGAGAACGACGTGTGAGAGACACATTGGGGCTTTCTTCAACTGAAGCCTCAGCGGCAGCAATATTCTCGACACTACGGGCACTTCTTTGTCTCACTGGTACGGGAACATTTTGTACTGTGCTTGTGGATTCAAATTTTTTCATTAGACGCTCAATTGTTGATCTGCTAGGACGATTATGACGACCATAAATTGGACGTAGCGCTCTTAACGTTGAGGCCACTGACTCCGAATTTCGGTAGTAAATTTTAATAATTTCGACTCGTTGTTGGCTCGTACATCTTTGCATCATGAAATGGCAAACCTTACTGAAGAGCAATTTCAAAAGAGTGGCAAGAAATTCGGCGTCGTTTGCTGTCCCTGTCGCTCTACTTTTGTAGCGTCCCTGTTGAAAAACCCGTTATTATAAAATTCAGCTCCGTAACCCTAACTCAAACTTTGGATTTTCAAAAAAAGTTGATTTTAAATTGTGGGCGTGTCAGTAGGCGGATTTTGAAAATATTTACAAATGAGCATAAACGGCCCCTAGAGAGTATATATTATAAATATATGATATACGTCAAAATCCGCGATTCGCAAAATCGGTTACAAGAACTTCCACTGGGAAGTTAAAAATTTCAGCTTCTAGCTCAAAATTCAATTACAAACTATGCGTCAAAATTAATATACCCTTAAATAGGGTACAAAAATCAGGTGTGGAAGTCGTCAAAAACCCCTTTGTGGCGAACATAGCCAGACTGTGTGCCAAGAGTGCCTGGATTCATAATTTTAATAATTTTATACATTCAATATTTGTGTATGATACCATTGTAAAGGGTCTTTTATTAAGGACTTGGCAACTTCTTTTTTAAATAAAATGGAAACTACTTTAGATATATCAAAAAAAATGTATTGGCTTGAATTACTATCAAAACATTTATGAATGGAAGTCGACTTCTTTCGTCGATACATTGAACCCAATTTTCGATGAATCGGCCACATTTCGACCGATACGGCCGCTATTTCTCGTTCAATATTGGTTCTGAGCTCCTCTACCGTCGCCGGCTTGTTGGCATAGACCAATGATTTAATGTAGCCCCATAAAAAAAAGTCTCGAGGCATTAAATCACACGATCTCGGCGGCAAATAGACGGGTCCGATTCTCGAAATTACACGTTCACCGAACTGAGACTTCAATAACTCGATTGTTGTACCCGCTGTAGGCTTGTGGCACCGTCTTGTTGGAACCACATATCACTGAAGTCCAAATTATGCAATTGCTCAAAGAAATAACGTTCCAACATGTCTCTGTAGCAAATACTATTTACCGTAACGTGACGGTCATTTTCATCGACAAAAAAAAACGGCCTAATGACGCCACACCGGCATGAAAACCGCACCAAAGAGCGACCTTTTTCGGACGAAGTGCTGCTTCATGAAGCACGTGAGGGTTCTCATCTGTGCAGTAACGCATATTTTGCTTATTAACGAAGCAGTTTAATCAAAAATGCGCTTAATCGCTGAAGATGATTTTGCAATGAAATTCTTCATTTTGTTCCATTACGTCGCTTCATATGATCAAGTCACAAGTTCTTGAGTCAGCTTGATCTTGTAAGGTCTAGGCCAAGATCTTGAGATTTGGCTGGTTTACGATGGACGCCTCTACGGCAGCAATATTTTAAATTTTTTTTTTGTGTTGGGAATTCGCTGGAAGTAAAAAATCATCGAAAGACATTGCAGAGCTAGTACGCGAGGTGATAGCCTTTAACTCATCTAAAAAAAACTCCTGAGGGACTGACATTCGCCATCCCGAATGAGATTGCACCTAGTCGACGACTAACCGGGAATTCGTTTTTGAACTACATATTTGTTGAATTTAACAGATAAATTCGCCGTTTGTCGGGTTTGTAAACATTTTTAGTTTGAAATCAATACCTGATTTCTTAGCCCTAGCTAACTCTTATAGATCAAGAGGTTTTACCCGTTTCAATCTCCTGATTGCATTGTCATTATTTAATAGTTCTGTTATTTCTATGTTTACGTGGTTGAGAAGCCTACTATGCCTTTGAGCAACTTTCTGAACTTCATCTTCAACCATTTCAACATTTAGATCTTTATGCAGATCGGCATTGGGTATGTATACCAAGGTGCATTAACTATGTTCCTTGGCACTTTATTTTGGAAAACCTGAATTGTTTGTAAATTTGTTTGGCATGTGCTTGCCCACAACTGGGGCCCGTAGGTCCATACTGGTTTCAGAACTTGTGTGTATAGCAATAACTTATTGTAGATAGACAGGGATGAGTATCTCCCAATAAGCCAATACATTTTACTGTATCGCATGTTCAACTCATCTTTTTTTTTTCTTTACGTGCGCTTTCCAGCGCTGTTTAGCGTCTAGAGTCATGCCTAGATATTTGGCTGTGTTTGAATATTCCACTACATTGTTGTTAATGTAGACTGGAATGTGAGGTACCTACGTTTTTATACGTAAAATTAATATGGACTGACTTAAGGTCATTTAATCTAATCTGCCAATTTTTAGTCGATTCTGAAATATTGTTTATTGCTGTTTGAAGCTTTTTTGTTGCTATTTCGACAGTTGCTCCCAGAGCAAGGACAGCTGTGTCATCTGCAAAAGTAGCTATGGTGGTTTCTTCACTTTCAGGCAGATCGCTAGTGAAAAGTTGGTATAGAGCTGGACCTAGCACACTGCCTTGCGGTACACCAGCTTTAATCTCTCTTAATGTTGATTACTCTGCATCTTGTTAATTCTGAAGAATCTATCTGATATATAAGACTCCAGAATGGTCGCATACTGCTTCGGCAGTTGCTTTTGTTATTTGTGTATCAGTCCTTTGTGCCGGACTTTATCGAAAGCTTGTGCTATATCAAGAAATACTGTAGAGCACAAATTTTTCACTTCAAATGCTTTTTCGATTCTATCTGTGATTCTATGCACCTGATCAATGGTAGAGTGCTTATTTCTAAATCCAAATTGGTGAATTGGGACTAGCGATTTTTCATCTATTATTTTTTGTAGACGTTTTACCAGCACTTTTTCGAATAACTTGGACAACATTGGTAGAATAGATATTGTTCGATATGAGGCAACTTCGTTAGGTGGTTTGCCTCGTTTAGGTATTATTATTACCTCCGCGACTTTCCACATGCTTGGCACTTATCTTAATTAAAATGCAGCATTTATAATCTGCGCTAGTTTTTTTTAAATATTTTCTTGGAAATTGCTTCAAAATTTCTCCTGTAAACAAATCAAACCCTGAGCTTTTTTATATTTATGCTTTCTTTAATTTCTTTGGCAAGTTCTTTAGCTGTTACCGGCCGAATAGGTCTATCTTCTTCGCACCTTATTTCGAGTCCTTAATAAGCTTTATCTTCATAAGGTTTGAATACGTCTTCAAGATACTCAGCCATTTAAAATGAAATTATTTATTTTATTTACTTTTAACGCTTTTTAGTCAAAAGGGCTGCTATTTTTTTCTTGTAAAATGAATTTAGTTGTTTTGTTTAGTTTTAAGATTTTTTAGTCAAGAAGGCTTTGTTTTTTGTTTTTGCTGAGTAAATAATTGAACAAAATTATTTCGATTACAGATTTTGCGTTTTTCTTTGTTTTTACTTAGAAATAATTTTTTTTTAGCAAGAAATCCAAAGTGGTTTCAGAGAAAAAATGTATTGGCCTTTCTCAAAATGCTCGAAAAATATTTTTTTTAAATATTTAGCTACTTACGCTAAAGGGGTTCTTGTTTTTCTGTATTTGTACAGACCCTTATAGTGTTGGAATACAGCGCAGTCATTTTTTGTTGAACAGTAAGTAGCACCTAGCAATGAAGTATTGCATTTTAGGTGCTAATTACTATTCGAATGAATAGGAAGATAGGAACGAAGTTTGGTGCTTTTGTAGAGTTTTTTTTTCCACGGGTGGCGCCTAAATTGCTTAGGGCGATCTGTATTTACGTGAGTATCCAATTTAAAAATCATGGCCCTGGCCGGGATTCTAACCCACGACCTGCCAATCATTTAGTGAATACACTACCATCGCAAAAATGCCACAAGCAAACTTAATTGTCTCCTTTTGTGCGCATAATTTAACTATTGTATATAATCTATTTAGTTCACCTATATATTCGATAAGTTTTGGAAGTTATTTAGGAAAAACCTTAAGGTGGACCTTACGTGGTGCACCTACCTTAGTTGTCAATCCGACGGACTAGATCGTGGCCTTGCGATTTAACTATCAAATCATATCAACCAACGAACATACCACGTCGAGTTAATCGATCACCGTAATTAAACGACGTTGGGCGAGGTTAGTACGTAGATGGGGGACCGTTTGAAACCGCGTGTCGTTGGCCAGTCCCATCTACAGAGTTGAGGTAGATAATTATACGTGGCATCACAATGGACCTAAATTGGTTTAAGTGTGTCGGCTTTTGCCGACAGCCACATAAACCTAACCTAACCTATACTTTTTCATACTGAATAAACAATTACAAATTTACGAGTACTTCTACTACTTGGCTTATACATGGGAAGGGCTTCGGCTTCCTAGTTGTACCATGCCAGGACTTTAAAAACGGCTTTACCATTCTATGGTGCGTATATGTACCTATACCTATACTGCATAAACTGTCAAAGAATACTTAAAAATTGTAACTTCATGTTTGTTTTTGTTTTTCCAAAACTTTTCCTTTTTTGTTTGACAGAATTTCCCTAATGTGTCCTCATAGAATTGCACATTCATTTAAAAAAGGGACACTTCTTCAAACTTATTCCATTCCCTACATGTCATCCGGGATACATTTACATTTTATCTCGCCGGACAAAATACTTAAAATTGAGTATAAACTTTTCAGTTTTCTGTATAAAAAAATACACGGAAGAAAAACGTATTCCCAGATGTCACATTCGACTTTTCGACACAGTAGCATATTATTATTCTCTGAAGAATTTATTTTTTATTTGTCTTCAATTATTAACCTGCTTGGAAGCAAAAAGGTGGGATTGAATCTAGGACACTTGTTTGGCAAGTGAATCAGCGCGAACACAGGTCGAACGGAAACACAATGTCAAATAAGCACAGAAACTAAATTATGCATTGCTTGCCACCAGGCATTCCGGTTACCCGCATAAACTTAAACCAAAACAAGAAACCTTAAATCCTGTGGCAAGGGTGGGTGCTTGTGGTTGTTAGTGTTTCGAGGGAATGCGACGAGTACAGCCACCCTTAAATTAATTTAAAGTCTTGTTGAATGTCTCGACTATTTGTTTAGTGGATGACATTCGGACGGATACTGGCAGGGACTGACCCTCAAGGGAGAAATCTTCAGTGATGCGCATTTTTTGTTGATTTTCTTTTTATTTCACTTTTTAGAATGAAATGGAAATTTTAATGCAGAAATCAGCCACGGCCGCTTGCTGAATATGTATGCAGATTTCTTCCTGAGCCGATAGGAATTTCACACCTCAATTGTCATACTCGTATAAGTAAGGAAGTGTGTATTCCCAATGGATGATCCTTGTTCTCGAAAGGTTCTCATATGCGTCCTCCCCCAACTGAAGGTAATCAGATTGGTTATAAATTGCTGGAGGGGGTTTTTCCTTGACCGCATATTCGCATTGCGATGGTTTACAAAACTCTTCAGAGAATGAGTTATGGGTCCACAAAAATGTGAAATGTAAATTTATCTTTTTCACTAAATCGAATTCTGAATTTGCCTTTTTTGTGGAATAATCGTATTTCTGCTTAGAAAAATAAATAAATTGTAAATATGCTCGAAATTCGGAGTTCCCTAGTGGTTTGATGATTACATTGGAGAGTAACGCATATATGTAAGCAGACACTGCTATTCAGGATTAACGCAAACACTCCTAGACCAAAGAGATTTTAAAAGAGATAATTTACCAAGTCTGAAGGCATTTTTAGTCCTCGAATTAGTGAATGAAACGTTGGGCAGCTACATTCGTTCATTGGGTGAAATGAAACTTCGCTCACATAGTGGATGAGCAGCTTACCCATCTCATCCATGCTCTTTCTACCTAACATTAGTCAATTTTCGCAGGTATAACTACTGCAGTTAGTCACTTTTTGAGTAGTTAATGTCCACTTAAATTGCAAATTGTATTAACGGCCTAACAATCCATCCTGAGAAAATCAAACAAGTGATCAACAAACAAAACCAAAAAGGACGATACACGAATTGGAGCTAAGAAATAGCACACGCCCATTTAAGAGAACGCACACGCACAGAGGATGATTAAAAACCATCATTGATACAGGCTTCCATCCATTGTCAGGCTATATCAATTCTATCCGCAATTTTCACGCCCATTTTGTTACCAGATTGCATAAAACGTTTATCAGGCTTCCTAGTTGTACATCCTGACACGCGACCTTCGCCACGTGCTAAACGCAGTAGGAAATACTCAGCATGATGTTATCTTATCATCCCCTAAGCAAGTCAATCGTACTCAAACAAACTGCACGAGAACTACATCCGGAATTATGTCATTACGGCAGAGCTGACGAGTTAATTCCATTGATTTTCCATTCCGGTTACAATAGGAATCAACACAGTGTAAAATGATACAAAGCATTTTGTTGGTAAATATAATCGATGTATAAGTTGTATCAGGATTCTAATCGGAGCAGGATTAACATCCAGTCGGATAATTACATGACCCCTTAAACAAATAGCAGATTGCGAAGGATGCAGAGGTTTGTTTGTTAAGAGACGATGTGCCTTGTTTGGGTTAACATTTTCGCATGAAAATTGAAATTACTCAGTAAACGATGGGGAAATCATTTTCTCTGAAATAGAGATCAGAGTTCTTCCTCAGGAGCCGATGAGTTGAGATTGGCCCACGTAATAAAATAATGATGTGCTGAAATTATGATTTCAATGAAATTTAAATAACTTGAATTTATCCATAGACATTTAATTCAATAAATTGGATTGAACATAAGTTTCGTAGGGAAAATGTCCAGTGTGTCGCCCAATAAATAACCAACATTTACAAAGCCTGACTTTATTAATAAGGAAGCATGCCTTGATTGACTGACTTGAACGAGGATAAGCCGCTAATCGTTGATCGTAAAATTGGAGAGTGTACCTACTTCTATGCCCCCCCCCCCCCCATGTATATCAACTACAGTAAAAATGTAGAAAAGGAAATAAGAGCTCGAAACTTGTGATAAATGTTTCCCTTGATCGACAATAGTGGAACCAACACATGCTAAATGTTCTCACGATTTGTAAACTTTTTTTTGTCAATGCATGTCGCATAACACGCTCAGAATCAGTCCCAAATGCGTGCGCCAACACATCCATCGTGTAACAGTCTTTTGCATGCGTATAAAGGATTGTAGCAAAAGAACAACCGTTGCCGCTTAAGAATTTATAATAAAAACTTGGCAGCGCAGATGCATCTACTAAGTTTAGTGGCATATCTGTTAGTTGAAAAATATTTTGACTTTTGTCAAAGAATTGTTAAAGGAATTTGTATTGAAAATCATAAAATTCAAAAATATTTACTTCAATAGGTGGCGTTATTTTTACTCTTTCGTAAAAAATTTTCAGTAAAATCAAAATGGGTTCTTAGACATATATTGATGAAAGCAAGTCTAGAATGTATTATTCCCGTACATTTAATCTAATTTTTACTTACCAAATCAATTTTCCCTTCTATTATTTACTACTACACTGAGAGCGAATTAGTGTGGATATTTGCGGGGTAGTAAATTTATTTAATTTCCGCAACCATGAAAGTCATGGTTAAGGTTCCGACACCCGCTCAGGTGTCATTTCATTCCATAGGTTCCAAAACCTTTATCTTCAGTTTTAATGTTCACTCTTGTGCCGAACATACGTTCACTTTTGGTTCGTTGTTGTTTAAGAAGTAAAATTTTGCTGAGCTGGGTATATACTTACCAAAAAAAAACGCGCCTTCTATAAAAAAAATTTAACTAAGGCTAGTTAACACATGAGTTAACAAGCGGATTAGGATTTGTTATTCAAATGGAACGAAATTGCAATAACTAACAACGGCAATAAAGACGCCCCAAAAGACTGTCTCAAATAACATTACTGTTAATTTGCTACAATATGTATATGATAAAAATAAATGTTTTAAAGGGGTTGGGTTCGATATCCAGCTTTTTATAATCCCGATTCTTAAAATCCCGCTATTAAAATTCCGCTTTTTGTAATCCCGCTTTTTTAAAATCCCGCCTCTTATAATCGCGTTTTTTATAATCCCGTTTCAAATTATCCCGCTTTTACAATCAAAAGTAGTTGCTTTATTTTAAAAATCGCGCGATTTTTTAAAATAAAGCAACTACTTTTGATTGTAAAAGCGGGATAATTAGAAAATTAAAATAAATTAAGCAATGAGTGTTTTTTTGAAATGCAGTTTATTTTAACATTTCCCTTGCAAAATTAATTTTTTCTGTGCGAACAGCACCATCGGAAAACTGCACCTACTTGTTTTTCAAGGTGATAATCGTAGCCGTGAACTATTAATTTTTTGCCACCTTTGTTTGACTTCAGTTCACTTATAACATAACTCATCGCGGTCAATAGTACACAATATAAATTGGCGCAAACTCCAATAATTATTGTTACAGCAGTAAATGATAAGGGTAAAACCTTTAGCAAGAGGTAGGTTTTTATGTGCATTATATACTATTTTCGCAATGCGTAAAAACAATGTAGAATATGTAAGCAAAAACAAATGTGTGCTTACAGTAAAAACTAAAAACATTCGGATGCATTTTCTTTTTGGTCGAGTATTTTAAATATAAGTATAATAATATAATAAAACATAGGGGCGGGCTACAGTCCGCTTGGGCGAACTGTTGGATACCCTATTCTTATTCCTATCCCTCATAAGTGGGCGTGACAAAAGTCTAAGTATAGTTGAATTGTTAAGAACGCTCTACATATTTTGTTATATAATATTTAAAGGATTTTATCAAACAAAAACGAAGCTTTTGTAAAAAAAAACGATCCCTAGCTCAAACTTTGGTTTTTCAATAAAAATATTTTATTTAATTGTTGGCGTGTGTGTCAGTAAGCGGATTTAAAAAAAATTAAGACATGAGCATAGAGGGCCCCTAAAGAGTATTATAAATTTCAGCTCCCTCAAACTTTGGATTTACAAAAAAAGTTTTTTTTTAAATTGTGGGCGTGTCAGTAGGCGGATTTTGAAAATATTTACACACGAGCTAAAGGGCCCCTAGAGAGTATATATTATAAATTTCATCTCCCTAGCTCAAATTTTGGTTTTTCAAAAAAAATGTTTTATTTTTTTGTGGGCGTGTCAGTGGGCGGATTTTGAAAATTTTATCTGCCGAGCAGTTTTAGGAGTCATAGATCATATATAAAAAATTTCAGCTTCCTAGCTCAAAATTCGATTTTTTTTCAAAATTTTGTTTTTTTTTGAGTTTGTGGGCGTGTCTGTGAGCGGATTTCAAAAATTCGTAAACTTGATTATTTCGGGACCCTAGAGAGTATATGGTTAAAATTTCAGCTCTCTAGGCCCAGTTTAAAGGCCTAATTTTTGCCGACGGACGGACGGACGGACGGACATGGCTAGATCGACATTACTATCGATGCTGATCATAAATATAGTAACTTTTAGGTGTCTACGGGCAATATTAAGGTATGTTACAAACTTAGAATAGGGTATAAAAAGCGCATATAACCAACATCTATTTTTTTGATAACAATGTTTTGTAAAAAACGGGATTAGCTGGATTTGGCGGGATTTTAAAAAGCGGGATTATAATAGATCGGGATTTTGAACAAGCGGGATTTTAAAAGAGCAGTATTTTAGTAGACGGGATTTTAAAACTTTTTTTTCGGGATTTTTGAAAAGCGGGATCCCGATACGCTCCCAGTATTTCAGTAGACAAGATTTTTAAACTTTTTTTTCGGGATTTTTGAAAAGCGGGATTCCGATACTCTCCCGTTTTAAAGATTGAAAACAATGCCATAAATGTTTTTTCTGATTTTTTTCCATCCTTTTTTCTGACGTGTTTTACATTTCCTGAAACTTCGCAAAGATTGCCAAAATTTTAAAAAGACAATTTTCCGGCAAAATTTTTTAGAGCTTAAATTTCGGGAGCCCTTACGAAGTCTTCACTTGGACTTGGAGATTGTTTGAATAAACTGCAATAGCGATAATAGAATTCTTCATACCCACATTTTTGGCGTTAGGAATAGAGTATCCAAGACTTGCCCAAGTGGGCGAATTTATTGTTACTATTTTTTTTTAACAAAAGTTGATTTCATTTAATTAAACTTATATAAAAAGTTCTTTTATGGATTAAAACATAGTTTATAAAAATCTTATTTGGAAAATAGTACACTCTCCTGAGTGCCGACTATGTCTTTGTCAAATACTTGCGACAATGAAAAGAGAACAACTTTCAAAACTAGCTTTTTTCAACTTTGTTAGACAATATTGTTATTTACTTAAATTCAAATACAAATTGCCGCGTTGGCTTAAATTTTAAATTATCTTCTCCCACTTTTATAAAGCCACTTGCCGCTGCCGCTGGTTAATCGAAGAATAAGAAAAAGAATCTGATAAGTTGACGAAAAAAGTCAGAAGTATATAAAAAATAGTAACCTACGTTCGTTAAATTCAATGGCAATTAGACAGAAAGTTAATGGTCGTGTTCAGAGCATCAAGGTTATTTTCTGACAGTCTTGAAGAGGACGAAACAGCTGAACACCATTGTCAGACCTCAATGGAATATGAAAGAAGATCTTCTTCAGGGAACAACTGAGTTCCGGAGACATAAAGAATTCTTCTGCTTGTAAAACTGTGTGCTTTATACTTAAAGTAGAAACTTTACCAGGCGAAATATTTTCTGGCCCCTACCGCCCAAAAGATCTTATAGGTCTGGTTGGTGAGTCGGAAGCTTTGAAAAAATCTCCTCTGTTCATTTGAAGCTACACTTCGTCTACATACTTAGGATATGCGGCATGGCTGACACAATGTTTCCAAAAAACTGGATGAACATACATACTAGAGTATCGTTCATTGAAGAGGCTAGAATATCATCCCACCGAGGATTATATCGGGAACTAAATCACAACTGAAGAGAAAAAAAATTTCCATACCAATAACAGCATAAAAGTAAATTCAAGCATATACAGAAACCGAATTAAGTTGCTGCAGGTGAATTACATGCTTCATAGCACGGACTTGCCACAAATTGCCCGCTGTGTAATCATGCAGAGCGAGATTTCTTGGAAAATTTCAAATTCTGCATAAATTTTGCAAAATACGCTCGACAGCAAATAAACCGGGCCACCCGCTACGTTCAAGCTTTGATTCGATTTTCTTTAAAAGAATAAAACATACATACAACTAAAAAATTGGTGCCTACAGAAAGTGTTTTTCAAGTCAATTAAAATGATTTTAAATTTATTCTTAAGTACCGTTAACTCACATTGTAATCAAGCAAGAAACACAATGCTAGCGATTTGCTTTGTTTTGTCTAGATTTCGCGATTACCGTTCTTTTTTCTACAATGAGGTTAGTCAGTGTCTGTTATAATTGTTTCAGATGTACTCGTAGTCCAGTGTTTGCTCAGCCGCGTGTATTTTTGCGTTTTTTGTGGATACGACACCTCAGGAAGCAGCTCAAGCTGTAACACTACTTCAAGCATGCGTTGCGCAACGTGAGGTCGCTCGAAGACTTCAAATTAGCAGATATTCGGTGCAACGAGTTTACAGAAGATACCTAGAGACTGGGGTATTCGATCGACGTCCAGGTACGTGCAGACCTAGGGCTACATCAGCAGCAGATGATCGGTTTATTAATCTTACTGTTCTGCGAAATCGGCGCCTAAATGCAGTTCAAGTTCAACAAAATCTGCGGAACGAACACCAAGTGTTCATAAGTTTAGATACCGTCAGAAGGAGACTTTTTGAGTAGAACCTGAGTCCAAAGAGAGCTGCAACAGGCCCAGCATTAACCGTAGTCCACCGTCGAGCATGCCTTGAATTTGCTCGAGAGTATAAGGATTGGACGTTGGAGCAGTGGGGTAATGTACTCTTTACTGACGAGTCCAACGTGAGTCTACATTTATGTGATCGACGTCAGAGAGTATATCGTCGCGTTGGTGAAGGATATTCTCAATGTTGCATATTGGAAACTGTTGCTCATGGAGGAGGATCTGTAATGGTCTAAGTCGGCATCTCATTTACCGCATATACAGCTTTAGTTTTCATCGAACCAATGGGCCATACACGTGGATTGACTTCTCATCGGTAAATTTGTGAAATCCTCGCAGACCATGTGTTACCTTTCGCAGGATATATCGGCCAGGATATGCTGTTAATGTAAGATAACGGACGGCCTCATGCTGCACATAATTTTAGATCGTGGAATCTAATTATTAAAAAAAATATTTGTTCATTCTCTTTGTAGAGAACGCCACCACTTTTAAATGAAAACACAAGTATTTTAGTTTTAAAATATTTATTAGTAGAAGCTTCCAATCCCTTACCCTGGGTGAAGGGAAATCTTTAGCTGTATGAAGAACTAGACCTATGAACAAGAGCTAAAATTAATCTCAGAAAGAAACCCTTTATATAGTGAGATATCTGCTGGGTTAGCAGTTTGATTGAAGATCATTTATTTCATCTTTATTACTTCTGATTCAAGACATAGTAGTTGATTAGTTTTCTATGCAAGAAAGATCTTGCTATTGTGATACATTGAAGATGTACACTTGTGTCAACAAATGAAGTTGGCACTGGCATTATTTATGTCTTGTATCAGATTACATTTTATATCTTTGTTTATGAAGACTTTGTCCTCAGTGGATTAATGTGGGGGTTGTTCCATTTTATACAATACAATTTCTATGAAGACTTTGTCTTCAGTTGATTTATAATTCAATGTGTGGGATTTGTGGGGATGTAACCACATGTTGTGACCTAGTATCTACGGGACGTCGGCATTCGTACGATGGACTGGCCAGCTCGGAGCCCGGGCTTGAATCCGATAGAACATTTATGGGATGAACTGAAACGTCGGGCTCGAGCCCGGATACCTGCTCCAACAAGGCTTCCAGAGCTGCGAATCGAACTTGAAGAGGAGTGGAATGCTATTCCTCAAGATTTCCTCTTCAGGCTCGTGAGGTCGATGAATGCAAGGATGCTGGCAGTTATCCAAGCAAGAGGAGGCAATACCAGATATTGACCTTTTTTTTTAATTTGTTATTGGATGACATTTTTTTCTTAATTTTATGATTACATTAATTAATGCAACTGAAAAACGACTCTTTTTTGTTTAACCTTAAATAAACACTGAATTAATTGAATAATCCCCATGAGTTTCCATTCATTTTATTCAACATAACGCACTTTCTGTTGGTACTACTCTTTTAATTGTATGTTTTATACTTTAAAAGAAAATCGAATCAGAGTTTGAACGTAGCGGGTGGCCCGGTTAATTTGCTGTCGACTGTCGAGTGTATTATGGGGAAAGACCGATAAAACAGGGATCAGTAAATTTTCATAAATTTTGATGAACTAATTAAATGCTCCTTCTCCAATTTAATAAGTTAAAAGTTGTATACTCCGCAGTTTATCTAATCGTTCTGTTACGACATGTATTTTTTACTGGATAAAATAAAGAAAACCAAAAAGACACAAAGAAACAAAGGCGTCCACAACGTTATAATATGTCTTTTATTCGACCTCTGCCAGTACACTTATTCCGTAAACTCATTACATTCATTATTTATATAAAATACAATAATACATATTTATATTTGTTCATAGTTCAATGTATCAAACTATTCTATTTTGCTATGACCGGGTGTTCCATATTGTGGATCCTATTGAACTCTCAACACGTTCTTTCGCGCAAGTGGCCCTCATGGGTAGAGTCTTTCAGTGTGTTGGCTCCTGCTGACAGACGCATACATAACCTAACCTAACCTCAATTACTAAATATATATCTGTTATGCATCAATGTGCGCCACATTCTTTAAAGCGAGTTGCGACATTTCCCACTGCTTACCAATGTCTTTCCAATTGTGACGGAAGCGCCTCTCTGTCTAATAGCAGTTAGCATATTCTACATAATGCTTAAGTCTTAATCTAGCCGCCTTAACAAAAAAAATAGGATGGCTTTATTACTGAAACACTTTAAAAAATTATTGCGTTTCAACGACGTTCTGCCAACAGTAGCTCTTCTTCCATTTGTCAAATTTCTGCTCCGCTGACATTTCAATCAGTTTGCCACTTAAATAATTTGAATAAATAACCCATTCACCCATGGTGCCGGCGCATTGAGAACAACTTTCACCAGCATGCCTATATAATCTACTTAAATCTGCAATTCACCTTTCAACCACCAGTCAATGGAATTTCCTCAAATCCGCGAAGAATCCTTAACCCACAGCAATAGAATTTCGCTGCCAAAATAACGTGACAACTTGAACCAGGTATATCCCTAACAAACCAAGTTAAAAGGGGTTTTCAACCTTTTGAACTGAAGCAGCATCGCAAGGAACACATTAAATCACTTGATTGACAGACACAAAAAGAAGTCAGCTCGTGAAATGTAAATGTTATGCCAGAGTAAAATTCAATTTGACGCCCGGCTTTCTTGCAAACTACCACCACCCTTTCACATTGCAGTAATTCTGTCGCACGAAGCTGAAGTAGTAAGGTCTTTATCCTTGCCTGCTCCTTTGAGGTGTCAATTGAATATGCATTAAAGTTGCCGCCGCGCCGAATCGTATTTCTGTTCGACTGTCATCTGATATTCCCACTAGCAATATTCAATTCGATTTATGATAGTTTTCGGGATTACTACCGGTCCCGAATTGTACCGATAGAAGTGGTGTTAACCGCAGACGGCTATCATTGCCGATGTCGTCGTCTCTAGGCAAGGCAAATTCGTACGTGGTGCATAGTGCTGGAATTCAAAGCGACATAGACATTTTATTGATGGAGGTTATGAAAATTGCATCGAAATGTGCCTTTCGAGAAATCCGATTGCGTTTCTTCTATCGGAAATTGTCCTTCTGCTTATTGAAATGTGTAGCTGATACAGTAAGATAAGTTTCTGCGCTATACTTTGTGTATATTCGGGTAGATAGGTGCCTAAATAATTGAAAATGGTGTAAAGTTAATTTTTATACCGTCCTACGATGGAAAAGCCAAATAGGGATCATTGATCCCACGGTCGATGGAACTAGCCAGCCGCCTGCCGGTCTCTTTACTTCTTTGAGTAATATTTTCAAGTTAAGTTGGGACAATATCGGAAGATTATGGGCGCATTGAACTACTGAGTGTGGGGTTTGTGGTTTGAATGATCCCTCTACTTTAAGCACTCTAAACTTAACTATGGGTGCTTTTTTTATAGAGGTATAAAACTTCTGATAGGGATAACTATCAAACTAGCTGTCATACTAATAAATTGTGTTTGACTTTTTTTTCAGCAGTACATATACTTTGGCAAATCACCATGGAAAGACTTACACCAGCACAACGTTTACTAATCGTGGAAATTTATTTCCAAAATGTGCGCTCTGTTCGTCAAACTTATAGAGCACTTCGTCAAGTTTACGGTGCGCATAATCGTCCACCTGAGCAGCTAATACGCAATACTATGGTTCGATTCATGACCACATTTACTCTTTGTGATAGTATTCATCCAAATTGAGCCCGTACGCGCGACAGAAGAATCCATCGTCGCTGTAGACGTGAATGTGAGAGAGGACCCGAATTTATCGACCCGACGCCTTTCTCAGCAATTCGGTCTCTGCCCGTCCACTACTTGGAAAATTTTGAGAAAAGATCTTGGCCTACTTCCATATAAGATCCAACTGGTGCGGACCATCAATTGCGTCGTGTGTTTTGTGAATGGGCTGAGAATCAACTGGAAGTTGAACCAGATTTTTATCATCAGATTATCTCATCACGGGTTTGTAGACAAGCAGAATTGCCGAAACCAACATTACCGTGAATGGCGAACGTATTCCTCATGTCATTGGAAATCATTTGGAAGAGAAATGGTTCTAACAAGACGGAGCAACATACCATACAGCGCGTGCAACCATGACTTTGTTGAGCCGAACGTTTGTTTAGTAACCGAACATCACAAGAAATGGACCTTTGCGTTGGCCACCTCGTTTGTGTGATTTGACACCTGTGGACTACTTTTTGTGGGCTACGTCAAATCTCTTATCTATGCTGATAACCCAGCAACGATTGATCGCTTAGAACCAACATTCGAAGCACTATTGACGAAATAAGACCTGGTATGCTCGAAAAAGTGGTGCAAAATTGGACCGACAGGATGGCGTTTATAAGGCGCAGTCGCGGAGGCCATACGCCAGAAATTATTTTCAAACATTAAATGCCATGAAATTTGTGAGCCAACAAAGCCAAAATTTGGTCATTCCATTAAATTTGTTGTGTTTTATTTAAAAAAAAGTTGTACTCGTATGTCGCTATAAAAAATACCCTATATATGCAGGGATGCCAGATTGGCCTTTTTTCAACCAAAATGGTTCAAACCATAGTATTGCGTACTATGTGCGGCGTAAGTTGGGTCAGGGGCAACTTGCGCATTAATTAACCTTCGAAGAGGAAAAAGAGCCGGAACTTTTCTGTTAAATGTGTATACAAATATAATTAGAATAATTACGTTGCGAAGAGGTGCTAAAGTATCATACTCGCTGAAAGTGGAATCTTGAATCTTACGAAGTGCTTACCTGCACTTGGAGATGACTATCTGCAGTACCTGCAACGGCGACTAAGCTTCTTAATTCATATTGCTTAAAAATGTTTTAAAGTAGATAATTATTTATTTTTATTTCAAGTCTTTGGTTTACTTTTTCGTTTTACAAAAATTCCAAACACACGCATTTCGGATCAAGGCTTATAACAACAAAAGGTAATCGACTTTACCAAGTAGGTCGCAAGCAAAAATGCGAATTCTATTCCTCTGAATCGCCAACAAACTGGCCATCTGATCCCAACAAAATACCAGATCTTATAGATTTTTTTTATTGCTAAAGGTATTAATCGAAATCATACAAGTGTTGAAGGCAATCATGATTTATCGTACGATCATACTCCAGTTATCTTATCACTGACTGAAGTATAAATAAGAGAAAAAACATAGGGACGGGCTACAGTCCGCTTGGGCGAACTGTTGGATACCCTATTCTTATTCCTATCCCTCATAAGTGGGCGTGACAAAAGTCAAGTATGGTTGAATTGTTAAGAACGCTCTACATATTTTGTTATATAACATTTAAAGGATTTTATCAAAAAAAAAACGCTTCCTAGCTCAAACTTGGGTGTTTCAATAAAATTGTGTTATTTAATTGTGGGCGTGTCAGTAGGCGGATTTAAAAAAAATTAACACATAAGCATAAAGGGCCCCTAGAGAGTATATATTATAAATTTTGGCTCCCTAGCTCAAACTTTGAATTTTCAAAAAAAAAAATTAATTGTGGGCGTGTCAGTGGGCGGATTTTGAAAATATTTACACATGAGCATAAAGGGCCTATAGAGAGTATATATTATAAATTTCAGCTCTCTAGCTCAAACTTTGGATTTGCAAAAAAATGTTTTATTTATTTGTGGGCGTGTCAGTGGGCGGATTTTGAAATTTTTTTATCCCGAGCAGTTTTAGGAGTCATAAATCATATATAAAAAATTTCAGCTTTCTAGCTCAAAATTTTTTTTTGAGTTTGTAGGCGTGTCTGTGGGCGGATTTCAAAAATTCGTAAACTTGATTATTTCGGGACCATAGAGAGTATATGGTTAAAATTTCAGCTCTCTAGGTCCAGTTTAAAGGCCTAATTTTTGCCGACAGACGGACGGACGGACATGGCTACATCGACATTACTATCGATGCTGATCATAAATATTCCGATGTGTGATTTGTTGACCAAATTAAATTTTAATGCTTTATTGTGTTCTTCGGCTGTTTGGTCATTTAGTTTTTTTGTAAAATGAAAGATTAATTCATTTACTTTCCCAACGTTTCGGCGGGGGTTGCCACCTTCCTCAGGGGAATCTTTATTACATACACAACAAATAAATAAATAAAAGTAAACATTAAGTCAACCAAACAACTATTGGTTATAGATAAAACTTACAAATTAAGTTTAAAAAAGCAATTAAATAAAATAAAATAAAATAAAACCGTCAGCTATATTATCACTTCGACTTGTTGAAGTTTTGTCCTTGGCTGTGTGTCCGTTATTGTTTTGGTATGAGGGAGCAGTAGACAGCGGAGATGTTCTGTGTGTCCTGTTTCCTTTTCATGTTGTTATTGTTGTTTAAGATATGCAGGGTTTCCAGGGTGAGGCGTTTTGATTTGTGTTTTTCTGTTTGTAAAATTTGTGTGTTGTCGAAGTCTGGTCTATGGTTTGTGTCAATGGTATGGCTGGCTAACGCTGTTTTGTTGGGGTTGCCTGATTTAATGTCGGATTTGTGATTTGATATACGCTGTTTCAGGAATTGCTGTGTCGTCCCAACGTAGCATAGACTACAAGGTTCATAATCTTTTCCTTTTGCAATTAATTTTGTATACTACGTCGGTCCGTTTTCCTTTTTCCGTTCTTACTGTAAGCTTGGAGAACAGTGTCGCAAGAGTCTGATTGAACTTGTACGCCAAATTGATACCCTTAGTGGTGGCGATGATCTTTTTTAGACTCTCAGCAATTCTTGGGACATAGACTACTCCTCTGTATGTCCCAGATTCTCTCACGTTCATAAATATAGTAACTTTTAGGGGTCTACGGGCAATATTAAGGTATGTTACAAACTATGCGTCAAAATTAATATACCCTTAGAATAGGGTATAAAAATAATCCTAACCGCGTAAATAAAAGAACGAATTGGGACGGATTCAGATAAAAACTGGAAAGCTTTAAGACCTAAGATCTCAAATGCAATGAATTAATCAAATTGATCATGGGGAGAAGAATTTATCGTTGATGTGTAACAGGCAGCAGGAGAAAGTACTCCAACTATTTCGGACAGGAGAGAAACTGAAATAAAATAACCTTTCGAAATAAAGGAGCTGGTACTCGAAAAAGAAGGCTCGAAAAAAATGGCAAACTACGAGATTCCCGGACGATAAGACAGTATTCAACCGTCTAAACAATGAACTAAGAAAAAAAAGAATCTTTGAATTCCAAAATGAATCGCTAAGTAGATTTCTTAAAAGTTTGAAGACGGATGCTACTACTGATTACTTCTTATGGGACGCGTCTGAATAGATGACAGATACAGAAACCGCCAATAGAAGCACAAGACGGAAAATGGATCTCAAATCCCAAACAGAATGCTGACCTCTTCGCAGAACATCGAATGTTTTTAAGCCATTCACAGCAAATGCGGCGACGAATAACTTATGCCTTAATTACTGGTTTTGAAAGAAATGCCACCAATAGCCTTCCAAAAACTCCAATTCATAATAAATGCATGATTTGAGCTCCGATATGTTCCACATCGTTGGAAAATTGCAGTAGTCATTGTTATACCTAAGCAAGGTAAGCCACGAACAGATGTAGCTTCCTACAGACCAATATCGCTAATACCAACTATGGCAAACGTTTTTGAAAAACTGCTTCTGAAAAAGCTAAGCAAAATAATGGAACAACGAGGTCTAATACCAAACCACCAATTTGGATCAAGAAATAAACATCGACGATCGACGATACACCAAGTGCATCGAATTACGGATGCTGTTGAAAAGGCACTTGAAGAAAAACAAGTTTGTTCCGCTTTATTACTGGATGTTGCTCAACCTTTTGACAAGGTTTGGCATATGGGACCTGAGTACAAACTACATAGGGACCATCCCACGCACTTCTATGAAATCCTGAAATCTTATATGACCGACCGACTCTTTAAAGTACGGTATGAGCAAGAGTATTCGGAACTTATGAAAATCGAAGCTGGCAAGGACAAGGACGTGTGCACAAGGACGTGTGCTAGGACCAACCATGTATCTGATATATACAAATGATATTCCAGTAGACAACAATGCTATTATGGCCACGTTTGCAGATGATACTGCGATATTGTCTTATAAGTACATTGCAAAAGCAACAGAAAAACTGTAAAATGCAGTCGACAAAGTACGAGTCTGGACGGAACTATGGCGCGTCAAATTAAATGGGACAAAATCATCTCATATCAACTTTACATATAAAAAGATTAATAATGTTCCAATTTTTATTAACTGTAAAGCAAATACTGCCAAATACCTTGGAATGACTTTGGATGCAAAGAGCTTAAATGGAAAGAGCACATCAAGAAGAAAAGAGAAGATGTAAACTTGAAATATAGAAAAATGTGCTGGCTACTCGGAAAGAATCCCGACCTTAACAAACCTGAACAAAATAATGTTACACAGGCAAGTACTAAAACCAGTTTGGACATATGGCTTCCGACTATGGGGTTGTACAAAGAAAACAAATTCTGAAACCATCCAAACATTTCAAAACAAAGTCCTTCGTGGAATAACAAACGCCCCTTGGTATGTACAAAACAGCGATTCACATCGTGACCTACAAATAGAAATGGTTACAGAAGTGGTTAGAAAACACGCTGTATCACACAATCATACTTACTCGGAAATGGAGACTGTCGTAAATGTATAAGACAATGTTCGGAGATTAAGAAGAATCAAGTCTCATGAGCTATTGGTCTAAGAGCGATGGGAAAGTATTGACACTTAAAACTTCCCCTTAAGCGATTTTAAATTAAGAGAACAAAATCATTTGTCGACCTTTCATAGATTGGTCCTGATTTTCAGGTGGATTTTTTTGTTTTGTTTTATTAAATTCTGGCACGCCAAGGCGATTTATAAGGGGGGGTACTTCGACCTAAAAGATCTTTTGTACCGTATGGGCCAGAAAAGTTTAAACTAGTAGAATTTCCACTTTCCGTGTAAAGCGGACAATTATACCAGTAGAAGAATTCTTTATGTCCTCGGGGCTCATTTGCTCCCTGAAAAAGATCTTCTTTCTAATTCCATTAAGGGCTGGACATTCACATAAAATGTGTTCAGCTGACTCGTCCTCTTCAAGACAGAGTCGGCACTCAGGAGAGTCTGATATTCTCATTTTGTGTAGATGATATCTTAAACCATGGTGACCAGTAAGGTAACCTTCTAGGTTTTTGATATCGTGCCTGCTTAGGTTTACACATTTGCTGGCATTTTTATTGAAGGGCCGAATGGCTCGTTTGGCCTGCCTGGGATGCTTTCCCAAAGATAGATACATTTTCTATGTTCCCAGCTTTTAATTGCTGCCGTTGCTGCTGATCTAGTGCAGCAGAAAGGTTCGGGACCTATGAAAGGTGTTTCTGAACCTTTTCTGGCCAGTTCGTCGGCCTTTTCGTTACCTTCTACCCCGACATGACCCGGAACCCACCATAATTTGGTCTTGTTTCTTATTCCGAGTGTTTGTAGGGTATTGAAGCAGTACATGACTGATTTGGAGTCAATGGTATAAGAGCTAAGAGCGTTTATAGCTGCTTGACTATCTGTGAAAATATGGATGGTTGCACCTTTTATGCCAGATAAAATAATGTGGCTGGCGCATTCTTGAATGGCGTGGAGCTCTGCTTGAAATACGCTGGGACTTTTTCCCATAGGTATCGTAAAGCGTTTGTGTGGTCCGTATATTCCCGCTCCTACCCCCGTTTCCATTTTAGAACCATCCGTATACCACTTTATGCCGTTGTGGCTGTTTGGTGGGTTATTACTAACCCATGCTTCTCTCTTGGGGATCTCCGTGGAGAACCGTTTGTTGAAGCATAGTGTTTTTTGAATGCGGTCTGTGACCGCGCAGTTCATGTTAAGTTCTGGCAGTTCATCGAGAAGGGTCTTTAGTTCCGGATGATCATTAAGACGTATCTCGTTTAACTGTATTAGACTTATTGCACTGCGGATCGCCACTTTTTGAATTTATATGTGGATAGGTGTAATTCCTGTTATTGCCTCTATGGCAGCTGTTGGACAGGTTCGCATGGCTCCGGAGATACCAAGGCACGCAAGCCGTTGTACCTTTTTGAGCTTCTCTATTGCGACCTTTTGTGTGGATTTTGTCCACCATACTATGGAGGCATATGTTATAATGGGTCTTATCATCACTGTGTAGATCCAGTGGACGATGTTTGGAGGGATTCCCCAGGTTCTGCCATATGTGCGACGACAGGCCCATAAAGCTCTATTAGCTTTAGTGATTTTGTTATTTATGTGAGAGTTCCAGTTAAGTCTCTTGTCTAGGATTACTCCAAGATAGTTGACTTCGTCGGAATACTCTACGACCGTGTCGTTTATTGTGATTAGGCCTAGGTCTAATTTCCTCCTTTTAGTGAAAGGAACGATGACGGCTTTACTGGGATTTATGGAAAGATTTTCTTTGATGCACCAGTCTATGGCTGTCTTTAGAGCATTTTTCATTTTTGATGTAACTCCAATTGAGTCTTTGCCCCTGACAATGATGACAATATCATCGGCGTACCCAATTGTAGTGTACCCCAAATTGCTCAACTTGTGTAGCAGGTCATCGATGACCAATGACCACAAAACGGGTGAAACTACTCCCCCTTGTGGGCAGTCCCTTACGGCTGTTACTGATACTAAGGTCGTTCCTGACGAGGCAGTTAGTTTGCGACTTTCCAGCATCGCTTTGATCCATTTAATAGTTAGGTTGTCTATGTTTCTATGGTACAATGCATTTGATATGGATTCATATCCAGTGTTGTCAAAAGCACCCTCTATGTCCAGAAAGGCACAAAGTGCGATCTCTTTGCAACGGTAGGTGTTTTTTATCGCTGTAGTTAGTCTTAACAGAGCGCCTTCCGTGGATTTGCCCTTTTGGTACGCATATTGGTGCGGTTGTAGAGGCATACTTTTTGATATGCATTCTCTAATGTGGACGTCAATAATCCTTTCCATTGTTTTCAGAAAAAACGATGTCAAGCTTATCGGACGATATGATTTAGGTAATTCACTCGGCTTGTTTCCCGGTTAAGGTATGAATACTACGTTTACCTCCCTCCATGTAACTGGTATATACCCCCAGTTGAAGCTGAACCTAAATAAGGCAATCATGGATGATAATAAAAATTCTATTCCATTTTGAATGAGGGCTGGAAAAATACCGTCTGTTCCTGATGCCTTGAATGGTTTAAATGAGTTAATTGCCCATTTAACCTTATCCGGATTAAAAAGGGTTCCGGATAAACTATTAATTCTGCTGAGGTTTCTTGGAATTGATACCTCCGCTATATGGTCCTCTGTAATGTCCATCGTGTGAGACCCTGGGAAGTGAGTCTGAAGCAAAGTTTTCAGCGTTTCTTCCCGGTCGCGTGTGATTGAACCATCTGATTTGATTAACAATCCCATTCTTTTTGCTTGATCCTGACAGAGCCCTTTGGAGGCGTGCCACCTCTGGAAGTTTTTCGGTCTTCTCACAGTTTGCACGCCATGAGGCTCTTTTGGATCTGCGCAATTCTAAGTTGTATATGGTCAGCATGAATTTATTGATCCCATGTGCCGGTGCGTTTGGCTTTGTTAAAAAGCTTTCTCACTCTCTTTCGAATAGACTCAAGGTTATCGTTCCACCATGGTACGCACCTTTTAACAACGGTTCTTTTAACGTTGCAACTACTTTTGAATGAGGCAAGAAAAATATAATTTATTTGACATTGCGCAGCATCTGCATCATTTGTTGTTGATGGTGCTTCTGGCAGCATGTCAGATCTGACCGCTAGATTTTCGCGGTAAGTTCTCCAATTAGTCAGTCTGTTATCATAACGGACTGACGCGTGTTCGGCATTGCATCTTATCTCGAATCGGATGTGCATATGATCCGATAGAGATGCCTCGCCAGACACATGCCACCCCTCTATGATATCTTTCATAAAAGGAGATGAGTTAGTAAGGTCTAGGACCTCTTCTCTTATGGAATTTCTAAAAGTGGGACTATTTCCCTTGTTTAGAAAGACGAGGTTATTGCTATATAAAAATTCTAATAACGACTCACCTCTATTGTTTGTATCTCGGTTGCCCCAAATCGTGTTATGTGCGTTTGCATCGCAGCCGATTACGATGTGTACTTTTTCGTCCTCACAGTACCGGACAAGTTCCTGTACTGGTAGGGGAGGAACTACATCAGTGTCTCCAGCAAAGTACGCCGATGCGCACACAAATTTGTGTAGCTGTCGGCCTTTGTGGCGTTCTATTAGAACTGCCACCAGGTCCCTAGTTGTGAAACCTGGAATGAGAGAAAATTTTATATCTTTCTTAATAGAAATGGCCGCCCGTGGTCTGAAAGGACATTTGGCGAAAATGATCTCTCTATTTTTACAGTTTAATCCAGATATCTTACCATTGTTTGCCCATGGTTCCTGGATTAGACCAATAGCGATGTTCCCTTCGGCACATCGCTGGCTAAAGGTGTCCGAGGCACCGATAGCCCTGTGCAGGTTAGCCTGCAGCACGCTTAGACGGGATGTCATTATTTTCGTGCGAATTCAGGGATACGTACTCTGTTAGGCTTATTGTCACCTCTCCTTCGTACGACACCCTGTTGAGGGAGACCACTTTGTCTACCTCTCGGACTTTTGTTTTTGTGTCCGTCTTGCGCCCATGCCTTCTTACGATCCATACCTAGTTTAGGCCTGAACCGTTGTTAGCTTTCTTTGGTGGTGCTGTGCGCACTATTGGCCTTTTCGGCTGCGCTTGGTCTTGCGCTTGTGGCTTCTCTTTCTAGCACTGATGTTGCCGTGCTGGAAGCTGCTGCCTTCGCGGCAGTGCTGATACTGGCCCCAATTGGATCAGTTGAGGTGCTGCCGTGAGCTTTGGTGATGTGCTTTTGAGGATCTTTCGGGCCCTGTTTGGCCGTCTTATCAGCACTTTTTAAAATGAGTTTGGTCCGTCCAAATCGGAACGAGACCATCCCCTTTAGCTCCACAAGTCTCCTCATGGAGCTATAATTGATTGCAAAGACCCCATATGAGCGATGTCTCTCTCATCCGATCTTTGCAGAACTCTCCACGTTCTCGGGTTTAGTTCTCTGTTTTGGCCGTCTAATAAGGCCAGGATCCTTTCGCTAGCTACCCCGGTACTCTGCGGGAAGAACCCTCTGATGACATGTGGTTTTGGAAAATTTTCCTCTCCCACAAGCATCACCTCTAACCCGCATTTCTCCTTAAGCTTCGCGAAGGTTGTCTCCATCCACTTTGCAGTAATGGCGTCCGCACATACTATCATAAGCCATCCGGCTTTGACAGTAGTACCGTGGAATGCTGGTTTGACCTCCTCGTCACGTTTTTTAATCGTGATGTCCATAATCCTCTCTTGTGTCAAACCCATTTGTTCGTTTTAGAGAGGATAACGATCGATGTCCAAGGGTACAACCCCCAGTCTGACATAGCTCATTATATTGCTATACGAGACTTTGTCGACGGTTGTCTTCCCAGTGCAACTTCGCTTCGCTTCGGATTGAGGCGGGGTATTATCCTCGGATCGCGTTCGCCTCACCTCCGGACCCTTGTTGACCATCGTTTGTTTCGTATAGATTCGGGCCTGCTCAATGGTGCTCCCCTTCTTCTGCGCACGCCTAAATCTGCGCTGTTCCGATGGTGTGAATCTGACGTACTCAGACTCAGTCCGTGCCACATGGCCGACTGTCTTAGTTACGTCCTCTGTATCGGGATGTCTTTCATCCGATAATATGCTGTTGCATATGATGCTAGATTCTGAAATAGAGTCACTGAGTTGAGACAAGTTCTCTTCAGGTTCCCCCATTTCGGAGTCGATGATTACAGACTCTATCCCATTGACAGATGTCGTGTCGTCATCGACAGGGTGTTCTAAAACATCCCTAGTTGATGATGCAATCTTAGAGGCATCATTCTCTATTTGGTTTTTTTGTTTTGGATCAATTTTGATTCCCACGAGTATTCGGGATATTGTGTCGCCCGTGGTCTACCCGTCTAAGCACAGGAAGGCTATCTTAAAATCGGAGGTCGCCTGGTATCCGAAGTTTGCAAACTAACGACTAAGCACCCTCTTAGCCATGCATCTTCCGGTGGATTAGTGGGTTAAAATCCCACACTACTTGGTACCGAATATTATCAAGTGTCGTATGACGATCTACCACCAGTAGAGTGAAAAAATATAAATCCTTTTAAGATGTTGAAGTTTTGATCTTAATGTCAAGCCCATGACCCAACTTTCCCCACACGCTGGACCGACTTGATCTTTGTACGGGGCATGTTTGGGCACTTGAACTTCCCGGATTTATAGTAATTTTTTTCCTCTTTGATTGCATATTTTCAGTTCTTCCAAGCACCCAGCAATTAACGCCGCGCTACACTACCAATAATACCAATATACCAATTTTATTACCAAATCAACCAAATGCTAGGAGGCATGCATTATTCTAAACAAATATTATTCCTACAGGGATGAGACTTTTAGAAAAAATGTCCGCAGTAGATTTGAAAAAAAAACGCAGTAGATTCAACTGTTTCGCAGTAGAATTTTTTTATTTTCCAAATATAAGTAAGACATAACATACATCCACATAAATAATTTAAAATAAACATTAATTTTTCTTTAAAACATAACAAAAATGCATATACACATGTAGGTAGTCTTAATTTTTTTTCTTATTTCTAATAATTCTTTGTTTTGATCTTACAGCAAAAGTAATCAAATTCATTCCTTAATATATTATACATTTTCATTTCAAAATTATTACAAAATTACAAATTGTTAAAACAAGAAATAAATTGTTGCTTTAGGCTCTCTATCGCATCTAAAAACTCTTGGTTATGGAGGTTTCTGACTTAATTTCAGCTCACACTTGTGTTTTTGACGTTTTTTTGAATGTAGCCTGCAAAATAATAAAACTCATTTTCGCTACCGAAATCAACAGTTTTATAGTCAGATTCGGGTTTGAAAATGTTTTTCACATTGTCCTTCTTGTTGGGTGATTGTAACAGCATTTTAACGTCGGGAAGTTCTAAATTTGCAGTTGGCTCGCAGTTTCCATGGGTTATATCCTCCGTGTACTTTGCTGAAAATGATCTAACTGAATTGAAATGGAGTCAGTTACTGTTATTTCCTCCTCGGTTGCGTATAACCTCGAAGGTATTTTCCAGACAATTTGTTCTTCCTTCCAGGCTAAAAACTTTAAAGTATGTTTTCCATTTGTTCTAACAATATTATAAAAACAGTTAATAATAATAATAATATTTTGTTAGGGTATATTACACTGCGACCTATTGGTCTATTGTGTCCCCTTGCTTGTGCCTCGGAGAGGTTCGTGCCCTCTTTCAGAGCCTCTCTAGATACTTCTTTGTGAAGCATGCCCCTTTGTATAATGTCCCCAAGGGTTTCTTCGAACTTGCCCCTGGCAATCAATACAATGTCATCAGCGTATGCCTGACAGTTGATGACAAGGTTGGTTAATTTTTCCAGCAGTTCGTCTACAACTATTCTCCACATTAAGGGTGATAGTACCCCTCCTTGTGGACATCCTCTTGTTGCGTTTACTCTGATGGTTCCACATGGTGTTTGAGTCTCTGCTGATCTGGTGCTCAGCAGCTCACACATCCAGTTTGATACTGTACTGTTAACTCCTTTCCTATCCAGGGATCGTTTAATCGCCTCATGTGAGGTGTTGTCAAATGCTCCCTCTATGTCTAGGAAAGCGCACAGTACTATTTCTTTTGCTTCCAAGGCACTTTGAATTATCTCCGTCAGATGATATATGGCGGTCTCAGTTGATCTGCCCGCTCTGTATGCATGCTGACGATGATGTAAGGGGGATGTGTTCAGTACATCTTCTCTTAAATAATTGTCCACAACTTTTTCTGTCATCTTCAGAAGAAATGACGTAAGGCTGATGGGCCTGTACGATTTTGGCTGTGTGGGGTCTTTTTTCCCCGCTTTTGGTATAAACACAACCCTTGCTCGTCTCCATTGCATTGGTATGTGGCCCAAGGCAATACTGCTCCTTGTTATTTTAAGCAGGTGTGGTATTAGTACCCCTTGCCCTTCTTGTAGTAGGGCGGGTATAATGCCGTCCACTCCGGTAGATTTAAAAGGCTGAAAGGAATTTTTGGCCCATTTCAGTCGACCCTAAGAACAGATGGTTGATGTTCTTTCCCAGTCATCTCTCCGAGGTCTGATTGAAGTGGTACTGATTCCTAGCTCAGTACTAGGCGAGCTGCCAGGAAAGTGAGTTTCTAGTAGCAATAGTGCCCTTTAATCCTCGTCTTCCGTGAACTCGCCATCTGGTTTCCTCAGAGACATCGGTACTCCTCCTGACTTCGTAAGAGCTTTATGTAGGCTTGCCGCAGTAGGAGTGCTGTTGATTGTCTCACAGAATTTCCTGAAGCTATTTCTTTAAGCTTTTCTTATTTCCTTATTATATGTAGTAAGGGCCATTTGGTAGCTTTGCCAGTCTCCGTTGCGCTTTGCTTTGTTGAATAGCTTCCGCACCTCGGATCTCAGTTTTGACAAGTTATTGCTCCACCATGGCGTCTGTTTCCTGTCCCGTTCTCTACTTAGAGGACAGTTTTCTTCGAACGCAGTGATGATGGCGTTTGTTATGCCTTCCACTGCGCTCTCTAGCTCTAGGGGATGGCCCGGAGCCTTCCTCAAAACAAGGCGCCCCAGATTGCTCTCTAGAGCATTTCTGTAAGTCTCCCAGTTGGTTTTCCTAGGGTTCCATACTGGATTTCTCGTGATACTTGTGCTGTCGAACACTATTATTCGATGGTCAGACAATGACGGCTCACTAGATACTCTCCAGCTGCTAATTAGTTTACTTACGCTTGGGTTACCAAGCGTGAGGTCGAGTACCTCCACCCTGACCCTAGTTACAAAAGTGGGGGTATTTCCCACGTTTATAATATCAAGTGACGAACTCATAATAAATTCTAGTAGGTACTCACCCCTGAAGTTGGTGTCGGTGCTCCTCCATATGATGTTGTGGGCATTTGCATCGCACCGTATGAGGAGCGGCATGCGGAGCTTGTTGCAATGCTCCACCAGTCGCTGCATTTGGGATGATACAACCGGCTCATCCCCTGCACAATACGCCGACGCGATGACAATGGTGCGGTGACATCCTTCAACGTCCAGATGTACCTGTATTGGCACCAGATCTCGTGTCGCGTATTCTGAAAGTAGAATAAATTTATATATATTTTTTAGAATGCAAGCTCTCGGTTTCTCGGCCCGAGTGTCCCATATTACCTTTGCATCCTTGCTTGCCAATCCTCTGACTTGTCCTTTCAGGATCCATGGCTCCTGGATCAGTACTAGCCCTAGGCTTTGGCGGGTAAACATCCTAGATATAGTCGCCGAGTCGACAGTTTAACTTTATCTTTTAAAAAACACGTAACACTCTTATTTATTTGCTCGGGGATAAACAGTGCTTCCAAAACCCATTTTCTTCGTTTCTGATGAACTCATGCGATGAATTTTTCAGAAAATGTCAAAGTTTGACATCCCTCCGACGAATATTTTGTTCGTGATTTTATTATTATTTGTTTTTAAACTTCATTATAAAGGTAATTGAATTTAGCAAATCTGTTAATGTGAAATTGTTTTTCATAATTTTAGAATATGCTTGGCATCAATTTCAATTGGCGGAAGTATATATTTTTCAAATTCAGGATTTTCAATACAAATTTCTTAACTACAACTTACAGCTGTGTTACGGTGCACGTGTGCTGCCAAGTTTTTTTTGATGAATTCTTAAGCGGCGATAGTCGTTTTCTGATCCCTATATCCGCGTGCAAAGAAACACGGCTAGTATTGCGTTTTCTTCAATTGTTTCGCACGACTGACAGTCAATACGCATTTAAAAATACACTTATTGCAAAACCAGTGTGACCAACAACCATAAAAATCAGCAAATAATGATTCAAATCATTTTTATTGTTACTAGGCCGAACACCGGATTGCATTATTTTTAGCGAAATCAAAGCAAAGAAAAACCATTTATTTTCATATTTTCGACTGAAGGGTAAATTGTAGAGGTTCATAATTAGGCGTAATCAGTAAAAAAATAATCAGCAAAATCAGACATAAACCATTTTAAAAAAGCAAAGCAGGTAGTACTATTTTAATGTTTTCTTTTTTTTTATGTGATACCACACAATTTTTCCTGGTTTTAATTTTTGTTTTCCGTCAATTTCCTTTTATGTTGTTTTGAATGAATAACCTTACATTCGTTACCACGTGCAGTGGACGGCTGGAGTTACAGCGCTGTTTCACGGTTCGCCACAACCGATCATCAGACTCCTTCTGTGTTGCTGGTCTGTCTTTTTTCTTCATTTTATCCCGAAAATCCATTTCTTCCACTGGGATTCGAACCTTGACCAGCGTCTTCTCAGGCAAGCACTCATGCACTGTGCCATTGAAGCCACGAGTTCATCCAGTGGATACTGAATAAACCAGATGGTTTATTAAATAAATAAAAATGATAGCTATGCTTGAAACAAAACAAATAATAATTTGATTTTTCATCCAGTTTTTATTTTGATTTTCTTGGACAGACTTGCTCCTGTAAGTATATTATGTTATTCATTCTGGTTGTTTCTTACTATGTTTTCTCTGCACGAAGTGAAAGATACACACAACGAGGATCAAGTAGATACGCCTTTTGATTGATATTTGGTTAGGGTATATTACACTGCGACCTATTGGTCTATTGTGTCCCCTTGCTTGTGCCTCGGAGAGGTGCATGCCCTCGTTCAGAGTCCTCTCTAGATACTTCTTTGTGAAGCGTGTCGAGGTATTGCTCTGATTTATCCTTGGCAGGTCACACTCCTTAGAGCACAGCGTCCAGTCCAGTTTCTTTGATGAATCTGAGAATGAGCTGTGGGTCCATGGTTTGTATGTCCTTGTCTGTTATTTGGTGCCTGCCCAAATGTTTCATCCCTTTGTGGGTCAGTGCCCCACAGGATTCCAGTATATGGTCTGGAGTTTCGGCGGTTTCACTGCAGAATCTGCAGAGCCCGTCCTCCGATATGCCCATTTTCCTCAGGTGCTCCTTGAGTCTGCAGTGCCCCTTGAGGAGGCCTGTTAGGATTCTTAGGTTGTTTTTGTTAAGGCCGATACAAACTTTGAATCTCTTTTGGTTGTAATTTCCTAAGAGTTTCTTTGCTTGCCTCAGACCTTGGAGGTTGAGAAAGGTTTTGGCCCTTGTTTCTTCCTCCAGTCTCCTGAACTCTTCGCGTATAGTGTGTTCTCCTATCCCGCAGAATGGTTCAGGTCCTATGAAGGGTTCCTCTGCCCCTTTTCTTGCCAGAGAGTCCGCTGCCTCATTGCCCGTAATGCCAACATGGCCAGGCACCCAGCAGATGGAGATTCTGTTATTCTTGCCTAGTCTATTCAGTCCTTGTAGGCATTCCCACACGAGTTTTGACTTGATAACGTAGGCGTCAAGAGCCTTTATAGCTGTTTGGCTGTCAGACATTATTGCTATGTTGCAATTTCTATAGTTTTTCTCGAGGTTGATTCGAACGCACCTGTCTATGGCACATATTTCTGCCTGGAAGATGCTGGTACATTTGCCCATGGATTCGTAGTGCTTAGTTCCCGGCACAAACACTCCTGCACCAGTTCCCTCCTCGGTCCTCGAGCCGTCCGTATACCACTTTGTTGTGTGGTTGCTCAGTCCATAAGTTAAGGATTCGTTGCTCCAGTTCTCCTTATTGCGGAGCTTTATCTGGAAATTCTTCTCGAAGTTGAATTTCCTGATGCTGTCGTCCCTAGGTATGCCAAGAAGTGGGAGTTTTTTGAGTAAGTCACCGTGTTCTTTCGAACCGATGCATTTCCCTCTCCCAATTCCCTCCTTTGCCATCCTAAGGATTGTTTTGTCTGCCTCGTTCGTCACCATGATGTGTAGAGGAGTCAGTTCCAACAACACCTCCATGGCTGCGGTTGGGCAGCTACGCATTGCTCCGGTAATGCATAGGCACGCCAGTCTTTGCACTTTGCCGAGTGTCTCTCGCGTTGTGACTAGACTGGTTCGTTTCGCCCATGCTACCGCTCCGTATGTGATCATTGGTCTCACGATTGCAGTGTACATCCATCGCAGGATGCTTGGGCTGCATCCCCATGCCTTCCCCGCTAGGCTCCTACAGCGCGGGTGGCCTTCTTGGATATCTCCTCTGTATGTTTTCGCCAGAGGAGTTTACTATCTAGATGGAGTCCTAGATATTTTACTTCTTTGACTGGTATCAGTGTCGTGCCTGATATGTTTATGTCCTTAAGTCTTTGAAGTTGTCTTTTCCTTGTGAATGGTACTATGGTTGTTTTCGCCGGATTGATGTTAAGTCCGACATTATGGCACCATTCCTTGGCTACTTTAAGCCCCTTTTGTATGATGTCTCCAAGGGTTTCTTCGAACTTGCCCCTGGCAATCAATACAATGTCATCGGCGTACGCCTGACAGTTGATGCCATGGTTGGTTAATTTTGCCAGCAGTTCGTCTACAACTAGGCTCCACATTAAGGGTGATAGTACCCCTCCTTGTGGACATCCTCTTGTTGTGTTTACTCTGATGGTTCCACATGGTGTTTGAGTCTCTGCTGATCTAGTGCTCAGCAGCTCACACATCCATTTGGATACTGTACTGTTAACTCCTTTCCTATCCAGGGATCGTTTGATCGCATCATGTGAGGTGTTGTCAAATGCTCCCTCTATGTCTAGGAAAGCGAACAGTACTATTTCTTTTGCCTCCAGGGCACTTTGAATTATCTCCGTCAGCTGATATAGGGCGGTCTCTGTTGATCTGCCCGCTCTGTATGCATGCTGACGATGATGTAAGGGGGATGTGTTCAGAACATCTTCCCTTAAATAATTGTCTACAGCCTTTTCTGTCATCTTCAGATGAAATGACGTAAGGCTGATGGGTCTGTACGATTTTGGCTGTGTGGGGTCTTTTTTTCCCGCTTTTGGTATAAACACAACCCTTGCTCGTCTCCATTGCATTGGTATGTGGCCCAAGGCAGTACTGCTCCTTGTTATCTTTAGCAGGTGTGGTATTAGTACCCTTTGCCCTTCTTGAAGAAGGGCGGGTATAATGCCGTCCACTCCGGCAGATTTGAAAGGCTGAAAGGAATTTATTGCCCATTTCAGCCGTCCCTCAGAACAGATGGTTGATGTTGTTTCCCAGTCTTCCCTCCGAGGTCTGATTGAAGTGGTATTGATTCCTAGGCGAGCTGCCAGGAAAGTGAGTTTATAGTAGCAATAGTGCCCTTTGATCCTCATCTTCCGTGAACTCGCCATCTGGTTTCCTCAGAGACATCGGCACCCCTCCTGACTTCGCAAGAGCTTTGTGTAGGCTTGCCGCAGTAGGGGTGCTGGTGATTGTCTCACAGAATTTTCTGAAGCTATTTCTTTTAGCTTTTCTTATTTCCTTATTATATGTAGTAAGGGCCATTTGGTAGCTTTGCCATTCTCCGCTGCGCTTTGCTTTATTGAAAAGCTTCCGCACCTCGCATCTTAATTTTGACAAGTTATTGCTCCACCATGGCGTCTGTTTCCTGTCCCGTTCTCTACTTAGAGGACAGTTTTCTTCGAACGCAGTGATGATGGCGTTTGTTATGCCTTCCACTGCGCTCTCTAGCTCTAGGGGGTGTCCCGGAGCCTTCCTCAGACTAAGGCGCCCCAGATTGCTCTCTAGAGCAGTTCTATAATTTTCCAATTGGTTTTCCTTGGGTTTCTTACTGGATTTCTCGTGATACTTGTGCTGTCCAGGTCGAATACTATTATTCGATGGTCAGACAATGACGGCTCACTAGATACTCTCCAGTTACTAATTAATTTACTTACGCTTGGGCTACCAAGCGTGAGGTCTAGTACTTCCTCCCTGACAGTAGTTACAAAAGTGGGTGTATTTTCCACGTTTATAATATCAAGTGACGAACTCATAATAAATTCTAGTAGGTACTCACCCCTGGTGTTGGTGTCGGTGCTCCCCCATATGATGTTGTGGGCATTTGCATCACACTCTATAAGGAGCGACATGCGGAGCTTGTTGCAATGCTCCACCAGTCGCTGCATTTGGGATGATACAACCGGCTCATCCCCTGCACAGTACGCCGATATGATGACAATGGTGCGGTGACATCCTTCAACATCCAGATGTACCTGAATTGGAACCAGATCTCGTGTCGCGTATTCTGAAAGTAGAATAAATTTATATTTATTGTTTATTAGAATGCAAGCTCTCGGTTTCTCGGCCCGAGTGTCCCATATTACCTTTGCATCCTTGCTCGCCAATCCTTTGACTTGTCCTTTCAGGATCCATGGCTCCTGGATCAGTATTAGCCCTAGGCTTTGGCGGGTAAACATCCTAGATATAGTCGCCGAGGCGGTTATAGCATGATGAATGTTCATCTGTGCTAGTTTAATTTTTCTGTTGGCGGGGTTCATCGAGCTATTGCTCGCGCGGGGCAATTGCCCCGTCCTCCTTCAGCAACGAATCTTCCTCCTCCTGGGTGATTTCCTGGAAGAGGTCGATGACCGTGTTGTCCATTTCCCCCTCAGAGATCATGCACTCCGAGACGGAAAGAGACTCCTCGGTCTCCTCTGGAGCCTGCTCCGCCGATTGGACAACGGAAGAAGGTGCTTTAGTCTTCGGAGGAGCTGTATGCTCTACCTCTGACTGCGCGCTCTGCGAGTTCAGATTCGATGCTGGCTGGGCTGTCTGCTCAGAGATCTCGTCCGACCTCTTGAGTCCGCACACCGCAACTCTGCCGAATCGGTAGCTCAGTGATCCTTTTTAGGTTTTTATGGCGTCGAAAGATTCTCGGTCGATGCCAAGAGCCAGTACCTGCCCGGTTCCCCCTTTTCGACAATTGAGAATCCTCCACGCCTGGACGTTAAGTCCCACATTCTGTGCTTCCAGCAGTGCCAAGGAGGTTTTAGCTTCTTGCTCTGCACTGCGTGGAAGGAAGATTGTTATGGAGTAGGACCGTGGTATATCTGTCCCACTGCATGCCATGAGGCGTGTCCCCTTCCATTTCCCCAGCTTTGGGGCTACTGCCTTTAGCCACTCAGCTATCTGCGGAGTCTCGCAGTCAACTAAGAGCATTCCATGTTTGAAATGTATGCCCTGGAATTTGAGCTTATGCTCCCATCCCAAGGCCATTTCCAACACAATGGCGTCTTCAAGTGCCGTGAGGTCTGGGTTTCTGAGGATCTCCTGCGGATATTTTACCGGGAGAACAGCAACCTGCTCAGCAATCGCACCTGTCTCGTGTCTACCGCTAGCCGGGACGGTTTTCACCGCCGTAGCATAGCTTCGACCGACCACGGTGGCGCTCGCTTTTGCAGGCTTTCCCGTGGCCCTCTCGGTGCCTTCATCCACCTTCTGTTTCTTGGCTTTATTTGTTGTGGGGGGGGGGGGGGTGATGTTGTTGTTCGCCCTTTTTCCCGTCGCCACTTCTGTACTTCCAGGCTTGGTCCGATGTTCCTCAGCCCTCCTTTTGGTTTCCTCAGGCCCGAAGCCTTTAGTGAGGTAGCGGAGGTACCATTTAGTGCCAGCACCACTAAGTCCACTTCGTAGTGGGTCATCCCTCGCGCCTGGTTTTCCAGGTGGAGGTAAGGCTGGGTTATTCTTCTTCCTTCCGGTGTTGTTGTCGGGGGGTACAGGGGCTGGTACTTGAGCTATGCTCGTTCCCGCTGCCCTAGTTCCCTCCACCATTACCTCCCCGGACAGGGAGGGGATTAGGATTTGGGTCCTATCCCCACTGCAAGCACCTGTCGGTGCTACCGGGCTTCTTCCCGGGCCTTTTGGCACCCCCGTGGCTTGTCGTGAGGTGACGATGGTTCTTTGACTGGTGCTGGGTTGCAACAGTTTAGAGCCTCCCTCTCGACTCGTTCCGGGTCTATCTTGTGCCAGGCGGTCGTCATGGATGTCCTGCTCCATCCGACCAATGGCTTCGTCTGCGGTCTGTCCCCGAACTCTGTTGAGTTTGTTTTTGTTTTTGTTTTTTTGTCTGTTTTGGTTCATGTCCCACGAGTAGCGCGGGAAAGGCGGTCGACCACGCCAGAGCCCCGCATTAGCGTGGTAAGGCCATGGTTACTCTCTGAGGTGGCCCGGTATCAGAGAGGCTCCGCAGAAATATAGCCGGATACCCCTGACTGCAAACCATCCAATAAGCACGGGTCGCATGACACTCTGGATTAGGGGTGGATGGACGTTAAGTCCTAGTCAGTTCTTGGTTGGCGCTCATCAATCGGCCTGTCTGCCATGGGTGGCCCTTAGACAGCATAGCCCGTTGAATCTTTGCACCGTATGCCTCCGCACCGGTACCATCGAATGCAATGATGGTACACACGTCAAGGTGACTGACCATCGCGAGAGGAGATACGCCTTTAAAAAAGTGTTATGAAAAAACCCACAATCATTCTGTCTGATGAACCATGCCGCATGTAGGGGTACAGGCAAAATATACTGTATACCGTTTTTTTCCACAGTGGTCGTTCGATAAGCATTAAAACCCATCCTTTTGACCTGCTTCCACATATTGTAGTAGTAGGAAATGCATATTGTAGAGAGAGTGTCCCTACTCATTATATGGATACCTATACTCTGCTCACTTGCCATCAAAATATAGCCGAAAACCGTATAAACATTATAATTAATGGGTGGATTTTATCAGGAAGAATGAGACTGACTATATTCAGTGATAGAATTAAAAATATAATTTGTGGATTACATTTACATTACTACATTGCATTATTTTTTTTCTTAACACCAAAAGTGCAGTAGATTTTATTTATAGGCAGTAGATTTATTTTTCGAAAAAAAAGCAGTGGATCTACTGTAAAGTCAGAACCCTGTAACCTGGACCCAGCTCTATCCTCCGACTACATGCAGCCGCACCTTGACTTTGATATACCATTCTCTTGTTTTTTTCCTAGAAGAGAGGAATGGGAATTAAATGAACATTCAGCTGAATCCATCTCCATCTATATGGATGACTCAAAAATGGGCGAATGCGTTGGAGCTGGAATGTTTTCCGAAACATTAAAGCTAAAGAACACATATCGTCTTCCTGATCACGGCAGTGTATTCCAAGCGGAGATATTGGCAGTGGCATACCACGGGATGATATCACAATTCTCGTTGAGAGCCAGGTTTGCAATAAACGCAATCTCCGCTGTCGAAATAAAATCGAAGCTTGTGAAACGGTGAATTCTCCAATAACAGTTCCCACTTGTGAAACATCCAAGAAAATGTGGCAAGAGTATCACCAAGCCAGAGCCCACAAACCACTTCAAAGAAACAGGAAATCTGTTTCGATGTTGTTGGAAATGCTTACTTATTTTACTCAAAAAAAAAAAACACAAAATGAAAATTCATCTTACTGAAGAAGGCTTATGCAGAGGCTGCGGTGATGAAGAACTTCACGAGGATACCATCCACTTTCGGTGTCGCTGCCCAAGTCTCAGCCAATTGAGAAGAAGAACTTTAGGATTTTGTTTTCCACGGAACTTTCCAAAATCCCATCCAACGACCATACCACGTCGAGTTAATCGGTTCTCCTTAGATCACCGTAATTAAACGACGTTGGGCGCGGTTAGTACGTAGATGGGAAACCGTTTGAGAACAACCGCGTGTCGTTGGCCAGTCCCATCTACAGAGTTGAGGTAGATAATACATACGTGGTATAACAATGGACCTAAAATTGGTCTAAGTGTGTCGGCTTCTGCCGACAGCAACGTAAACCTAACCTAACCTAACCTTCCAAAATCCCACTCTCTCTAATCTTTTCAGGTTTTCTGCAAACACCTAATGGCTGGAGACGGCAAATACCACAAACACGTGAACCCTCCTTTGGGCTTCACAATGGGTCAACATTGACCTGCGTGTGATGAGGAAGTACTACTTCTTCATCAACCCGCCAACCTAACCTAACCTAAATAGTATGGGAATGCACAGTTAAGTGACAAAACAATTAACTTGGGAAGTAGATGAAAATTAGTCAACAACAAACTATTAGATGATGCAGAGAGGAACAAAACAGTCAAACTTTCTATTTCTCTTTTTGAAATTGTAACAAACTCATCACCCTCTTGACGATCATTATACGCCTCATGAGTCACGACCTTATCCTGATTTTTTAGGCACCCTCTAGCACTCATAACAATCAGCCACCGGATATTGAATAATAATTTCCCGTTGCCGCTGTTATCTTTTATGATTCTTCTTTTAAAGATTTTACAAAATTTATCGATACCAAGTGCTATTATGTGACAGCTCCCGACCAATAATCACATTTCATTCACAACTTATACCCTTGTTTTCATTCTCCTCAAGTGATTACCGGCAAGCATCCCAGGAATCAAAAAAAAAAAAACAAGGCATTCCATACCAATGTCCTCGATGTGTAATAAAGTGTTTTGCATATCGTAAAGAGACCAAGAGAATGCACCCTCCTCACTCATCCACGTTGTCTATTGATTAAGTTACAAAGCCATGAAATTATCATTTTAAATTCTGGAGAACATTTTTTTTTGTTTCGTTCCAGTGTGCCAAGCATCCCACCATATTTGGAATGCGGGGTAAAGTCTTCTTCTAGGAGTTCTATAATACAAGCTCCCATGGGCACCATAAACCTCGGCAGCTACACTCTGTAGAGATGCTATACCACTCGGTTAACGAGCAACCGGCGCGTATGTGCATAGGCGTCAACATTATCATCATCAGGAGCAGCGCATCTACAAAAACTCATTGGAATAGGATGTCAAAGTCATAAAGGTCTCGTAACGGTGGTTGATCTCCAAAATAGAACAGAATCCGTATAGTTTCTGGTTATGGGGGTCGGCATGAGATAATTTGAATTTCTCAATTTTCCGCACGCACTTTAGTTGCTGCGAGGACATTTGATTCTGTGTCTACGCAGTGTTTGCGGCAGCCTAGGTTAGGACTAGAAAAGATATCGCTGGTCAATGTGCAGGACACTTTATCATATTCTGTGGTTGACGCAAGGGCCACCGAGTCCCATGTAATTGTCTACACTTTGCAATCGCGTGCTAATCGCTTTTGGTTGCTTGTTCTACTCCTCGTATGAATTAACGGGTTATTAGCGTAGAAAACTCCGTAGAGTTTTTCTCCGAATTTTCCGACTTCAGTGCCGTTGACTAGGTATAATTAGAGGAACATTTTCAATTTTCCCACTGCGTAATGTTGCAGTCAAATTTCGCATTGCAAACTGTATACATACATGCTCGTGTTGCATAAAGTGCGGATGTGCGTCCTGTGGGATTAGTGTTTTATTTCGTTCATTGATGCCACCTTAGTTTGGATGGTTTCCCTCTTCTTGCAATCGACGGAAATTACTTTACTACTCTTTGGAGTATTGAGCAATTGCAAGATATTTAGTGGATCCATTTACGTTGTTACGCTTTTAGTTCACGGATTCAGAAAAAATATACGCTAGTGAGGGGGCATATATGCATACATAATATAATTATTATAATATTTTTCCAACACTGGTTACTACGGCCATTAAGCTAGTCTTTGGTAAAATAAATTAGTTTTTTGATCCTACATATGTACGTATATGCTTTTTATGAAATGTATGTTATCTTATACCTGTGCCCATGTTCTGTAATTATCGCATCCCTATAATTTATCGCGAAACGTCCAAAACTGAAACAAAACTCATTTTATCGCAATCATGAGGTTCTGTAACTTTGACAGGCGATAATTTTATCGCATGGAACAAATCGGAATAAAACAACTGGAAAAAGCGATAAATCGGTGTTCTGTATCATCGAAGTGCGTTAAATTTTTCATTTCAAACGTCGAATTTCATCGCCTTATAACGAGCACGCGGAAAGAAAGGATGGCTGAACAAAAAAGGGTAAATAAAAGAATTTATATTTGTAAACGCGTTTAATAATGCATTGTGACCACAATTATTATTTTAATCAATACTTTTCTAGGTACTTACCCGGGCTGCACAACACGAAGTCGTTGGATTTACCAGCAGATGATAATGAAGTTGCTGCATTTTCCTTCAGACTCTTGGACAACAAAAATAATTATATATTACCTAATAATAAAACAATTCTTTATAATTAACCAAATCTGCCATGAAATTACAGTTCAACCATACAAAAAAGGTTCGTCTTTTACTTCTTGTTTCAGTTAGTGGCGTATAGAATCACAGAGCCTTGTTTTGTCACATTTTTAAGAATTTGATGCAAAATTCCTTTTGAGCCGGTCTCGAATCACCATGGTAGACTGAATTCTGCTCATGATAAATATTATCATCTTCTTCTTCACTCTCCGGGTCTTCTGGAACATCGTCAAGGAGTCTGTGTTTTACACGAAAATTGTGAAGAACACAGCACGCATTTATTATGCTTCCTGAAGCTTGAGGGGAGTAAGAAAGCCCTAGTTTTAGACAACGAAAAACTGCTTTGAGGACTCCGTTGAGCCTGACGCAGTGGGTATCCAGAGTCTCCTTTAAGAAAAACAAAAAAAAATCAAGAATTCCATAAATAGATCAATAAAATAAAATTATACATACCTAATAGCCAAGAGCTATATTGTCCAGGCTCGCTACCTTCATAGCTCCGTTCTAACAGTGCTTTGGTTTGGGAACATTCCCATACGTATGCATCATGATTCGCGCCTCCAAACCTGGCATATACGCCAAATATTCGAAGGTCGAAATCACTTACTTAGAAGTTTAATTTTATAAATTGGTTATTTAAAAAAATAATGTATAATCCCACCAATTGAACATTTTTGGAATAGTATCCCTTTCTGTTGAGATAGCAAGCCTCAACTTCAATTTCAACTCCAATCACTCCAGGAAACCCTGTTGCTTCAAAAAAGCTAGTTTTAATGAAAAAATATAAGAATTTTTGTATTGAAAAAAGAAAAATAAAGACAAATATACCTTTGTAGCAGGATACTCCTCCTCTGTTGGAAATTTTATCCATTTCCCTGCCAACTTGTTCTGTAGTACCAAAGAGACTTCAGCTACAACTCTCTTTTTTTTCTTTTTTTTAAATACACTATCAGCTCTGTGTCGTGGAGTGCTTAAAGCAAGCAACTATCACGAGCAGAAAAGGGGAAAAAGTCCCATCGTATTTCAAGCAGAGCTCCACGCCATTCAAGAATGCGACAGCCATATTATTTTATCTGGCATAAAAGGTGCAACCATCCATATTTTCACGGATAGTCAAGCAGCTATAAACGCCCTTAGCTCGTATACCATTGACTCCAAATCAGTCATGTACTGCTTCAATACCCTACCCTTAATGAACGGCAATATGGTTTTTGCAGCAACAGGTCCACGGGTGATTTGAGGACATATCTAACCGAAAAGTGAAACCAATCACTTCACCAGGGTGGTGAAAGTTAGAAAGTTGCTCTTGATATTTCAAAGGCATTGGACATAGTTTGGCAACAAGCTATCTTATCGAAAACAAGTGCATTTGGAACCGATAATACTCTTCTTTAATGGATAAGAATCTTAATTTAAGTTGTTTTGGACGATTACAAGCCGGCAACTCATCAAATAAATACTGATGTTCCCCAAGCCACCGTTTCGTGTTCGATCCTCATCCTCATTTTTCTAAATGATCTCCTATCTGTAACTTCTAATCCAATTCATTCCTTCGACGGTGACAGTAATAATAGCTTTTCATATTCATTTCCTGATTCATCCCCCTCTTCTTCGGGTGTGGAACTGGAATGGCAGCGTATGTTATGTTCATTAAATTCCGATCTTGACAGCATAGTTCAATGGGGTGCAACCAATAGGGTGGAATTCAATGCTTCCAAAATATAGTGCTGTCTTCTGCCATTAAAGCGAAACCTTAACAGTCTGCCATTATCCACGAATGGCACTTGCATCGCTGAAACCGAAACACCTTCCATTCTCGGTAAGTGCGTTACTGAAAACCTTCGTTGGAATGACCACATATAACACTTGAGTATAACACTTGTATCTGGGCTGGTGCTCCAATCACATAATTGGAGCTGCTTGAAAGAATACAAAAACGTGCCAGACTAGGATTTGTCGTAATGTCTCCAGTCTATCATTGCTTTATCGTTATTTTCACCAAAAGTGCTAATGAAATAGCCTGCTGCATTCCACTCTTTGAACATTTCAACCGCAATACCCGCCATGCCAAGAATGCGCATCAGTTCACTCTTAAGCTTACTTTCAGACGTCCAATGAAATAAAAAGAATCGTTCCTTAGCCATACAACACGAATGTGGAAAGCTCTATGACGCTCTGTTTTTCCTACACATTATGATTGACAAACATTCAAAACCAACGTGCATCGGTTTCTCGTCCTTGCTTCTTTTTTTTCTTTAATGCCTGTGCTGTGTAACGATGTACATAATAAGGGTGCTCAAAATCCCTGTAACACGCGCAAATTATAAACAAAAGCTTACAGAAGTCGTTCAATGGGGCTGTGTTCACTGTTCAGTGTCAAATTAATATTGTATTTGGTTTGGTTTAGACATGGTTTTTTTCACGTCTGTTTTGTTTATATTATTTCAATTCATACTTTGGCCAAACCAAAATTCTGCTTAATTTGCCTGCTAAAACATGATCATGCCAAAAAAAAATGCTAGCATGATTTGAAAAAAAAATGGCTGTAAATAAAATATCGCTGCTTAATTTAGCGGGAAACATCCTTAATTGATCACACTAATTGCAGCTACAGAAGTAATGCTTAAGAGTGGCTCATCTCAGTTGGTATAGTACTCTTATTTTTCAGCCAAAGCTACTGCAAAGGGAAGAAGGATTTTACTCGTGCTGCCGCCTTCGGATAATTGAGCGCAGTATATTTGAAAAAAGCGGCCAAGTGCGAGTTAGACTCGCTCATGAAGGGTTCCGCGCGAATTATAATTATTATTTACTTAGGCACCTATTACAGATTTATTATTAGAAAATAATGGTTCACGGTTTACGCATAAGGTTTATGTTTATGAAATTAAATGTTTTTTTTTTATACAAGATGGCGCAAAAATAACCTTCCGATGTTTTTTGGCTGTAATTTAAAAAAAAATTAAAAACTTTGATTCTTCTTGTGGATTATTTTTATTTGGTCTTTTAATTTTTTTTACATTAAGTCGAGAATATGATGTCATGTAAATGGCCGCTGCCACAGTTGATTGTCATTTGAGCCCTCTTTATGGCATTTTCCATCACTTTGGCCAAAACTTCCGGCGATAGGTCCTCACATTGTTGACGGATATTGTCTTTAAGAGCTGCAAGAGTCTGAGGCTTGTTGACATAAACCCGCGACTTCAAAAAGCCCCACAAAAAGAAGTCTGGAGCGGTCAAATTAGAAGATCTTGCTGGCCAGTGCAAATCGCCAAAACGGGAGATTAGGCGCCCGGGAAATGCATCCTTCAGCATATCGGTTGTGGCACGTGCAGTGTGTGCCGTTGCACCGTCCTGTTGGAACCACATGTTTTCCAATCCCAATTCATTAAGTTGCGGCAAAAAGAACTCGTTGATCATTGCTCTGTAGCGCTCACCATTCACAGTAACCGTTTGGCACGTGACGTCTTCGAAGAAAAAAGGTCCGATGACTCCTCCAGCGAAAACAGCACACCATACAGTGACTTTGAGCGGGTGTAATGGCTCTTCGTGGGTTACACGCGGATTTTCAGTGCCCCAGAAGCGTAAATTTTGCTTATTTACGTAACCGCTAAGTTGGAAATGGGCCTCATCACTCATGATTATTTTTGATGAAAAATCATCTTCCTCTTGGTGGTGATTAAGGATGGCTTGAGCGTATGTTAGACGCGATTGGCGGTCAGCAGCTAACACCGTCTGGACTTTGTATGGAAACATCTTCAAATCTTGTACCAAAATTCGCTGTAAAGACCGTCGACTGATACCCATTTGCGTGGCACGTCGTCTGGTCGATGTCGACGGCGCTTCCATGACATCTTCGGCTACAGCAGCAATATTCTCTGCAGAACGGCTACTCCGGGGTCTGCCACGCCTGGCAGCAGGCGTTGGACGGGTAGGAAATCTGCGACGAAATTCACGTTGTGCCAAAGTCACCGACCGATTATTGCTCAAATAAATAGCCACCAATATTCCGCGTTCTGGAGCAGTGTAGCGTAACATTGTTTATTAACGTGTATTTCGCATGTGTTTACTACACAAATGTCAAAACAGAACTGACATTAGGGGCCAATCGCAAAATTTATAGCATTTTCTGATAGGAGGATTACTTTTGCGCCACCTTGTATTTGAGTTGATTTAATGAAAGGTAAATTGCGGTTTACGATTTATGAGGTATTAAAAAAAAACTACTTGCTGGATCTGGTTCAAACCAATTTTTGTTGGAAGTTTGCATGGTAATGTACATCATATATATTTTTTAGTTTTATCATTCCCTTATTTTAGAAGTTAGAGGGGGGGGGGGCAACATTTTACAACTTCGGAAATGTCTCTCGCGCATACTATTCAGTTTAGAAAAAAATGATATTAGAAACCTCGATATCATTTTTGAAGACCTATCCATAGATACCCCACACTTATGAGTTTGATGAAAAAAAAAATTTTGAGTTTCAGTTCTAAGTATGGGGAACCCCCAAAATTTATTGTTTTTTTCTATTTTTATGTGAACATCTTAATGCGGTTCACAGAATACATCTACTTACCAAGTTTCAAAAGTATATCTCTTATAGTTTCGGAGAAAAGTGGCTCTGACATTCCCGGACAGACAGACAGACAGACAGACAGACAGACAGACATGACGAATCTATAAGGGTTCCGTTTTTCGCCATTCGGCTACGGAACCCTAAAAACGCAGTATATTGCAATAAAGCGCAGTGGATCTTGGAATATGCTATAAAAAAAATTCAATAGATTGTTAAGAGATTTCATTAACGTTAATTTAGACAAAAAACAAATCATACAAAAACAGCTTCTGGAGAATTAAAAAAAACCTGGTGTATGCGTTTAAAGCAAACTTTGGGAAACAGATTCGTCAAGTCGTGATAAAATAAGCTATCTTCTAATTCTAATGCAGTAGGAGTAGGGTGAGCAATTGCATCAATTCGACATCAGTGATATGTGGTTCCAACAAGACGGTGCCACAAGCCACACAGCGGTTGCAACAATCGAGTTATTGAAGTCTCTGTTCGATGAACGTGTTATCTCGAGAAACGGACCCGTCTATTGGCCAAGACTTATTTTTATGGGGCTACATTAAATCATTTGCCTATGCCAACAAGCCGTCGACGTAAGAGGAGCTCAGAGCCAATATTGAACGAGGAAATTTGTTTCCTTCAAGAGCAATAGTGTTTTTTTTTTCGTTCATCTGGGGAAATTAAAAAAAAACTTATCTGGTATCACTGGATTTTATAGTAAGAGTGTCCAATTTCAAATATACAATATAAGCGGCGGCCGATGGTTTTTACGGGAATCGCTCACTTCAATATGCACAGGTTCCTTAAAAAACAGGAAAGTGATGTTTTCGAATTTAAAATTATTGCGGACCTCACCTATTTGCAGCTGTCGTTGCGAAAACGTAATGTCTTACGTTTTGACATATGGAGTAACTTTTGAGAAATGGCATACAAATTATAATTTTCACTTCATTGAATCACTAGTGGTTCCGTCTGTGGGGGTCGCAGGTCTACCTCCCGATTCCGAATCACTTCATTACTGAGGCTGGTGTTGCTGCATGTGAGTGATCTAGCAGTTTTTGGCCCTGCCTCCTTTTTACGACGAGTACTAAGTGTTTCATAATATACCAACTTAAATTATTTCATGAATTTAAATTCCTTATTAAGCTTTACATGTGTAGGGGTATTTTATTCACAAAACTAACTGAGGGGGGGGGGGGGGGTTATGTTTTTTCCATACACCAATCAGTGTGTACCTTTCTTAATGGTAGCTAGATGTAATAAATACAATTAATACAGCCCATTTTAGCCGAAAATCGACCGAACACGATTTTTAATTGGGATTATGGTACTATATAAAGGGTTTTTCAACAGGGACGCTACAAAAGTAGAGCGACAGGGACAGCAAACGACCCCGAATTTCTTGCCGACCTTTTGACATTTCTCTTTAGTAAGGTTTGCCATTTCGTGATGGACAGATATACGAGCCAACAACGAGTCGAAATTATTAAAATTTACTACCGAAATTAGGAGTCAGTGGCCTCAACGTTAAGAGCGATTTTCATCGAAAAATCATCTTCAGCGATGAGGCTCATTTCTGGCTGAATGGCTTCGTCAATAAATACAATATGCGGTATTGGTCAGGCAACAATCCACACGTACTCCATGAGTCATCATTGCATCCCGACAAAATTACGGTTTGGTGTGTTTTAAGGGCCGGCGGCGTTATTGGGCCGTACTTCTTCCGTGATGATCAAGACCGGCACGTTACTGTGAATGGGAATCGCTACCGTTCAATGATAACCGAATATTTTTGGCCCCAATTGGATGATATGGACTTGGAGGACATGTGGTTCCAACAGGACGGCACCACAAGCTACACAGCGAATACCACTATAAATTTATTAGAAACCAAGTTTGGAAACCGTGTTATCTCACGAAATGGTCCAGTCGCTTGGCCGCCTCGGTCGTGCGATTTGACGCCGTTAGACTATTTCCTGTGAGGCTACGTCAAGTCTATGGTCTATGCCAACAACTCAGCGACGATTGATGAACTTCGTACGAATATCGAACGTGAAATTGCAGCAGTATCGGGCGATTTATGCTTGAAAACCGTCGAAAATTGGGTTCAGCGTCTGGATTTCTGCAAGCGTGCCCGTGGTGGCCATGCAAAAGAAATCGAGTTCCATACATAATGGCATCGAACGTACTTTCAAAGGAATAAAGAATTTCATTGATATCAAAAAAAACCGTTTTTGTTTTATTTAAAAAAAACTTTTGTAGCGCTCTTATTGAAACACCATTTATAAGGCACTTTATGGATTGGTGCAAAAAAAAAATTGATATAACAATTAAACATGACATTACGATGATAGGGAAGTAGAAAAAAATGTGTTGGAAAATTCTGTTCGTCCGTCTGCCTGTTTGCAGATCTGCAGCCTAAGCGGATGGGCCGATTCGCAAACTTGGTTCATAGTGTTTATTTAGTAATCTCACACTAGGCGGTGTTGAAATTCGAATTTTAGCTCTAAAACAATGGTATATGTCATATAACGGTTTGTTAAAACTTAATTTTTCTAAAAACGGCCTTAACGATTAAGATAAAGCAGTCTATCTTTTGGTAAGAATAGATTTTGCGATATTTATCTTTAAACGGTACCTCCTATAGAACCGATTTTAAACATCAGATTGTTTCGCTAACAACAAGACATTTAAATTTAAAATTTAGGAAGGTTTTTATGATCAAATTCATACATAACTTTTTTGTTTTTTTGAATATGCTGGAAACGGGTATATTGAATTTTTACTTTATATTTTTTCCAGATGAAAACTACAGATTTTCTTGTATTGATATATGTGCTCAAAAAATTGCAAAATATTTTTCAAAAATTAAAAAAAAAGGTCTAAAAAAACTGCTTTAACGATTTCAATAATTTTTTTCCTTGGTAGATTATTGCTAATAAAATACTATTGCATACTTAGTTTTTCCAATAAAACTCTCAAACAAATTTGAAAAACTAAAAGACTTTTCCAATATTTTTTTAAATAATTTTAAGTTCTTATTTATTAGGTACATATTATCATTCTTTAAGATTTTATTAATACAATAAGTATTACATAACATGTAAGTAGGAATCATATATATTTATAAATATAAATATATCTTAAACGTCCTCAGTGTCAATATCAATTTGTCGATGAATTGACATTATGGCCAATCCCGTTAATCTTTCTTCACCGGTAGAATTTCTTAGAAAAGTTTCATTGTCGAAAATGTTCTTTCTGGTGTACAAGTTGAAACCGGTAGTGTCGCCAAAATTTTAAGAAGCTTGTGGATGTCAGGGAACAGATCCTTATTGCATTCCTCAAGAGCTGTTATTGCACTCTTTGAACGCTCACAATGTCTTTTTGTGTATGGCATTTTGTCTTCCATAGCGTAAATTCAGCTTTTAAAGTATCCCAATCCACAAAACATTTATAAAATTTGCAGTTTTCTTCGTTATAATTTTGTTCGTTTTTGCCAATGATCGATGGAATCAAAGTGCACAAAGAGGAAAGTATGGACTTATGGTTTTCAAATCTCATTTTAAGCTGACTTAAAAAGTCACCTAAAAGAGGAATCATTATACCTATCCTAAAATAGGTTTCAGGATCTGTTGTGCTCATATTTTGTCTGTGCTGCTGCCTTGACACAATTCGTGAAATTTCAAGTTTTTCATCCGCAACATTTACTAAGTTTTATGCAGTCTCAAAAATTGTTTTGAATTCCGGAATGATATTCCTTGGAATGTGTTTGTTATTAATTCCACAGGTTCCAATCCAGACACTAAGTCGCATGAAGGGGATTGTAAGATCTTACAAAGTGGCAATGTATATGTAAACAAAACACTCATACAATACAAACTTACTGCAAAATCACTAGCTGAAATAGATCTTAAAAAGCAATTCGCCTTCGATGACGTATCAGAGTCCTTATCACTACACAACTCTTCCAAAGCTTCAATTATCGCATCAAAAATTTCCTTAAACCTCATCAACCCATTATGGTTTTGCACCCAGCGTGTTTCACACATTGCTGTTAAATTTTTCCATTTATTTTGGGGATAATTTTGTTTAATCAGTTCCTGCAACAAATGTGTTCGCTTTGCCGATAATTTAAAAAAAAATTCCAATGGATTTTTTGGTACCAATAGTGTTGCGAATAGGCTGAATTTGACAAGAATGCCCTAACGCCATGCTTAGAGAGTGTGCGCTATAATGCACGTATAAGGCTTCTGGCTGAGATTCGCGTACTACAGGTTGAACTCCGTTTAAATTGCCTTTCATAGCTTAAAACTAAAATCAGAAAAGTATGATTTACAGATGTATTTAAAAAAAAAATCGGGGGGGGGGGGTCAAACCCCTGTGACCCCCCCCCCCCCCCCCCTTGGCTACGGCCTTGAGAGGAGGAGGTGTTTGTATGTACGTTAGGAATTGTCTGTCAACAAAAATTAAATATTCTTCCACTTTGTCAGATGTTGAGTTTCTTGTGTTGAGGTCAAAAGTGAATGTGAAAAATGCTTATTTGTGACAGTTTACTGCCCCCCTGTAAATTTAGGGAAGAGAATCTAAAGGAGTTTGAAGATACCTTAACTAGGTTTAGTCCAAATTATAAGAACATTTTGATTGGTGGAGACCTTAATGTGAACTAGCTACTACTCAATTGTTTAAGTATTTCTGTGATAAAATAGGATTAAGTGTTGTGAATACACGATTGCCAACCTGCTTTCAGTCATTGATTGATATGTTTCTCACGGGTTCAAAGAAAGCTACGAATAATTGGAAGCGACCAAGTTCGGCTTACGTCCGACTTCACCCATGACCTCCTATTTTGTTCGTTCAAGTTTAATATGAGTAGTTCTAATAATGTTAAGACAATTTCTTACAAGTCTTTTCATAATATAGACATCTCACATCTCCATCAAAATATTGGCAACTTTGGCCTGAACAATATTTACAACTTATATGACATTAACTCAAAAGTTTCCCTGCTTACTCCGACAGTATCCGAGCTCTATGAAAGCTATGTTCCTACTATAACAAAAGCCATTAAGCCACAGGGTTGTCCATGGTTTAATCATCGACTTAAACTGTTGATCCAGGAAATAGGAGGCAATATATCTTCGCTCGAAATAGAGTCACTGCTAAGCTTTCCTATTTTCTGCAAAGTCTTGATCCCAAGTTAAGCTCTAGAGTCCTGTGGAAAAACCTGAAGGATTCAGGTGTGGTTGATAATGAACTACCAGGGTGTGCATTAAGTCCGACTGAAATAGGCTCGGTTCTCATTCCTACTTCAACTAATGCATGCTATTTTGACTTCACTGACTCAGGTTCAAGTGAGTGCTTTGCTTTTAGATGCATAAGTAATCTGGATGCTGTAATAGCAATTCGTTTAGTTAAATACAATGCATCTGGCCTTGATAATATCTCGCCAAAATGTATTAAAACTATCCTCCTTTTTCTTCTTCCCTATATAGTTCATGTTTTCAATTACTGTATATAGCTGTCAGTTTCCAGAGCAGTGGAAGTGCTCCAAAATCATTCTCATTCCAAAAAAATTAAACCCCACTAACCCCACTGAGTTTAGACCCATAAGTGTACTTCCCTTTCTTTCAAAAGCTTTTGAAAAGATTTTGTCGCAGCAAATTCAAGACGATTTGGATAGGCGGAATAAAATCTGCAAGTTCTAATCCGGTTTTCGAAGGAAGCACAGCTGTGAATCAGCCGTAATTAAGGTCACAACCGGTTTAAGGACAGCATTGGCTCATAATTCGTTCTATGATGGGGGCTAAACAATAAATCAACGCTACGTAAATTATATGCACCACCATGAAAATTAAAGCCAATAGACGAAAGCAAGTCAGGTGCATCTATTTGACAGGATATAAGCTGCTGTAAAAAAATTATATCGCTATTAAGCCTTCGTTGAGAAAGGGGTAACATTTGAAGAAGCTTGATACGTTGAATGTAAGAAAGGAAAGTTTATGTTGAATGGGCTCTATTCGATTTGAATGAATGTTGTGGAACGGTGTCCAAACTTGTGAGGCATACTCTAGAATCGGACGGACAAAACAATTGTACAATGTCATAGAAATGTATGGGTCATTAAATTCTTTCGCTCACCTTTTTACGAAGCCCAGCATAGAATTAGATTTATTAACAATAGAATTGATATGCTTAGCAAAAACCAGTTTGGTATCGAAATAAATCTCAAGATCCTTAAAATTATCAACATTACAAAGAATATGTTGAGACAAAGAATATTGAAAGGTGGAAGGGATATTCTTTCTAGAGAATGTCATATGTTGGCGTTTAGTAGGGTTCACGGATAAACCGTGGCAACACCAATTGGCGAAGCTATTAATGTCAGATTGAAGAAAAATTCTGTCTTGCTAAGTAGTGATAGATTTATATATTTTCATATCATCAGCGTAGATCAGGATATTACTGTGATTTATATATGCTTTAACATCATTAATGGCTAGTATAAATAGAATTGGTCCGAGGTGACTTCCTTGGGGAACTTAAGACTGGGATGTGAAAGATACAGGTAGCGATCCTCTAAATTTGACTTGATAAACCTTTGATCTAAGGTATGAATTAACCTATTTTATGAAACATGGTGGGAAACCAAGAGCCCTGAGCTTAAATTCGATTATTTTATATTTCTTGGGGACCGTTTGAGAACAACCGAGCGTCTTTGGCCAGTCCCATCTACAGAGTTGAGGTAGATTTTTTTTTTTTTTTTGTCGGGGTGTGTGAGACTTTCTGCACTGGAGCAGTCAGACTCAATACTGGTCCATTGTACTGCCAGACAGACACCACACACACCACTGTGGGAATTTACTCGTTTTTCTAAGAAAAACGAGAAGGCGCTTCAATGATAAGGAGCTTAGGTTTACAGCACTCACCATATCCGCACCAAATACCTGCCACCTGATACGAGCAAAAGCAGGACAATCACAGAGGAAATGTTCCGCAGTGTCGTCGCTTTCTCCACAGGCTTCGCAGTTGGTGGTGTCGCTTAGGCCTAGCACCTTAAGGTGTTTGGCAAAAGCGTAGTGTCCCGTAAGAACGCCAGTAGTCTGTCTGCAGTCTTTTCTGTTGAGAGACAACAAGAATGCCGCGGATTTCCCACAGACGTCGGGGAGCATTTGCTTAGTCTGTCTGCACCCTGGAGAGTCATGCCAACGGCGATTGTGTTCATAGGAAACCCAACCGTCAATGGAAGCCCTGACCGAGGACGCAGGCAGACAGATCGCTGGTTCAGGTCCTGAGAGGTCCCCCTCTGAGCCTTGTCTAGCAAGTTCATTGGAGATCTCATTTCCCGTGATCCCGTTATGACCCGGGACCCAGACAAGTTTAAGTGAATTCAGCCTTCCGACCGAATTCAGAGATATCTTGCATTCACGTACTATTTTGGAGGTAGTTAAGGGTTTGAGTAAGGCCTTAAGCGCAGCCTGACTGTCGCTACAGACGCAGATACTTCGCCCCCTCCACCTGTTCCTCGTAACATAGTCCATGGCCATTAGGATGGCATAAGTCTCTGTTTGGAAGACTGACGCATATTTGCCTAACGGAAAGAAAAGTCTAACGTTATCGCTCTCCACGAAGACACCAGCACCAGATCCTTGATCGGTTTTGGAGCCATTCGTGAAGATTCGACTGCATTCCCTTCCAGGTTCAGAATCCGGCCAAAGCCAGTCCTGAACGCGAGGAAAGTCGACCTCGTAGTTGCGCTTTAGCCGAAGTTCCGGTGTCATCGCATCAGACGGCATATCCATAAGACAGGAGTTGAAGGACAACCGTTGCGCAAGTTCATCAAAACTCCAGTGCGACTTATACCAAAAGCCACCTCTTCTAAGACGTGAGATAACCTTGATTGTACAGCCCATGATGTAAACATCAAGGGGCGGAAGGTTCAATAGTGCATCTAGGCCGGAGCCAAGCGTGCTGGGGAAGGCCCCCGTGCACCCGAGACATACCTGCCTTTGGAGTTTGGCAAAAGCAGCAGTGACGTATTTACGTGAAAGCTTATTCCACCAAACAACCGATGCGTATGCTATAAATGGTCTTATCATAGCCGTACAATTCCATAGGACTCTTTTCGGTGATAAGCCCCATGTCTTGCCGAAAATGCCTTTGCACTGCCAGAAAACAGACAGCGCCTTGGCAGTCTTCTGGTCAACATGTTTGGACCAACGAAGTTTGCTATCCAGGATGACTCCCAGATACTTTGCTTCATTGGAGAGTTGGATTGTGACGCCTTTTAGCAATGGCTGAGTCAACCCGACCAGCTTCCTCCTTCTCGTAAAGAGAACAACCTCAGTTTTAAGAGGATTGACCGAGAGCCCATTCCTAGTGCACCATTCGTCGATCACGTCAAGGGCCGCCTGCGCCTTGGCGCATACAGTCGCTAGGCATGATCCAACAGAAAGCACGGCAACATCATCCGCGTACGCCTGAGCGTAAATATTAGAACTGTTGAGTGCGTTCAACAGAGAGTCGGCCAGCATACACCACAGCAGTGGAGACATGACGCCGCCTTGCGGGCAGCCTCTGTTTACCCCCGCCATAACATAGCGGCCACAATCCGCATCCGCAACCAACGTTCTATTCATTAGCATTGCTTTAATCCACAACACCAATGGTTCGTCTACTTCGTGTTGTCTGGCGGAGCTGCACAAGCTATCAAAAGTCGCATTGTCAAAAGCACCCTCAATATCGATGAAAATGCCCATCGCGTATTCTTTTCTGTCAAGCGCGCCCTCAATTTTACCAACTAGATTTTGGAGCGCAGTCTCGCAGGATTTTCCGCGTTGATAGGCATGTTGCATCATGAGTGGGTGCAATCGCAAAGCACCTTTGCGCACGTGAAGCTCGACCAGCCTTTCCAAGCTTTTCAGCACGAAGGAAGTCAGACTGATTGGTCTGAAGCTCTTGCCGAGCGAGTAGTCACTTCTGCCAATTTTTGGTATAAATGCCACTCTAACTGTACGCCAGGGTGTTGGCATGTATGCCAGTGCTAGGACAGCGGTGAAGATTTTCTTCATAGTCGGTAGCAACTGGTTTGTACACTGTTGCAGCATGGCTGGGTATATTCCGTCCGTACCAGGCGACTTGAAGCCGTCAAAAGACACAAAGGCGTATTTAATGGCCTCGTCCGTCACCACGGCCTTCGCAATATACCAGCTACGCCGAGTTGTTTGTCTTGGCTCACTCATAGTGTTGGTAATCGGGGCTGGTTGTGAACCAGTTGTAATCTGGTTACCCGGAAAGTGAGACTACAGTAGATAACTAATAGTTTCCGCTTTCGTTTCAGTGAAGGTGCCATCAAGTTTTCTAAGTGAGTCTAGTTTGGCTGGTTTGCCCTTTTTCAGAATTTTAACCAACCTACTAGTTTCACCCAGTGTTTCAATCTTTTCGCAGAAATTCCTATAAGAAGCACTTTTCGATACCCGAATTAGCCTCTTATATTCCTTCTGCTTCGATCGGTATAGATTCCAGTCTGTCTCCAAATCAGTCTTGAGTGACCTATTAAGAAGCTTTCTAGCTTCCCTTCGGATCCTTTGCAGTTCCGAGCTCCACCAGGGAACCGGCGTGCCAGGGGGTTTACTTACTGGGCACGTCAGTTCGAAACAGCTAGTAATGGCACTATTCAGGTGTTGAACAGCATCCTCTACCTTTTGTCTCGTCCTGAGTTTGGTTGGAGTTTTGAGAGTTTTTCCCATTTCCTCCCTGAAGCGTATCCAGTTGGTTTTTCTTGGATTCCTCCTCTCCTGCAAAGTTATGGCTTCGCATCCGATTTGGAATTCGATATATCTATGGTCTGAGAGGGACTCCTCCGAAGATACCCTCCAGTTAGTAACCGCCTTAAAGTATCTATTTGATAAAGTTAGGTCGATCACTTCCTGTCTTCTTGAAGTCACAAAAGTTGGTTGCGAGCCAACATTGTTGATAGTAAGATCAGATGATAGAATGAAATCCAGGAGATGGTTTCCTCGCATGTTGCATTTGCTGCTGCCCCAAACAGTGTTTTGAGCATTGGCATCACAGAATATAACTAGGCCCATCTTCCTGGTGTCGCAATAGTCAATGAGTTCAGCAATTGCCCTCGGTGGTGGAGGCACTACCGAATCATAGGGGAGATAAGCTGACGCCACGACGAAGGTCTTCCAATTTCCATTCGTTTCGTAGCTAATGGCTGCAGCAACCAAATCTTGGCCACAAAATTGTCCAAGCTTAGTCGCTGAGAGAAGGTTCGACACAGCAAGACAAGCCCTTGGTCTCTCGGACCGCTCGTCACAGAGTATCATAGTGCCACGGACACCTCCAAGGCCACAGATGCGATTTGTCCACACCCATGGCTCCTGTATGGATGTTATGTGGGCTTTTGTATTCAACACAGAAAGCTTCTTACTGATGAGTGCAGTAGCAGCCTTGGAGTGTTGAAGGTTAATCTGAGTAAATCCAATCATTGGAAATACATCAGCTGGAAGTGTTCTAGTGGAAGGGCACGCAGAAGGTGCGTGCGCAGTTCCACCGACATGGTAGATGAGGTAGATAATACATACGTAGTATCACAATGGACCTAAATTGGTCTAAGTGTGTCGGCTTCTGCCGACAGCCACCTAAACCTAACCTACCTTAACCTATGGGACAGCTGGTCGAAAGAGAGAAGTCAGTGTATACGCCATCCATTTCGTCCTTATTCTCTAAGGCATTAGAATAATCATGCAAGGAACTTAGCAGATTAGTGACAGTGGATCTGTTTCTTACAAATGCATGCTGTTCATTACAAATTATATTGCGACAAAGAAATATTAACTTTTCACAAACAATTTGTTCAAAAAGCTAAGGGATACACGAAAGCTTTGAAATATGCCCATAATTAGTGATATCACCACGTTCGCCTTTTTTAAATACTGGTGTGATAAAAGCACTTTTCCATAGATTAGGAAATTTACCAGCACTAATGGACAATTCAAACGTATACTTAAGATATGGAGCAATTGCATGACTACATTTTTCAAGAAAAATCGGTGCAATGCCATCAGGACCTGATGAATAGTCATTCTTCAGAGAAGAACAGCTCATAGAGTTCACGGTTGTATCTTCTCCTCCATTCGCCCTCCTCGCACACAGGACCAAATATCCGACGGAGTAGTTTTCTTCCAAAAAAACCCAATATTAGCTCTCCTTTTCTCCTTATCGTCCAGCACTAGGCAGGACTGTCAGGATTACGGTTTAAAAGAGCATGTATTTTGTCCTTCGAGTGAAGAGTATTGAACCCATTTGTTTCGCTAATTCTCCTCCGGATCTCCACTAAGGTCTCATTCGTGGAGTTGATGTTTACTCCTGGGTAGATGAATTCCTTAACTACCTCGAAATTATTGCTACTCGTATCAATAGTCACGTTTTGTCCTAGGTGGTAGGTAGACAGATATTTGTTTGTTTGTTGATAGCATGTACTTGGTCTTGTCATCACTTACTTCAAGACCAACCAATTGAGGTCACTACTCTGGACACTTAGTTAGACGATTGTCTTTGGATTCTGTATCCACCATGTTTGCACATATACTCGATAGGTCAGATTGTAGGATCGATCATTTTTCTTCTACATACTTAAAGTGAGCATTAAAGGCCCACCTATAGCATATCATACTATCATATCACCTAGGTATTGGGTTGCATGTATTGATTCTGTTACTTCTTTTTCTTTGGGATTACTACATTATATGTACATTCTAAGGGTGTGCGAAGCCTTCTCATGTTCGACGTTCACAAGAGGTGGAGTAGTCAAAACAAATCTTAGATGTTACTGTGACTCTAACCACTCGCTCAGCATTCTAATGCATTAACCACTGCGCCCGCAATCATTTTACATACACCCAGAAGGAATTAATCTGCGCCAAAATTCCTAATTCCATCATTCATACACTGTACGCTCTTTTGGCATCCAAATATACATTTTAAGCACCATCATCGTCATTTCAAAATCACAAGTGAGATATTCCAAACCAGATAAATAACTTTATTGGCTGCAACGATGTGCACGTGTGCGGCATAATTATCAAACGATGACAGAGATGCCGACGACGTTGACGTCGTCGTCATCATCTCCGCGTCGCCATCGTCAATGGCCTTAAATGGTTGTAGTCTCTCGGCAGCAGATACACGTTGTAAAAAATAATACAAAACTAACTCATGACATCTTGTCATCTGCGGATCAATATCGCGCCAGCACTGCGTCCGATTAAAAAAAAAAAAACGTAACCGAAGCTGTTCAATAAATTGTGATTTATGGGAAAATTCTCGATCCACACTGAGATGGGGAGGAATGCTAGTCAGAGAAGGTGTAATTTAACTGGAGCCTTTTGAACGCTTCAATACTTGACACCCAATTAAAATGCGGATTCAGTTTCCTTTAGCGGCTGGTCAGCAAGGCGCAATCCATTCATTCCCTTTAACATTACACCCAAGTAAGTGCCTGCCTTAGAATACGTGCTTGTGCATAATGCCCCTAAGTATTCCAAATGTCTGAGTTTATCGGATTTCGTAGGGAAAATCCACTTTCCATTTACACTGTGATAATTGTAAATCTGTGTAAATGCCAGATACTCAACAGCAAAAACTTGTTAATTATTTTGCTTAATTGCCTTTTGGAGGGATGCAAATGAACGGTGTCCCCAGAATGATGTTCATATGTACATATCAGTGGTACGTGCGTCCATTTGATGATGAGATGCCCGAAAGTGAGGTTTATTCTCTCCGGGAAGGAATGCTACCCAACAACGTGTTCTCATCACAACAGGAGAAATTATGATGTATTCGAGCATTTAGCTGAGGTCCTTGATACTAAATCTTGTGCAGTGCTCCCGTTTATCATCTCAGTTTCAAAAGCACACACCCCATGCTCCCGCACACTATTTATAATTAATTTTGGGTAAAAAGCCAAAAGAAGGATCACTTCGTTATGAGACAGAGCGCTATGAAGGGGTGGAGTGCTTGTCCCTGGAGAATGACCTTTTTGGCTTTTTAATGTGTCCGCATATGTGATAGTCTGAAGTAAGCTACTCCATGTGCTGTTTTTGTGTGGTGTATTAGCTTTAAGAGGACATTTTTAGAACTCAAACTTGTATACGACAGGACATAACGATGCATATAAATTTGATTATTATTAAGAAGACACATTACGACGAATATCAAATGTGTACCTCCCTACATGAATACAGGCAGGACTCGTTGCTTAATAATATTTGGAAAGGGACTGTGGTTCAGTATAGGTGTTCCTAAGATAAAGGTGAGTGGCTGCGGTACTAAGTATTTAGTTGTCAGGACGAAAGGGTGTGAAAAGGGTTAATATCAAATGTCTTTTTTAATGAGCTATGGATACAAATAATTACACCCATGCCAATGGGGTGGTGTTGTTGCATTCGATTTTAGTTTGATGGCGTTCAAGTTTTAATCAAAACTGTCGTCCATCGGTAAAGCACGTTGAGAGCAGTATAAAAGCACGAATTTTTTTAAATTGATGATATATACGGTTTATTTGCCGGTTCACTGCACAATGCCAACCAACTTTCGGGTAATAACAACTAAGTTATACTGTTAATATAGCTTCAACAGAGTAAGTGGGTTAAAAATAACTGATTCAAGTTGTGTGAGATAAAGATAAAGTCGGTTAAAAATACCGATTTACATATTTCCCCTTCGAAATTTGCCCTGTGTGAAATAGCAAACGAACTCTGTAGAATTTAACCAACTACTTTTGTAGCAGCCGTGCTTAATAAGACTAAAACTACCGAGACGCATACCACATCAAATATTAAAGACTCTGAGATAAAGCTAAAAGGGTATAGAATTGCTAAATGTGACAGCATCTCTAATCATACGGGCGGTGTGATTTTTTATGTAAAAGACTTATGGCGAATTTAAGAAATCTCAAACATAGCTGTAGGTAAAATTATGTGGTGGCTAGTTATACGAGTGCGCGCTGATAATATAAGTTTCGTTTTAGCGGGCGTTTATAGATCTCCAGTCTGCCCTGAGCACATCTTTTGTGATTTCTTCAAAAACAGACTTGAAGAGGTATGTTGTGAATATGTTATTATGGGTGATTTTAATATAAATTGGCTGTCGGAAGGCACGTACAAAAAACGAATTATTAACAAATCGTATTAACAAATAGTTAAAGAACCGACAAGAATCACACAAGACACGTCTACTTTAATTGACTACGTAATAACAAACAAGAGAAACATTCAAGCAAAAGTTAATAGTGAATATAAAATCAGTGATCACGAATCTTTGGAAATAATAATTCAAACAAGTTTTCATAATAAAAAAACGCATAAAAAAGTATATAAAATCATTAATATTTAAAGAAAGTGTTTTTCGCAGAGAGCTATCGGTAACGAAATACAAAATTTAAATTGCAATGAAGTGAACGAATTAGCAAAATCTTTTAGTGATAAATTAAAAAATGCGATGGGAAAAATGATTAAACAAAAATATATAAGCGCGGGAAATAATATTTCTTGGTTTAATAGCCCTTTATTAAACTTGAAGCAAACTAAAATCCACCTTTATCAAACAGCTGTTTGGACCAATAACGCTCTTGATTGGGTTAGGTACAAGATATATAGAAATAGTTACGCCAAGGAACTAAAGTTAGCAAAAAACAGTTATATAGCCAGAAAGATTGACCAATCGTCTGACCAAAAATCAATGTAGAAAACAATTAAAACTCTAGTACTGGGTGAAGAAAGAAGAGAACTTGTCTGTGATGGTGGAAGTATTAAAAATTGTTGAATCTTGTATATAACTTAATTTCTCGCAGTGTAATTAACTTAACGAAACTCTTTTACATTTCTTACTTGCATTCAACTTATATAACTTTCTCTCTCTACTCTATTGTTCCTGTATACTATTGTAGTGAAAGCATAGTAAAACAAATTAATGTTCTTTAACTTGACTTGTGATTGAACCGCCATTCGAATAAGTTATCATCCTAATACAATTAAAATAAATCTTGCATTGTTAATCAAATAGACCTTGGGGTTTCATTAAATTGAAAGGAATTATTTCATGGTGCCGAAACCCGGGAGCAATCAAGATAAAAAGGAACGATTAGGTTTAAAGTTGATTTAACATCGCCGAGATGGAGAATCAAAGTCGCGCAGCATATAGAGGAAAAGTAACTCGTGTAGTCAATAGTGCCAATGATTACTTACGGACTCCTGAGTCGAATCCCAATTCCGCGAATGAGGAAAATTGGGAAATTATAGAAGAAGAACTTTTAGTGTTTCTTAACCGATTAAAGGTTGCTCATGAAGGGCTAATCAAAGCTAATACTGAATTTGTTGCAAGTGGTAGTCCTGAAAATGTTTTAAAAGACATGGAGTTAACTGTCGATTATGAGGATAAAGCCACGTCCGTTAACGCGAGACTAAATCAACGTTTACAACGGTTATATCGTATGAGAGATCCGCCCGGCTCGTCACCGCATAACGCAAATAACGCTACTAACGCCACATTCTCACGCGATCATGTTAATGGGGTTCAGCTGCCTCTCAAAATATTTTCGGGGGATTTTAAAGAATGGCTTCCGTTCTGGGAGCAGTTCAGGACGGCGGTACACGAAAGCGATTCCTTGTCTGGGGCTGATAAATTCAATTACCTTCAGTCTGCTCTAAAGGGGAAGGCCGCCGATATAATCGCCGAATTTACCCCGAGTGGTAATTGTTATGATGGTGCCCTAGCCTTACTTCAAGAAGAATTCGGGAACGCTGATAAATTAATCGATAAAAATATGAATGCACTTATGTCCATTTCGCTCTTAAGCTCCAAAGACGATATTCGGGGCTTAAGAAATATTTATAATACCGTAACATGTGCCATACGATCGCTGACCGCGCTCGGTATTACTTCGGGTAATTATTCGATTATGCTGAAATCTAAATTATTGAGCAGCCTCCCAAACGAACTACGCGATAATTATTTCCGGTATCATAGTGAAGATTCTCGTGAAAATATACGTGATTCAGCTACAGAAACGGGTAATAATGTTTCATCAGAAAGCGAGTGCTCCTTTGTTCTAGACGGCGATAAACAGCTTACGGGTCTTCTTAAATTTATTAAGAGAGAAATTGTAGCTCTCGAAAACTCGGCAGAAGAAAAGGTGACCAGCAATAATAGAAAGCAAACGAAATTAATTTCAACTGCAGCTGGACTACTCACAACATCTAAGCCGCAACCGTCATGTTTTTTTGTAAGTCAGTTTCGCATTTCGCAAAAGAGTGTGATAATGAATTTACCGTCGCACAGCGAAAGAACCTGCTCAAACGAGATGGTCGATGCTTTCGATGCACTTCTAAAGGTCACTCAGCAAACAAATGTTTTATGAGACAAATCAAGTGCAGCGCGTGCGGGGGATGGCATGCCAAGTCGATGTGCGATCCAGACTATCGCCAACAACAATTAGCAAACGCGAACCGTGGTTCAAATGGTAACACTTCCAAAGCTCTTAATTTATACGCAGCTATAAAAAAAGAGAATCCAACTAATGTTTTTTTGCAAACGGCTTCGGTTTTCGCTTTAAATATGAATGAAGGGTTGAGCATTTATATACGACTAATTATAGATGGCGGGAGTCAAATGACTTTTATTACGGAATCACTCGCGAAAAAACTTTCGCTACCGGTTGTTGGCTCGCGAAATATTTGTGTCGTTCCCTTTGGAAGTGATAAAACCCTATCTACGCTGGATAAAAATTATAATATTGTAGAATTGTACTTAAAAAGTCAATATAGCGAAAAAATGTTAAAATTATACGCTATCGTTGTGCCGACAATTTGCTTAGATGTCAAGTGTGCCTTTGGAAAAATGTGTAGAAAACTATAACCTCATCTTAGCCGACGGACGTCCGTTTGATTGTCAACCAGATGAGGGCATTTCAGTTTTAATAGTTGCAGATAATTACTGGCGCGTTGTTTCGGAAAACACTATTCGCATTGACGAGGGCTTAAGGGCAATTGAAACATTGTTCGGTTGGACTTTGCAAGGACCCGCTCATAATAGTTTTTCCAGCGTTCCGTCATCGTATGCTAATGTGTTACAAGTTAGCTCTTTAGAGGAAAAAACATTTTGGGATCTTGAATTGATTGGTATAAAATCCATCAAAAGTGAATTAGACTGCTTCTCGGAGGAGTACATTAACAAATGCATTGTCAAAAGTTCCACGCGGTATGAGATCAGTCTGCCCTGGAAGGACGAATACAGTGTTTTGGAAAATAATCGCACAGGTGCATTCTTACGATTTCAAAATTTGGTCAAACGACTCTCGAGAACGCCTGCAGATCTCTTAAGGTATGACAGAGCAATAAGGGAACTTCTTCAATGTGGAGTAGCTGAGTTGGTGCAAAACAACGGCGACGACGAAAACTTTCGAACGTATTACATGCCTCATCGCGGTGTATATGGAGAAGTCAAGGAGACTTCAAAGCTTCGAATAGTTTTCGACGCTTCAGCCCGTGCTGAAAATTGCGCATCGCTAAACGATTGTTTGAAATCTGGTTCTAATTTACTACCGGACTTATTAATGATTCTTCTTAATTTCAGAATGGGTTTGATCGCCTTGGTAGCAGACATCGAAAAGGCGTTTCTCCAAATATCTCTGAAGGAGGAAGAACGCCAGAGTCATCGCTTCTTTTGGTTCAAAGAAGAGATTACGGACACCTGTAATCTTCCTGAACCGGCAGTTTTAAGAATGAATCGTTTGACGTTTGGGGTAACATCGAGTCCATTTATACTTGCCGCTACCTTGAAAAAGCATTTGCAGTCTGAACGTCACAAGAATCCAGAGGTGTGCCAAGTTTTAGAGAAAAGCTATTACGTCGATGATTTTGTGATGAGTGTCGACGAAGAGAACTTTGCAAGTAAAGTATATTCCCAATCAAAAATCATAATGGACGGAGCTTCGAAGTCCTGGCAAGGACAACCCCGCTGATTTGCTGACTCGTGGTGTGACATCATCAGCGTTAGTATGTTCCGAATCGTGGCTGCGTGGACCTCCTTGGCTGAGCTGCAAATCAGAAAATTGGCCTATTGAAAATTGTTCATATGATATTCCTAACGTTTTGCTTTCTTTACATGTAAACGTTGACCACCTGGATGGAAACGATGATTTACCTGCTGAACTGTGTGAGGCAATAATGCCGGCTGAAAACTTTAGTAGCTGGAAAAGGCTTCTGAGGGTGACATCATATGTAATTCGGGCGATAAACGTTTTAAGACGCAAGGACAACAAGCCGATTAGCAGATTTATAACCGCAGATGAGCTGCGAATTGCTGAGGATTACTGGATAAAATACGTTCAGCGAGTCGAATTTTATAAAGAAATTGAGGCGATAAAGAGAGGTAACAAAATCGATAATACTTCTGATCTATTCTATCTTAACCCAATGCTCGAAAATGGTTTACTACGAGTAAATAGCAGACTTAGGGGCTGCAATGAAGAAGATATTACAGCTTTTCCCATAATTCTACCAAAAAGAGCTCATGTGACTAAGCTCATAGTAATACATTATCATAACCAAAATTTACATAGTGGAACAGGAACTACGCTGGCCGAGTTGAGGAAGAGATTCTGGATCATAAGAGGCAGGCAAATAGTTAAATGGGTGATATCCAAATGCGAGGTGTGCATTAAACTTCTAGCGTCACCTGGATCAGAGCCAATCGCTCCTATTCCACGAGACAGAATGCTAACTTCATGGCCGTTTGAAATGACAGGAATAGACTACGCAGGACCTTTGTACATAAAAGGTGCTACTGCCGAAGGATCATCATTAAAGGTGTATATTCTGCTGCTTACGTGTGGGGCTATCAGAGCTGTCCACTTGGAGCTGGTGACAGACCTGACAACTGAATGTTGCCTGCTTGCGCTAAGAAGATTTTTTGCCAGGAGGGGTAAGCCCAAAATAATTTATTCTGACAACGCCAAGACCTTTAAGTGCGCTTCCAAGGAGTTAAAGGTTTTGAACAATACAGTGGGATCGGAGATCGTACAAGGATTCGTAAATGGTGAGGGCATTCGATGGAAGTTCATCGCGGAAAGAGCTACTTGGTGGGGCGGATTTTGGGAGAGACTTTTCCGTAGCGTGAATGTAGTGCTCAAGCTGACTATTCGCCGAGCTGTGTTGAATTTCGAAGAACTCCGGACACTACTCATTGAAGTCGAAGCTGTTATTAATGGCAGACCTTTGACTTATATTTCAGACAATCCTAATGACCTTTGCCTCTTACTCCATCACATTTTTTAACTGGTTTTCATTTTTCTTTAGATGCATCACATTTTGATGAATAGAAAACAAGCAAGAGTATCCGTGTCAAATGGGATTCAAGATTGAAAACTCTAAAATTTTTTTGGAAACGCTGGCGACTTGAATATCTTCAACAACTTCGTTCTCTACACTATTACAAGACTGGAGGTTCTACCAAAATTCAAACCAACGATGTCGTTATTGTACATGAACCATCTGTACCAAGGATGTTTTGGAAATTACCAATGGTTGAAGAAGTATTTCCTGGACGTGATGGAAAGGTTCGTGCCTGCCAAATCCGCTTAGCCAATGGAACGAGGCTACGACGGCCAGTACAGTTACTGTATTCTCTTGAAATTGTATAACTTTATATATGCGGTGCGGAGGATGTTGAATTTTGTATATAACTTAATTTCTCGCAGTGTAATTAACTTAACGAAACTCTTTTACATTTCTTACTTGCATTCAACTTATATAACTTTCTCTCTCTACTCTATTGTTCCTGTATACTATTGTAGTGAAAGCATAGTAAAACAAATTAATGTTCTTTAACTTGACTTGTGATTGAACCGCCATTCGAGTAAGTTATCATCCTAATACAATTAAAATAAATCTTGCATTGCATCAAATAGACCTTGGGCTTTCATTAAATTGAAAGGAATTATATTAGCTGAAATCGCTAATAAACTTAATGTGTTTTTTATAAAAAGTGTGGAGGAACTAAATGACAGAATACAATTTCAACAGTAAGGCAAAATTTTAAATTTAAATTATTTACCATTAGTGAGTTGAAAGATATTATGAAAAACATGAATTCTAAAAAAGACGTTTATGGATTGTCAGCTAAAATGATGCTTGGTGCGTTTGACATCATCGGACCCGGTTTATTAAAAATTATAAACGAATCTCTAAGTAATGGAATCTTTCCTCATCACTGGAAGGTATCAACAGTTGTTCCTATAGCGAAAGTAAAGAAGACTCTGAATCCTGCGGAATTTCGACCGGTCAACATGTTAAGGACTGAGAGTAAGATCCTATCTGTCTAACAGAATGCAACAAACTAAGGTGGAGGATGAACTGTCGGAGCTACTAGCTGTAAATCTGGGAGTACCACAAGGAGCGGTGTTGGGTACTCTTCTTTTCTTAATATATATAAACTATCTTGAAGAGGTGCTGCATCACGCGAAGGCTAGACTGTTTGCGGATGATTCCTTGTTATATGTGACTGGGGATTCGGCAGAGGAGTGCATAAGAAAATTGAATGCTGGCATAAAAAGGGTAGAACTATATTTCAAAATGAATAAACTTAAGCTCAATACAGCGAAGACAAAGGCTTTTATAATTAACGGTGATTCCAATGAAAATATTGTTATAAATGATGAAATTATTGAAAAAGTTGATGAAATAAAATACCTTGGAGTAGTTTTGGATAGTAAACTAAGTTTTGAATCGCACATCAATTATGTGTCTACGTGTCTAGTAAAATTGCAAAGAGGCATGAGAAGTATTTTAATGTGCAATATGTTAACTAGTATTCAATTAATGTTAAACGCTTTACAATGGCTAACAATTAAGCAAAGAACTGTAATGAATGTCTTAGTTTTTATATTCAAAATAAAGAACGATATGTTACCCAGTTATTTAAGTGATCAAATAGTATACGTATCAGATGTACACAGTTATAATTTAAGAAATTGTGAGGACTTTAGATTACCTTTTTCACAACAAATAGAGCACAAAATATGTTATTTCATAAAGGTCTACGATTGTTCAATAACTTGCCAAATCAATTAAAGTCAGAAACAAATATTAACGTTTTTAAAAAGAATTTGATCTCACATGTAAAATCTAACCAATTAATTTAGTTTTAAGTATGTTAAAAGTGTTAAGAATAGCAAAGCTAAATAAAGAATCAAATCAAAAAACAAGCACTTAATTCCCTTTCTTAAACTTACTATTTAAATTTTTTTCAATTGTTATTTCCAATATCAATAACATTAATATTTTTTGCTATTTGAATTACATCAAATTTAAAACATTAGAAAGGTTGATTGATATGCATCTACGCACTTACATTGATACAAGATTTCTGTCTACGGTTCAACATGCATATTGCAAAGGTAAATCTGTTGAGACAGCCTTACATTCGTTAGTACGTTCAATCGAATACTCCCTTCACCATAAAGAATATACTATGGCTGCATTCCTGGACATTGACGGCGCAATGTCAATACATTCGCAATCGCAAATGCACTGTCAGATCTAAAGGTAGATGACTCACTTGGTGAGCTTATCAATCTACTCCTCACAAGCAGGATTATAAACTCGAAACTGGGTATGACATCTACCAGAAAATCTGTCAGTAGAGGTACGCCACAAGGTGGAGTCCTACCCCCCCCCCCCCCCCCCCCCCTCCTTAGGAACTTAGTGGTGAACAAGCTGCTGATGTGCCTGGAAAGGGAGGGCTGCAAGGTGATTGCCTATGCAGACGACGTTGCAATTGCCGCCTCCGGAAAGCACCTAAGCACCCTGAAGGAACTTCTCCAAAACGCTCTAACAACATGGACAGATCGTTGTGGGTTGGGTGTTAATCCCCACAAAACCCAACTTGTTCTATTCACTAGGAAACATAAAATTCCATACATTGATCCCACCTCAATCAGGGGTACAGGCTTAGTCTTTTCTGACGAGGCTGAATACTTGGGTCTCATTCTGGACAGAAAGCTCAGCTGGAAGCCTAACATACAAGAAAGAGATCGTAAAGCTACGGTAGCACTCTTCTCCTGCAAAAAAACCATCGGTAATAGCATTACCAATTGGGTATACATCTCGGTAATAAGACCGATACTTATGTACGGGGTGGTTGTTTGGTGGACTGGCTTAGACAAAGCGATAAATCGCGATAAGACAAGCAAAGTCCAACGAACAGCGTATCTTTGCATAAGTGGTGCACTGCGCACTACCCCCTCTGCTGCAATGGACATTATGTTTCACCTGACACCCCTGGAAATCTTTAGCAAGCAACTGGCTGCTAGTGCAGCTATCCGCCTCAAAACAACGTTCCAATGGTTCGAGAATGAAATCGGCCACGCATCTATTCTAAACAAATTTAGAATCCTCCCTAGCAACATAGACTACACCACCCCTCAGACCCTTTTTGACAAAAACTTCAAGGTGAAGATCCCGCCCAGAACATTCTGGGAAGTAGGTCCCCCTGTCGAAAATAAATCGATCCACTTTTATACCGATGGATCCAAAACCGACGAGGGGGTGTGAGGTGGTGTGTTCTCCTTAGCCTCTCCTTTCGCCTCCCTTAACACTGCAGCGTGTTCCAGGCGGAAATCATGGCGATTAAAGAAGTCCTAGCGTTGCTGAAGAGGAACGTCATATCCGCTATGGACATCCGGATCTTCTCAGATAGTCAAGCAGCGCTAAAATCTCTGGACTCTGTCTCCACAAACTCCATCGTTGTCCGTGACTGTCGATCTTCTCTAGTGGAGATGGCGAAGCATTTTAACATTCACCTATGCTGGGTTTCAGGACATACAGACATTCCAGGGAACTGTAGGGTGGATGAACTCGCCAGAAAAGGAACCACACTGCTTCTTCTACCTGATAAAGGTCCTTTAGGAATCCCAATTGCTACATGCAAACTCATGTTTATAAGGGAAACCATTGAGAAATCTAACCTTACGTGGACAAGTGGCAACACTTGTCTAGCGACAAATCAGATTTGGCCAAGCTGGATCTGAAACGCTCTAAGTGTTTGATATCTATGAACAGACTCCACATTGGTACTATAATTGGTGTGATCACCGGACACTGTCACATAGGCAGGCATGCAACTAGGCTTGGCGCCTACACAAATGACTTCTGCAGAAGCTGCATGAACGAGGAGGAAGAGGAGAGAATTCTCCACCTTCTCTGCACATGACCTGCTCTCACTCAAAGACGTTAACTCCATTTAGGATCTTTCTATTACAATGATCTTAGCGATCTCATTAACACCGATGTCAAAAGTCTGTCAAGCTTCATCAAAAGGTCCAACTGGTTCAACGAGTAGGAGGATGGTATATCCGTGTTTTATTACAACGGACCTTTTATTGCTCTATATTATATATTAAAACTTTAAAAGCACATCTCCCATGTAAACTTTAAAAATGATTTCAAAAACACGCAACTGTAAGTCTTCGCATACACAGAATTGAACGAACGGAGAAATAAAATATTAATGTTTATTTTTAAGATTCACATTGCACCGTTGCAATTCTGGGTATAAGAGGGGAGCGTGAATTCTAAATTATTGCAGTCTGTTAATAAAGCTTGTGACCACACAACAAAGTTGGAGTAACCCTTTTATTTGAAACATTCTGTTGTATTTATGTAGATAGGCTGAACAAGCAATTGGTCGCCTGGCTCCTGTTCCTCTTCGGTATTCGCCCTATTTTAAAACGTTTCCCGCTCTGCAGTAGACAGGCTGAACAAGCAATTTATCGCGTGGCTCTGGACATCTTCGCCTACGGGAGTTACGGGACACTTGCGCCACTCGACGGGAAACCACTTTCACCCACCACCACCCATAAGCAGGAAACCACACCTCACTTTGTTATTATTAGCCGACTCAGTAGATTTGAACCCACTTACTCTGTTGTTACTAACCAACTCACTTGGTTAAAATTAGTCAACCTACTTGGTTGCATTTAACTAACTTACTCTGTTGTTATTAGCCATCGGGCATCCGCGATGGCTTGGTCTTTGAAACGGAGGTTCGGTCTTCCTTGTCTTCTCGAACCTGGGGGCTGGGATTCGAAGATCATCTCAGCTGGTGCACTATTGTCCATTCGCTCAATCTGGCCGAGTCAATGTAGTCGACTAATTTTGGCTTTTTGGACTACATCCACATCTTGGTACAGCTCATAGAGTTCGCGGTGGTATCTTCTTCTCCATTTACCCTCCTCGCACACAGGACCAAAAATCCACCGAAGAAATTTTCTTTCGAAGCCCCCCTTCCTGCTTATCGTCCAGCACTCGGCGCCATAAAGCAAAACTGGCAGGATATGTGTTTTGTAAGACATACATTTCGTCCTCCGAGTTAGGAGTTTTGAGCCCAGTTGTTTTGCCAAACCGAAGTAGCAGCGGTTTCCTAGGGTAATTCTTCGTCGGATCTCCACTAAGGTGTTATTCGTGGAGTTAAAACTCCTTAACTACCTCGAAATTGTTGCTATCAACTGATTGATTATTTGCAATAGTGACGTTTTTTCTTAGGCGGTGGACAGATAATCAGTTGATCTAATAGCTTCAACTCTAATTTCTGCATTGATTTTACTTACGGAAAGTCTTGAATTTAAAGCAGCTCTCAGTATCGCCCGTCGATCCTGACTTGTTGTTGCTCTGTTTATTCCCCCTTTCTGGTTTTTTCCATAGTTCCAAGCGTCCTTAAGATAGCTGTGAGCAACAGTTGGTCGTCTTCCAATCTTACCGGATACAAAACGGATATAGTTGCTTGCTCCTTGTAATCTCGAATTAGACCTATTTCTTCATTGGTTAATAAGTTTCTTTTACCTATAGTTGTTGTTTCTATGAAATTATGGTTTGAGCTAAGGTCCCTGGTACTCTTAATGCCTTTATATTTGATTTAAAATATGATCACAGGTAGATTTAGTTACTGTTCGTAAACAGGTGTAACGAAAAATTATTAATTTTATGACCTTATTGGGAAAAGCATGATAAAAATTGAATTTATCTGCCAAATCCCATTTTTTTCCAACACAAACATAAACATTTCGTATTGCATTTGGGTTTTCCCATATTATCGAAGGATTTAAAAATCTCGTAAAATGAAATCAAGAAACTACCTGTTCGTAAACCTGTGGAACTATGAGTCAAATTTATAATACCGTTTGAATATAGGGTATACAAACAGCTCAGCTCTGCTCTTAAGACAGAAAACTTTAGAGCTCATGTATGGGTTTCTACTTCTTCTTTTGATTAATAATGAATATGGTTAAGTGCAGCATAACACTCTCAGTTAACTGTATGCTTATCTACAGGTTCGCCGGTTCGACCTCAATAGAGATCGGCAGGCCTCCTATTTTGGGATCACTTCCATACTGAGACCAATCAAATGCTGGTATTATTGCATTTGTGTGATCCAGCACGTGCATTAAAGGGATCATACATGCTATGTTATTGATTATTTGCAGACCCGCCAGGCTTCGCTCGTAAAATAAAAGAACCTCAAATTAATGTGTAACGAGATTTGACTGGATGCTGGAACTGGAGACAGGATACCAAAGGAGACAGGGTACCACAGGCCGCAATAACTTTACTAATTCTGTTTTCACGTCTAGGTGCGTTCCGCCATCAGATGATTCAAAACTTCCTAGGTAGTTAAATTCGAGCACATCCATTATCGGCGTCTGCATGAGAATAATACGCCGGTGTATGGAACCGCCTGTGGGCATTCATTATTTTAGTCTTTTTGCCATAGATTCTTACACCGATGGACTCTCCATTCTTACCAGTAGGGGTGCCGTATCTGCAAGATGACCAGTTTTGTTTTAACTCCGGTTTAACCGCCCACATTAAACCGTTCCAAATAACCGGTTTGTGGAACCACCCATTTTCGGTTTGTAAGAACAACAAACTTTATGTTTTCTTTCGTTGCAAGATAGAGATAAATGTAAACCAAAAGAAACCAAAAAAAACCTTACTTGTGCCGCATGTTTGTCATGCCTCTCCCCGTTTTAAGCACTGATATACTTCGAAAACTAATTTTTGTTTTAAAGAAGTCCAACGGCTCAACTCAAAAATGTCGGACACGAAAAAAAAGAGAGAAGAAAACAATAATTATTTTCAATTTTTGAAGGAATAGGAAAGGATTTTACAAGAGTAACCTTTTTTTTAAGTAAATGTGCGTAGGTGTTCCACAGTTTGAAGGAAGCGTATGTAGTTTCTAAGCAATACCACATCCTCACCACTTCAATAACTAACAACTAATGACGCAAGCGAGAAAAAAGTGTACAGGTCTAGTGTTATCTGCATTTTGTTCGGTGTTAAGTTGGCAGTAAAAAACCGTCTCCCGGTTACTGTATTAAAAAAAAAAGTGTAAAGTATGCTTAAGGCCACACGACTGAAGTAAAACTTCTTTAGCTCTATCTATATGTATGTATATATATATATACAGTAGAGGGAGAAAATAGACAAGGAAAAAAGAGCTCTGCATATGACCCAACGACGCCAGAAACTAGTATGAAATACGCACTCACCTTCGTGATTCATCAGTTTATTGGGTCTCACTAGGCTTAAAATCTTTCCTTGAATATGTTGTCACATACTTTTTATGCACAATTTTCGTACGTAATTTCTTATTAATTAATTTTCCTGGAGCACTGCTTTCATTTTCAGGGTCTGTGTCACTTCCTGCCATAATTTGTTATTATTTACCCGAAAATTCACAAAATATGAACTTTAAAATTAATTTACAATTTTATTCACTTTAAACGTAGAATATTTAATGTATTGAATATTGAACAAAATATTAATTTATAAAACTGTTCAAGAACGAAATGAAATTACAAAATAAGCAAGAAATCACCGTTCGCGTAACGCTAGCCAATTCGCAACCGAACTACTGACTGAGATATATATATATATTTCATGCCCTTGCTATGACTGGAAGAGAGAAAGAAAATGTGCGCGCGCACTGCTCTCTCTTGCTCCTACAGTGTGATACAGACAATGGGCCTGCACTGTGTCTTAGATATACGAAACGTAACTGGCTATGAGAGAAAGAGAGAAAGAACATGTATGCTCGCACCTCTCTCTTGCCCCTACAGTAATATACGAAACGTAACCCTCTCTCTCTTTCTGTCTTCACTAACTTATATCTCCATCTCAACTTCCGTTCGCCTCGCCCGATCACACTTTTCGTAACGCTCTCGTCACGCATTCACCAGTTTACTCCCCAAGTCAACCGTGCGTAAAGAAGTTTTACTTAAAAAAACACCTTTATTGGAGATTAAAAATAAAACCGAAAAACCGATTAACCGAAACAAAATAACTGATTTCGGTTTTAACGGGCCGGTTTTTCCTATCCCTACTTGTCAGGAAACAGATATCATCGCATCGTCTAAATGACTGCGTTTGTTTTTATTTACAAATTCTTGTACGACCAACTTAATATTACTTGTAAATTCATTCGTGTGTGATACTAGGCACAGAGGTCGAGTTTTTATCAGTTGTGTGAAGACCCGTGCAAGGACAGGCTAATAATATCACTGCAGCGGCATCCAAACAGCGATTGACGAAAAGGCGACTAAGCGAAAAAATCATATCTTGTCAATTTTAACATCCAGGTGAGCCTTGCGACAGATTTTACATCTCAAAACTGTCACGCAAGTGTGAATGCAAAACCGAGAATGGACACGACTTGAGAGCGCCGGTGTCGTAAAAGGTCGAACAAACAGTAATCAATTAAGGCAGCATGCAACTGTCGAAATCGTAGAAAGAGGCAGGCGCAAAAATTCCTGGATCACACAAATGCAACAACACCTGCATTTGACTGGCCTTTTCGATGAAGTGATCCGAAACCAGGAGGCCTACCGATGTTGATTTAGTTTTAACCGGACCCCACAGTTGGGATGCAAATTCTGATCATAAACGTGTCGTAAAGGAAGAAGAAGAAGAGTATCACTTGTGTAAGGAAATGTGCTCACATAAAAAGTATCGGTTTATATCGTCGAAAACATGCAATGCAGAAAATCAAAATATCTATCCAATTGCCACACTGGCTTTGCTTTTAATAAAGAAGTTCAAGTGTGTTAGCGATACCTATCTGTCCGCCACGTTTGGTTACAAGCTGGATGGAACGTATAGATTCTCTCGTTAATTCACTTATTGGCAAAAAGTATGTTTATTAGCGAAAACAACTTCTGCATGCAAGCCGACACGAAGACGCAACATTACCAAAAAAAAAAACAAACATTGATGAAAAGTAAACGATGACACCTTCCATAAATAAACAATATATAAACCACGTTTAGAGATATCATCGTATCTAGGCACAAGAGTATCTCGGATTTATATCAGATACAAAAATATTTTCTGTTCGCAACAACAAAAAAAAAAAAAAAACGAAAACCACCTCACAAAAAATATTAACAACTGATCATTGATATAGAAGCAATCGAACAAATGTCCAATATAACAGTCGCGCCTGTCGATCAACGATCTCTACTGCATCATGTTTTCCGATATTGTTCACAAGTTTTTATCGGATTCAATAAAACTGAATCCGCCAATTCCTGGAGAAGATACATAGGTACTTGTATATCCATCAAGACACATTTAGATACGCTGCAGAGCAAGAGCATCCCTTTTAGATCAGACATCGCGATTATTGACGGTTTACCCGAAGTTAACACAAGAAAGCAGATTCTTTAACAATACATCAAGTGGAAGCCACCTTTTCCGGAATGAGGTAGTTCATGTTATGTATTTTTTTTTATGTATTTTTTTTTTCTTTCTTCAAAAGTTTAAAATTAATATTAATTTATTATTGCACATTGATTTCGTCTGATAAATGCAGTGGAATACGATGAACATACGGCGATAAAGTCCGACATTATGTTGGATCGTGTGATACGAGTTTTGTTTTTGTGGCTCCGCATGTGCTGACGGATGGAATCAGACACTTGGGACGGGGCTGGTCGCAGTGGCAATATGCCACGTCACATGGGAAATGTTGTAGCGGCTTTATGCGTCGGTGGAGTTTTTCCGTCTTACTTCGTCTGCACCTCTGGGGTCAATAAAAGGGTGTAAATTCAATTTATATAATTAGGGCTAATTATTTATGCGCTCTATCTATGTTTCACTCGATGATGAGAAGGCAAAGCTCCGGCCGGCCATGAGATGCGTGCTCCTTGATATGCGACCAAGTCGACTTTTAGATTAATTAATGAGGTAATTTAGGTTACACAATGTTCGTGTTAATTTGATCGAATAAAAAGATTATATCGAATAATTTCTCACTTTGAAAAGTTGTCTCTTCCTCTGAGAGATCGCATATAGGGGATGTACATTGTGGGTAGATAGTTAGTGAGTAGTTTATGTTAGATGTTTTTGTTTTGGGGTATCGTATGTGATTAGCATAATTTTGTATTGGTCTTTGGTGTCGAAGGCGTAGTATTAGCATATCCGAAAGTTTTTATCTGTATCTGGGGGATGTTTTCACGCCCTGTTTTAGTTTTAAATGACTTTGTCATTCCAGCTCTTTATTGTGTAATTTATTGCTTTACTGTATTGTAATCCATATTACTGCAGGGTTTTAAAACCGAAATAGTAATGCGAATCACAATATTGGGAGTTATTGACTACACATAATAGTCTTAAGGTATGAGTCATATATAAACATTTTTTTTTAGGAAGATTTACATTTTCCAAGGCTCCTTAATTGTCAAAATTCCGATTATAAACATCACTAAACAATCAAAAGGAATGTATCACAACAACATTATGTGGACAATTTCGCATGAAAAGAATTCTTTTCCCGAAGGAAAACTGAATGTGTCCTTTTGAATTTCAGGAATTGAAAAAAGAAAAAAAAACATAACTTATGATATGAAAAATTTTGAAAACCCTCATTCTATTGTATAAAATTCATGTTTTCATCATCATTTTTCATATTTTTATATTCATTGTTTGAAAATTCTCTGTCAATCTGGTGGCTACCAAAGACCACCATGGGGTTATGGGCATGATATTCCCGTGTGTTTGTGTGTTTTTACTTTCTGCAGCCTAAAAAGGTGAAATTCCTGCCCAATCACACTTTGGCCCCCATGGGATAACCAAAATATCGAGAAAACGAAGAAAGATCTCACATCGGCTACTGCCCAAAGATTAGCTAGCATGGTGGGCCAATAGCTACCAGCCGCCACCATCACCACTGAATTGACAGATTCAATTGGCATGCAGGGACGACTTAAACTCGAAGCGTAATAATCCTGGGTTTTAATGTTTTCCATTTTTTCTTTCGTGCCATTCGTGAAGATGTCACAACGGACAGAAGTCGAATGCCTATCATGTCATAACATATACTCCGACTCATCCATTTCGCCGTGATGCCATACGTGATGGACCATATGTGGAGAAGAGGCCACCACCAACACCATCAAGTTTTGTTGATTAATGCTTTGTCAAAGCAGTTTGCCATCGATTACACGCACTGTGTAGTTGCAACAGGCAAAAGCATTTTTTTGTATGATTTATGGTTTCGGAAAGAGAATGATAGCAATCAATAAATAACTGAGCATAAATGTGAGCTGCTTGAGCTAAGTGTACAATGCAGCTTCTTGGAAAATATTATTAAAAATGGAGGGAAGAATTTTGTTATGAAAAGACGAACGAAATATTTGGGCATTTACGCATGAAGCGATTCTATTTTGGAATTAACGACAAATCGGAATTTTAAATGGAGGCCTCAATTTGTTGAACAGAATTAGCGTCCTAAGCGGCTTTATTTATGGCGTTCTTCATTGAAGAAAATATTTGCTATTTCGCTTAAAGAGCAAATTTAGATGTTCGTTATAGTTTCGGTCCTTATTCCTAACAAGAAAGATTCGATCTTCAACTTATGGAGGATTTGTTCTCAAACCTGCCAATACATTCAAATAAATTCAAATATTCTTGCGTCCACCGTCATATAATAGTGTGGTGTCTCACCTGGCGCAGGGTCATAAGTCCACAAGTCAAAAGTCCATAATGAACTCACTTGACTGGGTTACAAGACCACAAATCAAGTGTGGGCTTATAACCCACCCAGGTGGGCCCAGTCTTTAACATTTTTCAAAAAAGAAGTAAAATAATGTGTCGTTCTGATGAATAACGGTAGTTTGTTGAAAAGCTTTGGAGCTATAGCAGTGTAAAATTGTGAGAAATGAGAACTGCGCGTGAATGGTTCGATAACAAGATGCTAGTTATTTATACGTAGGCAGTGGAGTTGCGAGTTTCTGCTTGGGAAATTACCACTTCTTTAAAAAAAAAACTCTTTTAACACTTTATATACGTAAAGGTGTCTCAGCAACGAGTCTGTTTTAATTACAAATAGTTCGTATTAAATGTTTTTGGGCAATCAAGAGAGGTCTCAAATAAGTGGAGTAACATCCGCCCCAGCTCGATATGCCATATTGAAGCTTAGACTGCGCAAGACCATTATAAACTAGAGACATCACCTTTTTTGAGCAGAATGGTTTAATGAGGTACATTTTACGGGAAACCAACAACATATGCGACCGCAGGGTACGAATGTGTTCCTTACAATTTAAGTTTGAATCAATTAAAACCCTTAAATATTTAAATTGCGGCACAGACTCAATTTTAAAGCAGTTATCAGAGCATTTCGTTTCGGAATTAAAATTGGATTTGCCACACTTATGAATAGATAAGCTAAATTGTTTACAGTTGTGATGTGAGCATGAAAGTAAAGATTATAATCAGAAAGATTATTACCAGAAAGCTTAAAGGACACCAGATTAGTTTTCTCGCTAATAATAAGGTAATGACTAGCAAACCACTTTCATAGGATTTCAAGATCTTCTTCAATTTTGGTTACATAATCGAGCAATGAGTCAGATTGGTAAATCAATGCTATATCGTCAGCAAAGGTAGTAGCTGACCCATTTAGTTTCAGTTTGAAAATAGAATTAATATATACTAGCAAAAAGAGCGGATCTAGCACGGACCCTTGCGGAACACAATTTTTTAAAAAGCAGGAATTACTAAAGGTACCATTTACATTTACTTTTTGGTTCCTTTCTCTCAAGTATGATTGAAGCCATTTAAATGATTCACCTCTCAAACCTGCAGCATAAAGTTTTTCAAGTAGAACATTGTGGTCAACCATATCGAACGCTTTTGTCATGTCAACAACAAGCGCCATGGTGGATTTATTACAGTCCAAGCTGAAATAAAGTTCACTACAAACTTTCAAATAGCATCTTCCATAGACATTTTTGATCTAAACCCAAATTGTTTATTGCTAAAAAAATTATGTTTATCCAAAAAGGACATGATTCGAACTTTCATTAGCTTTTCAAAAAGTTTAGAGAAAGTGGGAAGCAAGGATATCGGCCTATAATTAGAAACACATTTTCTCTTACCTTTTTTAAAGAGAGGTATAACTTCAGCACTTTTTAAGCAATTGGGAAAGCATCCATTTTTAACACTTACGTTGAACAAGTAGCTTAAAATATCTACTACATATAATGCTATTCTCTTAACTAAACTACTTGAGATACCATCAGAAGTACATGAATTTTTACTTTTTAAAAAAAGAATAGCAAGAGAAATTTCTCGCGAAGTAATAGAGTTGAAACAAAACTATTGGATTGTATCCTATCCGCCATAAAAGTTGAATTATTTGAGCAGTTGCAACTCAAGCAAAAAGGGGCAGTAGGTTTCAGCTTTTCAGAAATATCACTGAAATATTTATTAAAATGATTAGAGATGGAGCTAGGGTCATTGAGAGAGACACCATCAACTTGTAAATTATCAATTGCAATTACATTCCTATCTTTGCCTAATAGGCAGTCTACAACCCTCCATTCCTCTCTTATATTTCCTTTAGCTCTTAAAAATGAACTGGCATAATAGTTGTTTCGAGTATCCTCTATTTTATTTTTAACAGTTCTGCAGAGCGAAACATAATACCTATAATTTTAGACTTTCATTGTTGGGATGTTTTTTACATTTTTCGCTGACACTATTTTTCTTGTTGATAAGCTTGAGAAGATAATTCGACATCCATGGTTTCAAGTGTTTATTTCTCGAAGGTTTGCAAGATGGAGCATTGCATGACTTAATATGCTTTAGTAAAATTGACATAAAGACATCAAAAGCATTAGAGGGATCATTTTCCGAATAGACAGAATTCATATTTTAAAAGTTCCTTTAGTAAATTGCGGTCAATGTAATTATTGGATTTATTTTGAGTTTTGCGACAATTTTTTTAAATACGGATTAAGAATGCCCTTCAGAGCGACCATTCTGTGGTCAGTTAGACTTAGATCATATACCACTCCGTTTGGGATTTTAATTTGTTATTTGGAATTTGTATTAAATCTAGCAAAAATATGATCAATACAAGTACTTGAGGAATCAGTCGCACGAGTTAGCTCGTTAATAAAACTTTTAAGACCATTTGCAGCCAAGAGAAATAAGTAGACCTCAAGACCCACTCAGGTGGGTCAAAAGTTCATTACGGACTTTTGGCTTGTGGACTTATGACCCTGCGCCGTATCGCCTATGTCCGAACAAAGCCGTTTAAACTGCGTAAGTTCACATACCTTAAACTTTAACAAATGCAAAGTTCTTCACGTGCATATCATCTACCTCTAGAAATGAAGTTCAACTCAAAACAGGTGGCAATGGTACGATGGTATTGTATTCACTAAGTGATTGGCAGGTCGTGCGTTCGAATCCCGACCAGGGCCATGATTTTTAAAAGTTGCATACACACAACAAAAACTGATCTCCCTAAAGCAATTTAGGCGCCACCTGTTGAGAAAAATAAAATCCCATCGCACCAAACCTCTTTCCTATCCTTATATTCTTTCAGTAAGTACGAGTAGCACCCAAAAATAGGCAATGAATTGCTAGGAGCTACTTGCGCAACAAACTAAAAATGCCTGCGCTGTGGTTTTACCATTATAAGGGTACTGTGTCACTACAGAAAAAAGAAATCCCTTTACTGCGAATTTGCGTGCGAATTATAAAAAAAAAAAATACCAGTTCGTGATGAGGTATAAATAAATAAATAAATATCAGGCATTAACGGCCAAACGTAGCGTCTTCAAGCATTTGCTTGTGCGAAGTGGAAGGGACCTACAAGCTACAATTTTCAGACAAATCCGAGCGGTAAATTTGAGAAGCTTCTTATGACAATTGATAATCTTGGAGTCAGACGTTAGCAAGTCGCAGTGAAAATCCTTTTATATATTACTTGGCCTGGCGGCAATTGAACCTGAGACCTTTTTATTAATAGTCCAGCACACTTACCTCTGCGCAACTGCCCCACAGAAGGTTTTGCTAAGAGTAAGGGAACTGTTGAAGTGTGTGTAGGAAAGTGTGTTTTTTGGTGTAAAAATTCATGCAAATTCATCACGTTTAATGTTTTCTATTAAAGATAATAAAATTCTATACTTTTTAATTTGAAAATTGTTCTATAAAAAGAACAATACATTTATTTTCTTTCTGTTCGGGTATAAGAAAAGAATTTTTAGTCAGTTTTCACCCGAACACTATACCTAGTCTTCGAATTTAAGCAACTGCTCTACTTTTTTGGCTTCCTTTGTTCGAACAGTTTGTCAGTTCACTGTTACTATCTACGTTTTAATCTTATTTTAAAAGTCTATAGGTAACTAATTTTAGACAAAATTAGCCGCAAATATAAAAAATAAAGTGAAGTCTCATTTGTGGTTAAGGTAAGGGCAGTAGTATCCGGACAGTTAACAGATTTCTTGACCTGTACCTAAGTTAATTTTCTTCACACAAAGGTTACAGTCAATTGTTACAGTATTTCTGAAAGTGTAGAAAGTTTTTAATAAAAAAACATAAAACAAGAAACAAAATAACTGTGCGTAGTATAAAATTATTATGTTTTTAAAAAAAGTACGATTTGCTCTAGTATCCGTACACTTTTATTTCAGTATCCTGAGCTAGTGATGGGCATAATCGAATGATTTAAAGAATCGAGATATTAGTATTCGAATGATTTAAAGAATCGAATAATCTTCTAAACAATTTTTCCATCAGGTTTCATTTTAAATCATTGCCGATTACACAAAATATCTAATATAAATCACAGTAAACTACTGATTATAATTTAATTTTCCTACCTTTATTGCTTTCTAAAAAAATAAAACATTGACAAAACATTCATAAATTACTCGTATCGTATCTTCTTCTTCAGACTTCAGCACAGAACAGAACAGTTAATAAAAATAGATGAAAAAAAAAATATTTGGCATTAACGGCCCATAGAGGGCCTAAAACCTAGCTTCTCCAACCACTTTCTTTGCGAAGTGGAAGGGACCAACAATTTAACGCCGAATGCGAACGGCAAATTAGAGAAACTTCTCATGACAATTGATACTCTTGGATGTTTGTCAGACGTTCGCAAGAGGTGGGGCAGTGGAAAAAAAACTCAATATGTTACTTGGCCCCGGCGGAAATTGAACCGAAAAAGTCGTGAATACACACACGAGATACACAAATAACCAACTTCTCGAGTTCTCGATTTTGTGTGTTTTCTTCTTTTTTGTTGTTTCGTCCTTTCGTTCAATATTCTCTTCTCGGTCTCGAATCGGCACTCGAGTATCGAGTTCTCATTTCGCATAGAGTAAGTAGATGTGAGAAATCATTCGAATGATTTGAGTGAAGAATCGAGATAACTCGAAATGTTGTCTGAATCGATTTTAATCGATTATATCATTCGAATGCGCACATCACTAATCCTGACACAACAATTTTCTGCAAAATGTAAGCCCTTTTTGTGGTGGAAGTACAACATTTATACTTTTAATAAAATTATTTGGGAACTTCAGTCGATAGTACGTATTTTTATTTAATAAAAAAAAATAAAAAAATTAATGAAATAAAATAAAATTCATTTTTAATAAGTAAACATTTCTTTCTTAACAAGATCCAGAATAAGGCAAATTAAACCAGAGATGGATGGGTTATCTCCTCTATCTCCGTGTCAATTTAAGAAAAGATTCTTCTTCTGACTTTTTACCAATGAATCAAAAATACACATAGAAGGCAAGCCTCCCTTTTACGACTATCACTAAACCACCGATGCCCGAAACTCGCAAAGATGGTGCTCAGAGACCATTTCTACCAAACATGGCTCAAAGGTGTAAGATTGCCGCCATGGTAAACTATGGAATCAATCTAGAGGAGGGAAAGAACAAAATACGAATGAGTTATGCACACGTTTTTGCAGCGAGGGCATTTATAGCTGTTAAGCATAATGTCTTCGAAAAGATCCAAGGAAAATTTGCCCAAAGATTAAACGACTAAAAAGAATAAACCACACTCAGAGCCAAAGAAAAATACTAATTCTGGAAAATCGCTTATGAAACATGAGTTAATAAGCCGCGGCCAGAGCTGAAACAAAAGTCAAACTACAAAAGGATCAAAACACCACAATAAGCAATCTAGTGTGTATGTTCATCAGACTATTCTTATTGAGATATCGCAGCCTATTGTAATGACATAGACAAATTCAGCTGGTTAATATATGCCAAAAGGATAGGCAGACAAAAATCTAACATGTACACTATTGTTAAAAAAGGAATTGTTAAAAAGAAAAGCGGGGGACAACTTCTCGATAGATGAGAAACCCAAAGACCAGATCATCTTTCTAAAGGGAAAATCTGCTTTAATTTCTCACAAATAGTGCTACGAATAAGGGTCACTTACATGGAACTGAGGTGCATCCTAGGCAATCTACAGCAAGCAAAATTACTATAAGTGAGTAGCCCTATCTTTACAAGGACTAGATAAAGAGCATGTATTCTTCTTCTTCATTATTTGCGGTGAGGCTACGATCTGGATTAAAGGGATCATAACCCTCCCACTTTACCGCATCTCTACTGGTCCGCTTGTGTTAATAAATAGTGCTTAAAAACGGTGCCGTGACTTAAGGCCAAATTTTATTGTCACTTTCCCAAAGCATCATGAAGTCATTTTAGCTTTATGTCGCTTTGAACTGTGTGGTGCAGTTCAAAGCGAAATTCGATTTTTTTATATTAAAATTTATTTTTGAAAATGAAATAACAGGCTAAAGTTCCGAATCCTTTTTTGGGGACTTTTTAATAATATACCCAACCTCGCACCTGCTCCAAACCCAACAGTGACCCCAAGCAAGGGGGTTAACATTGCCATCTGCGAGCTCCCCCAAAAGCTAAACAAACTCCTAGATGCGTCGTCCAGAAAATAGTGGAAGAAGAAACGACGATAGGCCTGCTAAGATATGGTACTACGGTTTTTTAAGCGCCATACGGAGTTAACCTAACGAGTATGGGAAACGTTAAGCCATTCAAGAGCTGCAGAAACGGATGAGAGCAATTGAAAATGGTTCCGTGACTTATAAAATTATTTTTCATAGATGTAAATGCCTTCTTCTTCCTCTTTAATGAAGCTATGCTCAGGATTAAAGTCTATGATGAGGAAGTAAATGTTAATTCGCTTGAATTTAATCTGTTGATGATCCTAAGTAAATTCTCAGAAATGTTCGTTCACAAATTGTTAGCAATACCTTTAGAAAATGTAGCAATAACCATTTTGATCCAAATAAAGATCCTACAAGTTGAACTTAAAACAAATTAATAATATTTATACCTATATATAATATATTTGTTATCCTGTTTACTTCTCTTACAATTAAATAGATACAACTAAAAATGCAAGGTAATAACTGAAATATGGTTTTAAAGTAAATATTTTATTATTTTGTTTCTAAGGAAACTAAAGGTAGGTACGTTTCATCGGTATTCGAATTTTAGAAACTTTGTGTTCGGCATTTTGGTTATTAAACTAATTCGAATAGAAGTTAAATATTTTTGAGATTCTTTTCGATATTCCTTTTTCAGAACATCTCTTGGTATTACGCATCACTTGCAGTAATAGATTCATTTGCAAAGCACGACTTAATGTTCGATTACTGGAGATATAGCCCTAGTGAGAGCAAATTCGTTTTGATCCCTTGAAGAATAATGAGGCAGTCTTGAAATTTTATTAAAAACCCAAATAATGGAGAACAGGGAACAGTTTTTAGGAGATGCGTCCTCACTTTGTATATGTTCTTAAAAATGGAATTAGAAACCTTGCATTACAGAAGTGTGTATCTTACCTATTAAACAAAGTTCAGAAATTTTAATTATTCAAATAAGAACTTGATACATCAGCATTTAATTGGCTCAAATCGGCGAATCCCAATGGCGAAGCAGTAGGGATGCAGATAAGTGGAAAGATAATGGTCCCTTTAATCCTGATCATATTTTCGCTGCTAAGAAAGAAGAAGAAGATTCAACGCGCTGACTTACGTGCGGGGATATTTAAAAGGTGCAATCAATTTGAAAAACTTCCAAATGCAGAAACGCAATTCACCTTTTTCAAATGCTGGAATGGAATTGCGAAATGATGAACATATTGGGTGAAATGTTAAATTTAGCTCAAATGACCAATTTCGTGTCGGTGTTAACTTTTTATTACGAACGCTTTGCCACAAGTCTTAGAATATACGAACAACATTATTGTATTTTACAAATAAACCAAATAATGTTCCTATATTGTACCAACTAACGAACGCTTTGGCCGCCAATTTTACAAACGATGTTCACATATTTTACAAACGAACCAATTGATATTCGTAAATTCCACGAATTTATGAACGCATTTTGCCGACAATTTGTGAATTTACGAATTTCGAATGTTCGTGCATTTTACTAACTTACAAAAGTTTTTGTAGAATGCACAAAGTTTATACTATTCGCCGCCCAAACTCAAATGAAGTTATGGAAATTTGTATTCCCTTTTGTGGCACATGAGAGTTTTGCAGCAAAAAATACAAACAAACCCCTGCAGCCGAAAGATTTCTTGCTCGATCGACTTGCTCGGTTTCCACACAGCATCGGCGTTGGCGCATGCCAAAAATACACATTTATGTTCTTTGACGTGACGGCTTCCTCGGATCTTGAAACTTCTTTCGTCGTCATCACAGCTTGCTTCTCTATGTATCATAGATCCCAGATATTGTAACTTTTGCACTTGGGAATCACTCCTCCATTCATATTAATGTCAGGAATAGGTCAGGGTGGATCAGAGAACGGGCAGTCTGCTGTCTTCGAACTAATACGATACCCATTCCATTCCCATTCGTTGCAGGCACGTTTGAACCTTCATCGTCAGCAAAGAATAACTGATGCACTTTGGGATCCGTCACTTCTCCTTCATGCGGATAATCAAGGACTTTAATAAATATCAAGGGACTGAGGACGCTTCCCTGATGCACACTGAATTCGATTGCGAACTCCTCTGTGACGGCAACGGGGCATTTTACTCTTGCCTTATACATGTCCATGATCATCCGTTCGTAGGTTTCATCAAAATCAACCAATACAATATGTAAATACTTTTAGGAATCACGATGTCTTGTAGTCATGATCCTTATACTTTGGATTGCATCGGTGGTTGATTTACCTGCGACAAACTGTCTTTAGATAGCCGTATTATTTTCCGCATCCGGCTATCTTATACCCGGTCAACGATCTTTATGATGTCGATCATCAGCTTGATTGAACGGTAACTGTCACAGTCCCGCGCATCGCCTTTTCGTTTATACGAAGGAAGAAGAAAACTTTCCCTACACTGGTTAGGCATTGGATCGCCTCTCATCAGTTAGGATATGAGAATCCTGAGCCATTTGGACCCCATGTCTCAAATCTTTTTCAAGGACAAGCAGTTAACATTTCATTTCCTCAAAAACGTGCTAAGAAAAGAAAAAAATCCTTAATCGAAATTGTTAGTTAGTTTCGTCAGTTTTTGAAGAGCCGATAACAAACATTTGTTCACTCTACGAATAGGTACCCAATGTTCGTATCTCTACAAAGATTTTATTCATCGCTGCATTGTCTCAGACATAGAATTTGTACGGGTCGGAAGCCGGTTAACTATATAAGTAAGTTATTTCACTGACACTTGTGCCTTTCTATATTTTCTCAAAAGATTGTGTCCACCCGTATCTTGCACCTCACCTGTCCACGTTGACAACCGCAGCTACGGCGCTAATAAACGTTTCATTAAGCAGAAATATAAAACTTTTTGTTAGATTTTTTATATACGATGATAAGACACAAAAAGCTACAAGCATTGAGTCAAAAACTCAAATAATACGATGCATCTTAAATTCGTTACAAAGTAGCTCAGCCAATATGGACCAAATATCTATATCAGATCGAGGAAGGAACGGAAAATACGAGACTTACCTAAGCTTTCCCTTTTTATGTCACTGTTCGTCTGGTCTTTTCAACTCCAGAAAACAATAAAATAAAAACAATGTGTGATTATTGCTCCTGCCTACTTTTACCAACCCTTTTTAGCACAAAAAACCCTTACGTACGAGTATACGAGTATATAAAATATACATTGATGTGTATACAAATGGTGAAACAATCTTTTGCTAATCAATTCCCAACTTCGGCCGAAAGGTATTTGCAATCGGTCACTACCAATTACTGCAACAACTGACTCGTTGTTTGCCTGCGGGTGCGGGTACAAGTTACGCAACGATAACCTTTTGCTGTTCCCTTCCAAAGAAATCACGGACCGATTGCAGCGATCCAGCGAATAAGTGAAACTACGATAAAAATGCACCCCCTTTATTGGTTTACTGGCCTATAGGGCGCGTTTAACTATCTTCCATATGTTAGTGTAATCACTCAAGTGTACCAGGGTGCCGGTAGCCAGTCGTCGCGCAACCAGCCACCCTTCTACAAAGCGCACTTGCAAGCATCACAGTTGATGGCGATAATCGAGTGCACGGATCTCGTCCCTCCTTCATGGTTAAGGTCATAAATAAATGCGTGCCAGTCAAAAATTTGAAATTGATTAGATAGTCTGAATGGGCCATATGTGCGAAATGTATGGTTCGTTAGTGGGAAAGATATATAGTCGTTGCTTGATTATTATTTGACTCAGTTGGTGAATTAAAAGATAGCAGCAAATTTGGCGCGTTTTGAAAAGCAAACTCTTGTTTTAAGAAAAGGATTGAAGATTTGCTAAAATGCTGCAAACTGGGCGCGTTTGAACATGTGAGCAATTAGAGTAAACCAAATTAAACAAAGTATTCCATCAGTGTTCAAATATCTTTCAGCAAAGCAATTTTTTTTTTTTTTTTTTTATAATGGACACGAACTAAAGGGATTTTTTGATACCCTTTATTAGCTACACAGCGCGGACGTTAAGGAAATTAGGGTTAGAAGATAGGGAGAGATGCCGATGCACGTTGGTTTTAAATGTTTGTAAATCATAATGTGTAGGAAAAATGGAGCGGGGAAGAGCATTCCACATTCGTGTTGTACGGCTAAGGAAAGATTCCTTGTATTTTACTGTACGTCCGAATACAGGCTTAAGGGTAAACTGATGCGCATTCCTGGCATGGCGGGTATTGCGGTTGAAATGTTCTAGGGGTGGAATGCAACTGGCTATTTCGTTTGAGTACTTATGGTGGAAATAACGGTAAAATAACGAAAGGCAGGAGACATTACGACGATGATTAAGAGAGTCAATCGATCTCGCAATGTCTCGGTCGCCAATGAGTTTTATCGCGCGTTTTTAGATCCTGTCAAGTAGCTCCAAATAAGTTATTGGTGCACCGGACCAGATATGAGCGTTGTACTCCAGTTTCGGCCGAATAAACGCCTTATAAATTGTAGCCAGATCAGAAGGGGTGAAATATTTCTTACAACGCAAGGAAGCCTAGACATTTTGCGGCGTTCTTGGCGTTCTTTCGGTTTCAGCGATGCGAGTGCCATTCATAGATAATGGCAGTGTGTGTGGGTTTTGCTTTAATGACAGGAGACAGCATTGTGATTTGGAAGTATTAAATTCCACTCTATTGGTTTTACCCCACTGAGTTATGCTGTTAAGATCGGAATTTAATGAGCTTAACATACGTTGACGTTCCAGTTCCACACCCGAAGATGAGGGGCGTGACCCAAGAAACGAATATGAGAAGCTAAGGGTGCTGTCATCAACGAATTGGATTAGAAGTAACAGACAGGAGATCATTTATAAAAATGAGAAAGAGAGTCGGGGAGAGAACAGAGCCTTGGGGACACCAGCATTTATTTGGTGAGTTGCAGACTTGCAACCGTCCAAAACAACTTGAATTGAAGAAGAGTATCATCGATTCCAAATGCACGCATTTTCGACAAGAGAGCTTGATGCCAAACTCTGTCAAATGCCTTTGAAATATCAAGCGCAACGATCTTACTTTCACCACCTTGATGAAGAGATTGGTTCCACTTTTCGGTTAGATATGTCATCAAATCACCAGTGGACCTGTTGCTACGAAAACCATACTGCCGGTCATTAAGAAGTTTTCGAGATTCAAGATATTTCATTAACTGACGGTTTATCAGCGTTTCCATGACCTTAGAAAGAAGGGACGTAAGTGCAATTGATCGGTAGGAGGAGGGAGAAGAAGATTCGCCTTTTTTTGGTACAGGCTGGACAAATGCTGTTTTCCATCTTCCCGGAAAGAGTCCTGAAGAATGGGACAGATGGAAAAGCTTACGCGATGGTTTTGCCAGCGAGGAAGAACACATCTTCAGAACGATGGGGGAAATACCATCTGGACCAGCGGATTTGTGTATGTCAAGATCTCGAAGTATTCTAGCCACTGTACGAGTGCGGAAGTGGATTGGTCACATGGAGTATTCTACGCACTCGAGTACAGTGGGAGACAAAGCACAATCTGGGAGCGTTGAGCTGACCGCAAAGTGAGCAGCAAGCAGATTGGCCTTATCCATAGAACTAACAGCTGGAATGTCATTGTAAATGAGTGACGGGATAGATGATGAGGCCGAATTCTTGATGTTTTTAACAAATGACCAAAAGTTTTTACTACCCGTGGGACTTTGTAGTATTTTTTGCCTCAACTTTTGATCATAGGAGAATTTGACACGATTAATGTGGGCATTGCAGTCATTTCTGGCTCGTTTAAACTTTTTTCGCCTTTCCTCAGATGGGTTGGCTTTGAATGACCGAAAGCTTACCTCTTTTAACCTGATAGCCTTTTTGCAGCTCGAGTCATACCACGTGTTTACCTTGGGTTTGATACTTTTTATCCTGTTAGGGATGTAAGACTTCATACCCAGGTGAATTATGTTTGATACCATATCAGCAGCAGCATCCACGTCACTGTCGAGGAAGCACAGCGACCAGTTAGTTAAAACTCTTAAAGAAACCGTTAAGTTTTTCCCAATTGACTTTCTCGTATTGCCATCATACACTCTCATTCTGTGCGTGTGCCTGGTTGGTTGGTTTAAGTGGTTGTATTTCCCGCTTCCTGACAAGGGAAAAACACAAATAACGCATTGAGCGCCGTTTTGATACCACAACTAACGAAACCTGAAATTAAAGGGGGAGATGGATGTTAAGGAAGCTCAAAACCATACTGTGGAGTTGAGAAATTTGATGATCTTGTTGAAATGAATGCTTTGGATGGCCGAAAGGTCATCCTAAAAGGGATGCCATAGTGCACTGCGTCTGGTTTTGGGTAGGGCCGGACACTCACAAAGAAGATGGAATACTGTTTCACTCTTGTTTGTGTCTGCGCAGCTACGGCACTGGGTGTTATGGGGGATGCCAAGCTTGGCTGCGTGAGTTCCTAAGGGCCAATGGCCCGTACTAATTGCCGTTAGTCTGGCGACATCTACACGCGTTTTTGCTAAGAGGTTGTTTGTTGTGGCATCATCGTAGGTTGGCCAGGTCTTCCTTGAAATCAATACAGTTCGTCAGGTTCATCCATCTAGTATCAGCGCTTGAGGTGAAGTGCAGGAAGATTTCTCTCTTTACATATCCTAGCGGAAGAAAGACTTCCTCCGCATGAGACACGCACAGAGCAGAGAAACGTCTGGCAAATTCATCGGCTTTCTCATCCGCTTCAATGTTTCTATGTCCGGGGACCCAGACGAGAGTGATATCAAACGCAGGAAGGCATTGAACAGAGCTTGTCATCTGTTCAATGCCTTCCTGCATTCCACAACAAGCTTGGACATTAACTTAGTTGCGTGTCCCTGTTCTGTGATAAAATTATGGCGTTGAACTAAATAACAAAAACTGAACAAATTGTCAGCTTAAGACGCCAGAACATGATATTTCTGGAATTGCACAAGCAAAAAATCTAATGAATTTCAAAAATAATTTTACGTTATAATAAATATGCGGTTGGAAATTGCGAGGTTCATAAGCCGCAATTTCAAGACCCAATACAGTCTCGTAACTCACGGTCACTGTTTTTCCAACATCTTGTAATAAGGTGACATTAGGTTCCGATGACACTGCAGAAAATTTCCTCTCTGATTGTCCTGCTTTTGCTTGTATCAGTTGGCTGGTATTTGATGCTTTTGTGGTGAGTGCTGTGAACCTAAGCTCCTTATCATTGACGCGCCTACTCGGAAAACGGGTAAATTCGAACAGAAAAAGTGGTATGTCTTCCTGGTAGTACAATGCTTAGTGCTCCAGTGTAGAAAGCCTCTCACACGAAAAAAGGTTTCCCAGGTTAAGGATCAATACTTGAGACCGATTTCTAAGACAATCATTGACGAGTCGGAGATATGGGTAAAAAAAAACTAATATATATTTTTTTAACTTTGATAGAAGTAATGAGTATCAAAAGCCTTTAAAACTCAAGGAGTACCACTTAACCAACCTTATTTGAGTCGAAAGCAAACCGAAAATCGGTTAACACTCAAGGTTAGGTTAAGTTAGTGGGTTGATGCTTCCGCTTCACACTCGCGTTGTTGACCCATGTCTGATATCCATTAAGATCCTCTCTAGTCATCTGATTATATTAGAAGGACGTGGAGAAAATAAGTCCCTAAATTTCCTTTTCTTAATCACCACATCCTCTCCACAGGTCGTCATCAGTAAGATTTTCAGTTTCTTATTCTTTAGTAGAATGTTCTGTTCTTTTGAAGGAGTTTGTGGGTTCTGGCCTTATCAAACTCTGGCTTTGTTTGACTGCTAGTTAATATTATGTTGACCGGCAAGTACCTTAAGCTCTTCGCGACACCGTTTCGCAAGGTTTGATTTTATTTCGAAAGATTGCTGTTGAGACTTTAAGGACAGCAGTTTCGCAACATTGATTACTGTGAACACCAAATAAAAAGTAGTGCTACAGCTTGAGTTGCTTCCTGAGGTGTCGTATCCATTATTAATAACGTAAAAAAAAGGAAAAAAACACGCGGCTGAGCAAACACTGGACTAAAAAAATATATAACAGACACTGACTAACCTCATTGTAGAAAAAAGAACAGTAATCGCAAAATCTAGACAAAACAAAGCAAATCGTTAGCATTGTGTTTCTTGCTTGATTACAATCTGAGTTAACGGTACTTAAGAATAAATTTAAAATCATTTTAATTGGCATCCAAAACACTTTCTTTTGGCCATTTGTATACCCTATTCTAAGGGTATATTAGTTTTGACGCATAGTTTGTAACATACCTTAATATTGCCCGTAGACCCCTAAAAGTTCTTATATTTATGATCAGCATCGATAGTAATGTCGATCTAGCCATGTCCGTCCGTCCGTCCGTCCGACCGTCGGCAAAAAAAGATTGTGCTTTGTCTCCCCCTGTACTCGAGCGCGTAGAATACTCCATGGGACCAGTCCACTTCCGCACTCGTACAGTGGCTAGAGTACTTCAAGATCTTGACGTTCACAAATCCGCTGGTCCAGATTGTATTTCCCCTATCGTTCTGAAAAGATGTTCTTCCTCGCTGGCAAAACCATTGCGTAAGCTTTTCCATCTGTCCTATTCTTCAGGACTATTCCCGGGAAGATGGAAAACAGCATTTGTCCAGCCTGTACCAAAAAAAGGCGAATCTTCTTCTCGCCCACAAACTCAAAAAAAAAACAAAATTTTGGAAAAAATCGAATTTTGAGCTAGAAAGCTGAAATTTTTTATATCTAATCTATGACTCCTAAAACTGCTCGGGATATAAAATTTTCAAAATCCGCCCACTGACACGCCCACAAATAATTAAAACAATTTTATTGAAAAACCAAAATTTGAGCTAGGGAGCTGAAATTTATAATATACACTCTCTAGGGGCCTTTTAAGCTCATGTGTTAATATTTTCAAAATCCGCCCACTGACACGCCCACAATTTAAAATAATCTTTTTTTACAAATCCAAAGTTTGAGCTAGGGAGCTGAAATTTACAATATATACTCTCTAGGGGGCCCTTTGTGTTCATGTGTAAATATTTTCAAAATCCGCCCGCTGACACGCCCACAATTTAAAAAAAAAACAATTTTTTTTGAAAATTCAAAGTTTGAGCTAGGGAGCTGAAATTTATAATATATACTCTCTAGGGGCCCTTTAAGCTCATGTGTAAATATTTTCAAAATCCGCCTACTGACACGCCCACAATTAAAAAAAATTTTTTTTTTGAAAATCCAAAGTTTGAGTTAGGGAGTTGAAATTTATAATATATACTATCTAGGGGGCCCTTTATGTTCATGTATAAATATTTTCAAAATCCGCCCACTGACACGCCCACAATTAAAAAAAAACAATTTTTTTGAAAATTCAAAGTTTGAGCTAGGGAGCTGAAATTTATAATATATACTCTCTGAAATTTATAATATATACTCTTTATGCTCATGTGTTAATTTTTTAAATCCGCCTACTGACACGCCCACGATTAAATAAAACAATTTTATTGAAACACCCAAGTTTGAGCTAGGGAGCGTTTTTTTTTTTCCATAAAATCCTTTAAATGTTATATAACAAAATATGTAGAGCGTTCTTAACAATTCAACCATACTTAGACTTTTGTCACGCCCACTTATGAAGGATAGGAATAAGAATACGGTATCCAATAGTTCGCCCAAGCGGACTGTAGCCCGTCCCTATGTTTTTAGTTGTATGTGTTATACTTTTAAAGAAAATCGAATTAGAGCTTGAGCATAGCGGGTGGCCCGATTTATTTGCTGTCGAGTGTAGTTCGTTTTGATTTGTTCGTTTCAATTTCTTTACTATTCTACTTTTTGCGTATTCCTAATATTGTGGCCTAGGATCGACGGGTCATTTTGCGAAAACCTAGTAGGTGAAGTAGGATCTTACAGATATTAATAATACAACATCCCACCGCGAACCACTGCCGATAAAAGCAGAAATCAAATCCTGCTGCGGATATTTTTTTTACTTTTATTGTGATCATGGAATGAACTTTTGTTTGTTGTTTTATTCTTAGATTTCGGTCATGTTTCATGTTTCTCGATTGCTTCGTTAGTAGAGTAACGTTGAAAATTTGACGCAAGTTTTCAGCACAAAAGTTAGAAAATAGATTTGGACTTGAGTGGTCGAAAAGTTTGGGAACCACTGAATTAGAGAGACTGTATTATTTTAGCAAAGTAGTGGACGAAGGTAATGAGGTATCTGAAAAAGCGTTACTTAACTTTTAGTTGAGTTTTTCAACAGACAATTTTGGAACTCCTCGGTTGTGAAAAAAACAATTTCATATGACCAGATCTTTCACTAATAACGCGTGGGCCATCTAGTGGTTTCTTTTTAAATCATAGGTTATTTTAACACTGACAGCTGTTACCCGCTCGAAATCTTGATAGAAAGTCAGTATTATACCTCCGCGAAACAAAATGAGTCTCTTTGAGCTTGAAGGGCATTGGGAAATATTGAAATTCGCGCAATACCACACACTATCCATGCCACAATCAATCTTTTGCGCACCAAATTCCCAAATCGTGTTATCAGCCGTTTTGGCGATGTCAATTGGAACTGCGGAGGACCGATGTTAGGCCAACAATCTGGAAACGATTCAAGCACTTAATGCCAATATCCAAGGTCTTGGAAATTTGGAAGCCTGCCGACACAGCCACTTAAACGACGTTGTGTTCCATAATTATTGGGAATGTTTGCCCTTACTAATAAAGCCATAATACATCTACAAAATTTAATTTTGTTCATTTTATTGCATTTTTAAAAATAAACTGGTGTTTGGCCCACCCTGTATACGTATACTTCGGCGTTAACATATAATGCAGAATCCATTGCTTCTTTAGACATAATTGTGTGCGAAGTTATATTGTTTTATGAATGAAAACGGACCTACAGTTTTACACTCGCATCAACAGCAAACTTGTCATGACAGCCTTATGAAATGTTTCAGAATTTCGAAAGAGGTGGGGTAGTGAAAGCAAGTTTCATTTGACTTGCTGTGCCAAGGAGCTTGTTTCAAGTTTAGATAAACACTGTGAGCAATTTAGGCGAATACGAAGAAATCTTCAACCTTCCTGATTTATTCGGCAGCTACTCGACAGTTGTGTTCCACTTCTCACAATTTATCAACCCCTTCCATGTTATACAGTTCATATTGGCTTAAATAACCACTTATAAAATTAACTTAGCGTAATTGAAAACACAATTCAAACAAAATCACGCTGTTGGTATTATCACCCCCTTTTCATTACTCAAGTATCCTTGAGGTTATTTAATGAAGAAAAGGATCAAAAACTCTTAACCACTTGTTCGAATAAATTTTCCGGCAACAGTCTGTCCAAATCGATTAAGTAAACAAATGCGCCGTCACTGTTTAATTATCCTCCGCACGTGAACCAAATGTTTAAATAAAAGCATTCTGTTGCGCACGTTCGCCGCACTTTATGCTGCAAGGCGCACGTGAATACGATTAAATTGAAATTCAAAAACGAGTATTATTGCAACGCAGTTGGAAATATACAGCATGCTGGTAAAATGTCCTCGCAACATCTTCCCACAAGTGTTTCTTGGATGGGAATAGAGTGTATACATTTAATCAGCATCAAATAATATGAATTTTGCTGAAAGTGCAAAGCCGTAGAACTTTTTACTTTGCGATTTTCCAGACTATAAACTTAAAAGGCGAAGCATATAGCTAAGAAAAAACTGAGAGATTTGACTTTCGAAAAGAAGCTTACAAGAAAATGCAATCGAACATTCTGCCATTTCGTAAATTCTGCAGTCATTCCATTTATAGGATGCTTTCCATCTTCTTCTTCTTCTTACCTTACTGGTGGTGAGGCTATGATCAGGATTAACTTCTATTGCACCTTACATTTTTAACAAACTGCCGTCCGATATGTCCCATCTAGTTCCACACGGAAATCAGTTCTTAAAAAAACTTAAAGACTGGTTACATTTGCGATCTGATGTTGAAACTCTTCTTCAAGTTATACACCCCTATCGTGGAATCCGTCGGGGGGAACGATCCGCTAATAGTGAACAATTTGCATCGTGTAATCCGCAGACGTGAACCATCCACATGCCGGTAATGTGAATGTGAATGAATTTAATTTTTACAAAACAAATGCGTTTGAAATGAGCTGCCACGATTGAATTTCCTAATCACCAATAGTGTCGGTAAGGGAGAGTATCCGACGGATTCCACGATAGAAATTTTCTGTTCACGTGAATCGAATAAGTGAAGTGAATCTCAGATCCGACGGATTCCACGATAGGGATGAATGTCAACCTTTCAACAGCTACCAGATCAACAGTGTCAGGCCCAGTTGTCTTTAGTGAATTTAAGCCCAACTTGAGGTTTGACATCTCAGGAACAGGATTTTTCACGTATTTAAGTAAGACCCTTTCATTTTTTCTAATATTTTCCAATTTAGCTCTTTTTTTACGGTAAGATGCCCCACAACTGGCGATCCATCAATAGAAGTCATTCTAATTGAATATTAGTCAGAAACAATCCAAGTACAAAATAAAACATAGGGGCGGGCTACAGTCCGCTTGGGCGAACTGTTGGATACCCTATTCTTATTCCTATATCTCATAAGTGGGCGTGACAAAAATTTAAAGGATTTTATCGAAAAAACTAAGCTTTTGTAAATAAAAACGCTCCCTAGCTCAAACTTTGGTTTTTCAATAAAATTGTTTTATTTAATTGTGGGCGTGTCAGTAGGCGGATTTAAAAAAAATTTAAGTATGAGCATAAAGGGCACCTAGAGAGTATATACTATAAATTTCAGCTCCCTAGCTCAAACTTTGGACTTTCAAAAATAAAAATAAAATAATTGTGGGCGTGTCAGTAGGCGGATTTTGAAAATATTTACACATGAGCATAAAGGGCCCCTAGAGAGTATATATTAAAAATTTCAGCTCCCTAGTTAAAATTTTGGTTTTTCAAAAAAAATATTTTATTTAATTGTGGGCGTGTCAGTGGGCGGATTTTGAAAATTTTATGTCCCAAACAGTTTTATGGGCCAAAGATCATATATAAAAAATTTCAGCTTTCTAGCTCAAAATTCAATTTTTCCCAAAATTTGTTTTATTTAATTGTGGGCGTGTCAGTGGGCGGATTTTGAAAATTTTATGTCCCAATCAGTTTTATGGGCCATAGATCATATATAAAAAATTTCAGCTCTCTAGCTCAAAATTCGATTTTTTCCAAAATTTTGTTTTTTTGAGTTTGTGGGCGTGTCTGTGGGCGGATTTCAAAAATTCGTAAACTTGATTATTTCGGGACCCTAGAGAGTATATGGTTAAAATTTCAGCTCTCTAGGTCCAGTTTAAAGGCCTAATTTTTGCCGACGGACGGACGGACGGACGGACGGACGGACGGACGGACGGACGGACGGACGGACGGACGGACATGGCTAGATCGACATTACTATCGATGCTGATCATAAATATAGTAACTTTTAGGGGTCTACGGGCAATATTAAGGTATGTTACAAACTATGCGTCAAAATTAATATACCCCTAGAATAGGGTATAAATATGGGGGACCCATGCTCAGGCGGTGTTGCCAGTCGCTTCAATGACAGCTACGTGACAGATGTTTTTTTGGGGTGCACACACCATAGTATCACTATGTTCAAAACGTTTGTGTCTCGGAATAGCTACTCGTTATACCCTATTCTAGGGGTATATTAATTTTGACGCATAGTTTGTAACATACCTTAATATTGCCCGTAGACCCCCAAAAGTTACTATATTTATGATCAGCATCGATAGTAATGTCGATCTAGCCATGTCCGTCCGTCCGTCCGTCCATCCGTCGGCAAAAATTAGGCCTTTAAACTGGACCTAGAGAGCTGAAATATTAACCATATACTCTCTAGGGTCCCGAAATAATCAAGTTTACGAATTTTTGAAATCCGCCCACAGACACGCCCACAAACTAAAAAAAACTAAATTTTGGAAAAAATCGAATTTTGAGCTAGGAAGCTGAAATTTTTTATATATGATCTATGACTCCTAAAACTGCTCGGGATATAAAATTTTCAAAATCCGCCCACTGCCAAAATTTGAGCTAGGGAGCTGAAATTTTTAATATATACTCTTTTATACAGCATGCGAAACCATCCAAAGAAAGACCTGTTCTGCTGCTCCTTGACAACCATGAATCCCATTTGTCGATAGCAGGCCTTGATTTGTTTAAGCAAAATGGGGTAACTGTGTTGTCTTTTCCTCCACACTGCAGCCATAAGCTCCAACCACGGGATAGAACAGTCTTCGGGACATTTAAAAAGTATATCAATGCAGCATGTGGAAATTGGATGGCTACCAATCCGAGAAGGCCTATTTCAATTTACAATATTCCCGCAATCATAAAGACTTCCTTTCCTTTAGCATTCACCGTAAACAACATCCAGTCTGGGTTTCAGGTATCTGGAATACATCCTTTAAATGAAAACGTCTTTCCTGATTCAGAATTTATGGGAAGTTATGTATCTGACCGGCCTAAAACAACAAGCAGCAACAAACCTGTTCCTGAACGTGAAGATGAACAATATGACGACACACCACAAGCAACAAATATTTTTGAGTCAGACTTATCCTTGTATCACGAACGGGGGTTAGTTGACACAATCGAGGTGCTCTACTAAAATTAAGAAAATATTGTCCTCATGTTGTTTTTTTAATTGAATAACTTTGTTTAGAAAGAACAAAGTATGCTTTTTTCAATGATATCTGAACTATCTTTATATCAGCCTTAGTTCAAGAGAAAAAGAAAAAAATGTAAATTTTGAGTCAACTAGCCCCGGTCTCCCCTATATACATTTATATATACTTGTATACGCAACGCACTAATTTAAAATTTACATTCCGCTGTTCTTCGCGTTCTCTTTATTTTCCTTCCTGTTACGGCTTTATATTTTTTTTATGTTTTAATAGTTTTACACTTGCCACTCGTTGTATTATACCACAAAGTGTTCTATTTTTTATTTCCATATTTCGTGATTATTAATCCCAGGATTCGATAATAAAAATGTATCTTGTTCCTATCTAAACGAAATCCTATTAAAACAAAATTTTGTAATAATTTAAATAATACTCGTATAAGAACATTATACACTTTTAAATATAGTTGAATTGTATTGCATTTGTAATTGAATTACTATCTTGAAATGGAAATAAACAAATCTAAATCTAAAAAAAAGGGATCATAACCCTCCCACTTAACTGCATCCCTACTGGTCCGCCTGTGGGATTCGCCGGTTCGACCTCAGTAAATAAAAAACTGGCCTCCAGATTTTGAATCTTTTCGTCGCTGAGATCAATCAAATGCTTTTGTTGCTGCATCTGCGTGATCAAGAAGTTCTAAGGCCTGCCTCTCTTTCGTGTTTGTGTGGAAACGTTGATTGATATTGCCTTTTTGACAGGGTTCGTAGGATCTCTCATTTGAACGTGACAGTACCAACTGAGCCGGTCGAGATCCATTTTTTTTGATATATGTTCTGTGACGTGAAGTCTTCCGCGGATTTTGGAACTTCGTATTCGATCAATCGTTGGTACTCCTGCTGCCAAGCGAAGCGTCTTCATTTCAGCTGCCGTTAGTTTGCCCTAAGACTTATTGTACGCTGTCCAACATTCTGAACTATATGTCAGCGCCGGTCGAACAACTGCGGTGTAGGGCCTTCTTTCAGCTTGTGGGGCATTTTTCGATCACAGAAAATGGCTGAGTTTTTTTGATATTCCTAAGTAGCCTTAAATTTGGATATGTACCGAAATTATAGCGAGAAGGTAATGTGGTTTTTATACCCAAAGCTGTGCAAACCCAGTCACACTACCGCTTAAGACTTCAAGCCAATCACCTTAACTTCTTTTGTTTTAAAAACCTTTGAAAGACTGTTTGACTGTTTTCGAAGTAAGCTGAGTTTTATCTCCATCTCAGCATGCGTATACCAAGGGCAAAGGTGAAGAGACGGCACTCCACAGTGTCGTCAGTATCATAGAGAAGACATTAAAGGAAAAGGAATATAGACGCGTTCCTGGACATTGAAGGTGCCTTTAACAATGTCCAAGCAGAAGCGATAGAAAGAGCCCTGGTAAACCTTAATGTGGAGAATGCCATTATCAAATGGATAATGTGCATGCATAAAAACAGATGCATCATTTCAGAGTTAGGCGGTGAAATAATAAAACTGTCAGCATATAGAGGAACTCCTCAAGGCGGAGTCCTATCACCGCTTCTATGGGAACTCGTTGTAAACGAGATCCTGATAAAACTAAACTTTAGTGGAGTCAAGGCAGTAGCCTACGCTGACGACTTATCACTGCTAGCGACGGGGGAATTCCCATCCACTTTAAGCGAACAAATACAGAACGCCTTATGCATGGTTGATACCTGGACCAGAAGTTGCGGACTTGCGGTTCACCCACAGAAAACAGAACTGGTCCACTTCACCAACAAAAGGATTATTCTACATGTTGACGATAACGTCAACGACTGCACAAAAAAAAAAACGTTGACGTCGACGTCGAACAAACAAACTATGTCAAATGTCAAAATGTAAATAATTGTATATACTCGTAAAAGAAGCAGTTTTTATTTGAGCAAATATAACATTTTATAACGTATTGGAAGGCGGTGTTTTATTTCGGAATTTGTAAAGTTATTTTAAAACAGGAATCATAAACAGCAAATTTAACGTCCTTATTGTTCAACGCCCGAACACCACAATTTAATCGACCAACAATTGCTGGAACTCCACTAAAAATATCGGAATACCCGAAGTACCTTAACGTGATAGTAAATAGGAAATTAAACTGGAGCCTCAATATAAAAGAAAGAGCAAAGAAGGCAATGATAGCCCAAAGCTTGTAACAGAATTTTCGGGAAAACCTGCGGTCCTAGTCACAAAATTATCATGTGGCTATATACGTCAGTAGTTAGACCTATACTCACATATATGGTAATCTAGTCTGGTGGCAAGGGCTATACAAGAAAACTGTCCTATAAGTAGAGAACGGGACAGGAAACAGACGCCATGGTGGAGTAATAACTTGTCAAAACTAAGATCCGAGGTGCGGAAGCTTTTCAATAAAGCAAAGCGCAGCGGAGACTGGCAAAGCTACCAAATGGCCCTTACTACATATAATAAGGAAATCCGAAAAGCTAAAAGAAATAGCTTCAGGAAATTCTGTGAGACAATCAACAGCACTCCTACTGCGGCAAGGCTACACAAAGCTCTTGCGAATTCAGGAGGAGTGCCGATGTCTCTGAAGAAACCAGATGGCGAGTTCACGGGAGATGAGGATCAAAGGGCACTATTGCTACTAGAAACTCACTTTCCTGGCAGCTCGCCTAGTACTTTTTTTTTTTATAATTTGCTTACGCTAAAGGGATTTTTTCTGTTGTTACAGTACCCTTATAATGCTAAGAACATAGTGTAAGCTACTTGGTATTAGAAAGAATAGAGAGATAGGAAAGAAGTGTTTGGGTGCAGTTGTAGGGTTTTTCTCCACGGGTGGTGTCTAAGTTACTTAGGGAGATTACGATTTCATGTATTCGGTATAAAGTAATGAACTTGGCCGGGATTCGAACGCACGACCTTCCATTCCGTAAGCGAATACACTACTACTGCACCATTGCCACCCGCACCTGGCAGCTCGCCTAGTACTGAGCCAGGAATCAATACCAATTCAATCAGACCTCGGAGGGAAGACTGTGAAAGATCATCAACCATCTTTTCTGAGGGGCGACTGAAATGGGCAATAAATTGCTTTCAGCCTTTTAAATCTGCCGGAGTGGACGACATTATACCCGCCCTACTACAAGAAGGGCAAGATGTACTGATACCACACCTATGCTAAAAGTAACAAGGAACAGTATTGCCTTGGGCCACATACCAATGCAATGGAGACGAGCAAGGGTTGTGTTTATACCAAAAGCAGGGGGAAAAGACCCCACACAGCCAAAATCGTACAGGCCCATCAGCCTTACGTCATTACTTCTGAAGATGACAGAAAAAGTTGTGGACAATTATTTAAGAGAAGATGTACTGAACACATCCCCCTTACATCATCGTCAGCATGCATACAGAGCGGGCAGATCAACAGAGACCGCCATATATCAGCTGACGGAGATAATTCAAAGTGCCTTGGAAGCAAAAGAAATAGTACTGTGCGCTTTCCTAGACATAGAGGGAGCATTTGACAACACCTCACATGAGGCGATTAAACGATCCCTGGATAGGAAAGGAGTAAACAGTACAGTATCCAACTGGATGTGTGAGCTGCTGAGCACCAGATCAGCAGAGACTCAAACACCATGTGGAACCATCAGAGTAAACACAACAAGAGGATGTCCACAAGGAGGAGTACTATCACCCTTAATGTGGAGCCTAGTTGTAGACAAACTGCTGGTAAAATTAACCAACCTCGGCATCAACTGCCAGGCGTACGCCGATGACATTGTATTGATTGCTAGAGGCAAGTTCGAAGAAACCCTTGGGGACATCATACAAAGGGGGCTTAAAGTAACCAAGGAATGGTGCCATACTGTCGGACTTAACATCAATCCGGCGAAAACAACGATAGTACCATTCACAAGGAAAAGACAACTTCAAAGACTTAAAGACATTAGCCTATAAGGCACGACACTGATACCAGTCAGAGAAGTAAAATATCTAGGACTCCATCTAGATAGTAAACTCCTCTGGCGAAAACATACAGAGGAGATATCCAAGAAGGCCACCCGCGCTGTAGGAGCCTAGCGGGGAAGGCATGGGGATGCAGCCCAAGCATCCTGCGATGGATGTACACTGCAATCGTGAGACCAATGATCACATACGGAGCGGTAGCATGGGCGAAACGAACCAGTCTAGTCACAACGCGAGAGACACTCGGCAAAGTGCAAAGGCTGGCGTGCCTGTGCATTACCGGAGCAATGCGTAGCTGCCCAACAGTAGCCATGGAGGTGTTATTGGAATTGGCCTCTCTACACATCATGGTGATGAACGAGGCAGACAAAACCATCCTAAGGATGGCAAAGGAGGGAATTGGGAGAGGGAAATGCATCGGTTCGAAAGAACACGATGACTTACTCAAAAAACTCCCACTTCTTGGCATACCTAGGGACGACAGCATCAGGAAATTCTACTTCGAGAAGAATTTCCAGATAAAGCTCAGCAATAAGGAGACCACACAACAAAGTGGTACACGGACGGCTCGAGGACCGAGGAGGGAACTGGTGCATGAGTTTTTGGGCCAGGCACTAAGCACCACGAATCCATGGGCAAATGTACCAGCATCTTCCAGGCAGAAATATGTGCCACAGACAGGTGCGTTCGAATCAACCTCAAGAAAAACTACAGAAATTGCAACATAGCAATAATGTCTGACAGCCAAGCAGCTATAAAGGCTCTTGACGCCTACGTTATCAAGTCAAAACTCGTGTGGGAATGCCTACACGGACTGAATAGTGAATAGATTAGGCAAGAATAACAGAATTTCCATCTGCTGGGTACCTGGCCATGTTGGCATTACGGGCAATGAGGCAGCGGACTCTCTGGCAAGAAAAGGGGCAGAGGAACCCTTTATAGGACCTGAACCGTTCTGCGGAATAGGAGAACACACTATACGCGAAGAGTTCAGGAGACTGGAGGAAGAAACAAGGGCCAAAATCTTTCTCAACCTCCAAGGTCTAAGGCAAGCAAAGAAACTCTTAGGAAATTACAACCAAAAGAGATTCAAAGCGTGTATCGGCCTTAACAAAAACAACCTAAGAATCCTAACAGGCCTCCTCACGGGGCATTGCAGACTCAAGGAGCACCTGAGGAAAATGGGCATATCGGAGGACGGGCTCTGCAGATTCTTCAGTGAAACCGCCGAAACTCCAGACCACATACTGGAATCCTGTGGGGCACTGGCCCACAAAAGGATGAAATATTTGGGCAGGCATCAAATAACAGACAAGGACATACAAACCATGGACCCACAGCTCATTCTCAGCTTCATTAAAGAAACTGGACTGAACGCTGTGCTCTAAGGAGTGTGACCTGCCAAGGATAAAACAGAGCAATGCCTCGACACGCTTCACTAAGAAGTATCTAGAGAGGGCTCTGAAAGAGGGCATGAACCTCTCCGAGGCACGAGCATGGGGACACAATAGAATCTGCCGATACCCATCTATACTGATGGCTCTTAGATGAATACTGGCGTCGTCGGCGCGGGTTTTTATTCCGAACTACTCGGAATATCTAGCTGGATCAGGCTCTCCGACCACAGCAGCGACTTGCAAGCTGAGGTTCTGGCCGTGACAACAGCGGCTAAACAGGTTGCAATGGTGGCAATACCACAGGCTGATATTACCATCTTCATTGACAGCCAAGTGGCAACAAAGGCGATTTCCGCCACAGAAATAAAATTGAAGCTTGTATGTCCTTGTCGCGAAGAGCTATGGGTTCTTGGCGCGCAGCACATCATACGACTCAGTTAAGTCCCCGGGCACAGTGTTGTCCCAGGAAATGAAAGAGCCGATGCAGTAGCGAGAAAAGTGAAACACCAGTCATTTTGTTGGAAACGATTGCCAATTCAAAAGCGCCATAGTATGAAATTGCGACCCATACCATGCCTCTTCCTTGTAATGACGATTGCGGTTCAAAAACATTTTTCCTTTCCGGAGATCATGAAAGTAATAGCAGTAGTCTTCAGGACCATCCAAGTTAAACATTCCTTCATCCGAAAAGACAACTTGGCTCCAATTTTTTAAGACCGCTTCAATGTCCACATCCCATGTCATGTTATCCCTTGCAAATTGAAGGCGCTGTTGCTTGCGTGCGAGATTAAGCAGTGTCTTTTTTGTAGTCTTGTTAGCTTTAAGTGTGGAGCACTAAAAATAGCACGACGCACAGTGGATTAGCTACAAGAAACAACTGCAAATTAGTTTATTTTGTTTGTGCATTGAGCGGAGTTAGAAGCTAATCGCTGAATTTTCCGCTTGTCTCGTGGCGTTCAAAATTTTGCGATCCTTTCTTTGTAATTTTTTCCATAGGATGCACGATTTTTCACAAAACTTCTTACGAAGTGTTCACTGCGAAGAAATTTTACGGGCTATTTCACGATTCGAAAAGCTCCGATTACCCAAAGGTAAGCTTTAACTTTAGCCCTTTTTCCCAAATTGGACCCTTTTTCTCTGCCCATTTTAATGAAATTCGTTAAAAATATACTTCTCACACTTTCAAGTTAAATTTTCATTGACCTTTGTCCGAACACCTCTTGCTAACTTAACAATTTAACCGGTGCGACTATTCAAATGAAGCGAAAAACTGCATACATTTTTGCATGGTATAGAAAGAGAGTAGAGAGTTTTTAGAGAGGTTTTTTTCAGCAATAATGTAACTTTCTGCTGGATGGTTTTCTTTACCCATTAGTGCAAATATTAAAACAAAAAAATAAGTTCTAAAACATAACTCAGGTGCGACTATTCAATTGAACCGCACTGTAAGCGTGGTTATCTGTGTCACAGGCAATGGTTATCGAAATCGATAACCTGATTGTCTGCAATATTCGGACTGCTTATCTACAAATACATAGTTTCCAATAGGTGCTGAGTTTTTAAGTATAAATGTTTCATTTTACCCACATGCTACTACTACTAGACGTTTCCACATTTGCGTTTAATGAACTATGCTACAAAAAAGCTTGATTGCTTGAAACTACAATTTCCACCCCACTCCATCTGCACCATCAATGTAGGTATAGAGTAAGTTACAATATCTAACCTCTACATTCCTAACCAAGAGTGTTTGTTTGCATATGTGCCACTGAAGAGGGTTGGAAATTATGTTTATTGCGGCCCAACATGAAAATATTGTTTTGCCCTCGATTGAAAAAATAACAATGTGATTGTGCACTGGGGTGAGATTCTGTACGGCTCGTTCATGTACCTGTTTCAAGGGCTCTTCATTATACATCCATCGACCATGGCTACATTATGGCGGGGTGAATGACGCAAAATAAACACTTCAAAACTGGGATGGACGCTGGTTCTAAAAAAGTGGGCCAACAAATTTGCGTTCTATTGTTCCATCCAAGATGATAAATGACAGGCAGCGGGCTCCTGCATGAGAATATTTCATTGTCGTGCAAAAAAAAAGCCACCACCCCGCACCGATTCGAGTCACTGATAATGGCTGCCAAATTGTTGAACAAGTGGCATTTCATTATTTGTAATTTCGTTAGAGTTATCGTTGTCCGTCAGGGTGGCTGTGTGTATCGCATTCATTGTCCCCGCACATGTTACGATTATTGGAATTGAATTACACAGAGTTGAGTTGTATGACTGTCGGTGTCTCCTTGAAATCGAAGAGCACACGCGGTTTACCATTTGAATCGGTCTTCATTAAGCTTGATACCGTTGGACAAAATATTTAAATTAATAATCACTGTGGATAACAAGTGTTTGGTATTTGATGGGAGGGGACAATTATTTCAAAGGTTATTTAAAATTCGACACATCGATTACACTGCCCGAAAAGCAAAAGACCTGACTGAGGCATGACCAATGATAGGGTGGAGGATTTGTTGGATAGCTTCAAGAGTTTACATTTTGAGTTAAGGCACCGCATTTGATGTGAGACCAAATCGGTGTTATAGATAATTATTTATATTAGTAGGGGAGAGTGGGTACGAAAGTAACGGCGGGTCGGTTGTAACACTGAGGTTTTAAGAAAACGTAGAGCTCTATGCTTTTATTTTTAAATGCAGAATTCCTTGCAATTATGATCCGAATACCTACATCCCAAAAAAGATACACTGGGTATGAAGACTTTTATCCCTAACAGGATTAAAAGTATCAAACCCAAGGTAAACGCGTGGTGTGACTCGAGCTGCAAAGAGGCTATCAGGTTAAAAGAGGTAAGTTTTCGGCTATTCAAAGCCAACCCATCTGAGGAAAGCCGTAAAAAGTTTAAACGAGCCAGAAATGACTGCAATGCCCTTATTAATCGTGTCAAATTCTCCTATGATCAAAAGTTGAGGCAAAAAATACTACAAAGTCCCACTGGTAGTAAAAACTTTTGGTCATTTGTTAAAAACATCAAGAATTCGGCCTCGTCATCTATCCCGACACTCATTTACAACGACATTCCAGCTGTCAGCTCTACAGATAAGGCCAATCTGCTTGCTGCTCACTTTGCAGTCAGCTCAACGCTCCCAGATTGTGCTTTGTCTCCCCCTGTACTCGAGCGCGTAGAATTCTCTATGGGACCAATCCACTTTCGCACTCGTACAGTGGCTAGAGTACTTCAAGATCTTGACGTTCACAAATCCGCTGGTCCAGATGGTATTTCCCCTATCGTTCTGAAGAGGTGTTCTTCTTCGCTGGCAAAACCATAGCGTAAGCTTTTCCATCTGTCCTATTCTTCAGGACTCTTCCCGGGAAGATGGAAAACAGCATTTGTCCAGCCTGTACCAAAAAAAGGCGAATCTTCTTCTCCCTCCTCCTACCGACCAATTGCACTTACGTCCCTTCTTTCTAAGGTCATGGAAACGCTGATAAACCGTCAACTAATGACATATCTTGAATCGCGAAAACTTCTTAATGACCGGCAGTATGGTTTTCGCAGCAACAGGTCCACTGGTGATTTGATGACATATCTAACCGAAAAGTGGAACCAATCTCTTCACCAAGGTGGTGAAAGTAAGATCGTTGCGCTTGATATTTCAAAAGCATTTGACAGAGTTTGGCACCAAGCTCTCTTGTCGAAAATGCGTGCATTTGGAATCGATGATACTCTTCTTCAATGGATTAGAAATTACCTTTCGGACCATTCAATTCAAGTTGTTTTGGACGGCTTCAAGTCTGCAACTCACCAAATAAATGCTGGTGTCCCCCAAGGCTCTGTTCTGTCCCCCACTCTCTTTCTCATTTTTATAAATGATCTACTGTCTGTTACTTCTAATCCAATCCATTCCTTTGCTGATGACAGTAACCTCAGCTTCTCATATTCGTTTCTTGGGTCACGCCCCTCATCTTCGGGTGTGGAACTGGAACGGCAACGTATGTTAATCTCATTAAATTCCGATCTTAAGAGCATAACTCAGTGGGGTAAAACCAATAGAGTGGAATTTAATGCTTCCAAAACTCAATGCTGTCTCCTGTCATTAAAGCAAAACCCACACACACTGCCATTATCTATGAATGGCACTTACATCGCTGAAACCGAAAGACTTTCCATTCTCGGTATGTGTGTTAATGACAACCTTCGTTGGAATGACCACATATTCGATGTCGCCAAGAACGCCGCGAAATGTCTAGGCTTCCTTAAGTGTTGTAAGAAATATTTCACCCCTTCTGATCTGGCTACAATTTATAAGGCGTTTATTCGCCCGAAACTCGAGTACAACGCTCATATCTGGTCCGGTGCACCAATAACTTATTTGGAGCTACTTGACAGGATTCAAAAACGCGCGATAAAACTCATTGGCGACCGAGACATCGCGAGATCGATTGACTCTCTTAGTCATCGTCGTAATGTCTCCTGGCTGTCGTTATTTTATCGTTATTTCCACCATAAGTTCTCAAACGAAATAGCCAGTTGCATTCCTCCCCTTGAACATTTCAACCGCAATACCCGCCATGCAGGGAATGCTCATCAGTTCACCCTCAAGCCTGTGTTCGGACGTACAGTGAAGTTCAAAGAATCTTTCCTCAGCCGTACAACACGAATGTGGAATGCTCTTCCCCGCTCCATTTTTCCTACACATTATAACCTACAGACATTCAAAACCAACGTGCATCGGCATCTCTCCTTTTCCTCTCACCCTAATTTCCTTAACGCCCGCGCTGTGTAGCTAATACATTATAAGGGTCCCAACAAATCCCTTTAGTGCGCGCTAATTATAAAAAAAAAAAAAAAAAAAAAAAACTTCAGTGTACTCCTATATGTCAAATACAGTCAAAAAAGTGAAATTCAAGTGCGAACGTGTTTTGTTTTGGGTGAATCGTTTTTGTCATATTTCGTAAGGTAAGTAAGATTTAACTTTATTATAGCTATATTATCTTAAAACGTATTATCGTTTGTCGTTGGAGATTCGCTTTTTTCGATAGGATTACTAATTTCTTTTTTATTTAATTTTTAATATAAAAAAATAAGGGTAGGACGGTTGTAACATTTTTTGTGTGGACGGTTGTAACACGTTACAACCGTCCACTCAAAATTTCTCAACGTGACAGTTTTTCATGTTTTGATTTTAAATCCAAAAATTTAGCAATATAAGAAATAAGTACATGCAAAATGCCGCGCCAAAGAATCAGAAAAACCTCTCGTGGCATGATTCCAAAAGAAACATTTGTAAATGCAGCAAAAGACGTTTTAAAACATGGTAGATCCATTCGAGGTGTTGCAAAGTCTTATAACATCTGCCATGTGACTCTTGGTCGTTTTATCCGCAAAACAAAAGCTATACAAAACTGCCCTGGTGATGTTGTTTCTCTAAGAGTTGGATATATATCACACAACAGGGTATTTTCGGTTGAGTACGAAGTAGGTATATATTATTTATGATGCCACTTAATTCTAAACAATATCAACTTGCCTTCTCTACCTTTGGCAACTGCCGATATTGACACAATCACGTTGCCTCTCACGTCATCAGGAGCTGCATTTTCTCCTGAAATTGTTATGCCGTATCCAAAATCTGAACTTTCACGAGTTGCTCCACGAGGTGGAAGAAAAAGGGGCCGGACAACTATCCTAACGGATACCCCGGAAAAAATGCTTTAGAAGAAGAGGCAAATAAAAAAAGAATCAACAAACCTAAAGCATATCTGCCTAAGAAAAACACGTTTTTGCAGTCAAAAACAAAACGAAAACCAAGGCCAAAAAAGTCAGAAGATACAAGTTCCAGTGAGGAAGAAGATTCCGTTTGTGCTTATTGTTTTAGCAAATTTTCTGAATCTCTTCCTAAGGAACAGTGGATTCAATGCATTTCTTGCAAAATGTGGATTCACACTAGGTGTGTGGGAGAGAAATCAAATCAGCTTTTCTTCCAATGCCGCAACTACGAATCTGAATAATAGTTTTTGTTTACTTGCTTTCTTTTTACTTATATGTACACATAATTTAATTGTTTTATTGAATTAAAAATTAATTTCAACCATTAATCATAACATTTACTTGTTTCCTTCTATATGATATATATGGTGTTACAACCGTCCTTTCACCATGTTACAATCGGTAAACCGAGAAGGTCGGTTGTAACATTTGACCTGCTCTTTATTTTAGCACCCTAGCTCCGATCTGCGATAATAGTTGGAAACCAAGTTATTATCTTACGGTAGTCAAAAACCCACTTATTAACATGCATGTTGTTTCATGTTGGTATATACAGCGGTTTGCAAATTATGGAAGGGAATACGAAAAATGTTACTTTCGTACCCACTCTCCCCTATACACTTCATTCAAAAAAACAAAATGTTCAATTCAATTCAATTCCATTCAAATCAATATATAGACAGAGTGATGTTGATAGAAAATTAAATTAAAGATATGTATCTTATATATGTATTATAATTTAACATTTTTACATAATTAACAGTTTACATTATTATTTTACGCAATATAACAATATTAATAATAAAAAAAAAGAAAAAAAAGTTTAACAAAAAAATGCAAAATATAATTTTGTTGAGATTATAGAAAGATTCTCAAGTTGCTCTTTTGTATATTTAAAAGAAACCTCGTACAAATGGATTCTTTAATTCCTGTTGTTCCTATTATTTGCTTTATTGCTGTGGGCTGGGAGATCCAGACTCTGTTGGTATATTTAAAGAAACGTCTCGATGAATTCAAATAGTTATAAGACTGTGTTATAAAGTTCATGGTACGAGTCGACTGCGCAAAGCGCAGCTTATCAAATAGATAAAGTGGTGTTTTACTATAGGGTGTTTTTTTATAGAGGTACATATGAAACTTCTGATAGGGATAACTGTCAAACTAGCCGTCATACTAATAAAATGTGTGAGTTTTTTTCAGTATAATTTGGCAAATCACCATGGAACGACTTACACCAGAACAACGTTTACTAATCGTCGAAATTAATTTCCAAAATTCGCGCCCTCCTGTTCGCCAAACTTTTCAACATTCATGACCACATTTTTACTCTTTGTGATAATATTCATCCAAATCGAGATCGTACCATACGTGGGGTAGAGAACCCGAATCTATCGATCCGACGCCGTTCTCAGCAACGTAGTCTCTGCCCGTCCACTACTTGGAAAATATTGAGTAAATATCTTGGCCTACATCCAAATGGGCTAAAAATCAACCGGAAGTTGAACAAGATTTTTATCGGCAAATCATCTTCAGCGATGAGGCTCATTTGTGGCTTCACGGGTTTGTTAACAAGCAGAATTGTCATTTTCTTAGTGAACACAATCCTCATGAGACTCTTGAGACTCCATTACATCATGAAAAAATCACTGTTTGGTGTGGTTTACTTGCCGAAGGCGTCATCGGCCCATTTGTCTTTAAATCTGAAACCGGTGCCAACATTACCGTGAATGGCGAACGCTACAGGCAAATGATGCGTAACTTTTTTATTCCTCCTGTCATTGGAAATCATTTGAAGGAGGAATGATCCCAACAAGACGGGGCATCTCAAGAAATGGACCTGTGAGTTGGCCACCTCGTTCGTGTGATTTGACACCTGTGGACTACTTTTTGTGGGGCTGCATCTCTGGTCTATGCTGATAAACCAGCAACGATTAATCACTTAGAAGCCAACATTCGACGCACTATTGACGAAATAAGACCTGGTATGCTCGAAAAAGTGGTGCGAAATTGGACTCACATAAGGCACAGTCGCGGAGGCCATATGCCAGAAATTATTTTTAAAATTTAAATGCCATGCAATTTGTGAGCTAATAAGGCCAAAATCTGGTCATTCCATTAAATTTGTTGTGTTTTATTTTTAAAAAAAGTTGTATGCCTCTATAAAAGAATAATAGTACGAATAATTTTTTGCAAAACTAAGCAACATCCAACATCAAGAAATTGTTGAAAAGTACACCAAGAACCCTTTGATGGAATTGGGAAACATGGTCAAACTTTCGCAAACCAAATATGTACCTTGCCATATCATTGAAAGCTAAAAGAGGTTTGTGCGAATTGTGAGAATCTGTTTTGCGGTAAACAACAGCAGCATAGTCAATGATAGGCAGAAGCAATGATTTTATGAGTCTCAGTTTAGTGTCAACAGGTTTTACGTTGGAAAACGAAGATCTCCGTTAATTTGGCCAACAGAAAGGTTGATATGATCGTTTGCTGACAGCGAACGGTACCTATACATTGATATTTTGCTTAACTATATTTTTATAAACATTGTAAGTGACTTCTTAAATTCATACTCTAAGTATGTATCGTTGTTGTTGCTATTAGAGAAAACGCGTCTTACTTCTTTTACTTGGCAAAGGAACTGATTATGTATTTCATTTAGGATGGGCTCACAATAAGACTATAATCGTAATTAACATTAGTTTAAACAAACTCCATGGAATACAAGTAAGAGAATCAATAGAAAGTGGGAGAAAAGCATGAAAAGTAATTTGTCGTACAGGGTGATATAAAAGTATTTAAAACTAAAATAAAAATCTATTATCTTAACACTCCCACTTTTATGAATGTTTTAAAAGAAAAATAGTACAAAAGTCTTCAATAGTTCAAAATTAATTAACATGATTTAAAGCAATAACCCCCATCATAGAACGAAATCGTTGAAATTTATCCTTGGGTAACGCTTTCGTTAAAATATCGGCAACTTGGTTTTGTGTTGACACATACTCCAACTTGAAAAAATCATCTTCAAACTTTTCACGTATAAAGTTGAAACGGACATCTATGTGTTTAGTCCACTTGTGGAAATCGGGATTCTTGATCAATCGAATGGCGCCTTGATTATCAACGTATAAAATTGGATTCATCTTTAGGTTCAGCAAATCGTTTAAAAGTTGTTGCATCCACACTAGCTCTTTGACTGCTTGACATGCAGCCACAAACTCCGCCTCAGTTGTAGAAAGTGCCACGCATTTTTGACGTTGCGAGGCCCAAGTGATGCAGCTTGTCCCCATCAAGAAAACAAATCCACTGGTCGAACGCATTGTTACTACGTCCCCAGCATAGTCTGCATCACTGAAACAAGAAAGTTTGAATTTAGTACTTTTAAAATATATACCGTGATCAACTGTTCCCTTGAGATAGCGGATTATCCTCTTACCCATCACCATCATAACATGATGTGGACTAGGATTATCCAGATAGCGACTCACACAACCAACTGCAAAGGCTATATATCTGGACGTGTAGCCACCATCAAATACATAAGGCTGCCCACTGTTTGTCGAAAAGGGAAACTTATCTTTTCAGAGGACTCTTCTGAAAAGTTCACAACAGCTGATGTGTCTGCTGGAGTTGACACCTGTACTGCATTCGACATATTGAATTTTTCAATCAAACGTTCCACATACTGCGATTGATTTATTTGAATCGACCCGTCCTGAAACCTCCATATCTCCAGCCCCAGAAAATGTTTTGCCGGAAACACCTATATTTCGAAATTAAATTTAAGATGATCACAAAACTTTAAAATTTCCGATCTGTCCGTTGACGCAACCAAACCATCATCTATATAAATTGCCAAAATAATATTTTTTCCTTGTTTTTCACTTATAAAAACACATGGATCTGCAGCACATGGTCGAAAATTAAACGTTTTAAGAAGCTTGGCAAATGTTTGGTTCCAGCATCTAGACGCTTGTTTGAGCCCATAGAGACTCCTTTGAAGTTTGCACACTCGAGTGCTTCCATCCTCATATACTCTTGGTTGTCGAACATAGATCTCTTCTTTGATATCACCATATAACATCGAACTGTGTAATGTGGAGCTTTTCTGATGCTACTATACCCAAAATTGTCCGAATCGAAGTGAATTTTGCCACCGGGCTAAAAGTTTCAAAGTAATCCACCCCCAACTGCTGGTTAAAGCCTCGAGCTACTAATCTAGCTTTATATCTTTCACCTTCATTCTCAGTTGAATTCTTGATTTGAAAAACCCATTTCGTATCAACGAGTTTGCGATTTTCAGGTAAATCCATCAAAGTCCAGGTCTCATTTTTGTTCAACGAAGCAATTTCTTCATCCATAGCCCTTTTCCATTTACTTCCTTCCTCACACTGCATGGCATTTTCAAAACAATCTGGTATATAGGACTCCGCCAAGAAGGCAAAACCCTCGAGCATGCAACAGTTGACTTCACTTACAGCATTACTGGTTCTACTTCTCAATCGGTCACTAACAAAACTCCTCCTGGCTTCCTGTTTGTCTGTATTATTTATCTCGCCTCCAAAATCTTCAATAACATCTTCGAAAACTTCATCACCCGCATTATCAACATCAACAACAACATCAGAATTCGTATGTTTTAGTTTTTCAGCATCAACATGACCACCACGATCATCTTTATTGCCAGGAAATTTCTCTTCCTTTGACGATTGACTTTGTACGAGTACATCCTCATCATTTAAAACTGCAAACAATTTCGAATCACGAAACCGGACATCACGGCAGACTACAACTTTATTATTTTCGGGGAAAAATATTCTGTATCCCTTGACATTCTCACCATATCCCACGAAAACACCCTTTTTAGATTTCCGATCCCATTTTCGTCTCTTCTGTACTATGTTGCACTCTAATTTAACGCGATCAAACTACTTTTTACTAGATTAAATTGGCGGAAAACAAACGCAAGAATTTTAATTGGAAATTGCGGCCGCCACCGCCGAAACGAGAAATCACCGAACTGTCAATGAGACAAAAACTGCGAAGAGCGCGAGTGCAACAATCAGCAATTAAAGTGCTGATTTCCCGGTAGCTCAGCACGGGGTGGGTTCAGGAAGAAAAATATAATGATTTCTGTACGTGTACCAAGGGAAAGTGAAGGTACTTACTGTGGTGGGCAATATAGAATTTATATTCCCGGGTAGATCAAGGATCTGAAAAATTAATCAAATAAATATGGGCGCCACACAATTTTAAGGTTAATTGTGAAACCAGGAATATTCAACCGAAGAAAACGAGCGAAACAAAGAAACCAAAAATAAGAAATAAAAGCGATTTTTTTTTTCAAAACTTTATAAAGCTCCGTTGGAGCACGGCAAATTTTATTCACGTTACTGCACAGCCGAGTGGGAATAAAAGAAAATCCCGGAATAACGCACGATCACTTTTCCCGAGGGATGGAAAATATTCCAAAATTACTTGGTCGCGTGTCCCGTTGTTTATCGGGAAGGTTCGAAGGCACTACCCTACCGAGGTTTATAACTTTCCTTTTTTTTTAGCTAACACTTCTAACTACCTAATTAAGATAATACTTAGCTTTTTTTCCTGGATTAATTTCCTAAATTCCTTTTTCCTGCTTCCCACCAATTGTTGGGTATGGTCCCGCTGCGACAAAAGTCCTATTGCTCCTGCAATTATCCGGAGCACACGATTACTATTTTTTTCCTATCTTTTTTTCTCGACTTTTCTTTGTTCACTTTTCTATTTTTCACAAATTCCCTTCTGGACGTTAAAACCACAAACTTTGACTATATCGTCAACCAAGAAGTGATCTTCCAGCTGGCTTTGTCCATTTTGTCGGCCGGCATCCTCACTCACACATCCATACATACATGGGGAAGCAGAGCCAACGACAGTTCAACAAGACCATTCAGCTGTGGCGCTGGAGTGGTCAACTGTTTCGTACTCCCCCATTCTCATACATACTTAGACCATTTGGCGGTCCATGTCCTCTTCTGCTATACTATGTACTCTCACATTAGTGCGCTGACATGAACCCGCTAATGTTCTCACGCCCTTCAGGCGACCTCTCACTCAGTGAATTCGCCCATTGCTCTAACTCAGCAATGAACAAACCCTCCGACCGACCCTGGATCTGCCTTAATTCAGCCCATGCGCTTTGACATTTCGCGAAGTAAACAAACGTGCATTCGAGAATGAAAAAATAGTTTACCAACCAAATGTACCCAATTGCATTTGTGGTTAATTTTAATAATATTTCCCCAAAAGATCCAAATCTCTCGGATAATTTTTAACAAAGATAGGTACCTAACCTAACCTAACCTAACAAAGATAACCATTCCTAGAACCAGACGCAACAATCGTTTAGGAGTGGAGGCAAAAAAGAGCTGGTAAGTAAAAGGTTAATTAATTCTAAATTATTTCCCTATTCTACCTCGGTGGAATGATGCGCAGATTTTGGGGGAAAGGGACATGTTGATCGTGTGTCAATCCTTACAGAGGTTTAATTTACGTTGGGCTCGCAGCCATTTGATTTTAGTTTGTGTTTCAATTTGTTTCTCAGCCAAGTTTAGTGCGCTGTCCGAAGAGACATCCAAGTTCAATGTTCACTTATGCTTCGGTGTTCTTCTATCTTCTTGGTTTCGTGGTGATATGTTTTGTGTTCCTCGTTCGTGTTTTGCCGGCGGTGTTGTTGTTTTTGTGTTTGTTATGAGGGTGTTTCACAGGGCCGTCCACCCGCACTCCTCTGCTGCTCCTTCGGTGCTCCCACGACGGAGTTGGGTCAAAAGGGAGCGTCATCCCTTCCCTCATCGTTCGTTGCTCACTACCGTGTCTATGGTAGATCTTTGTTCGTTTTTGGGCCTTTGGCTTACTCGGACCGTCCGCCCGCGCCCGCGAATTTCATTTCAATTTGCAGGGTGGATGTTTCGGTATGTTGTGTTATGTCCACCCCGCCGTTGCAGACAATTCATCTGGTTGCAGAGTGCTTTTTTGTGGCACTCCGCCTTTACAGACCGTCCGTCTGTAGTCATTTTGACAGACCGCCCGTCTGTATCCGCTTCCACAGACCGTCCGTCTGGATTCCTCTCCACAGACCGTCCGTCCGTCTGGTTTCACAGACCGTCCGTCTGTATCAGCTCTCTCTCTTTAGGTCTGGGCCTCCTGCCCTTCAAGTCATATGTGGTGGTTGCTCCCCAAGGCTCCAAAAACGTGGACCCATGGCTGATGGGATCATGATTGCCCCTCCACTTCTTCAGACTGTGGGAACGCAGACCGATAAAAGAGGGAGTGTAAAAGGAGGGTCAAGGGAAAAAGAGAATGGCTCTTGTTGCGGGCAATTTGACCGCAACAACTGGTATATGAAGAAAGGCATCTGTTCCAAAGACTTGGAAGTTCGTAATATCGACCTGCTTTCCATACCACAAGCTCATACGGTGATTTACCTTTCGTCGGACTGGAGCCAGTTCGGTTAAGAACAAAAACTGCCGTGTTCACTGCCTCTGCCCAGTCTCATGTCCAAATTCCTTCCATGAATCATTGTCCGAGCTGCTTCTACAATGGTACGCATTTCACGCTCTGCACGACCATTTCATTCTGGCGTGTATGGCACGGTTCTTTGATGTACGACACAATTTGCCAATAAAATATTTTGAACTTGTCGATTTGTGTATTCTAAGCCATTGTCAGATCGCAAAACCTTTACTCTTGCAGCTTCCATCAATTTTAAGTACCTTGCGATTAGAGTATGCACCTCCGATTTTTCCTTAAGAAAGAAAACTGTCCTATAGTGCGAGAAGTCATCTTTAAAAAGTAAGAAATACTTGTCTCCTCCAACTGATGTACATTGCATGTGTGCGGACACATCTGTATGCACAAGTTCCCCTACACAACTCGCTTTATTTTCACTTGCATGAAAAATTGCACGATTTTGTTTTCCATACATGCATGACTCACAAAAGAGTTCTTCACTTGAACAATATTTTGGTGTCCGAGTCTCTCATGCCATTTGTGAAGTGTTTCCTTTTTCTTTTCTGCTAAATTTGCACATGTACCAGCATCTATGGAACAACTTGTGATCTTCAAAAGTAATTTGAACAATTTGGATTCACGAACTTCCCCTATGAAAACAGATTCTTCTTTGAAGAGCTCACATTTTAAATTATTTGAAGATAATCGAAGATCCTTGTCTAAGGCACAGTTAAGAGAAAATAAATTTAGGCGAATATCTGGAACATATAGCACATCAGCCAAATGATTCTCCTCCCAGCTAACATTGTTAAAAGGCAACACATTAATGTCCCCTCTGCCATATGCATAAATGGTGTTTAAATTTCCTAACCTGACTATTACAGGCTTATCAAAGTCTTTGTAATTAAGAAACCACTCTTTCATACTCGTCGCATGGTCACTCGCTCCAGAATCGAGGAACCAGTCGTCAGCTCTAGAAACACCTTGTGGCAACATCGCCTCACAAACAAACGCATTGCCTCGTTTCTCATTAAAATTTGCCCCCCCCCCCCCCCCCCACAACTGTTTCTCCTTTTTCCTTGGACATTCATTCTTCCAATGCCCTACGCCTTTACAAAGGAAACATCTCCCTGGCTTTGAAATCTGTCTATTTTTGTTGAAAAACTTTTTCGGTGTAAACTGTTTGTTTGCTATCAAAGCACTACTTCCTCCGGGCTCAGAAAAATTATTGTTCTGCGAATTAATACGCGCCTCTTCAAGAACTAATCTTACTGTAAGATGCTCCAATGTCTGCTTATCGATTGCTGTAGATTCCCAAGCACTGTGGAAATGATTAAATGAAGAAGGCAAGGTCATCAGAATTTTCGTAATGACCATCGAGTCGGAAACCTTTTCTCATACATCGGCAAGCTGCTGCACAATGGTCTGCAATTTGGATGCAACATCGTCTAGCGGATCTTTGCTGAAACTGTAGAATTGCTGCTGGAGCATGTGGATACTCGCCTTTGATTACAAAAAATCTATAACAAAATAAATAACAACAACAAAAACAACAACAGCAACAAAACAGAAAATAAATATACAGCCATAACATACACTAACATATTGCCACAAATAATACAACAACAATGTAAAAAACAAAATATTAACATATCATTCAGGACAAACAATAATATACAAAAAACATTAAAGACAATAACCAAAACAGAAAAAGAAAATATTTATCAGGGGTATATAAAATAAAATGCAACGACTGTCAAAAATATTACATAGGTCAAACAGAAAGAACATTCAAAGACAGATTTAAAGAACACATTCCCAAAAGCAATACAAAATCAGCATACGCACAACACCTAATTGACAATAACCATAATTACAATAACTTCGAAACCAACCTAATACCATTACATATTAAACAAAAAGGTAAAGAACTTGACGCCACAGAAGAGTTTGAAATACACAAAGCCTACAAGATAGAACGAGACAACCTACTAAACGACAAACTAACAATAAAAACAAACGTATTATTCGACACCGCAATCAACAGCACAAGACAGAAAAAGACAAACATAGACAACTCCAATAGCCACACATCAGAATAAACAAACTCAGTCACGAAGCCTAAACGCCCGATGATGGAGCACAAGCTCCGAAACGCGTCGCAATAGGACAATAAAATTAAAGATAAAGTTGTGATAATAAAAACGAACAACAATAAACATATGTTCAAAAAATTGAATATCTTTTCTTTATAATTCAACACAACGGGAGACGAAGAAATATATAAAATAAATAATAAAAAATGGAATATACAGTACATTAAATTACCAAAATCCAAAAAAAAATTGCAATTGTGTATGCAAATTTACCCAAATACCAATCGTCGGCAAATTGATTTATGCTTCTCGGTATAAAACTGAATTTTCGCTCCTTATAAAATTCGCAACTTGCGATTAAAACTTTCAATTTAATTTTAAATTACTTGTACATAACAAATACGTGATTCTCAAAAAAGAAACATAGGGACGGGCTATAGTCTTGGGCGAACTGTTGGATACCCTATTCTTATTCCTATCCCTCATAAGTGGGCGTGACAAAAGTCTAAGTATGGTTGAATTGTTAAGAACGCTCTACATATTTTGTTACTCGTATATAACATTTAAAGGATTTTATCAAAAAAAAAAACGCTCCCTAGCTCAAACTTGGGTGTTTCAATAAAATTGTTTTATTTAATTGTGGGCGTGTCAGTAGGCGGATTTAAAAAAAATTAACACATGAGAATAAAGGGCCCCTAGAGAGTATATATTATAAATTTCAGCTCCCTAGCTCAAACTCTGAACTTTCAAAAAAAAATAAAAAATTAATTGTGGGCGTGTCAGTGGGCGGATTTTGAAAATATTTACACATGAGCATAAAGGGCCCATAGAGAGTATATACTATAAATTTCAGCTCCCTAGCTGAAACTTTGGATTTTCAAAAATTAATATACCCTTAGAATAGGGTATAAAAAAATTATTTTATTTATTTGTGGGCGTGTCAGTGGGCGGATTTTGAAAATTTTTTATCCCGAGCAGTTTTAGGAGTCATAGATCATATATATAAAAAAATTTCAGCTTTCTAGCTCAAAATTCGATTTTTTCCAAAATTTGGTTTTTTTGATTTTGTGGGCGTGTCTGTGGGCGGATTTCAAAAATTCGTAAACTTGATTATTTCGGGACCCTAGAGAGTATATGGTTAAAATTTCAGCTCTCTAGGTCCAGTTTAAAGGCCTAATTTTTGGCTACAGACGGACGGACGGACATGGCTAGATCGACATTACTATCGATGCTGATCATAAATATAGTAACTTTTAGGGGTCTACGGGCAATATTAAGGTATGTTACAAACTATGCGTCAAAATTAATATACCCTTATAATAGGGTATAAACATGCACGCAACTGGGCCCATAACCAGTTGCTATTAGAGAAAACACGTCTTACTTCTTTTACTTGGCAAAGGAACTGATTATGTATTTCATTTAGGATAGGCTCACAATAAGACTATAATCGTAATTAACATTAGTTTAAACAAACTCCATGGAATATAAGTAAGAGAATCAATAGAAAGTGGGAGAAAAGCATGAAAAGTAATTTGTCGCACAGGTGATATAAAAGTATCTAAAACTAAAATAAAAATGTATTATCTTAACAGTTGTCACAGTTGACATCAGGGTGTTCAAATCCGGGTGTCGATGTGAAGTTAGAAGAACTCTCTGGCTAATCTGTTAACGACTTGAACAAGTTCATAAATGCATTGCGCAGATTGTTAGCCCGCTAGGTTTTGCACAGGTTTTTCATTGAATCCTAAGTATGGGAATCATAACCCCCAGGGTATCACAAAGGGTCTATATTGACCTAAGTGGGACGAGGGCAGGATTCTCTTGTGCCCGGTTACCTAACCTTAGCTTACCTAACCTATCCACAAACACAACCTGAAACTGTGATATAAAGACCGGTGAAAGGTTGGCTGTGTCAAATTTCTATTTGAAATTGAAATTAATTGAGATTTGGGCAGGTTAAGAATAAAGTTATTACACAAAGTCCAAAAACTTCTTTCTGCAAAGTTAGATGCTATCCCTTCAGCTAACAAGATGAAGCAGCGTCACGGTTTCGAAGGCCACCATGCCTATTTTTCGTCATTGTCTAGGAACATTGATAGACATTGCCTTTTCCAAGGGGTTCGTGGGGTCTCTCTGAAATAGGTTCTTTAACTGATCTGATCTCTAGATCACCGATTGCTTCCTATTGACCATAGATCTCAGATATTTAAACTCTGCGCACTTCGCAATCACTTTTTTATTCACATAAAATTCTGGAATAAATCGGATTGGATCAGAAAACCGACAATACGATATGCCTGGAAAACACCCATCATCGCTATAGTATCCATATCGAGATGCCACTTGAATTTTACAGATATTCTTGTTTGTTTATTATTGTTCATCCCCGACAGGCAGAGACAATCTTTCAACGATGTAAGTCAGTAGGTGCGGTGTGCCTTTGTTTAACGAATTGTACATGCTTAGGATATCTTCAACCGGAGAGTTTCTGGTGTGTAGCCCTCAAAGGCAGTCTTTATAATCTTCGTTTGACTTTGCGCCAGGACCCTTCACATCTACGCCAAGAAACAGAAACTCTTCATTTTGCATGACGAGGTTGTTAAATTCTAACCAGAATACATTTTGATTTCTCTGCACGCATCCAACTTGGGGAGCATATATTCTGTCAAAATGACCCACTTTAATTGCATCACGAGTTTGAAAATGTTAAACGGTCGCTGGACTTTGAAATGGTGAAGACGTTGTCAAGTAGCTCTGCCGTAAGAATGATAACGATTCCATTCTTTTCCGTGCTCATCATGCAAGCATTTAAGAAATATGTCCTATTTCCGGCGTTTCACACATTTCGTTTGTTGAACACACAAAACATCCACTCACCTTATAGCTATAATCTCTTCAAGCTGATAGCTGCCATAAAGTATCCCCCGGAAACCGATTAGCTCTGACTCGAACATTTCTGCCTGTCCCAGGATAAGTATACCATGCGGAGCAATAGTTGTGCCTTTCGAGCAGTTAAGCGTTCGTTTTCTAAATGCTAAAGTTTAAGGGATTTCGACACATGTTGAAAATCTGAATTTGAAAAGTAAGGAATAATACATTGCAATGTTTCGCCTGTATTTTTTATTTTAAACTTACAAAACATCCCACAGAAAGACAATCATTGAACAAGCTTTCGCGAAATCCTACTTTAAAGTTTTGGTAGGGGAGAGGTGAGCAAGAAGGCCCACTATCGGTCAAAATGGACCCCCGAATGTGGCAAAATAGAACACTCGTGTTTTTTTAAGAGAATAAAGAAACAGTTAATACAACAATATTTTTTCAACAAAGGCGATCCTTTGTCTTGCAAGAACTATCGAGGCATATCCCTGCTAAATGTCGCATATAAGACGCATATCAAACGTAGGTACTGTGTGAACGTCTGAAGCCGTTCTGCAACACACTAATCGGCACGTACCAGTGTGGCTTCCGGCCCTGCAAATCGACAATAGAGCAAATCTTCATACTAAGGCAAATCCTGGAAAAGACCAATGAATTTCAAGTCGAGACCCACTACCTTTTCATCGAGTTTAAAGCCGCATATAATAGTATTCATCGTCAGGAGCTCTACGTTTTGATAGCCGAATTTGGTGTCCTGGCAAAACTGATCCAGTTATGTTGTGTGACACTTGAACTTGTACCGGATTTCGGCAAGAAGATTGGCTAGCATGTGACTCCTTCAATCTTGTTCTGGAGAAAATAGTGCGAAGGGTAGATGTCAACACGGAAGGCACTATCTTCAATAGATCCGTCCAGCTGCTGTGTTATGTGGACGATATCGACATCAGCGGCTGTTTCCAGCGTGCCGTGTTAGAGGCTTTCACGGCGTTTGGAAATAGCTCCTCCGAACTGTTTCAAATATGCACCGGATTTCGGCAAGGCGACGCGCTCTTGCGGTTTCTTCAATCTAGTACTGGAGCAGATAGTGCGCAGGGCAGGTGTCAACACGGAAGGCACTATCTTCAACAGTTCCATTCAGCTGCTGTGTTATGCGGATGATATTGACATCATCGGTCGATCACAGCGCTCCGTGATAGAAGCTTTCACGGCGATTGAAGAACAGGCGAAATGTGTTGGCCTTGTAGTAAATGAGGACAAGACTAAATACATGCAACAAACAAACAAACGCCGCCTAGGACAAAACGTCACTATTGATAGCAACAATTTCGAGGTACTGAAGGAGTTCATCTACCTCGGAGTAAACATCAGCTCCATGAATGATAGCTTAGTGGAGATCCGGCGAAGAATTATAAGAAGGAAACCGCTGCTACTACGGTTTGGCAAAACAATTGGGTTAAAAACTTCTAACTCAGATTACGAAATGTATGCTTTACAAAACCCTTATCCTGGGAGAGCTGATTCTGGGCTCCTTCGAAAGAAAAATTCATGGGCGGATTTGTGGTCCTGTGTGCGAGGAGGGCGAATGGAGAAGAAGATACAACCGCGAATTCTATGAGCTGCACCAAGATGTGGATTTAGTCCAAAAAGCCAAAATACGGCGACCACATTGGCTCGGCCACATTGAGCGAATGGACAACAATGCTCCAGCTAAGAGGATCTTCGAATCCCAGCCCGCAGGTTCGAGAAGGCAAGGAAGACCGAACCTCCGTTTCAAAGATCAAGCCATCGCGGATGCCAGAGCGCTTGGTCTGGACAACTGGAAGCAGCGTGCCCGGGATCGTAGAGGATAAAACGATGTTGTGTCTCAGGCAGAGACTCTTCGCGGGTCAGGTGCATGTTAAGTAAAGTAAGTATAATTTCCCGAAGAACAGACGTGAACTGGAAACCAACATCATGCGATTTAACACCACTAAATTTTTTTTCTTATGGGGTTTCTTGAAGAGTAAAGTTTATGCCGATAATCCTCAAACTGTTCAAGACCTCAAAGACAACATCATCGAGCAAATATCACTTATTGAACCATCATTATGCGAAAAAGTGATTCAAAATTTTGGTAAAAGGTTGACAATCTGCCGAGCTAGCAGAGAGGGTCACTTGGATGACATTCTTTTTCATTATTAACCGGAACCTATGTACATTCATTTGCAATAAAAATAAATAAAGATTTCACACAATTTATGTCTTTCATTCAAAATTTAAAATGATGCCTCAAATTTGAACACCCTTTATACAAAAGCTTTTAACATTTTTGTTTAAGAGAATAATTTAATTTCATTTTTTGTTGATATTATATTTTTTTATTTATTTTTAATTTTTTGAAGTGGAGTTATATTTTTTTGTTTAACTTGTCTAACGTTTTGTTTGAAATAAAAGTTTAATTGTTTTTTGTATAATCTTTTCTAAATTTAATTTTATGTATTTTATTTGTATTACCACGTGGAATATTAAAATACTGAAATACTCTACTTTTCGGTGTACATGAACTATTCACTGGCGTCGATACCTTTTCGTAGACAATCGCTGGTCCATGTGGTGGCTCTTAAAGTCTTTCGAACGTATGTTTGCTTTGGACCATATTCAAAGAACACAAATATTAGATAAATGTGGATGAAATGAAATGAAATGAAAACTAAATTGAAAAAAGAACCAGAACTTCCGTTTTGGTAGTCCATTTGGCCCCATGCCGTACTGGTTCGTAATGCAACGCAAGCTATTTTTTAATAAAAATAATTTTTTTTACGAATAAGAGATTATTTTACTTTTTTTTAATTACCTCACAAATACAAATATGTATGTTACTAGCTGCACCTGCCCGGCTTTGCCCGTGCCCGAGAATTCTATTGGCCAATATGTTCGAGTAGACTCCCTTATAATTGTCTATAGCGGGTATCCGGCGTATGTTGCTGCGCCTAAAAAAAGAAGACCGATTTTGACCAAAGTTCACAGAAACACTCTCAGGCCAATACCGAAGATTGCCTGATTTGAGCTCAACCGGTGAAAGGGACTGCACGTTTTTCTCCGCATGGCTTAGGCCGCTCACACAACTTCGTTGTTCCGTTTAGGGTAGGTGCTTGTTGTCTGGCAGACGCCTATGTCACCTTACTTTTGCGAATCAAACAACAAAGCGAAAATAAAAAAATTCGATTGAATCACTTTTCATTCACTTCCCCACCGATTGTTATCAATGTTGGAAAAGCAACTTTCCGATGTCCGATTCACAAAAAAATGCAAAAAATTTCAATAAGAGTTATTTTAATAAAATATTGAACACACGATATCTCAAGAATGAAAGTGCGCACAAATTCCACAATAAGCTTGAAACGTTCGTGTTGTCTCCCTCTTTCATATGCTTGTTCGGATAACAAAATAAGTGACGTCTGTACGGTCTCTGTATCTGCGTCGTAATTTACACGCATACGCACATATGCATGTGTACTCACTCAAATGCCCATATCTCACACACCGATGCAGATATAGCCAAACATAACAACCTTCGTGCAGACGTCGCCTTTCATGGAAAAAAATTTCATTGGAATTGGTTAACGCGTTTTGCCAAACACCGGCAACAAACACAAATATGGATTGATTTTTATATATAGAAAATATTACACAAAAAAACTTCTTATTATTTCACTTAAATTTGTTTTTTTTTTTCAAAGCACATGATACCTACATATGAAACACACAGTGTATAAATACATTGTCAATTTTTTTTTTCTTTTTTAAGAAACACATAATTTACACACCGATGCAGATACAGACATCGCACATACATAACATCCTTCGTATAGACATCACCTTTCTTTAAAAAAAAATTTCATTGGAATCGGTTAACGCGTTTGGCCAAACACCGGCAACAAACGCAAAAATGGATTGATTTTTAAATACATATATATATAAATAGATATAGATATATTCTCATATCAATTTTAATTCACAAAAACTCACAAAATCGCAATGAAGAAATCCGAATCCGACAGCGCAACCAAACATGAAACAAAAACGGCTTCTCCATTGATCGATAATAGATGGCGTTACGTTGCGTGTCTATCTGACAGTTCAATTGTGATACGATATGTTACATTCAAATGTGATTCTTTATTTGGTTGTTGCCAAAATAAATAAATACAAAATGAAAAAAAAAAAAAAAAATTTAAAAAAATCGAAAAAAAAACCTGTCGTAACACGCTGGGTGGTCAAAAGAAGCCATTTTGAAATTTAGATTTTTTTTCTTCTAAAACCCGTGCTGAGAAAATACCTTTCCAACAAAGTATAAATCATCAAAATCGAATCGGCCAATCTCGAGTTATGCGGTTACATCGCTTCGGACACTTTCTTTTATATATATAGATAACAAATAATTTTGTGAGAATAATTGTTGCAGGATATAAACCGTCTGTCTGGATGTCTTTCGCAACCTGAACGTTTTTTTTAGCAACTTGAGTGTTTTCATAATTTCATGATATGAACCTACTAAAACCAACTTCACTCTGTGTATGAAACTAAGGGATGCGTTGGCAAACTAGATTTTAATAAGTTTTGGATATTGATAATGAGATGGAGTTAAAAAGTAAGACACAAATTAGTTTGTTCCTATTCGCCCCGTCTCAATTAAATATTTAAATTACAACCTCAATTTGTATCTCTGTCGTGATTTCCACATCGTCGTCCATTTTTTAAATCTATCACAATCGCAACAACAAAAATACGCATGTAAGCAAAAAAGTTTGCTCCAAACTATGACAAACTTTAATCACTCCCAATTGTGTTGTGAATACTCGATTTGCTTGTTCTTTGTTGCTGCAAATTTACTCTAAGACAACCGACACACCCTCACACCCATCCTTTTAACTTTTCATATAGTCATTTGGACTTTATAAAGTGTCCTTAACAAATAAAGTCCGGCTACTTTGTGGGTCGCCCACACACACACAATAGTGTTACACACGTCGCTGATAAAACACAAAACAAACTGGCAATTTGATTCCTTTTAATGCTGCCAAGAAAGTCAAATTGACATTTCATCTCGTCCTTTGTCTGAATGTGCAAGCGACTGCTGTTCTGTGGATTATTGTTGGCAATAACGACACTCATATATTTCGCACCAATGGTTCTAAGACAATTGGCACGTTTGTTGTTGTTTGCGGAAAGAAAGTCTTGCCTTACTATACAGGATGTGTAGTTAAAGGTTAACCATCTAAAGTCCTATTATACTCCCTAATTGCACTCATGGGGCGCGTTAGGAATATATTGCAATTGAATGTGTAATTTCTTTTCTCCCATGATAACTATATATGATTGTGTACATTCTGACAGTAGTATTGTGTTTGTGACTTGATGCTACAGGATACTAGGATAGGAATGCTGGCTAAAGTTAAAAAAAAAAAACAAATTGTGAACAGTAAATTGCCTATTGGCGCTTTTCTTCCTTATATAATGTCCGTAAGCAGGTTCTTAAAGGTAAGTACGTATATATACAAACTTTCGGTTTTTTAGTGGTGCTAACATACTTACTTAACTGGCTCCCGACCCGTGGAGAGTTTCTGACTGAAAGACTTCAGCCTTCCATCATTCGCTGCTTTCACTTCTCCAGACCAAGAACAATGGCATATACGATGGCTTGCTCTATAAAACGGAGGTTCGGTCTTCCTTTTGGTTATTTTTAATTAACAGAAACTTTTGATTGAGAAATGGACATGGCAATTCTACCGTCTGCCAGGCTCTTGTCCAAAAGTTTTCGTACAAAAATAACATTACACAGAAATGCCCAATGTGCAAGACATTCAATTGTAGCTCAAACGGCTCCAGGAAATAACCCCCCAATGAAATAACCCCCCAAATAAAAAATGAAATAACTCCCCAAATCGAAGATGAAATAAGTCCCCAAAATGGTATGAACTAAGTCCCCAAATAAGTATGAAATAATTCCCCAAAATGGATTTCAAGTGTTCAAGGTGTTATGACTCACTATGGCTTTCTGAAAGTGAAATAAGGCGATACGAATTCATTTACCCAAAGTGCAAGAAGGCCAAGTGCTAAGGTTAGGTTAGGTAAGGTGGCTGCGAGGGCGTGAGCCCAGGCACACTTAGGCCGCAGTTTCGGCCCGTTGTGATACCATAAAAGGGGGGGGGGGGGGTGTTCTGCCGATCGTCGGTCGGCCTACTGGGTTCCCTGTGATTGCCTCCTGTGAGGTAGTGGTTTTTAGGGGGGAAGATACTCCTGAAGAGGTCAGGGTGTGCAGCTTGACTGTGTTTCGCATGGGTTGCGATGTGTTAGAGTGACTAGTGCAGAGGCGTCTTTCGCCCGACATTCGAACCAAGGGTTGCGATCGAGATGCGGTGATTGATGTAATCAATCCACAGGTCGATCTCAAATTCTGCGCCACGGAGGGAGGCTATTGCCTCCTGATCACCGGGGGAGGGAAGCGTCTTTTGAAATGACTGTTACAATCGAACCTCAAACTGCTGTTCACTCTCTTTGCAGGCAATACCGTGCCAGAGAGACCGATACAGTCAATCCCGAGCAAGCTATTACATTTCTTGGAGGGGGGGCGGGGTGTACCGGCTGCACAGTCAAGTAGTTGGTTAGAAAACTGTGCTAGAGGGCGTGACTGAAGGTGGTCCAACCCTGCTGCACGCATCGCGGGGGGGGGGGGGGGGGGGGGGGGGTGCGGCTTGTGGCGACTGTTGCAGTACGAGCCTCAAGTTACACCATTCCGCGGAAAGCGAGCAGGGAGGGGCGGCCTTGATAGTCGATTTGGAATTATGATGACTGAGTTCGGGGGTTTGTGGTGCAGGTTTTGAGGCATGGGAGAGAAGCAGAGTGTGGTGACTGTTACAATCTAACCTCAACTCTCTTCCCGTTGTGTCTGCATAGCGGGAAGGCAGCAAGGAGACCGTTTCAGTCGATCCGCCGGGTTACTGTCTCGCCCTCGGAGTGGAGTTCTGACTGAAGTGACTGATACAATCTAACTTCAGTGAGATCTCTTTTCCTTTGCAGAGGAATCGGTTTGGGGTGATCTGCGGGAGGGGAGCGGGAGGGGCTCAAGTCATCGTCCAATCCGTCCTCCAGTTCAGTTTAACCATTTGGACCTAGTGACGAATTTGCTGATACAGCCAATATCTGTCTCACTGAGATCACTGAGATCATCGAGGAAATAGTTGCCGAGGATTTGTTTCCTTGAATTGGCTAGTGCGGGGCAGTTGCACATGAGATGGGTGGTGGTTTCTTCATCTTCGACGTCTCTACAGCTTCTACAGAAGTCGTTTGAGGAAGCTCCCAATCTGATGGCATGTCTGGATGAAGTTTGGATGTTCTCTTCGCATCGTATTTGGTCCAAATTTGCTTTGAGGACACACATGTTCTGATGCTATTCCACCTGTTGTTTGCTTCTATTAACGCATTATTTAGAAGTTTGAGTTTCAGTGTCTGAATAGGTACCGCCGGTGACTCTCTGTTGTCGGAGAGTTCTTGTGCGGAACCCCGTCTGGCTAACTCGTCCGCCTTGCAGTTGCCTGGACCGGGTACCCAGCACAGGGAAGTGTTACATCTGACCGAGATCTCGTTAAGAGATTCGCGGCATTGTCTTACCAACTTGGATCTTATTGTTGGTGATTCTAAGGCTTTAATCGCTGCCGGGCTCATAGAGAGTCTGCGTGCTGCTTCGCGGATAGCCGTGACTTCTGCCTGAAATACACTGCAGTGGTCAGGCAGTCGTAGTACGACGTTGAGCGCAGGGTTGTCCGAAAACACGGCCGCCCCCGTGCCATCGGCTTTCTTTGACCCGTCGGTGTATATTTCTATGGCGTTATTGTTTACAATACAACCGCCTTCCCAGCTGGCTCGGTCTGGGATGGCCGTCTTGTATTTATTACTGAAATCTAGTGTTGGGATTAGATAATCCGTATTGTTGGGAATCTTGTGGGCAGTTAGGATGTTGCTGTGCCCGATGTGTGAACTTTGCCACGAATTGGATTCTCTTAATCTCAGGGCCGTCTTAGTGGCCACCAGCTTCCCATAGATATCAATGGGGAGGAGGTTTAAAAAAGTCGTTAAGGCTGCCGTTGGTGTGGATCTTAAGGCTCCTGTGATGCATATGCAGGCTCCCCTCTGGATTCGTTCTAGGGCGCTTGTGTGGCATTGCTTCGATATTGCAGGCCACCATGCTATGATACCGTAAGTGAGGATAGGCCTGACGACCGCCGTGTACAGCCAGTGTGTTATCTTAGGCTGTAGACCCCATCTGGAGTCTAAGGCCTTTTTACAGGTATAAATGGAGATCGTAGCCTTCCTTATGCGGTCTTGGATGTTTGGTTTCCAACTGAGTTTGCTATCTAGGATCGTTCCCAGGTATTTAGCTTGGCTGGACAATTTTAGTGGTTCGTTGTTGAGCGTAAGTGGCGTTATCTCCGGAACCTTAATTTTGCTTGTAAATAAAACCAGTTCGGTTTTGGATGGGTTAACATTGAGCCCGACCTTAATGGACCAGGTGGATAGTTTCCTGAGAGCCGATTCCATTAGGTCTCTGATCGTGTGGGGGAATTTCCCCGTTATGGCAATGGCAATGTCGTCCGCGTAGGCAGTCATTTTGCATCCATCCTCCTCTAGGTTGGAGATGACCTCGTTGACTACTAAGATCCATAGTAGCGGTGAGAGCACTCCTCCTTGTGGTGTGCCCCTGTACACTGACCTCCTGGTCAGACAGCTGCCAAGCTCCGCCTGGATCAGCCTGCTGTCTAGCATGTTCTTTATCCAGGTGCAGAGGCAGTTATCCACCTTTAGTCTGAGGAGTGCGTTCGTGACGGCTTCTGTATTGACATTGTTGAAAGCCCCTTTTATATCCAGAAAGGATACAATCGTGTATTCTTTGTGATACAGCGATTTTTCGATAGTGCTGACTAGCGAATAAAGTGCTGTTTCTACTGAAAAGCCTTTTCGGTAGACGTATTGACACCTCGAAAGGGAATTGTTTTCCAGGTTTGAGCGTATGTATTAATCTACAAGTCTTTCCAACGTTTTCAGGAGGAATGAAGTTAGACTGATAGGTCTGAAGTCTTTTGGAGAACAGTGTGAGGCTTTATCGCATTTTGGTATAAAGACCACTTTTACAGTTTTCCAAACTGTGGGCGTAAAGCTGAGTTTTAGGCAGCTATTGAAAATCACCAGTAGCCAGGGTGTGTGAGTCTCGATACTCTTCTGTACTTCTATGGGTGTGATTCCATCTAGTCCAGGGGATTTATATGGGAGAAAGCTGTTAATCGCCCACGCTAGTTTGCGATTGTCAGCAATATGCTCCGGAACCATTTGGACCCTGTGATGGTGCTGTGTAGGGTGATTTACCTCTACTTTGTTGCCTGGGAAGTGGGTATCCAGTATTAGGTCTAAGGTCTCCTCGCTGGTTGAGGTCCACACTCCTGCTTGGCTTTGTATGACGCTAGGTATTTGTGGAAATTTTGAGAGGATCTTACGCAGCCGACTGGAGTCGCTTGTTTTTTCTATGTTCTCACAGAAAGATTTCCACGTCTCTCGCTGTGCTCTCTTAACTTCCTTTTTGTAGTTTTTAAGACTGTCTTTATAACTATCCCAGTCATCCGGGTTTCTTGAAGACTTGGCCTTGTTAAACTTACTCCTGCTATCTCTGCGCAGAGAAGCTGTCGTGAAGGTCCACCACGGGGGTTTACCTCCTTCTTTGTGTCTGCTGGTGGGGCAGGCCTTATTAAAGGCCTTGTTCATGGCAGACGTTACTGCGTTCACCATTTCGTCTAATTCTTCCGGTGAATTAGGCTGTCTGATTTGGAGACAGTCTAGTTTCTTTTTGAGTAGAGAATTATAGACCTGCCAATTTGTGTTTTTTGGGTTCTTAAACACTTTCGTTGAGGGGGTCTCGAATTTTAGATTGAAAAGTATGTAGCGGTGGTCCGAGAATGAGACTTCACTAGATACTTTCCAATTTTCTATAACTATATCAGGTGAACAGGTGGTCAGTGTCAGGTCAATGACTTCCTGCCTGATTCTGTTTATAAAGGTGGGTTCAGACCCCTTGTTACACACTACTTATTTCATAGTTGAATGTTGGGACTTATTTCACTATGAAATAACCCCCCCAATTTGAAGTATGAAATAAGTCCCAAAAACCCTTGAAATAAGTCCCCAATTTTGGGGGCTTATTTCATTTGAAATAAAGGTAAAATGTATGGGGAGACTGAGTCCGCTTACGTGAAAAAGTAAGAAATTCACATTTAACAATATTGAGCTCCATACCTAAAGTTTTTTTCGCACCAAACCGAAAAACTATTGTGGTCTTGTTGAAGAAGATCAGGGTCGAGTCAGCAGGAAATGATTTCAAAGAATTTAGCGTCGTCGGCATAGAGGGAGATGGAGGAGAATTTAACAACGTTGTCAAGATCATTTATCGCGAGAGTGAAAATCAGAGGGCCAAGGTCGCTACCTTGGGAATACCAGAGGTGGCTTTGAATAGCAAAGAGAGAACAGAGCGCTAGCGAACGTTATAAGATCGGTTCTCGAGTTAAGATGAAAACCAATTGAATCGAAACCCAGGAAGGAGAGTTTGAAAATAATCAAAGGATGTGATATTTTGGCAAAGGCCTTAATAAAGTCAGTTGTGATTAAATCGCCTTTATTGCCACTTTCCAATGCAGAAAGTGTGACGGACACCAAATCAACAAGGTTGGTAGTTGTAAATCTACCTTTGAGGAAACCATGCTGATGGGGGTAGACAAGAGACTTGCACTGGAAGGATAATGAATGAACATCATATCTACTTTCGAAAACCTTCGTTATATGCGAGAGCTTAGCAATTGATCGATAGTTTGATACGTCATTCTTTGGTCCTTTTTTGTGAACTGGTGAAATGAAGAACGTTTTCCATATTTGAGCATTTTTTTCAGGAGATAAGGAATGTTTAAGGAGATCTTCAATGAAAGGAGCAAGAACCGCAAAACACTTTTTAAGAAGGATGGCTAGAAGGCCGTCTGGGCCGGGTAAAAATGCAACATTGTGATGAAGAATTGACTATTAGAATGTTGTTTTATATACGATAGTAAGGATTTCCGTAAACTCATCATATGAATAAAGAAAAATCTGGTTGAACTAGTATAAACCAAGCGTGGAACTATAAGATTTCTAGATCTAACAGATTTGGGGGAAAATTAGTTTTGAATAGCTACAGGTAAGATGGTGCTTTTGTTGTAAGGAGTTTATGTAAGAATAAGTTATTTCTTGCATTTAACTAGCTATCCAGTGAGCAACCTAGAATATTTTTGCTGTGAAAAGAAATAAAATGGAAAATGCAAAATAACCACTGTGCTCCATGAACCAGCAGCAGATTTCATCCGAAAAATTCCTTTGAGCCATAGTTCTGTGTAAAGACGAATTAATGAGATGTCTGAAAATAATGAAGAATTATTGTGCAATCATCTGCCAATCTTCAAATCAATATTGGTTTGAATAATATAGTGTCAGCGCCAACGATTAGCGCTCCGGCTATGATAGGACGGCATACAGTTTCATAGCCTGATTAAAAATAAAGTTCCACTCGTACCTTGCGTCATTCCTCATACATTGCGTTGGCTGAGATGAAGATTCCAACAGCTTGCACACAATCTCGATTTTACAATCTGTTTAAATCTGTGATAGAGTTCATGGAAAGCAAAGATACGGAATCGCGCAACAACCTCATCACATCAGTGAAAGATAATGCGTACTTGACAGAACTGTTTAGTGATGTGAATCTCCAGAATCAAGACGACCACTTATACTGGGTTAAAATGAAAAATATCGTTGATGCTTTCGTAGTCAATCTGATATTATATCGTACAAAAGAAAAATCGGCAGATGTTACTTTAATAAATTTCCTAATTAATAAGCATTTACCAGTATGACTTGCTTTTTTACCGTTAACGCTTGCAGAACATCCAGGGTTTTTTCAAACAGCGATTAAAAAATATTTTAAGAATGGACATACCAGACTGGGTTGGATCCTTTTTCAAATGTCAACACAGCGGGAACAACCCAATAAGAAGACAACAACAAGCGAAATTTCAACAGAATCGCAAAAAACCGATAAATACAACACACACGAACGCTAAAATCGCGATCTGTCAATTTGTCAGCATTTAATCATCAAATTTTCTAGTATACCGAATTCAACATATCGTGTAATCGGGCATGACACCAACAAATTTGCTGCTTTGGGACAAATTTAACATATTTTTTTTTTTATAATTAGCTAGCGTGTGCTAAAGGGATTTCATTTTTCTGTAATTGATACAGTTAATCTTATAATGTAACCACAGCGCAGGCATTTTGTTTGTTACTGCAAGCAGCAGCCAGCAATGATTCATTGCCTGTTTTTAGGTGCAAGAAAGAATAGGGTTTTCTCTCCACAAATGGCGCCTAGATTGGTTTAGGGAGATCTGTTTTGTTGTGTGTATTCAATTTATGAAAATCATAACCCTGGTCACGATTCGAACGCATGACCTGCCAATCACTTAGTGAATACACTACCATTGCAGCATTGTCACCTGCAAATGGGAATCAATAGGGAATCATACGCCAAACGATTATACGCCTACATGCTAAGAATTCATTGTATAATAACCATATGATTGTCAGCAACTTTAACTGTTGCTTTTAAAGGAATTGGAGTCTGATATTAACAAACTTGTTATAGCGCATCAGAATTATCATTCACATAAGGTAGTTTTTAAATTGAAAGCTTCCTATTAATGTTAATAAAAAGTACTGATAAATATGATTAATTGTGCGTATGTGAAGCTCTCATTGAAACATTGTTCTTTGAACTCAGTAGTAGTAGTAGTATAACTCTTTATTTCAGAAAAATATTCTAAACAATTTTATACTTAAGTTTAATTTCAAAAAAAATTTCAAATTAAAATTTTACAGAAACAAAGTATGTACGACTATGACATTTCGTCGTCTGTCGGTAGTTTGACATATTACATATTATATAATTCGTACTTTACCTATTTTATATCATATAACGTATATCTAATACAATGTATTGTTATTGGTTCTGAAATCTGGTTTTCAATAGTTAAAATAATTAATTAATTCATTTCTATATTTAAGAACACCGATAACGAAATTACTGAGCTTATTCCAAGATTCGTCATTTACTCCATTTAAAACATTAATTACATCTTCTTCAGTGAGTGTAGCTTTGCAAAAGTATCTATACCTAAATTCCCCCAATATCGGGCAAATACCAATGAAATGTTTGATTGTTTCTACCTCCCTCCTATTACACAGTGAGCATAGGTTACAATCTCGATTGCTAAATCTACTCCCATTGAGCCAGATCAGATCACAGCGTACCTTAAAGATCCATGATATTTTAGCTTGACTGTATGAATCAGTGAAGTACGTTTGGCCTTTCGAATAATCAAGTTGGCTATAAATTCTATTTTCGCTCATTGATGCTTTATATAGAAAACTTTGCCATCTTTTTTGCTTAAGTTTCTGTAATAGCTCTTCTCCTTTAGTAAGCCAATCAGTGCGTGTCAGATTTCCAGCTCGCCATTGTAAATCAAAATCCGATCCAAGATTATTTATTTCTTTTGCCCAAAAAATATTTCTTTCCATAATTTTCTTCGACAATATATGAGGCAATCTTCTATTATCGTGTTCAAACAATGTTTTATAAATGTATTGCAAGTGTAGCTCTAATGTGTAAAAATGTCCACAATCAATTCCGGTTTCTATATACAGGACATAACTTGGTGTGTTAGCTGGAAGCTTCATCACTCGCTTGAGGAAATAACACTGTAGTTTATCAATGTCCTCGAAATGTTTACATCCCCATATTTGTGCTGCATAGGCCTGGACTGCTCTACAGACAGCTTGGAATAATTGCCACTTCGATTTAAGAGATATTCCATTTTTACCCAGAAAATTTTTCCATGTGGCGTTAATGCTGTTTTTTGCTGAGTTGTTTCTATTTTCAACATGCTTGGAAAATGACAATTTTGGAGTAAGAATCACTCCTAGATAGCAATACTCTGATACAGTTTTAATCTGCTCTCCTTTGAATACCCACTTTTCTGTATAAGATAACCTTCCTCCGTTTCTGAATACCATAATTGCCGATTTATCCAAATTGACTTCCATATTCCATAGATTGCAGTATTCTTCTAAGCGTGTTATCATTGTCTGCAATGTGTTAACCTCATCTGATAGGATAACGATGTCATCCGCATACAAGAGCAATCTTATATTAGCTTCACTGAATACGATGCCACCACCTAAATATTCGTGCAGATCATTTAAATACAAAGCAAAAAGTAATGGAGATAGAAGGCATCCTTGTTTTACACCCGATACTGTTTCAAAGTACTCCGAAAGTTCTCCACCCGTCCATACTGCAGATCTTGTATTACTATAGATACTTTCGATTAGATTTACTATTTTTGTTGATAACCCAATATTGTGTAGTTTAAAAATCAGATTTTTTCTTGGTACTTTATCAAACGCTGCTCTAAAATCCACAAAGAATGCATACACCTTTTTCTTTTCGTGAAGTTTTAAATGGACTATTGCAGCTAAATTGTATATATTGTCCACAGTGGAGTATTTCCTTCTAAAACCCGCCTGATATTCTGTCATTATTCCATGCTTCTCAATCCAGAGAGATAGTCTTTCATTTAGTAATCCCATCAACACTTTAGCAATACAATTCATAAATGAGATTCCACGATAGTTACATGTTTGATTTACATTGCCTTTTTTGAATATAGGAAACACTATACTTGTTATAAATGTTTCATCCACTTTACCTCTTTCCAAGATTGTATTGTAAGCTTGTACTAACACTCCCAAGAACTCACTTGTTGCATTTTTCAAAAATTCATATGATATTCGGTCTTCCCCAGAAGCCTTATTTAGTTTGGCCTTTCCTAAAGTTTGTTTCACTTCCTCCATTGATATAGGCTTATCCAAATCTTCATTTTCAATAAACATAGGTGCATACTGAACGTCATTTGCCAATTGTGGAGGATTTAAGAGAAGATGAAAGTAAACCTTAAACTCTGAAGCTGTAATCTCACTGCTCGACTGATAGCTTTGGTTTCTTATTTCCTTTGCTAGTTTCCACCACTCCTTGCTATCTCTTATCGTATTAATTTTGTAATTGACCTGTTGGTAATATGTGAGTTTTTTGTCATTACATATGCGCTTGTAGCCTTTATTTGCTTCTAGATATCTAATCTTGTCTTCTAAGTTCATTGTGCCTTTGTATATATTTAGCAGATTAAATGACTTCTTTCTTGCTATGTGGCAATCAACACCGTACCATTTACATTTAGCTGTATAAATCGGTGCAGCGCAAAGTTGCTTTATTGTAGATGCCTTTATAACATCGCTTAGGTGATGCAGTTCAATTATTTCCTGTTTGTTCCTTAAGTCGTTCAGATTTTTATTTAATTTAGTTTGATACTGTTGCTTTTGTGCCTCTTTCCAAACTAATTTCGGCAGCAAGTTAGGCTTTTGCTTGTTAGATGTTCTAAACTTAAGATTTAATTGGACGGGTAGATGATCAGACCATGTTTTGTTGTCTACGAGGAAGTTCTGAACATACCCTAACATATCTTGGGATATAGAACAAATGTCATTTACCGATTCCCCAATGTTATTGATGAACGTGAGGTGGCCTTCTTTATCGCCTGTTGTATAACCATTAAGAACTATGATTCCATTATTGTTGCAAAATTCTAGATATCGACGACCCTTTGAATTTATTACTAAATCTTTTGAGCGCCTTCTATCAGTGCCGACAGCAAACTCTTCTCTGTAAAAGCCCTCTAAAGTCTGCTGCAATTCACCTATTCGAGCATTGACATCTCCAATAACCACCGGGTTATGTATTACGTTTTCTATAAAATATTTTTGAACCAAATCAAACTCAACTTCCCAGTATAGGATATGGGTTTAATATCCTATCTATCCTATTAATATGTTTTCCCCTATCGTTCTAAAGGAGGTATTCTTGTACGCTTTCAAAACCATTAAGTAAGCTTTCCTATCTGTGGTATTCTAAAATGATCTTTCCAAGAAGATGGAAAACAGTATTTGTCCAGCCTGTCCCAAAAAAAAGGCGAATCTTCTTCTCCCTCTTCCTACCGAACAATTTTATTTACGCCCATTCTTTCCAAGGTCATCGAAACGTTGATTAACCGTCAGCTTATGAAATATCTTGAATTCCGGAAACTTCTTAATGTATGGTTTTCGCAGCAACAGGTCCACGGGTGTTTTGTTCACTTATCTAACCGTAAAGTGGAACCAATCACTTCACCAAGGTGAAAGTAAGATAGCATTTCACAGAGTTTGGCAGCAAGCTATCTTGTTAAAAATGCGTGCATTTGGAACAGATAATACTTTTCTGCAATGGATTGGAAACTTCTTCTTGGACAGTTCAATTCAAGTTGTTTTGGACGATTACAAGCCCGCAACTCACCAAATAAATGCTGGTGTTCCCCAAGGGTCCGCTTAGTCTCCGACGCTCTTTGTTTTTTTATACCCTATTCTAAGGGTATATTAATTTTGACGCATAGTTTGTAACATACCTTAATATTGCCCGCAGACCCCTAAAAGTTACTATATTTATGATCAGTATCGATAGTAATGTCGATCTAGCCATGTCCGTCCGTCCGTCGGCAAAAATTAGGCCTTTAAACTGGGCCTAGAGAGCTGAAATTTTAACCATATACTCTCTAGGGTCCCGAAATAATCAAGTTTACGAATTTTTGAAATCCGCCCACAGACACGCCCACAAACTCAAAAAAACAAAATTTTGGAAAAAATCGAATTTTGAGCTAGAAAGCTGAATTTTTTATATATGATCTATGACTCCTAAAACTGCTCGGGATATAAAATTTTCAAAATCCGCCCACTGACAAGCCCACAAAAAAATAAAACAATTTTATTGAAAAACCAAAATTTGAGCTAGGGAGCTGAAATTTATAATATATACTCTCTACGGGCCCTTTAAGCTCATGTGTAAATCCAAAGTTTGAGCTTAAATTTACAATATATACTCTCTAGGGGTCCTCTATGCTCATGTGTTATTTTTTTTTTAAATCCGCTTACTGACACGCCCACAATTAAATAAAATAATTTTATTGAAAAACCAAAGTTTGAGCTAGGGAACGTTTTTTTTACAAAAGCTTCGTTTTTGTTTCATAAAATCTTTTAAATGTTATATAACAGAATATGTACAGCGTTCTTAACAATTCAACCATACTTAGACTTTTGTCACGCCCACTTATGAAGGATAGGAATAAGAATAGGGTATCCAACAGTTCGCCCAAGCGGACTGTAGTCCGCCCCTATGTTTATAAATGATCTCCTGTCTGTAACTTCTAATCCAATTCATTCTTTCGCTGATGACAGTACCATTAGCTTTTCATATTTGTTTCTTGGTTCACGCCCCTCTTCTTCGGGTGTGGAACTGGAACGGTAGCGTATGTTGAATTCCGATCTTGACAGCATAGTTTAATGGGGATAAACCAATAGGATGAAATTTAATGCTTCTAAAACACAATGCTGTTTTCTGTCACTAAAGCGAAACCTAAACACTCTGCCATTATCCATGAATGATCGCTGAAACCGAAACACTTTCCATTCTCGTTATTTGTGTTAATGAGAACCTTCGTTGGAATGACCACATATTAGACGTCGTCAAGAACGCTGCGAAATGTATAGGCTTCCTAGAGCAATGCAAGAAATATTTCACCCCTTCTGATCTGGCTGCATCTTATAGATAAGGCGTTTATTCACCCCAAACTTTAGTACTACGTACTACAGAAAAACGAATTCCCTTTAGCGCACGCAAATTATAAAAAAAAAAGCTTGACAGAATACAAAAAAGCACAATTGAACTCATTGGCGATAGAGATATCACGAAATTGCTTGACTCTTTGAGCCATCGTCGTAATGTCTCCCTTCTATTATTGTTTATCGATATTTCCAACAAAAGTGCTCTAAGGAAATAGCCAGCTGCATTCCACCCTTAAACAATTTCAATCGCAATACCCGCCATGCCAGGAATGCGCATCATTACACTCCTAGCCTACTTTCGGACGTACAGTGAAATACAAAGAATCGTTCCTCAGCTGAACAACACGAATGTGGAATGCTCTATCAGGCTTCGTTTTTCCTACACATTATGATTTACAAACATTCAAAACCAACATGCATTGATTTTTCACCCTTTCTTTTTCCTCTTTTCCTTAATGCCCGTGCTGTGTAATTATGTACAACATAGAGGTGCTTAAAATCCTTTTTGCACGCGCAAATTATAAAAAAAACATAGGGACGGGCTACAGTCCGCTTGGGCGAACTGTTGGATACCCTATTCTTATTCCTATCCCTCATAAGTGGGCGTGACAAAAGTCTAAGTATGGTTAAATTGTTAAGAACGCTCTACATATTTTGTTATATAACATTTAAAGGATTTTATCAAAAAAACGCTCCCTAGCTCAAACTTGGGTGTTTCAATAAAATTGTTTTATTTAATTGTGGGCGTGTCAGTAGGCGGATTTAAAAAAAAATTAACACATGAGCATAAAGGGCCCCTAGAGAGTATATATTATAAATTTCAGCTACCTAGCTCAAACTTTGGATTTTCCAAAAAATTGTTTTATTTATTTGTGGGCGTGTCAGTGGGCGAATTTTGAAAATATTTATACATGAGCTTAAAGTGCCCCTAGAGAGTATATATTAAAAATTTCAGCTCCCTAGCTCAAATTTTGGTTTTTCAATAAAATTGTTTTATTTTTTGTGGGCGTGGCAGTGGGCGGATTTTGAAAATATTTATACATGAGCTTAAAGGGCCCCTAGAGAGTATATATTAAAAATTTCAGCTCCCTAGCTCAAATTTTGGTTTTACAATAAAATTGTTTTATTTTTTTGTAGGCGTGGCAGTGGGCGGATTTTGAAAATTGTATATCCCGAGCAGTTTTAGGAGTCATAGATCATATATAAAAATTTTCAGCTTCCTAGCTCAAAATTCGATTTTTTCCAAAATTTTGTTTTTTTGAGTTTGTGGGCGTGTCTGTGGGCGGATTTCAAAAATTCGTAAACTTGATTATTTCGGGACCCTAGAGAGTATATGGTTAAAATTTCAGCTCTCTAGGTCCAGTTTAAAGGCCTAATTTTTGCCGACGGACGGACGGACGGACGGACGGACGGACATGGCTAGATCGACATTACTATCGATGCTGATCATAAATATAGTAACTTTTAGGGGTCTACGGGCAATATTAAGGTATGTTACAAACTATGCGTCAAAATTAATATACCCCTAGAATAGGGTATAAAAATATATACAAGGTGGCGCAAAAATAACCTTCCGATGTTTTTTGGCTGTAATTAAAAAAAAAAATAAAAAACTTTGATTCTTCTTGTGGATTATTTTTATTTAGTCTTTTAATTTTTTTTACATCAAGTCGAGAATATGATGTCATGTAAATGGCCGCCGCCACAGTTGATTGTCATTTGAGCCCTTTTTATGGCATATTCCATCACTTTGGCCACAACTTCCGGCGATAGGTCCTCACATTGTTGACGGATATTGTCTTTAAGAGCTGCAAGAGTCTGAGGCTTGTTGACATAAACCCGCGACTTCAAAAAGCCCCACAAAACGAAGTCTGGAGCGGTCAAATCAGGCGATCTTGCTGGCCAGTGCAAATCGCCAAAACGGTAGATTAGGCGCCCGGGAAATGCATCCTTCAGCATATCGGTTGTGGCACGTGCAGTGTGTGCCATTGCACCGTCCTGTTATAACCACATGTTTTCCAATCCCAATTCATCAAGTTGCGGCAAAAAGAACTCGTTGATCATTGCTCTGTAGCGCTCACCATTCACAGTAACCGTTTGGCCCGCGACGTCTTCGAAGAAAAAAGGTCCGATGACTCCTCCAGCGAAAACAGCACACCATACAGTGACTTTGAGCGGGTGTAATGGCTCTTCGTGGGTTACACGCGGATTTTCAGTGCACCAAATGCGTAAATTTTGCTTATTTACGTACCCGCTAAGATGGAAATGGGCCTCATCGCTCATGATTATTTTTGATGAAAAATCATCTTCCTCTTGGTGGTGATTAAGGATGGCTTGAGCGTATGTTAGACGCGATTGGCGGTCAGCAGCTAACAGCTGATGCACCGTCTGGACTTTGTACGGAATCATCTTCAAATCTTGTACCAAAATTCGCTGTAAAGACCGTCGACTGATACCCATTTGCGTGGCACGTCGTCTGGTCGATGTCGACGGTACGCCTGGCAGCATCTCGTATTGTGCCAGTCTCTTCGAGGCGAGCGGCTAAATGTCGCAGTGTTTCACCAGTAGGCGTTGGACGGGTAGGAAATCTGCGACGAAATTCACGTTGTGCCAAAGTCACCGACCGATTATTGCTCAAATAAATAGTCACCAATATTCCGTGTTCTGGAGCAGTGTAGCGTAACATTGTTTATTAACGTGTATTTCGCATGTGTTTGCTACACAAATGTCAAAACAGAACTGACATTAGGGGCCAATCGCAAAATTTATAGCATTTTCTGATAGGAGGATTACTTTTGCGCCACCTTGTATAATATTAAATAATGCACGATTAAATGTAATATTTGCAGTAGCTGGTTTTTAAGGTTCTGGTTAAGTTTAATAGGACGATACAAAATGTTGGGGTGCTGTGGAAAGTTTTTTATTGTAAGTGTGAGCGGTGGGCGAAATAAGTCAAAAAACCTCCGGTTTAGATCAAATATGCTTTTGAATTCCTTCGAAAGTGTATTCACATTTAATTACCTAATATCAATCTCTATTTATTGTAATAAGTTCATAACAAAATTACCATAAATTAATTAATTTATAAATTGTAACTAATAAATTAAAAAATAGCAGGTACCTACACACGTTAAGAAGTAGCTTCTACTCGCTTTTTCTTGCAAGTCTTTTATTCTCTCATACCTATTAAAGTTCACGCCAAGCATAACAAACAATTTAATTTATTACCGCAAGTAATTTTATCCAAAGATACCTACCTCTACGAACTAATAGAAACACACACCTTTTGAATAAATAAATCTCCGGGGTGTCAAAGCACTTCTCTCTGTCTAATTAGTTAACACTGCGGGTATTGTAATAAAAATGCAAATTCGCTTTTACACACAGATACTCGTACGCTATAGCTACTTCGTACTGAGTTGCATATAAATGTGATGAAAGATCTGTATGACTATCAAATGGAAAAATTCATAATTCTAATGAAGAGGTGAAAACAAGTTTTTGAATTGCATAAATCTGAAATGTCACATCTGAGAGTGATATATTGACAACCATCAGCTTTCGCTGCATTGAAGAAGTGATTTTTTTTTTGCTACATAAAAATACTGTTGGCACGGGAAATTAAAATAACTAATACATAATTTTGAAGGATCTTTTGCATTTGATTTTGGTAGGAACCAACTCGTACATGTATCAAATGAAACAGTATCATTTCAGAACAACACAGGACGAAAAGTGATACGAACGTATAACACTTAGATAAATTACCCGGGAGCTAATGTATGATACCGCTCTCAACTCAGGCGGGTAATTTTTTGTTTTCTTCGCCCTCCTGTTTTTCGTCCTAGTAGAACCATTCGGAAATATGTAAATATGTTTGCGTAATAAAAAACCCAGCATGAAATCGTTTTTAATATACAGGGATACTACGGATCTATTTCATTGTATGCGGGAAAAAAATCGAGATTTTTTGCTCCTTGAAATGATTTTTTGTGTCCATTACACAGGGCAATTCTGAGGGCATGGTGTGTATAAATTGTAAAATATTTGGACCTTCTGGTATGAAATATTTCATTCTATTTTTTTTCCGGCATCTATCCCTGAATGAATATGAAAAGAGGACGAAGGACACAATAGCGTTGGGCTGGCATTATTTATTGCAGCAATTAGTATTGGTTGAGATGCTAAGATTTCGAGTAGCCAACGCGACGGAACGATCACTTAATCGATGGGGTGTTGAACACTTTATGAGTGTTAATTTGGAACTTTTACAGACGGTTTTATATCAAAATGACGTAATTTATTTGTGTCTGCGCTATGCGGATTGAGATAATTGTTTCCTTATGTCTTATGTAAATGCATCATGTGAACATATTGTATTGGATTGAAGGGTAATGCTCATTCGACTTTTGAGTTTAAGAAAAGGTTAGTTAGGTTAGTGTTAGTGTGCTGGACTACTGATCTAAAGGTCTCAGGTTCAATCCCGCCGGGGCTAAGTAACATCTAAAAGTTGTTTCCACTGCCCCACCTCTTGCGAACGTCTGCCAAACATCCTAGAGTATCAATTGTCATAAGAGCTTTTCAAATTTGTGTATAGGGTGTAAAGACAAGATGCCCCGCTGGCGTCACCGAGTAGTTCACAATCAAAGTCGGTGGACACCAGGAAAGCGTCTTTAGTCCCTTGATATTAATTACAGTCCTTGATTATTTGCTTGACGGAAAAGTGAAGGAATCCAAAGTGCAGCTGACGATGGAGCAAGCAAGCCTTCACGTCAAAGAAACTATCTCGAAGAAAACGGAGCACAACCGGCTCAATTGGTACTGTCATGTTCAAAGAAGAGACCCTACGGACTCTGTCAAAAAGGAAATATCTATAGTCATCAAGTGCCCCCAGTTGCCCGACTGGCAACACTATTCATTTCTTTATTAATTTATTTTCTCTCAAAAACGTAGAAAAGCACAAATTCTCAAAGCTATTTGATAAAATTCACAGATAAATCCGAAGGAATATGGTACTGGCAACTCTCTTTTTCGTTATCAATTTTAATGGTTACAGGAAAGTGGGGGTTGATTTCGAGCGCACAAAGACAATTTCGACCGAGTCAGTGTGCCTTTGGCTCTATGTTGGTCACGAAGGGATGTTGTGGATATTTTTTCTATAGGTCTCCATTTCAGGTGCAAATTACGTATTTTTTGTTCATGGGGGCATACTTAGAGAATGTACCGACCGCAGTGACAATATTTCTCTCTGCCCATAAGCGCTGTACTGACTATTATTTCCGGATGGAGTATAGTCAGGGCCGGCCCAACCATATGTGCAAGATGTGCAAATGCACAGGGCGCCAAATTCCGGGGCTCATTGCTAGGAGTAAGAAAAATAAATTTTACCTTGCGCGGATACTGCCATTTGCATTTAGAACATCCATCACACGTGTGCTGAATTGCACATTATGCAACTTCAAGGAGAATCTAACTCAAAATAGGGCGCTTTCTGGAGCCGGCCCTGAGTATAGTGATAAGGTTTCCTAAGTTTCCAATTATATTTCCTTGAAGCATAGCTACATAATGCTATTTTTCTAACTTAACTAAACTAGTATCGGATGGATTTTTAGAGGTATACAAATTCAATATGAAATAAAACACTTGAAGCTTATGTTAATGTCTATGATATTAGCTTTATTTAATAGATAATTTTATGATTTTTAATTGTTTTTTTATGTGATACACACAATTTTTCCTGGTTTTAATTTTTGTTTTCCGTCAATTCCTTTATGTTGTTTTGAATGAATAACTTTACATTCGTTAACACCATACAAATTAGAGAAAACATAGAAAGAAAAAACCAGAATGAATAACATAATATACTTACAGGAGCAAGTCTGTCCAAGAAAATCAAAAATGAAAACTGGATGAACTGAAACTCGTGGCTTCAATGGCACAGTGCATGAGTGCTTGCCTGAGAAGACGCTGGTCTAGGTTCGAATCCCAGTGGAAGAAATGGATTTTCGGGATAAAATGAAGGAAAAAGACAGACCAGCACCACAGAAGAGTCTGATGATCGGTTGTGGCGAACCGTGAAACAGCGCTGTAACTCCAGCCGTCCACTTCACGTGGTAACGAATGTAAGGTTATTCATTCAAAACAACATAAAGATAATTTTATGCTATTAGTGTTCAAATATGATGTCGGGCATATGCGCACCATGGCTAGCTCGAATGAAGGACGTCAATGCCGAAATTAGAAATCATGTTTCATTCTGGCCGGCATCGTCTTTCAAGAAATGTGGGCCGATGAGTCCACCAGCCCATAAAGCACACCAAACAGTGATTTTTAATCGATGTACGGGCGCCTCGACAAATGCTTTTAGGTTTTCTGGATTTCGAATTCGACAGTTTTGTTTGTTTACATATCCATTTAACCAAAAGTGGACATTATGCACGAACAGTTTGGCGAACCGAACTACGGTTTTCAAAATAAGTTTTCACAGTTTGCATGCCTTGTTCTAGCTTTAATCTATTCATCGTAAAATGGCAAAACGTACTAACGATAAATCAACTTTCAACTGTCAAATTGACAGTCTGTAGAAACAGTGTTGCCAGTTTAAAAACCAAACCTCTAAAAAAAACACCCCTTACAATGGACCGTTACCGAGTCTGAGTGCTCCGGGTATTCCAACACACGGACATGCCACATGTACGAGTAATTGGCGAATTTCCGTACACTTCGGGTTGCGAGTAAACGTAATTAATAAGTCTGAACGTCCGTAATTCCTCACGAAGGTCATGGCGTCTTGGGCAAATTCATTCATATACCGTGGACTTCCGACATATGTGGACGGAAGATTTGTCAAACGAAAAATGTTGTTGACATCTCCCTCCGAACTTTTTGCATCTCTCAAGTGTATGTACTGACCGGGCCGCAGTTTTGCTTGATTGAATCTGATTAAGTTCAGGCGCTCAGCCTCGATTTTGACATACATGCCGACCGCATACTGTTGGAGCAAATGACGATATTCGCAGAAAATATTTATAAACAACCTGCTTAATCATCAAACGGTATGCATAGAGTTCCGCTTGGCGTTGTTGGATACCCTATTCCTATCTCTCATATATTCGGAGTGAGACAAATCTAACTATGGGAGAATTGCTCACAAGGATCTCCATATTTTGTTATACAACATTTAAAGGAATTTCTTGAAAAACAAGTTTTTGTTAAAAAACGCACCCTAAAAGTGGACATGCCAGAACGTTTTATACAATGGAATTGTTCTAAACGACCTTAACTACATACTTCGCGAATGATTTCTGAAATCTTTAAACATGAGCATTAAGAGTCCCTAAATTTACGCTTCCTAGCTCAAGCTTTGACTTTTCGATAAAACTGCTTTATTTAATTGTTGGCGTGTCAGTGCGCAGATTTAAAATATGTAGTTTAACTGCCGAGCAATTTGGGTGCCTAAAAGTAATATATATAAAATTTCAGCTCTCTAACTCAAAATTCGATTTTTTCGATAAATTTGTTTGTTTGAGATTGAAGGACGGATTTTAAAAATGCCAACACTTGATTGTTTTGGGCACCTAGAGAGTATATGGTTAAAATTTCAGCATTCCAGCTCCAGTTTAAAAGGCAATTTTTTGCCGAAGGACGGACGGACGGACAGACATGGCTAGATCGACATTACTATCAATGTTGATCACATATATACACTCGACAGCAAATAAACCGGGCCACCCGCTACGTATAAGCTCTGATTCGATTTTCTTTAAAAGTATAACACATACTCGTACAACTAAAAAAGTGGTGCCTACAGGAAGTCAATTAAAATGATTTTAAATTTATTCTAAAGTACCGTTAACTCCCATTGTAATCAAGCAAGAAACACAATGCTAACGATTTGCTTTGTTTTTCTAGATTTCGAGATTACCGTTCTTTTTTCTACAATGGTTAGTCAGTGTCTATTAAATTTTTTTAAGATTTAGTCCTGTGTTTGCTCAGCAGCGTGTATTTTTGCATTTTTTTACGTTGTTAATAATGGATAAGACACCTCAGGATGCAGCTCAAGCTGTAGCACTATTTCAAGCAGTCGTTGCTCAACGTGAGGTCGCTCGAAGACTTCAAATTAGCAAATCTTCGGTGCAACAAGTTTACAAAAGATACCTAGAGACTGGAGCATTCATCGACGTCCAGGTACGGGCAGACCTAGGGCTACATCAGCAGCAGATGATCGGTTTATTAATCTTACTGTTCTGCGAAATCGCCGCCTAAATGCAGTTCAAAACCAACGAAATCTGCGGAACGAACACCAAGTGTTCATAAGTTCAGATATCGTCAGAAGGAGACTTTTTGAACAAAACCTGACTCCAAAGAGAGTTGCAATAAGCCCAGCATTAACCTTAGCCCACCGTCGAGCACGACTTGAATTTGCTCGAGAGCATACGTATTGGACGTTGGAGCAGTGGGGTAATGTACTCTTTACTGATGAGTCCAGGCCCAGGGTGAGTCTACATGTAACGTCGACGTCAGAGACTATATCGTCGCTATGGTGAACGATATTCTCAATGTTGCATCGAGGAAACTGTTCTTTATGGAGGAGGATATGTAATGGTTTGGGGCGGCATCTCCTTAACCGCACATAAAGCTTTAGTTTTCATCGAACCAATGGGCCGTACACGTGGAATGACTTCTTATCGCTACATTTCTAAAATCCTCGCAGACCATGTGTTACCTTTCGCAGGATATATCGGGCAGGATATGCTGTTCATGAAAAATAACGCACGGCCTCATGCTGCATATGTGATGACCCAGATCTACGGGAAGACGGCGTTCGTACGATGCACTGACCAGGTCGAAGCATCCGATAGAATCCGGGCTTGAATCCGATAGAACATTTATGGGATGAACTGAAACGTCGGGTTCGAGCCCGGATACCTGCTCCAACAAGGCTTCCAGAGCTGCGAATCGCACTTGAAGAGGAGTGGAATGCTATTCCTCAAGATTTCATCGTCAGGCTCGTGAGGTCGATGAATGCAAGGATGCTGGTAATTATATAAGCAAGAGGAGGCAATACCAGATATTGACCAACAGTTTTTTTTTTTTTTTTTTTTTTTTTGTTATTGGATTATATTTTTTTTTTTCATTTTATGATTACATTAATTACCACAACTGGAAAACGACTCTTTTTTGTATAACCTTAAATAAACACTGAATTAATTGATTAATCCCAATGAGTTTCCATTCGTTTTATTCAACATATAACGTACTTTCTGTTGGTATTACTTTTTTAGTTGTATGTTTTATGCTTTAAAAAAAAATCGAATCAGAGTTTGAACGTAGCGGGTGGCCCGGTTTATTTACTGTCGAGTGTAGTAACTTTTAGGGGTCTACGGGCAATATTAAGGTATGTTACGAACTACGAGACAAAGTTGAGTGCTCTGGGATTTGGATTTCCTTTTATATAAAAAAAAAATGAGTCATAATTAATATACCCTGAGAATATGGAATAAAAAGACAGGTTATATATATATAAGATGGAAGAGTAGAACCTTAACAAATACATTATATTGCAACGGCGATATTCTCAGCCGGGGAGCGTTAGTATTGAGTAGATATAATCAACCAAATTAAGAAATAAAACAGCAGAAAAATAAACAGCGGATATAAGATAGTGGAATAAACTAAAATTTATTGCTTTTTAAGATAAGTTTATAAAAAAAAATGTATAAAAGTGTGCGTGTTTACTGTTTAAAGTTTTTATGTGTAAAACAGTGAGTTTAGTGGTGCTTTGTGCTATTTTAATTTTGTGAAATATTTGTACTCAAACATGTCAATAACACTTTTTAAAAGGCATTTATATTGGGGCACAGAGGAATAGGGCGGTCCTCTGTACCACCTATAGGAAATGAACCTGATTAACTTTTGATTGTTTTTGTTGCAGATGGTACGAGACTATAACTAATTGCAAAAAAAAAAAGACTACAACTAAGGACAATCCCAGTCGCAGAAGCTCGAGCTCATCCTAGGATGACAACAATAACGCCAATCCTTGTTACATTTATTGCACCGATACATTTTGTAAATCAAAAGAAAATGAAGGCTGGATCCAGTGCCGTGGTTGTAAAAAGTGGGCACATGATGCTTGTGCCGGAGCTGACATTTATTATTTATATTTATTTAATTTAACTTATTTATTGATTAAAAGAAATAGAATAAATACCTACTCGTACATACATTGAAGATTATCCGTACTTTTACTATTGAAGCAGAAGATGTTCCATAGGGGGCATAGAGGACCACCTAGGTCCTATGTGCCCCAACAATGGGGCACAGCGGAATAAAATCACTTTTTATGCATTTTTAATATTTAGAACATACTCGTACATAAGTGATAAAGTTGTGATAGCATTTTTTTACTTATTTAATGTTGACACCTAAAGGTATGTGGTAAGGACATTTGAGCATTTTACCTTCGTTCAATATATTTTAATAAATTGGCAAACGTTAAGTGGTCCTCTGTGATCCGTCCTCCCCACGTGCTTATTGGGTTTTCAGCAAACTAACTTCTCCTAAGTAATATTCGCTGTTTTTTTTTTTATTTCTCAATTTCGTTTTCGTATTTCTTATATCTATTATCTACTCAATAATTAAGTCGCCACGTTTAGAATATCGCAATTGCAATCTATTTTTTTTGTAAACCTTCTACTTATTATGCTTATTCCCAATTTTATCTTCCATTTTATTAAAAAAAAAGTCTTATTTTCAGAGAAATCAAATACCTAATCAGTTTTACCTATTTCATAGTTATCTACTATATTTGTGATAAGGTCTCCTACATTTCCAATTATATTTCCTAGACAACATAACCTTATAATGCTATTTCTATATTAACTTAAAACAAAAAAAAGTGAAACCTATTTAAAGGCCAATCGGCCTGAATCGGCGCAGTCAGTTTTCGCAGACTAGGGTAAAGTCGGGAGACATTTTTTTATTTTCTTTTTAACTAAAACATATAAAACTGATTCTCACTTCAAACAAAAAAATATAAAACTGTTTTATTTAGTTTGAGAACAAAAACTAGGAACGTACCAGTACCATAATAAATTTCAATGTTTAAAACGTACTTTAATTTTTAAAAAATAAAAAAACTTAAAAAAGGTTCCAAAAAGAAAATGGAGGGTGATTTGGCACCTCAGTTTTTTCGGCATTTCTGTTGCCAAACTTTGTTGCACCATTATTTGGGTAGGAAATGACAAATTAAACTAATTTAAATGCGTGGAAAAGACAAATTAAAACGCAAACAAATTACAACCGCCGCTGCGGCAATGGTTGAAAGTCGATAAATGAGAAATGTCAAACTTATATTCGCCAGTGCAGTATTGGAAAAGTGCAACAGGTAGCTGGTTGGTTGCTATCGACTCGTTCGTTCAGATGGGGTGCGTTCGCAGAGAAATCGGATGGTGAAAAAGAGGTAAAATGGGCGCCACACAATCTTTTTGAAAAAGGAATTGTGAAACTTTTGGCAGAATTTCCCGGAAAGTTCGCCGTTAGAAATGGCCCGCTATCAATATTTCCCGAATGGAAAAAAACAAAATGAAGGGTCGCGCGTCCCGTAGTTCTCAGGAAATTTCCGGAACGAAAGACTACCGGGTTTTCAGAACACAAACACCAAACCGATTTAAAAAAAAACAAGATGTTAAGACACTCTACTTATCAGTGATTTCCTGTTCCTCTAAAACTCCTGTCTGGTATTAATATGTGGGACTTCGCTGCCTATCCTGCCACTTTCGTATCTCGTCTTCTGCCTATTTTTTTCTGGGTCCGCCCGTGCTCCGGACGGTCGTCCACAAAATTCAAAAAAATTAAAAACAAAGTCTAAACTCCCTTTAGACTACTTATTAATTTAATTACAAATTAAACCCCGCTCGATTCTCAAGAAACTCTCTAACACCTTTGATGGTCAACAAAGAAGTGCCGGCTTGCCCACTTCGAGGATTTGTCAGTCATGAACCATTCTCTCTCTCACACATTCAGCAATGACAGAATCCATTATGGCTTATTTTAGCGATCACTCAGTATGTAGTGTGCCACCGTCTCCGTCTTACTCACTCATCCGTTTCTGAATTCGTCCAAACTCTGAGGAGGTTTCTCAGGCCGAACGATTCGATAGACGCATTCACACAACCCCCAAAAGATTGTATTAGGACGAGTTCACAAACACTTAAACAATTAGACAAGACAATTAATGAGAGAATCGAGAAAGTATTTGGAACGCGAAAAAGTCCCCACGAAAGAAAAAGTTAATTAATAAAAAATAATTAGAGAAAAGAAAAGACGAAGAACTGAGTAAAATTATATTCTTGTTTTGGGAATATACCAGCTGATGTCCCAAATTGGTAAAACCTATGAAATGTTTGATAAAAAGGAAGATCAAAATTACTCTCCACGAAACTATTCTAGACCGCTGGACTCTCGAGCAGATTTGGGGGAAGGGGAACCTGGATAGCGTACCATTTCTTACAATGTTTGTATTCGTTGTTCCTTGGCCATTGATGTCTTCGTTTCGATGTATTGTCTGCATATTTCAGTCTTTTATAGTACTTTAAAAACAGAGGATAACATTTGATGGTTAGACCTACACTCAGACGGACTCACAGTCTTACTGCATCTTTTACCTCTTGATCTACATATAACAAACATCACAGCACACAGCGCGATCAGACTCAGAGAGTCTGGATGCTGGACTGCAAAACCCTACGGCCACAGTTGTATTCTAGACTCTCTACCTAGAAAACTAGTTCCGCCTTCAACAGACTACATCATTCCCAGAATGTCTTTTACAAAACATTTCGTCGTTCAAATCCCTACTAGATCGGAATGGCAAAATGGAGAAGTGACAAGGGATTTCGATCAAACAATCTACACCGACGGTTCAAAAATGGACTGCGGCGTGGGAATCCTTAAACATTGCAAAATCATACAGACTTCCGGATACTGCAAGCGTCTTCCAGGCGGAGCTACTGGCTATCCGTGAAGCCTGTCGCCAGATCAAACTTCACTCAAATATAACACCGAGGCAAAGGATCGCCATACTTATTGACAGCCAGGCTGCCATTAAAGCGATCGCTTCGGTCACTATATCCTCTAAGTTAGTACTAGAATGCCGTAATGAGCTGGCCCTGCTTGATAAGTTCAAGGTTACCCTGATCTGGGTTCCAGGGCACAGTAACGTTTATGGAAACGAACATGTCGACGAACTGGCCAGGCAAGGCTCAGCTCTCCACTGCTCTCTGGCAGAACTAGTCCACATTCCGCTCGGAGCAGTTAAGGCAAACATCACCGCAGAATACCTTAAGAAAGCCAACCTCAGATGGAGCAGGCTGACTGCATGCGTCATATCCAGAAAAACGTGGCCAAACTACAACAAGGCAAAAACAACCGACCTTCTAGGTAGAACCCGAAAAGACATCGCAAGACTTACAGCGATCTTCACGGGACACTGGCCTATAGGTGACCATGCGGCCAAGCTGGGCATCCCATACAATACACATTGCCGCAGTTGCAAAGTGACAACTGAAAAAGAAACCCTAATTCACTTTTTATGTACCTGTCCGGCTTTAGCTAGGACCAGACTACGTACATTGGGAAGCCCTTTCTTCAATACACTTGAGGAAGTCTCCGAGAAAAGTATCAAGGAACTGATAACTTTCCTGAACTCCGCAGGTTGGATTTAGCCTCCCCCACCAATCGATAATACCCAGGTTTACGTGAGTTTGTGGTAACAAAACGGCACTCAGTGCTAATTGGGTTTGTCTTATCAAACCGCCACACCTACCTACCTACCTAGACCTAAACTATAAAAATTAGTAAATAAGAAATAATACAAAACATAATAATGAAAACACTATTGCAGGAAGGTGGAAAGGGGAAAAGGAGTAGAAGGAAAAGAGTGGAAAAAAAATTAAAGAAATTTGAGAGTGGTTGTTTTTTTTTAAGAAAAGTACCTACTCTAAGGCAGACTTTTTGAATTGAGTAGCTCCCGTTGTTTGTTTTGTTGTTTTGTTGGATTCCAAAGTCAAGTGGCATGAACTAACAAATGACAAGACGTGATTAAATAATTGGATGGGGGTGAATTTATATTAAAAGTTCTGGAAGAGCGGTCAAATTGAAGCTTTTCAAATAGATATGGTGGAGATTTATTGTGAATTACTTTGTGCAGAAGCACACAATATTTAACATCTAGATACTGCTGAAGTGTATAGCCAAGCACTCTTTTGTTACAGTTTGATATATGATCGTATCGTCGAAGGCCATAAACTTACCTAACCATATCTTTGAACGCAACGGTAAGTTTATGCAGCGATAAATAATCAAGCTCGCAATAAATAACGGATGCATACTCAATGTAAGGCACAAGAAGGGATTTTATAAGCCTGAGCTTCGGCTCAACTGGAGTAAAGCTCGCAAATAACCACATTTTACGTAACCCACCTTAAATTCGCCCTATTGTGCAGTTAATATGGTCAACTGGGGATAGCGAACGATTGATGCGAAAACCCAGATTAGTTACAACTTGCATGAATTTTAAATGTACACTGCGTTAACAACAATGGGTGGTAGTTCTTTAAACAAAATAGGGCCTAGGATTGACCCTTGTGGTACTCCGGCAAGTATCTCTTTACTGTAAGAAGATTTGTCGCCAACCTCCACCCTTTGAAAACGATCACTTAAATAACTTGTTATACTCGTAAAACGCATAGATCTGTCAGTAAATCCAAAATAAGCATTTAATTTTCGGGAAAGGATGACATGATTAACACTTTCAAAAGCCTTAGACAAATCGAGCATGCAAAGCACAGTTACATAATCCATGTCATAACAAACCCGAATATCATCAAGAATCTTAACCATAGCCGTAAAACAACTGTGTTTTGCTCTAAAGCCAGACACCAGACTGAACCGGAGATAGCAAAGTGTACTAATCAAGGTGTCTAGAAATCTGCTTAGCAAGAATTTTTTCCAGAACCTTTGATAGGCATGGCAAAATGCTGTCTGGGCGAAAATCTGTTACCGAAGATGGATTTGGTTTCTTGGGAATGGGAATGACTTTGGCAAACTTCCAACTTAGAGGAAATGAGGATGACGTGACATAGAAATTCAAGACGTGCGTAAGACATTTCAAAATATGGACCAACATCATTTGTACAAAACGAATGGGAACACCATCATCTCCAATCATATTTTACTTCATTTAACGAATGTAATTAACCACATGGGCAAAGGGAGTACAATGATCTAATCGATTATCTACTCACCGTAGGCTGCGAAAATATGCTCCTGGCTGGCGATTGTAATGCGAGGGTTGGAAAAGAACAAGTATCTCCTATTAACAAGGGAGATTTTCAACGTTTCTCCAACCTTAGTAGAATGTCGAAGGTTAAAATCACCGATGCTAAGGGCAAAAAACTTATCGAGGCATGTGACACCTTTAATCTTTGTCTATTAAAGGGAAGAACAAAAAGTGATAGCTGTGGCGAATATATGTTTCTTAAGGGAAATGGATGCTCTGTAATCGATTATGGAGGTAGAAAGTCCGATATTCTCAGACCACATGCCACTTTCTATTCAATGTGCACTACAAGCTAATACTCTGGATTCAAACAATTTAGCGCTTCTTTCAAAGCTTATTTGGAAAGGTAGGTAGATCAACGAGTATCACCTTCAACTAAATGAATGTGTCACTGTGGTGGAAATGGACTGGAACAATGCTTTTCAACACCCCAGTTGTCTTACAAGCATTATTAAATTTATTGCGCGACAAAAAACAAGTACCAGAAGAAAATTAGTAAAAAAGTAACCTTGGTTTCATGAAGAATGTCTAAAATACAGAAAAAATTTCTTGGACCACTCAAACTCTTCAGAGAACTGAACACGGAAGTAATGAAACGAATTTATATTGAAGCTAATTCTCGATATAAAACAATTTGCGTACAAGAAAACGCAATACTTTAATGGAATGGCGGTTGAAATAGCAGAGACTTCCAGTAGTAAACAGTTTTGGGCATTTGCGAAGAAACTCAACGGAAACACACACAAAGTAGGCACCCTTATTGACGTGGGCACACTTAAAAATCACTTTTGCACAATGTTTAATCCGGAAGGACCACAAATCTCATTTTTGTATGCAATGCCACAAGTATTTGATGATGTATTGGACACACCATTCAGGATAGAAGAGCTTTTCGAGCTTCTAAACAAAGCAAAACAAAACAAAGCACCGGGGGAAGATCGGATCACCTACGAGTTCTTTCAAAATGCAACAAATAATTTTCTCAACAAAGTACTTATAGCACTAAATCATGTCTACAAAGAGGCAAATGTACCCACGGAATTCCAAAAGTCCATAATGTTTCCTATATTCAAAAAAGGGGATCCTAATAGCGCGGCTAACTATAGAGGAATCTCTTTTATGAATACAATAGCAAAAATATTTACTGGTTTGTTAAATACAAGACTATCTAAATGGGTAAAAGAAAACAGAAAGTTGAGTCAATTTCAGGCAGGCTTTAGAGAAGGCTTCTCTACTGTGGATCAAATCTTTAACCTATCAAGTATCGCACAGAGTTACCTAAACCGGGGCAAAAAATTATATGCGTTTTTTATTGATTTTCGAGCAGCGTTCGACACGATCAACAGAAACTATCTTTTCTACAAACTCTCACAAATCGGCTTATCGGCAACGATTTTAAATATCCTTTCCAATCTATACAGTGTCAACGAATCAGCAATATGGAACGCACGGGAATGAGCTTTCAGATTGGTTTGGAGGAGAAATTGGAATAAGACAGGGATGTCTGCTGAGTACTATAATCTTCTCACTGGTTGTGGACGATATCTCGGACTGCTTACCAGTAGGAATTTTATATGAAGGAAATAAAATCACAGCATTGCTTTTTGCGGACTACAGCTTGTGATCAATAACTTAGAGGATTACTGCAAGGACAATTGCTTACACATTAACACAGCGAAATCAAAAGTACTTATATTTAGGAAAGGAACAGGTGGCTTAGCGGCATATGAAAAATGGAAGTATGGTGGAGAGGACTTGGAAGTCGTTAAGTCGTTGGCGGTTACAATAAATCACGACCTTTCCATGAAAAAACACTTTGCACTGAAACTTGCTGAGTCGAAAAATTCTATAAATGCAACATGGAGAAACCTCATGTCCAATTCCAGGATTAGAATAGAAACAAAAATAAAGGTTTTTGAAACTGTCATGCGTTCAGTAATGTGGTACGGTGCACAAGTTTGGGGAGGGCAACACCATGAAGACTTAGACAAACTGTTGCGTTTCTTTTGGAAAAAGCTTTTTCGGGTTCCGTCGACCAGGCCAAACTATGTTCTTGAAATTGAAAGTGGCATGTCCCCTCTTTTTGTGTACACACTCAAGTTAAATATGAGCTATATGACAAGAGTTTTAAATGAGGAAGATGATACGCGACTGACCAAAGTTGTTGCCAGAAAAGCACTGAGGACGAAAACCCTTTTTTTCAAGGATTGGGAGAATATTTTGACAAGATACAATATCGAACTAGTTCTAGAAGAAAATAATATTGCAGAATAGAGAAACATTACTACAAGATTTGTCCTGGATGTAGAACAGACAATCAGAATGGAAGCAGTAACACGAGCGGAAAGCTCCAGGTCACGCTTTATATACCGGCAACTCAACCATCAACAGATTAACTACTGGAACACTGACCTTAGTACTGCGTAAATTTCAATGCTAATACCAGTGAGAGGAGAACTACTCAAACTTAATTATATGCCCCATCGCGATGATCTTCTTTATCGCTGTAACTTTTTACCTTTGTAACATTGGAGAGAACGAAGACGTGAGGCATTTTCTTGGATTCTGTCCCATCTTGAAGGAAATAAGGCGTAATCACTATGGAATCGACCTAATGGGGATTGATGATATCAAACGCGGGCTTATTGATAAGAGATATTGGAGTAAACTTGCTTCTTATTGCCAGACTGATTTAAGGTATAGAACCAGAATATTAGATGAAGCTTTTTAAATATTGATAGAGCCTAATCTTTCTCTTTGTTTGTTTGTAAAATAATTGAATCACTTATTTTCAAAACGTGACATGTTCACATTTAAAAATTGTTCAGGAGACGAAAAAAACTGATTATTTTCTGTTTCCGTGGAAAATAAATCATAACAAAAATATGATATCGTACCGTTTGAGTAAGTGCACTACCTTTCACTTATAACGTATTTCTAGGACACATATATAAAAGGAAAAAAAATAAATAACTGTTTTGGACATTTCAAGTTTTAAAAATAAACTAAAATAAAAGCTTTATTTTTGAATGCCTTTAAGTTTTAACTATCATCAACAGAAGAAAAAAAGCAATTAAAAATTAAGTATTATAGTTGGACATATCATATTTCATGTGGCAACGCAGATAGTGTAAACGATGTACGATTTACTTGGTTAGTCTGGAAAGCTTTATTTAATTCATCTGCATCAGGCATTGTGATTAAAACAACTTTTTTATCAACTCCAACCGAACCCAAGTTACTCCAAAGTTTTTTTCCACTTTGTTCTGTTCACAGCTTGGACAAAAAATATGTTTTATTAGCTCTCCTCGTAAGAAAAGTTGAATGGTTACGTGTACGACAACAAAAATTCCCAATTATGAATTGTTGTACTTTGCTTCTACCTCGAATACATTTTCTTGCGAACTTTCATAGCTTTATGAACATCGGATGTAAACCATGTACAGCTGCTGTTTCGAACTTGAATCGTTTTTAAAGGAACGTGTTTGTCAAACAAATAGAGTAGCAGCGATTGCAGGTGATGAACTTTCTCATTAACATTTGATGCATAATAACAATTTTGCCAGGGAAGTATAGAGATAGATAGATAGATAGATAGATTCTTTATTTTTTCATCATAAAGTTTACAAATTGGTATACTTAAGAATAAGGACATGGCAATACTGCCGTCTGCCTGAGATGACATTTCATAATATTATTTAAAAATAAAAGAAATAATAAAAAGCAAAAATTTTAAAATATAAAGAAAAGGAAAAAAGAAAAAATGTTTAACAAAAGATATGAAGAAATATTATTATATAAAACAATGCTATCAATTTTAACGTGATTTGAAACACAAAATATTATACAATTTGGTTAATTTGATTAGCTGTTTATACAAAATTTTATCAATTTTAACATGATTTGAAACCCAAGATAATACACAATTTGGTTAGAAATAGCTGTTTATACAATATTATCAATTTTAACGTGATTTGAAACACAAAAGAGATATTATCAAATTTAGTACGAGTATGATCAGCAACAAAACAATAAATAGTTAGGTATAAAATTTGGTCAAAACTGCAATAAGTGGGTAATCGACTAAGTTTAATATGTGAAACTGTTACGGTAAGAAAGAGCATGTTGGCAATATTTAAAGAGGCTGAGCCAGCCCATTGCTCCATTTAAAATTTCAAAAAGTTTGTCCAAAGATATAAAACTTTCCCGAAAATGCAACCGGCGAATTTCTCGTAGAATAGGACAAGCAGCAACGAAATGGTATATATCTTCATTCACTCTTCCGTTACATAGATCACATAGCTGGGGCAAGTCTGATCGATGAGGTATAAAGTTCAAATTTAAAATTTCAACTCTTGCTCTAAAAATAATACTTATAACCGAGGCTGAAAATTCATTACTAAAGTAAGAGACTTCCGAGGGCAGTTCATGGTTTAAATGACTATAAATAGCTCTTGAAGTAGATGAAGATGCTCTGGAAAGGTTATCCAGAAACATTTTGTGATCCACCTTAGCAATCACATCAGAAAACTGAGCCTGCCAATCGGTCACATTAGTTTCTGTTAAGTTTAAACTTGTTTCGTAAGCTAAAGCTAGTTCGTTCCAGTTTTTAAACGGGGAAGCATTCACTCGAAGTAATTTTCTTAAGATGATTTTGTGAAGACAAGTTTCACTTCTTTTCATCACTTACTAGAAGTTCGCACTTGCCTTCAAATTTTGTATATATATAGGGACTATTCCTGACTCTACATATATGGCGTAGTTGGGTGTTGAGTTAGGCAAACGAAATATCCTCTTAAAAAAGTTCCTTTGTACAGTTTCAAAAGCTTCGAAGTGTGTGTATCCGACGGGTTGGACGCCATATGCCATGCATGCATTTACTGTCGCGTTGAAAACTTTGTACTTGGACGTTATATCAACATTTTGGTTCGAAAAAAACTTTGGCCACATTATATTAAGAGCCAATTTAGCTTCGTTGCTTTTTTCTTTGGAGTGCTTTAGATAGCTTAAATTGTAGGTCAAGAGGACACCCAAATATTTAAACTCTTGTAAAACCTCAATGTGTGTATTGTTTAGAGACCATTTTTCTTCCGCTAGGGAAGTATACTCGCAACACAATGCGAGGCAATGATAACCACCGAAGCAAAATCCCTAAACTGAAAAGTTGATGGTGTAGCAGAACGAGTCAAATCAATATTATATGTGCAAAAAATAAAATCATGGTTAGTCAAACTTTCTAACGACAACTGGTCTTGAAGCAGTACATTAGACCCATCAGATACCAGGAAAAGATCGGTGTTTGTTCTTCAGTGCTGCGTTCTGTTAGTTGCAACGTTGATGCTTTTTCTTCGTTTTTATAGTTCGACGTTGCGTTGTTTTATGTATGAAATTGGGCCGCCTGCCATATGGTCGTTTGCGATTTATAGGAGGGGTCTCTATTAAGGCCGTTCGCCATCGCCTTTTACCCTGTGGGCCACCTGCCCTAATTGGGTATATCTATACGAGTATGTTCGTTGGGGTGCTTCTTTAAGGGATATCTGCCCACACCCTCTGCTGATTCGTTGTGGTGTCGTAGAGGATTTTGCTGACTACCCTTTCTTTTCGCGTTGGGGTGTGCCAAGGGGTCGTCCTCCGCCACCCACTGTTGTCGAGACACCAACCGTCCGTTGGACTCGATACCTGCTTTTGTCGGACCCCAGAACTCAACAACTAGTTTCATAAGCTAAGCAAAGTCCAACGATCAGCGTGTCTCTGCATGAGTAGTGCACTGCGCACTACTCCCTCTGCTGTAATAGACATTCTGTTTCACCTGGCACTCCTTGAAATCTTTAGTAAGCAAACGGCTGGGTGGCGACGGTGTAGAGGTTAGTGTGTTGGCTTGTGACCCGTGCGATGCAGGTTCAATCCCCATGGGGAACAACAACATACGCCACCCAATCACATGCCTCTACACCAAAAGGAGGATTTCTGCCTGGTAGTACAATGGAACGTTACCGAGTCTGAGTGCTCTGGGATTTGGATTTCCTTTCTTTTTATAAAAAATAAAAAAAAAAAAAAGCAAGCGGCTGCTAGTGTTGCTGTCCGCCTTAAAACAGCGTTCCAGTGGTCCGAGAATGAAATCGGGCACGACTCTATTCTAAAAAAAAATCAGAATCCTCCCTAGCAACATAGGCTAAACCACCCCTCAGCTCCGTTTTGACAAAAACTTCAAAGTCAACATCCCTCCCAGAACATTCTGGGAGGAAGGCCCCCTGTCGAAGATGAATCGATCCAATTTTACACCGATGGATCCAAAACCGACAAGTGGGTAGGTGGACGTGTGTTCTCTGACAGGCTGAACCTCAGCCTTTCTTTTCGTCTCCAAAATCACTGCAGCGTGTTCCAGGCGGAAATCATGGCGATTAAAGAAGTCATATCGTGGCTGAAGAGGAACGTGATATCCGCTATGGACATCCGAATCTTCTCAGATAGCCAAGCTGCGCTAAAATCTCTGAATTCTGTCTCCACAAACGTCATAGTAGTTCTAGACTGCCGATCAACTCTCGTGGAGATAGTGGAGCAATTCAACATTCACCTATGCTGGGTGCCGGACACAGAGATATTCCAGGGAATTGTAGGGAAGATGAACTCGCCAGAAAAGGAACCATACTGCCCCTTCTAACTGATAAAGGTCCCTTAGGCATACCAATTGCTATATGCAACTCATGTTTATGATGGAGGTCATTGAGAGAACTAACCTTATTTGGACAAGTGGCAACTATTGCCTAGCGACAAAACAGATTTGGCCAAAGCTGGATCTGAAACGCTATAAGTGTTTGATCTCTCTGAACAGACTGCACATTGGTGCTACAATTGGTTTAATCACCGAACACTGTCTCATAGGCAAGCATGCAACAAGGCTTGGCGTTTATACAAATAACTTCTGCAGAAGCTGCTTGGCCGAGGAGGAGGAGGAGACTATTCTCCAGCTTCTCTGTATATGCACTGCTCTCTCTCAAAGACGAAAACTCCACTTGGGATCTTTCTTTTACAATGACCTCAACGATCTCGTAAAAATCGACATTAAAAGTCATTCAAGCTTTATCAAAAGTTCCAACTTGTTCAACAAGTAGGAGGAAAATAGATCCGTGTCGTATCACAATGGACTTTTTTATTGGTCGGCTTCTACAGGCTGCCACTACAACCTCACCTAACCCAACCTAGGGTGGCGATGGTGTAGAGGTTAGTGTGTTGGCTTGTGACCCGTGCGGTGCAGGTTCAATCCCCTTGGGGAACAACAACATACGCCACCCAATCAAATGCCTCTACACCAAAAAGAGGATTTCTGCCTGGTAGTACAATGGACCGTTACCGAGTCTGAGTGCTCTGGGATTTGGATTTCCTTTAAAAAAAAAAAAAAAAAAAAAAAACCCCAACCTAAGTCTAAGTATTGTTTGATTCAAAACTTTAAGCTCTGCAAAATGGCCCCAAAGTAATGCAAAATCACCTCAATTGGACTACAAAACGTTTTTGATGTTTTCTATAGAATTTCTTGTACAAGGTGGCGCAAAAGTTGTCATCTGTTTACTTCACAAATGTCAAAGTAAAATTGACATTTGCCGCTATTTGCAAAAATTATAGCATCTTCCGATAGGGTTTTCAGCCCTTGGGGTACCTTAGGCAATTCTGTGTGCCAATGTTCTAAATGATCCACGACGTTTGACATCTATCCTATGTAGTTTTCAGTCGGATTGGTGAACGCCACTGCGTGATGACTTTTGCGCCACCTTATACTTGTTTTTCAAGGGGAAGTTCCCAACTTAACACAGGTATGGTGTTCATTTAAACGAAGATACTAAACATCAACGCATTGAGTAAGATATCTGGCCATATTAGCCCCAATTTGGGCAAATAAAATGGAAATCTTTTTAAGGCATTTCTATTTCGTTGTCATGCCAACAAATCAAAAGCGAAAAATGCAAGGGATATTTGCCATTTGTTGAGGCTTAAATATTTGTTCTTCAAAATAAAGAGTGGACTTAAATTGTCAATAACTTCACGCTGAAGTGAACAAACGCTGTCATGAGTGCAATACATTATGAAAACCTCAAAGTCAAAGTTGTAATTTTAAAGTACTGACGGCGGATTGCTTGTGACAACATGATTCTGGACATCAATGGACAACAGTCGGAATCAGATTATGAACTTGGGCTAGTCGGACCACACGACTTAGGTACTCAGCAATCACTAGTCCTACACAATCAAGTTCATAGACGACTAAAGCTTACTACTGACGTACAGTTGCAAAATAGGTTTAAGTTTCACTGTTTCAGGAGATGTGGATGGAAACCAAATTTATGTTTTCTCAGTGGAAAAAAAGTACAAAAATTTAGATTTTTAAGTTTTACCAATTTATCTCATACGCTGGCCCGACATTGCGCGGGACAAGTTGGGTTACTTGGACTTGTCGTATTTAAGGTAAAAGTATTCTTCTCTGAGTGCATATTTTCAGTTCTTCAAAGTATCAATAAGAAGCACGAAATATAACCCTTTTGGCCCCAGCATGAAACGGAAGCATCTACAGTCCACTACAGCCCACTCCGCCTAACTTTTCCTGTTTGATTCTGGTATTAATAGAGACCACGGTCAATGTAGTTCTGAACAAAATTGTTTCCGTCTCCTGAGAGTTGATTTTTCACTTCCAGTTGTGAAATCCAGAGCGGGCAACGAAAGTATTTTCTTTCTTTCGGACTAATACGATACAAATTACCCTCCAAAACATCCATAATCAATTGCTCGTTGCAGGGACGCTTGATCCCCTCTATGATGCATTGTCCCCTTTGCACTTTGGAGCCCAACACTTTTCTTTCAAGCAGATAATCAGCGACTGTAATTAATATCAAAGGACCTAAGAGGCTTCTCTAGTGTACACCGACCTTTAATGCGAACCTATATCGCTCCGAAAATGTGTTCTGGAGTTTTACTTTTAATCCCTGGCAAACACCTTTAAAAACAAGAGGCGATGAGTTTTCCAGCTGTTTTTTTCGTTTGGGTGTAAATTGAGAGAATATCTTGAAATTACTTATTTGTTACCAATGCTCCCAGCTTAATAACTCAGCACTTTACAACAATTGGTAAACTTTAAATTGGGATATTGTCATCCCAGTTTTTGTTAGACTGCGCTCGGCAGGGGAATGTCAAGTACAATATATTCAAGACTTAAAGAATGCTAACTGGGCACGCTTTCGAACAGAAATTAAAACTACTCGTACATTGCGGAGTTCACCACTAAATCCAGAACGCATTTCTAGTAAAGCAAATGTTGATGATATTTTAAATAAATTTTCGTCAAACATATTTTATGCTGCTGAAAAAAGTATTCCAAAAGAACCTAAAAAGAACATGTATATTAAGCTTCCGAGTTTTATGTTGGAGCTTATGAAACTAAGAAATACCTGCAGGAAAAACTGGCAAAGATATCGGGATGCATTTTACAGGCGTGAAGTATCCAAGCTCAATAAATTGATTTCCCAAAATCCGAGGGCGGGTCAATAAGCCCGTGACTTTTGGAATAAAACACAGATTTTTTGATAAAAAAATAATTTTATTTTTCAACGTAGTCTCCCTTGAGCTGTATAAACTTTGTCCAACGCTTCTCCAATTTTGTTATCCCTTCCAAAAAAAATGATTTGTCGAGGTCCTCAAAATAGGCCTTTGTTTGCGGGATGACTTCATCATTGGAGTCAAATCTTTTTCCACCAAGCCATTTCTTCAGGTTTGGGAACAAGAAGTAGTCGCTCGGAGCCAAATCTGGAGAATAGGGTGGATGAGGGAGCAATTCATAGCCCAATTCATGGTTTTTTGCCATTGCAACTGCACATGCGTGCACCCTTGCATTGTCTTGGTGGAAAAGAACTTTTTTCTTGGCCAAATGAGGTCGGTTTTTTTTCAAATCGTTATTGAATCGGTCCAATAAGTTGGCATAATATTCCCCATTGATTCTTTCCCTTTTGAAGGTAGTCAATGTGGATTATCCCGCGTGCATCCCAAAAAACAGTCGCCATAACTTTATTGGCTGACAAACCCACCTTGGCCTTCTTTGGCGCCGATTCACCCTTAGAAACCCACTGTTTTGACTGTTGTTTGGTCTCTGGTGTGTTGTGATGGATCCATGTTTCGTTCACGGTTAAAAAACGGCGCAAAAACTCCTCCATATTGCGATTAAACAACGCCAAACCTTCCTGTGAAGTTGTTACACGATTGCGTTTGTGGTCGACTGTGAGCAAACGCGGCACCCATCTTGCGGAAAGCTTTCTCATGCCCAAGTGATCATTCAAAATTGAAACCACTGAGCCATGCGAGATCCCTACGGCTTCCACAATCTCTCGCACTTTCAATCTTCGGTCGGCCAACACCATATCGTGAATTTTTTCGATTGTTTCGGGTGTAGAGGCCTCAACTGGGCGTCCAGGACGTTCGGCATCTTCAGTGCTTGTACGGCCACAACGAAATTCAGTAAACCACTTTTTTACCATTGAAATCGATGGTGCAGAGTCCCCATAGTATTTTTCAAGCTTAGCCTTGGTCTCGGTAATGGTTTTTTTTCGCAAGAAATAATGCTTAATAAGCACACGAAATTCACTTTTTTCCATTTTCTCCTCAAATTAGTGAGTAGTCTGATAAAAATAGCTGTCAAACACAAACTAACTGAGGCAGCAAGTTTAAATTTTGACAGGAGTCAACTGACAGATGCCTGTTGACAGGAGCAGTGTTGCCGTTTCAGTAAAGAGGTCAGAAATTCAAAAAGTCACGGACTTATTGACCCGCCCTCGTATATCCCAACAACGCAATAAATTCTTGACAAAAAAAGTGTCAAAAGTCTTTCACTATATGCTTGTCAAAATGTGGAATAAAATTAGAGAAACATAGAAAGAAAAACCAGAATGAATAACATAATATCATATACGAGTATGTACCTACTTACAGGCGCTGGCCTGTCCAAGAAATCAAAATAAAAACTGGATGAACTGAAAACTCGTGGCTTCAATGGCACAGTGCAGGAGTGCTTGCCTGAGAAGACGCTGGTCTAGTTTGGAATCCCAGTGGAAGTACTGGATTTTCGGGATAAAATGAAGGAAAAGACAGACCAGCACCATAGGAAGAAGGGGTCTAATGATCGATTGTGGCGAACCGTGAAACAGCGCAGTAACTCCAGCCTTCCACTTCACGTAGTAGCGATTGTAAGAGATATGGTTGTTCATTCAAAACAACATAAAGGAAATTGACGGAAAACAAAAACCAAAAACCTTGAAAAATTGTGTGCCTATCACATATAAAACCATTTAAATTGAAATCGCAATAAAGACTGGAATAAAAAACTGAGTACCCTTGAAAAAACGCCAAACCTTTTTTTAACATTGTCAAGGTAATGAAAAATAAAAATAGACAGTAGCCATTTCTTAAAGATTCGTGTTTAACGAATATTTTTCGGATGTAGACAAGGCAAATGCACTAGCTTTAAATTTTGCAACAAACCACAGCATTTCGAAAAATTAAGGTGATTCAGAAACAGAATCCTGCGTAAACACCAGAATTCGAGAATATTACGCAAAAAATGCAAGCCAAACAGTAGCAACAAGATTTGTTTCCGAAGAAGATATTCAATATATAGCCAATAGCTTAAAAATAAAGAAATCTGACTTTATCGATTCTATTCGAAATACATATACAATTATACATCAAGCATTTGCCTAAATCTGGAATTGGGTATTTAACATTCCTCATAAATGCTTGTTTGAAAACGGAGTATTTTCCTGACGCCTGGAAAACAGCAAAAATTATCCCTGTTATAAAGGCTGGTAAAGCACCCGAAAGCCCCGGAAGTTACAGGCCGATAAGTTTGCTAAGTAGCCTCAGCAAAATATTTGAAAAAGTTCTTAAGGAACAAATCATCAAACATATCTGTGATAACAACATATATACGAGTAATAACGAGCAATTTGGTTTCAGACAGTATCACATTACTGCGCAACAAGTACTGAGAATTTGTAACCGCGTCAAAATAAATCGCTCCGTAGGAAAATCTACTGAAATGGTTCTGTTAGACATTTAAAAGGCATTCTATTCTGTTTGGCACAGCGGTCTTGTTTCCAAGATGATTAATTTCAACTTTCCGTCCCATATTTGTAAAATAGTTCACAGTTTTTTGTCTGGTCGTCGTTTTAAAGTTCATGTCAATAGTGGTGTCTCAAACTTGATAACATTTGATTCAGGTGCCCCCCACGGCTCTGTTCTCGGTCCCATTTTGTATAATATTTATACATCTGATTTACCCAAATTACCCAATTGTGGTGCAGCCATTTTTGCTGATGATACTACAATATATTCATCCCACGAATTCGCTCTCAACATTGAGAGCAATCTAAAAAACGCGATGGAAATATTGCACAATTATTACTCAAACTGGAAAATAAAACTAAATAAAGATAAAATGCAAGCTATCTTTTTTACAAGAAAAATAAAGCATTGCTTCCTTCCAACCACCCAATTACGAATAAATGGAGTAAGTATTGCTTGGGGCTCGTGTGTTAGGTACCTAGGGATACACCTGGATTCAAAATTAATATTCAATGACCATATTTACAAAACAGTCAAGAAAATAGGACTTGCCGTTAACATGTTATATAATTTTATCAACAGAAAATCAATGCTTTCAGTCGAAAACAATGTCATAGTTATTTTTCAGGCAATTCTGCTATAGTGATGCCAAGTTTACATAAAAAAAACTTCAAATATGCCAGAATACAATTTTAAAACTGATGCTTAATTTACCCTGGCAATTTTCTACCTTAGAACGAATGTTGAATTGATTCACCAAAAAATACAAAAACTTAAATCCAAGCTTGACGATCGGTGTAGTCTTGCTGACAACCCACTATTTGTATACCCTATTCTAAGGGTATATTAATTTTGACGCATAGTTTGTAACATACCTTAATATTGCCCGTAGACCCGTAAAAGTTACTATATTTATGATCAGCATCGATAGTAATGTCGATCTAGCCATGTCCGTCCGTCCGTCCGTCCGTCCGTCCGTCTGTAGCCAAAAATTAGGCCTTTAAACTGGACCTAGAGAGCTGAAATTTTAACCATATACTCTCTAGGGTCCCGAAATAATCAAGTTTACGAATTTTTGAAATCCGCCCACAGACACGCCCACAAACTCAAAAAAACCAAATTTTGGAAAAAATCGAATTTTGAGCTAGAAAGCTGAAATTTTTTATATATGATCTATGACTCCTAAAACTGCTCGGGACAAAAAATTTTCAAAATCCGCCCACTGACACGCCCACAAATAAATAAAATAATTTTTTTATACCCTATTCTAAGAGTATATTAATTTTTGAAAATCCAAAGTTTCAGCTAGGGAGCTGAAATTTATAGTATATACTCTCTATGGGCCCTTTATGCTCATGTGTAAATATTTTCAAAATCCGCCCACTGACACGCCCACAATTAATTTTTTTTTTTTTGAAAATTCAAAGTTTGAGCTAGGGAGCTGAAATTTATAATATATACTCTCTAGGGGCCCTTTATTCTCATGTGTTAATTTTTTTTAAATCCGCCTACTGACACGCCCACAATTAAATAAAACAATTTTATTGAAACACCCAAGTTTGAGCTAGGGAGCGTTGTTTTTTTGATAAAATCCTTTAAATGTTATATAACAAAATATGTAGAGCGTTCTTAACAATTCAACCATACTTAGACTTTTGTCACGCCCACTTATGAGGGATAGGAATAAGAATAGGGTATCCAACAGTTCGCCCAAGCGGACTGTAGCCCGTCCCTATGTTTTTTTTGTATTATGTACCAATTAATGTCTTAATGTCTTTATTTCCTTTTTTTATTGATGTTATTTACATATCATATGTTATATGTCACTGCCCTTGGAGCTTAGCTCTATGAAATATTTTGTTATTTTCATTTATTTATTTATTTATGTATTTATTTATTTATTTATTTATTCTCATATTTATCCTTTTCTTACCCATTTTTATTCTTTTATTTATTTATTCTCAGTATATACTTATTTATCTATTTATACTGTGGTGATGAGTTAAAGTAGCTTATGTCATTTTTGACATTTTTCAGTATGAGAAAAAAAAATTAGCATTTGGTGTATTTCATTGTTTTCAGAAAAAGTACTGGTGCTAGGTAATTGAAATTTATTTTCAAAATAGTGATATTGATAATGTACAAAATGTATTGTTCTTTAAAAAAAAAAACATAATAGAATGGCTAATAGCATAATTTAGATATTAAGCTTTTTTCAAAAAGATTGTTTTAAGTCAATTAAGTAACTTAAGTGACATAAGATAATTTAATAAATTTGAATTCTATATTTTTAGGGCTTATGTCAATTTAAGCTTTTTATTTAAAAAAAAAATGGTATTACATTTGTTACTAAATAATAATAAAACAAAAGTGTTATCATCGGCCTGGCCGATGCTTTGATACCATCCACTGCATATACAAGTCATGCAAATGTTGTAAAAAAAATTGTAACTAAAAAAGTCCAAGTTTTTCCTGTAAATAACAAGTTAGGTAAATTTTTTAAATACTTTTAGACAATTAGCTATTACCTTTAAATTTCATCTTCATCATCCTCATCCATCAAATCAGGATGACTATTTGCAATTTCATCTGATTTCAGATTGATATAGAAGTCATGGTATGACTTGTCAATGACTGGCAGTAAGTCTAGAAGATCTTTTTTCTTTTCCTTGCTGATGGTATTGGGCCCAGAGTAACAGTATGGAATCTCATTAATTTCAACATCATTTAATACTCGCTTCTTAATGTTCAAACATTTAAACGTTTCATTATAGTCTAGACTTGTTTTGAACTGAACAATTCCAAAGTCTTTAGTAAAACGTAACCATTTTACATCTAGCCAAATGAATCTGCTTTTGTCGTCAGCAAACTTACGCCAAATAAACTTTTCTTTTGATATTTTGGCAAAATCAAGGAAGTCCCTCCGGATCATTTCATGAACAATAGATGTTTTTTTTCCAACTGATCTTACCAGCTGGTACCAATCCCTTGGATGATGGATTTTCACAGTCGATGTTTTCTTCTTTCTGTCAATAGCCGCGTGATCAACATCGCACTCCATATGAGTGTGACCAGGCACTAAAAACTTATGATCAATAAGTTCAATGCTCGAATTATTACTAAACACTTCAAACATTGTAGCGACATATCCATTTTTATTTTGTCCTGCACAACAATCGCTGTAGAAATAGATGTTTTATGTTATGAGGAATTGTTTTAAGGTGCTTAAAAACACAAGATGCAATCTCATTCCCTCCCCGTTTTGCTGCAGATTCATCCCACATGTAACAGTAAGCTTGATTTCTAACACAATCATGAACTGATAATTTGTATGTCCAAAGTTGTCTCTTATAAAACGACACATTTGTTCTAAGGAATGGTGTGGGAAGACAGTGTTGTAAGTCGAATGAGAATACTTTGATTGATTCATCATTCCTAGCATGTTCCTTGTCCTTGCTCTTGCTTTTATATGCCATATCAGCAGCCCTGTGGTGTTCTTCTTGATCTTTTTTTAATGAAAGTCCTTCTTTTCATACTCCCAATTCTATTTTCGATTTCAAAATTTCACATTTATGACATGCGTCGAGTTTAGGTTTTTTTAAATTTAATATTCAGAGTCTTAAATATTTTTGTAAAAGTAGATATTGAGGCCACTGTTTCGTATTTTTCGCAGTATAATTTATACATAGATGAAAGTGTCAAATCACTGTGAAAATATTTTTGGGCGGTGTCTCTTCTGGTGTAATGGGATGCGTATGCTGGGAAACTATTAATGTGATCCCGGATTTCATTTTCTGGACGAATATTAATCCTGTTGGACACTCCACATCCTCGTTGGTCTGGTTCTGTTGTAGTTCCAGATGAAGTGAGCTTCTTTTTAACTACTGTTTTAATAAACTGTTCAGATTCTGATAAAACTGACCGAAAGCATTTTTGACAAACGGAAATCCTATTTCCATGGACTTCTAAGAAGTAATAGTTTGAAAACTTCCTATTTCTTGGCCTTGTTAGGTGTTTTTCGTTTCGTTTAAATTTTGTCTCTGCAACAACGATGAGACCACACACGAAGGCATGTCGCAGCTTATACTCTCCAAGTGCCCAATACTTTTCAAAAATATTTTTCTTGTCCTGTGCAGTAATTTTATCTTTGCACTTTTTGCGACAGTCACGGCTTAGATTCTCTGGCTCTCACAGCTTTTCCAGTAGGCGTTATATAAGCTTTCCCAGTATTCCTTTTGGCTTTTTTTTCTGCTCTATTTTCCTTTTTTTCTTTAACACCTTCTTTGGGGATAGGCACTTCACTGTCACTATTTCTCACCATATGCTCATGAATATCATATAAATTTTGTTCCAAAAGGGCTCCGGTATATCTTGTGTTTTCGCTGATATCACTTTCAATATTTAAATCGCTGTCCAAGCTAAGATTAAAGTCAGGATCCTTCATGCTGTCATCATCATTTTCGTCAAATTCAACTCCATAGTTTGACGAAGCAGTTTCATTTAAAATTGGTCTTTCAAAAACCTCGGTTTCTTCAATATTCCTTTTGGCATTTCTAGTGCAAGAAATAAGAACAAATATTGAAACACCCATTTGATTTACTCTCGAAAAAAAACTCACCTTTTTTGCTGCAACTACTGATGACGGATCTGCTTTGGTCGTTAGCTGAATTTTCCGTAATTTTATAATGCTAACGAAAGCATTTTCGGTTCATCTTTTCACACTTTGTTAAAAGAGTGGGTATTATTGAAAACTTTGCACAGATTGAGTTTTAACTAATCGAATTAGTAACCGAAAATAAATTGAATTGATAATAATCAGCAGTTATACGTCATTATTTGTGCTAAAAATACCTTAAAAAGTACTTACCTCCTCAAGGACCTCCTTACAACTGATTCTTCTTTCTTTTCACTTAACTCACGTTTAAGACGTCTTCAGCGTTTGTAAAAATAGCTTATATTGACTTAAGGAAACGATTTTGTCTCTATTTCAAGGAGTAAAATAGCTTATGTTATCTTAAGCTGTTTTATAAAATTTGATTTGGCCAACAAACATTTGTTTTATAATGGCTTAAGTCAACATAAGAACAAGAATGATGAAATATAAATTTAGTTCAAAATAGCTTATGTCGACTTAAGATACGAACTTCTTGAATTTAAAAAAAGTCTAAATAGCTTAATACCTATGTACCTATGTCATGACTTAAGTGTTTTTAAAATAATTATGATTTTTTTAAGATTTAATTATTTGTATCCAATATAGACTTAAGCTATTATGTTAATGCAAATAGTGTCCAAATAAACTTAAGCTATTAGGTTTTTTTTAAATTCAACGGTTTTTTAGTGACAAAGAAATATGAGACCCAGACCAAAAAAGCTGTAAAATCAGGGAATAATCTAGGGCGACAAAAACGATTTTCGCTTATGTCGACATAAGCTACTCTAACTTATCACCACAGTTATAAATGCGAAAGGAACTCTGTCTGTCTGTCTGTCTGTCTCGCTTTAACGCCAAAACTACTGAACCGATTTAAATGAAATTTGGTACACAGATAGTCTAAAGCCTGAGAATGGATATGGATAGGCTATTTTTTACCGCGGGAAAATGCTTCATCCGCTGTCCAGAAGCGGAGATCTAAGCTGATATCTAAGAAAAGTTGTAACTCTCGAATGCTTTCTAGCTCCTAGCTTTGGAATGACTCATCCAAATGAAATAGAATTTTGTTTAATATAAAGTTCAATTATGTACAAAGATTTTAAGATATAAATCATCTTTGTAGGTTATCCTGAAGTTCAAAAAAGTAAAATGTTCGGTTGATGCTAGATCGTTGGATTTTCAAAGCGTTCACTTGAGGAAAATTTGTGTGTGTGTGCGGCACAAATCTGTTTCTCTACCTGTATATTTTGTGCAATGTGCTTTTTCTTTCTTTTTTTTATGCACCTTTTGCAGTTTGTGTTGTTTTTTTATGGCGCAAGGCCATGGGATTGAGAAAGATAGGGTATGAAATGTAAATGAGATTGAGAGGGACTCACACTCAGAGTATATCCATATAATGAGTAGGGACACTCTCGACGTTTTCTTTATCAGTTCTCATCAGCAAGTATTTTGTTTTAAATTAGAGAAGTGGCAGACTGGCGAAGCAAAGCGAGCACGGGACAGCTGGTATGTTATATGTCACTGCCCTTGGAGCTTATCTCGATGAAATATTTTGTTATTTTCATTTATTTATTTATTTATGTATTTATTTATTTATTTATTCTCATATTTATCCTTTTCCTATCCATTTTTAGTCTTTTATTTATTTATTTATTTATTCTCAGTATGTACTCATTTATCTATTTATATATTAACAGTGTTTATTTCTTTGTTGTATATTTATTAATTTATTTACTTTTTAATATGTTATCATATATGTTATTACTTACAAACATTTCGTATCGTACATATCCTATTCTAGTCATATATATTTATTACTAACAAAATTGTCTCTGTCATAATCTATTCTAGTCATATATATATATATATATGTGAAAATATATACACACATAGTTAGTTTATTTTATTAACTATATATATTTTATTATTATTATGATTTTCTTTTCTTTTAATAAAAGGTTTTTATCGTGGTTTCCTTCTAAATATTTCTATATTTTGTTTTATTAAAGTAATTTGTAACCTTGTAAATACAATTTCAGTGGCAAGATAAAATTATCAAATCCCTGTAATGTAAAATGTGCGGTAACAAAATTAAAAAAATATACGAAATAAATACATATCTATCTATCTCAAATATCTTGAAATCGACTATCTCATTAGCTCTACTACTGTGAAAACTAGCAAAAAATACATCACTCGCATCTCTCTCCCCCTTTTTCTCTCTCTCTTTCTTTTGTCAAGAGTGAAATAGTGCAGGTGATCACCTTCTGATTATACCATATTCTAAGGGTATATTAATTTTGACGCATAGTTTGTAACATACCTTAACATTGCCCGTAGACCCCTAAAAGTTATTATATTTATGATCAGCATCGATAGTAATGTCGATCTAGCCATGTCCGTCTGTCCGTCCGTCCGTCGGCAAAAATTAGGCCTTTAAACTCGACCTAGAGAGCTGAAATTTTAACCATATACTCTCTAGGGTCCCGAAATAATCAAGTTTACGAATTTTTGAAATCCGCCCACAGACACGCCCACAAACTAAAACAACAAAATTTTGGAAAAAAATCGAATTTTGAGCTAGAAAGCTGAAATTTTTTATATACGATCTATGACTCCTAAAACTGCTCGGGATAATTTTTTTTCAAAATCCGCCCACTGACACGCCCAGAAATAAATAAAACAATTTTTTGGAAAATCCAAAGTTTGAGCTAGGAAGCTGAAATTTATAATATATACTCTCTAGTGGCCTTTTATGCTCATGTGTTAATTTTTTTTAAAATCCGCCTACTGACATGCCCACAATTAAATAAAACAATTTTATTGAAACACCCAATTTTGAGCTAGGGAGCGTTTTTTTTGATAAAATCCTTTAAATGTTATATAACAAAATATGTAGAGCGTTCTTAACAATTCAACCATACTTAGACTTTTGTCACGCCTACTTATGAGGGATAGGAATAAGAATAGGGTATCCAACAGTTCACCCAAGCGGACTGTAGCCCGTCCCTATGTTTTTGAATTGGGAACAGTACCTACCTATATAAACATTGGATTACTTTAATTGAAGTCAACACTCAGTTTATCACCTTTGACACATGTTTATAAACAAACCAATTACAAATAACTTATTGCACTATTGTAAACAATAAGCCTTTGAAACAGAAGCGTTTTCGAGGCATGCCTGCAATTGTGATGGTCACAGAATATTTATAATCTTATCCGGATTAGCTGGCATAAAAGAACATCAGTCATTCATGCAAGGATTTTCCCTACATCACCACAGCACCAATAAGAAAACAAACAAATCTCATAATTGTTTGCTTATCTGCTGTTTTGTCAACTAAATTACCGTAAAATTTTTCACAATATTTTGTAACACACTTCATCAACAATTCATGAGAATTCGTACACAGGTAAAATATCGCCAACGAATGAATAGCGAAATATAAATACGTATTTGTTTGTGCCTACGAAATTGACATCAAAAGGACTTACAAAGTCACTTGGAATTTCAGTCGGTGGCAAGAACGTCCTCCCTTAAGCCAAAATGAGAGCTATTGTATTTGCTACTGTAGATAAAATTCACGGAAATAACCGTTCACAGTCATAAATCAATTTTGCATCAAGGACTAAACTCACTCACGTAAGCGAAGGTTTACTGGTATGCCAGGTTTTCGCTTAGCATGTGAGCGGAATCTTTGCCTTATTAAAAATCCGAAAGACTTTGCTAAATGTCCTTTAAATTATTTAAGGATACGTTGTTGTTACAATATTAACATTCAACGACATTATATCTTGTTCGTTCGTTCGTTTTTTACTCCTTTTCGTATTGAATTTGCGAGGGTTGCAAATACTCGTATTGTAGGGTAAAAAACAAGCTGAAAATGTTTGGAAAGGACTACAAAATGATATGTTGCCATTTGAAAGGAATAATGTAGGAGGAGGGCGTCAATAGCAACAATCTCTATAGGGCACAAGTGCAATAGATAGTGGTCCTTTCCTTTTGATGTTTTTCTTTTGTAAAAACAAAATCTGTACCTAAGACAAAATAGGACTTTTTACATTTCACGACCTAGTTGATCTCGTATGAGGAAGCAAGAAAAAGGATACTTGGATGTTGGTTGTCCCTTGGGAAAATTGTGTTCTCTGAGTAAAGTTTTTTTTTTTTTCTTTTTTATAAATAATGTGTTTTTTATTATCATATGCAAAAATAACCGTAAATGGGATACTCTGATCCTTTGGCATCTTTACACATGGTGAAAAAGGAACAACAAATGTGCGGATAAGTAAAATTAATGATTGTACTTAGGATATGACATGTTTCGTTGGCTTGAAGGACGACGAATCATGGGTTACTCCCTCAATAGTCGCTGGTCATATGGGTGTTTTCAGGACTTTAATCTGTAAATCTATATTGTAGCCCAAATGTGGCAAAGGTGGTCGGTGCCGACTTTACTAAGGAAATGGATTTATTGGATAAGACTCGATTGATTCATTAATTTGGGGTAAATTGTGGTTTGGTGCAATTTTCATTCTATTAAAGTGCGGACATTTTGAAAGAGTGACCATTTATCATTCCATTTCATGCGTTAGATCGAAAATTATCTATTTTTGGTTAGTTGAAACTAATTGAACTCAGCCAAATGTTTGTGGACAGCGGCGTACGGGCTGAAAGCAGTCTATAGGTGCTTGACGACTTTGTAGGATTTGGTAACTGTGTGCTACGCTTTATCGTCGCTCCTCATCACCGTTCGGGAGTCTGAATTCACATCAGCCTTCCAGTACGAGTAATGTGGGGACAGGATCCGTGCTTAGAATCATTTCTGCTAAGGCAGTGAGTGGTCCCAAGTTAAAATCACACCTAAAATGTATCCACTGTCTTGCGAAAGTCTGATTGGGTACCATCTAAGGCGTTCAGAATCGGTGTTAAATTGTAGGCCTCTTCCATTCGTATCTAGCTAGCTTACCGCTGAAACATTTTTTTTATTAAGGCACAGATACCTACTTAGTATAAATTACAGTTACTTTGCTATTGGTAAGTAAACATACAAATTTTGTTTGACTCTCACCATAAAGGTATCTGCTTCTGCATCAATTTACACACACTCTTATGTACCTATCTACACATATTGCATACCCATGTGTACCTACATATGTGTATTTTTTTTTAAATATGGAGTTTAATTAGAATGTAGATACAACCTCTTCCATAACGGACACAAAATGCAAAATTCCTTCACAGAAATAAACAAACAGACACTGCATATCGTTAACCAAGTTTTAACACATTTATGGTCCCAATGCGGTATGGTAGGCCTCTTGGGTTGCGGTTTCCAGTCCGCAGGTTGGTTTTTCGGTGGTAGAACTCTTTAATGCGATTAACACACCCCATTTGCAGCCGTTTGTCCATGTCCATGTGACACACAAGCAACCGAAAGATGTCGGCATCGGTGACACAGTCCTTTTCGATCCGTTTTGCTTTCACATTCTGCGGGTATTATGCGATACACAGGATATTTACTACTGTCAATCGTCTGCTGCTAGATACTCGTACATACGATGGTCTAGATAGAATATAGGAATTTCAAGCTTCATTTGCTCCGCAAATGAGTGTGAGATTTTCTGCGGTTTTTCTGGCTTCTCGTGTTATTAATTCAATGAGAATGTGAGAGAAGGATGTGGTTGCCCTGATTGAGGGCTTGATAGCTTTTGATGGCGACTTTAATTTCGATGATGATGAAATAGATGTTACATAAAGATCCGTTATTAAATGCATTCAAATTCTATTTTCTAGGACTTATTTTTCAAAACAAACACACTTTCAGCTCTTCAGTTGCATTTTGTTGTTGATTCTATATTTTGCTGAGCGTTGAGTAGGTATAACAATAACTGAAGAACATATTTGTATATGTGAATGTTAAACGCGAAAACTAGATATATGTACCTTATTTTTTTAAGAAATGACATCATCTCTACGGGCTCAGAAAAAAAAAATTAACAACAAATTCTGAGTGAACCATTAAAGCTGGTACTTTCCACTTTAAAATGTTTTTTTTATTTTTTTTAAATTGACCTAGGTTTTTTTCTTTTATATACCCTATTCTAAGGGTATATTAATTTTGACGCATTGTTTGTAACATACCTTAATATTGCCCGTAGACCCCTCAAAGTTACTATATTTATGATCAGCATCGATAGTAATGTCGATCTAGCCATGTCCGTCCGTCAGTCCGACCGTCGGCAAAAACTAGGCCTTTAAACTGGACCTAGAGAGCTGAAATTTCAACTATATACTCTCTAGGGTCCCGAAATAATCAAGTTTACGAATTTTTGAAATCCGCCCACAGGCGTGTCTGTGGGCGGATTTCAAAAATTCTAACTCAAAAAAACAAAATTTTGGAAAAAATCGAATTTTGAGCTAGAAAGCTGAAATTTTTTATATATGATCTATGACTCCTAAAACTGCTCGGGATACAAAATTTTCAAAATCGGCCAACTGACACGCCCACAAATAAATAAAACAATTTTTTTGAAAATCCAAAGTTTGAGCTAGGGAGCTGAAATTTATAATATATACTCTCTATGGGCCCTTTATGCTCATGTGTAAATATTTCCAAAATCCGCCCACTGACACGCCCACAATTAATTTTTTTTTTTTTTAATTCAAAGTTTGAGCTAGGGAGCTGAAATTTATAATATACTCTCTAGGGGCCCTTTATGCTCATGTGTTAATTTTTTTAAATCCGCCTACTGACACGCCCACAATTAGATAAAACAATTTTATTGAAACACCCAAGTTTGAGCTAGGGAGCGTTTTTTTTTTTTGATAAAATCCTTTAAATGTTATATAAGAAAATATGTAGAGCGTTCTTAACAATTCAACCATACTTAGACTTTTGTCACGCCCACTTATGAGGGATAGAAATAAGAATAAGGTATCCAACAGTTCGCCCAAGCGGACTGTAGCCCGTCCCTATGTTTTTAGATCGAGTTATAAGCTGTCAAGGCAAGAAAGCCACTTTTGACTTTGAATGTTCATAACTGCTGAAGGAATCGACCTGCAACAATTTGAAACGAAAACCGTTAGAAACCTAAGATTGTGCTCTTAAAAATTAGGGATTTTTTTTTAAAATTACATATGTTGTCATACAGAGATTATTCAGTAAAAAATCTGCTAAAAACGCATTTTCTGTTTTTGTTTTTTTGTTGATGTAGCCTCCATTTTGTTCAAAACGACAGAATTTTTAATGTTGTCACTTTTTTTTCAGAAGATGGTATCACCAAAAAATTTACCAAATCACCAGCGTTTTTTCAGTTTAGTTTAGCATTGAATTTTCGATTCGTGAGCCCTACAATCAAACTTTTATTTTTTGCAGAAACGCAAAACGTTACATCAAAGTGCTCTGTATAATATGATGTACGACAGGTTATGTTTTTGGTACGGCTTTTCTCTTAGAAACAGAATGGATTGTTGGAGGTTTGTACTGCGAAATTGTTAAAACGCCATAGTAGTGTGTATTGTGTAATAGCTAGGTGAAAGGGTTCCTATTGATGGTGGTTGACCTGAATCGCTGGGCAGCAGTGGTCACTGGTCACGCCTACGTTCGCACGGCATCATCTTGACGGTGGTGTGTGATCTTGCTGCCTCCTTATGCACACATAAACTTTGTGCCTGCTCAAGCTTAAGGATTTGGACATTTGTTACTTTGAATGCGATCTTAGGCACAAAAACAATAGTAAACGGTAAAGGATTACCTAAATGTTGAAGGTATGTATGTGTTTGCGTGTTTTGTTTTATAATATATATATTATGAGAATGTTGAGGCACTCTGATTGCAAGTTTGGACATCTACACCCCAGTTCTATGTTATGTATCATATTGTGCAATCCGTATAGTTGACTCTTGTACGTTGCTAAATCATAGTACCTATGTGATCATGCGCCATTTAGATGAGATGAGATTAACGTTCCCAGTGTCTTCGAAGTATACCTAGTCCTGGATGTGTGTAAAATGGTTTGTTGGTAAATTGGGCGGTTCCAGGAAATTGGCAGACAATTGACGCGAGCGCAATTGACACTACCAACGAGGGTATGGTGGATCGTGGATTCTTTGCCCATCGCGTTGCATTTTTGTAGTGGCTTCGAAGGTATGGAATGAATGTGGTGACATGTAAGTTGAAGTCGTTTATTCCCTTGTATTAGTCCTTCTCAGTCTTATCATTACTCTGGTCAATCTTTACTGGGTGTGGGTCATTGGTTGCTAATTTGGGCAGTTTACTTATTGGTCGGGTTAGGCATCTAGTAGATGTTTTGATAGTAGCGACTCGAACATGTCCATCGGTTACAGGATGTGTTTCTTGAACTCTTCCCATGCACCAGTTTGCTGGGGCAATGTTGTCTTCCCGTATAAGTACCAAATCTTCCTGCATAATGTTGCTTGTGCTCTGTGTCTATTTGGGTCGTTGTTGTAGCCTGGTTATAAACTCAGATGACCACTTTTTCCAGAATTGTTGCTGTAATTTATTGAGGTACTCCCATCGCGTCAGTCTATTTTTGACTGATGACGGTGAGTTTGTTTTATTAATTTGGTTTTGTTTTATGCTAATCACTCTGGGTGTATTCGATATAGGTACAATGGCGATCGCAAGGATGAGGCCATACATTTTGCATTAGATTTTCAGTCTTTATAACAGTTGTAAATTTTATACCCACAAACTTTCACTATCTGTGAACAGGTACATATTTACCCAACAGTAAGTCATAAAATTAAAGGGTAAATATGAAAGGCCCGCTGGAATTTCAAAAGATCAAACAATGAACTAGTTGAAAAGCGTAGAATATTTCGTTGCAGGAGTTCACATTTTTTTTCAAAGTTTTGTTAAAAATATTTAAAAAGCGGCTAGGTAAATAGAAGTCAGACTGTTGTAAACAGTTTACTTGCGGATCCACAACAGGATGTAAAAATCAAAAAGGATGCACATAAGAACCAACGACATTGCGAGAAAAGCGCGTTGGGTTCATGGCGTAATCTCGAATGACAAAAATCTCGAATGCAAAAAATCTCGTAAAAAACAAATTTTTAATCTAAAATGCAAAAATCTCGAACGCACAAAAATCTCCAATGAACAAAAATCTCAAAAAACCATATATAGTCGAAAAAAATCTCGAAAAAAAAGTTAATTCGAGATTTTTTTCTTACCTATGTAAAGAGTTTTAACTGAAAGAAAACGCATGACATATTTAGTTTATTCAGCAATTTATTTTTTTGGGTAAATTAACAACAAAAGATTAATATTTAAAAAAAAAAAAACGTAATCACTCTAGCACGACAATTATGAGATTTATTTAGCTCGCACATCTAATAAAACTTATTTTTTACGCATTTGTTCCAATGGTAAATAAATCCATCGATTTCGATTATAATATGTATTTCCTTTGTTTGTAATGATTTCATTTACTTTCATTTTAATTGTTTTTATTTCCACTCACGTTGTGATAACACACGATCCCGAACAACAATAATTTCATGTACCTTTTTTACAGTTGCATGGGTAGTTTGCTAGCCAATCGTGGATGTTACAGAGTAGTAAATAATCTCGAATGAATATATTAATTTTTGAGACAATGGTCACGATTCGCGCGGATTTTTGCATTCAAAATTTTTTTTTCTAGATTTTTGTATTTCGAGATTATGCTTTCGAAATTTTTTTTTCGAGATTTTTACTTTCTAGATATCGTGGTAAACCCAAGCGCGTTATTCTACGGCTTGGCTCAAATTCTACTATACTAGCAGGCAGCAGTGGCGGACTATAACCAGTCTTGGGGGCACTCAAATCCTTCAATTTATAATTAAGTGGGACTTGAGTGAATCGTTACCCTTTATATCGCTCATACTTCAATACCTCTTGACCATTTGCATCTCGGTTACATCATGCGAGAGGAGTTTTTCGAAGCTTAAACTAATTAAAAATGATCTTCGATCTACAATGGATCAAGAGCGACTGGTTACTTTAGCCGTTCATTCAAAGAAAGAAAAATTTCCAAAGAAATCGATTTCACAGAAGTTACTGAGGAGTTCAGTAAATTGAAGAAACGAAAACACAAATAACACGCTAAAAAAAAAAAATTATTTAGGTATTTTATCTAATTTTTTTTTCTCGATCTATTCATATTTTATTTTCCTCACCCATATCCATTCCATATTGTAGGTATGTATGTTTACGAGTATTTAGCCTAAATAATTTAATTCGTATTTAAATTTCACTCGCCAGATTTTAACGAAATAAACAGTGAATGGAAACGCTTTGTCTTTTCGGATGAAAACAAGTTTAACCTTGACGGCCCCGATGGTTACAACTTTTATTTCCATGATCTAAGAAAGGGGGAACTTATTTTGGCAAGACATCACACCCGTTCATCAGGTGTAATGGTGTGGGGAGGTATTATACCCACTATGGCACAATCGAGTTGGTTTTTTTTTTGTGTGGCTTGTGGCACGGTCTTGTTGGAAGGACATATCACTGACGCCAAATTCATGCAATTGCTCAAAGAAATAACGTTCCAACATGTCTCTGTAGCGAATAGCATTTACCGTAACGTGACTGTAAACGGCCCAATGACGCCACCGGCATAAAAACCGCAGCAAACAGTGACTTTTTGCGGATGAAGTGCTATTTCATGAAGCAGATGCGGGTTCTCACCTGTCCGTGTCCAGTAACGCATATTTTGCTTATTGACGAAGCCGTTTAAATAAAAATCGCTGAAGATGATTTTGCGATGAAATTCTTCATTTTCTTCCATCATGTCCAGAGCCCAATTCGAGAACATACGTCGGTCGGATCAAATGGCTTTCGTTCTTTTTTTCATTTTTTTTATCACAATTTTAAGTTTGTATGAAAGTTTTTCAAAAACTTCTCACATAAATAATTTAATTTAAATTTAGGATTATAGTACAGATTTCTGGTTTTCAAAACCGGTAAAGTACTTTATTGTAAGTGTTGCCGTTGTTTTTTAATAAGTTTTCTTCAATTTAAGTCATTTTTTCTAAAATTACCACTAGCTCCTAAACGGAGCTGAGCCCCCCCCCCCACACTTACCATAGTAAAAAATGCTTGTTTTTAACCCTTCTATAAAAAACCGTTATCAATTTTGGCGCCCTAGAAAATTGGAGTTAACGCTGTTAAAGTTGAGACCACCGACTCGGAATTTCGTAGTAAATTTTAATTAGTTGCGAACCTTGTTCCTTCGTGTACCTACTTCACCATGATGAAAATGTTGATTGTACTGAATATTTTGACATTGACAGTTTGGTAATCGGTTTAAGGGTGCGTTCACACTGATAGTTTGAAGTTGTCAAGTCTCTAATGAAAGACCCTTTCTTTTACTTTGTAAAGGTTATTAAATAGAGATTTGAACTTGAATTTGGATTGGGCTACTTTTACAAATTAAAAAAATAATACCTAATAATAATTTATATAAACTTGTACAAAGAGTTTAAAGATGGCATCTCGTGCCGTCTGGTGTAAATACAATTCGTCACTACCTTTTCTTCTGAACTACTCTGATCGTAGAGCTAGAAATGTGAAAGCAGTCAGAAACAGGTACTGAGCTGTAGGTAAGCATTTTGTTATAGGTATAGGTAGTACCTACCTTCTTACATCCAAGAAGCCCAATGGATGTCTTTGTCTAGGTATGGACGGAAGTTGTAGATTTTTTTTTTCTTTTTTTCTTTTTTAAAAAAGGAAATCCAAATCCCAGAGCACTCAGACTCGGTAACGGTCCATTGTACTACCAGGCAGAAATCCTCCTTTTGGTGTAGAGGCATGTGATTGGATGGTGTATGTTGTTGTTCCCCATAGGGATTGAACCTGCACCGCACGGGTCACAAGCCAACACACTAACCTCTACACCGTCGCCACCCAATGAAGTTGTAGATGCGTTCAGACAATCATGCAATCTTTATTTACCTATTTATTTAGGTATGTAGATATTTATTTTAACTTCAATATTTGCCGCCCCGTTTAGCCTTTAATTAATTGAGTATGCCCTGAGCTTTTGGTGTACGGCCTTTTGACGTTTCATAAAAGTGGATTTACGCGTAGTTAGCCATGAAATGAAGTAAGTAAAGCAGTAAACCATGAAATTACAGCACAATAGGTACATAGGTACATACAAAGCTTTTGAAAACTAACATGGCTGCGGCTGCTGCTCCACAGTATGTAGGTTAACAAGGTTGATTCCTATCTAAGTTTATGTTTTATTAATAAAATGATTCTTCTGCAAACGATTTTTGCGAGCCTTTCCTGCAAACGTCTCTTGGCATCTTACATATTCACCTATTAGGTATTCGAACTTCTACTACCTATGTATCTACCTAACCTATGTACCATTGAATGTTCAGGTTTGGTTTCTTTTGCCGCACACATAATTAAATCAAACAAAAAAAAAACAGGATCCTCCCATTTCCGTTATTATTTTCATTTCTTTATTTGTATTATAAAATGCAAAAAGAATGCGCAATCTCAAATCCACAATGGTGTTAGGATCCTACTGTTTTTTAGGACACACTCCAATCCTTTTGAGGATTAATACTTCTAGGAGGTGTGTCTGTGTCATTTTCAACAAGGAATAAAATACATAATAGGAAACATTGAGAGTTACAAAATAAATAACACTCACACAGTTGGGCAAAATCATTTTATACAAAACCATAAAACTACTCACTGCATTACCGATGCTTATCCTATTCCATTCTAGTTATCGCTTCAACATTCAACATCAACATTATATTTTGGGAAAGTGGAATGTGGAACATATTATACAATACAAACGAACAGATGGAACATGGAAGGAGAAATGAGAGAAAATAAGAGAGCAATCCATATGGGAAATGCCAGTGGAACGTTGGAAACACTTCAAACCAGCCCAACCAAAACATTGCACAAAAAATTACCAATCGGGGACCATGATAGCATAAGTGACCTACACACACATACCCTTGCCCACAGAGGCGTTACCCATCTCATGGAAATCCAAATAACACTGGCACTAATGTGTCATCTGGGAGTTTGCGTTCCACTTTTTCTATGCATACGAGCAGGGGTTGTCCCTTTCGCGCATCAATTGGAGTGTGGGTGTTGAAAAAGCTATGACACTTAAGGGATGACTTGTTGTCACTCAAGTGGGTATGGAAGGGGTCGTTTTTTTGTTCATGAAAGAGGGAGACGCATTGCAGCTTTCGAATATGACAAGTGCCATCAAAATCCACTGCCAGCCGTTCCGCACCACTGGGAGGTGTTTCACTTCACACTGGTGTGTCTCTTGACAGCTGCAGCCATACTCTTCTAATACACTAAAGTGTGCAGCAATGGCGCGAGTGAACAATTTGAATAATCCCACATTCCCAGATCGTGCGATGTTATTGAATGTCGGCCGGTCTCTTTTTCACACAGGCAGCGAGCTGCTTTCAAAGAGGGTTGAAGGATAGTCCCAACACCATCGCCACACACCACCACCGTAGTCAACACTCGTGGACGATGACAATTTTGCTGCCACTATTGCTGGTCTCTGCTGGCTTTGCACTGCCTGTCTATCGCATCTCGGATCGGGAATACGGCTACAGCACTGTGAATGTTCCTCGTCGTTGTCTGCCTCTGCACGTTGGTGGTTCGGTCGGTTGTGTTGTAACGCAGCAGCAGGGATTCAGTTGGGGTTTAACAGTCACTCGGGACGAACACTCTCGGTGGCAGGCTTTAGTATTTGGAAACAGTGGTAGTAAGAGCACGCGCTTCGAGACCAATTTTACCCAATTTACCCTTTTGCGCCCTTGTGTGTTACGTTCTTGTGCGGTGCTTTGCTGTGTTGTGATTAACGTGTGCTCCCGTTCAGTGTGTCATCATCGTTTTCAATTCTCTGTGGTGTATTGGCAAAAAGGACACTTTGACCGTCAAATATTTAATCGATGACAGCTGAGGGATATAGTTTATTTCTATAAGTTAGTGTGATTGTGTTAACCAACTTCGAACGGTATTTTGAAAAACAGTCCTCAGAGACAAAAAAAAAGAGAAGAAAATAAAAACTTTTGAAGAGACATTTGCTCCTTAGACAAGGCGTCAAGAGTGTTTCAACACAATCAGGTCAAGAACGTTTGTGCGCCATCTATATTTCGTGAACGGTACAACGAACTGCTTCAAGCTGCGTTCCGACGAACCGGTGCCGGGCTTTAGCTCGGCTTCGCCATGGCCAACGCTAGAATTAGAATGGGGTCGCAAGCTGTACCCTACAACGGGTCCCCGATCGGCCAGTGGATTGATGTTCGGTCTACCACCAACAGCGGCTGATCTAAATCAGCCGCGAGGACCAATGACGTCACTAAAGGAGGAACCGCTGGGTGCAAGAGCATGGATGCAACCAGTCGATCAGACGAAGTAAGTAGGATTTTTCAATCAATTGGACTAATTTATTAACGGCCCTTAGTCACGTGTGCAACTTAACCACGAATATCCTTTATCCAATGATTTTTTTTTATCTCAAATGGTCTTTATTTTGGAGCTTTTGCTCCCTTGAGTAGCTGAATACGATACCCCATCTCAAAAAGGTCCCAAGGAAGATTTTTTTCTACATCTACGCATTTTCTCTGAAATATTCGGGGATTCCTTTCGTTTTGGTATCCTGCGTAAGATTTCTCTTCTCAAAGTATTTTTCTCTTTTCTTATTTATCTTATTTGAGTTGAGTAATAGAATATAAACAATTTTAGGATGTAACGAGGGATACAAGGGAAGCTTTTTTAGTTTTGTTTTGAGATATGTTCGGGAAGGAAACGCAACCGTTTTTAGGAACGACACCAACAACGGCGGGTTTTGTTCGAGCAAGCAAATCCTTAAGGTTCGTAAAAGAACATATTCTTGGGGTTGTTTTATATTTTTCTTTGTATGTGTGGGTTTTAGAATTACTTATTGTAGTGATGCAAACTTATGTCGGCAAGTGAATGTTAAGGATGTTAAATACGTTAGCGTAAAGTGTTTATAGTGAAGTTTTTTTAAGTGAAAAGTGTATAATGTTCAGCGAGGATTTAAATGTTGATACTGATAGGTACCTTTTGTTTGTGAAAAAGATATCTTAATTGCTTGAACGAAATTTAACCTTACATTTTCTTTTGGATCTTATTTTAAATCTAAATTTTAAAGTGCAGTATTTTTTAATAAGCAAATTGATTCAAAAATGGATTGGATTGGCTTAAGTAGTTAAGATTTAATTTGTGTTGGAAATTTAGGTATTTGTATGTAGATATCTATGCATATCCACCTAACGACAAGTGGGATCAAACAAAAATAAAATATGTCTTTATTCTTCAACTAAGTATACTTTTTTTTACATTCAAAAAATATGTAGGTACGACTTTAGGGGAAAGTGCGGCACAATGGTCATGTCAATCAAAATAAAAATTGCCCAAAAGTCAGAAAACACATCATCTCTGACAAAGATCTGAATTTTGTATAACAATTTTTTTTTTTAAATTGATGAATACAATCAATTCGATTTCGTTAGTCGTTTGTTTACCTACTTAGTTAGGTACCTGAAATCAAAAAAAAACTCCAATTTTTCATGAAAAAAAAAACAGTTATTTAAATCCATTAAATGTCGAGGAGACTACTTGACTAGGTATGTAGAAGGTAAAGGGACCTAGAGCATAATTTTCTGTTATTTCCCAATGAACTAGATTTAACGATCTCTTGTAGAAGTTCAGTTAATAATTCAGTAGCCTTATTTATGAACACTTTTTAGAGCCAGCTTAATTTAGTCCAATACATAAACTGTTCTTACGTGGGAAAACATGAATAATTAACAATTTTCAAACTTTAGCACCGTTGCGTAACCTAAACGCCAATATCATCGGTTAGAGGTTGTCTAAGGCTTCTGTATTACCTAATGGCCTTTCTCTCATTCTCTCAACATTTTTACCAATGAATGTGCCAATTTTTTCTATGGATGAACTTCAATGTAAGAATGTGTGAAAACTGTCAACAGACAAAAAGTATCTAGTTGTTTAAAAAACAATCAGTCAAAAGCAACTGACTTTATGCATTCATATAACAGAATGGAGTAGAATCTAATGTTTTTGGTTCTAGAATTACCGGTGTCTTAAATTATTGAGACACAAACCTCGATGAGTTAACACCCAGAGGCTTGTGTATAAATCAGAATTTCTCAGAAGTTGCGTTAGGATTACATAAGGGTTACGTAAATGCTTTACGTCGCACCATTATGTCAGAACCGTGTCAAAACCGAGCGCTAAGCTCCCAGAAGCAACACCAAAACGAAAAGTGCCAGAGAAGTAAACACCCAGAGAAAATTGTTTATAAATCAGGGCTACGTAAATACTTAACGTCCAACCATACTGTCCGAGCCGTGTCAAAAACGAACGCTAAGCTACCAGAAGCAACACCAAAACGAAAAGTGCCCGTAATTGCTTCTGACAAATCAAGCGTTTTATGTTTTCAACTAAGGGTATAAACAGGGAATGGGGAAGTCAACTGTCAAATTTGTGATTTCCGTTCTTAATGCGCCATTTCAATCGCTCTCACTGAAGTTCTTGAAATTGAACGAAACTGAACGACACTGAATAGTGTGGGTTTTATTGGCATGATTATACAGCATTATGTATTCGCTACGTTGCATTGCTTAAGCTAACTGAAGCGACCATAGGCAACAATAGTTGGGCCTTAACATATAACTGCAACCATTTAAAGGTATTGTAAGGAGCTCTAATAAATATGGCTGCTTCAGCTACAGCATATCATGACGCATAAATTATTAAAAATTCTTATAAAATTACAATCATTTTTATTTCACGGGCAAAAAACAATTCAACAACCACATTGCCAGAGATAATAAAAAATGTCACAAAATACAGAAATACGTTTACTGATTTTTCGTGTGCTCACTTTTGAACTACCCTGTAAACTTGTTTTTAAAATAACTTGAAACTAAAATAAAAAAAAGCTCGTGTGTGCCCCAGTATCCCCTATATGTTTTACATTCAATCTCAATTTATTTGGGTAATGGGTATAGGTCTTATCACAGGAAGAAAGGTAAAATATCTTGTAAATTAGTACAAGCTTCTTTGTATATCAAATGGTATACCTATCGTATTGGTGCAAAATCGAATGTTCTAGCAGATCGCGAAAAAGGGTTAATAAAGGGTCTTTCATTAAGGACTTGACATTTTCTTTTTTTAAACAAAATGCAAACTACTTGAGATATCTAAAAAAAAATGATTGGCTTGAATTACTATCAAAACATTTATGAATGGAATTCGACTTCGTTCATATGTCCAACACGGGAACGTATGCAGCGGTCGATACGTTGAACCCAATTTTCGATGACTCGGCCGCACATTTCGACCGATACGGCCGCAATTTCTCGTTCGATGTTGGCTATGAGCTACTCTAACGTCGCCGACTTGTTGGCATAGACCATTGATTTAATGTAGCCCCATACAAAAAGTCTGGAGGCGTTAAATCACAGGATCCCGGCGGCCAATAGACGGGTCCGTTTCTCGAGATAACACGTTCACCGAACTGAGACTTCAATAGCTCAATTGTTGCATCCGCTGTGTGGCTTGTGGGTTGTGGCACTGTCCTGTTGGAACCACATATCACTGCTGAACAATTCATGCAAGTGCTCAAAGAAATAACATTCCAACATGTTTCTGTAGCGAATACCATTTACCGTAACGTGACGGTAAATTTTCTTTGACGAGAAAAAACGCCAACGGCATGAAAACCGCACCAAAGAGTGACTTCATTCTCCATTTTGTTAAATCACGTCGCTTCATATGATCAAGTGCCTTTAGTTCTTAAGTTAGCTTAATCTTGTAAGGGTATAGGCCAAGCTCCTTATGCAAAATTCGCCATAATTTGTGTCTGGGGGAGGCCCAATTCTTGAGAACGCAGTGAAATTGGCTGATTTGACTGGTTTGCGACGGACGCCTCTACGGCAGCAATATTCTCCACACCTCGGTCTAACCGTAGTCTCACTAGCACGGCAACATCATGCAGCGAATATTGTGACTCAAATTTTTTCACTAGACTATGAATTGCTTGTCTACTGGGACGAGAATTGCGGCCGAAAATTGGCGTTAACGCTCTTAAAGTTACCGACTCGGAATTCCGGTAGTAAATTGTAATTATTTGTAAACGTTGTTTCGTGTACTACACTCTTCACCATAATGAAAATGATTTTCTGAATATTTTTACATTGACAGTTCGGTAATTGGTTTAAAGGTGCGTTCACACTGAAACTTTGAAGTTGTCAAGTGGCTATTGAAAGACCCTTTATAACCTTATTGAGATTTTTATCGTTCGAGTCAACGTTATTATTATATCGGAATCAGCTGAAATGTTTAAATTGTTATAAATTGTAATCCGAAGTAATAGTAGATCGACCTTCAAGATACAAAGGTTATACATTATAGCTGCTTTCCTGGGCGCACTGGCTAAGTATGGTTAGTGTGTTGGACTACTTATCGAAAGGTCCCTGCCTGGTTCAAATCCCGCCGGACCAAGTAACATCTACAGTTTTTTCCACTGCCAACCTCTTGCGAACGTCTGATAAAGAAGAAGCTTCTCAAATTTGCCCCTTCCACTTCGCACAAGCAAGTGGTTGTAGAAGCTTTAGAAGTTTTAGGCACTGTATGGGCCGTTTATGCCTACCTAATATTGTAATATGACAAAACCTTAAGACAAACAAATTGCATTAACATCGTGTTGTTATTATTATACTAAGTTATGTTAATGTGGCTGTCTGCCGAGGCCGACTCACTTAGACCAATATGAGATCCGTTGTGGTACCTTACCTACCTACAAAAAAAATCATCCTAATTATCAATCATACCTAATGTTTATTTTTTTTATTTTTATGTTGTTTTGAATGAATAACCTTACATTCGTTACCTCGTGAAGTGGACGGCTGGAGTTACAGCGCTGTTTCACGGTTCGCCACAACCTATCATCAGACTCCTTCTGTGGTGCTGGTCTGTCTTTTTCCTTCATTTTATCCCGAAAATCCGTTTCTTCCACTGGGATTCGGGAAACATATTTGCGCATTCTTTGATGAACTTGCGGATTTGTCAATTTCATTGGCTTTTTAACTTTTATCAGGTACCTACCACCTACCTAGATTTTTTTAAAACTCAAAACATCATTTCTGTTTTGTTTTTCCAATTCGATTGGATTTTACGAATTTCATTCTGATGCTGGTATTTATACATTGATATGATACTAATTTTTTCTTATTTTGTTTCCTCAGTAAAAATGCATAAATCTCTGCCGTACACAAAGAAGACAGATACATATTGGGCGAAAAACACGAATACATCTGTTCTTTTGAATTGTTTATTCTTTTTTAATTTGTTTATTTTTTATGATTAAATTTCGCACTTTACTGCAGACTTCCGAACATTATTCGCTAAAAAAAAATGTATAATCCAACAATAAAGTGCATTTTATGCCGAATAGTAAAACAAAAAACAAAAATTAACGAGGCATTGTAAAAAACACGCTGAAAAATGAGAAAGGACTTTTTTTTTACCGAGCGTGCTCAGAGCGTTCTGTTAGTTTATGAAATAGACTTTAGAGCTCAGCTATCATATGATTAGAAATCTTGTTTTTTCAAATAACAATCTATATATATAAAAATCAATCCATATTTGAGTTTGTTGCCGGTGTGTGGCCAAACGCGTTAACCGATTCCAATTAAATTTTTTTCCATGAAAGGTGACGTCTGTACAAAGGATGTTTTCTATGTGCGATGTCTGTATCTGCATCGGTGTGTGAATTATGGGCATTTGAGTATGAGTACACATGCATATGGGCGTATGCGTGTAAATTCCGATGCAGATACAGATACCGCACATATAAAAAACCATCGTACCGACATCACCTATTTTGTTATCCGGACGCGCATATGAAAGAGGGAGACCACACCAACGTTTCAAGCCTATTGTGGTGTTTGTGCGCTCTTTCATTCTTGAGATATCGTTTGTTCAAAGTTGTATTCAAATAACTCTTATTGAATTTTTTTGCATTTTTTTTGTGAATCGAACATCGGAAAGTTGCTTTTCCCACATTGATAACAATCGGTGTGAAAGTAAATGAAAGGTGATTCTATCGAAGTTTTTTAGTTTCGCTTTTTTGTTTGATTCGCAAAATAAGCTGACATTGGCGCCTGCCAGACAACAAGCACCTACGCTAAGCGGAACAACAAAGGTGTGTGAGCGGCCTAAGCCATGCGGAGAAAAACGTGCAGTCCCTTTCACGGGTTGAGCTCACATCAGGCAATCTTCGGTATTGGCCTGAGAGTGATTCTGTGAAGTTTAGCCAAAATCGGTCTTCTTTTCTTAGGCGCAGCAACATACGCCAACATATATAGACAATAATAAGGAAGTCTACTCGAACATATTGGCCAAGAGAATTCTCGGTCACGGGCAAAGCCGGGCGGGTGCAGCTAGTTGTTTTATGAAATTGCACCAAAATTGAAATAAATAAGAAAAGCGCCTATTATCAATTTTATGTGCAAGCGTGTACGACCAATGAGCTGAGTTTTTATAAATTTGGTAGCGAAATATGTATATTTTTTATAGAAATGTATATATCTTGTGAGCTCATCCGCTTCCTCGTTTCCCGGCCACCAAGCATCTACTAGCTGCCCAAACATTCCTGCTGCTCATCACCCAACTGTGTTTGAATAAGGAAACTAGGGTTGAAATAAATATCACATCTATGGCGGAATTATTCAACAAATGAAGCCATTCGAAATAACGTTAAAACCACGGCACATGTCCTTTATATCAAGGATAATAAGTTAAAAAAAATTTAGTATAATGTATTGGAATATATTTAATTTTTTATACACAAAACGCTTTGCTTTTGTTTCCCACGACGCACCCAGAGGCCAAATGCATGAATTCTTGGCAGGAATTATTTTAAGGCATTAAACTGTTGTAAAAAGAATTAAAAGCACATAGGTATCTAGTATTTAAATAATAATGTTGGCTTGTGACCCGTGCGGAACAACAACATGCGCCATCCATTAAAGGGGAGAAACGAATAACGCCTTGTTTCTCCCACCTCTACACCAAAAAGAGGAATTCTGCCTGGTAGTACAATGGACCGTTACCGAGCCTGAGTGCTCTAGGATTTGGATTTCCTTTAAAAAAAAGGTGTGAGCTACGCTGCACTCACGGTATAGTTGATGTGTAAACAAAACATGTAGGCTTGTCAGCGTTGCCTTAATTTAAATTGTGGGCGTGTCAGTGGGCGCATTTGGAAAATATTTACACATCAAGGGCCCCTGGAGAGTCTATATTATAAATTTCAGCTCCCTAGCTCAAACTTTGGTTTTTTGCCGTCCCACCTGAAAATCTGACGATGACGGGACGCTGAAAATCTGACGATGACGGTGAAGCTCGATATTTCCAACAAGCCCCTACCGACAGCAAAGATATTTACACATCAACGAGAGCAAAGATGTTTACACATCAAAAAGAAGACATATAAAGGTCTTCCATTAAGGACATCACAACTTCTTTTTTAAATAAAATGCGTCGCCTCGATTGTTGCACCCGCTGTGTGGCTTGTGGCACCGTCTTGTTGGAACCAGATATCCACTGACGTCCAATTCATGCAATTGCTCAAAGAAATAACGTTCCAACATGTCTCTGTAGCGAATACCATTTACCATAAGGTGACGGTAATTTTCATCGACGAAAAAAAAGGCCCAATGACGCCACCGCCATGAAAACCGCACCAAACCGTGACTTTTTGCGGATGAAGTGCTCTTTCATGAAGCGCATGAGGGTTCTCACCTGTCCAGTAACGCATATTTTGCTTATTGACGAAGCCGTTTAATCAAAAATGCGCTTCATCGCTGAAGATGATTTTGCAATGAAATCCTTCATTTTCTTCCATCATGTCCAGAGCCCAATTCGAGAACATACGTCGCTTCATATGATCAAGTGGCTTTAGTTCTTGAGTCAGCTTGATCTGGGAAGGGTGTCGCACTGGCACGGCAACATCAATCAGTGAATATTCTGACTCAAATTTTTTCACTAGACTATGAATTGCTTGTCTACTGAAACGAGAATTACGGCCGAAAATTGGCGTTAACGCTCTAAAAGCTGCCGACTCGGAATTTCGATAGTAAATTTTAATTATTTGTAAACGTTTTTCCATGATGAAAATTTTGATTTTACTGAATATTTTAACATTGACAGTTCGTTAATCGGTTCAAGGGTGCTGCGTTCACACTAAAAGTTTGAAGTTGTCATGTCGCTAATGAAAGACCCTATACAATATGATTATTCCGTATCGGAAGAATTATCTGAACTTATATTCGCTGACGTACCGGAAGTATTCGATGTAAATGGGTAATCAGGTGCCTTCAATAAATCAAGAACATCCTTATCAATATCATTTGCACGTTTTTGGTGCAGTTTTTGCAAACTGTGAAAAATGTTGTTGGTATTCTGACTATGTGCCGAACCATCCAAGATCCACTTACATATTAGCTCCAAATTATTCAAAGTATCCGTTTGTTGGGCTTCCAAAACTTCCTTTTGAGCATCTAATAGCCGATGGACTGTGTGATTACGTAAAGCCTGCAAATTAAACTCAGCAACAGTATCCGTAACAGTAATATGTTCCTTGGGAGGGTAACGCTCCTTTTTGGCAAGTTGGATTTTTTTTATAAAACGGAAACTTAAACTTATCTTATTATATTGTATTGGTATCTGATAAGTTTGGCTTCAACGAACGTCGACAGAGCTTCTCTCCCAGAAAGTTTTTTTTAGCGCCTTCAAATTTCTTGTATGAAAACCTGTATTTGGCAGCTCTTTTGGGTGAATTTGTGGTCACTTTCCTCACAAGTTTAATAGCGTCCACTTGACCTGAAGACCGTAAACTTATTTGAGCAGCAAAAATTATTTCTTCAGATGAGTGTTTCTGTCTCAAATCCTCAGTCTTTTGGCGTTTGGTCCTTTCCGACATTTTTTATCAGTCCCAGAATAATTCTTTAAACTGATTGCAAAATCCAGCCAAGACTTTTTAGAAATAAGAAACCTATCCTCTTTTCTATAACACTTTTGCCAGTTTTTTTTGTAGTCGGGCGTGAAAACTGAAATCAGCTTTTGAAACATAGGTTCACAATGATTTGGAAATTTATATAAATTTCAAATTGGAAGATTGAGCCGTTGACATGACATCGCCTGATTGCCTCATACACTCAAATAATGTTCGCCTCGTAATAAAAATATCACTTCAACCTGAACCTACAAAAAAATATAGAATCAGATATTTAAAAAAAAAAAAAAACATATTTTTCTAAGTCAAGACCCTAACCCATTCGAGGAGCGACATTTTTAAAAAGCGCAAATAGGCGCAGATTTTTATTGATGTTCCTACAAGAACACATGATACCCTAACAAATAAGACCTAATTCGAAGACATGTTATGACATGTTCATAAGTAGAACTTTAGATGAAACAAAGGAAAAACTACACCCAACTTTCAAAAATTCACCAAAATTTTATTTAATTCCACCAAACTATAATTTTTCATAAATATCGTTAGCAAACTTGTGAAGGGCTAAATCCATTTCAAAAACAGAAATATTAAAATTAAAGTACTGTTAAATATTTCACTTGAACACTTGTTTGTTTTTTCGATTTAATCGCAGCTGCTAAATTCACTTCCCACAATGCACTAGTTCAAACGAATGACGTGGTCAATATGCACACAGTATTATCAAAATTACACTGGAGATCACAAGGATAAGGCCAAACATTTTGCAATCGATTTTCAGACTTCTTGACCTGTTGGAAAATGTATACCCAGAAACTTTTACTACCTGCGAATAGGTACATATTTTCCCAACAGTAAGTTATAAAATTAAAGGGTAAATAAGAAACGACCGCTGAAATTTCCCAAGATCAAACAATGAACTACTTGAAAAGCGAATAAGCAGATGCTACACTAGGATGAGGCCACAAGTCTTCGAAAGAAAGGAAAAAATTAATAAAATGTTTACATTTTATGGTTTTAAAACATTTATTTATTATGTTTTTCTACATTAATAATGAGTATGCCCGCCATTTTTGATATGACCTCTATAAGACGGTTTGGAATAGAATCATACAGTTTTTTTTTAATTATTAAGAGAAATTTTGCCCAGGAATCACGAATAGCTTCAATTAAAGTGCCCTTGTCTTCCAATTGTCTGCCGCCTTCATACACCTTACGAGATAACCATGCCCAAACATTTTCGATTATGTTTAAGTCCGGTGAATAGGGCGGCCATGGCAAAAGTTCCACGTCTTCTGATTGAATACAACTTCTGACAACCCTAGAGGTGTGGATAGGGGCATTGTCTTGTTGTAATATCCGAGACAGGATATTCGCATCTGTGTCGCATCTTTTTATACGCTTTTCAAGTATGTAGTTCATTGTTTGGTCTTGGGAAATTCAAGCGGTTGTTTCTTATTTACCCTTTAATTTTATGACTTACTATTGGGAATATATGTACCTCTTCACAGGTAGTAAAAGTTTCTGGGTATAAAATTTCCAACAGGAATAAAGACTGAACATCGATTGCAAAATGTATGGCATCATCCTTGTGATGGCCAGTGTATCACTTGTTTGTACAGTTTGGGTATTTGACTGAACAACCCAGATATTTTTTTGAGTTCAACCCCAATTTTATTTTTTTCAATTTCTGCCAGGATTTCATGCATTTGGCTATTGTGTGCGACGTGAGAAAAGAGAAGATGCCCCTTAATTGTAATAAAGACTTCAATACTTCTGGACAAGAAGTCTTTTTTTCGTCGAACTGAGTTGATGAATTCGGACACAAGCCCAAATTAAATTTGCATCAATGTGCATCAAAATTAAAATACAAATGAACTTAACAACCAAATAGATAAATTTTATGAAAACCCAATAATCCTTTAATGCTTATGGTTATTCAAATTCGTCCAAGTTTGGTTAATCTAAACTTGCATCTATATCGAAAATAAATAAAACGTTCTGATTTATGGTAAGCTTCCTTACAACAAATTCTGGAAACTTCCCTTAAATCCCATTAATTATATTGATAAGAGAAAAGCTAATATTCACACTCAACTGAAAATGTGCAAGGACAACAGAATTCGACACACAAAAGGCAACCCCAAGTCCAACTGTTTTGCAGTCTAACCTTCGATTGTTATGCAGCTAAATTTATTGCCTTTTTCTTGTGCCCACCTAAAGAGACAATTTACAGATTGCATAAATTCGAGACATCCAAATCCAAAGTCACCTCACAAAGTTTAATTACTTTGAGCGAGATAATATTAATCGAAGTATCTATTTCTAATCTGCATGAAAAAATCTCTTATTCATTGAAAAATTTAAAAAAAAGCAAAAAGAATGAATAAAACAAAAAACGAACAACATTATCCTGGAGGATATTTTGCACTTCAGTGAATGACAAAACGTCTGAGACACGCAATTTATGGTGTCACGCGAATGACGACAAAGGGTGACGTTTGTTGTTTTTGTTTTTATTCAGTTGCTCCCTTAACCCTTTTATAATATTTTTGTTTGGGATTTTTTTGTCAGTTGTCCTTTGTGGTTTTGCAATCAATTAGAAAATTAAAAAGCGTAATGCAGCGGTTTGAGTATTTAAAATATGGACAAATACACAATGTGATTGTTTTGCTTGCTGAAAAGTGCACACATTGGTTTTTGTGACAGCAACATGATTAATAGATTAACCCGCATTTTGTTGATTCAGTTCCCGGCTTCCACTTTCGCATACCAGACACAGGTCTTTCGGAACTGCAAGCTATGGTGGGCTCTTCCTTTGCCAGCCTCTCCGGCCTGGACTGAAAGTCGATGTATTCACAGCATTTCAACCAGATCGACGTAGAGCTCGTATAATTCTCCGCTGTATCTTTTCCGACATTCCAAACACCACCCGAAGAATTGTTATTTACAAAAAAAAGCGATTAAGTTTTCGTCTGTTTTTTTACAAAGTCCATGCTTCTGCCTCATTGAGTCAAATTGGGATGATAAAGGACTGTAGTCCTTTCTAAAACACTTTCTTATCCCAAAGAAACAGCATTTGGCCAGGGTGATTCTTTGCTTGATCTCTGTCATTTTGCAGAGTCAATTCTGGTCTCCCGGTAGACAACTCAATGATGTGATTGCTTTAAGAATATCTCCATCGTTATCCTGCACAAAACGAATAAGCTCGCGACCTTAAGCTTGATAATTGGATGGTGAGTATCGATTTGAATTCCTGAGTTGTCTCCTACATCTGTTGGAGTGGGACTATTCGGTCAATGGTATATCTTCCTGACCTAACGCAGAACTGATAAAAACTCAGAAATAAAACAAAGGTACAAATTGATGAAAGGAGCTTATATTGGTCCAAAGCACAGGTTTGTACTGCACCGTAGCTCGTCAAAACTTATTTCGACCATTTGCGTGCATTCCTTGATCCTTGGCAAGTTTTGGAACGGAATAGTACTTACTTGATTCAAGTAAATTGCGTGTAATAAACCGTCCCTACGCGACACCACTTGAGATCACTGGACGATCGAAAAATAATCAATGATAGGAGAGCTTGTATCGAAACTGATGCAGGCCTAAAACGTCTCACAAATGCAAAAACACCAGCAATTGATTGGCCTCATCAACTAACCCTAATGTTGTTTTAGGCTACCACTAAAAAGCTCATCATTCGTCGAATCGATGAAGTAAATTAATTTTTTTTTTAAGCTTGCCATAATACATAATGTGGTTACTGTTCGTTCTGAACGATAAATGAACATGTTCGCAAATAAAAAATGTAAATTTATTTCAATATATTCGTATTTATTTATTGTCTTTCAAAAACACAGCGTTTTCAGACTTCAATTGACAAGTCCTCATAGATTCACAAAAATACATGAACGAAAATTTAACACAAATATCCATAATCGGTTATAAAAAAAATAAAAAAAAATGCAGATTTTACTTTCCGGGCACAACTCTCATTCACAAGAGTACACAAGAGTGACTGAGTTAGTTAGCGATGATAGGTTACTGTGTACCGGCGTTGAAAAGAGGCAGCGAGATTTTGACTGGGACGTCGTCAAGTCGAAGAACATTAACTATCTAGCGTTGCCGATGTTTATTGAGTTCGAACCGACTAATACCACAGGCGGACCAGGTTTGATACAGTAAAACAAGAGGGTTAGGATCCCCTTAATCCTGATCATAATATCATATAACTTCGCTGTTAAAGAAGCAAGAAAAAAAGAAAGAAAACCTTTCGTCCTAAGTTGAGGCATTACCATATTCAGTTTTATTTTCCTGCTCTGAGATATGGCCACTTTTATGCAGTTACTGTGAGGTTTCTGTTGGAGTGAGCATCAAGCCTGCGCCGAGCTCTCAACTGCTTCCCGCTGGCTGTCCATTATAGTACAATAAGACACTGTTTTTCGAGGCTAAATGTCAATAGTTGCGTCCATTCACCTTATGCCCTAAGCTCTAATTCCATCTTCAGCTAGATAAACTGCAGTTCTAATTAGTGGAACTCAGTCTTCACACCATACGGTCCTAACGCTCGTAATTCCTATATGACTGCCTGCATTCGATAGCCGAAAGTCAACAGCAACATCAGTTAGAATCCGAAACATTGATTTTTTTTACGGTTGGACAACGGAGGATGACACGTGGAAGTATGAAGGATAGGGGTACTAACAAAGTTACAAATATTCGTTAGCTTTTCGTCATTATTAAGTCATCCAATATCCATTGGGCGCAGATGTTAGTGTGTTGAACTTCTAATCTAACTTCTAACTTCTAAAGGTCGCAAGTTCGAATCCCACCGGGGCCAAGTGTTATAACGTTTTTCCCTGTGCCGCACCTCTTGCAAACGTCTGACAAACATCCAAGAGTATCAATTCTCAAATTTGGCGCTCGGATTCGGCTTTAAAATGTAGGTCGCTTCCACTTCGCACAAGCAAATGGTTGGAGAAGCCAATTTTTAGGCCGTGTATGGGCCGTAATGCCTAATTTTGTTGATGTCCATCGGTAGACGTCATGGATAAAAAACTTCAGCGAAGATTATCGTCGTCATTGCAAGGGACCAACTCACTGGCCGTTGCTTGTCAGAGTAGTTAACGTAGTTTGCTTCGGCGAGCTTTTATATACCCAGTCTATGTTCCTATCCCCCCCAAAGTGGGCCTGGCTTTAGGTTAAGAATCTTTGTTCATTTTGGAACAATCTTTTTGGCTTTTTAATAAATTGAACAAAAATTATAAATTGCGTCAAAACGTCCGCACAGGCGGGAATGACAAAAAACGTTGTCCATAAGGATGTTGTCTACTATTTAGTTACTACTGTTTTTTTAGTTTTTTAAGAAATTGATCAAAAAAACACCATTTTTGTCAAAAAAAAAAAAAAAAAAAAAATTGAATGCAAAAAACTGGGGAGAGTACGATAACTAGGGCGCCAAAAATTGATAACGGTTTTCTTTACAAGGGTCAAAAACAAGCATTTTTTACTATGGAAGAGGGGGGTCTATCTCGCTCCGTTTAGAAGGTAGGGGCAATTTTAGAAAAGAGGACTTGAATTGAAAAAAAAAATGTTAAAAACAACGGCAACACTTACAATAAAGTTCTATACCGGTTTTGAAAGCCAGAAATCTGTTCTATAATCCTAAATTTAAATTAAATTATTTATGGCAATAGTTTTTAAAAAATTCGCATGCAAACTTAAAATTTTGATAAAAAAAATTAAAAAAAAAAAGTTTAGACCAATTTTTTTCAAAATTGTGAAATGATGTGTTAAATTGATTTTGTTTGGTCAATGTTACTTTCAATTCTGAATCGAACACAATACTTTTTGAGGAAATCAAAAATTACTAAAACTACGTTTTTATGAGATTTTTGATTTTTGGTATTTTTGATTCATCAATTCATTTAGCGTTACCCAGAATGCACCATAAGGAGGTAGAGTTGCACGGCATTACGCGTCTCAGTCAGTCAGTTTGTGAGTAAGGCAGGATTTAGTTAAAAATAGTCAAGTCAATTTTTCAATTTTTTTTAATGAATGGCAGATTTGAAAGTTCTAAAATTTGATCATTTTGGGCCCCTATACAGAGTATATGTTCAAAATTTCAGCCTTTCTGCTCGAATTTAATGGCCTCAAAATTAGTGACGGGGACGGGCGGACTGACGGACATGGCTAACTAACTCGTAATATAAACTTGGATGCTGATGATCACAAATATACGTAGGAACTTTTAAGGGTCTACGACCATAATTAAGGCATGTAACAATTTTTTTTTTCAAATAAGAAAACCCTTAGGTTACGGTATAAAAAGAAAGTTACCAATAATTCCTAAGTTTCTCGAGATTGTATTAATAAATACCGTTTAATCTTAGGCGAACTGAAATTTAGATATATTGTAATCTGTAAGCTCATTGGCATATTTAAGTATGGTGTGAACGCTTTATAGGTCGGGCGGTAAAATTGTATGGGCGGCAAATATGTAGATACATATTGAAATGAAAACAAAAAAAATAGTCTTTACACCTTGATGTTTAAAAGCGAACAATAAATAGACGAAAATTCTAAACGTGTAGTCTTCTCAAGTTTTCATCTGAACGTGTTTGCATCTTCCTATCGAATAGATTTCGAGGAATCTCCACAAACATGTTTTAACGTCATAACATCAAAGTCGTTTGAATTAAGTTAAGTAATTCACGAGAAAGGCGTATGTCTATGTCAGGGTCTAATTGCACGAAACCGGGGAGATTATATTCCGTACTTCGTTGAATAAAAAAAATACTTCCGCCTTACTATATTCCAAACGCAACTGAATTCTTAAGCTGTGCTTTCAATAGAAACAACGTGACAATAGATATAGATTATTCTGATTTGATTGACTCCTTCGCATAACAGCAGTCCTGAACAAAAGTTCAAAAATAAATAAGACTAGGCACCAAAATGCTGTTCCAAAATATTGCGTTATTTAATATTTGGCAAAAATGGTAAGAATTGCTGGCGGTGGAAGGACTTAGACATGTAATTGCTAAGCAGTGTTACAGTAGCATAGGATCTGCTCCATTGTTTCTTAGCCCTAGAAAAATAATCTACGTCTGCGAGACGTATGACGGGCGGAAAAAATGTTATATCCTTTTAACTATAAACCGCATTGGGTTGGTTGCTTAAACTAACTCAGTCGGTGGTCGGAGCTAGTCCGTAACGGTCGTGGCGCGATAATAAGTACCTGCGGTAACAAGTTATAGCTATGCCGGACTTCTGGGGCCGTGTGTGACCTGTGCCATTCTTTCATTTAATTTATTCGTTTATAATTTAAAATTACTAAGACTTATTAGTAGACTTATTTTAAACCGAAAAATGAAAATTTGCCAAACAATTATGACTTAATATCAATTTTAAGGTTCCTTTAAAATATGAGTTGTTTTTTGTTGATTTGTAATGGGGCTTAAGTTTTTTTTTATTGTTTAAATTAATATTTATTTATACTAAATCATTGATTTATTTTACTTAATATGAACTACATAAATAAATAAAAGGTTAATATTTTTTTAAAAAGTTCATGGGTTTCATTAAATACACTACCAAAGTTCCATACGTCTCTGAGACGTATGATTATCTTTTACGTCATAAGAAATATGATTATCTTTCTAGGGTTAATCTTCGTTGCACCTTTGCCTGTTTTTTAGTAAAATGTATGCGCAGTAATATTCTTACTTGATGTGGCGACGGTGTAGAGGTAAATATGTTGTCTTGTGACCCCTAGTGCAGGTTCAATCCCAATGGGGAACAACAGCACACGCCACCCATTAATAGAGAGCAACGATTAACACCTTGTCTCCAACCTCTACACCAAAAAGATGATTTCTGCCTGGTAGTACCTACAATGGCCCGTTAAGGGGTCTGAGTGCTCTGGGACTGATTTCCCTTTTTATTAAAAATAAAAAAAAGAATACAAAATGTTCTTACTTACACGATAAACAAGAACAACATTCTTTCGAAAGCTACTGTCAATATCTAGACAGCGAGGCGCTACTTTGAATACATTCTCCAAATACAATGACTTCAACAGAACAACAAAAGGCATGACCGCTGGCTTAGTTACTTGGTATCGTTCTTTTGTGCAACAGTGGATACATTTCATGGCCATTATGGATGTTTTTGGCTCTTTATCTACAGTGTCCTGTCCAGAATCCGGTAACTGTATGTATTTGCTGCCTCGACAATTTCAGGAGTTGCATACGGCCTTTAAGGGAATGGGATTTCAGAAACTATTTCATTTTCTGTTTCAGTTTCTGTTGAGTAATGAAGCGCTTTCTATTTACCATTGCAGCTTATAGCCAAACCAAGTTCACCATAAATGTATCAATGATAAAGGGGCGTGTGCATATCTGTTGAAATACATCAGTCCTCATGATAATGTTATATTTAAAATAATTAATGTGCACCTGGTTACTCATCATCATAATGCCTTTTCACGTTCGGAACCCATCATATCAAAGTATTTAAGTCCCAGAAGCCACTTACCCCTACTTAATGTATACGGTACACGAGTTATAATACAGTCGACCTAAAAATCAACGAATTCCTGCGAAGAAAGTTTATTTGATATCCCATCTCATACCGCTATCTCCATCGAGTGCCCTATCCCTAGCATTACCTGCCCCGACAACGATTGTAACAACGCGTTCCGTCCTTTTTACCATTTTACCATTATTCTCTCTGTGATGCTTGTTAAATTTGATAAAAGTCGATTGTTATTACATGCAAGCGGACTAACTGTGTTTGGCTTCTGCCGCCGCATGACGATGTTGAAGTCAATTGGCGAAAATGCACACCCGCACATCGCCAGTGAGCATACCACCCCCAATTAAATGCTTCTCAATGGTAGAGAGGTACTCGAAAGGTGATGGCCTGGACCATTGGGGTGAGTTTTGGGCACCCTTCTGTGTTTTTTTGTTTTTTTTTTTGTGGCATTTTGTTCGTGTTTTCGGTTCCGTTGCCAGCAGCAGAACAACGAAATAATACCGTTATTATTTGTGTGCACTGAATGTTTTATATTCACAAGGATATATCGAGGATCATTGGATGCGGTAACAGACCATGATACCGTGATGATTTCGATTGCTCGCTCAGCCATTGCTGTAGAGTGGTATATGCTCAATCGAACGATGGGGTTTTTTAATCTCTTTTTTTGCTTATGTTGTTCCGATTCAACCCTGAAATATGTGTAGGTAGTCTATTGGTGGTGTCTATTACGCGAGGCGGTTTAGCGTTAAAGCCCATGAATCCTTTTGATAACCTCTTTTTCCAGCACCGGCAGTAGCAGCAGCAGCAGCATTGGTATGAAAAATATTTAAATTTAGGGTTTATTTGTTCGAAAACAAAACGAAAGTCACTGCTAAGAATTGCTTCCTGCCAGGAGCTAATACCAGTCATTTATTTTTTTACATCGTGGTGGATGATTTTTTATAGTGTGTGCGCGAGTAGGTATGTACGGTACGAATATATTTGTTTGAATTTTTTGTGCTATAATTCGGTTTTGTACTGCACACTTTTACCCAAACGTTACTAGTTCGAGGATATATGACTTTAAAGTTCATACTACAAAGGGTAAGATTCCGAAGTATAAATTAAATAAGTTTGGAATTTAATACATGATAATGTAGCTAACTAACCTCCATATACGAGCATAGGGTTGGGGTATCAACCCCAAAAACTGAAAACCCAAAATCCCGAAGTATCACAAATAGATTCCATAAACGCAGTAATCGGTATGGGGCTTGCTGCATTTTTAAGAGATTTCGGGTTTTCGGAATTTCGAGATTTGCCGGATTTTGGCTTTTCGGGATTTTGGTCCGACTCGAACTGGTACCTAACGTATAAATACATTTTTTAGTGAAAATTATCATGACTAAGAAGCTTGAATTTTCGGGGCTACAAGTATCGAACAAAAGTTAGCAGTTTTTTTTAAGTGCAGACGTGGACATAGATAAGCAGTTTTAAATTTTACAAAGCAAACTGAATGTTTGAACATTAGGTGTAATAACTTAAAACTATGTACTTACCTAGTGCACATTTTCAAAAGTATTTAGGAGAAATCATACCTTTACAACTAAAAAGCTTCTGGATCGCCAAGGCGATGATAAAGGGGTACCGCGTCATAAGACCAAATCTCGAAATTTGGCCTTATGTCGCATTGTGAAAGTGACATAAGGCCAAATTCTAGCATTTGGTATTATGACACCTTGAAAGTAGATTCCATAAACAGTGTAATGCCTATGAGGGCCATGCTGCCCCCCTGCAACCCCCCTGCTTGGGGTCAATGTTTGATTTGGACTAGGTGCGAGGTACGGCTTGGACAATTTGTCTTTATGTCACTTCCCGGATGTGGCCTTATGACGTTTTTTCAAGGTGTCATAATACCAAATGCTAGAATTTGGCCTTATGACGCTTGGGCTTACGTTACGGCACCTGATAAAGTCAATTCGAACTGTTCTAAATCTAGAGGACGTTTAGAAATAATTTGAAGCTGGAAGAGGCGTATCAGCAATAGTGCATAGTTGATTCACGTCGATATTAGAAATCACAAGCCGGCAAACGTTTGATGAACATTATAAAAGTTAAGTTTATTGCTTATTTTGAATTCAAAATGCCAAATTCGCTATAAAGTAATGAGCACCTTAAGATGCTTGGCAAACGCGTAATGGCTCGTAAGAGCACCATTAATTTCTCTGCTGTCTTTTCTGTTGAGCGACAACAAGAATGCCGCAGGTTTGTTACAGACGTCACCGTTTTTTACACCCTGGAGAGTCATGCCATCTGATTGTGTTCATATGAAACCCAACCGTCAATGGAAGTCCTGCCCGAGGACGCAGACAGACATAGCGCCAGTTTAGGTACTGAGAAGTCTTTCTCTGAGCTCTGTCTAGCAAGTTCATCGGAGATCACATTTCCTGTGATACCGTAATGACCCGGGACCCAGATAAGTCTTAAGTGAAATCAGCCTTACGACCGAATTCAGAGAGATCTTGCATTTACGAACTATTTTGGAGGAGGTAAAGGGGATGAGTAAGCCCTTAAGCGCAGTCTGATTGTCGCTACAGACGAAGATACTTGACCCCTTCCATCTGATCCTCACAACATAGTCCATAGTATTAGGATAACATAAGTCTCCGTTTGGAAGACTGACGCATGTTTGCCTGGCCAGATGAAGGCTGAGTTTGTAATTGCAGGCTTTGTTGCCCATGCCCTGCCTAAAATATGCTTGCCAGAAAACTGACAGCGCCTTGGCAGTCTTCAGCTCAATATGCTTCAACCAAAGAAGTTTGCTATCCAGGATGACTCCCAGATATTTTGCTTCATTGGAGAGTTGGATTGTGACGCCTTTTAGCACTGGCTTAGTCAGTCCCATCAGTTTTGAGTGGATTGACAGAGAGCCCATTTCTATTGCACCATACAGCGATCACATCTAGGGACGTCTGCGCATTGGCACAGCAGTCGCTAGGCATGATCCATCCGAATATACAGCAACATCATCTGCGTACAGGTGGCAATGGTGCGATGGTAGTGTATTCACTAAGTGATTGGCAGGTCGTGCGTTCGAATCCCGACCAGGGCCATGATATTTATAAATTGAATACACACAACAAAAACTGATCTCCCTAAAGCAATTTAGGCGCCACCTGTTGAGAAAAAAATCCCATCGCACCAAACTTCTTTCCTATCCTTCTATTCTTTTAGTAAGTAGCACCCAAAAATAGGCAATGAATTGCTGGAAGCTATTGCGCAACAAACTAAATGCCTGCGCTGTGGTTTTACCATTATAAGGGTACTGTGTCACTACAGAAAAAAGAAATCCCTTTAGCGGACGCAAATTATAAAAAAAAAAAAAAAAAAAAAAAAACATCATCTGCGTACCCCTGAGCGTAGACGTTAGAGCTGTTGAGTGCGTTCAACAGAGAGTCGACCAGCATGCGAGTACTCCCTACGGATTGTACGAGTAAGTCCAGATCTTCTACCCACAATTTTACGCCGACTCCGAATGGTTATTTTGAGACGCTTCCTATAATAATTGCTGCTCTTGGATGTTTGCTAGACTTTCGCAAGATGTAGGACAGCGATTGGAACCTGCGCCCATAAGCTCAGCATGAAAATCACATCTCGTACGTAGCGTTTTTAAGTGAATATCTCACGAGGGCTCATGATGATAATGCCCTATCTCACATTTTTAAAGATATTTTTTTAAAATATAAATCAATACATTTATCCAAGCTCCACCTTTTTTACAAATTACATTCTTACCGGAGACTAAGAACCGTCCAATTAAAATTTTGTTAATTTGGTAAGAGATCTGAGTTAGCATTCTCATCAGCGAACCTATCTCAAATAAAATGGAGAGCGACCGGCTCAGTGGTACTTTGATGATCAAAGGAAAGATCTGACGAACCTTATCAAAAAGGCAATATCAATCATAGTGTCTAAACAATCGCCAAAGAGAGACAGGTCTTAAAACTCCTGGATCACACAAATGCAGCTTAACCAGCCTTTGATTATCCTCATCGACGAAGTTATTCGTAATCGGAAAGCCTGCAGATACTTTTTGAGGTCATCGCGGCTCACTCCACAGTTGAACCAGTAGGGATGCAGTGAAGTGGGAGGGTCGAGATCATAACAGCGTCGTTAAGGAAATGATGAAGTTAATTTATAGAGTTTAAACACCAACAAATGTATCATTTATTTTGAACCTCTATCCCGGTTTATCACCGTAGCCCATGCTCTATTTATAAATAAACATTAAAGACAAATGATTTATATTTTTTTATTAAAAACGTGTTTAATTTTAAATTTTATTAGTTCTTCTTTTTTTGGCATTCTGCTTATACATAACAGTTTCTATCTAAATATATTAATATTACCTACATACCCCACTACTATCAAAAGGGAAACACAGACTAACTAAACTCCCACCAAAACTGTGGTTACTTTGCAAAAGTGTTATATATTTACATTTGTTTGGTAGCATCCCTTCTATCAGAGTTCTTTTTGTTTTTATTTTATATGCCATCGTTAAGTTGGTTTTATTAATTGAAAAAAAAAATGTTTCAAGTGCCGAACAAGGGAATTAGATCAAATTCACTTGAATGTTCGATTGTTCATGCAAAAAAAGAAATCTATTTCGGCTGGAAACTATCAATTTATTGCAACGTTTTTTTTTTTGTTATTCCCAGATAATGTCGTACCTATGTGTATGTAGTGTGGGAATGTGCCATTTTCTGCCATTCTCATTTTATTCATTGTTATTCCTCCTAAAAGAGAATAAATGGCCCTTTATGTAGGCGGTGGTAAAAATCCACCAATAAATTGATTTTTTTTTATATCATTTTAGAGGATGCAACTAGCAAATGCTATTGTAGCTAGACAGTAAATTATGGCAGGTAGTTAGAGAGCGTATTAGTGCCAATTAATATGCTGATATATATTGTTATCATTCTTTTTTTATTAAATTGGTGCAGAATAGGAATAATAAATAAAAACATTATAATTCCAGCTGATTACTTTTGTTTCATTGCATAAAGAACTGTTCTATATGTGAATTGTTATTGTGACAGACACACAGCTTGGCTTATTAGATATGTTTTTTTTTATTTTTATATTATTATTTATTTTTTATAAAATAAGGAAATCCAAGTCCCAGAGCACTCAGACTATTAGATATGTTAGATACTGGCCGTGTATACAAATATATCAAAATGTATTAAACGTGTACATAAAGTATCTACTCCACTTTTCGTAGCACGAGATTTGGTTTGACGTATACCTACGCCAAAATACACTTTTATATTTTGAATACAGTTTTATGTTGACGCTTGTGCTCCTTTCGAATATGATATCTACTCGTATTTAGTCCTATCTCAAACCAACCCTGAAATAACTCGGATCATTTTTGACGTAGGTACATAAATCTTTCAAAGTTAGCAAGCAGATCAAAACTAAAACTTCCATTTCGACTTTGACAGGAGCGAGAACTTCAGCGATTAAAGTCGAGTCAAACACATTAAAAAATGCGATGTCGAGAGCGAAACAAAAAATGGTTGTAAACAAAAAAGAAAATTATGTCAAAACACAAGCAAGAGAGAAAATTCGCTCAAAATATAAGCTTTTGCATGTTGGGAAAACTGAAAATATCGCCTCCAGGGTGGTGGGATTTGTACTTCAACTTTGAATTTAGGATTTAGGTCTAACGGTGAAGTCGAAGTTGAGTTTGAGGTGAAAATGTGTTCCATCCCACTAAAAAAAATTGATTCTGAAACGTGATGAGTGGTTGTCAAAGCTGAAGTCCAAGTTGCTGTGTTGATCTCTTTCTGCCATTAGAATTGTATTGACGTAAACGCAATTTTGATGTACGTACAATGTTTATCTATATATATATAAATAGATGTTGGTATATATATCTGAAGTGAATAAACTTTGAAATCACCGAACGGATTGAGCTCCAATAGGCATTATTTTGTATTGGCCCGAAAGTGTTTCTGTGAAGTTCGGTCGAAATTGCCCCGGCAGTTTGTCCATAACTGCATTTTTTTTCGCTCTATGTATTCTGATATAAATATAAAAATGAAGGTTGTATGTTCGTCTTCTATGCGTTCGTGCATCGTTCTTAAGATTGACTCAAAACTTTGCACAGTTTTTATTGGCACTTGTGCGAAAGTTTCTGTCATAGCACCATCAAATTGCTGTTGGTTGCTCGCTAATGTTTGTGTTTGGCTTCTATGCATTCGCGCATCGTTAACCCAATTGAGTTGAAGCTTTGTACAGTTGTGGTTGTTGCCACTTGCACGAAAGTTTTGACATAGTGCCATCAACATGGAAGCCATGCGGAGAAAAGGGTAAAATTCCTTTAACCCGCGAGTGGGCCACTCAATCACTGCTTGATTCGAATAGTTAGTAAGCGCCTGCCAGACAAGTAGCACTTCTTGGTGCGTATGTGTGAGGCATCATCACAGCCAAGCAACTTCATAATTCATATTTACAACATGCTCCAGAACAAGATTGAATAAGTCACCTGAAAACTCGTCTCCCTGCCGCAATCCTTTGCAGGATTGAATTGTTCGAAAGAACCGCGTGTTGTCCATCGCCACGCGACACTTTTTGATCGAATTCACTGGAAACCCGAATTCGTTCATCGCCATATAGAGCTCCTGACGTTGCTTACATATGCGCCTTTAAAGTCTCTATGAACATATGGCGAGTCTGGACTTGACATTCGTTAGTATTTTCCACTATTTGCCTCGATTGCCCGATTGGTGTACTGTAAACCGTCTTCTGACGTTCACAGAGTATTCGTTGGATAGGATCTTATATGCAACATTTAGCAGGGACAAGCCGCGATAGTTCTTGCAACCCAAAGCCGCTGATAGTCCACTCATCTCGCATTTTTTTTCCACCCACACTTGACTGATGATTTGGTGCATGCGCCCTACCAAAAAATCGCCTCCGTATTTGAAGATCTTCGCCGGCAAACCATCGGAGCTGACGGCCTTGTTGTTGTAAAGCTTTTTTACAGTAGCTCAACCTCTTCACTACTGGGTGGTGAAACCGGTTCTTCATTGACTAACCGTGGGTTCTCTTCTTGCCCTTTCACTCACTCTGATGTCTTATTAAAAGCTGCTGCTGATGCTGCTTAAACACATATCCTATTCACTGTGCTTCATTGACTAGGTTTCCTTTTCGGCTTCGAAGAAGCTGCATTCCGGGGTTAAAGACAGCAGCCAGTTGCCTGGCCTTTTTACAACGGATGTTGTTTCGATCTCGAGACTCTACGATCTCCTTGAGCTGGGAGACTGCGCCGTCCCTCCTCTTTCTACGCAGGATCTTCTTCTCCTCCTTTCTCCTGGCTCGATAATAATTCCTAACTGCCCTAGTTTTGGGTTGCAGCGATGGCTATGTATACCATTTTCCGGTGAGCGCACTCACTTCTTTCTTTGGGTTCACTGGTAACCCACAATGCTGTTAGATACCTCTTTGAATATATCGCGAGACCGATTCTATATATTTAGGCGTCCAAAGTTGAGTTTCTTTTTCTGGGCGGTTCGCAGATTCTTATAAGAACCTGAAAGTAAAATTGTACAATTTAGATTTTAGGATTTAATATTAAAACGAATAAACTAAAATAATAAAAAAATACTATTTATTTACGAATATAGGCTAGGGCAAAAAAATGTTAACTGGGTTTCGCTAGCTTCTCACAAAGTTTACAATATTTTTTTTAAGTTTTAAGTATACATACAGGGTTTTTTTTTAAGCTAGTTCTAAATTTGATTTTGAAGCTTAGCGCAAAGAACCATAATTTTGGTACCGAATTTTTAAAATTTGGTAACATTGTCGAAGCGTGTATCTCGTCACGATAAAATTACAAAGACAACTGAATAAAAATGACTCTAGAATTTTGACAGATATAATTGGCTGAAGTTAGTACATACTGGGTTAAAAAAATATCTATAGCAATCGTGCTAAAACGTCGAACTAAACGGAGGATAAGTTATGACACAAGGACTTAGGACAAGTCCAAAAGAGTACATCCCGGATTTCCGTACATTGGTCCATCTGTGACCGAAGGTCCCGCCACAATGGGTTGACAGATATTCTACAACATCATATTTGACGTCTTATACCCCGCGGGCATTTTTTAAAGATTATCATTTTTAATAAAGCTATTCAAATTTGACTTCGATGAAAAGTAAGAATATGATATACTCACATTTTCTCAAAAGTCTCGAATGTAAGAACAGCTATATCTCACAAAAAATTAAAATAGAGCTTTTTGATTTGTGTTGGTGTTTCAAAAACTTCGAATGAAGAAGAAAAAATGGCATATAATGGCTTAGTTTTTCCCAAACAACTAAAAGGATATCTTAAAATCGAAAGCCATTATGACAAATTAAGAATCACTCATAGATCATAGATCATAGTCATAGTCATCCCCGCTAATTTTGGGCAGTTAGAAAAAAAATCTATGCATTGATACAGAATCAAAAATGTGACATTTATTATGTGCAAGGAATTTCAAACAAGAATAACAGCAGGTATATTTTGCAGTCATAAAATTTGAGTCACATCTCATCTTTTCCTAAAAACATTTTTATGGAATAAACACCATTATTTTTATGTGTGTTGCGCATATATTTAAATACATCATCATACCCCTATAAAATTCGGGTTTTATTTTATTGCCTATTTCCGGACTCTGCTGAAAAGATTCAAATTAAATTCGAGATGTTTTTAACATTCTTAATTCACACATTATTACTAATTATAATTAAAATATACTTTTACTGTATGTTGCTGCAATAAACAAGCCTACTAAGAAACATCACTATGCGGTCAATAAAAATTAGCTTCCTTTTAAATGTATATACTCAAAAATGTAAGTCCGTTGCTTGGTACGACTAGAGATCGCCGATGTCGTAAAAGGAATACCCAACAATAATCAATGCATGTATGTTTTAAAATTGTAAAAAATAGAGACCTTAAAACGCCTGCATCCAGCAAATGCAACAACACCTGCATTTAATTGGCCTCAATGATGAAATGATCCCAATTAGAGATGTAACGGATAGTGATTTGGCTAAATACCGGATACCGGATATTCGGCATATACTTTGGCCGGATAGCCGAATATCAGGCGGCCGAATATATTGTCGAGAATACATTCATAGCGATGCTTTCTAATTCAAACACGACACGTGTACAAGTTGTAACTAGTTTGGTTCCGTTATTTGTTTGTACGGCTCGTGTGTTTAATGTGGAGAGTGCTACGCAGAATCAGTAGAACACACAGTTCACAGTTGGCATAAATTACTGGTCGAACTAAGACGCTTATTGTACGTTTGCGAAATTTGTGTGTTCTTTACATTTTTGTATTCCTTGTTTATTACGTTAGTTATTAATAATGAATAAATATTACGATAGGTACATACTTATTGAACTTTCCTGTAGCAAATAAAGTGAAATGGCACCGCTGAGCAAAAGATCCCCAATTTATTTTACCTATCCGGTATTCGCCGAATACTTACTCTCTATCCGGCAATTCGGCCGGATAGCAAAAAAAGTGGCCGGATAGCCGGATAACGGATACTAACCGGATATCCGTTACATCTCTAATCCCAATCCTCACGTTTAAGGAGGAAGAAGGAGAATAGGAGAAAGCTTTCTTTCTGACCATAACCCCATATTTTTTCATTACTAAGGAAAAAAGTGAAATCATAAAAATCAATGGGCGAATTATAAAAAAAAGTGATTATCCCGTACCAATAAAAATTTAAAGTTTGTAATCCATTTCACTCAATTTAAAACAGCGGGACCAGTAATTTAAATTTCACATTAAATTCGTTGTTAGTATCTTGAGATAACGCTCATTTTGCTTGCGGTTGCGGTGGAATTCGCCCTGAATCTACTTGTTGAAGTTAAAAAACATTTTATTCAATATAAATGTTCAATCGTAAATACGCGAAGAAAATTGCGTGAATCATGTTTATCATTAATTTAGTGTAAATAATGTGCCAAGCAAGACAACCAGAGGCTTCCAATTAAGCAATATCATATTTTATACAAAAAGTTTAAGATCATTATATTCATTAATTAATAAAATATTCAAATAAAAAACCATAGGCCAGGAATACAAGGCGCACCTTGTATATCTAGTCTATATATTTAGTGTCAACAGCTCAATGACAATATCTCAATATTCGTACTAATCATAGCCCTCCCACTTCACTGCATCCTTATTAGTCCGCCTTTGGGTTCGCCGGTTTGACTTCAATAGTAATCGGCAGGCATACCGATATGCAATAACTTCGTGGCTGAGACCAATCAAAGACTGGGTGTTGTCATAATTGTGGACAGTGTACAAAAATCAACGGCAGCTAAGATAAAGATACGTTGCACTCTATCAGGAGTGACAATGCTTAATAGATTAAAAAATTCCAAGACTTGAAGCCTTCACGTCAAAGAACCTATCTCGAATCGTCAAAATAGAGCACAAGCGGCTCAGTACTGTCTTGTTTAAAGGATAGATCCTACAAACCTCGTCAAAAGAGCAATGTAAATCAACGTATCTATGTCGCATTTGAGTTTCGTTCAACTCAAGCGTCGACACATTTAATTACATATTGAAATATAAATGAATATTTTCCAGCTGTGTTTTCGTAAGCAGTTCGTTGTTTTGTTGGGCACCACAGAAAAGAGTCGTTTCTACTCAGCAGCGTAAAAGGCTTATGACATTTAATAATAAGCAACGGCGTGAATTTGTATCGTGCATTTTCAGCTTAATAAAACTTATATAAATGGCTGAAAGAGATGTGCAGCAAGAACCGTGTAGTTATATCATTTTGTGTATAAAATGCACCTTGTCTCTATTTTTTTTTTTTTTTTTTTTTTGAAAAAAGTTCCTTTTACTCACGAAAGAGTGCTTGAAGAAATGAGTGCATCTATTTAGGCGAATAAAGCCGCAATTTATAGCGTGTTTGTTTTATTTGCGAGTGCTATGCAAATCAACTTATTGATTTTGTTTCACTGGAGTATTTATTGACATAGAAGGCAAGTTATTTATGGATATTATTTCTTTTTTAGTTCAGAGCAGAGCACTGAACAGAGCGTGAGCAAGTGGAGCTAGACCGAGCGTGTTTAGAGCGCTCTGATTCATTTATGAAACATACTTAAGCGCTCAGCCAACAATTGATTAGAAATTATCATTTTTTTCAACAAAAATTGCTTTATAAAATTGTATCACTTTCAACACCAGAAAAAAAAAACACCCAACCGCATTTCTATTGTTTTTGATTTCGCTTTCCTTTATTTTTCCTCCTCTGTCTGTCCTCGCTGTATTCAGTTTTTTACCCAATCTGCTCAACAGCGTTACTTTTGGACTCCTTTGCGTCCTTTTGACTCCTTTCTAAACTCTGGACTCCAGGAAGCCACTTTTAAAAAGTAATCGAAAATGGACTCCTTTTAAAAATTCAGGTCTCTTTTTAACAATTTAAATATTTTTTTTAATACAAAATTTTCGTTGAATACTTATGTTCTGCATTTGCTTGAACTCTGCATTCTTTTGAATTGAACTCATTAAAATCTTTGTCTACGCCTTCTCATGTTTGACATTTAATTTTATATGTTTTGCCAGTGTGCAAGGGCATCCTATCCTTAATTATAATAGATACCTACACATTAGATTTGTTTTGAGTTCAACAATTTTTTACTTTGCTTTTTCTGATTCGTTTTGGTGCCAGTCTGACAGTTTTTTGTTTAGTTGTATATTTCTATAACAAAACATTCGAGAAAACAATGGAAAGATAAATACGAATTGCAAGATCGTAATTTCTTTCACTAATTTGATTTTAACTAGGTTTGTTACCATAAAACAAACATAGTAAAATGAAAACAATCATCTGACGGTGCCAAACTGCTCCAAAATTCTACAAAGAACGTGGAGGAAGTAGCATCTTCGTCCGGAAATGATTTGGAAACAAAAAGAAAAGGAAGTACCAGACTGATTGGCAGATCGCTTTTAAAGGGATTCAAAACGATGATGAAACTGACCACCCTTTTTGTATCGACTGCGAGCGATTGCTTGCGTCGCGTGCAAACAAAAAAACATTTAGACAACATCAAAGATATATCAGTTTCTGTTAAAATGCAAATAAAGAAAAGCTTTGAATCTAAAAATATTTTGAAGTACAATGTTGCAATTGCAAAAATAAAATTAGTTTTGCGTACCATAATCCAAAATCAATCTTTGATTTCATGTCTAAGATATAGAAATTTAATAATGCTTGGATTCTATCTATATCTTTTTGTTTTCTTATCTTTATAAAATAAATAACAATATATCTAATTGTTGATAAAAAAAATTTGTTCTTATAATTTATATTGGAGTCTTTTTTTTCACTCATTCAAAAAATTTCGGCAGTAACCCTACTGCTCAGTCAATTTATTCTGAGCTCATAGAGCGCGCTCTGTTCAAGCTCTGAGCGAAAAAGAAACACAGTTTGAATGCTGTGATGTGTCAGAGCTAAAAAAGAAACACGAACTTATTTCTTATATAAAAAAATATTATTTATATAAAAAGAAAAGCGCTTATTATATACTTAGAAAAAGTTGAACTTCAGTTTTCTCCAAATTTATCACGTAGAAATGGTAAAATTAAAAAGTCACTGTTACATTTTCTTACAAAAATACAAGTTTTTGTGGTTAAATAAAATCAGAGTTTATTATAAAGAAATTATTCGTTGACACTTTCCTATATTTCGCCAAGCGGGAAGGTCCGAAAAGCAGGAGGTAGGCTCACCTTCTATATTTATGTGTAGAAATACTTATAAGCTTATTATCAGTTTTATTTAACACCTACTTTCCCAATTTGAATTTCTGAATATATAAATACCTTTTCCACGAAAATCAGTTGAACAATGCACTCAGCGAAGGTTGTTCATAACATACATCTATTTTCGTGTAACGAAGTTAAGGCTTAACACAAATGGACGCTCCTTTAAAATCCTTTTAACATTTCAGCTCTAATCCCAACCACTCATAGTTTCCATCACCAATTATTTCGCCATAACGCAAGTATGCAGATATGTGTATCGTTTGCCCTTTCACAAAAAACACTCACTCCTCGCATAAAACATATAATTCCATAATTAAATCTGATAAAATCAACATTTTCTAAATTAAATTGTTACCTTACAACACTGGTAAATTTTTCATCATGTATCGCCAACATGATATCCTTTTCGTCATTCCCTATCATTACATGAGTGCTACAAGCCATGACAGAGTTGTTGACTTTTCACATTTTACACAAGCACTCAACTCCTTAGAGTTGTAGCCATAATGATATCCGAATATGAAAATATAATCAAGCCTTCTTAGTACCTTGCTATAGATAATTATAGGGCTGTCGTTGAGTTGTTTTTTTTTCGTGTTTGTGGGGGCGGATGGTCATTAATTTTGGGGCTAAACATTTGTTTAAGAACACAGTTTTCTACTTAAGATACTTAACGGGTGCGATTTTGTTTTTCTTTTAGCCTTGGCATCGGTCGCGCCCACTTTGAAAAACAACCTCCCAGTAACCTGCGTAAGTCGAACTTTTTCCACTTTGTGATTGCGCTTTACGATAGAGCCGGTCAGCCAATTGAAATCGAACGAACAGCATTTATCGGTTTCATCGAAAAGGATTCGGAGTCGGATACGACAAAGACAAATAATGGCATTCAATATCGATTGCAACTCTTATATGCGAATGGTAAGTTACTAAGGACAATGGATTGTATGACGTTTTTTTTCTAAATTCTTTTACTTTATTTTTTTTTAGGTGCCCGCCAAGAGCAGGATATCTTTGTGCGTCTCATAGATTCGGTGACTAAGCAGGTAAGCTACCAATTTATAACAAATTAAGAAGAAGACCGAGAGAAATGCGAAAAATGGGCGTGATACAACTTGCAATGCATTCTAGCTAGATATCCTTGGGGTGCATTATGTTCGTAGCGAGAACATAAGTTCCATACAAAATTGATTGTCACACTTAATTAAGTAGAGTGAGTTATTTTGCTGAAAATTAAGTTGTTCGTTGGTCTGACTAACTGCCTGCTTTGGGTAGTGTCAGAAACGGACACAAAGGGGTGTTGTAAAAGGATTCTTTTACTTCAATTGATGTTTGCTTTGTTGTGGGTGCATAGGTAGTGTGCCTTATAATGCCATATGTCCTTTTGAGAGAGGACATTTTCATGGGTAATTAATTTTTAACGTGACTTATTATTGCTATTCGATTTTGTTCGCCAAAAAGTTATAGAAAGGGGACGACAACACTTTCGATTGGGGTGAATAATAGGATGTGTCGTATTTGTAATTTTATACGCATTATCCCGGGGCACCCTTCTGTCGATAAAATGTAGGTAAATCGATTGAAATCCGATAGATTTACTCCAAGGATTTTATATAAACACTTCACTTTGAAATTTGATCAATAAACGGATTTTAGCCAAATGCCGACATTTCTCGTCCTTAGATAATAATCAAATCAAAACTTGATGTGTATTCTTCTTTAAAGTGAAATGCGTTTCTTAAAGGTCTATTATGATCATTTACTCCTGTTTCACATCCGATGTCGTCCGTAACATCCGCTAACGCGGTAAAAAAAAATACGTCCTTTCACTCTGCTTTTCGCGGAGTTTTGGTTTATTTTCATGTTTTGTGTTTCATCCATTTCCTGTTCCTGAACAGAGGACATCTACAACATACCAACTAGCCGACTCATTTTTTCTCAGGATGGTATGGTATAGTAATTGCTGCTCTGTTCTACTAGCACACAACTGACAAATGAATGAGTAAATAAATCAAAAAGGCTCCACTTTTCCGGATGAGATAACTCTCGCGGGTTATTTATAACAATTTTTATCCGGCAGTTGTTTTGAGCTTATTTTAAACGGGGTTTGCTTATTTTTTTTTCCTTCTAGAATCCTTCCTTATCCTGTACCAGAGTGATTCCATTTTTTTGTTCAGTGTCCAGCTCTGATTTAAAACACCCTCGGATCAGATTTATAGCTGTATAGCTGCATATGAATGCGTTTTAGGGCCGTTGAGTGTACGTAGGTAGCTAGGAAGATGATTTTGACGGTGGTACTGGTCGACTAACGACATAAATAATGGCACCTACCTTAAATGGTGACGTCGCTTAAGAGCTTATCGCTTTTGAGCATAGTGTGCGATGTAAGCACATTGTCGGTTGGGAAAAATCTGGGTTTAGTTCTACACTGCACAAAAGAATTTAAAGTACATACAAATTGTTTAATTTTTGTGAGCAAATAGGGAGGTACACTTATATATTCCTTTTTTGTTTAGCTTCTGGCTCGGCAAGGCGAAGAAAAAGGCACAGTGGTCTATTGTAACGTCTTGGCCAGAAATTGTTGAGGCTAGTTATTCCTACTTTCCGTATAAAGCGGATAATGCTGCTAGCAGAAAACTTCTTTATATCTTCGGAATTCAATTGTTCTCTGAAGAAAATCGTCCTTGTAGTTTCATTGAGGGCTGGACATTTACCTAGAGATGCATTTTGTTTGGGTGGTATCTTAGCCCGTGGTGACCCGTAAGATAACCTACTACATTTTTGATATCATGCCGACTCGAATTCAGATATTTGTTGGCATTACTATTGAAGGGCTGGATGGCTCGTTTGGCCTGTCTCAATCGTGGGACGTTCTCCCAATAGGTGGTGCATTTCGTACGTTTCAAGCATTTTATAGCTGTGATTCCTGCTGATCTAGAAGTACAGCAGAAGGGTTCGGGATATTTGAAAAGAGTTTCTGAGCCCTTTCTTGCCAGTTCTTCGGCCTTTTCGTTGCCTTCAAAGCCCACAACAGTTTGGTCTTGTTCCTTAAGCCGAATGTTTGAAGAGTATGATTTGGATTCAATGGTATGCGAGCTAAGGGCACTTAAAGCTGCTTGACTATCGGTGAATGTATGGATGGTGGAGCCTTTAATAACAGATGTATTCTTGTGGCTGGCGCATTCTTGAATGGCATGGAGCTCTGTTTGAAATACGGTAAGATACGCAAATATACTTAGGTATCTATCGTTCATGAAACAAGAAAACCTTCTATCATCATAATATTGATCAATCGAATGAAACGAGGTTTCTATTCTTCAATGAAAGCTTTTCACCATTTTCATGCAACAAACATAATTCATTATCCTTCGCAAGGAAAGGACGACTTCAGAGATTTAAACCATTCATTTTTATTTTAATATCTTCTCTCAGGAACAGTACCTAAAACGCTAGGCTAGCGCCTCGAGATGCTTTCACATAAGTCATTGAAGTAACTTACCTAGGACTTGCACTAGGCAGTAAGCTCACTTGGTGATAGAATGTATGTTCTGTCTAGAGGGGGATGAATTCTCTAAATACATTCTCCGTGAATATCGGGCACTGCATTGGTTAAGAAGACGCATTTTCCATGGGGGTTCAATGAAAATAAGGTTACCTGACTAGCACGTAAGAAGGCCGTGCTCTCATGATATATAGCATGGAGCCTGCTAAAAATGTTGGTGATGCAGCTCTAGGCAGGGTTTGGATAAGGCATATGTGCAATATTTTCTAGTGCACAGGGTGCTAGTCCTGAGGGGCGTCACGTGAAATCAACTAAAAGGCAACCATTTAGGACTATACATTTTATTTTCGAATTCCGCACACCAGCCTATACCCTACTTATCTTATAAAGAGGAAAGATTTGATTGTTTTTTTTTTTTTTTTTTTTTTATAATTTGCTTACGCTAAAGGGATTTTTTCTGTTGTTACAGTACCCTTATAATGCTAAGAATATAGTGTAAGCTACTTGGTATTAGAAAGAATAGAGATGGGAAAGAAGTGTTTGGGTGCAGTTGTAGGATTTTTCTCCACGGGTGGTGTCTAAGTTACTTAGGGAGATTACGATTTCATGTATTCGGTATAAAGTAATGGACTTGGCCGGGATTCGAACGCGCGGCCTTCCATTCCGTAAGCGAATACACTACTACTGGACCATTGCCACCCGCAATGTTTGTTTTGAATAGGCTCCGAAACTACTGGACTGATTTAAAAAAATGTTTTACCATTAGAACCAGAAAACGAACGACCATACCACGTCGAGTTAATCGGTTCTCGTCAGATCACCGCAATTAAACGACGTTGGGCGCGGTTAGTACGTAGATGGGGGACCGTTTGAGAACAACCGTGTGTCGTTGGCCAGTCCCATCTACAGAGTTGAGGTAGATAAATACATACGTGGTATCACAATGGACCTACATTTTTCTAAGTGTGTCAGCTTCTGCCGACAGCCACCTAAACCTAACCTAACCTAACCTACCATTAGAAGCCGACATTATCCCTGATGAACATAGGCTACTTTTTACCGCGGGAAAATGCTTCATTCCTACGGGAAAACGGGTAATAGGACAACGGGTAGGGTTGTGACCGATATATTTGTATTCATTAAGATATCCTTACTATAATAAAACTGTAACTTTTTTTCTGGCTGTAAGGTGTTTGACCGGATTTGATTGAAAAAGTACCTACTGCACGAAATTAATTTCGGTTTTCACAGTTGCATTGAAAATTGTCGACATTACAAGATAGGATATGTTTTACAATTATCCGCTGTCCGGAAGCGGAGATCTAAGCTGATATCTAAGGATAGTTGTAACTCTCGAATGCTTTCTACCTCCTAGCTTTGGAATGACTCATCCAAATGAAATACGATATTTTTTAATATAAAGTTCAATTATGTACAAAGATTTTAAGATATAAATCATCTTTGTAGGTTATCTTGAAGTTGAACAATTAGCATTAAACTATAAATTATATACAATTCAAAAAAAGGAGAATGTTCGATTGAAGCCAGATCGTTGGATTTTCTCAGCGTTGAGTGGATGAAAATTTGTGTGTGTGTGCGACACAAATCTGTTTCTCTCTCTGTACTTTTTGTGCTGTATGTTTTTTCTTTTTTTTTTTATGCACTTTTTGTAGTTTGTATTGTTTTTTTTGTGGCGCATGGGATTGAGAAAGATAGAGTATGAAATGTAATTGAGATTGAGAGGGAGTCACACTGAGAGTATATCCATATAATGAGAAGGGACACTCTGGACGTTTTCTTTATCAGTTCTTATCATCAAGTATTTTGTTCTAAATTTGAGAAGCATGGGTCAGCTAGTGTTCAATAAACGTTAAACCAAAAGTGTAGCCTACAAACAGAATGTTTCTCCGGGTTTCGTTCCGCCAAAAATCCATATTATGTAAAATCGACAGCAAAACATTTTATCTTTTTCAGCACTGCGAATATAATGTTTTAAAGAGTGTAGAACAGTTTAACATTTTTATCCATCCCTGTAAATACAGAAAAATAACGCCAACAGTGTGAGGTACTACTCAAACTGCGCACCACGATAATATTTATATCTACATGGACTTTTACTAAACACATTCCTCTTAAATCTTATGAAAATAAACACATGAAAAGTCTACTCCTTGAATAATGGAATAATGACTCATTGAACCAGAAACGATGAATGAGAGGCGCAGAGGTGACGCCTGCACAAGGCGCAAATTGTGCTTGAGCTTGCCTGGCTCGAGCATCCTGCAATGTTTTTTCATTTTAATTGTGAGACTAATGACCCCATATCAGGCAGTTAGTAACACTGGAAAAATGACCCAGAGACACTCAAGAAAGTGCAAACGCATTCATGCCCACTCGCAGGAAGGTGCCCTTCAAGTTTACTTTTCTACACCTCATAATAATGAGTGCAGCAGCTTAAAAATCCATTTCATTACATAACATACAAATCAAAAGACAAGAATGCTTTGGTTCAAAAGAAAATGATGTATTACTTGCAAAAATTTCGCTTCAGACTATACCTTATGATGACAGCATTAGGAAATTAAATTGTTAAAAGAAACTCAATGGTAAGAAAGATTGGAGCAAAGAATCCACAGCTTAGACTGAGTTATGATGAAATGGTGTACAGGTAGATCGGCAACCAATGAAGGAGTTGGGCTAAAAATGTTTGGGACACGGTTAAAAAAATCCGTACTATAGTACCTACACCTATTTGCTTTGCCCGAGCACACGATTTCACAGTAATAGTATTAAAAATGTGTGTGCAGAACTTGCACCTATTTTATGTCTGCTTTCTAATATACATTTTTCTATTGTGAAACTGCCCGCGTTCAACCGTTTCCCAAAAAAAGAAAAATTGCCTGCCACAAAATTATCATTTAGTAGCTTTACTGTGCATATTGTGAAAACGGATGCAACTGAACAGCGATGCGCATAAAGAGCTGCAGTTTCTTTGATCTAGAAAGCTTCTGATCGAGTCTGGTATAGAGCCGTTCTGGCCAAACTGACCTTTCACGGAAACATTTATTTTATATAGAACAAGCTTACTTTAGCATTAGCTTTCGATTTCGAGGGACATCATTCCGGAAAAAGCAATTTACAAAATTTAAGAGTTTGCAAATATCTGTGCACAGCATTATACTCAAGACAACGGTTGATCTCTTTTGTTGGTTTAAAATTGGTCCTATTAATAAACTTCTTCTATAAACAGGAATGTGTTATTTGAAGGAATTCAAATATGATGTAACCGATAATATGACAAATTTTATTATTACACGTCATGTATGTGCAATTTGCATTAATTATCGTAAAATACTCCACTTTCCTCAGGAAATTTTACAAGATCGACACTTGGTGGCACACTCACATTTATCCATAGAAAAATAACTCTTTGCCAGGATGTCCAAATCTCAAAAGTTTGCTTTCTGTTATCTTTTTCCAATAAACAAAAAGGAGATTTTTTCCAGTGTACATTTTTGTGCATCGAGCCTCAATCTAAAACCTCTCCACTGAATCATTCCTTTCACTTAAGCGCAAAAGAATTCAAAAGAGAGGCAAACAGACAAAAAAAAAACACATATGTCTCTTGTACTGTTTCAAGGATAAATCGCTACCATCATCATCGTTGTGTTCATCCTGTTGCATTGTTTAACAATTAACAAAACAAATTGTTTAACTTTCAAAAGAGTTTAGCTTTTTTTTGCATTCATCCTGACAGTCAGTTGCTGGTAGTATCCTGGTCCGACTAGGTAACTCTAGCAGATTTCCTTAACGAAAGGACCACAGCACTTCATATTCAACGTGGAAAAAAAAGAATAACACAAAAAAGACGATGAAAAATACACGATACAAGTAGATACACTTCCCTACGAAATATCCTTGCCAGCGCTTAGTAGTCGACAATCCATTTCGGTCAGAGTTTTTGCTCCGTAGGTACTTGTTCATTACTTTTTTTTTACAACAATCTGCAGTCCCTCGTCCTTGTTTTGTTTTCTCGTTGCAGTAACTGTGTCTAACTGTTTGTGTAGCAAGTGCTAACGATAAAATGATAAATCGGCGTTTGAGATAAAATACTCACTATACTATTCTTGTTGCTGCTGGCTGCTGTCCTGTGCACAAAAATACCATAAACAACCGCTATGAAGTCCTTATCCTTGAATACGGTTGGTAAATTGGTCAACGGATGTTTGTCTAGTTTGTGTCATCAATTCATTTGCAAGTCCACATATGTAGGTACAAACATAAGCTTGCCATGATAAATTGATTGATGGCGCAGGTTTTTAGCTAACAAGGATATTGAAAGCAGGAATCTGGTACTGAGATGCATTTTTTATTGGCACTTTAGAATTATTTGAAATTAAATGGTGAAACGTGTCGGTGAAAATGGTACTTCAAATAGTTGGCTGTTGTTGGTTGTAACTGTATCATTTAACAAAGTAAAGTGTTTTGATAATTGCATCGTTAATGAAGGATGTTGATATCAGAAGAGAATAGGTCAGATAATATAGTCACCACACTATAACGTTGTTTTCGGTGGTGAATCAGTAGATCGGTCGCAGTTGTACTCCTTTTAGCTACCTCACAGTGAATCGATAAGGAGATTGACCTGGAACTCCTTACCTTCAATACATTCAGAACCACTCCAAAAACATAACTCTACACCACACCCTAGTCAAAGTTTGAAAACAACTTCGAAGATACCATCTTCTCCAGGCCATTCTAGGAGGATGAAGATTTCTTGGTGGACAACTGGATAAATCGATCCACTTTTACACCGATAAATAAAAATGAAATTTCACGCATTAACCGCTGAAACAGGGCTCTATTAGTTGCCACGTTTCTCCAACCATTTGCGTGGGCGAAGTAGAAGGGATTACTATTTTACGTCGTCTCCGAACGGCAAATTTGAGAAGCTTCTCATGACAATTGGTACTATTGTATGATCGTCCGAATTTCGCAAGAGGTGGAACAAGGGGAAAAATCTTAAGGTTAAACTGGGTGCGTAAATTGAACCTAAGACCTCTCGATCAGTAGTCCAACGCACCAACCAGGGAGCCCACAATTTTCTACACCGATGGATCAAAAACTAATGACGGAGTAGGTGGTGGTGTTTTCTCATGCAAGATTAGTTTTAATGGAGAGCGATCGGCTCATGATCAAACGAGAGATCATACGAACCCTGTCAAAAAGGCAATAGCAAGCAACTTTCCTTTACAATAGCGAAAGAGAAGCAGTCCTTAAAACTCTTGAATCACACAAATGCAACAACGCCAGCATTTGATTGACCACAGTGACGCAGTGATTCAAATTCGGGAGGCCTGCCAATGCTCAAACCGGCAACCCCACAGGCGGTCCAGTAGAGATGCACTGAAGTGGAATGGTTATCATCCCTTTAGGTTAGAGAAGAACCTCGTCGTTAAAGTGAAAGAAGAAGGCTAAGTTACTTCTTTTGTCTTCCCAATCAGTGTAGCGTATTCCAGGCGGACATTATGGCGATCAAAGAAGTCATATCCTGGCTAAAGGAAAACGTGATACAAGCATTCGATGGCCGCATTGTCTCAGATAGTCATCAAATCCTTTCAATGCGTCTCTGTAAACCCTGTATTAGCCCTAGACTGCCGATCGTCTCTTAAGGAGATGGCAGAGTAGTTCGATATTCACCTCTGTTGGGTATCGGGGCAACAACATGGAACTACTACTTTACCAATTTTACTTGAAAAAGATCTTCTTGGTATACTAATCGCTTCATGCAAACTCATGATTGAGCTAAATGCAATCAAAGAAAAGCATTACGTGGACAAGTGGTAACTCAGGTCTCCAAAGCTAGACCTGCGACACTGTAGGAGTTTTACTGTCTCATAGGCAAACATGGAACAGATTTTTAGATTTTTTTTAGATTAGGTAGATAGATACATTTATTTTAGATAAAATCAAAGCAATACAATAACTTTAACAGTATTTTACAATTGAGAATTACAGAAATAAATTAGCTGTGACAGTTTACATTAAGTATCAAAAATAGTGTCAAATGTCACTCCAATGCGCTTAATTAGAAAAAATAATAGCCATGGGTGGGGTGCCCCTTACATTACATTATTCAGAGAAATATTAAGACAAGAAAACTATATAGAAGGATAATTAAAAGATAATTACGAAAAAGCAAAAGAAAGACAAAATTTCTAAAATTTGAAACTTTAAGTTATGCCAAATTGTTAGGAACAAAAAGCTAATGCCTTAAAGACTTTTCAAGCCTTCCAGAGGATATAGCGACTCTAATTGATAGTGGTAGCTTATTAAAAAGACGAAAACAAATTAAAATTACTAAAAGCAGTTGTACGCGAAAAAGGTAGGTACAGATACAACATTCAAAAAGTTTCAACCGTAGGTTATGTTCGGAGACTAATCTGCAATTAAGATTATCTGATCTCTTAAAGAAAGTTTTTAGAACTTTAAAACAATACAAATGACGGACTGGAAGTATTTTGATATCTCAAAACGAGGGAAAACTAGGGTGTCGACGTTGTTTCCGGCAAATTTTTCCTAAAGCACTTTTCTGCAGAATTAAAAGAGGCTTGATTTTAATCGCATATGTACCTCCCCAACAAGTTATACCATTTGAAGTTTTGAATGAAAGATACCGTAATATATGGATTTTAGAAGTTGTTTTGAGCAAACATTGCTTAGGTAAAAAAATGTCTGAGAGTACATCGAAAATATTTTCGTATGATCTGCAAAAATGAGCCCCAGATACTTAAATTGATCAACTGTCTCTATCAGAGAGCAATTTTCACTACAACTCAGCATGTTACAAAAAGTTGGTTCAGAACCGTAGGCACATGTGCAACCTAGGAAGCTGTACTTTGTGAACCCCGGAGCGTGATAGTATAAATCTACATTCGAAGCGTTAGCGGAAGATAGATTAAAGGACATTTCTTTTGTTTTTGAACTAATGCGCAATTTATGTTCGGCGAACCAGATCCTCAATAAATTGAGATTCCAGTTTATATCAGATGCCAAGTTTAAAGCACTCATATGCAAAAGCAAAAGTGAATTTAATACACGAAGAACAAGATAGGTCCCAACACCGAAGCTTGAGGTACTCCCATATTTAAAAGGAGGATGTCGCTTCTTGTTTCATCAAGTTTTACCCTTTGAGGTCTGTTTGAAAGGTAGGACCTAAAGGTTTGGATAAAGAGAATATTCGCCACTTTTTCTGCACATGCGCTGCTCTATCTCAGAAACAAGAACTCGATTTGGGTACTTGCTTCTACAACTATCTAAACGAGTTAACTATAGGTATCACTGAAATTAGAAGTCCTCTGCGCTTATCTGGTGCTCTTACTGGTTTCACGAGCTGGGAAATAATTATTCCCATCCACGTGGTAGCACAATGGACATAATACTTGTCGTAGTGTATCGGCTCCTGCTTCTTCTTTTTTCTTAATTTACGAGCGCTAAAGGGATTTATTTTTCTGCAATTGATACAGAACACTTTTAATGTGTGTACACAGCGCAGGCATTTCTTCAATTCTGCACGTGCAATGCAATGACATTTTTTACGTATTTCGTTTAGCACCATTAGGTGCTAGAGCTAGGAAGAAGTAGAACGATAGGAAAGATGGGTTTGTGCATTAGGTCGACTCCCGCTGTAGCCACATCAACCTTTTCTTGTCTCCTCTTTAGCACCTTTAGTGCTAGTGGCGAATCGTGGCAACCAACAGAACGTTTTCTCAACTCATTGGGCAACCGGCTATCCGAAAATAAAGTGGCGGAATCTGAATAGCGAGTTTCATCTTCCTCTAGACTTTTTTTTAGTAAAAAGTTGAATTTAATTCATCGGTAAAAATGTTTAAACAAATGTATTTTTGCAGCTACTCGATTTTGGCCTCTCCTCGTCTGCTGGTATCCATATTGGTTATGGAACATGTTTTTCTGCTCTGATTAAGAGTCTATGTCTCAAAATTTGTGTTGGTTTTGAAGCTTTAGAAAAGTGACAGAAATTCAACACGTAAGAAATTCCTAAAAGGCCGAAAAGAAATGTTCGTAACTCTGCTTACTTACAGACACTGCAACTCGCGCCTATATCCCTTTTGATTTTTCCTGCCATAATTAGACTTCATCGCAGTGCCCAAAATTATTTGTGCGTCTAGTCGTCTAACATAAAAAGGCGAACAACCCCTACAATAATAATTGTAATCTTCATCTCAAATACACTCCACACAGTCTGCGTCTCATATTTCAGCAGCAGATGAAAAGTTCCAGCGCAATAGCGACTGTTCTCTTTCAACAGCGAGTCACCACCCATAATGCCACACACCTAACTGGTATACTGCACACATTTAGAGATAGCAATCCGCGATACTTCCAGCTAATCACAAAGTATAAATACATGCTAATATGAGACCATCCGCGATACACGCGATTAATAAAATTCACATGCCAGCAAAAACGATGCGCGCCATCATCATACCATTGCAGGATAGCTGCAGTGGTCAGTGTTGAAAGGACATTCCGGCCGGAAAAAGCTAGCTCTCTTCCCCACCAAACATCATCATCCACATCATTGATAGGCGATGATTATTTATCGTTAGCTATTAAAATTATCATTATTATTATCCCACCCAAAACGCATTATTTGTACTTTGTTATTGTTATCCTTTCGCGATGGTTGCACAGAGTTTGCTTGTTTGGTGTTTTATGTATTTTCAAGTATTAGAGATATAAATTCCAGCTGAGGCAAACAGCCAATCATTTAAGATACAAGCAGCGAAACGAACAAAAACAAATTTACAGCCTCCAATGGAAAACAATAATAAATCACCCAAAGGGAAAACTTTGCAATTAACGCCACATGTCACCATTACCATCAGCAAAAGGACCACACAATGATCCTTTAATTTTTTCCCAACCAATAATATAAAAAAGCAAACACAAACAAAATCATTATAAATGCATTCATTAAGCGAATGAATCCAGCATCCATCAGATACAAACCCCCACACTCGTGCAGCATTCGATAATGCCATAGGCGTATCATAAATGTGGGGTGTTGGGGTGATATCGGCCAACAACGGATAATAAATTCTCCACATGTCTGGGGCACGGCGTTGAAGTGAATTAATTTTATCGCTTAATTATCGCTGGCACTATGTCGTAAGCAATTATTTAAAAATATTTTAACACCATCAACGTATTTTCGTATTTAACTGTGACGGAATGTGCGGAGCTTTAAAAGTGCCATATAAACCAAATATTTCGTATAGTCCTTTATTATTAGGTATTTCATTTTGATATTCGTTCCACTAGGCATTGAATCAGTCTCCTTAAACGTTTTTGATACTCCGGCTTATTTCATTTCTTAAAACTCACTTCTTCTATGAGATGCGAACTTAAAACGCTGCAGTAGTGTCCAGGTCCTTTTCACAACCTCAGAATGATTTTTCACAATGCCTAAGTGCAATAAGATTAGATTAGTAATTAAAATAGATACTTTGTATTTGTAGACTTAAACATTTTTTACATAAAACATTGTAATAAAGGGTATTTCATTAAGGACTTGACAACTTATTATTTAAATATAATGCAAACTACTTGAGATATCTCAAAAAAAATGTATTGGCTTGAATTGCTATCAAAAGATTTATTAATGGAATTCGACATCGTTTATATGTCTACCATGGGAACGTATGCAGCGGTCGGTACGTTGAACCCAATTTTCGATTACTCGGCCGCACATTCCACTATTTCTCGTGCAATATTGGCTCTGAGCTCCTCTAACGTCGCCGTCTTATTGGCACAGACCAATGATTCAATGTAGCTCCATAAAAAAAAGTCTAGAGGCGTTAAATCACACGATTTCGGCGGCCAACAGACGGGTCCGATTCTCGAGATAACACGTTCCCCTAACTAAGACTTCAATAACTCGATTGTAGCACCCGCTGTGTGATTTGTGGCACCGTCTTGTTGGAACCAGATATCACTGATGTCCAATTTATGAAATTGCTCAAAGAAATAACGTTCCAACATGTCTCTGTAGCGAATACCATTTACCGTAACGTGACGGTCATTTTCATCGACGAAAAAAACCGCCCAATGACGCCACACCGGCATGAAAACCGCACCAAACACTGACGGATGAAGTGTTTCATGAAGCGCATGAGGGTTCTCACCTGTCCAGTAACGCATATTTTGCTTATTGGCGAAGCCGTTTAACCAAAAATGCGCATCATCTTTAGTTCTTGAGTCAGCTTGATCTTATGAGGGTGTAAGCCAAGATCCTTATGCAAAATTCGCCATAATGTGGTCTGGGAGAGGCTCAATTCTTGAGAACAACGCAACGCCGTGAAATTGACTGATTTGGCTGGTTTGCGACGGACGCCTCTAGGCAGCAATATTTTCCACACTTCGTAAATTTTAGATATTTGTAAACGTTGTTCCTTTTCATGAAAATGTTGATTTCACTGAATATTTTGACATTGATAGTTCGGTAATCGGTTGAAGGGTTCACACTGAAAGTTTGAAGGTGTCAAGTCGCTAATGAAAGACCCTTTATAACAACAGATATTCTGTTTTAAAACGACGCGACGGGATTATGACCTGGATCAAAGGGATTACAACCTTCCTAGTACACTATGCGCTACAGGTCCGCCTGTGGGGTTTGTGTGATCCAGGAGATTAGACGTGATTTTTTGCGATTGTAAGGGAACGGTGATAGATATTGATCTCTCCTTTGAAGAAGCCATGCCCAACTGAGGTCGAAGGTTTCCTTGAATATTGGGACATCCTTTTCGATCAATTTTTAATTGTTTCTCCTGCTGTCATGCGAAGCATCTTCATCTCAGCTGCCGTTCATTTGCCCTGATACTTTTTGTACGCTATCCAACATTTTGAACCGTATGTGAGCGCTGGGCGCACAGCTGCGGTATAGAGCCTTCCTTTCAGCTTAGGGGGTACTTTTCGAACACAGATGGCTAAGTTTTCCCGCCACTTAATCTACCCTAAACTTACGCGATGTTAATGTCTTCATCACAGCTTCCAAACTCATCTCAAAGGAAAATATAGAGGATCGGGTCGAAAAGCATAGGTATCTGGCATTATCGCCGTTCAGACAAACGTTCGGCAATATATTGGGATTCAAACCGTATGTAGTACACTGAGTGTACACGGCCGTGGTTAGGCCCATTTTAACATATGGGACAGCGGTATGGTGGAAGGCTACCGAAAAAAGTGTTATCTTATCCCTCAAGCCTCAGCAAAATCCAAACTACAGCCTGCATCTGGATAACGGCGTTCTTGAGGACCACATCCACTGCAACTATGGAGGTACTAGTTAATCCCATACACCTGGACATGTACTGCAGCACCAAGGCGGTTTAAACGGTCATCAGAGTCAGGACTATGGCCTTTCAAACCATAAGGTCATGCCTCCGTGGAGACACGATGGAGTGCATCGAAAAAAAGTAGGTACTGATGACTACTTCCCATCCACCTTGGTCGTCAAAAGGAGATTCGCTACCAGAATTCCTGAAATAAGCGGATGGAGCAACAAAACAGTCACGGGAGAAGAGGAGATAGCTAACTACACCAACGGATCCAAGATGAACGTGGGTACAGTTGTAGGCATCTTCTCTAAGAATCTGGACCTTAGGTTAGGTTAGGTTTATGTGGCTGTCAGCAGAAGCCGACACACTTAGACCAATTTAGGTCCATTGTGATACCACGTATGTATCTACCTCAACTCTGTAGATGGGACTGGCCAACGACACACGGTTGTTTTCAAACGGTCCCCCCTCTACGTACTAACCACGCCCAACGTCGTTTAATTACGGTGATCTGACGAGAACCGATTAACTCGACGTGGTATGGTCGCTGGTTAATCTGGACCTTTTTTTTTTTTTTTTTTTTTTTTTTTTTTTTTTTTTTTGTCGGGGTGTGTGAGACTTTCTGCACTGGAGCACTCAGACTCAGTACTGGTCCATTGTACTGGACCTTAGACTCAGCAATTTGCGCAGCGTGTTCCAAGCAGAGACAGCTGAGATCACTCAGGCTGCCAAGGAGGTGAAGAGGAGCAAACACGCCGACAAAAATATCATCATATTCTCTGACAGCCAAGTGCTCGTTGCAGGAGGGTTGATCCCCGCTTATGATAGTCATCAAAGAATAACTGATGCACTGTGGAGTCCGAACTTTTACATTCGAGCATCTGATGAAGGACTGTAAGAAATATCAAGCGACTTTGGATGCGAAGTCCTCCGTGACACCAGCAAGGCATCTTACTGTTGTGTTAACTTCCTCGTCATGTTTCTAGAACTCGTCGTCTTCTTAGCTCTACTTATAATAGATGTCTTGGTCTATTAAAAGCCTTTTCAAAATCAACCAACGACATTTCCAATTCCTTTAAGGAATCACGATAGTTTTCCATCAAGGTCCTTACAATTTGGATTGCATCTGTGGTTTATTTATTTACAAAACAGCTATGGTCATCAGACAGCCGTTTAGTGTCTGCGAAAATGAAATTGTACAATCCGGACAAACATGCCAACATCAAAACTGATCTCCATCATATTATTAACGAAGTTGAGAGTGAAGAGTGCAGAGCTCAAGATATGTGGAATGTCCTACGACGACCTTCCTTCATTAGAGCCAAAGCACTGCTTTCAACACGGCAGAGAAATCTAATGATAAACAGATGAAGCTAAAGCAGTCATGAGTGAAAAGAAGGCGGCATGCGAGGCTTGCTCAAAGTATCCCACTAATAAGGAGATGAAAAACCTCGCCTCGAATTGCAATACAGAATTTGCAAGAGACTCAGGAAGAAACATAGGGACGGGCTACAGTCCGCTTAGGCGAACTGTTGGATACCCTATTCTTATTCCTATCCCTCATAAGTGGGCGTGACAAAAGTCTAAGTATGGTTGAATTGTTAAGAACGCTCTACATATTTTGTTATACAACATTTAAAGGATTTTATAAAAAAAAACGCTCCCTAGCTCTAACTTGGGTGTTTCAATAAAATTGTTTTATTTAATTGTGGGCGTGTCGGTAGGCGGATTTAAAAAAAATTAACACATGAGCATAAAGGGCCCCTAGAGAGTATATATTATAAATTTCAGCTCCCTAGCTCACTTTGAATTTTCAAAAAAAAAAAAATAATAATAATTGTGGGCGTGTCAGTGGGCGGATTTTGAAAATATTTACACATGAGCATAAAGGGCCCATAGAGAGCATATATTATAAATTTCAGCTCCCTAGCTCAAACTTTGGATTTTCAAAAAAATTGTTTTATTTATTTGTGGGCGTGTCAGTGGGCGGATTTTGAAAATATTTACACATGAGCATAAAGGGCCCATAGAGAGCATATATTATAAATTTCAGCTCCCTAGCTCAAATTTTGGTTTTTCAATAAAATTGTTTTATTTTTTTGTGGGCGTGGCAGTGGGCGGATTTTGAAAATTTTATATCCCGAGCAGTTTTAGGGGTCATAGATCATATATAAAAAATTTCAGCTTTCTAGCTCAAAATTCGATTTTTTCCAAAATTTTGTTTTTTTGAGTTTGTGGGCGTGTCTGTGGGCGGATTTCAAAAATTCGTAAACTTGATTATTTCGGGACCCTAGAGAGTATATGGTTAAAATTTCAGCTCTCTAGGCCCAGTTTAAAAGCCTAATTTTTGCCGACGGACGGACGGACGGACGGACGGATATGGCTAGATCGACATTACTATCGATGCTGATCATAAATATAGTAACTTTTAGGGGTCTACGGGCAATATTAAGGTATGTTACAAACTATGCGTCAAAATTAATATACCCCTAGAATAGGGTATAAAAAGTGCGCTGTAATTCAAGCAAAGTGTGTGGAGGGCCTGTAGAGTTGCAAGAAATTTCTTCCTCGGTTGCTGATACAAATAAGGCTTTTCACAAAATCTGACAAACCAGCTTGAATAGAGGCACCATTTTCATAATAGGAACTCAAAGAAGAAGAATTGTTCAGGAAATCTGTTCGCCGAAGTTCATCAACAATGCTCAAGGGCTATTCGTGTGGATGTAGGAAAAATACTACACAGATGTCAACAGTACGGTGAATTCTAAATGAACAATTTCCTCGGATATACTTTCCAGGAGCCGTTCCTACAATAAAGAGTTGTCGGGCTCTACTGTCGAAGAAATTAGGAAGGCGGTGACAGACTCCAAAAAACGAAAAGCAGTTGAGCCGGACGAAATACCCTCTTAGTTCTGGTAAAAGATGGGGGACATCCGGGAATAATGACTCATGATTCCTATCTCCAAACTGATGAGAGGCGACCGAATACCTAACCAGTCTATGGACAGTTATCTTCTTCCTCTGTACAAAGAAAAATGTGATACGCAAGACTGTGATAATTAGTTAATTACCGTTATATCAAGCGGATGCACCGCCGGGTTTATATCGTTGAGAGGGTAATATAACAAGAGATGCAATAAAATAAATGGCGCTGCCGTCTGCCTTATTGACGAGTTTAAGTGTTTATACAAGGTGGCGCAAAAGTTGTCTTCTGTTTACTTCACAAATGTCAAAGTAAAATTGACATTTGCCGCCATTTGCAAAAATTATAGCATCTTCCGATAGGGTTTTCAGCCCTTGGGTGGCCTTAGGCAATTCTGTGTGCCAATGTTCTAAATGATCCACGACGTTTGACATCTATCCTATGTAGTTTTCCGTCGGATTGGTGAACGCCACTGGGTGATGACTTTTGCGCCACCTTGTACTAGGACTTATTTAAATGGTACAAATCAACTTATGAATAAACCAAAGTTTATATAAAGACTTTAACTATCTATATTCAGCATGAAAGTGACAATTCAATATATTTCCGCAGAGCCCTCCAATTATCTCCGTTTACAATGTTCTTTCTTTGTTCCATTGTCAATGAACCTTTTCCGAAATAAATAGTTCATATATATTTGTAGATCGAACATATTGCCAAGAAGTGGAACGGGTTTTCATTTGACTTCAAGTTGCATATTGTGCAAACGTTTCAACATTTCACATCTTAGTCTGCATATCAAGGATATCGCATTTGAGCTGCGAAAATCATTAAAATTATTATTTCTTTTCAGGTAGTAGTTAAATTCAGAGTAGATCAAAATGTTAAAAGTGGATGTAGATTGAACGATGCTGTTATTGCGATTGTGAATGTAAGCTCCAGATGATAATAGAACAGCTTTTTTTAAATCTGATAAAGCATCCTGCATCTACTGGATATTTATGGGTTAATGTATTATCATTAACCCATTCCAATTTATTTTCAAAAGTGTACTTTGTGAGAACGTGTGGTAGTCCGTGTGAGGGAAATTTTAGCACTTTGAAGGAAATTGGAAGGGCGATTTCTAGAGTAAAAAACCGTAGTAAGGAGTGTTCATGGGAAGTTGGAATACTTTTTTTTAGAAAAACGCTTTTCAACGTCCTCATATTGTTTGAATCCGCAATTTTGAAAACTCAACATCAAACACATGGTACTTGACTGAGTTTGAAATTTCATTTTTCTTAATAATATTTTTCCACTGATGGTAGTTTTTTTCGAGATGATGAGCGATTTTCATGCTCCAAAATTATGTTGAGATAATTGTATTGGTTTTACAAATTCTATTGTTTCATCGTCAAAAAACCCCTTTTTCAATCTCCCTCAGTTTCGTTTGAGTACTGCGAACGATCATGATCTAAGAGTTTTCTAGGCGACCCCTAAGGTCCAAGTTTTACAAAAGTTGTTTGTTTGTCGATCATAAGTCGTTAGCTGTGGAGAGATTGCGCTACAAAACAATATCATCTGCGTAGAGTAATACTTTAATTACTTCTTGAGCAAATCTGATACCTGCGGGTAGCTGTTCAGATATGTCATCTTTGAAAAGAGCAAATAGAACTGCGCTGAGGTGGCAACCAAGGGGTAAATTCTAACTCGCAGTACTGGCGCACAGTGTTGTTCCACGACGCGTCGTTTTTAATTGTCGACACTCTCATGTCGACAATAGCGTCGTCTATGTCGTTAATGTCGTTAATCGCGTCGTCAATGTCGTCAATGTCATCAATTGGATTGTCAATGTCATGGAAAACAGCTGTTAATAAAACGTCTCTAGTAATAGAAGTAAGCATACGCACAAGGAACAGGACAGGACTAATAATAATAATTTATAATAAATAAGAGTAGGTATATCTAATGGCTGGACGACAAAAAAACAAAGCGTATGAAGAACTTGGCTTTGAATTGGTCAAGTTCAATAACAAACATGCAGCGTGTTGCAATAATTGCAAAAAAAATCTCTTAAACACTGCTGAAACTCGCCTCAGAGCACACAGGTAATAATTTTGTGCGTATATTTATTATTCTTATGAACACTTTTTCTTTATTCATTTATTTAGAAATGTGTGCAAAGTTTCAAATACAAAAAATGAAACCAATAACGCAGATTTGTCGACTGTTGTTGATGCACCACCGGTTGTATACTACATAGATGATGAAGTTATACTTTTAGATTCTGAATCTGATGGTTTTGCTCAAGCTGGGCTCATGTTCATTCTCCTATAAGAAATCGTCTTTCATTTGAAAGATCAAAGAAGCTCTTGCACATATATTATTCGATCAGAATCAAAGACGATTTCATCGAAGAAGAAGAAGAAAAGGATTTTGAATAATTGATTGTTAAAATAAAACGAATTTTGTACCCATTATAAAATAAAAAGCTATATTTCAAATTTCAACTGTCTTAATTTTCAAAAACCTGTAATGTATTGCTTGATTGAACTATTGTCGACATGTCGTGTCGTCAGTTTTGAATTAACGACATGTAATTGACGACGCGTCGACAATTGCGTAGTCTACATGGTGTAGTCTACGCGGCACAACACTGCTGGCGCAGTACTGCAACGTCAAGAGTTCCAAAACGTCAATAGGTTACTGTGATTCAAACGTTTCGAAACGCATCGTGAATATTTATGATGCCCAAAGAAAATCAAACAACGCGTCGTGAACAAATCTGTCGCAAATGACATTTTGAATTAATTTAGTTTGAAGTCCGCCAAAAAATCGAAGTGATCAATATGGATTGTAAATAATTTAAAGTTCCGTTCGCGTACTTTTACATATGTGTAGAAAAGTGAAAACTGTCAAATTTCCGAAATCGATAGAGAATCCTCTCGTTTCAAAATAAAGTACGCGATCGCTTTTGCGAAAAAAGATAAAAAAAAATCAAAGTAAAAAAAGTATTGTGAATGATGCTTCAAAATTAAATACATATTCTAATTTCTCGTTTTTCAATCTCGGATTTGCAAATATTTGCAATCATTTTTTGAGAACATTCAACAAATATTTTTTCTTCTGCCATAATCAATGAATTTGATGGAACACATATTTTATAAAAAAAAATTCCATAATGCCAAGTAAACGAATATCGCTAAACATTTGATTTTACAAATGTTATCATTTGACAAATATTAGGTCCGTTCGCGTACTAACATGCAAAAGCAAATTTATATAAACTTTCGTGCGAAACTTAACAAACTCTTTGGCGTACTGAGAAAGATAAATGACAGAAAAATGTAATTTAGTTTTTACACACAAAATTTAGGCTGATAAAATAGGAGGATTCTCTCTCGATTTTGGAGATTTGACAATTAATTTGTTTACATATAAACAGTTATAAACATAAAAGTACTTGAACCGATCTATTTTCATTTGGCAGTTTCATTTTTTTACCAGCCAAAATTCTGTGTGTAGTTTCGCGCGAAAGTTTATATTAACGGACCTATTATTATTATTGTTCAAAATGTCTGTTCTACGAGTATATTCATATTTTAAATTCATAAAATTTACAGAAGCATGGACTGCAATTTTAACAAGACTTTTGTGGAAAGCGAGAGAAAAAAACAGTTCTTCGCGAAATACTTAAAACAACGGTTGCTACTAGTTTTTTTTGACATTTTTGCAACGAAAGGACCAATAATTTTAATTGTTGTTTGAATCTCAACAAAATTATTTCTACTGCAAGTCACTTCAAAACGTCAACCATTATAATGGCATCATAAAAGCATTACAATAACGCATCACAAGCCAGTGATACATTCACGATTCCCACATTTTTGGCATTTTGGAATTTAGCCTTTGTTTCACTCCGGATTAAAGGACACCGCCGATACAATCTGTTAACCCGTCGATGCGTTATTTCCAATGGAGAGAAATGTAGAATAGACGTATTCTCTATTGAGAATTATATCCGTCGACTGATATACGAGTAAGGTTTACTTTCTTTTTTTCTGTACGTCGACGTATGCACACATTCAAGAATTGAAGTTCACGCATTACAAGTTGATAGAGGCACAATCATTGGTCGAAACATTGGAAAATTAAGAGCAAACTGCCATTGGTTATTGACAAACAGTTCAATTGACCACAGCAAAACTGCAGCTCGACCGCTGATTAGTTTGAAATGGCTTAAAATTGTATGGATGTCTGCAAATTTTACAATTTTACTGCACTGGCATGTTAGGCAGTTGAATCATTCAGTGGTATTTATTTTCGGCTAACAAAGTTGGAGACGGATTCTATCGGACGGTTCCTTCCGTTAAGTGCATTAAAGCTGACTAATGCGTCGAAACAACGGTTGCGACGGATTATATGGGCTGGGCCCTTAAGTTTTAAACCAGTTGCAAGGTTCAGCTACATTTCTGCCGTCTCGTACTGTTGACGTGGGTTCCTGTACATATTTTTTAAGACTCTCAGCATTTGCGTTGACATACCTTCCTTCGACAATTTAAAAAAAAATAGTTCAAATGCAACCCTAAAGTCTACAAATGACACGTGTAATCTACTTTTTTGCGAAGGAAGTTTTAAGCGATAGTTTTTAATGTTAATAAGTTGTCAAGAGTGGAATATCTTTTGCGGAACCCAGCTTGTTATTCACTCAATATATTGTTTCTTTTTACCCAGGAGTTGATTCTACTCAGAAGGATAGAGAAGAAAAGTTAAGCAATCGAGTTCATCCCTTATTGTGAATTAGCTATTTTTGCGGATGACAAGGCAATATATTCTTCGCACGAGTTTAGTCTCAACGTGGAGACTAACCTTGCGAATGCGATACAAATATTGCTAAGTTATTACAATTGCTGGAAAATCAAACTAAATGCTGAGAAGGTGCAAGCTATCTTTTTCAGCAGAAAACGAAAGACTTGTTTTCTTCCAAGCAATCGGCTAATTGTAAATAACACAAGTGTTAACTGGATCCCATCCGTGAGATATTTAGGCATCCATCTGGATACAAAACTCACATTTAAAGAACATACTGCTAAAACAATACAAAAAGTGAATATAGCAATAAACATGTTGTACCCCTTCATAAACAGAAAATCCTTACTGAACAAAGCTAACAAGATCGTTATTTTTAAAGTAATTTTCCAGTCAATCCTTCTATATGGTTGCCAAGTATGGGGAAATTCAGCAAAATGCCATCTTAAAAAACTACAAGTTTCTCAAAACAAACTCCTTAAAATGATGCTTAAACTTCCCCCACATCACTCAACCGCTGATCTTCATACCAGAACAAATGTTGACTTGATTCAAGATCGAATTACAAAGCTAACCACCAAATTTCTCCGAAACTGTGAGATCTCCGAAAATCCACTGATCAATCAACTAAATGTTTAATCATTTCCTTGTTTTTAATGCTTCTGGTTTATCAAAAATCATTAATTGTTATTAATTATACCTGTAATTTATTATTGTTATTTATTATTTGTTATATATTATTTATTATTTTGTATGCATTATTTATTATATGTTATTTATTATTTGTTACTTATTATTTTGTATGCATTATTTATTATTTGTTATTTATTATTTATTATTTTTTATATATTATTTATTAATTGTTATTTATTACTTTTTATGCATTATTTATTATTTATTATTTGTTAATATTATTTATTATTTGGTATTTATTATTTTTTATGCATTATTTATTATTTGTTATTTATTATTTATTATTTATTATATATTATTTATTATTTATTATTTATTATTTATTATTTATTATTTATTATTTATTATTTATTATTTATTATTTATTATTTATTATTTATTATTTATTATTTATTATTTATTATTTATTATTTATTATTTATTATTTATTATTTATTATTTATTATTTATTATTTATTATTTATTATTTATTATTTGTCACTACAATGTACCTGCTAATTTTTTTAAGGTTCCTTTTCCCTTTTTTTTTAATTCTATTTGTATTGAAGGTTTTTAACGTATTTTTCCTTCAAAGTATATCATTGTATAATATTCTTTTGTAGTCATGATTTAAAATTAATTGTTCAGTAGAAAAATATAATATAAATATCAAAACTCTGTATGTAAACTGCGCGGTGGTCCACCAAATGTAAATTCCAATACGAAAATAAATAAATTATCTATCTATCAATCGAGTTCATGAAGGAGATTTCGCAATAGTTATATTATCAAATTTTTGTTTATTGATAGTGATGTGATACAGAAGCGTCTTTAAACTCATGTAGTATCTCCCCTTTTCTGAAAATGGAACGAAATGTTGCTAGCATATTAGTTAAGAATTCAGGTTAGTTAAGAAATTAGTTTAGAATTAATTTTCTATTCGATCAGGTCCTGTGGCTGTTTTGTTTTCCGCATATTGAGTTCACTCATATATAGTTTCCATATCAAGGAAATCATCGACTATGTTAGGCTAGGCAAATTCTATACTCTCACAGATGTTTGTGGGACTCAGCAAACGTTTCAAATAATCGACTAGTTTTGTGACAGAAATGTGAATCCCACATACATATTCCACGCCCTTGAGTACCTTTAGTTGATATGGGTGGCGACGGTGTAGAGGTTAGTGTGTTGGCTTGTGACCCGTGCGGTGCAGGTTCAATCCCCATGGGGAACAACAACATACGCCACCCAATCACATGCCTCTACACCAAAAAGGAGGATTTCTGCCTGGTAGTACAATGGAACGTTACCGAGTCTGAGTGCTCTGGGATTTGGATTTCCTTTTTTATAAAAAAAAAAAAACAAACCTTTAGTTGATCCCAGAAGTATTTACTCCTTATTGCGCCCGAGAGTTCCGGGACAACTGATTGAAAATAGTTCTCTCGTTTGTTTCTGCAGAGCAATTTGTAACTTTTATTTGCTCTAATTTAGTGTTTCGTAAGTGCTTTATTCGGGCTTGTTAATATTTTTAAACCTCTTACAAGGGCTAATACTAATTTGTTTGCAATGAAGCAACCCCAATAATATCTTGCAGTACAATAAGGGTCGCGGAGAAAGGGCATCGTGTGCTATAATACGCGAGGCCTTATTTATATTCTGAAGTCTCGATAAAGGCAATGGTTTGTAATGCCTTTCTGTCACGGGTCTTATTGCTAATTAAATTTTCACAAATTTATCACAATTATCACAAATTTAATTAGCATTAAGACAAATAAAAAATTAACTATGGGCACGGTTCAGGATTTCTTCTTTAATGTAACAATTGGATCAAATATATGTTATTCGTTTCTTTCTAAAGGGTGGCGAATATTGTGGATTCCCATGAGGGATTAAACTATCCATTTACACAATTTACAATATACACCAGGCAAAAATGATTAAAACTAAATTGAACTAAAAATGATACTTTTTTTTAGATAACTCGTTCTTGTGCGGGCTCCCTAAACTAAACAATAACGTTATAATTATTGCATACCGGCAATGAAATATTTTACGAGCTCATCTTAAATAATGTTTTCTTGGTGAAAATTATTGACAACTCGGCATCTTTATGGAGTTTACATCTTCTTTTCTCTAACGACGAGCTTATAATTCACTAAATCCCTAGGTCTGCCTGAGGGGTTTGACGCTTTGACCAGAAAAAGTATCGGCATACCTGCCGATTTGGAATCGCTTATTCGCTGAAGCTAATTAAATTCTGGTGTTGTAGCAATTGTGCGATCGAACAGTTTTTATGCCTACCTCTCTTTCGCGATTGTATAGGAGCGTTGATTGATATTGCCTTTTTACGAGTTTCGTGGGAACTCTCCTTGAGCATGCCAGTAGCAACTAAGGCCCTCGCACTAAATTTGATTTAAGATAGGTTCTTTGACGTGATGGCGGAGTTTACATATTTTATATGAAACAAAAATTACAGCTACCTTCTCTTCTCTAATCCGGGTTTTAAGCACTCGTTGCATCACATAACGAGTGGCCCCAACTCACAACCCTAATTGCTTACCGAGCGCCTGGCAGGCACACATGCCGCGGACGGAGGCTAAAAATCATCTGTCATCTCACGAAGCACCACTAAAAGTTAGCAAGGTCGGCCTCTGCTAGCTAACTTAACAAATAAATAAAATATTAGGCTTTAACGGGGCATATATGACCTAAAACCTAGATTCTCCAACGAGTTGCTTCTGCGAAATTGAAGAGACCAAAATTCTATACCGAATCCTAACGGCGAAGCATCTCATGACAGTTGATAGGTTAGGTTTAGGGGGCTGTCTTAGACCAATTTAGGTCCATTGTGATACCACGCATGTGTTATCTACCTCAACTCTGTAGATGGGACTGGTCAACGACACGCGGTTGTTCTCAAACGGTCCCCCATCTACGTACTAACCGCGCCCAACATCGTTTAATTACGGTGATCTGACGAGAACCGATTAACTCGACGTGGTATGGTCGTTGGTTTATGACAGTTGATATTCTCTTGGATGCTTGTCAGACGTTCGTAAGAGGTGAAGCAGTGGACACAAAACTTCAGGTGTTACTTGGCCTCCGCCTGATTTGAACTTGAGACAATTAGATTAGTAGCCCAACACACTAACCACTGAGCCACTGCGCCCACTAACTTACTAACCCTAAGTAGCGTAACCTAACTTATAAGCCATGAGGTAGTTGGAGAGAGTAACGGCATCGAAGTTGGCTTTCACCTTAGACAAAGCGCTTGAATTTACTGAACCTCCAGTCCGTCCGTAGAAAAACGATAGGAGAAAGCAAATACAAAATCCTTATTTTGATTTCTTCAATAAAACGGTTATTTTTAAAAAGTAGGCGTGTCAGTGGGTGGATTTTAAAAATATGAGCATTAAGGGCCTCTAGAGAGAATATACATAGGTATTAAAAATTTCAGCTTTCTAGCTCAAACTCGATTTCTTGATAAATTTTTGTTTTTGAGATTGTGGGCGGATTTAAAAAATTCTCAAGCTTGATTATTTCAGCTTCCTAGCTCCAGTTTAAAGGCCTAATTTTTTCCGACGGACATTTCTAGATCGAAATAACTATCAATGCTGATCACGAATATAGTAACTTTTCGGCTTCTACGGGCAATATTAAGGCATGTTACAATATATGAGTCAAAATAAATATATCCTTAGAATAGGGTATAAAAAGATTTCTAGTTTTCAAATACATTTTAACATTTCATTTTCGTCTTAATTCAAAAATTGAAAGTCAAGATACAGTGATGGCATTCAAGAAGACCAATTCATTAAAAAATAGGGGTCGACCTTCAAGACGTATGATGATCGACAGGATAATCCCCAGTTTTGAATTTTCGAAAACACTTTGAAACTAGAGATGGTTCGTGTTCTATATATAAAGAATTGACTACGAAATCCACAGAAAGTACCGACATAAAGAAGAAGGGGAATAAATTTACATCAACCAAGAGTATACTTTTATTGAACTTTTCGAACTATTGTCAATTAGATAGATTTAGGCCTGTTTTAAATTAAATGACGCCCAAATAACAACTCAAAATACGAATAACAAAAACCTACTATCCATGGCTTGCTCTTTGGATGCGATGGGAAATTCAAGCATAATCTATCTAATTATCTTAATCGTTTACACCTAACGCCATGTGATTTCTCTCACCCCGTGAATAATTCTCTCCGAATTTAAATCCGAATACTTAAAGCAAGCGGCACAGATAGAACTGAAATTCTTGCAAAGCAAGGGTTGATCTAATCACCACTGTTTTGCATATTAAATTTTATCAAAGCCAACAAAAAAGACGGAATAAAAATGTATCCTCTTACATTGTCTGAGAGAATGATGAATCCTTCAAATGCAATCTGAAAATAACCTGTAACCTGCGAGTGTGTGTATGATCACAGAGACCGTTTACATACGAGAGTTGAGAACCATAGAACCACCAACTGCCAACCTAATCCGATTCCTCGATCGATTGTTCTTTTCTGCAGCAGCCAAAGCGCTCTAAAGAACGCCACACTTTGGTTTTCAAAAGGATACACATTTTGAGTGTGCGTTAACCTCCCTTCGAGGCATTCGAGTGCGTCGAGTGGCTCTTTTGTGTTGTACAAGTTATTTTAGCAACACAGAAACAACAATACATATAATGTCAATTTGATAGCACAGAACTAGATAGAGGGGGAACTGGCACAGGGACAGGAAAGAATAATAAAATAAATGATAGAAAGGGCCTTCTCCGGATAACATCATTTCTGGTGTGCTTTTCCCTTTCTATTGCAGTTGGTCTCGCGTTGATTATGATTTTTGACAGTTTTTAGATCCGTTTTCATATATAAAATACTTGCTGAAACAATTAAACTGCGGAGGCAATTTTATTGCAGGTTTCCTATTACAAGGATAAAATGTAGAGCGTCGGTGAGCTTGGCTGGTTTTCCTCGGCGTGTGCCTGAGGTTATCTGAGATGATGCACATGCCTGATAAAGTGCATAAATTGAGTTGACATTCGAGGGTAAAAAGGGAGTGTATCTGTGTGATGAAGAAATTTCACGTGATAAAAGGATTAAAATGATTTTGATACAAAAAACGCTATCTAACTACAGGGACTAAAGTATATGTAGCAAACGGGGTAACACAGAACAAACTAAATGTATCATAAGTTGTATTTTTTTGCAAGAGGGGAACAGGTTTTTTTTTATTTTCGTTCGTTTAACATTCTAAATTACAAAGGAACATCTAATTTTAGATAGTTCAGAACTGCACCTAGACGATATTTTTCTCCTCCTAGCGACCTAAATCTACAGATTCAGGCAATACATACCCTTCACTGTCTTAGCTCATACAACAACCACAAGTTTATCATCTAAAGTGATTTAAATTGTCTATGTCCGTTTGCCCGCTTTATATCTGGTTATTAAATGTCAAATAATTTCTATGTTTCTGTTTCAATTTACTGCGCATTTTCCTTAGTGCCTGGCTACATGTTCATGGCAGCAATTTGCATTCCCATACACGCAGTGGACACACAGAAATTGCAATTTCCAACGCAACTTGCTGCGGATAAAAGGAAAAAAACGGTTTTAGTAGAACTTTTTTCATGCCTAGACCGAGAATTATTTGTGAAAGTGGATTTTCGGTGCAACCAACCCCTCTCCTTTCTACTCACTTTAAATCTACCTGTCTCGCTGGCCATGAATTTCATTTAACCCTTTACTGCATGATTTTTTTTTTCGAAACAAAAAAAATATATTGTTATGTATTTCGTCGACCTGATTACGAAAATGATAATGATTTGTTAAAATATTGAGCCGTTTTTGGGATTTTGCTCAATCTGTATACATATCATATATGATATATCATGCAAATTATGTACACTTTTTGGTGTCTCAAAATTAATTTTATTTTACTATTCTATTCTATAAATATTTTTATGATAACGCTTGTAGCAAAAGTAAAACAAATTGTGTAACTAAAACCAAAACAAAACTTAAAAAATTCAAAATTATGTTATTATATGAAAATAAAATATTTGTATATAAATAAATAAAATTTTAGATGTTACAGCGGAGAAAATTCATTTGGTGTGGAAGTCTTGGAAACAATTTCTGTCTCTGTTGAAGCAAAGCGCAGCTTGCACGTTAAACGGTGAGGCATCCAAAGAGGCAAATGGTTAAAACCATCTAGCCTTACTTCTTTTGACGGAACAGGTGCTGAAGTTGTTTTTCTCCGTTTTTCCTTAATTTGCCTACCCAATTCGGTCGATAGCCTTCCACGCTTTGACACTTCACCACCCAAACGACAAAGGGTTTACGACAACGAAATCTTGAAATCAGCTAGGGACATGATTTTTTCTTTGGTTTTTTTTTTGTGTTTCGACACGCCTAGTTTTTAATTATATCTTTAATATGAGTGTTGTTAGACTAAACCTAAACTTATCTGTACAAAAGCCACACGTTGCAAACTGTTACATCCAGTAAATGGTAAAATACTCTGTGGTACCATTTCTTAGACCTGATTTTTATTTTATATCTTCCAAGCAAGGAATCTGCCAAGTCCACACCTCCCATAAACTTGTTGTAGTCCTTGACAATAGCTGGACAATCCACATCTTTGATTCCTTGGTTTTTTCACGCCTCTGAGATTTAGAAATTGGCTTCTCTCCAATGAAATTAGAAGTGATTGTAACTACTTTTGTGTCCTTCCAAGCAACTACAGCCAGATCCATACCATCAATGCTGCCTACTACTTCATAAGAAACACCACGCTCTTTACTTTTCCAGTATTTGTCTTTGTGTATTTATGATAAAATTCACTAAAAACTGACGTTTCTTAATTTTTTCTTCGTCTTCCTTTAATAGCGGTGAGGATATTATCAGGATTCAAGGGATCCTAACCCTCCCACATAACTGCATTCCTACTGGGCCGCCTGTGGGGCTTACCTTCCTTGATTTATAGGGTGTTCACCAAATCTTCGTTTTTTTCTTTAGAATAAATCTATAAATATGACCACGACTTTCAAGTAGAAAGCTACCACGAACAGCACTTGACAATGGCATTTTTGCAACACTGACTTTGACTATATATAGATTTGGTGGGGGAGGTGGATGCAAGTTGCCATATCACTGCGGCCACAAGTGGGCCTATTGTGAAGTGACTATATATAACTATAACCCTATAATTATTGCCTTTCAGCATTGAGACTCGTTGCCTTACACAGCAAGTGGTCAGAATCCCAATTGCTTTCCGAGCGCCTGGCAGTCGTCGAGTGAATCCTTACATCGTCAGCCACCCCCGGGAATCACCACCACATGCTGGCCTCTCTCAGAAACGCCCTATCTAACTTAAACTAACTTATAAACTAACAGGATATTACCTAGAGTAACGCACCGTCCTGAGATCGCAAGTTGACCTGCTGCGGTAGCGGTGGTATAATACCGGGATACCATCCCTCGCCTGTACCAGCCTTTTTGCATCAATATGGCAAAATGCTCCCGGCGCGGCGGGGTGAAGTCAGACTGAAGCGTACTCTCTAGTACTTAGTAAGCCCCAATTATCAGGCTATTGTCGCTGGTCATCGCCCTTGCAACGTGCGTTCGAGTCACCGTAATGAGAAAATTGTCAATCCTATTTAGAATCCTATATAGAACCATGTTGGGATAGTATTTAATATATGGAGATATATAGACAATGTATTACTCTCCAAAATCCGAATATTTTCCATATTACTTGGGGCCTTATGGAACCACAATGGACAGCCATAGGCGATGATCGGAGTCAAGTTCAATGCCATGACACAGTCTCTTTGTCAAGCAACTATATGTCTATCGAAATAAAGATATTGGTCCAGCCAGATACCCAGAAATCTAACTACGCTTCGCACTGTCAATGGCTGCCCATTTGGTCCAATAATAGTCAATTTCGTCCAGTTTTTGTTTTGGTATCCCTAGAGGCCCCAGTCAATGTGGTTCTGAACGTTGTTCTGCGTGAACTTAGCAGATCACTCGTATAAATGTTAAACAGGATCGGAGAATTCACTGCCTCCTGCTTTAAAATGTTTTTAATTTCAAAGAGTCTGCTCGAGGTCACTTTGCCACATTTGACAACGAACTTCTTTTCCATAAGCACATTATAAATTACATACAGCAAAGGTTTGTGCATCCCCCGCCTGGTTAACTTGTAAAAAATCACTCTAACCATACTGTGTCCAAAGCCTTCTCAAATCAATCAGACAAGCACCCGTGCATTGGTTCTTGCCTTTATTTCACTGAATGTCGGAAACCAGTTTCGACGCGACATGAATAGTGCAATGACCCGCCCTGAAACCAAACTGGTTGTCCGGAATTATGTTGTTGTTCTCGACCCACTTCAACAGGGCTCTATTGGAGCTTTTTCAAAGACCTTGCTAATATTCGGCAGAAAACTAATCGATCAGAGATTTTCAGGGTTTGTACTACCTTTTACCTTTTTAGGGATAGGGTGTACCGCTGCTATCTTCCAATACACTGAACCAAATAGCATTCAGCGCATTGTTAAACAGCGTGGCGAAAATATCTACAGCCACCAGAGGCAGATGCCTCAGTACGACGTTTGGGACAACATCCACCCCAACCGACTTTTTATTCTTTAGGGACTCAAAGATGCACAGAAGATCATTCTTCGACACGAACAAGTGCAATGCATCTCGGTCATTGGCATTGAATATTGTGAATCCGTTATTCTCAGATTGCCAATTCTTAAGTTCGGTGCGCAGATAGAAGTGGCTCACCAGAGCTCTATTCTCAGTGTCGTGGTTACGGCGAAAAGGATTGTTCATGGCTTATAAAGGGTGATTTTTTTAAGGTTAGGATTTTCATGCATTAGTATTTGACAGATCACGCGGGATTTCAGACATGGTGTCAAAGAGAAAGATGCTCAGTATGCTTTGACATTTCATCATGAATAGACTTACTAACGAGCAACGCTTGCAAATCATAGAATTTTATTACCAAAATCAGTGTTCGGTTCGAAATGTGTTTCGCGCTTTACGTCCGATTTATGGTCTACATAATCGACCAAGTGAGCAAACAATTAATGCGATTGTGACCAAGTTTCGCACTTAGTTTACTTTATTGGACATTAAACCAACCACACGAATGCGTACAGTGCGTACAGAAGAGAATATTGCGTCTGTTTCTGAGAGTGTTGCTGAAGACCGTGAAATGTCGATTCGTCGCCGTTCGCAGCAATTGGGTTTGTGTTATTCGACCACATGGAAGATTTTACGCAAAGATCTTGGTATAAAACCGTATAAAATACAGCTCGTGCAAGAACTGAAGCCGAACGATCTGCCACAACGTCGAATTTTCAGTGAATGGGCCCTAGAAAAGTTGGCAGAAAATCCCCTTTTTTATCGACAAATTTTGTTCAGCGATGAGGCTCATTTCTGGTTGAATGGCTACGTAAATAAGCACAATTGCCGCATTTGGAGTGAAGAGCAACCAGAAGCCGTTCAAGAACTGCCCATGCATCCCAAAAAATGCACTGTTTGGTGTGGTTTGTACGCTGGTGGAATCATTGGACCGTATTTTTTCAAAGATGCTGTTGGACGCAACGTTACGGTGAATGGCGATCGCTATCGTTCAATGCTAACAAACTTTTTGTTGCCAAAAATGGAAGAACTGAACTTGGTTGACATGTGGTTTCAACAAGATGGCGCTACATGCCACACAGCTCGCGATTCTATGGCCATTTTGAGGGAAAACTTCGGAGAACAATTCATCTCAAGGAATGGACCGGTAAGTTGGCCACCAAGATCATGCGATTTGACGCCTTTAGACTATTTTTTGTGGGGCTACGTCAAGTCTAAAGTCTACACAAATAAGCCAGCAACTATTCCAGCTTTGGAAGACAACATTTCCGAAGAAATTCGGGCTATTCCGGCCGAAATGCTCGAAAAAGTTACCCAAAATTGGACTTTCCGAATGGACCACCTAAGACGCAGCCGCGGTCAACATTTAAATGAAATTATCTTCAAAAAGTAAATGTCATGGACCAATCTAACGTTTCAAATAAAGAATCGATGAGATTTTGCAAATTTTATGCGTTTTTTTTTTTAAAAAAGTTCTCAAGCTCTTAAAAAATCACCCTTTACGTCCTCGAAACAAGCGCCAAGCAAATTCACTTTCTTCTGTGGGTCCTTGACCACGAAAAACCGTCGTTTGAAGCGACACTTTCCGCAGTTATTGCAGAAGTCCGTACTGTCTGTCTGTTCTCTGTTGTCTGTGAGATTTGGACACAAGGAATAGCATTGTGATCCTTTCTCCTGAAAAACTTATTTATCTGTGCATTTTCGCAACTAATCGCTCGGCGATGACACTCAGTATATTGCTACACGTCGACGTCGCTCAGACTCGTCGCTCAGAGTCGTCGCTCAATAGCTCAACCGCTCGTCGCTAACTACGTGGCCACAGCCTTATGATTCACTACACTTACTGACTAATTTATTCATGCAAAAACAGCTAGGTTCGAACGAATCCTTTAGATTGTTGTTGCCGATGAATATAACGTATCATTTTAAATTGGCCGCCACACTGAAGTTCTTTCAGATATGGAGTAGATACATTACCGTTAGCTAAAATGGATCGCTACACTATTGAACAACGTGTTGTTATTTTTAAAACTTATTTTAAATATGGTGAAAGACGGCAGACGGCTATTTCTGCCATGCTCGTGTTCTCAAACACAAACTATTATACATATATTTCATGAAATAAAGAATCTATTATTATTATTATTCTATTATATGGTGAAAGAAATGCTCCGTCAAACCGTGCTATTAAACTTATCGTTCATAAATTTGGAGAAACTGGTTCCGTTCAACATCAGAGAAGTAAAGCCTATCATCGTAGTGGTCGTTCGAGAGAAAATATTGCAGCTGTTTGTTAGCAGAAGTGTTACTGAAGAGCCAAGGACGTCAATTCGTCGTCGTTCACAGCAATTCAACCTCAAACCAACAAATTTGTTCAATATTTTGCACAAAGATCTGCATGTAAAGGCTTACAAAATACAGTTAACACAAGAATTAAAGCCAACTGACCACGGACCACGCATTGCTTCGGCAATTTGTTAATTGGGCCATAGAGAAGCAACAGCAAAATGAAAAATTTTTTCAAGCAAATTATCTTCACCGATGAGGCACATTTTTTAATTTTCCGTTATCACGGTTCACAACACTGGATTTTTTCTTATGGGGTTCTTGAAAAGTAAAGTTTATGCCGATAATCCTCAAACTGTTCAACACCTTAAAGACAACATCATCGAGCAAATATTCCTTATTGCACCATCATTATGCGAAAAAGTGATTCAAAATTTTGGTAAAAGGTTGACAGTCTGCCGAGCTAGCAGAGGAGGTCACTTCGACTGCTTTTTTTCATTATTAACCGGAACCAAAGTACATTAATTTCCAGTAAAAATTAATACAGAATTCCCACAATTTATGTCTTTCATTCAATATTTAAAATGATACCTCAAATTTGAACAGCCTTTACAATTCCTTGAAGATCTTTTAAGCCGTTGTAATGTATTTTAATTTACCTCAGGCAAGTGCTGGTCATTCACATAGGATGTGTTCCGCTATTTCTTAGTTCTCTAGGCACAGCCGCCACAGAACTGTAGACCTTTTGCAGATGTTATAAAGATTGAAGCTAATTAAGACTAACACACTGACAATTTTTCAACCAAAAAAAAGGTCAAGACAACACATTTTTATTATTCAATCTGATTTGAACGCCAGTGAGTGACAAAGGGCCAATTGTAAATCGTTATTAGAGAGGCACGTGTCACTCACGCAGCTAGTGAATAATTTTCTTACTCTTGTTCAAGAAAAAGTGAATACCTATGCCTACTAATTTTTACACACCTACATATACACACGTACTATGTATGTATAAATCTTTTGTTTATTAATCGAATGTATTGGCTACCAAACTTGAGCTTTTTAAATAAAACACATAAAATCCATTAGTCCCTTACTGCGGAGGACAATAAATGAATACACAAACTAGTTTTTTATGCATGTGGTTCAAAAATCATAGTTCTACCCAACTACTAAAGAAATAACTTAAGTTCATCAAAAATTACTATCATCCTTTTCCTGAAAGGATGACACGGAAACGCACATTAACTAGGAAAAATACACACCCGCTAGGATTTAGCAGAAGGGAAGAGTATGACTGCCAGAGGGGTGGATGTCCTCTAATGCATCATCTACTTTGCGTAGTTTGCTTCCTCTGGATGTAAAATGATCCCTTTGTCAAAGTTGCTACTGCTACTCCTGGCTTAAAAATTAATTTGCGATTATCTATTTCTATTGTTAGAAGGGATGACAGGATAATAACGTACATATGGGTCTACTACCACACATCATACACCAGCTCAGTGCACCATCATCAACGTCATATGCGACTTGAAAAAAAAAAAAATCTGCGTCATTTTTTCATCCTCTATTATGAACGACTCAAGTTGTGATGTGAATCTAATTGCATCAAGGACGAACTGGTAGTTGGGCTATATTAAGAGTCCTTGGTCAACATTTTAGCCATAGCTCAGAATATTATCTATTCATAAAAATATTTGTATTTAATTTTAAGAACATACGGGAAGAGGGGTGAACAAGCTCTGCACAGATCCCGGCATTGTAATTACAGATGAGAGTATGGGATTACCTAGGTTAGTCCTTGGGTATAATAATTACATTCGAATTGGGGTGGAAGAGGATGAGTACACAGTGCCAACGATATACCTACTACTGAGTGGTTTTTGGTGTCTGTCGTGGAATTAGAGGGAGTTCTTCTTGTGGTTATGGATTATATTTCTGACAAGTTTCTAGTTTATCACCATATGTGGACATTTTTTTGTTTTTTGTTTATGAAGGTGTTCTTGTTAAATGTTGCGTGAGTTTGCGTTTTAGCCTTACCAATTGTGGTTCCATGATTTAAATTTAAACAATGACAGCCAGTTTTTATACGATTTTTGTGCACTAATCGCAAAGCGAGGAGCAACATTTAAGTGCAGTATGTATTGAGCCTTTAGGCTTGTAAATACATACAAATATCCTTATTGAATGGAGATTCCCGTTCATTAAGTGCTATTGGCATAAGTTGCAAACTGGAATCAGCGGATACTTGCGAATTTTGATTTGTCATTTAGGTACATTAATGTTCGCAGAAGTTATTTTTTAAAATATTTTTAAAAGTACAGTCAAAATCGGTTATAAGGACTTTCAAGGGACTGACGAATTTGGTCGTTATAAGCGATAGGTCGCTATAACCGATATCAAGCTATGTATATGTATATACAGTCAAAATCGGTTATAACGACTTTCAAGGGACTGACGAATTTGGTCGTTATAAGCGATAGGTCGCTATAACCGATATCAAGCTATGTATATGTATATACAGTCAAAATCGTTTATAACGACTTTCAAGGGACTGACGAATTTGGTCCTTATAAGCGATAGGTCGCTATAACCGATATCAAGCTATGTATATGTATATACAGTCAAAATCGGTTATAACGAATTTCAAGGGACTGAAGAATTTGGTCGTTATAATCGATAGGTCGCTATAACCGATATCAAGCTATGTATATATGTACTTTCTTTTTTTCCTTAATTTTTCTTTGATTTTGAGCCATAAAATAATAAGAATACACATTTACAAATATACATTTACTGTTTATTAAAAAAAAGTGGTAATATCTATTTGCTTAGTACAGATTTTTCTTTTTTGACTCATTTTCCGATAAGCATTTTCAAAGGTACAACTTTTCGCCTCACAAAATTAAATTAAACTTCTACAACCACTTGTCACACTGAAAAATTTGCACTGAGTAAAACTTCCCCAACGTAGAACAAACTCAATAAACGCAAAAGCTAAAAAATAACGTCTACGAACGGTAACTGTAACATATCCCAGATTCTACGAACTTATAGATACATCACATCTACAGAGAATCAGTTTACCGTTCTAGACAAAAAAAATCTGTTGCTCCAACAGCTGCGTCGATTTTTGTCGTTATAGGTAACCGATATTAAATTTAAAAAAAAGGGTAAAATCGGTCGTTGTAAGCGATATGTCGTTATAACCGATGTCGTTATAAGCGATTTTGACTGTAGCTTACAATTTTAAATAAGGTAGATTAACATATTTTATTAAACAAAACTACATCGTTTTAAAAAAAATACCTACCGAGCTTCGATTTACATTTATTTATTTTCCGCGTGGATTAAACAGTTACAAGGACACATTTAACATAGATACATATTATAATACAACACTATAGGTACATTTCTTATGCAAAGTGTCAGCACGGACGCCGCAGTTGGAACGTTAATGCGTTTGAGGCAAAGTGAATCCAGTGAGAGGCATTGTGTTTTCGATTGGAATCAGACCATCCGTTCATTGATATAGCCAAGTACTGTTCACTTCGAAGTTGGCTGAGTTCACAGCCGTGCCTGCAGTTGGTTTTCGGAATTTCGGTCTCGCTCATCGGCTAACAGTCGGAATGTCATCACGCATTGGCAGTAGGAGGTTGCCGCGTATTTTTTTGCAGGCAAACGACGTATCTTCGGTGGCACCATATTCCTAATTACAGGGTGCAATGTGTTATGTGTTGATGTCGAACTCAGAGCTTCAGTTATAAGACGCATTGTGTTGCTGAGCTAAACATCTTTAGTAGCATAACATCTAGTAGCATAAAGAACCGTCAAGCGTGACTCCGAGGTACTTTGACTTTGCGTTGTGACTCAGCAGGGTACCGTTAAAAGTCACCCTTAATTTATAGGTCGCCAGCTTAGAGTTGAGACGAAAGCAACAAACCTCGGCCTTTGACATGCAAGTTACAATTGCCATTCTTTGTAGTACGTCTTCAGTTTCAAGGTCAATATTCAAGGCACACTCGGTTACTGATAGGTTCTCGTGTTGGGTGGCTGTGAAGATGTCGTCGGCGTATGAAAACTCTCTCGAAGCACTCGGAGGTAAATCGTAAATGTACAGGTTAAATAGGATTAGCGCGAATACTGAACCTTGCGGTAGACCATCGTTAAGCTATTTTTATTTCACTCTTAGTATCGTTAAGGAAAACTTGGTATAACCGGTTGGACAACATTTTATTTACCAGGCGAGCTATCTTTCGACAGGGTATAATCTTCAGGTGCTTTTAAATTGCACGCCTCCTCTAGACCGTGTCATAAGCTTCCGTCAGGTCTATGAACGCCTGAGATGTGTTATGCTTTTTCGCTATCATGCCTCGATGTGGCTTGTCCGTAGAGCTCCTTATAATTCAGAAGCTTGCTTGGTTAAGTAGAATGTGCTGATTTGTAGCGGGGTTGATTGTTGTCAATAACCCATTCCAATGTTTGGCGATGATGAGAAGTACAATGGGATGATAGCTTTCAGGTCCAGGAGGGTGATGATTTTTTTTTTATTTGAAGTACTGTGGCAGTTCTCCCGTCTCTGTTATTGTTGTGAGGAGCGACGCCAGTCACAGTTGAGTGTTAGATCCCTCGTGTTACAGAAATTCTGCGTAGATATTGTCGAGGCCAGCTTCTTTACCTGTCTTTACAGATTACAAAGCAAAAGCTATCTTTTCTGATGTGGCGGGTTTTGAATACACTCCCTGTTACTAGTTACTACGCAAGGCACTCTTACTTTAGAATTTTAAGTTTTGTGGTCTGCTGGTGCTCGAGATATTTTAAGAATGCTTTTGGCAAATTTAGTTTGGGTTAACTGCTTACTTTCTTGCACTGACTACATTCCATCCCCAAATATTATGATGGTTATTGAAGTCGCCAATATAGTATTACACTGTGGGCTTACTGTGTACAGCAAGGACATGCTGGTCCAAGGGATGTTTGGTAGTTTGCAGGCATTCAATATAATAAGTCGAGCAGTGTTGATCGTGACAGTTTAAATGTTGCCTTCAGAGTTCTAATCTAGATAGATGCCCTCTCCCAATGTATAGCTGTTCCATATGCGTGATGGTAGATTGCACCATGTAGTGTAGTAAGTAATCCGGAATCTTCACTCGGGATGATAGGTTTTTTCTGTTATAGCATGCGTCTTTTGATTAACGAATACTTCAATACTATTAAATTGTATTATCCGCGCCAGGCATTCGCTTTTAGATTTGCTGTTTGACACTTTTCCTGTTTGCCGGGTTTTGATTTGATTGTTTTTATTTTTCTTTGTTCTTTTCCTTTTTACTGGTTGCAAGGAGAAACTATAAATGTTATGACTTTTGTTTGTATGTCTCACATCCGAGGAGGCAGTGTACTTTGCAACCTTTTTGATTTACATGAGTTGGTCTACGTACGAAAACTGTGTACTTTGTATTTTGAATAAAACACAATTATTTTTACTATTCTAAATCATTTTTTGATCAAATGATGGCAGACAAGACCTCATAATATGATGTTTCAATTTGGAGATAAATTTGGAATGTGGTCCTGGAAGTGTAGTTAGAATGTTAAAAAAGTCTGAAGGACATTCATTATTCCAATCGCGAATATAGACAATTCATTAACATAGGAAAACAATTTTGTTAGTCACTGATACCCACGAATTTTAGCTAATAAACTCCAATCAAATCTCAATATGGGTGTTCCTTGGGCTTAGCTAAGTGCTGTTTATTAATTCTTAGTACAAGAGTAGAATGGAATGCATTTTTTCTAGTGAAAGTAAATCCTTTCTAGTGAAAGTAAATCTCACTGAACACATAAAATATTAAACAAATATATACATAGGTACTTTAATCATTACCGAATCACTTCCCAATTAAAACAAACAATTTTTCACTTTCAAAAAAAAATAAAAAAAATTAATAAATATTAGTCATACAGGGCTCAAAACCTAGCTCCTCCAACCATTTGCTTGTACAAGGTGGCGCAAAAATAACCTTCCGATGTTTTTTGGCTGTAATTTAAAAAAAAAATGAAAAACTTTGATTCTTCTTGTGGAAGTTGATTGTCATTTGAGCCCTTTTTATGGCATTTTCCATCACTTTGGCCAAAACTTCCGGCGATAGGTCCTCACATTGTTGACGGATATTGTCTTTAAGAGCTGCAAGAGTCTGAGGATTGTTGACATAAACCCGCGACTTCAAAAAGCCCCACAAAACGAAGTCTGGATCGGTCAAATCAGGCGATCTTGCTGGCCAGTGCAAATCGCCAAAACGGGTGATTAGGCGCCCGGGAAATGCATCCTTCAGCATATCGGTTGTGGCACGTGCAGTGTGTGCCGTTGCACCGTCCTGTTGGAATCACATGTTTTCCAATCCCAATTCATCAAGTTGCGGCAAAAAGAACTCGTTGATCATTGCTCTGTAGCGCTCACCATTCACAGTAACCGTTTGGCCCGCGACGTCTTCGAAGAAAAAAGGGCCGATGACTCGTCCAGCGAAAACAGCACACCATACAGTGACTTTGAGCGGGTGTAATGGCTCTTCGTGGGTTACACGCGGATTTTCAGTGCACCAGAAGCGTAAATTTTGCTTATTTACGTACCCGCTAAGATGGAAATGGGCCTCATCACTCATGATTATTTTTGATGAAAAATCATCTTCCTCTTGGTGGTGATTAAGTATGGCTTGAGCGTATGTTAGACGCGATTGGGGGTCAGCAGCTAACAGCTGATGCACCGTCTGGACTTTGTACGGAAACATATTCAAATCTTGTACCAAAATTCGCTGTAAAGACCGTCGACTGATACCCATTTGCGTGGCACGTCGTCTGGTCGATGTCGACGGCGCTTCCATGACATCTTCGGCTACAGCAGCAATATTCTCTGCAGAACGGCTACTCCGGGGTCTGCCACGCCTGGCAGCATCTCGTATTGTGTCAGTCTCTTCGAGGCGAGCAGCTAAATGCCGCAGTGTTTCACCAGTAGGCGTTGGACGGGTAGGAAATCTGCGACGAAATTCACGTTGTGCCAAAGTCACCGACCGATTATTGCTCAAATAAATAGTCACCAATATTCCGCGTTCTGGAGCAGTGTAGCGTAACATTGTTTATTAACGTGTATTTCGCATGTGTTTACTACAAAAATGTCAAAACAGAACTGACATTAGGGGCCAATCGCAAAATTTATAGCATTTTCTGATAGGAGAATTACTTTTGCGCCACCTTGTACAAAAAGGAAAGGATCTACAATTTAAAGCCGAATCTGAACGGCAAATTCGAGAAGCTATTCATGACAATTGAAACTCTTGGATCATTGTCAGCCGTTCGAAAGAGATGAACCAGTGGAAAAACTTTAAGATGTTAATTGGCCCTGGCGGGACTTGAACCCGAGATCTTTAACCTCTGCGCCACTGCGCCCGCTTTCAAAATAAATACTTTTTATATATTTCTCACTGGAAATATATTATACATAAATTAATTTCTTTTCTTCGTAATTTTGAAACGTCAAACCTAACACGGACAAATTACATGTAAACTCTCCCTAGTGATGGCGTCGCCGTCCGGTGTAAAAATATTTCGTTACTACTCTGCTGAACTATTCAAATCATAGAGTTAAGGTAGTTGAATACATCCAGTCATTTCGATATTGAGTTTAAGTTCGAAAGAAGTCTTACTTCGATGGCTTTTGGACTGTGACCCGTGGATTTTAATGGTAAAAACAAATTAGCACGGCAACTCCAACTTCGGCCTTGAAAGGTGCAGGAACTTCAGCGTTTGAAGTCACAATTACCAAAGAAATGTTTGTAAAGGGGAGATATCCTTTCACAACATAGCTATTTGAATATTGCGAAAGCAAGAAAAGTCGACGCAATTTAAGGTGGGTTTGCAAAGCAACGTCGAACTTATGACTTGGGTCTTACGATGAAATTAAAGCTTAAGTTGAGGTGAGGTGTTATGCCTGCTGAAACATAAACACGCTTTAGAGCGTTGGACCAAGTTTAATTATAGGAAATCAGTGAAGTCTATCAAAACGCAGGGCTTTAATTCAACTTTAAAAAAACATTCGTAAAACCAGAACGTAATGCTTCGTAACTTGGCTGTAAGGCGCTGTGTGTTTGGACGTACGGAAACGCTCGCGACAAAGAGCGCTTAGGCATTACATCCGCATAAAAAATCATTGGTTTTAAAATATTAGGTATGGCTATCAAAATCGCAGTCGAGGTTGCTGTGTTGATCTGTTTCTACAATAAAAAAAACTGAGAATTTGCACAAGTGTTTGGAATTCAAAATTTCCATATTTAAACTTTTTTGAACCAAGTTTTAATTTGTTTATGGATTTAGTCTGAGTTTACTGAAAAAAGTTCAATTGAAAGTTTTGCCAAATAAGCTATTTATATGAGCTTATTTCAAAACTAAGTATTTATTCAAATAATATCTTACCATTTGCATTCGCTGGTCGCAGCTGATGCGAAAGTTCTTCAGTAGTCTACTTTGCATTTGGTTAGACCTAAGGGAAAAGCCTCATACATCACTTAGGCACATTAATGGGGCATTCGCAGTCCCTGAAGAACCAATTGATGTATGTGATTATACAAAGATTTAAGAGTAAAAGAAACAATTATCTTAGAGCATGTTGGGTGCTTGTGTAGCGTTTAAGATTCGCATTGCCTCAGAAACGAATTAAAAAAACGAAACATAAAACCCTTACGCTTCCGCTGAAACATTCGATGTCCCTGCGGTATGTGGAGTATGTAGTTTCTTTAAATTTATAAAGCTTATTTTCTCGTGAATCTGTGTTATGCCCTACTCAGCTTGAAGGTCTCCACAGAAACTGCAAGTGTGTGCTGACAAATGTCAGTCTGAGCCTTTTTAACATTTTTTCCTTTGAAGCGAATGTACCGACAGAGGTTCGCTGCTTAATTTAAAAATTTCCTTAATGATTCATTTTGTAATTAAAATGCCTCTATTATGCCTCCGATACCCTCCTAGGTTTGACCATCTCACGATAGCCGCCTAAATAATTTCGTCTTATCATAGTTGTGGTTTGATGTCCAATCGCTCACTACCATTCAGCTTTCTATTCTCGGTTCTGTCTACACAATGTCATAAACATTGTGCGACAGCCACTGACTACTTCAAAATTAATACAAGCTGATTAGTGTGCCTCGAGTGTAGCTTATTGATATATTATAGATGACGATATCGCATTCTAATTTAATTTCCGCGGTGCGCCGCTCTGAGAACATCAAAAACTTGGTTAACTTTTTGTTGTTTAACGCGTTCGAGTACTTTTTCGTAAATTTTTGTTTCTGTGGGAATTTTATCCATACTCTTTGTAATCTGACATTTGAATTTGACATTTTTGCGCAGAAAAAACCGAACTCTTCTTATATCGTAGGGAATTTCAAAGTCGATTAAGATGGAAATTGCATCTATGTATAATTATTTGTTTGGTTTTCAGTAACTTTGTTCTAATCGTATAGTGTCTATACCGCGAGTTAAGATGTATCCAAAATTACTGATACATAGCGCGCTGTTGCCATCAAGTTGCTTGACCTGTAAATCAAGTGGTATTGGATGCAAAAAGGTATTCAGTGCTGCCAAAATGATGGTACGGGGTACGCCTGCGACGGATATGCTTGTCATTCTTTGCGTCCTCTTACGCAGAACCAGACATTTCTAAAAGTTTGCTCAACGCTTCACCTCCTGCAATTTCCTAACAAATATGCAAGAGTAGAAATTTGACATTTGAAATCGGCTTAAAACATTTGTCCTGCAGGCGCTGTTTATGAAGTTCTTCTGCGTCTACTTTAACGCCGATGTTATGATCTTGACCATAAATTCATTGTCCATCGATATAACTGCATCCCACCTGTGGGGGTTCGCCGGTTCGACCTCAAAAAGTATCGGCAGGCCTCCCTGTTTCAAAGCACTTCATCACTGTTGCTAATCAAGTGCAATTGTATGATCCAGGACATTTAACACCTGCCTCTTTTTCTAACCATTTCGATACGATCCTGCTTCTGTTCGTATTTGATGTTCCTTTTACGACACGTTTGATCTCCAAACCTTTTTATACACGGATTTGCAAACTAGTGGGAAAGCCTAAAGGTGCTAAATGTGTCACTAGTCTTACCTGAATATTAACGCAACACATCGATAATAGGTGTGTTTTTTTACTCAGGCTAAGATAAAAAAAAGAGAACAAAAACGCTCGACTTTGACTTGGCAGCACTATTATGCTGGCTGACATTTAACATTTTGGCTGTTTTCTTCAGTCAAACTAGAGTACTACTACGAATCAGATTAAAAATCTAATTATACCACCGTGTAGGGCAAGAAAATTGCAACTTAAGAGTATTAAGTTGAGCCCCATAGGACAACTGGTTCGGAAATGGCCGGGCCCGATATTTTTTTTGATATAAATAAAAATTCACACGCAAGTAAAATTCGGAGGTATGTGTCAGTTCAGTAGATGAGTTTTGACATTCGATAACAAAAGTTATCGGACACCTGGAAAACGTGATTTGAAAGCACTGATCTTTATCCAGCAAAGGAGTTAGCGGCGACACTCATACCCGCTAAAGTAAGCATATAGTTGTTCTTATTTAACATACAAATGCGAAAAAGCGTACCTATAAACGCTTGCCAACAAAAAAACGCGCCTAATGTTGTTCGAGTAAAAAGGTCAAGTGACTGCTAAATCGAGTATAAATGTAGGTATTATTGCAAATGTTTAGGTAAAAACATAAATCCTTGTTGCTTCTCCAATTTGTACGAGGTATGTAAATATTGAACAATGTCTAGTTTAAATAGTCCACCTTGTTGGTACCTATCAACCCATTTAGGTATTTCGATTTACCTTTACGAATCAAGGAAACAACGTTGTTAATATAATAACTATAATTTGGCATATTGTGTCAATAACAGACGGACAAAACAGCCGCAGTATGCCTATTGTTTACACGTAGGTATGTGCAGGTGAAAGGATAGAAGCTTTAACATTTTCGGTTTTGTTTTAGTTTGTGGTCAAAGATATTAATCTCCCATAAACGAGCAAATAGTACATTAATGGCTGGATGAACAAATAGGGAATTATAGAGCTTCATGTTAATACTGAAGGTTGTGCTGGGAGAATTATGTTGTTTTTTGTTTTCATTTGGGGCACAAGGTAGTTGACTGCATTTAGTTTGTCTGTTCAAATGTCCTGAACTTGAGTTAATTGATTTTTTTTATTCATTTTAGGCAATTGTATACGAGGGACAAGATAAGAACCCGGAAATGTGCCGAGTTCTACTGACGCACGAAGTTATGTGCAGGTAAGTTCGCTCGAGGTATTACATTCCGTCATGCTATTATTATTTTGTGTTGTTTATAGTTTATGCAAATTGCTTTTTTTATAAATTTGCATACGGTCCACGTTAAGCTACCTCAATTCTGCATAAAATATATAGATAATTGTAGCATTTATTTGTATATAAACGATAAGTGCTGACATTTAAAAACAGTTTAATGGGTATGCATTCCGCTTTCCAATTGATAGTGTCTTCGTATAGTTTCGTTACTTCGTAGTTTTGAAATGAAAGCACTTTTATTTTTATTGTCATTATTATGAAAGATATCATACAACAAATTATATATTAATATCTATATAAATTGGGATGTTGTTTGTCGTCGTTCTGCTTCGTAGAGATTTGACATTTTTGTCAATCACTTTTCTCCCACTGTTTAAACGGTGCAGAGAAATAAGTCCATGGGAACTAAGTCCACTAAGGGACTTAGTTCCCACATAGTGGGAAATAAAACCACTTTCGCGAAGTGGACTTAGTTCCCATGTAAAGTGGGAACTAAGTCCATTTTTTATTGGAACTTAGTACACATTCAAAAATAAGAGGAGGGAACTAACATCCAACATTTAGAATTAGACAAAAAACTGTAAATTGAAGTTAGTTATCACACTCTTGAAGCAAAATCTTAAGCTTATCATGGTGACATAAAGCCAAAGTTTCAAAACCGTACCTCGCACCTACTCCAAATCAAACAGTGAATCCTAGTAGGGGGGTTGCATTACACTGTTTATGGAATCTACTTGCGATTTCGTAACTAATCCCATAAACAGTGCAATGCATATGGGGGGCATCCTGCCCCCCTGCAACCCCCCTGTTTGGGGTCACTGTTTGATTTGGAGTAGGTGCAAGGTCACGGTACCTATATTACTCTGTCTCAGTTAAAAATAATTTAATTTTGTTAATAAAAATTGCAAAGTACCTACTTGATTCTTTAATTTTATTTTGTTCTTAGTCGACAGTGAGAATTTATTTCACATTAAAAGGGAACTAAAACCACTCAGAGTTTTGGGAATTTATTTCCCACTTTACATGGGAACTAAGTCCACTTCGCGAAAGTGGTTTTATTTCCCACTATGTGCGAACTAAGTCCTTCAGTATACTTAGTTCCCGTGGACTTATTTCCCTGCACCTGTTTAAACACATGCATAATGTAAATTACACAGTTGAATCTCTCTAAGCGTCTTTCTTACAATGTAAAAGTAAAGTCACAGTTAAGCTACTTTTAACTCTATCAGCAAATAACATCCACTTGTGCGTTTCACAATAACCGAATAAGTGTAACCAAGTGGTTAAAGTTCCACGTAACTCAATGAAGAATAAGTACCAAATAGAGCACTTCGCGAAACTATCTCTTTCTGAAGTGGCGTATCGCTTTCTTAAACGTAAACAAATAATTGTTGGATACAATTTCAGTATTTGCAGAAATACTATGGAAAAATCATTGTGATTGTAAATAATGTGTATATCTGAGAAAGTTTGTTAAAGCAAAACAAAAACATTAAAAGCAGTGAACATGTTGAAACTTAATTTATTTCCAAACAAAATTATTTGTTTGCCACAACATCGCGATTTTCAAAGATTCACTTAATTTGTTTGTACAGAATTCAAACTAAATATTGTTCACTTTTGAGTATAATTTGTTACTTTTACTTTGTTACTCCCGCCGGATAAATTCACCGATTTGATCCTACAATTAATTCAGCAGATTTTTTGTTTTCATTTGACATTGGTGTTGTCACGAAGTACTCTATAGCACAGAAATCGGTCGGTCAAATAGTTTGACAGGTTGCCTTCTGAAAACAGTTTTTCGTGACAGTGGCTTTTCTTTTTTAAAAATAATATGGACAATGAAAACAATTAATTCCACTTTTGAGAGATTTAAAATACTAATCCAAGCATGTATAATATATATATATTCCATCGCTGTTGGCCAACACACTTTGCAGAGTACGTTGAATATGCGCCTATCAACTTTTTTTTTTATTTTTTTTTTATATTCAAATTTGTATTTCTTACTAAAACAAAAACCGTTAAATGCTTCTTAAGAAAATTGAAATAAAAATCTAGGCATATATAAAGGGTGTTCAAATTTGAAGTATTTTTTTAAATTTTGAATGAAATACATAAATTGTGTAAAATCTGTATTTATTTTTATTGGAAATTAATATAGGTACATTGGTTCCGGTTAATAATGAAAAAGAATGTCGTCCAAGCGACCTCCTCTCCTAGATCGCCAGACTGTCAACTTTTTACCAACATTTTTTATCACTTATTCGCATAATGATGGTTCAATAAGTGATATTGCGCGATGATGTTGTCTTTGAGGTAGTGAACAGTTTGAGGATTATCGGCATTAACTTTTTTCTACAAGAAACCCCGTAAGAAAAAATCCAGTGGTGTTAAATCGCATAATCCTGGTGGCAAATTCACGTCTGTTCTTCGGGAAATTATGCGATTGTTAAACTTCTCTTTCAAAAGATCGATTGAATTCGTTGCTGTGTGGCATGTTGCACCATCCTGTTGAAACCACATATTCTGCACATCAATATCTTTCAACAGACTCCACAAAAGTTTTCTAATCATCGCTTGATATCGAGCTTTCATCTTCGAAGAAAAATGAAACAATTACGCCACCACACCTAAATCCACACCATAGAGTAACTTTTTTTGGTTTCATTGGCCTTTCAAACAATGCTCTAGGATTTTGTTCAGTGCAAATGCGACAGTTTGTTTTTATTGACATAACCCCCAATTTCAAAATGAGCCTCATCGGTCAAGATAATTTGCCTGAAAAAATTGTCATTTTGCTGTTGCTTCTCTATGGCCCAATATCCGAATTGCCGAAGCACTGCGTTGACAGTTGGATTTAATTCTTGTGTTAACTGTATTTTGTAAGCCTTTACATGCAGATCTTTGTGCAAAATGTTAAACAAAGTTGTTGGTTTGAGGTTTAATTTCTGAGAACGGTGACGAATTGACGTCCTTGGGTCTTCAGCAACACCTCTGCTAACAGCTGCAATATTTCCACTCGAACGACCACTACGATGATAGGCTTTGCTTCTCTGATTTTGAACCGAACCAGTTTCTCCAAATTTATGAACGATAAGTTTAATAGCACGGTTTGACGGAGCATTTCTTTCACCATATTTAAAATAAGTTTTAATAATAAAAACACGTTGCTCAATAGTGTACCGATCCATTTTAGCTAACGCGAATGTATTTACTTCATACCTGCAAAAAAGTTCGGTGTAATCTAATAGCTGTAAAAAACGTGGCGGCCAATTTAAAATGATACGTCAAATTTTAACACCCTTTATATCATTCCTATGGGCCAAACCGTTTGGCATGGACCGACGACTATGTTTAGCGATTTTTCACGGGAACTTGAGTTAGAGGGTTTCAACAGAGACAGAGAAGTGCGAACAATTAAAAAAAAAATTGTTTGTTAAAAGTAAGGCTGTCAATCAACCATTGCCAAAACGCGCTTACCGTACTACCTATTAAGTGCGGGTCCACACCTACGTCTTTTTAACACGCGGCACCGCTTGATCATATTGCAGCACTCACAACTAGATCGGGCGGTACAAACACACACTCACGGTGCCGCGTGCTATAAATAAGTACGTGTGCACTGTGCACCAGCCCTAGGGCATAGAAGTTGATTTCAATTACATACAAACTGATAACTGAATCAATCCAAGAATCTCTCATCGAGCAAGGTGTAAAAGATTGTGTCAGGAAATGAATTGTTCAAATGCTCAATACAGGGATCAGTCAAAACTAACAGTTCCACCAAATCTATAAACCTCTCGACTCTCTAATGAATTATGGCTCTGTACAAAATTTTGTCGAGAATACTCGACAATAACGGAATTAAGGTGATTGTGTATGCGGATGGAGTTTTTCTAGTATCGGGCATGTTTCCTTACGTGTTAACAGTAAAATTATCGAAAGAGCTCTGTAATACGAGATAAAGCTACAAGGTGTGTTATCAGCGCAACCCAAGAAGAACTGAAGTGAAGCGTTTCACCACCAAAACCATCAACCTTCAGACTTATCCGCTAAAGTAATCAACAACTATCTATGGCCTCGATTGCCAAATACTTAGGCAAAACTTCAGACCCCAAACTCAACTAAAAGTTAAATGGCCTGTTGCAAAACATTCAGTAAAAATTTGGAATTTAGACCAAAAATGGTTCTCTGTATGTTCACAGCTGTCGCTCTACACCTATCCTCGCAAATGCGTCCCTGTATGGTGTGGTGGCCTGGCATAAGAAAACCCTACAACGTCACACAAGATTCAAAACCAAATACAACTGAATGGATTGTAATTCTAAATATTATACCTGTCACCTGCGTTTAATAATTTTGATATCGTGTACCGCAGTGAGGTTGAATGAATCCAGATCCAAATGAATGTTAAAGACCCAAACTAAAAAAAAAAAAATGTTTCTAATCACCGTTGAAAACGATTTCAAAGTATCTATTTCCATGGATGGACTTTGGGCTGTAAGCGGGCGTCTTTCAACATAACTTAAAATAGCTTATTCGTTCTGCCTCTCCAATTCATCCAGCATCCTCTAGGCGGAGGTCCTGGTAATTAGGGAACCGTATAGGTTACTCATGAACAAAGCGACACCATACACAATGTTGCCATATTTGTGAACCCTGAGGCTGCGATTAAGGATTTCGATTCAGCTACGACGACGTCAACGCTGTTTGAGGAATGTAGGGAAATACAGTGTGCCACGTATGCCTTTTTTCACGATCTTCTTAGGTTGTCTTTGATATTTGCATTTGCAAATCCTGAGTCGAAGATCTCGAAAGATCGATATAGATATATTTATGTTTTACTAATTTCTTGCTCAGGTTTTTGTATTGTACAAAAATCCCCATTTCTATAATATATCTTCACAATGAATTAATATTTTTCTAAAGTATCTATAACGCGACATTTTCGTAAGTGTCATTATTTCCATAATATATCCTGGTGGATACCAGACATGCGGGCAATCCAAAACTCAATTTCTTGTTAAGACATTCTTTTTCTCCACTTTTTAGGGGTGGCGTGAGGCATTGCTTACAAATTGACCACTGGAACGGGGAAACTGAAAGTGATTTAGACTTGGACTTTCACTTTTCCAATAAAAACTTCCTAACACTTGTTTGCCGAATGTAGAACTGTCAGCAATTGATGATTCTGGGATTATATTTGGGTATCTATGTCCTATATTTATTAGCATTGCAGTGTATCTGTGCGTTTTGTGAATTTACTAGATTCCTATTAAGTTGCTGGCAATTCTATTAATCAAAACATCTTCAATTGATGCATCTTAAATCCTAGAAATAAATACTAAATGCACCACCCACTCGAATAGTTGTAAGAAAATGTCCAGGACTCGGTCATAACTCTTTTTCCCGCGCGTATGCCTATTAAGAATTAAAATTATTTCTTTTACGCATCGTCAACTACCTATACTTTACTACATCGTTGAGGAAGACAATAAAAGAGAAGAAAAACAAATACCCGGATAAACAAAAATAAAAAGTATACATTATGCACATGTATGGGTATTGTAGGTATAGGTATCGCTTTTGTATCTAAACTAGTATGTGTGCTTTATTTACGAATCCTAGAGAGAGGAACAAACGAATTGTATACTGTACTGAGAACATTCAACCCGGTCCATCGTTGCGCCCGAAGAGGGTTGATTTGGGGGAGAAAAGTCAATATTCCCCAGCGCTTTCACATTTCTCAAGAGGGTGAACTCCCTAGAGATATCGAAATAAATTTTCACTCTTTTGCTTTTTTTCGTCTTTGCGCCGGTTTCCTTTCTTCTTTTACTTATGCGAGGTTGTTGTTTTTTTTTCTGCGTAGCATAGCTCCCTTTTGTGTCTACAAATTGCGAAAATTCAATGGACTTTAACCATCAACCCCCAAACGCAGCGGAAAATGGGCGACGACTCTCTGCAACCCCTTCATCGTCGCCATCATTCAGTCATCCAATTTTTTTTTTGTTTCTTATTTTTGCCTATCGTCATTTTATTCCAGTTTTCAAGTTTCGCCTCTCGTTTGTTGTGTATCATTTTTGGTTGTTGGTCCGAACGAAAAGCATTGTCATCCACTACCCCATCCGGTTTTTTTTTTTGGCGAAGAATCGGTTGGTGCAGGTTCATTACTTCCGCAATCATCCCTGGTATATACAAGAAGACATCAAAAATTGGAATGGGATACGTTTTTGGCGGAAGTGGGATGATGATTGATCCTCCATTTGTTTTTCCTTTTGGCCATGAAAATATGGACACCGGGAACTACTTTCGAAAACAACGACAAAATGGATGACAAAAACTGTGAATGGGGAAGTGAAGGTTTTAGGTCGACGACGCACCTACATAAATAAAATACGCATTGATTGTTTTTTTTTATTCTTTCGATGAAGGAAACCGAGTATACCGAATACGAATCCTAAGAAAAGGTTTTTTTTACTTTTTGTATGTTAGTATTTATTTGTCTTTTGGTTTTTAAAAGAAAAGAGATATGTCTTACGGTCTTTTAGAAACTTTCATTCATTTAGGAAAGTATTTTACTTGCAAAGGTTCGTTATCTGGACAAATAACCGATTAAGGTTATGAGTAGGACGGTGTTAATTTTGTTGTTATTGTTTTATTTTATTTTTATTGACATTTCAAAGGATTTTTTAGATCATTTTCTTCAAAATGGGGCTGGAAAAGGTGAAGCTGCTATTAGGAAAATGTGAGTACCAATTATGAAGTGGATTAATGAAAAGTGGAAGCAGTCTGCATTGAGGTAAATACATACAACTGATGTATTTAGACCTCTCGATTTACACTTTGGTGGAACTTTTGCAACTTCTGCTAATTAAAAAATACAAAGACGTTCAACGTTATTTCCGTAAATTAAGCAACGTTTTCTAGTAGCACTACAGAATTTAAAAAGTCTACAAACCAAATAAAATGTATTTTGGCTGACCTTTAAGACATAGAAAACAGCCATCCTTGCGGAGCTTGGTTTAGGGTTTTCTGAAAAATTGGTGTTTCAGCAATACCTAACAGCAGAGTCACTTGTAGCATTTATGCGGGAAAGATAGGTACAAATGATTGATAAAAAACATGTCGACTGTTTAAAATCTCGATTTAAGTATATCTTTATATATTATATGTATCTTTCTTTAGCCGACTATTAAATGATCGACATTGTAATATCTCGACTTTACAAAATGGAGACTGCCTTGTAAAGGATCTTTCATTAGGGAGTTGATAACTTCCAAACTTTCAGTGTGAACGCACCCTTAAACCGATTACCGAACTGTCAATGTCAAAATATTCAGTAAAATGTTCATCATGGTGAAGTACACGAAGGAACAACGTTTTACAAATAATTAAAATTTACTACCGCAATTCCGAGTGGGTGGTCGCAACCTCAAGAGCGTTAACGCCAATTTTCGGCCGTAATTATCGTCCCAAGAGACAAGCAATTCATAGTCTAGTAAAAAAATTTGAGTCAGAAAATCCGCTACTTGATGTTGCCGTGCCAGTGAGACTACGTTTTGCCTGAAGTTTGGAGGCGTCCGTTGCAAACCAGCCAAATCAGTCAATTTCACGGCGTTCTGTTGGGTCTCTCCCAGACCACATTATAACAAATTTTGCGTAAGGATCTTGACCTACACCCTTACAATATCAAGCTGACTCAAGTACTAAAGCCACTTGATCATATGTAGCGACGTACGTTCTCGAATTGGGCTCTGGACATGATGGAAGAAAATTAAGAATTTCATCGCAAAATCATCTTCGGCGATGAACCGCATTTTTGCTTAAACGGCTTCGTCAATAAGCTAAATATGCGTTAGGTACTGGACAGGTGAGAACCCTCATCTGCTTCATGAAACAGCACTTCATCCGCAAAAAGTCACTGTTTGGTGCGGTTTTTATGCCGGTGGCGTCATTGGGCCGTTTTTTTTCGACGATGAAAATGACCGTCACGTTACGGTAAATGGTATTCGCTGCAGAGACATGTTGGAACGTTTTTTCTTTGAGCAATTGCATGAATTGGACATCAGTGATATGTGGTTCTAACAAGACGGTGCCACAAGCCACACAGCGGGTGCAACAATCGAGTTCTTGAAGTCTCAGTTCGGTGAACGTGTTTTCTCGAGAAACGGACCTGTCTATTAGCCGCCGAGATCGTGTGATTTAACGCCTTTAGACTTTATTTTGTGGGGCTACATTGAATAATTGCTCTATGCCAACATACCGGCGACGTAAGAGGAGCTCAGAGCCAATGTTGAACAAGAAATAGCGGCCGTGTCGGTCGAAATGTGCGGCCGAGTCATCGAAAATTGGGTTCAACCACGTTCCCGTGGTGGACATAATATGAACGAAGTTGAATTCCATTCATAAATGTTTTGATATTAATTTAAGCCAATTTTGTAATATCGCAAGTAGTTTGCATTTTATTTAAAAAAGAAGTTGTCAAGTCCTTAATGAAAGGCCTTTAACAAAGCCGGGAAAAATATCGACAATGGACATTTTTGCCAACAAGAGGTAAATATGATTTATGACTTTATCAATGATCATTTAACCAAAAAACAATTAAAACGCATAATAGAGCTGACGTAGGCGCTTCCCAAATAACTAGCATTTACCTTTGCGGAGCAACGAAGTTGCGTGAGCAGGCTAAGCCATGCGGAAAAAAACTGTTAAATCCCTTTAACCCGCGAATCTGGCCAACCAAACACTGTTGATTCAAAAAGTAATCAATTTTTGTAATCAATTTTGTTCCTATGTCTATTATTGTACTTTTTGTTTGAGAGTTTGAATTTGTGAAAATAAAAGTAAAATTCTATGGTTTACAATTGACTTTTTAAAAAATGATAGTACTTTGAAAAACTGACATTTAAAAAAATCGATATTATTTTTTCTATATTTTGATCAGTAGGTCTTTTGAGCAATTGACATTTTTTGTCGAGATTTGGAAAAGTTTTTTAAAATCTCGATTTTTAAAGTCGACGTATCGAAGCCAATACGGAAAAGATCATATATATGAAGTCGCAAGGGGTAGTCATATATTCTATTCTTTGGAACATATAAATAAACAAAATTCTTAAGTCCCTCGTCAGCAAAGGTAGGTATAGAAAGATGCTTATGCAGTTATATTACGGTCAAACTAAGAATAAGAAAATACCTCAGAACTATCAGAATGAAAGTGAATAGAGACCAACGTTCAATCCAATTGCATACCGAAATAATGTTGTTCACAAACAAATATGAAAAAAAAACAAATGTAACCCACGGAAATTGAAGGGCATTCCTTGTGTGTGGAATTGTTGGTATTATTTGGGTTAGGTTAGGATAGCACTTTGATGTAGCAGTACAGCTACAATACACTTAGGTCTTTGTAGTCCCGTAGTGATATACTTTTGTTGGGGCGTAGGCCTCGTTGTTTAGGCTTTCCTCCGTTTTTGCTCGCCACTCTTTACTCAACGTTGTCCAGCCATCCTGATGTCTTTAAAAACCTGAAAATATCAGATAGTGAGACATAAAAAAGTTCTTAAATATTGTGGAAGAAGTATCTTCCAAGTGTTCTGTTTTGCCAGTTTGCCAGGGACCCAGCATAGGTCCGTATTGTGCTATGTGCCAAAAGCCCTGAACTTTTCGCGACGACGTCGAATTAGACTGGATTTAATTTCAGTAGCAGAAATTAATTTTATGGCTGTCAGAAAAATGGTTATATTATTTCCTGGTATTGCCATCGTTGACTCCCTGTCGGCAGCTTCTGCATTTTCCAGTACTTCAGCTTGGAAAACACAGCTATGATCAGGCAGCCTGACTGAGCATTGCATGTTTAATTCCTCTGAGTAGAATTCAGCACCTGTTTCGCAGTCTCTTCAGTTAGGGAGAGGTCTAGTTTAAGTCGTTACTAACATACATTTTCAAAATCTGTGCATGTCCTATGATACCTTGGTACCAGCCTCTTGTTTAGCTGTTTGTCAACGCACCTTTTGCAGCTGATTCTTGCATCTATAGATCCAGTGGGCGCAACGTTCAACCTGTTCGTTCAATTACAAAGATAACTTATCGTCTAATACAATACCCAGCTATTTAATATCTTCAACTTTCTGGATAACTTGCTCTTCGTTTACAACAAGTAGTTCTGTTTTTCGCGATCTTAAGCTTCAATTTATTTTTCTTAAACCATATGTTGATTCAGCCGATGTCTTCTTGCATTTTTCTCTCACATATCTCACTATTAACACCAGCAATGTACATTACTGCATTCTCCGCAAACAATGTCAATCTACAATTTCATACTGCGTATTTCACGTCGTTGATGTTTATGTTGAAAAGAAGTGTTCCCAGAACAGTCCCTTGTGGAACCCCAAACTTTACTTCTTTCTCTACCGATTACTCACCATTTACTACCATTTTTTTAGTACGTGTTTTCAGATACGACTCAAACCATTCAAGCTGATCATTATAATTTCGTCAACACAGTCATGGAATAGGTGGCGAGCCAGTCGTTTTTATTTTTTTCAAGTCTTGGAACACCATTCACTAATATCTTCAAAATATGATTCAATCTATATAAATAAACATTAAATGCTTACCGTTTTTAAGTACATCATTTTGCTGATTTAAATGTTTGTTAAAGTGCGGATAAGGTTTGAAAAAAAAAGAAAATGGGGAAAGTTGCCCAGAAAATTATAAAACTCGGGAAAAACTGAAGGTGCTTTTTTCCATCGGAAAACTCGTAACCATTACTCACGATTCGAACGAAGAATATGCGTTATTCTTTTTTCGTTTTTGATTATTATAAAAAGTCGGAAAATTCGAACACACCGCAAACATACCGTTATTCGAATCTTTGCAAAAACCTGAGTATCCCATGTTCCAATATTTACTGCAAATTTTAAAATCCCAAAAAATCATTAAAATCATTTGATCTATTTTTAAGAAAAGTGAGGTTCTTAAAAATTTAGCAACTGTTATAAAAAAATTCTAAAAAAATATTTTTAAAATCTGTACTCGTATATGCAGATTTTTTCTACATGCATATTTGTGTCTACAATATAGCGAAATTTCTTTGAAATTATGTTATGACACTTAACCAAAGTTTTCAAGATATGTAAACTGATCAAAAGCGTTGGAGCCGTTTCTGAGAAAATTTTCAAAAATTCAAAAAACTTTTATATGAATAAAAAAGTTATTACAAAATATTTAAAACAAAATGTATCTATATAAATACAAATTCCTCCTAATTAGTTATTGCAAAATATTTAAAAACAAATGTATATACAATATATTTCCAATTAGTCGGTATAGCCTGCTCCGTTTTTGAGATACTCGTATATATGAGAGAATAAAAAAAAATGGACGCGAGACTTAGGCCAACAAACTCCAAATACAAAGTTTGAAGTAAATCCGTTCACCCATTGTCTCTGGAGCCTCGGTGACAGATGGACAGACGGATAGACGCGCCGACGGATGGAAATTCGGGACACAATCCTCATACTCAGTTTGATTTTTTTTTTTTTAAATCCAATAAATCATTTTAATTCCTAAAAGTGCAGGAGCCATTTTTAATACGCGAAAATCTTCCCTGATTAATTCAGATCATATTAGTGAAACCGCATCCAAATCCGTTTATTGCTTGACGAGATTGGCGAAAACATATAAATAGATACCAACTAACTAAATTAATTTCCACCATTTCGGTTTGGAGATTTGTTTTAAGGCGTTCTTATATCGCAGGTTAAGGCAGTATTGCTCCATAATTATATGTTTAGTATTCTCAGTCACATGTCGTTGACAGCACTTACATACGTTGTTGCAGATTTTAGTTGAAATCTCCAAAAGATTTAGTCTTTAGAAAGGGTTTCAACAGCATTTGTTTTCTTAAATTTTCTTATATCGATTAGGTGAATAGCTATATCCAAATCCTAATCCTTAAGATCATTAATTTCACCTTTTTCAAAAAAAAAACATTTTCACTTTTTCTTTTAACTCATTTTTTTAAACATAGATACTCTGTAAGATTACTTTGTAGTATCGAGAATACCTCCGAGTAGAAGAGACCAAGGTTAGTTGACCCAAAATTTGTATTTCTTTTTAAAAAAAAAAATTTTAAAAATTAAAACTTTGCTTAAAAAAGGATCGTTAAGTCTTTCTTAATTAAAAAAAAAACCCTTTTTTCTTGATTTCGCAAGAGCGCCTCCAGTGGCCAGCTAACCTCGGTAACTGTTAAAAACAATCCGACATTATGTCTGTAGAATAAAGTTGCTATAAACAATAAGGTTGGATATTTTTTTAATAAATTTCTAAACCAGTCTTCACCGGCAGTCTTAATAAGCGTTAGGTCTTACCGCCCAAGACCATAACGCCCAAATTGAAAATGTCATAAAGCCCAAAAACCACGACATTACCCAAAATTTAAATGAATAAAAACTCGTTAAGCCCAAATGGAATGACATATCACCCAAAGTAACATATTCGAACCTCGGGTCACTCTTTGATTTGGAGTAGGTGCAAGGGCAAATTGTTGCATCAGGTTACTTATATTTAAAAACTGTTCATTAACTACAAGGTGGCGCAAAAGTCATCTTCCTATCGGAAGAAGCTAAAATTTTTGCAAATGGCGGCAAATGTAAATTCTACTTTGACATTTGTGAAGTTAACTATACAGAAAAAACTTAAGACACCAATTAACATAATCCAAAAGCAGATCCAAAGTTTTTCATTCATAAAAAAAATTACAGCGAAAGAACATCGGGTGACAACTTTTGCGCCACCTGACAACTTTTGCGCCACCTTGTATAAAATGAGAACTAACTTGGGCCATAAGACCTAACGCCATTTTGAGCAAAAATAATGCAATTACGCCCAAAATCAATGTCACATTGTCCAAATTTGTGTAAATTTTATAGCAATGTTTTGGGCTTTATGACATTTTAAAATTTGGGCGTTATGGTTTTGGGCGATAAGACTAAGTCCATGAAGTAGGAATGTTTTACTATATTTTCAGAGCGAAATAAATATCTGCCTTTATTTTCAAATATTCAACTAAAAATTGTTCTTCTTCGCTTGAAAAGATTTGCCTGAGTTTTACATATTCCACTTTTCTTCACTCTTTCTTTCACTGCTTGGAGTGTCAGGATTTGCTTCCTCTTCCCGTGCAGGGTACAAAGATTTGCAAAGTTTTTCTTTTGTAATTCCTTGATCTGTGGAAATGGAGCTTATACCTCTTTCTTGTATCACAAGCCTGCATGCACTTTCAAAGAAGCACTGTTCAGTTGTTCCTCTCGTTGTCTTTCTCTTATGAGTCCGCATTTCTTGTAAATCCCTCCTTAAACAAGTCAACTAACCCCGGTTAATTCTCTGTCCATTGCCAAGTCTTTTTCGCATAAGTTTATATTCTACTCGTATATCCCAAAAAAATCTCAGTGTCGGCCACGCAAAAAAGGCCAAAACTGGGAAAATATGAGTAAATAAAAAGTTACCTATGTACTCGTAGATACTATTGCAAAAAATCCCTTTTTCGCAAAACCTCCGGAACAGCGCACACTAGCGACGAGTAACAAAGTGAAATCAAGCAGATGCCAGGAAGATGTGTGGGGTAAAAGTAAAAACAAGAATGCGGATGCATTTCACGTCGTTAATGGCAGTTGGCCCCCGAGGCCAACTAGCTCCGGTCTCCCCTACCTATGGATGAAAGAAAATTACACTTTTAGTTATTAAAATATAAGATACACAAAGTTACCTTTTGTTTGAAATTTAAATTTTCATTTTTAAAATATATAAAATATATTTTATTCATCATATCTGATTACTAATTTCATATTTCCAGTCGATGTTGTGATAAAAAAAGCTGTGGTAACCGGAACGAGACTCCTTCAGATCCTGTCATCATCGATCGGTAAGTGACATGACATCTAAGCTTCTTATATTTAAGTTTTTTTTACATCATCTTTCCAAACGTAGTCGTCCTCCTTTGTTAGCAAATTGATTTCATAGCCACAACAATGCACTGTCAACTAATATCTTCTCAACTCCAAAGGATCAAAAATATATATTACTTGTTATTGAACACTGCGTTCGCTCTAATTTGCCCACAAAGTTCAGTAAAGGGGGAAAGATTCTTACAATGCATCTATGTAATATGATATATTTTTACAATATTGCAACAATGTTAGGGATACTATCAATCAAGTTTCATAAGTCTCGACAAATAGATTGTACTTGTTTATGTATATATGCGCCCACCGATACACAGCACCACCCATTTGATCCTGCATTTTGCATCCAGTCACGTGTCAAACAAATTATGTTAATTGCATGCATCCCACTTCCAGCGTTATGCCATTAAAATCTACACACCCGCCCAAGCAACCATTTCATGTTCGGCTAATTGAGTTGCAAGGAAAGTGCAAATATATCCTGCCTGGAGGATGCTGTCTGCCTGCATCCAGCAAATTTTGAAAAAGTAATATTTTCGTGGACTGTTTGTTGCTGGATGAATGTGCCGTGCCGCGTCAATTCGATTCAATTAATGATCCTGGTCGTTGGGCATACCACTGATGGTTCTACTGCCGCTACTGATGTGTTGGAGGGCGGGAAGGATACATAAATGTAACATGATGTGGCCAACACATGAGCCGGGAGTTTTATTGTGCGTGCAACAGTCATAATTTGTTAACAACACTTGGTCGTTAGGTTCGGTAAGGTGGATGATTGTAGTTCGGTTGCTGTTGTAGTTGAGTTTCAAGGATAATTCAATTGAAAACTTGCTGCGGTTTCCATATGCGAGTGCGCTGCAAAGTGCGAACGGAACGAAAAGACATATTGTGCTTTGGGTGGGATGTGCTTCTAATATTAAATGTAGGTACGCAGCGCCAGTCATAACTTGACACACGCCCAATTGAATTATTTCAGTGTGATTGACTGCAATTAGGCTCTAGTTGTAGTGGGAGTGTATAGGTAATTGGGTTGAGAAAAAATACGTTTTTAATGCAGTTATAATTGGATGGCTCTAACTAGTGCAGAAAAACGTTGTCTAGTTAAGCGCATAAGTGATGGAAATTCTCCAAGGATGTTCGTTTTTATTTTGTTGGTTAATTAAGAAAAGCATTGGGTGCGACTTGATGTTATTAAAAAAAATAACCTACGTACGAGTATGTTATAATTGTGGTTTCTGTTGGATACATATTTCAACTGTAATAAATTGTTATCTATGTGGGCGCTTTGTTTTGGAGGGCTTCAAGATTTTGGTCCTAGGAACGTCTGATGAATGACCAGCATTGGAGAAACGTCTGATGAATGAAAAGCATGACTACTACATTCCAGTCCGAATACTCGTTCCGTAAGACGATTATTCTCAGATATCGCTATAGTCTAATCGATGATTTTTGACGATTTAAAATTTGTTTCTCGTAACGTAAACATTTTTTCCGGGGAGATTTTTTTGAAAGAGAGATTTTTGCGGAGGGATTTTTGCGGAGAAATTTTTGCAGCGAGATTTTTTCGGTCACGCTTTGTTTCGCATAATATCCCAAATATTATTTTAATTTTTCCTCGTTTAGCATTTTGCACTTTACTTTACTTTATTTACGAGTCTATTGCCCAGTTACGGGATGGAAACATTCTGATAATCGAAAAATCACAGTAAATTGCCGAGCTATCTTGTGCCAAAAAAACCCCTTTCGAATTTGTGCCAGATTTCAGTTTCATTTCACACTATTCTCAACGCGTCTAAGGCAACAATATATGCCCCATGTTTGGTAAAGGTCCCCGAAAAATTAATTCAATTTTGAAATCAAATTAATTATTCGCCCGCAATTTACAGACAAAAAGCAAATGTCTTTTATGACAAAATAATTAAATGTCTTTTTTAATTATTGTTTGAAAGTTTCTGACAAATAGACGAGACTATAGCGAAAGAGTTACGTGAGGCAAATTCAAAACAATATCGTTTACGATAATCGCTTTGGTGATTACGCATATGCAGCCATCGACTGCTGACCGAAAGTTTTTGAACGGACAACGGCAACCAAGCTGCAGAAGCTACAGCGAATTGCCTGTCTCGGCATTACAAGTGGTTGTTGGGCTGTCCCCTCACAAGTCTTCATTAGGAAAACGGCGCCATTAAGCTACAGCTTGAACGCAAGTTCAAACCGGATGACCTCGTGGGACACCTGAAGAACATGTTTTGTGCCATCCCAGATAGGTACTGCGATTAGGAGTATTGTTTTGGAAGACTTTTTCAGGTTGAAATACTGACCCGCGCAAGCTGGGCTAAGGAGTGCCGGCACTGGACCTAGAAGTTTGGTCTAATTCACCGTGGGATCACAAGTGGAAACTGGAGTTGGAGCTGGCCTCATTGGACCTAACACCAAAGTTTCGGTACCTACGGGAATGTGCCTTCGCGTTAAAGGAAGACATCCATATAATTGAGAATTACGCCAGAATAAACATTGAAAAGGGTATTAAGGGTAATTACCAGGTTACATATACTACAGATAAGTTAAGCTGTACTTCAAGCACTGTCGTCCAATACAATGTACTCTATGACAGTCAAGTCGATACGATGCAATCCCTAACCAATTACAGCCTGAAATTGGATGGGTACCTGGCCAACGGGGTAACGATTCTGCAGCTGAACTGGTTAGGGTTGGCTAGAATCTGGGTTTTTTTTTATAATAATATACACGCACTATTAGGACCCTTATATTGTAATACCCTCACAGCGCGGGCGTTAAGGAAATTAGGGTGAAAAGAAAAGGAGAGATGCTGATGCATGTTGGTTTTGAATGTTTGTAAGTTATAATGTCAAGGAAAAACAATGCGTGGAAAAGTCTTCCACATTTGGCTGAGGAAAGATTCTTTGAACTTCACTCTATGTCCGGGTGAGGGTGAACTGATCCTTGCATGGCGGGTATTGCGGTTAAAATGTTCAAGGGGAGGAATGTAACTGAATACTTCGTTTGAGTACTCGTGGAGGAAATGACGATACAATAACGAAAGGCAGGAGACATTACGACAATGACTAAGAGAGTCAATCGATCTCGCTATATTTCGGTCGCAATGAGTTATATCGCGCGTTTTTTAATCCTGTCAAATAGCTCCAAATAAGTTATTGGTCCACCGGACCCGATATGAGCGTTGTTCTCGGGTTTCGTGGGGATAAACGCCTTATAAATTGTAGCCAGATCAGAAGGGGTGAAATGTTTCTTACATCGCTTAAGGAAGCTTAGACATTTTGCGACACTTGGCGACATCGAATATGTGGTCATTCCAACGAAGTTGTCATTAACACACACACCGAGAATGGTAAGTCTTTCAGTTTCAGCGATGCAAGTGGCATTCATGGATAATGACAGTGCGTGTGAGTTTTGCTTTAATGACAGGAGACAGCATTGTGTTTTAGAAGCATCAAATTCTACTCTATTGGTTTTACCCCACTGAGTTATGCTGTTAAGATCGGAATTTAATGAGCCGTTTCAGTTCCACATCCGAATAAGAGGGGCGTGACCCAAGAAATGAATATGAGAAGCTGAGGGTACTGTCATCAGCGAAGGAATGGGTTGGAATAGAAGGAACATACAGTAGATCATTTATAAAAATGAGAAAGAGAGTCGGAGAAAAAACGAAGCCTTGGGGAACACTAGCATTTATTTGGTGAATTGCCGGCTTGTAATCGTCCAAAACATCTTGAAATGAACGATCCAAAAAGAAGTTTCGAATCCGTTGAGGAAGAGTAATATTGGTTCCAAATGCACGCATTTTCGACAAGATAGCTTGTTGCCAAACTCTGTCAAATGCCTTTGAAATATTAAGCGCAACAATCTTACTTTCATAACCATGGTGAAATGATTGGTCATTATGAAGTTTCCGGGATTCAATATATTTCATTAGCTGACGGTTGATCAGCGTTTCCATGACCTTAGAAACAAGGTACGTAAGTACAATTGGGCGGTAGGGGGAAGTAGAAAAAGTTCCATCTTCTCGGAAAGACCCCTGAAGAATAGGACAGATAGAATTGCTTACGCAATGGTTTTGCCAGAGTAGAAGAACTTCTCTTCACAGCGATAGCGAAATACCATTTGGACCAGCGGATTTGTGTATGTCAAGATCTCTAAGTACTCTAGCCACTGTACGAGTGCGGAAGTGGATTGCTCCAATGGTATATTCTACGCGCTGGAGATAGATGATGAGGCCGAATTTATGATGTTTTTAACAAATGACCAAACAAATTTAATACCCATGGGACTTTGTAGTATTTCTTCCCTCAACTTTTGGTCATAGGAGTCATTTTTGGTTCGTTTAAACTTGTTTCGGCTTTCCTCAGATGGGTTGGCTTTGAATGACCGAAAGCTTACCTCTTTTAACCTGATAGCCTCTTTGCAACTCGATTTACACCAAGTGTTTACCTTGGATGTGATACTTTTTATTCTGTTACACATCCCTGTAGTACGAGAGTACGAGAAATTTGCCAATATGATACAATGGTCTGAAGAACCTAGAGGTGATAATGTAAGAAACAAGTCCAGTGTGTTGGCTAATGTCCGTGTGTTCCTAGGACCAGAACTTTATTGCAAGTTCAACTGGACTACCACCTTAACACTGATTGATAATTGGAAACACCAACTTCGTCTAGCCTATTTCCACGGTTGCACAAAAGAATGATTCCCAGAATTATGGCCAGCAGCTATGCATTTTTGTTTGCGACACAAATAATTGGACATTTTTGCAGGATGTCTCCTAAGCAGCACTGCTCTGGGTGTTAACAGCTGTCACCAGTGTTGCTGGCGATAATATATTGTTGTTGTTTAACATGTAAATTCGAGCTTTACTACGGATACATTTCTCAAAGAAACGCGCCTATTATTCAGTTGCTATCGATGAAATTTTGGTTTTGTTATCAAATCAACTATCAACTCTGACACTTGCTTTATTGCTGTGCACCTCTCTTAGCCGCACATGCACAGCTCATGTTTGCAGATTTTCTTCCACAATTATTACGGAAATTCCTAGCAAAACAAACTAACAAATAACTACAAACACAACAAATTGGACACGAGTCACAAAAGATAAATTGATCGACATCCAACATCCCATACAACACACAGACATTTTTTCATGCAACATTCTGTGAAGACAAAATTGACTTTGTTCGAAAATTCCTATCACGTGCCAAGTTTGATAATAAAAATGACAGGATCAAGAAAAAACAATCAATGACCGAAGGTATAATGCGGCAGCTACACTATGCCCAGTTTCACCATCAGTCCAATCCAATTAGCATCGATTGTTCAAAACTGTGTGTTTGTTTCTTCTTTTTCGTTCTATTCCGCTGTAGGCAACTGGGTAGGCCAGTGGTCACCGACACCGGTCCAATTAAATTTGACCGACTGCAGCAGCACTAACAACAACAAAATCATATTGACTGATATTGAAAGCGATCATAAATAGTTCTGAAAAGGCCCAGAACGATTGATAGTAAGCCACACGCGCACACGACACAAAACCGCCTTCTCAAGCCGAGGCTTCATTCGTCGTACAGATAAGTTGTCCATCAATTTCGCGTCGCAACGTTGAGACTTTTGGGTTTGCTTTGTTTTTAGTGTCCAATTGCACTCGCTACTGACAAAACTCTTCAAGGAAACTGCATTTCTACGCCTTGACCAAATTTGGCGGCAACACACCATAAGCGCAAGGCTCGTCGATTTTCCTGTGCCTAACTAGAATGTGTCGCTCTGTCGGAATCTGACAAACAAAAAGCGCACATTTATGTACTTTATCTAGGCATTTTGTATAAGTATCATAGATACGCGTATATATCAATTGTGCGCGGCATTAAACCTCTGGATTGTCCATTTAGATAAACGAACAGAATTTTTCTCGCTGATTTTCACTGATTGCTCTTAGGGGTTTTTCTCCGCTACTTTTTCTTAGCCATTTCAGTTTTTCGTAGATATACGGATATCTACCTTGGATTTTTTTCGTTTTTGGTGGCGGCGTTTTCTCTGTTTACATCTACGTGTGCTGCGCGCTCTAAGGGGCGCGCGAGTGAGCAGAAAATATTCCGAAACTGTGCGCACTGAATTTTAATTATCTGCTGTTTTGCTGGTGCGCTGTATCTCATTGGTTAGAATGACCAACTTTAGGCAGCTTTTGATTGCCATAGTTGGCGGAACAAATTAAGACACTTGGGTGGTCTTCGTGTGAGATGGATGGATGGAAGGACATTTTTTTCGTCTTCACTTTGGAAGTCTTTTTTTTCGCAAGCCTTAAACAAGCACCTGGAAAGGACATGATAATGTTTGCGGCTGTTGTGAATTTTAAATTAGTTTGGTGAAGAAAATGCAAAATACCGCTGATTGGGTTGAGTGGAGAAGCCGCGACGAAGTTGGTACAATTGCGAACTTGATGCATTTTAATGGCGAGAATTAAATGAGATCGAACCTTGTATGGGTTAAGGTGGAGTGCTTTTTTGTTGCTGCTTTTGTGAGGTATTTTCATACTATGGAAGTATGTAGAAGCCACCGATTCAGATTGGTTTGAAGTTAAATTTGGCATTTTCCTCCTTAAGTAATTTCCTACAAATTCGTTTGTACAGAGAAGTTGCATATTGCAGCTTTGATTTTTTTAAATAATTTGCTATCATCTGTTTGGTCGAATGATTCTGTGTGGGGTGTTTTGAAGCAGGCGCATGTTCGCCATTTTGATGAAGTTATAGCAGACGTAATAAGAAATTTTATTTGGTGATGCTTGTAGGAACATAGTTTGTATAGTTTATTATGGAATAAAACAAGGAATTTCTATAATTGATTGGTTTCATTAGCCGCCAGCAAAAAGCTTGCACAACTTAAACTGGGAGATACATATGTAAAGGGACAACATATGCACTGTCCATATGCTAGTAGAATTTCGGGGACTCTTACGCATGGAAGCTGGTCAAACTGAGTGTTCCTAAATAATGTAAGATTAAAATATTGATAACAGCCCCCCAAAAAAAGATGACCTTTCATTCTCCAAAGTCTAAAGAGAGACCTACTCAATTTGTCCTAATTTACTTCCTTTATGCACCCACCCACACTGAATTAGAAGTAGACAAGCGTGTACACTGTAATTAAGTTTTGCTCGTCATCATATCGAGAAATCCCTGTCCTTGTCCTCAACATGCCTTCAAAATGATAATTACAAAGCCAACAGGAAAATCATCTTAACCGCCCAATTAAGCTCGTTGATTTATTGCCCGTCATATCGGGTAGATTTGCCTCTGTCCGTCTGACCTAGAAAAAAAAGAAACAACTCACCCACACATGAATATCATAAATTACCACGCATAATAATTATCTTTGACGTGCAACAAAAGCCTACTACAAATAATTGTTTAATTGTCCTTTTAATTGGGGGAAGAGATCAACTGCACTCTACATTTACATGGATGTATCTTTCACCTAGTCATCATGTCTGGTAATAACAATAATGCAAACGTCGCGCCGTGAAACTTAACCACTTAGCCGAAGGGTACTCTAAAAAATTATTCAAAGTCCTTTTTATTAGGAATATGGATTATGTCCCAAATACAGTTGTACGAGTCGTATCCTCTGCAATATATGAGCATACAGCATTTTACCTGTAATATGAATATCCATCTATTCCACCACACCGCGCCGCGTGCCGTCCCACTCTTTGGACTGGCCATTACGGTAAGTGGTTATTAATTTTACTATCCGTTTGCGTGTCACGTCGATACCCATCTCTCTTGCAGCATGTATAGAGCAATAGAAAGTGGAGTTTAGATGTTTGAGCTTTTTTCCGCTAGATCAAGGATATTCCTATTCCTACCGGTGCTGAAAAATATTACGAAAATAAACAGAAAGGCAAATGAAACAATATTGCAGGACATAGGAGTACTATTGGCTGAGCTCTGTTTGGTTTGTGAGATATGACACGGATACACCGAATGAATACATGTTGAAAAAAAGGGTATTTGTCAGGCAAGTAATCAAAAAGTTGAATCAGCCGGAGCATGATAGTTTCGCAAGAACAAGGACGGCAAATGGAATTAGATTGTTGTGCTGAATATTTTGTTTTTTTTTGCCCTATCGCTTAGCGTTTAAAATTCAAAAGTCGCATGCAAATTAAAGTCTTAAAGTGAAAATTCCGCAATTTTCAGCGGCTGCATATTTTGTCTTATATCATATGAAAAATTCTACAATGATATTTACATAAATAAAACGGAACACAACTGAATAACTAAATCTACACCTTTGCAAAATTTTGCTTTAAATGTCATTCTCAAGAAAGAGAATGTCCTCTTTGCCAAGGAATTGTTTTTAGAGTTCAGTAAAAATAGACTTCCTTGCGATTTGAGTATGTAAATCCGTAAATGCGATATGGCTTAGAAAAAATGTCTGTTGCCTACAATCAAAATGTAGATTTTTCTACTTATACAATTTCTTTATAGTTATACACACAGAAGTCTGTTGTAAACTCATTGGTTTGGCTTTTATTTTGTAAACTGTGGTTTAGCAGTTAGCAGTGAAAAAACACGTAGGTACATTGTTTAACTACACGTGAATAGATACATAGATAGATTGATGCATTTTATTTAGCTTTCGAGAAGCCATTTAGTTTAAACATTATTTACAATAAATTAATATGCTTTTGTAAGGAATGACAATAAATATATAAGGTTTAAGGTTTAATTTTTGAAATACAGTTTTTTATCTTTAACTTTCAAATTGTATTTTTAATTTATAGTATATTTAATGAAGTCAATAATGTTTCTTTTAAATACGTTGAAATCTGATTCGTTTTTTAAATAATGTGGCAAATTGTTAAAGGTTTGGAACCCCATGTAGTACATTGTCCGCTGTCCTCTTGAGGTCCTCGCTCTTTGGATTCGTAGATCGTCTACGGATCTTAGGCTATACGGTGAATGATGATTGTTTGTTGTAACACCTTCCAAAAGATAATTCGGGCATAATCCGTTTTTTTTTAATTTGTGAACGAATAGCATAGCATTCATAAATAGTCTTTGGTTTACACTTAGCCAGTTTAGCGAATTAAACATTAAAGTTACTGGGGTATACCTGTCACATTTTAACACTATCCGCATAGCTTTATTTTGGAGGACTTGGAGTCTATTTTTTTGAAACTGAGGACATGTAAATAACAAGCTACCACAATATTCAAAATGTGGTTTAATAATAACGTTATACACCTTCACTGCACTGTTAAACGAAATATTTTGTCTTATTCTTCTTAAGACCCCAATCTTTTTTGATATTTTTTTACATGTATACTCAATGTGATCATTGAACAATAGTTTTTTATCAATCATGATGCCAAGATATTTTACTTTCTCAACAAGTTCGATTTGGACATTGTCAACTACGATGTTGGGGGGTGTATCGATCGAGTTATTGTTAATAATTAGGCACTTAGTTTTATCAGTATTTAGAATGAGTTTATTCATTTTTAACCACGCACTTATAGCTCTTAAATCACTGTTTATAATTTTTCATAAAGCTAAGAAAGTCACTCCCACATACATACAAAAGTCCATCGTCAGCAAACAATACAAGTTTAGTCATTTATATAAAACAAAAACAGGTACACACCGAGTATAGTTCCTTGCGGTAGTCCAATACCGAACCTAACCGCGGCCGACACATTTTCATTCACTTTGGTACGTTGAATTATCTAAACCAATTTAATTCATTAGACTTAACGCCCATTTTTATAGTTTATCAATTAGGATGTACCAATCTACCGTTTCAAATGCTCGCTTGAGGTCAAGAAACACTGCGACAACTACGTTTTTTTGATCAACATTAACTTTCCAATCACTTAACACATAATTTACACGTGTTTCACAAGAGTGATCTTCTCTAAAACCAGATTGATACGCGGTTAAAATGTTTTGGCTGTCGAGGTGGTCTTTTAATTGTACTTGCACTACTTTTTCGAATATTTTTTCATATATTGGCATCATATTTATGGGGCGATACTCTGTGCAAGTTTTGGCGTCAATCACTTTTTTTATCGGTATAACTAAGGATTCCTTCCATGACTCGGGAAAAACACCAGAGGTTAATGATGTATTTATAATATGAACAAGGATAGGGCCAATAATGTCAGTAGCATCTTTTATCATACGGATGTTCATAAAATTAAAGTCGTTTTTTTTATTGATCAGTTTTATTGCACTTGTAATGTCAGGTATACCTATTTCACGGAACTTAAAGTCTATATTGCACTCTTCTATTAGGTTAACATATTGTAGAAATATCACAGATTGGTTTAGTTCAACTATACTATTCACAAAAAACTGGTTAAATTTATCACATAATATTGCACTCTCGTTTATCTCGACCCCATTTAAAAATTGCACTTCAGTAATAAAGTCTTTGTTCGTATTGAGAACATACTTTTTTAACTGTCTCCACATGTCTTTTTGTGTACAAGCATTTTCAATTTTTCTTTTTATAAAAAGTGACTTGGCAGATCTTATCATTAGCTTATAATTCTTTCTAAAATTGCGGTAGATTTCCCAATCGCGAATATTATTCGATATCACAGCTGTTCTGTATAGACATTTTTAATGATTTTGCATGTTGAAGTTCAATGTTAAACCATTCAGCATTTTTGAAGGGTACGCTTTTAGTTTTTATCATAGAGTCCACTACACATTTTAGTTCATCCGCGAAATGAATAAAGCAATGAAACCTTAGGCCGTGTATATTTTACGTTAAAATCTTGAACAATGTAATTGTATCCATTGACTAATTTTTCTGCATTGTTTTCTGTTGAGAGGCATCAAGAATGCCGCAGATTTTTTACAGACGTCAGGGGAGAATTCGTTAAGTCTGTCTGCACCCTGAAGTGTCATGCCATCTGTGAGTGTGTTCATATGAAACCCATCTGTCAATTTAAGCCCTGACCGAGGACGCAGGCAGTCATAACGACGGTTCAAGTCCTGAGAAGTCTTTCTCTGAGGCCTGACTAGCCAGTTCATCGGAGAACTCATTTCCTGTGATGCCGTTATGACCCCGAACCCAGATTAGTCTAAGTGAATTCAGCCGTCCGACCGAATTCAGAGAGATCTTGCATTCACGAACTATTTTGGAGGTGTTAAAGGGTTGAGCAAGGCATTAAGCGCAGCCTGATTGTCGCTACACAGGCAGATACTTCGCCCCTTCCACCTGTCCCTCGCAACACAGCCCATAGTATTTGGAGCCATCCGTGAAAATTCGACTGCACTCATTTCCAGGCTCCGAGTCTGACCAGAGCCAGTCCTGAACCTGAGCAAAGTCGACTTCGAAGTTGCGCATTAGCTAAAGTTCCGGTGTCATTGCATCGGATGGCATATCCATAAGACAGGTGCCGAAGGACTACTGTCACGCAAGTTCATCAAAACTCTAGTGCGAGTTTTACCAAAAGCTACATCTTCTTAAACGTGATATAGATTTGATTGTGCAACCCATGATGTAAACATTAAGGGGTGGGAGGTTTAATAATAAATCTACGCCGGAGCCAGGCCAGCTGCGGAAGGCCTTTGTGCAGCCGAGACCTTCCTTTAGAATTTGGCGAAAGCAGCATTAACGTATTTACGTTAAAGCTTATTCCACCGAACAACCGATGCATATGCTAGAAATGTCGTGTAGGACTCTTTTCGGTGATAAGCCCCACGTTGTGCCGAAAATGCCCTTGCACTGCCAGAAAACCGACAGCGCCTTGGCAGTCTTTAACTCAACATGCTTGGGCAATGAAGTTTGCTATCCATGATGACTCCCATATATTTTGCTTCATTTGAGAGTTGGGTTGTGACGCCTTTTAGCACTGGCTGAGCCACACCGGTCAGCTTCCTCCTTCGCGTAAAGAGAACAACCTTAGTTTTGAGGGGAATGACCGAGAGCCCATTCCTAGGTGCTGGCAACTATTTTAGCGACAGTCTCTCAGGTAATGTAATAAGCATGATTTTTAAAGCTAGAACCGAAATTTTAGGTCTCAACTATGTCCCGCATCAGAGATGGCAGAATTGCGATTTTTTTTGATTTACTACATTTGTTACGTCTGCTACGTAAATGAGGTAGTTAATGTAGTTAAATGTAGTTAACGTAATTAAATGTAGCAGACGTAGCGCTGGACGTCAAAACGTAGCTTGAAATATCCATTTAACCACTAAATTGACAAATTGAATCGAAAAGGTAACTGTGGGGGAAAAAGAGTACGTTTGATAATAGAAGTACGCTGGTGCACTTACAGAGACTGCTTCGCAAATTGTTTGCACAACCTGAATCATATGAAGATTTTAGCAGCTACAGGTACTGATAAAAAGATTACCACGGAAATTAAGTAGTTATTGTTTAATGACAATTTCATCTAGTCAATAGAGGAAGAAATTTATATCTACGACCCAGTTTGCAAATTGATCAACAAGTGTCAAGACGATGCAACTATTTTCTCTAAAGCTGTAGATTTGTGGCTACAGATGCAATTGCCAGGCAAATATGACCACTTTCTCAGCGCAAGGAAAGAAATGGCGCTCTCCATCGTTGCAATAGTGGCATATAGCTTGAATCCAAGATATGTATCTTGACAAAAATGGTGATAGTGGCGAAGGCAACTGTGGTGGAAGTGAAGTTTTGGTGCCAAAGACTTATTGGAGTTTGGCATCCAGACAGCACCTAGACATATCAAAGTATGTTATACGTTTACTGAGTATTCCAGCATCATCTGCAGCAATAGAGAGGGTGTTCTCGCAGTGATCGTTCGTCCATACAAAATCCAGAATAGGCTTAACGAAGAACATTCAAAGAAACTCATTGACATACATTTTACTCTAGTTAAATTATTTTTTTTTGTAATTCTTATTCAAATTTAACGTTTTGTGTGTAGGTAGCATACGTAACAAATGTAGGTAGTAAATGAAACAAATCAGACGTGTAGTTTACCCGATTAACTACGTGTAGTTAATCGAGTAGACTACCTGACGTAAACTACTCTGCCATCTCTGTCCCGCATAGACAAGATCTTCGAGAAATCTACAGCCTGTGTAATCTAAATGAGATGGAAGAATATTCCATTTTCTGGCAATATGTCCCATATTGCGTGAACTACGTGTTCTGTACTTTTCTAAGAGTGCTCTTACTAGAGACGAAGCTATATTAATATTAGGTCCGTTCGTGAACTAATATGCAAACGTAAATTTATATAAACTTTCGTGCAAAACTACACAAACGCGTTCGCGTACTGAGAAAATTGTAAAAAGATGAACGAAAGAAAAATGTACTTTCGTTCATTTTTCTTCACACAGAATTTCAGCTGGTAAGAAAATGAAAACTGTCAAATGATGAAATCCTATGAGTTTGCCAGCAAAAGAAAACAGCTGGTTCTTCTTTTCAAGCCAAACTACGATGTTTTGTCAACTTTTTACACAAAAGCGTTCGCGTACTTCTCTTAGAAATGAGAGGATTCTCTCTCGATTTTTGAGATTTGACGGTTTTCATTTTCCTTGACATAAAGTACGCGAACGGACCTATTGAATGGTGCCTGTGGATGGAGTCTACTTTTCAAATATTGCAATCACGCCTTAACTTATCGTAATAGTTTCGTGGATTAATTTGTGGCCAAACATAAATGTGATATTAGTATTTTTTTTTAAATTCTGCTACGTAATGTGCTAGTTTTTCTTTTTCTTTTTTCCACCGTTTTTTAACCCTGGAATGCTACACTTTTTTTCAAAACTTATTATGCTACATTGGGGTACAACCGTACCCCAAAGAAAAAAACACATTTTTATAGAAAAAAAAAATTATTTGGCAAAATCCTAAAAGAAATTTCAATTATATTTTTTTTACAAAAATAAAATAAATTAAAATTAGTTTGCACAAGTTGGACATATTTTATTCTGGTGCAGTAAACAAATGATTTTTTTTGCATAGGGCGCAGTTGATCCTCGATTTTCTGGACAAAATGCACATTTTCCCCTGGTAGGAGCTGGCCTTGTTGATTCTTCCGTTGCTGGGTTTATTTTTAGTATATTGCATATTGTCTGGTGGAATTCACGTATCAAAGTTGAAGCTTCTAAAAGACTTTCCATATGTGGACTTACTAAATCTAGCGCAAGTTTTTTTATGTACGTTCTTCTGTTTTGAGTAGGAGAAACTGAGTGGTTTTCATTCTCGGTCAACAAGTATCTTGAATACTGCACTATCAAGCATCTACATAATATCATAACCACCAAACATGCTCCCTATTTATATGATAAGCTTCAATTCGCACAATCGCAACGCTCCTCCAATTTGATTCCACCCCGGGTAGCATATCAGCTCACGGAACGCCAATTTTTTGTTCACGCCATTCGCCTCTGGAATGCACTTCTCCTCAGTTTAAGACGACTCAAGGATGCAATCAATTTTAGTGACACTCTCTTTCGGCACATTGCAGGCACATAAATACAGAAAGTACTACCTAAGTTTAAAGAAATCGTTTTCTTTCTTTCGTTTTCTTTTTACTTCTTTTAAATTGTTTTTTTTTTTTTTTGAATTTGTATACATTGTTTATATTTAGTTTACCCTAGTCATACTTTTTTTCTTTTCTTTTTTTAATATAAAACAATACACGTATTTTCAGTTAATATGAAGTATAATAATCGAAAGGCTTTTTTACAAAATTCACATTTATAACTTGAAAGATTTTGGAAGTAGAAAATGTTGTTACTTATGAATAAATAAATATGAAATATGAAGTACATGTGTACCCCAAATAGCATTCCAGGGTTAAGATCATATACATATGTATTAAAACTATAACTTATTAAATATGGAAATTATGTAATTTATATTATAAAGAATTTGTCTAATCTAATCTAATCTAGTGCACTATTCGTCGATCACGTCTAGGGTCGTCTGCGCTTTGGCGCATACAATCGCTGGAAAGTACGGCAACATCATCCACGTTCGCCTGAGCGTAGACGTTAGATCCTTCGAGTGCGTTAAAAATAGAGTCCAAAATCATGCACCACAGCATTGTAGACAGAACGGCGGCTTGCAGCAGCCGCTGTTTACCCCCGCCATTACAAAACGGCCACAATTCGCATCCGAACAAAGCGTCTATTCATTAGCATTGCAATTAGCAATCACTCGTCTACGCCATATTTTGTCTGGCAGAGCTACACATGCTGTCAAAAGTCGCATTGTCAAAAGCACCCTCAATATCGATGAAATCGCCCATATCGTAGTCTTCCTTGTCAAGTGCGCTCTCAATTCTAACAACTAGATTTTGAGAGTAACCCCTAACTCCTTACTGAATCTCTGAAGTTAATCCATATTTAAAGTAAGTGGAGTATTTTCTCACAAGGAAGTGGTATTATTTGTCATTTTCAGTGAGAAATTACTCCACATCCGAAAAGTGCATTTATCTCCCACTTGAGGAGGAGTTAATTTCCAAGTGGAGTTATTTCACTGCACATAAAAATAAGCCCCTTAAAAGTGGAAAACAACTTTGTATTGAAGAATTGTTAAGAACGACTTTATCTACATACTTTCTTCAATAAAACGTTGTTCTTTTTAACAGTCGGCGTGTCAACGAGAAGATTTTAAAAACCTTTACACTTCAACATTTTGGGCCTCTAAAGGGTATATGTTCCAAATTTCAAGTTCCTTGGTGGAATTTACGGGCTTCAAAATTGACATCGGGCGGATATCAGTAGACCGACATTACTTTCAATGCTGATTGAATAAATTTACTTTTAAGGCTTGCTAAAGCACATAATTATGCATTAAGAGTTTTATGTTACTTCTCTTAACGTCGGAGAAAATGGCAATGCGAACTATCTTACCCGCTGCTTCACTTTATGCATACTGATGCATGTTTGCCAAGATTTTTTACTTTGATAAATAATTTCTTATACATGTTAAAGTGGTGCTTTCAATAATGCAAGGAACAGGAAACGGTTTCAAATATGAAGACTAACAAGCATCTGTAAGCAGCCAATTATTTACGTTAGGATTTTCTATTTTGTGAGTAGGTATTTAAGATGGCTTCGGAGTAGTAACCCAGTGGTTCATACTTTAGGTTACTTATCAGATTAAGGAATCCCTAAACTAGGCTGCCTGTTGCGTTCGCCGATTCGATCTTTAAAAGCATCGGCAGGCCTCTCATTTTTAGATCACTTCGTCACTAGGGCTAATCAAATGTCCATGTTGTTGCATTTGTGTGATCAAGAATTTTTAGGCCCGCCTTATTTTACGACTTCGACACCTAGTGCTCCTGTTATTGATTGTTGTTTGATCTCCAATCGTGTTGACTCATAGATTTGAATTCACAATCGCGGGACAGTTTGGGTATGTTAAATTTCAAAATTAACACGATTCGATGATCCGAATCAATGTCAAATTATACCTTCATATCCACACTTCGAGAAAAAAAATTCCTATAAAAGAAATAGCATTCTCCAATTAACTATGTCAATGGGATTAAACTATTGATTTAATACCTAGATAGGTATTAGGTATCTACCTAATTTCATCAATATTTTTACTTCAAAAAAGTATCCAACTAATGCTTGTTGCACAATTCAATATTAGTTTTACATGCACTCATTTTCACTTGATTATGAACAGGTATTTTTTTGGATTAATTTTACGATAGTTTTTGAATCCTTCGATAATCTGGGAAAAACCAAATGCAATAAGGTAGCGGGCTATATTATGTTCTGTTCATGTTGTAAACAAAACAATTGGGATTAAGTAGATAAATTAAATTTTTAGGTTGCTTTTCCCAATAAGTTCATAAAATTAGTCGTTTATTTCCTTTGACTTGATTACGAAAACTAACTAAATCTACCTATCTCAAAGACCCTGAGAACCCTGAGGGTAAGCAAAGCAACACCATTTTTTTTTTTAATAGTTACTGAATATCAAAATCTAACTTAAAATTAACAGGATACTTATTCTAGATTATTGTTCCTTATGCGGACGCCCTAAACTTAACTATAGGTATCTTATAATTATTGCCTTTCGGCCTAAAAACTATTTTACGAACTAATCTTACATAATATGTATTCGTCGAGAAAATCAAATAAAACTCGGTACCATTATTAAGATTTTATATTTTTTATATAAAACAAATTACAAACTACCTATTCTACTTACTTAAACTACTTAACGTATTCTAACTATAATTAGGGTTCTGAGCACTCGTTGCCTTGCGCAACAAGTGGTCAAAATCCTAATTGATTTCTGGGTGCCTGACACGCGCCGCCGTGAGCCGACTGAAGCCTTACAGAGTCAGTCAACTTCCGGAAACACCAGCACATGTTGGCGAGCCCGGCCCCTCCCAAAAACGCCCTAGCTAACTTAATCTAACTTATAAGCTAAGAGGATGTTACCTAGAGTAACGCTCCGTCCTGGGAGGGAATGTTGACCCCTCCCCCCTCAACAAGCCACCAAAATGCTTCGAATTGCTTTTCCGTGTCGAATTTATCCCTCTCCGATATTGAGGTACTAAAAACGGAGGAGCTCATGAGCATTGGCGACCTCACTGTCATGAAGGAGCCGCTTATCTCTCGCTCCGGGGTAGCGATGGTTTAAGACCGGAACACCATCCCTCGTCTGTACCAGCCCTTTTGCATCAATATGGATAAATGCCTCTGGCGGGATAAAGCCAGACCGAAGCGTACTCTCTATGTACATTTCATTGGGGTAGCAAGCCCCAAAGATCAGACTATTGTCGCTGGCCATCGCCCTTGCAACGTGCCTTCGAGTCGCCTTAATGAGGAATTTGTCAATCTTATTCAACTGAGCCCCATCGTATAGGACCTTGTAGGGATAGTATTTTATATAGTTGGATTCAATCGTTCGGTTCGGAACAACCGGAGACAGGTCCTATGACATTGTCTCTCCGAAACCCGAATCTTTTCCATATAACTAGGCGCTATATTAAACCACAATGGACAACCATAAGCGATATCGGCCTTATAAGGGCCACGTAGCAAGTGACCTTCACTCTGGAGTCAAGTTGACTGCTATGAAACAGTCTCCTTGTCAGAGCATAAGCCTCCTTGGCCCCAGCAAGACATGCACCTTATGTCTATCGAAATATAGATACTAGATATCTAACACCGCCAATAGCTGCCCATTTTGTCCAATAATGGCAAATTTCTTCCAGTTTTTTCTGGTATCCCTAGAGGCCCCAGCCAATGGAGTTCTGAACAAGATTGTTTCCGTCTTCTGAAAGTTGATTTTCAACTTCCGGTCGTCGCAATATCCCTAAAGCAACAACAAGTCATGATCGACGGGTGATACTGAGAGCTGTTTCAAATTCAAGACTTTCCGTAAGCAAGATCAAGGCAAATACTGAAGTTGAAGCTAGAAGATCAACTGTTCATCATGTGATATAGCAGGCCAACCACAACCATATTAGACACCGATTTTTTTCATAGTTCTCAGGATCCTTAAGAAAGCTGTGAACAACAGTTGGTCCTCTTCCAATCTTACCGGCTAAACGGTTAGATTTGCCCTGCTCCTTGTAAGCTCGAATTTGTCCAATTTTCTCCTTAGTTTATGAATTTGTTTTGCCATAGTTGTTGTTTCTATGAAATCAGTTGCGTAACAATAGGATGGCAGGGCTGGCAAAATCCCACGGGCCCCCGACCCAAGAGGCCGCGAGTTCAGAAATAACCTAACATTTTTAGCAAAATGTTGTACCTAAGTACTAAACATTTTTTTAAGTATTTACTTAAAATCAATCAAAGTGGGGCACAACTAAAGACCGTATATACAAATTCAAACTACGAGTAATCACTAAAATTTCAACACATTCAAAACAAAAAGATGTCGATGTTCAGAACGCATCCATTGGTTGCTCCATTTTTTGTCGCGGTGCATTGGTGATGCGGGCGAGCTAGTTAACCAAATTGGCAAGGAGCCGTTGACACTGAAAGTCCCGTTCGGTTTGTTGAAGCCAAAAAGCGTTAATGCAAACAATTCTGTTAAATTGCAAATCAGATGAAAGAAATGAAGCTAATTCACTAAAGAAGAGGTAGAGTTTATTATGTTATTATTTTTCCACTGCAAGATTCTACAAACTATCGATGCAGCCTCTAAAGCACTTCAGTCGAAATCCACCGATCTTTCAAATGCCTTGAAACTTTTCAAAATGTGCCTAGAAGAATTGGAAAGGTGTCGACATGAATTTGTAAATTTAAAAATGGAAGCAAATAGTGTAGCAGAAAAATGGTCCATCAACAATGAATTTTCTAAAACCCGTCAGAGAAGATAAAATGCCATTGTGACGAACTATGCGAAGATAAGCGTCTTTAAGATCCAGAAAGTTCGTTTGAAGTGAACGTATTTTTTCGAGTATTATAAATCATTATCTATTAATCAACTGAAATCGCATCTCCTTCCAATGAATGAAACTTTCAGAGACGAATTAAAAAAGTCTTCGCGTATTAGATAACTTGTTGATTTATTAATAATAAAGAATCATTTTATGTCGCGCAGCTTTCCTGAAATATGTACTGCATCAATGTTATATGTTACGATTCCTGTGACTACAGCTAGTGCTGATCATTTTCGAAACTAAAATTAAAAAAAAACATATTTAAGAAATTCTATGACACAAGACAGGCTACGTAACTTGGCTATTCTGTCTATTGAAAATTCTATGGCCCGATCTGTAAACTTCGATAATGTTAGAGATACTTTTGCAGAACAGAAATCTCGAAGAAAAGAATTTTATTAAAAAAAATCTTATTAAAAGTAAATTGTTATTTCATTATAAATATTTGTATAAACCTATGCTCTTGAAAATAAAACTTATTAGACATTTATCTAAAATGCACACAATATTATTAATAGTTTTGGGTAACTACTTACATAAGGGGTTTATTAAAATTAATTCTTTAGGAAGTAAGCAAATTTGGAAAAATTTGAAAAATATCGGTGTTGGAAAAATAGCTTGTGGTTTGCGTGAAGACATAGACATCAACGCTCTCAACAAATCTTTCGCTTCTAACCCAATTACTAACCACCAATCTTTAGACCCCCTACAATTTTCTGAAGAGATTTTGTCAGCGCATAACACAAACTCAAATTCATTTATGTTTTCTCCAATAACTGCGGAGGATGTGGTAGAAGCATTCCTTTTTATCAAGTCCAATGCTACAGGACTTGATAATATGCACCCTTCATTTTTGAAGATAATATTACCAACGCTCTTGCCCTTTATTACCCATATATTCAATTCCATCTTAATACAAAATGAATTCCCAACACAATGGAAAAGGGCAAAAGTTATACCCATTCCAAAAACTTCAAGAGGAGATGAATTTAGGCCAATTTCAATATTGCCATTCTAATCAAAGGTTTTTGAAAAAATTATACAAAAACAAATGAGCGACTTTCTTAATCTGTTCAGTTTATTAACCCCTAAGCAATCAGGCTTCCGAAAGAAAAACAGTTGCATGACAGCTTTGTTAAGTGTCTCGGAAGATATAAGGAAAGCTATAGATGAGGATCATGTTACATTTTTAATACTCCTCGATTTCTCTAAGGCGTTTGACATGCTAAATCACTTGGTACTTTGCAAAAAACTCTCCCGTGATTTTAACTTCTCTTCCTCCGCATTCAGGCTCTTATTTTCATACCTTACTGATCGAGTGCAAGCAGTGGAGGTGAACAAAACTCTTTCCAATTTCCTACCTGTCGTTAGGGGCGTTCCGCAAGGTTCGATTCTTGGCCCGTTGTTGTTTTCAATCTATGTTAACGAACTTCCTACAATGTTCAATACGCCTGTATGCTTGCTGATGACACCCAGCTCTATTTGCACTGCCCATTGGGGCTTATTGAACACGCTGCAGCTAGCATAAATGAGGATTTAAGCTTGATTGAGCGTTGGTCGGTTGACAACTGCTTACTTCTGAACCCAAAGAAATCACAGTGTCTCGTAATTTCAAAGAGCAAAATAGATTTGTCTTACTTTCCAGCATTCCTTTTAAATAACTCCCTTATTGCTTACGTAGATTCAGCTAAAAATTTAGGTGTAGTTTTTAACCGCAGTCTTACCTGGACACATCATATAAATAACGCAATTGCAAAATCGTATGGTGTCCTACGCATGCCATGGTCAACGCAGCACTTTATCCCTTTAAAAACTAGAATTCTGCTAGTGAAAACGCGGATTTTACCTCTACTTACTTACGGTTGTACAATTTTTTGTAAGTTAGACTTCGAGAGTAAAAGCAAATTAACGGTTGCATTTAATAGCGCAATAAGATATATTCACGGGCTGCGGCGTTACGATAGAGTTTCGCAGCATATATCACAGCTTCTTGGGATGTCGTTTGACAATTTTATAAAATTTCGCACAATTACCTTGTTCTCTGACATACTTCTAACCCGCCAACCTATGGATCTTTACAACGAATTAAACTTTTTCAACTCTCATAGATGTTGTGATCTCGTTATTCCGCGATTTCAGTGTTTGACATCCGAACGTCAGCTTTTCGTCAACTCTGTAAGAATTTGGAATTCATTGCCTTAACTTAAACTTTACTTTAGTAATGCATAGATTAAGTTATATTTGCATCTTTGTTACAAAAATATACGAGTAAATGAGTAAACTTGAATAAAAATCAATTACAGTAGATGCTCGATATAGTGAAGTAATAAAAACCTATTTCGAGATTGTTCACTATTTCGAGCGGGAGGCTAGAAACGCTTTCCAAAGTTAAATTTGATCAAAAATGCACATTTTGTTCAGTGTGAAGATAATTATATTTATTTAATCGATAAAGAAACATTTTAATCAAGTTGAAACAGCTAAAAACAAAAACAATTCATAATACATACTTATATAAAATAACATAAAACAAAAACATTTTAACTCATACAAAACGAATTAACATACATAAATGTGCATAGATACGAGGGCGGGTCAATAAGTCCGTGACTTTTTGAATTTCTGACCTCTTTACTGAAACGGCAACACTGCTCCTGTCAACAGGCATCTGTCAGTTGACTCCTGTCAAAATTTAAACTTGCTGCGTCAGTTAGTTTGTGTTTGACAGCTATTTTTATCAGACTACTCACTAATTTGAGGAGAAAATGGAAAAAAGTGAATTTCGTGTGCTTATTAAGCATTATTTCTTGCGAAAAAAAACCATTACCGAGACCAAGGCTAAGCTTGAAAAATACTATGGGGACTCTGCACCATCGATTTCAATGGTAAAAAAGTGGTTTACTGAATTTCGTTGTGGCCGTACAAGCACTGAAGATGCCGAACGTCCTGGACGCCCAGTTGAGGTCTCTACACCCGAAACAATCGAAAAAATTCACGATATGGTGTTGGCCCACCGAAGATTGAAAGTGCGAGAGATTGTGGAAGCCGTAGGGATCTCGCATGGCTCAGTGGTTTCAATTTTGAATGATCACTTGGGCATGAGAAAGCTTTCCGCAAGATGGGTGCCGCGTTTGCTCACAGTCGACCACAAACGCAATCGTGTAACAACTTCACAGGAAGGTTTGGCGTTGTTTAATCGCAATATGGAGGAGTTTTTGCGCCGTTTTGTAACCGTGGACGAAACATGGATCCATCACAACACACCAGAGACCAAACAACAGTCAAAACAGTGGGTTTCTAAGGGTGAATCGGCGCCAAAGAATGCCAAGGTGGGTTTGTCAGCCAATAAAGTTATGGCGACTGTTTTTTGGGATGCACGCGGGATAATCCACATTGACTACCTTCAAAAGGGAAGAACAATCAATGGGGAATATTATGCCAACTTATTGGACCGATTCAATGACGATTTGAAAAAAAACCGACCTCATTTGGCCAAGAAAAAAGTTCTTTTCCACCAAGACAATGCAAGGGTGCACACATGTGCAGTTGCCATGGCAAAAAACCATGAATTGGGCTATGAATTGCTCCCTCATCCACCCTATTCTCCAGATTTGGCTCCAAGCGACTACTTCTTGTTCCCAAACCTGAAGAAATGGCTTGGTGGAAAAAGATTTGACTCCAATGATGAAGTCATCTCGCAAATAAAGGCCTATTTTGAGGACCTCGACAAATCATTTTTTTTGGAAGGGATAAAAAAATTGGAGAAGCGTTGGACAAAGTTTATAGAGCTCAAGGGAGACTACGTTGAAAAATAAAAAAAAAAATTTATCCAAAAATCTGTGTTTTATTCCAAAAGTCACGGACTTATTGACCCGCCCTCGTATAACATGTAAAAATTAGCATCTTTTTTCTCTATAAGAATTAAATTTTTGGAAAGTAGTTTGTCACTTTTGTCTGACTTTTTCTTAAATTAAAATTAATTTGGATGGCTTTTTCTTGCAAACGTTTCATGACTATAATATCAGAAAAGTCTGTATTATTATGTCCCGCCCACTCAATTACCTTATCAAAAAGAACAACAGCATCCTTTGAAGAAACGGAACAGGTTGGTCGATCCATGACCAACTGCACATCTTCTTCATCGTTTTAACTAGGTGTATGCGTAACGCCTTCGTTTACATAATTGAGCAGATTAATCACATCTTCAGAAATATTTGTGACGTCCTGTTGCCTTAGAACACTAAGGGGAATATCATCTTCCTCATCAAAACTTTCGTTGGATTCAAAAATATTTTTCCAACACTTTGCAATGACCGCACCATCTAAGTTATCCCAAGCCGATCGTTAATTGAAAACCGCATCCTTGATCGTGATTTCTTTTACCGCTTCGCAAATATTTTCTAAAGCAAAACACAAAAGAAAAGTTTACGTTTTTGTATATTTCTTGCATCTTTGTTATCATTTTACTACCTACCTTTTTCAGCTGCAATAATTGACAATAACAAGCTTTTTCTATAAAAAAGTTTTGTCAGTCGGATTACGTTTTGGTCCATCGGTTGAATGAGTGGAGTAACATTTGGTGGCATATAGATGACTGTTATGCTGCCATCTGATGTTTGAAGCTGATTTTCCGGAGGGTGACTAGGAGCGTTATCCAAAATAAGTATTGCTTTAAGTGGCAAATCATTATTTCTTAGAAAGTTGCGCACTTCTGGAACAAATAAATTATGAAACCAGTCTTTAAAGATAGCTGCTGTCATCCAAGCTGATTTGGAGTGTCGGTAATGTACAGGCAAGCACACATTTCTAAATGGACGAGGATTTTTGGCTTTTCCAATCACAAAAGGTTTTACTTTATGGCGACCTGAAGCATTGGTGCAAGCCAAGAAAGTAATCCTTTGTTTTTCGGCTTTTCTCCCTGGAGCAGTCTTCTCAGCCGACGAAACGTATGTTTTTCCAGGCAGAAGCTTCCAATATAAACCTGACTCATCAGCGTTATATATTTGATCTGGCTTGAGATTCATACTCTTTATTTTTTCTTGAAGAACTCGTTTAGAAGAGACTAGTTCTGGTTGAGAAGATAGCTTCTCTCCGGATATTTCCAGATATCGAACTCCAAACTTTTTTTTCAATTTTTGTAGCCAACCATCGCTTGTAACAAAACCATATCTGTTACCATTTATTTTAGCCAGTATGAAAATACCTGTTTGTTTCAATATCAGTCCACTTACAGGCAGATTCTTTCTACGTTGCTCCAAGAACCATTTATACAGCCTCTTTTCTACCTCTGGAAGTTTGGATGTCCTCAAAGTTTTTCTTTTTCCAGGGCCACAATAAGTCTGAGTCGCCGTAGCTGTTATATTGTCCCTCTTTTTATATATGGAACTTACGGTTGATCTGGCTATTCCATATTGTTTGGCCAAAAACGTTGCGGAAGTACCTGTAAGAAATGTGAATTTAACACTTGCCACTTATTTTTAAAGTTAAGAAATTTATCTTACCTGCTGACAGCTTCTTTAATACCTCAATGTTAAATGCTTTCGGGCCATTCTAACTTTACAATGCACTAAAATTAACCAGATATTTCTTTACGCACAGCAAATCCAAACAAAAATGAGAATATTAAACACACTTCAGCATTTGGTCGAATTTGTTTTCACAATTACAATGTTTTACAAAAGTAAGAACACAGCAAGAACTTGTGTTCTACTGAGTCAAGTGACTACTTTCTTTTGTGATTCAGTGTGAGATATACATGAATGAACGGTAAAATTTGTTCAAAGGCAGTCGACATGCTGTAGACGTATTGCAGCTGCAATATTCTTGTTCAAACCTGAGAAAAAATATGTGTTCACTATATCGAGATTTTTATTGTTCACTATTTAGAGTAGTGCATGCAAAATTTTGGGTGTTCACTATACTGGATAGTTCACTCTTCCGAGATTCACTCTATCGAGCGTCTACTGTATGTAGCTCTTCTACATTTTACAAGCTACACTACAAATAAGATATTGTATCTTACAGTGTAAGCTAATCATGAAATAAATAAATACTAAAAAAATACTAAATACTAAATTCTAACGTGACTATTTTTACTGGGACGCCGGAGGGCCCCATCCGAAAAATTTGCCACGGGCCTCAGATGGTATAGTTAGGCCACTGTAATGAAATTATGTTTTAAACTAAGGTCTCTGGTACTCTTAATGCCTTTATATTTGATTTGAAATATGATAACAGGCAGATTTAGTTAGTGTTCGTAATCAAGTCAAAAGAAATAAACGACTAATTTTATGAACTTATTGCGAAAAGCATCATAAAAATTAAATTTATCTACTTAATCCCAATTCTTGTTTTTCCAACATAAACATAATAGCTTTCATATTGCATATGTTTTTTTTTCTTAAAATTTAATCAACAAACTACCTGTTCGTAATCAAGTGAAAAGGAGTGTGTAATTCTTCCTATGTATGTACCGCTTCGTAAGCAGAACAAAATGGTATTCCCATAAGTGGTATTCAAAAAACCAATCATACCTATGTCCTCACCGATTCGACCTCACAAAAAGTATTTATAAATATCAGAACATTTTTCAACACATTTCGGAAGTGCCTGTCTACATTGAACATATAGGACCCCTTTCAAAACCCCACATACCTACACAATAGAATGCAACAAAACCCTGGAGTGGCTAAATTCACTTAATTCCTGAACTTACACGCAGCATTTTCGTTATATTCAAGTTTAAAAAAAGCAAAAGTGAATGATAAAACTGTTTTATAGGAGGCAAAAAAAAAACTCTTACATATATCATAATAATATATACTCACACATTTGCAAAACTATCTGCACTTACTGGCGGTTGTCATGTATCAAAAATTCGTTGTCATACATACATTTTTAATTTTCATCCGAAAAGGGAGAAAGAGTGTCCGACTATGATTGCCAAGTTCATCAATAAAACATGGCACATTGTTCTTAAGCCACTACAAACCCACACGCACTTATTTTGGATGGAATAAAACGTAAAAATGCATTCGGATCCAAATCATCACCATCAAAAATACGACAAAACTTCTGAATTACAAAATCCTCGCCCGATCGATGGATGGGCGATCACATCGTCAAACATGATCATAAGTATCATACGTCGTCGCGTCGAATGATTCGAATCTGAAACGATGACGGTGCGCGCCCCAGTGATCTGTTGGCCAATTGTGCCGCACCATCACGTAGAGTGATTTGATGACAAGGACCTCCGCGATAGTATTCTCTGTACGTCTGGCAGTAGATATCCGCCGTTCCACAATCCAGAGTACAGATTGATGTATGCCGCCTCATCGTCATCATTGCTGTTTGTTGTGCGAAATGCTTGCCGCCACCGACTGGTCACCGTGCGACTATGCGTCACTGTAGGTACTATACGCGTGCGCGCGTAAACATTTTTTGGACCATCAATTATTGTAAGGTAAAAGTGCGCCAGAGCATGCACATCGGATTGATTGTATTCCATCCAGTTGGCTCATTGTTCGCTAGCTGCCGTTCTGCCTTATTCCAATTCAGTTGGATTCTGCCATGCTCTACTGTTGTTAGTTTCTATGATGGGACGCATCAACCATTTTGGTAATGTTCACTCGTTAAAACTCGTTTACCTTGTTATCTCGCGGCTTCTGTATGTCTTCCAGCAGCAGTAGCGGCCGGCGGTGGATAGCTAAACATGAATCAACAATCATAAATATCGGGACGCGTATAGTAACTGTTACTGGTGGAAAAGAATTGGATTTCCAATCAAAGTGATTCCTTAAGCCGAAATATCATTATTAACACGAAGATAATGATCGCGGTCGTAATGGCACGGAGGCAATACACCAAACCAACTTGTATTTATTTTTTACATCTGCAGGATAGGTAGGTAGAAAAGTGTCCGCGTAGTTCAGGGATGACAATCCATACGGACGTGCTCCCTGTTTAAAGTTTTGTGTGCGCGGCATATGGTCAAAGCAAACGTTTCATTCGTAAGTGTCTCCGTAACATGTCCAAAAATGGGCATACAGTGGATTCGTAACAATAAAACAATTTTGCGTTAAGGTTAATTTTGTAATCCATTTCACTCCAATTCACAAGGAAATTAAAAATGTCGACCATGCTAAATTAAACTCCACATTAAAAATGTCACTCGTAGGGCCCAATAATTGAATACAATTTTAGCATGCGTATCAACTAAATACGATACCTAGTTAGGTATACCTAGCTATGTACCAAAATCCATATATTGAATTTAATCGGAAACTTAATTTAATTAATCTAAACTAGACCAAAATGTTTATCCTTATGTGAACCTCACTCAGAAACTACCTCACGCATCCTTTGCAATTAATAATTTACAATCAATTAACTTATCACATGATCTCGTGATAAGACGCCATTACAGACATCCACTTACCCGTAGGTATACCCAACAAATGGTCCCAAATAAAGCTAAAAACTAATTAATACCACTTATGTAGCTACGTACAGTCCTTTCTTTTCCTTGTCATCCACGGGACGGGTAGATAGTAGTAGTAGCTGTCCAAATACATATGCCGTGATATTTTCGAAATAAGTATTTGAACTTTATGCATAATTGAAAGCCAAGTGTTGATATAGGTTTATCCACCCATCAAGAGCTTAACTATGTTTTTTTTGTCATAAAAAAAAAACTAGTCAGCATATTAGACGTTAGTGAAATGTGAAATCCAAAACGCATTTAAATTATCCTGTATATAAGTGTCGCTGTCCCTGTTCCACTCCACCTGCACGCTACATAAGGATACGCAGTATAGAATTATATTCTGCTTAAACGCAGAGAGATTCCAATGTAAACAGACGATATCCATCGCCAGGACATAAAAAGCACAAACAAAACGATGGAGGAATACATTTTTTTACTATGTGTAGACGGCAAAAAGGATTTCCCTGGTCCCAACAGCATGGCTTGAATCCCAAAGCAACAACCACCCGCTTGCACCCCAAGAACGCCACAAAAATATACACACGCAAAAAAGCAAAGAAGAAAAGTAGGGAAAACAACCCCCATTTTATTGTTGTTATATATTACATATACACAAAACCCCGAAAAGAGAAAGGCCATAAATAAATGGCGGTGCACGCATTCATCTATATGTAAACAGAGTACAATGACTTGATGTGGCTCTCTCTCTCTCTCGATCTCTCTGTATCCTTGTAGCTTGTGCAAAAAGCGACAATTCAACTGAACATGAACACAGGCAGCCACCCAGCCATTCATGAAAATAAAACTTTCCGCCCGATACGGATCCTTGGCACACGACCGACGCGATGTCGAACAACATTTACATGGTTCGTAAAATTCTTCGTCTTCTTCTTCCGATACCTTCTGTCTTCCGTTTGAGAAAGAAATTCAGCAATTCAGCTTAAGAATTTTATTCAAAGTCAAGAAACGCGGGGAACTTTCACTCTCAACGAATCTCAAGGTAAACACTTTCGGTTTCTCTTAAACGTCCTCGAGTCATCTGCCGAAAGTGAAAGTTTCGTGAGAAAAGCTCCCTCAATCCTTCGCTGTTTCCCTTCGAACGTCTTTTAACCCCCCTCAAGGAAGAAACCTTCATCGAAGTAAACCCCGCAAGGATTACAAAAGAATGTATTTAGATCCTGTGAAACTGCTAAAAATCGCCCGAAAAGAAAATGGAGGTATCGTGCACAAGAAATCAAGAATGGCGTCTAGAATACAGCAAATGATGGCTGGAGTACCACCAAAGCGGATAATGCCACCAGTCACCCATCCATAACCTCATTCATCGTAGTGCTGGTTGTAGTTGTAGGTACACATCCTTTTGCTGGTTCTGGAGATTCTTTCTGGCCGATGTGTTCGGGATTATATGGTATAATAAAATATACAAGGATACGAGAGATACGCAGCGACATTGAGAGCTACACAAGATGATGGTTGTTTAGCATTTGATGGGGGACGGGGAGAGGGATATGAACTTTGCGATTATTGTCGGTGTGTGAAACGTCCTTTGGCATTATATGCCTTAGTAGGTAGATGATATTATTTAATACGTTGTTGATGATCTCGTTGAATGGTTCTTGTTGCCGCTTTAATATCCTGTTTTAACCGGATGCCAACGGGGGCTGGTGTCAAGCAAATACAAACACAAACTGATTTTTGTGATAAAGAAATTAATTAATTGGCTAATTACTTGGCACATTGTTGTGTGGCAATAGAGGGTGTTAGAAGGAATGAGATTTTAAAGAAGAACATTAGCAAAACATTGTCATGTGCAAGACTTTTTTTCATTTAACAGATTTAACTCATTGTTCATATTTGAGTCAAAAAAAAGGTCCAAACAAATGAATATTATTCGAAAAGGTTATATTGCTTGTTCATTCGACACAAATGGAGAGAAGGAAGATAAGTAGATTGTAGGTACTAGGTAGCTATAAATAAATAAATAAATAAAGTTCTCATTTAACATTTTCATGACAATCTGCACCTGCCAACAAATAAGAGAAATGGCAAAGAGAGAGCCACGTTTGGAGATGAATTTATTACATATGAACGATTTGATTTATTGCCTTTAAGTCTTAGTAAACGATATTAGAGCCTCCAAGAAATTAAGAATTGCAGAAATGTTTGTCCTTGTCGACGTATTCGTTTTTATTTTCACCTCACGAGACTCGGATACTTATATTGAAATCACAATCTGTTACTGCAACTTCTGAAATCGATTCCCATCATAATTTGAAATTCTCCCAAAGGCATTAAGTATTTATGTAGTTTTGTGTTCTTGCTAAATATACCTACGAAGCTTGTGCTACCTCTTGAGTAAAATTTCAACCGAGTTTAATGCATAGTGATTAGAAATTTGTTTTTAAGTGTTTCCACCGGAGAAAACCACGTTCATTTTGCGTTTTCTGTCAAAACCGCTCCTCGGCTTTTAAATCTGTAGCAAGCAACAGTAAGGAGCTTCACGGCAACGTCATTTTTAATGGAAGGTACGAGTACATACATATATAGCTAGTTGTTTTTAAACAAAAAAATGATTGAAGTGAAACTAACACTTAAGGGCTGCTTACACAGGTGGCAAAAAGAATTGTGAAGGACTTCTGAATCAATACCCTCGGATATAATTTCCAAGAGCCGTTCGTTACAATGAAGTAGGAACTGGCAGCTCCTAAAAAATTATGCCAGCATTTTTTTTTTAAAAATCACAGAACTTATTTGGATCTCAAGTTTGGAAAAAAAGCATAATATTTGTTTGGAAATAAGAAGTTCCAAAATACGAGGAAGCCTTGACGTGATGGAACCTATCTCTAAGAAAATGGAGCGCGACTGGCTCAGTTGGAAGTGTAATGTTCAAAAAAGATATCCTGCTAGCCCGGTCAATTAGTCATTGATACCAACACTGCATCGCAGTGAAGTGAGAGGGTATGATCAATTTAGTATAGATCAGAACCTTTTGTTAAAGAGAAGAAAGGAAAAAGAAGCCGATTTTTTGGTGAAATATATGTCGCAGCCAGCAAATGTTGGAAATTTCGCCATACAGATGTGAAACAAGAACCAGAAAGTAAAATGTAAATCAGACCAGAAAATAAACACATTCTGTCTTATTTGCCACTATTGGATGCGTCGTTTTTGTAACAGTTATACAATTGTTATTGATCGACAAGGTACATATCGTTTTTACATTTGCTGCAATTCTTTGGCGCGGTGGCGCAGAGGTTAGTGTGTTGGACTACTAATCTAAAGGTCTCAGGTTAGAATACCGCCGGGGCCAAGTAACACCTAAAAGTTGTTTCCACTGCCCCACCTCTTGCGAACGTTTAACAAACATCCAAGAGTATCAATTCTAGAAATATGGCCCGGTAGTATGGTGCCCACATTTGGCTAGCGTACTCTAGAATAGGGCAGACGTAGGATAATAAAAAAAATATTAGACATTAACGGCCCATCCAGAGCCTTAAACGTAGCTCCAATCACTTTCTTGTTTGAAGTGGAAGGGACCTACAAATTTAAGCCGAATCCGAACGGCAAATTTGAGAAGCTTTTCATGACAATTGATACTCTTGGATGTTTGTCAGATGTTCGCAAGAGGTGGGGCAGTGGAAAAGAAACTCTAGATGTTACTTATCCCCGACGGGAATTGAACCGGGGACCTTTCGATAAGAAGTCCAACAAACTAGCCACTGAGCCCGATCAGGTTAAAGAGATTTGGTCACGTAGGTATTGGTGAATTCTTTATACCACCGTTTGATGATTTATTTACGCTTTATTGATTATTTCATCAATATGTGACCGAAATTTAATTTCTCTGTTACACGGAATACCTAGGTCGCGGATGGTTAGAACTGAAGTAAATTGTTCAAAAGGCAGTCTAGGGCAAGAAACCGAAAAAACTATTGATGTCTTATTGAAGAAGATCAGAGTCGTGTGGGGAGAACTGATTTTAAGGAATTTAGCGTCGTCGTTATAGAGGGAGGTGGAGAAGGACTTAGCGATGTTGACAAGATCATTTATTGCTAGAGTAGAAATCAGCGGGCCAAGACGACTACCGTGCGGGAACACCGGAGTTGGCTTTAAAAAACAAAGAGAGAAGAGAACGCAAGCGAACGTTATAAGATCGGTTCTCGAGGTAAGATGAAAACCAATTCAATAGTAAGGGATCCAAACCCAGAGTTTGAAAAGAATCAAACGATGAGATATTTTGTCATAGCCTTAAGTCAGAAGCAATTAAATCCACTTAATTGCCACTTTCTTATGCAGAAAGTGGTAAGTGGTTGTGGATCTACCTTTTAGGAAACCGAAGGGGGACATATGAGACTTGCACTGGTAGGATAATGAATCGTACATCATATTTTCAAAAGCTTTGGGTATGTGCGAGAGCTTAGCAATTGGTCGATAGTTTGATACGACGTTCTCTGGTCCTTTTTTGTGAACTGGTGAAATGAAGATTGTTTTCCAGATTTGAGAAAATTTTCTAAGAGATACGGAAAGTTTAAGAAGATCGTCAATAAAAAGTGTAAGAACCGCAGAACACTTTTTAAGAAGGATGGTTGTGAGGCCGTCTGGACCGGGTAAGAATTCATCATTGAGATGAAGAAGTTGGTTGCATGCCATGGAATGGTCAAAAGTGGGTAAAATAGAACGGCCAACGGTATAGTTTTTCAGATAACTAAAGTAAGAGTGATCAGGTTCTGGCCTGTGCTCAGCTAAGGATTGTTTGAACACGGTTGCATACGAGTTTGCCATTGCAAAGGAATCCGTTAAGGGCTCGCTTTTATACAAGATCGACGAGGGATGTCCATCAGAATTCCTTTTGTAATTAACAAAGTTAAAAAGTGACCGTGGGTAGTGATGATAGAGACAATTTAAAAGGCTAAAGAACTGTAAGTACGTACCGAGACAATTCGAATTCTATTGCAGTTCTGGATTGAAGATAGATTGCTCATAGTTTGTTAAGTTTCTTATGAATTAAACGGAATTTCCTTTTATACCAAGGAGGAGAAGATGGCGAGGTTTTATGGTGCGAAAAAGAAATGAATAAGGAAATGCATTTAAACATTTCGCCATAAAAAACTGGTAGCTGCGTGATCAACGGATAAATTCGAGGAGTTGAGTTCGATTCTGCGCAGTCGCGCATGTTAGCTTTGTGGAAGTCGTAAGTGTATAGTGGTTAGTTGGAGTAGGTATTGGGAAGAGGAGTGATAAGAGAAAGAGAGGAGCAAAGGAGGGTGGTAGACGTCAATAATTGAAAGGTATACTAAAGAACTTCCAATGATCTAGAAGCTTATTGTGTCAGTTGTGAAAATCAGACCCAAATGACGTCCCACATATAATTTTTAACACAAACTTGTCAAAGACCAGAATCAGTTACGCGGTCAACAAAGAGATATTATTAACTTGAAATCGAATTAAGGGGGACGAAGAAAAATTGGTCTTCCGATATACTGCGCTGTAGGTTTGGTAGAATAAAAATTATGATTTCATCGTTTACAAGAATCAAGTAAACGCGGTCGATGGGATCCACGACGATTTGGTAAGATTCAATGGGTAGAGACGGACGTTAGTAGAAACACAAACATTACATTAACGACGGAGATTTATACAACAACAACATCCAGATGAGCGGATATTGTGGATTTTTCACATCTGAGGCGTGAGGAGGAATTTTGGAGGAGGAAAAATTAGATGGCGGGCTATGTACGAAAATATCTTTCTGAGTCAGGCCGAGTTCTTTGCCAGTGTAAAACTTGTATCGATCAAAGGAATTAGCTGTATACTGAAAGGTCAACGGCGGCTTCTTTGGGTGTCACGTCAAAAGCTTCGTACAACCTAAAATAGAGGTTTTTACGGCAAGCAACGTGCGTCCGTTGGCAGGGCTTCTTTGTGAATGGATAGCATGGCATTGGTTCTAGTTTTGCCATCAAAACACACTGTATCAGACATGTCGTTTAGATGAGCGAGGAAGAGCCTAACAATGTCGTACACTTTAGTTCTCTCAACCTGGAAAGTGCAAAACGATCTTCTTGGTGAGAGGGGGTTGAATTGAAGGCGAGCAGAAGAGATTAGGCGAACTAGATGAGGGTTTGATAATATGAGAACTCAACCATACGAACTTATTTGTAGACGGCTGATTGCCTTAGGGATTATCTGCACAACAGGTTAGGTTAGGTTAGGTTTATGTGGCTGTCGGCAGAAGCCGACACACTTAGACCAATTTAGGTCCATTTACCATCTACCTCAACTCTGTAGATGGGACTGACCAATGACACGCGGTTGTTCTCACACGGTCCCCCATCTATGTACTAACCGCGCACAACGTCGTTTAATTACAGTGATCTGACGAGAACCGATTAACTCGACGTGGTATGGTCGTTGGTTTGCACAATAGGTTGTTTTGCATCAATATTAGGGATGTGATGAATGAGAACAAGAACGTGAAATATGGGGTATCTCAGGAATCAAAACTAGGTCCGATTCACTTCATCCTTTACACGAATGAGTTACTTCGCGTCTTTGAGCAGAGAATTCAATTTGTCTTCGCTGACGATACAGCGATTGTGGTCCCTCACGGGTCTCTGAAAATGGCGACGAGGATAATGCAGGAGGTTTTCAATACAGCAGTAAAATGGTGCAACGACAATGGATTGGCTATATTTGATATATAAATATCATATATATTTGAGTTATGATGCATGTCCTAACATCGCAGACGAGCCAATTGAATTAGTAGAAATCTACAAATATCTTGGAGTAATTACAGCCTGTCATGTCCTATGGGGTAAACAAATCGATTACCTACTCATGGCCTAAAGAAGACTATTCCATAAGTGCTACCAGCACATTGAACTTTTTTAAAGCAAGTTTACTATCCCTACTGGAGTTAAAACTACGGTAAGAGGAAACAAATACATTCCTATTTTGAATTATATAATCTTTTGCTATTATATATACAAATTGAACGGTAGGCGCAGTGGCTCAGTAGTTTGCGAACGTCTGACAAACATCCAAGTATATCAATTGTCAAGAGAATCCTTCCGAATTGCCGTTCGGATTCAGCTTAAATTGGTAGGTCCCTTCCACTTCACACAAGTAATTGGTTGGAGAAGATAGATTTCAGGCCCTGTATGAGCCGTTAATACCTCATATTTATTTTATTTATACAAATTGTAGAAACATAATCTCATAAAGACAAACAGGAGCTTATAAAAATGAGTTAGACATTTCTCATAAACAACAAAGAAAATAAACTGACACACTGAAAACACCTCGATAACTTGATAACAACTCTTTCAAAAGATACACCGAAAGGATGACTCAAATGATATAACCGTTCATTTGCTCCAAAAAGTGATAAAAATACACTTTTCTGGCTCTTATTCCAAATGAAAGAAAGAAACAAACGTAATTTTTCGTAATCATTTTTCCAGGCAAATTTTGGAAAAAAAAATCTCCGAAATTTCGGAAAGATTGCTAGAAAAAGAAATGCTACATGCTGCATTCCGAACACTTTTTTACTTTTTTTTCCAAAATTGAAATCACAAAAAATTTGCTACGTCGTCGTTTCAAAAAAAAAAAAAAAATAAGCCGTAATTTCCGAGAGCGTTGTAGGAAAACATGCCAAGTGGTATTACTTTACGGAAAAGCTGTCGTAACCTACATAATATCGTACATGTTACCACAAATAACCAGATTTATTTGGTCAGAAATTTTTCCAATATTATATTCACATTTTAGTCATGGTCAGGTTTTTTTTTTGGGAAAAAGAAAATCCACATCACAGAGCACGTAACGTAACGGTCCATTGTATCACCCGGCAGATATCATTCGTCGCCATCCGGTCAGATTAGTTTAGGTTGAAGAGACAATTTGCAGAAGCCGTTGCACTTAGACTAATATAGGGTGTTTTTTATAGAGGTATAAAACTTCTGATAGGAATAACTGTCAAACTAGCTATAAAGTGTGTTTGATTTTTTTGTTCAGTATACTTTGGCAAATCACCATGGAAAGACTTACACCAGAACAATGTTTACTAATCGTGGAAATTTATTTCCAGAATTCGTGCTCTGTTCGCCAAACTTATAGAGCACTTCTTCCACACAAGACTTTTGTTGAGCCAAGCGTTTGGTGACCGAATCATCTCAAGAAATGGACCTGTGGGTTGGCCACCTCGTTCTTGTGATTTGACACCTTTGGACTACTTTTTGTAGGTCTATGCTGATAAACCAGCAACGATTGATCACTTAGAAGCCAACATTCGACGCACTATTGACGAAATAAATCCTTGAAAAGTGGTGCAAAATTGGACCGACAGGATGGCGTTCATAAGGCGCAGTCGCGAAGGCCATATGCCAGAAATTATTTTAAAACATTAAATGCCATGAAATTTGTGAGCTAATAAAGCTAAAATTAGGTCATGCCTCACCCTATATAAGGACTTTTGTGATAGGTCATGGATATAGGAAAAATATCCACCCCACTCGTTGAACCAAAGAAAGTTCCCAAATGTAATTTTCTTTTTTGAGAGAGAGAGCACGGCATATGCAGAGACGGTGGACGGGTGGTGTATAGTCCCATCTTTTTCGTCCATGCAGCTTTTTGAAGAAAAAAAAATCATTTGGATATACTCCAAGCCGTGGTGCATGCTTGCCGCCTATGAGCCAATGCCCAGATATGACCCATATTTTAGCACTAATATGCAATCTGTTGGGAGATATCAAACACTTAACGCGTTTCAGATTCGACTTGGCCAAATCTGTTTTTCTAGATAAGTTGACTGGTCGATAAGGTTATATCTGCTTTTATATCTGAGATCCATCGGTGTAGAATGGGCTATGCATTCTTAAAGAAATCGCCTTCCTCCCAGAATGATCCAGATGGAATGGTTACTTGGAGCAAACGTTAGCTGGGGTATAGTGTAGTCCATGTTTTTTTGGAAGGATCATAAATGTATTCAGAATAGCGTAGTGATCAGTTTCCTTCTCGGTTCATGACAGGTATGACTAAGGATGTGGAGGGGTATCGGCTGAATCAGAATGTCGAGTGTTGCGGAGGGAGTGGGTCAATATGATCCGCTAATAAATAAATAAGCTGATCGTTAGACTTTGGTTAGCTTATCACGATCTACAGCAAATGTAGTCCACCAAAACCACACCGTACATAATTATCAGTCTTACTACCGAGGTATAATAGATATTGGGTGATACGCGCTTTAAGGCCTCATTCGTTTCCAATGCTTTTATATCAGAGAAGAATACAGCAGCATTCATTCCGAACTCTTTATTTGATGTGGTCAACGTGCTTCAGTGCGCTGCACTACTGAGAGTTCAAGGTTCGAATCCCACCCACATTTTTCCTGACAAACAACCAAGAGTTATTGTCCTGAGTAACTTCTTAAAATTGTTATTCGCAGTCTGCGTAAAACGGTAGTATCCGTATCCGCAAATCCACAAATATTTATTTTTCGTTTTTTTTATTTAATGTTAGGCTTCTAGCTTAACTATAAATCCAAAATTAGACACACATTTTGTGAATTTATTTTTTCTACATTGGAGCACTCAACATCATTGTAGTGTAAACGCCATTTTTAATTAAATTTTCTCGGTGAGTAATGATGAGGAGCTTAAATTTTACGCACGTACCACGACAACACAAAATACCTACACTGCAAAATTGAGAAACTTCATGACAATGTTTGCCAGACCTTCGAGTTGGGCCAGTGGAAAAAATGTGTCTGGTTTGGTCTAAGTTCTGCTTCTGGATGGGATTCGAATCTACAACCCCTCGCTGAGTAGTTCAACACAGTAACCACTGACCCACAGCTGCAATAACGGACTAAAAATATCACTACACCGCCCCACTAAAACAGCACTTGTCGTAAAAGGCGACTAAAGGGAAAAATCACATCTTAACATCTTGAAAATGACTTGCAAGTCTGCCCGCTAATCCGTTTGTTGACACGACTCGAAATCATCGGTGTGTAACTGTCGAAATCTTAAAAAATAGACAGACTTTAAAGCTCCTGGATCAATCAATTAATTTGATTAGCCTCAGTGATGAAATGATTCAAAAACGGGACCCCTTCCAATATTCATTGAAGTTTAATCAGCGAAACCCACAGGCAGACCAGTAGGGGGAGGCCTACGATCCTAATAATCCTGATCATAACTTCGCCGGTAAAGAAAAGGACAACTTTTTGCTATTTCTTACCAAATCGACAAACTAAATTAAATCACGAATTTTCTTAAATTTGCATTCAAATTATAGCCCCAGTCGAAGTATTTTTTAAGTCTTTTCCTGCCCCTAATAAAATAAAGTTCTTTAACAGTTTTTTCTTCTGATACAAGAATTATTGTGAGCCAATGTTAAGCGGATTTCAAATGGCCAATTATGCAGTTCATTGAATTTTTCATACTTTCTCTTCTCTCTTTAAATTTAAGTGTGCTATCATAAGTCAGAGCGAAAAGGACACTGCTGCGTGGGAAAAAAATATTTTTTTTTTCTTTTAATTTTTTTATTGAAAGGAACTGTGATATGAATCCTAAAGCTAGGTTTTTTTTTAACGCCAAATAGGTATACGATTTTTTTTTCCGTTGCAGAGCTATTTATCAGGGTCGCGTGAACTGAATTTATAATTTAGTTAGGGATGGAACTAAATTGTTAGATTTGTACAAAAAAAAGAGGATATATGCGTGTGTATACAATTTTTCTTGACCGAGATTTCATGTCATAATATGTAATCCTAGATTTTCTCATTGATGGTAGATATTCTAATAAATTGCATTTTTTTATGACAAGTGTCGTATTGTCAGCGCCAGTAAAGGACCTTTAAAAAGAGGCGAACATTTTTTTTTTGGTTAAAATCGTCGTAATATCCTGTCAAGATGTTTTGAAAACACTCTTAATGCTAGAAAAGAAACTAATTTTGTAATTTGTTACCTAATTGTGATCTCTCGTAATGACAGAATGTAATTCGAAATAGATTCTACATTTCCCAAAACCATTTGTCATCATGGGCGCTGTAGAGATACAATTGCTTGTAATACGATACTTAAAAAGTGACACAGAAAGATTAGTGAAATACTTGATAAGTGTTTCCACTTAAATGCGGAGAGGCATGTGATACATTCGGATATGTTGTTGTGTTCTTTGGGCCATCTGGTCAATTGGTGTTGAACTGATAAGTTCGCAGTCGTTTCTAATGAATCCATTAAAAATTACGCAAAATTGGAAAAGTTCGATTATGATAAAGTTGACTGAATTTATTTTGTTGCAGAGACACACAGCAATTGCTTTTTTGTTATAAAAGCATTTTTTCTTATGTTGAAAAGTGGGTGGATTTAAAAATATGTCGTCAGGGCTCCATACAGTTTGTATTGCCCAATGCAGACAAATTAGTGATAGATACATCGACAGAACTATTGATAGTGGTTTGAAATACATAAATATATCGGCGACTTTGGGGGGAATCAATATTTGTCTTTGTAAGAATCTCTGTCTCCAAATAAATAAACCCTAAGATAGATGTCTTGTTGCTAATAAATCACCCAACTGAATGTGGATCATCATGTTTAAGGCACAAAACATATTATGTACATATGCGGCCTTTAAGCAAAATACCTTTTAAAGCAATCGATTAGCATGCCTCCCGGTACGCGGGTGTTACATTGCCCACCGCTGTCATCGGAACATTGTTCTTCTAATAGCCAAAGTGTGCGGACAAATTGAATTTGATTATTTACATTACGCCCACTTACTACTGCTCTCGACGAAGCTATGCCATTTAACCCCTAATTGGCTTGTCCCCTTTCGATTCTTGCATTCCCAGATGAAACTGCGATTTTAAGGGTCCACCATCGGCTGGAGTAAACTTGAGCAAATTTGTAAATCGAGATGTCAATAATAATCTCGTGCATGTGGTTGGATTAGTTTCAACATTTTTGCCTATGGAACAGATGTTTTGCCCAAGGCGGTAGATGTTTGTTGCTGCAATGCTAACACTATAAGGAGTCATTGTGTCCTGCTACTATAGGCGTTGTATTTCTATTTTTTTATTTTTTTTCGACGCGCACACGCACCCTTCCATGATAAACATTGCACCGCAGGGTGTCCTTATGTTATGATATTTTAGCTATGTGTAAATTTTTATTTTGTTAGTAACGGTTAGTATTTAGGTTTGATAGCTTGTTCTTGCAGGATATGCTGAATAAATCAGTAAACAAGAAATGGATACTTGTGCAAGTCTCCTGCATGAAAATGACGGAAGTGCTTAGATCAATGTTAAGTTGTGTATCAAGCGCGAATAGGTGTCAAAGTGAAAAGGTATGTCTGGAAAATGTTGCGGAAGCTTAACAAGTGTCTTCAGAAATTATTTCCTAGGTATTGATATGTCCTCCAACTATGTTCCTTAGATTTGTGTTGGAAAATCAACCCTTAGATAAATGGAGAGTAAAGAAGTCCTAAATACTGTGACAAGTAGAATTTACTTCAATGTGTTAATCCATTTCACCACTTCAGTTGTAATAAACTTTTATGGAACCATCACAAAATCATCATAAATCTGTTACATCATAGCGGTAGTTATTCCCGCTGACTTAATAGCTGTATATTCCAGGCAGCTAATTCAAATCAACACCTCCCATCCTTCCAATAAATCATTCTGGACTGTCCCCTCCGTATACATGACAGTCTACCTTGTCTCTGAGAAGGAAATGTGTCAATATTTTGAATCTTCCAAATCGATTTTTAATTTTACACCACCAACAGAAACACAGGAGCGATGAGCATGTGGCGGTCGTAATTCTCCAAACCACCAAATAAATTCTGACTAACATAATGTTTGCCGTATAGGAACAGTGATTTTAGTCAAATTAGGGAGTCCTGTACCTATTTCTAGACCTACAGAGGGGTAAATTTAAAGAGTCGTTCGAAATGAAATAGCAGCACCACTTGTTCCCCACTCTGTGTTGAAATTTACAATTTAAATCTATCATGACACACATTCGAGTTAAATACGACTTCCTTCTATAAAAGTTGACAGCAGATGGAGGATTCAACTTTTAGGCAGATTAATAGTAGGCAAACCTATACACATCTGAGGAGCAGAAGATAACAGAGACAATTGAGAATTTTGCTAGCTCAGCCTGATTTTATTTTTTTGCTGACAGCAGTACTTTTTTAGATTGGTCTAAAAAAAAAGACGTGATAAGACCAAAAACGCATTGTCCTGTTCCAAGCTCTTCGAAATACACGAGCAAAAAATTGACTTTAGCGCTCATAATAATTTTTATTATGTGTTAAGTATCAGCACAGTAAACATCTTCAATATGTAATGTATTATCAACTATGTTGCCATCCACTGAAAGAGGAGATATTTAATATTAAAAATCATCATCCTTGAAGGAGTATAAAAATAAAGTGTTTTATGCTATGGTAAAAAGGGAAACGATGACATAAAATCAGTGGAGGTATCTACGAGTTATATATAATGTGTGTGTTTTTTTTCGATTACTGATTGTATCGTTATACTTACGTTTGGTATGTGTGGACAATGGGGATACGTATCGAATTTTAATTTTATTTATTTCTCCGTTAAATAAATTTCTACAGATGAGATTTTTTTACTTTAATTTGCAGATTCTTTTTGAAGTTTTTCTTGAAATGCAATCAAAATTGTTTGAAGAACGCTGGGAATCCGAGAGATATGCGACGATTTCAGGTGAGAATTATACATATTTAATTTGGGTGTATTATTTATGTTTATTAAGTCGCAATTGCAGTAACTCGTTACTCTATTGATAAGTTTTTTTTTAAATAAAATAAAATGGTTGGGAATTGGTCTTAATTTTTGTCTAAGTTCGAAAACTCATTCAAAAACTACTGCTAACGCTATTGTAACTTACTTGCAATACGCGTAGAGGGATTATAACATGCAACTACAAACACACAATCTACACAAAAAAAAATGTTTGCTCGTGATAGTTGCTTGCTTAAAGCACTCCACGACACAGAGCTGATAGTGTATTAAAAAAAAAACACTCCATACAACTGACATCAAACTCTTTTGCCCGCACTATGTAACTTAATTAACGCTTACATCATAACGGTATCAAGAATCCCTAAAGTGCCGCAAATTAAAAAAAAATAACGCTACGCAATCTAAAAATAAGGACTCAATCAATGCAATAATTTGTCATTAGTTTTGTAATACTCGTATTACAGGCGTAGGATTCAATTTTCTGTGTCCACCAACATCTTCAGGACAAGAAACCCGATATCCTAGCCTTGACCGTAACCCAAGTCAACTCATTAAAAGACTCGAAGTATATCGTCGCTGTCCTGACTATGGGCTGCATCCATTATCCATACAAGGGAGGCTTGTCTTAGAGAAGAATGGATGGAGCCAGATGCTGTCGACAATATTATAATCAAGGGTCGTTATGCAAGGATCCACAACATTTATATGCTGCCTTTACCAGTCCACAAACGACGATTTCCTGGACATGTTATTTCAGCATTTATCCAATTGTGCAAAAAAGAAGAAAACAGTGAAAGTTATATTTTGTTACCTTCCATCGCATGTCGCACTATGTATCATTTCCCGTCAGATTTAAAAACTGACCTTGGCTAAGGCTTACGTGTACCTTAGCTTAAAGCTTGAAATACAACGAAACAAAAGTGCGAAAATGTAGAAAAAGTGAACAATTATCACAACGTGGAAGATTTGACAAAATCCAATTAACCACATTGGCGCCATCATACGGGTAAAATATGCAGCAAATAGTTTTGTACAGATTTAAAAGCTCCGGACATAATTCGAACACAGTCGCTCACAATGGATAAATAGTGGAAAAGTTAATCGATTTGAAAAGTAAAAATCAAATAACTTGTACGGGAATAATAAAATTGAGAGTTTCTCTTGACTATACATCTTAGAACATACAGGGTGGCGCACGAATCGTGCTACAAAGTACAAAAAGAAAACGTTATAACTTTTATTCTGTGTGAGTAATCGGCTGATTTTTTTTTATTTGGCAGGTTACTAAAAAAAAAAAAAAAAAAAAATTGGCAGGTTACTTATTAGATTCTCCACTACATTGTGGAACCTTTTGGTCGACTACTTGCTGAGAAGACTTGATGGGGAAGGGCACCCTGTTATTGGGTACGCTGACGGTGTGTATCATTTTTTTTTTTTTTTTTTTTTTTTTTATAATTTGCTTACGCTTAAGGGATTTTTTTCTGTTGTTACAGTACCCTTATAATGTTAAGAACACAGTGTAAGCTACTTGGTATTAGAAAGAATAGAGAGATAGGAAAGAAGTGTTTGGGTGCAGTTGTAGGGTTTTTCTCCACGGGTGGTGTCTAAGTTACTTAGGGAGATTACGATTTCATGTATTCGTTATAAAGTAATGGACTTGGCCGGGATTCGAACGCACGACCTTCCATTCCGTTTACCAACTCTTTGCGAGCGGATGGGAACAGCACTCAATAGTGTTGGGAGTTGGGGCCGCGAGCAGGCTCTGTCAGTCAACCCCGCGAAGACTGAGATGATGCTGTTCACGAATAGAAGGACAATACCTCAAGTGAGGTGGCCTTACTTCCAAGGCACTCAACTAAAGCTTTCAAGCAAGGTTAAGTACGAGTATCTGGATATTGTTCTAGACCCAACGCTTAACTTTTCTGAACATTTGGTTGCTAGAATTTCGAAGGCAACTAACATTCTTTGGCAGTGCCGTAGGATGTTCAGCAGAACCTGAGGACTTAGTCCCAGGCTGGTTCACTGGATTTACACGTGCATCGTTAAGCCATACCTTATGTATGGTGCGATTGTATGGTGGGCTAGAGCTCACATCCTCAAACGTCAACTGACGAAGCTATAGCACCTTGCGTGCTTATTCATTACAGAAGCGATGAGAGAAACTCCCACTGCTGCTATGGAAGTGTTGCTCTGTTTACCTCGCTTGCAGTTCCTTGCTGAGAGTGAGGCCAGAAAATTACTATACCGTATGTGTGTAGTACTTGGACGGCAGGTCAATCTCGGCGATATGGCCGGAGGTGCTAGTTACAGAGCTCTCTATGACAGACTACCTGGCCATCGGGGAGGAGCACTTGACACTGTGTGCACGAAGCAAGTCTTTGAGAGCCTTTTTCAGGTCATCCTTCCTGAACGGCAGGAATGGAACAGTGAGTGGTGGAATGGCTTTAGGTCGCGTGATGTCATTGTCTATACGGATGTCTCACTCATTGACGGTATCTCCGGAGCCGGGGTCTAGGTTAGGTTAGGTTTATGTGGCTGTCGGCAGAAGCCGACACACTTAGACCAATTTAGGTCCATTGTGATACCACGTATAATTATCTACCTCAACTCTGTAGATGGGACTGGCCAACGACACGCGGTTGTTCTCAAACGGTCCCCCATCTACGTACTAACCGCGCCCAACGTCGTTTAATTACGGTGATCTGATGAGAACCGATTAACTCGACGTGGTATGGTCGTTGGTTGGAGCCGGGGTCTACTCTAGAGACTGTCGGATAAATCTATCTGCAGCCTTGGGTAGACAAACAACTAATTTTCAGGCAGAAATCTTTGCGATTTCCACTGCCGCCAATATCCTGTTAAGGAGAAGCATTTAGGGTAAAACCTTATACATCGCTCAGATAGCCAAGCCGCTATCAAAGCCTGCTCGGCTGACTCTCTCAACTCAAAAATAGTTGAGGAAACCATGGTTAAGCTTAACCGTCTGGGTAGATGTAACTCGGTATCACTTGCCTGGGTTCCTGGGCACACAGGTATCCAGGGTAATGAAAGAGCGGATGCTCTGGCCAGGAAGGGCTCTTCAACAGCCTTCATTGGCCCACAACCATCCATAGGATACTGCTCATCCGTCCACAAACGTGAAATGTGGAATGGCATCGCCAACAACATTCCGAATACTGGCATGACCTGGTCTCATGTAGATACTCAAAGAAGCTAGTGGACGGTCCAAAAATCAGCAGAGCTAAGTTTTTGCTTGGACTAAAGAGGAAAGACTTGAGATCCTTGATTGGTCTCGTCACTGGTTTCAGTCCTCTTAACGAGCACCTAAAAACCATCCACATTAGGAGCTCGGGCCTATGTGAGTGCTGCCTAGAGGCGGATGAAACGGCATCTCACTTCATCTGTGAATGTCCTGCTTTCGCCAGAACCAGGCTCAAAACTATAGGCAAACAATTCGTCAACGAAGATGAGATGGGGGACATTGAACTTGCTAATATCCTTCGCTTTACCAAGGCTACTGGCAGGTTCTCCCTCACTGACTCTTACTAATCGCCAATAAGCACCGAGCGGGCAGCTATGCTGAAGTACAATGGACCAATAGGTCTAAGTGCTTGTCATCTACTGATGACCCCACTGCACATACAATACAATACAATACTATTTAGATTTATTAAAATCAATGTTTGGGATACCGAAAAGAGTATTTGGATAGTGAAGCGGTACCATGCTTTTCAGTCCTTCATTTTCGTCCAAAAAGAATTTAATCCGTAGTTTGGCGGCACTCCTTTGAGTAAATGGATCATAATGAGTGTGGTAAACATGTTTGCCGAATCTATCCTTAGAGATCCTTATGTTCGTATTTAAGACACAATCGCGGCTGTAGCAAATTTTTATAATAATTAAAAAGTTTTATTTCTTTTTATTAGAAAAATTTTATAATAACAAATCACGTTTCAAACAGTATTATGGAAGCAAATTAGTTATAGTCGCGGCATAGTGTTAACTAGTTTTTGGCACTCTCTAACGTAGACGATTGCCGAATACAAGTTATTCTGGCTCTTAAGTCCTGAAGACTCTTGACAGTTTTTTTTTCGTAACTCTTGCTTCGTTTAATGCCACAGACTCAATTGCGGAAATGTCAGGGCTGCTTCGGTCGCACTTCAACAAAGAAATAGCATCAACCGTGGTGAATTGAGCCATATGACTAGAAGCGCCTTCTTGTTGAAAAATATGATTTGATTATCCTCACTTGATTGGAGCCGTTGTATTGATGCAAGAATTTCTTGCTCCAGTATATCTTGAGACTAGTCGTATCCATCTACGAATTGGAAATTGCCCGTACCACATCCAAACATGCATCCCCATACCATTAGAGATGCTGGGAACTTAATTGTTCGTTGCAGAAAGTCTTTTTGGAAAGCTCACTGGAACCTCAAACCTGGACTCATCGCTCCAAATAACGGTTCGCCATTGACTTAATGCCCAATTTTCACGCTGTCTCGCACACTAAAATCACCTTTATTCAGCTTGACTGTCAAAAGCGGCTGTTCTTTTGCCAGATTTTCTTATGAATTAAGTAAACTGAAAACTTGCAACATTTTTATTTTATTCGACAAACCTTGTAAAAACCGTATCTCATTTTTTTCATCGTCCGCTTGCTTTTGCTTTCTCATTCAATCGCTAGATATCGCAGTTGCACTTTAGCGCCGGATTTCTTTAATGTTTTGCTTTCTCGTAGACTGTTGTATACTTGTATACTAAAGAGAAAGATATTGCAATCGTTCTACAATTTCGAACTGCGACTGAGTATGAGGTATGATATTACGACCAACGAGAAATCCAAAGAACTGGGTCCTGCATTTCCGTCCGTGGGTGTTTGCCTGTCCGCCTGTACCGGCTTGTATCTCTCTGCCAATTATTTTTTTTTAGTCTATTATTTTGAATATCGGGATCTGTACAAATGGTTTTTACAACACCGATTTTATCAAAATCGGCTATTACGACTTTGATAATTTTTGAAACATAAAACAACTAAGGTGAGTGTAAAAAAATGGTGTACCTACTAATTTTTTGCAAAAATGGTAGAATAACAGTATGTAACGGTACGAAAATGCTTATATCACAAGTTATTTCTATTATCATTTACACACCAACTTATACTACTATTTGAATATGAAAATGTTTGAAATATTTGTTTATACATTTTTTATTCATATAACAGTTTTTTGAATTTTTGAAAATTTTACTTATGTCAAAAACGGCTTTAACGATTTTGATCAGTTTTAATAGTTTCAATAATTTAAATACTTGGGGTGAGTGTCAGAAAATGACATACCTACGACATTTTTTTCCAAATAGACTCGATTAACGGTACTTAAGATAACCGAAATAAATCTCAAAAAACTGGTGCAGTAATTTCAAAGAAATTTAATATGTTACCTGATGTCAAGATTTGGAAGAAATTTGAATACTCAGATTTTCAAAATATTTTTTAAAATTTTGTATGAGTGCTTCTTACAACAGATGCCTAAATTTTGGAAAACATCGCCTTTCTTAAAAATGGCTCTAATGGTTTTGATTATTTTTTGGGTTTTCAATGCTTGGAGCAAATGTAGGAATGTGGTATACTCAGATTTTTGCAGATGAATCGAATAATGGCACATTAGAAGAACGGCTATCTCAAAAACCGATGAAGTAATTCCAAACAAATTCGACATTAATGCTAATACATATTACTATCTTGAACAAATTTGCATTGTGAAATTCTTAAAAGATTTTTTACAAAGTTTTTCGAAAACTTCTTTCTCTTTCTTTCTCAAACACGAATTTAAGGTTTTTGATCTGTGTTGGTGTTTTAAGTTCTTGGAGTGAAGATAAGAAATTGGCATACTCGGTTTAAATCAAAAGACAATACAGATACTCACCAGGTGCATTTGAAAGTGAAAATAAAAATACCAATTTATTCCAACTGAACTTTTTATACAATTAAGAGGAATCAAGTACAACTGTCTTCATAATAATCTACATTGTTACTGTTCTTTTTTCCTGAAAGCGCCGCAATCACGAGGGTTTGCTATCGGTATTAGTCTTACCTTTTCCAACATCTCTAAAGTTTCTGTATTCTGTATGTTCTGCAATGAGTATCGTAATACACTAAAATGTTTGGCAGTTTTTTAGCTCGACAATCCCGATTTAAGTGCGTTAATCAAAGATTCCCATAAATCTCGGAATAGTGGAAGGCCACTCGCAGTGGCTTGCAAGTAACTATTATTGACTTGCACGGACAAATGGCAATTTCTTCGATACAGTTTTTGAGAACACTATTCAAACAATGATAAAGCAATTATTTTACATCCAAAACGAGAGTGGACCAATATCAATGCTCTTAACTTTGTTTCAGAGTAAACCATACATTATTAGTGTTACCATATGGTTTTGAACCTTTTTTTCTGTTGAAATTTTACCATCAATTGATTCTAACCAGTAAATGTGAGCGCCAAGAAGCATAGTTGATGTTAAATGACGAGTAGACCAACTTAATTGCGTTTGGGTCATATATGCAGAAGTTTCGCCATCACAAAACATTTGGTGCGCAATTCAACCCTCCATAAATCAAATGATTGCCTGCTTTCCACAGCGATATTTGATTGATCTAGTGCAGTCAAACAATGCGTTCATATAAATTCACAAAGGCCAAATCTGCTTTGAATACATGGCTAAAAGTAAGGTATTTTCCGAAACCATTGCCATTATCGGGAATGCGTGTTGGCTCATCAATATGCTGAGTTAGATTACAACAGATGGCAACTGATGCAGCGTGCCTTCCTGAATCATCAGCTCTGTTAAGCCATACATAATATGCCAATAGAATAATATTTTCTTTATTCAGAATAATACGAACTTTAGAAAAAACAATAAAAATAAATATTCTCTTGTGCTTTCAGGTTGTGATATCAACACAGGTGACCGTAGATGGGCCACTCCTAGCTATTTCCGATAACATGTTTGTGCATAATAACTCTAAGCATGGTCGTCGCGCAAAACGGATGGACGCCACGGAAGGTACAGGAAATTCTCCCCTGTCCATTTCGGGTCACCCCCTTGCGCCTGACAGTACCTATGACGGTCTGTAGCAAATTTGTGTTTTTGTTTGAATTTGTTTTTTGAAAAAAAAGAATTGTTTATTTTTTTAATAGTTTTTCATATTATTTAGTAAAATTAGTAATCCGTTTTTAAGAAAAAAAAGAAAATAATAATGCTTGTCAGGGCAGGTGGATCAACACCACTTCTTTACTCGCAAAGATATTCCTTGGACCAAATCTTTGTTAAACAAATAACATCCTCAAATACATTCTACATGTTATTACTTTCCTGGCACCCAAACCCCATTTCAATCCCATATCTTTTATTTATTTAATTTTGTATTTGTATTTATATGTATATCAACAATCCCACATATTATGTTTGGTTTTTTTTTATCTTAATGCGATATTATCCTCAATTTTGACCATTGTCGCGGTACCAAGGATAAGAGTGGGTGGTATTTTATGGCATACGCTGCCTTTTTTGGATTAGATCACCACACCAAAAAACAAATAAGACAGCAGCCCAAACACCCCTTCGGAAAAAGGGACCACATTAACTTCTTTATATCTAAAATAATACACATATACATACGCACAGACTTATTTCCTTTTCACTTCCAAGTGCCACCCTTTTGCCGTAAAATATTATATAAAAAGAATAGAAAAAATACAGACTTTGTAACGTACACATATTTCGCAATAATAGTAGCTGATGGTGGTGGATACCAATAGCGAAGCTGATAGCTAGTAGACAGACAAAAGAGGATATAATTCATTATAACGTCTCCTCGTAAAAATCAAGGACAATAGTCTTTTGCTCCATTTGTATTTGTTTTCTAGAGAATCTTTTTAGGTATTTGTTTACTTGGAATTTTACTAAGATGAGGCTCTGGTGGTCAATGAATTCATTCATCATCTCTTATGCACCCGCGTTGCTTTACGCATTTGATTGTTCAACCACCTGGACATATCGTTTTTTTTCCAAAATACAAATGATACTTCTATTTTTAGTAATGTCAACAAAAACTTTAAATGTCAAATGTCAGAATTGAGCTTAAAGAAATTCCCTATTTCCAACACAACCGCCCATTGTATTTTATTTTTGAAAAAATAACATCACAGTGATGATACAACCCTCACTACCTGTTGGCTGAAATTTACCATCTCCCAAAATCCCATCAAGCAAAAGCAGAAGTAAATATAAATAAACCACAAAGGATATACAGATCTGTCTCCTTTAGATTACAATACGAAATTTAATACGTAGGGTGGATATAAAAAATTCAATGTATAGGTATTAGGTTCAGCTATTCTGAAGGCAACAAACAACCCTCTGAAAGCCTTATTAAATTCCTTGACTTTTGTTTTTCCGAATAGATTGTGATTGTGTGTATGCGTGTTGTTTGTGACCCCTAAATAGAATATCCGTGCATGATCCTTAAAGACAAAATCCTAGTCCTTTGAAAAAATGTAAGCAAACTTGAGATTTCATTTACTAAAAACAACCGCATTGCTTTCAGCAGGTCTCTATCCTCCTTTACCAGTAGCAACACCCTGCATAAAGGCGATATCTCCCAGCGAAGGTTGGACAACTGGAGGAGCCACTGTCATCATTGTCGGTGATAATTTCTTCGATGGCCTTCAAGTAGTCTTCGGAACTATGTTAGTTTGGAGTGAATTAATAACATCGCATGCCATACGCGTCCAGACGCCACCGCGTCACATACCCGGTGTGGTGGAGGTGACACTCTCATACAAGAGCAAGCAGTTTTGTAAAGGTTCGCCTGGACGATTCGTCTATGTTTGTAAGTATTTTCGAGTTAAAGCCACTGTTGTTGGACAAATTAAGTATAATATTTGTTTGTTTTAAGCAGCCCTCAACGAGCCCACGATAGACTATGGCTTCCAGCGATTGCAAAAGCTGATTCCTCGCCATCCGGGTGATCCGGAAAAACTGCAGAAGGAGATTATCCTTAAACGTGCTGCGGATTTGGTCGAAGCACTGTACTCAATGCCAAGGTAAGGAAACGCTAAATAATTACTCCGACTGGACTTTTAATGAACTCGAACACAGATCTCCCGGAGGTACGACTGGATTCAATTCATATGCCGGCCAATTGGCCGTTAGTGTTCAGGATGGTACTGGTCAATGGACCGAAGATGAATACCAGCGAGCGCAAAGCAGTAGTGTGAGTCCACGTGGTGGATATTGTAGTAGCGCATCGACCCCGCACTCATCAGGTGGATCCTATGGGGCTACTGCAAACGGCTATGGCCCGGCACCGAACATGGGAGCATTGTCATCGTCGCCAGGCAGTGTATTCAATTCTACATCAAGTGAGTAGTTTCGGGATTGCTTCTTGCAACTATTATTTTGTTTCTTGTTTTGCATTTTGTATTTTTTTTTCTTTTTTCTTCTTTGGGTTTATTTTTTTATTTCCTTATTTTTCTTTTGCATGGTTCTTTTGTCGTATTTTGTATTTGCATCTGCATCAACACCAAAACAACAAAACAATAAAAAACGAAAAATAAAACAATCCGCTCAGCTAGTGCCTTTTCGCCATTAATCTCAACAGTGTCGTCCCCATGGCATCAAGCACTCGTTCAACATCATCACCATCATCACTCGCATCCGCATCCGCACCATCACCATTCGCATCATCCGCATCAGCTGTGGCATAATCCGACAACAGTATCAGCAACAGCAGCTGTTTAAAAAAAATAAAACGAGATAAACATAAGGACAGTGATATCTATATGTGCGATATGTTCCCCCCTGGCCATGCCACCCCAAGTCCTTGGTACACACGCACATTACATTGAACACTTTATATAAATGAACATATTTCCCCACTGGTCGCGGCAGCAGAACTTAAAATGGTATTTACAACTTTTTCGTTTGTCGTTAGTTTTTGTGCAATTTTTTTTCATTTCTTTATGTTATTTTTAATAACCATTATAAGTATTTTTAATGCTTTATTATACTACTACTATCGTGAACTGAACAGAACTGAATAAACTTGTCTCCTCTTCGGTAGCGGACATGTTCATGCGAAACCAAAAAATAAATCAATTAAAGCCGAGGATTTTACATAAACTTGGCATCACTAAATTTTTCAGAAATTACTCACGATTATTTGAAATGGTTCTACAATATCAACCCATCGCTGATTTCCGATAAATTTGTTCTTCACTATAAACTTCTCCCCTTCACATGGTAGGTCTGCCCTTGAATTGTTGCAAAAAGGGATTGGATGTCCATGCACCAATAAACGTCCAAATATTGCAGGAATAACACCCGGTTACATGAAGTAGTCTTGACTAAATTTTCTAATTTGACAGCTTGTCCGGTATATTTGGGTGATAGCCATTATGTTACGAGTATCTATTCTATAATATTTTCCCCATTGCCCACTTCGATCTCATGGGCTAGACTAGCCATGTTTCTTTGCACGCGGATATAGGCATGGCATTAAAAAACGACCATCGCCGCTTAAGAATTCATCAAAAAAAAACTTGGCAGCACACAAGCACCTATGACGTTTATTAGTGACACAGCTGTAAGTTGAGTTAAGAAATTCGTATTCCAAATCGTGAAATTCAAAAATATTAATTTTCGACACTTGAAATTTATGCCAAACATATTCTAAAATTATAAAAAACAGTTTCACATTGACAGATTTACTAAATTTTGAAAAAAATTAATAATAAAATCACGAACAAAATATTCGGCGGGATGTATGAGTGGTCGGTGGGTTGTCAAACTTTTACATTTGCTGAAAAATTCATCGGAATTCATCAGGAACGAAGCAAATGGATTTTGGAAGCACTGTTTATCCCCGCTAAAGGACTTAGCGGCGATAACTATCCCCGCTAAAGTTAGCGTATATAGGATAAGTTGTTGTTGTATTTTACATGAAAATTTCAAATTATCCCTATATCCGCGTGCAAAAAAACACGGCTTATATTATAAATTTCAGTTTCCTAGCTCAAACTTTTCAATAAAATTGTTTTGTTTAATTGTGGGCGTGTCAGTGGGCGGATTTTAGAAATTTTATCTCCTGAGCAGTTTTTGAAGTCAAAGATCATATATAACAAAATTCAGCTTTTTAGTTACAAATTCGATTATTTTTTTTTGAGTTTGTGGGCGTGTCTGTGGGCGGATTTCAAAAATTCTTAAACTTGATTATTTCGGGCCCCTAGAGAGTATATGGTTAAAATTTCGGCTGTCTAGGTCCAGTTTAAAGGCCTAATTTTTGCCAACAGACGGGCGGACGGACATGGCTAGATCGACATTACTATCGATGCTGATCGTAAATATAGTAACTTTAAGGGGTCTACGGGCAATATTAAGGTATGTTACAAACTTCGTATCAAAATTAATATACCCTTAGAATAGGGTATAAATATCAATGGACCTAAGACTTAAGCTCTTAAGCCCGCACTGTCCATCAGATCTCCTCAATCGGCTATCTAATACCCATTCAACGATCTTCTCGTGTATCGTATTTTCATTTATACAAAGGAATCCAAGTCCATGACAGTCTTTTTAAGTCTTCGTTTGAATTCCCATTAAAATCTCTGTGAAAATCTAGACAGAATACACCTTTTTCTAAGGCCGTTAATGCCTAAAATTTATTTATTTTAAAGCGATCGCGAAAAAATGTTTAAACATTGGCAGCACTTCTTATTTTTATGTCATTTAGTCCTCCACATCTCAAATCAAACAGCTGTTATTTGAAATTCCTTCCAATTGGGTTAATACGAGTAAATCAAGTTGGTTTTCTGTATTTTTAATACATGCGTGTGAAATTTGTGCGTTTTTGAAGATTAAATCATTTGATTGCTTTTCGTAACACTAGCAATAAAATTCGAAGGTAAGGATGTATGTTCACCTCGTTTCAGGTGGCAAATCAAACAAATGGAAAATAACTATAACCATTATTTGTGTGTATGTATGTAACAAAGAATCACAGACATCCATCAATAAAATACGTATTTACGCATTTGTATACTTGTTTTACTTTGGAGTTCTAGTAAATTTGATTATTTCTAAAGTTAGTTATAAATCGAACGTTTCTAAATCATTCCCATCGCAGGCTGAACTATATAATAATGAAGTAAACTTCAACATTTCGCTTTTCGGGCTTATGAAACAGAAATAACTATACACACACACATCCTGCGTAGGTAAATGTAGAATATAAAAAGTTAAAAACGTTTCCTCTGAAAAGTCACTATAAACTTTAAAAAATATTTATCTTTAAAACTCGAGAACCGCTCAACCGATTTGGATGATTTTTTTTTTGTTCATCACAATGCAGGGGTGGTTTAGGAAACAAGAAAACGTTTTTTATTTGAGATTGATTAGAATCAATTAACAAAAGAAATGCTGTCCGTTGGTAAGCGCATCACCTAAGAACGGCTGGACCGATTTGACTATTTTTAGTAGTCATAGGAAAAGTTGCCGGGAAAATTGGAAAATTTTGGAAAAGCCGATATACCTATAGTGTTTTGTATTGGAATTTCGTATTGGAATTTTGTGTGGATAATGATTAGGACAAAATAGCAAAGATTAAGATGGCGTTGCGAGATAAACATTAGAATCGAAAATCAGAAAGTTGTTTTGCTCACATTGATAACAACTGGTGTGAAAGGGAATGAAAAGTGATTCTATCGAAGTTTCTTACTTTCGTTTTGCTTTTTGATTCGAAAAAGTAAGCTGACACAACTAGCAGCTGCACTGAGCCGAGCAACGAAGTCGCGTGAGCGCCCTTATCCATGCGGAGAAAAACATGAAGTCCTTTTCACCACCAAACCGATTGAGCAATCTTTGTTATCGGCCTGCGAGTGTTTCTGTGAAGTTTGGTTAAAATCGGTTTTCTTTTTTTGAGGCGCAGCAACGTACGCCAAGTACCCGCTATAGACAATAATAAGGAAGTCTACTCGAACTGCACTCTACTCTCTACCTCTCTCTTAACCACCGAGATATCGCGAGATCGATTGACTCTCTTAGTCATTGTCATAATGTCTCCTGCTTTTCGTTATTTGCACCATAAGTGCTCAAACGAAATAGCTAGTTGCATTCCTCCCCTTGAACATTTCAACCGCAATACCCGCCATGCAAGGAATGCTCATCAGTTCACCCTCAAGCCTGTGTTCGGACGTACAGTGAAGTTCAAAGAATCTTTTCTCAGCCGTACAACACAAATGTGGAATACTCTTCCACGCATTGTTATTCCTTTACATTATAACCTACAAACATTCAAAACCAACATGCATCCGCACTCTCTCCTTTTCTTCTCACTCTAATTTCCTTAACTCCCGCGCTGTGTAGGTATTACATTATAAGGGTCCCAACAAATCCCTTTGGTGCGCGTATATTATAAAAAGAAATGGCCAATAGAATTGTTGGGCACGGGCAAAGCCAGGCGGATGCAGCTAGTTATACATATTTTTATTCTTCCTTGACTTTAAACATTTCAAATTCTTCGTTTTAAAATCCAAACAATATGAAAATGACACCTATCTATCGCATGAAATCGATAGCAGCTTTGCTTATGGATTGTCAATTTTATCTCAAAGCAAAAACGATGATTTTGATTGTCAACTACCAACTATCAACTAAGCCGATAACACCCCTGGATGTTAAAATTGCATATTAGTGATTACTCCCCCTTAGTCGCTGTCCTGTTACCACAAATGGGGTGCGATGATATTCTTAACCCGTGATTCTTAACCCGTCTCTATATGGGGCCTTAACACGACAACAATAAGAATTTTGATATCAACGAAACAGAAACCATTTTGTTTGACACATTTTCTGTCAGCTGTGCTGCTGAAAGTGGTGGATAGTAGTGAATGTTCCAAAAGGTGTGTTTGCTTCAACAATTGTGCGATACAAGAAGGCTTTAAAAGAAGACTTAAGAAAAAAATTATAAACAAAATTTTTCGAAAACTGGGAGATGCATGCGAGTGTTTCACGAAAACTCACTTTTTGGTGCCGGTGCCTAAACGATAGAAGAGTAGATTTGACTGAATTTTTTAACAGTAAAAGAGTTGATTTTTAAATTTGTATAAATTTACTTTGACCTGAATCTGTGCAAATTCTCGTTTTTGGAACGATTTGCTCACATGATGGTATTAAATTGGACATTACGAATTGGAGGTGGACAGTATACCGAAAAATCTTATCCCGAAAAGAGAAATCCCGAAAACGGAATCACGAAATATTATTTAAATGAAAAATTTGCCGTTTAAATTTAGATATATCCAATATCGAAACTACTCCAAATCCAAAAGTGACCCCAAGCGGGGTGATTGCAGGGGGCAGCATGGCCCTCATACACATTACAGCGGTTATGGGATTTACTTGTGATTTTCCGAGATTTTGGATAATTAGGGATTTTGGTTTTCCCATTACGAATACCTAACCGGAACTGCTGCGCTAATGCAGTCTTACCATCATGACGTTTTTGAACAGATGACGTTTGCAATATGCATTTCACAAATATGTTTCGATGAAAATGTGGTTTTCGAAATAGCCCCATTTTATATAAGTTTCTATTCTCTCCACAGCTGGAACATAGGGTTTGAAATTATTTTTATAGCTTATTGTTTTTAATCCCGAGGAGTTCTTAGCGCTTCATCCATCTGTATATAATAAAATCGACCCCCGTGCGTTAATCTCGCAAAAACTCGAGTACCTACGGCTCGACCAATTTTTTGATGATGTTTTTTTGTTTTGTCAGTCTCAATACTCGGAAAAACCAAAAGTTAAAGCCGGAAAATTGAATTTTGCGTTTTGCATGCATACAAATTAGTATTCCATTCGTTCGCGCATCGTTCATCCAATTGAGTTGAAACTTTGTACAATTGTTGTTGTCACTCCTACGCAAAAGTTTTTGGCATAGTACCAGTGGCGGATTTATGTTCGATGTCGCCCTAGGCCCCGTGAGATATGCCGCCCTTTTTGCTGTATGGAGAAAAATTATTGACAATAAATATAAAATTTTTAAATATTTAAATTATTATGAATTCAAATTTATTAACTTCAATACAACATTTAATTAGTTAACATAGGTACAACTTTTCGTATAAAGTCTTAAATATAAATTATTAATTTTAATATAGCTTTTTTGAGTTCATATTTTCTTCTTTCTGGCTTTAGTTCGTGCGAAAACGTCAATTATATCATCGTAATCCAGTTCTTGTACCAACTGAGCTTCAATAGATAATAATGCAAGGGCATTAAGTCGGTCTTGGCCTATACTTGCACGTAAATAATTTTTTACCCTTTTCAGAGTTGAAAAAGATCTTTCTCCAGAACAATTTGTTGCTGGGATGCTCAAAAAAATTCGTAGAGCAATATCTAAATTAGGGTAAACATCACAAAGATTTTGTGAATGCAATATATTGCATATATTTTTCGCAGAACTTACATTTTCAGAATGTGCCAATGAATCTTTAAGTTGATAATGAAAGTGAATACATTCATTTCCTAATGTTTCTTCTAAATCGTCAGGATACTTATTGACTAGTTTATTTGATTCATTTTTCAACTCATTCGTATCAATTTCAGATAGATTATCAAATAAATTGAACTGTGCATAAAGCTTATCATATACATTTTTACGTTCAGCTAATTGTGTACTTAGAGTATACAAAACAGGGTAGTAAATATTTGTTCGAAAATTTTCTTCGCCAGAAATAGGTGCTCTTTCATTTACTCGTGACTCGTCTGGCTGAAGTTTTCTGATTTTTCTGCGGCGAGTACCATAGCGATAATAATCTTGAACTCCAGACAGCGCTTTAGCTTTTTCTTCATATTCTAAAAATTGTTTATGTCTCATATCCTGAAGAAAAGAGGCCAACGAACCGTAGAGTCGGACTACGGATGATAAATCAATTTGGGAACCCTGAAGTTTCTTACTAACAGCATTAAAACGATCTAAAATTACATTTCAAACTATGACTAGTATTGCTGTTTCTAAATGCTGTAATTTCTGTTTTAATCCAATAGCTTCAGATCGTGTACTCGGTTTCTCGTCATTGCTTTCTCCAATAAAGTCCAATGCTTCAATTATTGCACACCACTCTTTTTCTAAAGCATAGCATACATCATGTCGAGCAGACCATCGAGTTTGAGAAAGGCTTTTGAGTCTTAAATTTGTCTGTTGCGCCAGGACCTCCCAACGATGTGTAGATATCGTAAAAAAATTATACAGTTCTTGCAAAGTAGAAAAAAAATCAACTGCTTCAGGTACAGATTCAGCTGCACAAATGCCTACTAAATTTAGCGAATGGGCAGCGCAAGGAACGTAATCTGCTAATGGATTGATTGTTTTCATTCGTGCTTGAACTCCTGAATATATCCCTGACATATTACTTGCATTGTCGTACGATTGACCACGACAGTTCATAATGTCCAAACCATTTTTTTAATGAGTTTAATACAGCATCTTAAATATCCTTTGCTTTATGACCAGTACTAGGTATAAATTCTAAAAATCTTTCAACGGGTTCACCATTTGCACGTACATATGTAATAATTATAGTTAGCTGGTCGACATGAGCAATATCAGGCGTAGAATCTACAATAATACCAAAGTACTTAGCGGATTGCACTTCAGTAGAAATGTGCTTTAATACTTGACTTTGAATCAGTAATATAATTTCTTCGTAGATTGTTTTTGATAAGTACGATATGTTGCCACTACCAGGATGCGCACACGACTTTAAATGTTGAGATAGAAATGGATCGAATTCAGCAACAAGTTCTACTGATGCTAAGAAGTTTCCATTACGGGGATCTCCAATTCTCTCTGAATGCCCTCGAAACGGCAGTCCTCTTATTGCAAGTGATTTAACGATTGCAATTATCCGATACAATATTTTTTTCCAGTACGAAATTTCTTCGTCGAGCTGTTTTAATAAATGTTGATCAACACGTCCTTGAGCTACCGCTCGAGCTTTTAAGTTACTAACATTAGTTTTATGAACGTCAGAGTTTTCGTGACCTTCAACGCGTGCTTTTGAGTTTTTCCAGTCTCGGAACCCTTCGCAGGTGAAAGCATTTGTTTCACCACATCTACTAAATAGTAAGCATGGAATACAAAATACGGATCCTTTAGTTTCTGAATACATCAACCACTCACGGCGTTGAATCTCTCCATTCTTCAAAGTTCGTTGAAATAAATTTTTCGAGCAATATCTTGTTTTATCACTATAAACATTTTTAGAATTTTTAAAATCAATAATATGAATATTATTTTGTGGTGACCGTTTAAAATGATATATTCTTGAGTTTCTTCGTTTAAATTCCATAAGAAGGGATCACTACTGATTCCTAAAACATTACCTGCAATTGAACTGTCACCTAATAAATTAGTTGAAGGAGAACTTGACTGTATTTCTTCAGTATCTTTTGGTGAAGGAGGGCTTAACTGTCTTTCTTCGATATTTGGTGTTGAAATCTCGTCTATTTTCTGCTGAAGAAAAATACATTATTTTTAAACAACTGATAATTCTTTTTCTTATTCTCTTATTTTCTTAAGCCGGAACCACGCTTGAAAGGTAACGTGTGGTGTGCTGTCGCGTTCTGTGCACACTTGGATTGTGTGCTGTGGTTTTTATTTAAATGAATTCTGATTTCTAGATCTTTCACATACCCAATTTCAGATAGTATATTTGTCTCGTTTTATTGCTCCATAGATCGTTGTGGTGTGGCGCAGTCGTAATAGGAGCGATATCGACTCAACGCGCCACACTGCACCACACGACAAAAACATGTTTCTACGCATATGAAATTCATTGGAGTGATAGCAACAAACCACACGTTACAAATGTGATTCCGCCCTTAGATTAAGAAAAACGTTACATTCAATTTAAAAAAAATGTTGATAATTATAGTAAAATACTTACAGTAGATGAACATAATGGCTGTTGATCATTATTAGAAGATTTTGACGAACTTGTTAAAAAATTAGATATTTTTGGGATTTTCTTTAGTAAATTACATTTTTTCGTAGATTCTTCTGCCTTTCTTTTACGATATTCAGCACCACTGAGTTTATTTCGATATGCACTCATATTTGATTATAAATTTATATCAGAATTGCGACAATTTTACTTGTAAATTTGAATTTGTTTTAAACTGATGAACAAAAATTTTGTATTCCGCAATCACTTCACTGAAAAAAACTGAGAAATTCACTGCCGATTTTTTAGTGTATTATTTTCAACGGCCAATAATATTGATCTAAAAAAAAATTGTATTGCACCGGCAAATTAAAGGGTAAAGTCGGAATTACCTATATTCAAAATTTTTCATAGATATAAAGGTAAATTAATCCACAAAAATTATCAATTTCAAATTACAGTCAAACTTGGACAACCTTATTTTTTTATAACTCGAACAAAATTATGTGGCAACAACGTTTAGAGTTCAAATCCCATACATTTTTTTCCCTGATAACTCGAACAAAAAAATCGCATATGCATCAAGCAAGTCGAACTTTTTTAGGGGAATTCCCATTTAGTGAGAAGAAATAACAGCATCACGTATGCATTTTAAATTCGAATTTTTGAAGCGAATTTTCATTTGAAAAGAAAACGAGATACTTACCTACATACACACAAAAATAATTATGTAGGTTTAAGAAATTTGACTTTTTTATTACCGACATGTTTCGTTGCTGGTTGGAAGTTGTAAGTACATACATATATGTACATACAGGCAATAATTTTATGTATGTTGTAAATACTTATGTACTACATTAATGTAAAATGTGTTAGACTTAATAAAAGCACAAAATGTGTGTGTATATGTATTTCAGATACATATTGAATTGTTTGATTATTTTAATTTTGAGGAACAATTTGGATAAATCGAAGTCTTGATAAGTCGAGCTTTTATTGTGGATAATAGTAGTTTGAGTTATCGAATTTTGACTGTATTCTAATATTTTACGGTTCTTGATTTTCAGGGTTATCAAAATTTTTCCGCCCCTAAAATCATGCCGCCCCAGGCCCGGGCCTTACGGGCCTAGGCGTAAATCCAGCACTGCATAGTACCATCAACTTAGAATAGGTGGTACGCTTACGTTTGTGTGTTCGTCTTCTCTGTGTTGAACATTTGTACAGCTGTTTTAGGCCATTAACTGAACGTTTCTGATATAAAACCATCAACATGGGCTAAACTATGCGTCGAAAAAGGTGAAATTAATTTAACCTGCGAAGCGAACAAGTTAGCTGACATAGGCACTGCACAGAGCAACAGAGTTGCGTGAGCGAGCTAAACCACATAGAAAAAAGGGTAAAGCTTCATTTTTCAGCCAATCTTCCGTATTGGCCCGAGAGTTCTTTGAAGTTTGGTCAAAATCGGTTAAGCTGGGCGCAGCAACGCAAGCTGGGTACCCGCTCGTTAGTTAAAAGTCAATATTTTGGAACATCACAATAAGGGAACTCATACAAGGTGGCGCAAAAGTCATCACCCAGTGGCGTTCACCAATCCGACTGAAAACTACATAGGATAGATGTCAAACGTCGTGGATCATTTAGAACATTGGCACACAGAATTGCCTAAGGCACACCCAAGGGCTGAAAACCCTATCGGAAGATGCTATAATTTTTGCAAATAGCGGCAAATGTCAATTTTACTTTGACATTTGTAAAGTAAACAGATGACAACTTTTGCGCCACCTTGTACAACCACGCAAAACCTTTGAAAACTTCGAAAGTTTTCGACTTGGTACATGAACTGTCAAAATTTATATGGACATTTTTGTCGAACAATGTGGTCAACTTTCGACACGAATTTTGTGTGCAAATCAAGATGAAAAACGTCGAAAACTTGTTCAACCAATCAAGCCAAATGAAGCCGTAGGGAATTAAGAACATATTTTTGGTATCAACCAAATCAAGCAAATTTTATTTTCAACAAGTCGCTGAATATGTTTTATTTCAGTAAAACTGCTTTCAGAACTAGTTTTAAAAACTCAATTCAATTTGCATTATTCGGTCGTACTTGCAAGATGCACAAATAAATAACGTTTGTTTTCCGTTTACAGAAAACCATTATGAAAAAATTAAAGCCAAAAAGCTGTATTTAAGGACCTTTAAAATGATCAGTTATCAGTTCAGTTGTCAGTTCAATTTTTAACTTCTCAGTTGAGCTGTCAGTTAAACTGATATCTAAATGCAAAAATTGAAGCGTTTAACTGAAACTGAAACTGCGACTGAAAGTAATAAAATAATATAAATAATATAAGATCAAAATTGAACTGATAACTGATCATTTAAAAGGGCTTTTATGATCAAATTGAGTAATTTTAAAAATTTATTTATTCTATATTATTTTTATTTATTTGGCAATAATTCTAATTACTACATAGGTTAGGTTAGGTTTACGTGCTGATGGAACAGAACGAATCTGTTACACCACACTTAGGTCCATGTGGTCCCATTGTGATACCCTTTGTTGGGAGTGTTGGCCTCGCTGTTCTGGCCTTGGTCCTTTGTCGTTGGTTTTCTTCCTACTCCAGTTTGTCCAGCCATTTGGATGTCCTTATAAACCTGTAAAGATTTGATAGTGAGACATCAGAAAGTTCTTGAATGTCTTGGAAGAAGTATCTTCCAAGTGTTTTGTTCCTCAGGTGACAAAGGCTTGGACAGTGACAGAGAAAGTGAGGTGTGTCCTCATGGGTTTCCTCATCACCGCAGCCTCTACAGATGTCGTCATCCTTGAGATTTAGTTTCATTGTGTGATTCCTTAGCAGGTTGTGGCCAGTAAGAGTACCGATCAACTTTGACAGCTTGCGAGATATGTCACAAGTGGTAAGCGACAACCACCTGTTGTTGGCTTCCTTTCGTGTTTTGTATTCCACTCTTTCTCTGAGGTTACATAGTGGTGGTTTAACCGACTGAAGTGCCTGTTCATGGTCCATCGCGGACCCCTTTCTTGCCAGTTCGTCAGCTCGCTCGTTGCCGGATATGTCCTTGTGTCCAGGGACCCAGCAGAGACTCGTTTTGTGCTTTGTGCCAAGAGCTTTGAGCTCCTCGCGGCAACGACGAACAAGCAAGGACTTTATTTCTGTAGCCGACACCGCTTTAATGGCTGTCTGACTATCAATAAAAATGGTAATATCACTGTGTGGTATCGCCATCATTGATACTTCAGTGATTGCGACTTTAGTGATTGCTAAGACTTCTGCTTGGAATACACTACAGTGATCAGGTAATCTAATCGATCTGTTAATGTGTAGTTCCTTTGAGAATAGTCCAACACCCGTTCCACAGTCTATCTTAGATCCGTCTGTAAAGATGGATATCGATTTCCTTTTCATGAGTTCGTTTGCGTACCATTCCTCCTTGCTCGGAAATGAACAAGAGAATGGTTTTTCGAAATCTAAGTAAGGAGACATGTAGTCAGATATGACGTTGTTCCCTATGTACATGTTCAGAATCAGTGCATGTCCAAAATGACTCGGGTTCCAGCTGTTTGTTTGGCTGATCCTCAAGGCACTTTTTGCAGCCGATTCCTGCATGTATAGATCCAATGGTGGCAGATTGAGAATGGCTTCCAAGCCAGCGGTTGGGGTTGTTCTCATTGCTCCGGTTGTCCCTATACATGCTAGTCTTTGTATTTTTGCCATCACCTTGAGATTGGTTGCCTTGTCTGTGGCTTGCCCCTCTGTTTTTGAACTTTAGGAGTATTTCGTTGACAACAAGGACCCAGAGTAAGGGGGATATGACTCCACCTTGTGGTGTGCCTCTGGATGCCACGACTCTTAGGTCATTATCGCCTAGTGTTGCATTGATGTACCTTCCATTGAGCAGGCTCATAATCACCTTAGTGAGAGACTGATCGACATTGGAGTTCTGCAATGCTCTTTCCACTGCTCGCGTTTTCACATTGTTGAATGCTCCTTCAATGTCTAAAAACGCTGCAAGTGTGTATTCTTTGTCCTTGAGAGACTTTTCTATAGTGCTAACGACATCGTGTAGCGCAGTTTCCACTCCTTTGCCTTTGATGTAAGCGTGTTGGGCGGAGGAGATCGCGCTATAGTCGACTGCGAATATGGATGTTCAGTAGCTTTTCAAACGTTTTTAGGATGAAAGATGTCAGACTTATTGGTCTGAAGTCCTTGGCATAGATGTGGCTAGGTTTTCCTGCCTTGGGAATGAATACCACCTTCACTTCCCGCCAGGCTTTAGGAATGTAGCCGCACTCCAGACTTCGTGTAAAAAGTCGTTTGAGAATCGGTATGATGACGGTCTTTGCCTTCCGGAGCATAATAGGAAAAATCCCATCTCTCCCAGGTGATTTAAAGGGAGATAGTGTATCAATTGCCCAGTTAAGCTTTTCATCGGTTATTACTCCTTCTGAAACCACTGAAACATTTGTAGGAGTAATATCCGCCTCTAAGTTATTACCTAGACTCGGGGTACTCCCTGGAAAGTGAGTCTGTAATAAGAGCTCGAGGGTTTCTGTGCAGGACTGTGTCCAGTTTCCGCAATTGTCCTTAATAAAACCTGGAACACAGGGTTGTTTGGACAAAATTTTTCTAAGCCTGGCAGATTCCGTTGTGCTCTCAATGTTACTACAGAATGTATGCCAAGCCGTGCGTTTAGCACTTACTATGGACCTCTTGAATTTCCTGTGACTGGCCTTGTACAGGTCCCAGTCCGTTGGGGAATTGGAGGCTTTCGCCGCATTAAATAGAGCTCTAGTTTTTGTCCTAATTTTAGACAAGTCCTTTGTCCACCATGGTGGATGCTTTGTATTCTTTATTGTCCGTAAAGAACATGCTTTATCGTACGCATTTGTCAGAATTTTGTTTAAGCATTCTGTAACCGCGTCGATTTCATCTGGTGTGACCAGTGTCTGTCGTTCAAGTTTACTACATAACTAAATCTAATAAAAACAAAAAATAGTATATTTGTTTAATTGTTTCTTTTCTTATTTACATAAGCGCAGGGAAAAGTAGGGATTTTTCTCCTAGCCGGTAGGGATTTTTATTTTTGTTAGTTAACATCGCTGACGCAAGCAGTTTTTAGGGATGTTCATGAAACGTTCATCGAAAACTTACACAGAAGATGCTAAACTTTTGACGTTGCATGAATACCTAACTATGCTCATCTATTGTTGGTTTATTGTGCTAACCCTTCAAGCAAGAGACTCCGTTTTACGTCCGCAAACGGAGTCAATGACATATGGAGTACTCCGCATACGGCTCCACACACGCAACGTCGTTTTTCGGACCCAATTAGTATGGAAATTGTAATAGCCGCGGACTCACATGTGTATGTATTGTGAGAGAGTGAGTTAGCTGTGCTCAGCAAAAAACCAATCCAAAACTGATCCGAAAAAAAGGTACAAATCGAGGCTAGATAAGAATCGAGTATCGGTTGGAAGCAAAATAAAAATCAAAAATGTTTGTTCATGTTTATTTTATTTCTTAGAACAATACTCGTATTTTCATTAGGTATACCTACAACTACAACCATTTCTGCAACAAATTCTGCTGCGAAAAAATGAAGCAAATAAAAATGTATGTTACTTACTTTCCGCATGAATTTGTTCCGGTAGCAAGAAAATCATCGAAATTCAGTCCACCGTTGGTAAATTCGCCTTCATCGGTTTGACAAATCTAAATTCAAAAAAGTTTAGTTAAACAATTAATTATGCGGAATAATAAATTCAATTTAAGTTTATTTTTCAAAGAAAATGATATCTGCAGCCAGAGAAAGTGTCAGTGATAGATGAACTAATCTGGGTTGCAAAAGTCGATACGATTGTACTTTTTTCGATACACTTGACTTTGCTCAAGTACACAAATACACTTTTATACAATTCGATACAATTTTGCGCTGCCAATAAATATAACAGGATATGTTCTTTATAAAATATTATATTCTACCAAAAATCAAATGCAATGGATTCGATCCTGATTGAATTTCGCTGAGCACACCCATTTTCTGTAATTCAATGCAAAAACATATTTCTCGTTCAATTGGTAGCACTTTGAAATGTCACGTTTTTTCATAATGTTTTTTCAAAGGCGTATTGACTTGAATTCTTGTCAGTGAAGAAAACACAATACCTAAACGCGTGTTAGTTCTCAGAGCAAACAAATAAGAGTGTACGTGTTTCTTAAAAGTTCAACAGTTTTATAATTTAAAAACATTGTAAGAAGAAATAGGAAAACGCCTGCGGTCGAGAGGAAAAACAAATTGTCTGGAAAATACCTTCGCGGTTTTACACAACCGAGGAGGAAATAACAAGTTACTGACTCTATTTCGATTCAATTGTTCATTTAAAAGATCATTTTCAGCCAAGTACATGGAGGATATAACCCATGGAAATGCAGTTACAATCACCCAATCTGACTACAAAACTGTTGATTTCGGTAGTGGAAATGCGGTTTAATATTTGCAGGCTACATTAAAAAAAAAAAACGTTAAAAACACAAATATGAGCTGAAATTAAGTCAGAAACCTAGTGTTTCCTTCATATTCACAGATTTCAAAGAATATGAGGGTGCGTATTTAACACGCCCTTTTCAAGGGTTTTTAGATGCGATATAGAGCCTGTACTTCTGGAATAATTTTTTATATAATAATTTATTATATTTTTGTTATAATTAGCTTGTATCAGAATCGTTTAAGTTTTCCTATGAACTTAAGAAGGTTTATATATCATTATTCATAATTTTTCTTACTTAATATGATACATAAATGTAATTTTTTCTTATTTTTAAACATGCTGTTTTTGAATTATTCTTGCATAAAATATAATATTCTGAAAAAAATAAAAAAAGGACAATTCAATAAACTTTTTTTTTTAACTTTTGATACAATGCAAAAACGATTTTTCATCACTGGCAACTAATCCGCCATTACAACAAAATACTCCCGACTCTCGCTCTTCTTCCTATTGGTAATGTAGTGATAGTTAATTTAGAAATGTGTGCGTGGAACGCCTCATATATCACGGATCCAAAAATGATGGGAAAGGTTGGGTCAGCGTTTTTGCTTGAAGGGAAGGTATCTTTTAATTTCAGATACACCTACATCAGGGACATTAAAATAGATTTCACAATTCTTGAGTATTTTTTGTGTTGACTTATGTATATTTCATAGTTTAATTTAATTTGTATTATTACTATTTTTTAAATCTTACTTTTCTTTTAGTTTTTATTGTATATATTTCAAAACCTAACTCAACGTAATTAAAAAATACATCTCCTATTTTTAGGAGTTGGCGGCTTAGGTTTCAACCCCTTTGCTTTGCCCACATGTAACACCCAAGGATATAGTACGAGTCAGCTGGTGACTTCGTCCAAATAATATTATTATTAACAAGTTCAAAGGGACTCTCTTTCAACGCAACCACTGATGTAGAATATTCCGGACTGTTGATGACTCATACGGGAGTGAAGAGTGCAATATTACACTAATATTTTTCTGAATAAGATATTTCCGTATTTATGTAAATAGTTGTTATAGTGATCTAGTTCATATCATAATATATTTCACACAGATATTATCAAAACGAAAGAGCATATAGTGTCATTAAATTAACTAATAAAATTCAAGGCAAACCCGTTCTTTTCTTCTCATCGAAGTAGGTAGTTTATAATTAAAATGTTTGTATACGAAACAATACAATACTGCACTTAGCAAATTATTGAAAGTTAATTAAAAATTTTACATATATGCATTTCGGTACAAACAAGGCACATAATTTGAAAAGAAAAATCTGAAACATATTTTCAACATATCATTGTGAAATTAAATATTGTAAATATAGTTTTATTGTTGATATTAAAAAAAATGAAATTATTTCAAAAAATTGTAAGCATATCTATATACTGAAATAGTAAAATTTTCCATTAAATCGAATTAAAAATAAATAAATAAATAAAACATAAATGTAACTTACCAAAATACAAAAGGTGATATTTAAAATTAATAAAATACATTTAATAATACCATATCCAAAATATGTATACAAAAATATCTTACGAAGAGTTTTTTTTAACACTCGAACCAACATAATAGAACACAATTGAAGACGTTAACCTAAATACAGAAACAACAAGATATACGAAAATAATTATGCATTTTTAGCATACATTAAAATAAAAATTAAACATTTGGAACAAATGTATACACAACTACAATTTTAAATCTCACCAGAGTTCTCACACTAATCTGAATAGTGGAATTTCTATTAAATAATTCCTTTTTATTACCTTTACGATACTAACACTAAAAAATATTATTATTGTTTATAATATAGTTACATATTATTGTTTTATTTTTTCTATTGAAACTGTAAAAAAAATAAATGACATGTAAATAATTCCATTGCAATTAAGTTAAAATAATAAAAATGTATTTTTTATTTTTTATTTTTATTTTTGTTGTAAAAAAAACAATCTCTAAATGTATTTACGAATTTTTATTATATTTAATAAATAAAAGATGGAACTATATTATAAAAACAAAAAATCATTAAAGAATACTGCAATTTGAATTAATTAGGCATAAAAGATACAAATTGAGTATATTAACGCAAATAAATACAATTGAAAAAATTAATATAGGTGTTTAGTATTTGTTATGGTCAATCGACAGTTCTATCAAGCTGATATCACACATAATGAAAATCTGCAACAAATCCTTCTGTAAATAGGTTAGGTTAGGTTGACGTGGCTGTCAGCAAAGACCAAGACACTTAGACCAATATTAGCTCCATTGTGGTACCACACAGATCTGGGGATTTCCCTCACTGCTTGTTGAACCAGATAGACTTCTAACGCCAGTGTGGGCTAAGTCACTTATGTCATTGAACAAGAAGTCCTCTAAATAGAGATTTCTTTTATGGGAGAGCGCAGGACATGTGCAGAAAATGTGAAGTATAGTCTCCTCCTCGTCGTCCATGCAACTTCTGCAGAAGTCGTTTGAGTACACGCCAAGTCTAGATGCGTGCCTGCCTATTAAGCAGTGCCCTGTAATGACACCTATAGTGGAGCTAATATGCAGTCGGTTTAATGAGATTAGACACTTAGAGCGTCGCAGATCCAGCTTTGGCCAGATCCGCTTAGCGCTAGGCTTGTATTGCTACTTGTCCACCTAAGGTTTGTTCTCTCGATTGCAGATAGCTTGAACAAGAACCTAGGGAACCTTTATCAGGTAAAAGAGGTAATGTAGTTCCTTGTTTGGCTAGATCGTCTGCCCTACAGTTACCTGGAATGTCTATGTCCCGACACCCAACAGAGGCGAATGTTGAACTGCTCTGCCATCTCCGAAAGAGATGAGCGGCAATCTACTGCTACGATGGAATTTGAAGAGACTGAGTCCAGGGACTTAATCGCGACCTGACTATCTGAGAATATACGGATATCCTTTGAGGATATCACATTCCTCTTTAGCCACGTCAGGGCTTCTTTTATAGCCAAATTTCCGCCTGGAACACGCTACAATAATCAGGAAGACGGAAAGAGAGGCTAAGATTTACCTTTTCTGAGAAAACGCCCCCACCTACCCCATCACTAATTTTTGATCCGTCGATGTAGAAGTGGATCGATTTATCCTCCGCAAATGCATCATCATCCCAGAATGATCTGGAAGGAATGGTGATTTGGAAGCTTTTTCCGAACTGCAAACGGGATATGGTATAGTCTATGTTTCTAGGTAGAGACTCAAGGAGTCCAGAATAATGGAGTGGCCAATATTCTTATTGGTCTACTGTGAGGTAGCTTTTAAGCGGACAGCGGAACAGGCCGCTGTTTGCATGCTAAAGATGTCGAGGGGTATTAGATATAGCAGAATGTCAAGTGCTGCGGAGGAGGTTGTACAGAGTGGTCCACTAATGCACAGACCAGCTGAACGCTGGACTTTGCCCAGCTTGTCGCGATTTATAGCTTTTTCTAGGGCAGTCCACCAGACAACCAGATAGCCAATGCGTGATGCGGGGTTGTATAGTATACCCCACTTGTTGCCAATGGCTTTTTTGCAAGAGAAAAGTGCTACTGTAGCTTTCTTGACTCTTTCTTGTATATTGGGTTTCCAGCTTAACTTCCTATCGAAGATTAAGCCCAAAAATTTCGCTTCGTCAGAGAAAGTTAAGCTTATACCGCTAATAGAGGGAGGGTCAATATGTGGGATTTTATATTTCCTGGAAAAGAGGACAAGCTCGGTTTTTTTGGGGTTTACGCCCAGTCCGCACCGATTAGCCCATCTCGTTATCTTGTTAAGAGCGTTTTGTAGGAGTTCCTTTATGGTGTTGAGGTGTATTCTAGAGACGGCGATAGCAACATCATCCGCATTGGCAATCACCCTGCAGCCATCCCCTTTCATGCAACAAACATGTTTCGACCCAGCGTCGTTAACGATAATTGCCTACTTTCTTAAGGCGCAATATACACCAAATGAAACGAAACATAACAACAAAAGCAAAACAAAAAAACGTGTTTCGTTGCCGATAGCTGACCTGTTGTTTTTTGCATAACAAAATTTTGATTCCTTCGTAAGACGAATGATTGTGGGGTTTTTCTTAGCTATTTTGAAGGCGCATCGACTTTATATTCGTTGCGTATAACTGGAGAAAATTGGATTTTTTTAATTGAGGCAAGAAGCCCTATCTACAATTATAAAGATAAGCAACATGCTAATAAGGTTGTTATTGATAAGCTGGGGATAGAAATAGCAACTGAAATGAATTGCCTAGGTAAGTTTTATTGAATTTTAATTTTCTACATATTAATTAATGTGCATAATGTATATGAATATATATCCAGTATAACTTTAAATACTTGACATGCTGTATTTAAAAAACATGTAACCAAAATTACATGGTATACTTGTATTGCCAAGGAACTGCTCCTGTAGAGGAGTTAAAGTATTGAACATACTGATTGTGTATGTTACGTGCAGCATTTGATGGTCTTGCTCTTCCAATATTTTCATGTGTTTCTCCTTGAGGTACGTATTCCATAACTTCACGCTCAACATATATTTCCTGAAGCAAGCTTTCGCGTTCCCCAAATTATTAAATTTTTCAGGATAAGTTCTTAATTCTGCTATTAAGTTTATAATCACATCCTCAGCATTTCGTTTTAGATTATATGGATGCTGATGCACCCACCATTCTCGGCTATTTGCGTCCTTTTCCTCCATTGCTTCAAAAATTGTATGTAAGATTGACACAACTTCATCGTCTGAGTCCGACCACATGTTGAACAACGCTAAAAGCAAGTCGCTAATTCAATTTTGTTTCATTTCAACGCACACCAAACGAAACAAGAAAACAAAATGTTTTGTTTTGTTACATTCTGTTTCGCTTGGTGTGTGTTGTAATAAAAAATGTTTTTTTTTGACTATCGAATCAAAAACGTTTTGCTTTATCCGGTGTGTTTTCAGCCTTACTCTTGTACTGACCTATTTATCTTCGCTTGTGCTTTGTTGTTACTAACCCCTAAAATGCGCTTTATTCACTCAAAATCAGAGACGACGATACCGAAGAAGAAAATGGAAAAGAGGAAGAAAATAATTTTGAATAATATTAAATTTCAATGGTATACATTTTTTTTAAATCCTGATCCAGTTGTTTCGGGTGATGATGGAAAGCACACGGTACAGTGTGCAGTATGGAAACAGCTCTTCCGAAATATTCCAATCATGCAAGTGATTCCTCCCAGGAGATGCGCTATAATGTGACTTCCTCAATCTTGTTCTGGAGCGGATTGTACGCAGGACAGGTGTCAACACTGAAGGCACTATCTTCAACTGATCCGTGCAACTACTGGGGTATGCGGATGATATCGACATCATCGGCCGATAGAGTAATTCGCGTCAGTGTCAGTGTCAAATAAAAAAAAAAAAATTGGAGCTACAAATTGGTGAATTTCTCAAAAGTTTAACATAAAATCAATTAAAAGAAAAGAAATTACAGAATTAAGGAGGGGTATATAAACACTATTTTTAAATCTGAAAAAGTAAACAATATAATAGGATTGTGTACAAAAAATTAAATGAAACCGGGAGAAATCGCGGCCAACGAGGATAAAGCTCTTGCTCTCAACAAACAAGCAAACATCTGTACGCCTATTAGGACAAAACCCCACTATTGATAGCAACAACTTCGATGTACATATGTATATAGTTTTTTTTTTTTTTAAAAAAAAGGAAATCCAAATCCCAGAGCACTCAGACTCGGTAACGGTCCATTGTCCTATGTATATAGTTAGTAAGAGAGTTCACCTACCTAGGAATGAACATCAACTCAACGAATAACGCCTTAGAGGAGATCCTGATTAGGATCTTCGACTCTCTGCGCCGTTTTCCAATTTACTTTGGTAATTTACAGCTCCGTGCGGATTGTCGGTTCGAATTGGAGAGCGAGAGAGCGATTTGAAAACTTACCAGGTTAATACATTTTTCGTCTGTCGATATACCTCATCACAGATCGCAAGTAGAATTGGGATAGTCACACCTCATGCATTTTGCTTGTAAATATCGAATATTAACGGCTGAATTAATAAAAACTGCGGATTAAAAGTTAATTCACGACTCATTAATTAAAAATCATGTCCATGTATTAGCTAATTGTCGTTAAATAACAAATGGTATGGAAATTGGGAATCGTTAAGTAATAAATTGTATGGGGATACCCCATCCAACATCCCATTTGGTTCGAAGATTCGCTGTCAGTTGTCAAAAATGGCGTCAGTTATATTTTCACTTAATTACGCGTTAATTCACCTACTTCAGCATCTTTTTCAACGTCAATCAACTTCAAAAAAAAAATTATTAAGATATCTCATTTAATTGATTGATTAAAGATAGTGCACTCTTAATTTACGTTTATTTATTCGGCTGTAAAGGTATTTATTCATGCAACTTTGTGAATCCATTGTTAGGTGGAATCGTTGTAGACGTCGTAAGTTAACGACTTGGTAAAAGAACGATCTGTATCTAATTTGTATCGCAAATCTTTTGGCGACAATCTGGTAAACTTACGACACGATGATGGTAAATGTGATAAAACTTTTTATTTCTGTCACAACCCACAAATGAAATATAGAATCGAATCCAACAGCTGGTTGGTTTACCGTCGCTTACACAAGCAGTTTTTGGAGAGCTCATGAAACGTGAGTCGTAAACTTACACTAAGGCTAAACGGCGACGTCGCTAATTATTAAATTCTGCATTAACAAAGACCACCCGGTTGCATGCATTTTTGGTTGCCACCTATTGTTAAATAGGAGAACATTCTTTCTTAACCCATTTATAACAGAACCAATATAAGTACACAAGGAATCCACTGGCAAGCTAGTGTTCATGCATCTGTCACTTGTAAAAGCGAAACTTAACGAAATTAAATGTTCGTTCTAATTTCTAATCCCCACAAAAAATGACACACGAAATGTAATATGGCTGCCATGCAAATAAAATCGTCGGAGGAGAAAAAACTCGGTTGAAGTAGCACAGTGCCGCAAAATTCCTCTAAAATATTCTAAATAATTAGAGAATTTTCACCTACCATCGCCGAAAAAGTGTTTTATGATCAAATTGCCAGTTTTTACAACAAAATTGGTACGTGTGTGTGAAAGCAACAAAACGAAAAAAGTGCAGTGCATCATACAGAGTAGAAAAAAAAGTGTCGGAAGAAGAGGAAAGAAAAAAGTTTCTTTTCGTGAAAGAAAATCGAAAAAAAAGTCAGTGAAACTTAAAAAAGGTGCGGACTGCCTTTTCCTTGAGGAAATATTCAATCGAAATGATTGAAAAATTTCCAGTTGTTCAAGCTGTAGCTCCGGGGCAATGAGTAGGTAGTAGCTGCAGCAGCCGCCGACGCATCATCGCATGACGACCTCCAGCTAGAAAAAAAAAATAGAATAAAGAAAAATTATTTCCGACTGACAGCCATCGCCTGAAAACTCCTCGCGTTAATTTTCCTAATTTTCTTCCACTAGCTGGAAAATTATATTCCCTTCCTTTACCAATCGGTGGAGCTGATTTTCACATCGAATTTCACTTGGAAATTTCATTGGGAGTAACAAAAGAAATGGATATCGAAACGCAAGAAATAAGACAGGTAAATTTGCATTTTTCATAAATTTTCGCTTTCCTTTCAGGAAAACATGATCATGTTTTATTTGTTGTTTTTGGTGTTAATGATGGTCTATGTGGGAGTGTTTTACCCCAGCAGAGACGCGGGCGTAAAGAATAGGGCGATACACCTTCACCTGAAGTTGACAGTAATAATGTTGAACAGAAAAAAAAAAAAACTAAAACAAAAAACATCTCTGTGACGGTGAAAGGTGACGTAAGCCGACATCGGAGAATGATTCGTCGCCGTTGTTGTCGGTGACATTGTGTGCCTAGTCTTTGTCGGGTTTTATGAAATTTTGGACTTGGTTGCTATTCCTTTTTGGGGAATTGTAGATGACTATTCGCTGAAGTAGGATCATTCATTCAAATAAACAAAAAACACTAATGCCGCTGAGGTACTAGGAAAGTAGCAAAAACAATTGGATTGGACAGACGCAAAAGCACCAGCTGGTCTGGTGGTAGTGTAATTTTAGAGTTGCCAACCAGCATTTCAGTTGCATCGCCTACAAATGTATTAAATTTTGTAGTAACAGAGGGTAGCAGATTATCCTTTTTATCCTCCAAATATTTGGAGAATTAGTGGTGTTTCTCAAGAGCTGTAAGATTTGACATAAAATTAAAATGTTCACGAGTTGAACAAACGAGGCAACGGTATTTTTTTATTCGATGAAATGATTTTGGTCATATGGCCACCACAGGAGCGTCTCAGGAACTTCAACGTAGAGCTTCAACTTTTGACTATTTTTTAGATCATTTGATGCAGAATCTCACGAATGGTGAGCTCGATGTAGGTTTCCAAGGCTGGAATCATTGTTGGCTCGTGCGCATACATCATCGACTTAAAAACCCCCAGAAAATAGTCCAGCGGCGTCAAATCAGCCAAGGCTCCATATCTGGGTATAATGTTTTCATCAACCACTTCCATCAACAACTGCTGCTGAAACCAAGTGACCTAAAGGGCATGTTCACTTTTGGAAAGAACAAATCGTTCATGTCTAAAGCGGGCACCGTAAAGCCGTGCAGGGACGGGTAAAGAATATCACTGCAGCACCATTTATGTGAGCCCAGCGACACATTTAACATCTTGAAACTGTCCTGCAAATTGTGCATTTAGATCAGTAGGTTGTCATGATTGGAGATCAACGGCGTCATAAAAGAAGGATAAAACAATCATCAATAATGGGAGCATGCATGTTTCAAAATCGAAAGGCCTATAAATATTCTGGTCGAACCCGTGAACCTTACAGGCAGAACGGTTGCGATGCAGTAAAGGGGTAGCGTTATACCCCTTGCATCCTGATAAAAGCTTTTCTGTTAAGGAAGAAGAATAACAATGCCACTATCTATAACATCACTAAACAAAATTTTACGGTATAAAAGTGGATCGGCTTCCAACTGTTCAAGCACCCAATCACTGAACTCACGAAACTAACGATGATAGAAATTGTTTAATTGTGTTGCAAATAGCCAACTCAATTGTTGGATTATGTTACGCTAAAGATAATACTATTATAAATATTTTTTACTGAACCTTGGAAATGGAAATAAATTTTCACAATTTGTTAACGCTGCTCGGGCGTTGTTACTGTCACGTTCAAAGGACAGATCCTACCAACCGTGTCAAAAAGGCAATATCAATTAACGTTCTAATACAAACGCAAAAGAAACGCAGGCGTAAAAAAACAATGGATCACATTAATGCAGCAACACCAGCATTTGATTGGCCTCAGTGATGAAGTGATTCAAGATCGGAAGGAATGTTGTTATTTTCGAGGTCAAACCGGCGAACCCCACAGGCGGATAAGTAGGGATGCAGTTAAGTAGTATTAGTAGTATTTATTTATTTAGTAAAAAGTTACTATTACAATAGTTCATATACTTATCAAAGTTACATACATATTTGCATTTTTATATTTACATTTAAAAGAAAGACAAAGAAAAGTAAAAACGTATTCACGTCTGAGGGTCATGGTCCCTTTAATCCTGATCATAGCCTCACCGCCGTTAAAGGAAGAAGAAGAAGTTAACGCTGCTCGGGCGTAAGCCTTGGCATTGTGATTTGGCTAACAGCACTCAAAAAAAAAAAAAACTCCTCAACATCACCAACAATAAGATGCGGGCCGCTAAAGTAATGCTGCGAATCCCTCAACGATATCGCTGATGGATTCGACATCTTGCTATGCCTATCTCCCGGTCACAGCTACACTCCTCCTATTGCAAGGCGGATGAACCAGCCACCATACAGTACGTATACCTGAGAACAGAATGATACCGGTCATTCCCATACAATCGATCGAATTTAACCTTTCTGAGAACGCGCTGAAGGAGGCAAACGAGGACCGATGGTGATTACAATTGAAGAAGTTTAGGAGATTTTAGAATTCAGAAACGAGGATAACGAACAATCAACTACACCGGATTTCGGTTTGCAACGGTTGGATTTAGCTTATTTACTTTCAGCCAGACACTTAAGTTCACTAAATCTTCTTGCATTCTTGGGAAAATTTTATCTAGGCCTTGGCCTGTAATGAATAAAATTGCATCATCGTCAAATAAGGCAATTTGACTATGTTTGACCACTTTAACAACATTATTTATTTAGACATTAAATAAATGTAGACTCAAAAACATGAGTCCGTCTTCAAGCGGTACAAGGCAAATATTACCGCGATCGAGGAGATACGATGGATAAGATCAGGTATGATGAAAAGAAAAATAGAGAGAGTGATAGGGCAAGAAGAGAACCCGCGTCCTGTCAATGAAGAACTGATTTTACCACCCAGTATAGAAGAGGTTGGCTTAGCTATAAAAAAGCTAAAGAACAATAAGGCCGCCGTTTCTGATGGTTTAGCTAGAGGAGCTATTCAAATACGGAAGTTAAGGTTTGGTAGGGTGCGTGCACCAAATCATCAACCAAGAATGGGTGGAAGAAAGGATGCCCGATGACTGGACTAACCCCATCTTCAAAAAAGGCGATCCTATATCTTGCAAGAATGTCGCATATAAGAACCTATCCAACGTACTGTGTGAACGTCTGAAGCCGTTTTGCAACACACTAATCGGCACGTACCAGTATGGCTTTCGACCCGGCAGATCGACAATAGACCAAATCTTCAAACTAAAGCAAATCCTGGAAAAGACCAATGAATTTCAAGTCGAGATCCACCACCTTCTCATCGACTTTAAAGGCGCATGTGATAGCATTCATCGTCATGGCCGAATTCTGGATCCCGGCTAAACTGATCCAGTTGTGTCGCGTGACACTTGAAAACACGCGGTGAAATGTGCAGATTCGAAGCAGCTCTTCTAAATTATTCCAAACTTGTGGCGGATTTCGGCAAGGAAATGGCTATCATGTGACTTCTTTAATCTTGTTCTATAGAAAATAGTGTCAACACGGAAGGCACTATATTCTATAGATCCGTCCAGTTATTGGGGTATGCAGACGATACCGTAATTATCGGCCGTTAATAGCGTGCCGTGTTAGAGGCTTTCGTGGCGATTCAACAATAGGCGAAATTTGTTCGGCTTAAAGTAAATGAGGACAAGACCAAGTACATGCCATCATCAACAAACAAACAAAAATCTGCCCATCGCCTAGGACAAAACTTCGCTGTTGATAGCAATAACTTCGAGAAAGTTAAGGAGTTCATCTACCTAGGAGTAAAAATCAACTCCACGAATGACACCTTAAAGGAGATCCGGCGGAGAATTACCTAAGGAAACCGCTGCTACTTCGGTTTAGCGAAACAAATGGGTTCAAAACTCCTCACTCGAAGGACAAATTGCATGCTTTATCGAACCTTAATCCTACCAGTCCTGCTTTATGGTGCAGAATGCTGGACGATAAGTAGAAAAGGGGAGCTAATATTGGGTATATTCGGTCCTGTGTGCGAGGAGGGCGAATGGAGGAGACACGCACTTTATGAGCTATATTAAGATGTGCATGTAGTCCAAAAAGCTTTATCAAGTCGACTACATTGGCTCGGCCACATTGAGCGAATGGAAGATATTGTTCCAGCCAAGAGGATCTTCGCAAAGAAGACTGACAGTTTGTTTTTTAAAGATCAAGCCATCGCGGATGCCAGAACGCTTGATCTGGAGAACTGGAAGCAGGGTGTCGGGGATCACAGAGGATGGAAGGCTGCAGTGTCTCAGGCAGAGACTCTTCACGGGGCGGGAGCCCTTTTACAACTAGAAACAAATTCCGTATTTCAGGATATTTAACATTAAACTTTTTGCAAGCTTATGACGTGTCTTTAATGGCGACTGAGTTACCAGAGAGTACGTTACACTCCATACGTTTTTCCGTCAATGGAGGTAATGTGCTTGTCCTATGTGAGGTTGAAATAATTGTGAGGGGAAAATAATTCCTAGGTTTCTAGCGGTTTCAACATATTTGATAGCGACATTATTATCCGAGGAATATAAGTTAAGTCTGGGGTGTATTTTGATATGACCAAGCACTTGCACTTTGACCATTGAGTTGAGCCCAACGTGTTACCTCAAGATCCTCATTCCTACTCCAAGCGCCATTTTCCATAAGTCCAAGACGGCAGCCGTAGTTCATTTGAACATCGTCGGCAAATCGTTGGAATTTCATTAACATAAAGGGAAACAGTAAGGGACCAAGTATGAATCCTTGTGAAACACCACTAATGGTTGGAAGAAAGTCCGGCAAACTCTGCCTTATTCCAACTGCTTCCATTCTATTCGATAGATACGATGAAATAAGCTTTACAGCTTTAGGCAAAAAGTTGTATATTCGACGGAGCTTATCTGTAAGATCACTGTGAAAAACTGTATGCCTTGGAGAAATGGAGAAGAACTAGAAAACTGACTTTATCCAGTGCTTGCTGAAGATTCTCGTTGACATTTTACAAAGCATAAACACATTTGTGCTTTTCTCGAAAGCCATTCTGCTTCGGTGTAAAGAGGTTATAAGTCTTTAGGTACTCGGTCAACTGTTTTTTCAATGTTTTTTATATATAACTTTGGACAGGAATGGTAAAATAGAGATAGGTCTAAACTCATTGCATTTAGCATTTTTGTATATCGGCTGAATGGTGTCGAAAATGTAAGTACGGCAGTACGACAACGTTGCCAAAGTTTAGAAAGTTGGTTTCAAAATTATGGTTCTGTGCGCCAAACTTGAGCACTTGCATCATATAACACCCGACATAATTGAGCTTCTGAGACCTCGATTCACCGTGTTGTTGACCGTTTCTGTTACATCTCTCAATCAAACACAAACAAATGGCTATTTAATGAAATTTTATGTGATTTTTTTCAAAATCAAAGTTAGTACTGGCCTTAAAAACTGGCCTATATAATATGAGCTCACCTTGCGCTTCTTTCTGAGAATACGAGAAGCGGCTTTGGGGTTCGATTGATGTACGTACTAAAAGTATCACCCTGCTCTTCCTACAACGCCAATATCTCAATGTAAGCTGAGAATCGGCATCCTCACGATAACCAACTCACCTCAATGTGGGTTACTCAGGGTTACGCAGCAGGTCGAGCGTAACTGCTTAGACCAAGATAGCTACCTAGCCTTTTAAATCAAAATTTAAATGTTCTTTGCTAGGCCACTTCCACAGGTAAAGAAGAAACCGTCATCCATAAAAAGGACTAGATTTGAGTTTTCCATGTCATTTACAAAATAACTCAAAAAACATAGGGACGAGCTACAGTCCGCTTGGGCGAACTGTTGGATACCCTATTCTTATTCCTATCCCTCATAAGTGGGCGTGACAAAAGTCTAAGTATGGTTGAATTGTTAAGAACGCTCTACATATTTTGTTATATAACATTTAAAGGATTTTATCAAAAAAAAAACGCTCCCTAGCTCAAACTTGGGTGTTTCAATAAAATTGTTTTATTTAATTGTGGGCGTGTCAGTAGGCGGATTTAAAAAAAAATTAACACATGAGAATAAAGGGCTACTAGAGAGTATATATTATAAATTTCAGCTCCCTAGCTCAAACTTTGAATTTAAAAAAAAAAAAAATTAATTGTGAGCGTGTCAGTGGGCGGATTTTGAAAATATTTACACATGAGCATAAAGGGCCCATAGAGAGTATATACTATAAATTTCAGCTCCCTAGCTGAAACTTTGGATTTTCAAAAATTAATATACCCTTAGAATAGGGTAAAAAAAAATTATTTTATTTATTTGTGGGCGTGTCAGTGGGCGGATTTTGAAAGTTTTTTATCCCGAGCAGTTTTAGGAGTCATAGATCATATATAAAAAATTTCAGCTTTCTAGCTCAAAATTCCATTTTTTCCAAAATTTGGTTTTTTTGAGTTTGTGGGCGTGTCTGTGGGCGGATTTCAAAAATTCGTAAACTTGATTATTTCGGGACCCTAGAGAGTATATGGTTAAAATTTCAACTCTCTAGGTCCAGTTTAAAGGCCTAATTTTTGGCTACAGACGGACGGACGGACATGGCTAGATCGACATTACTATCGATGCTGATCATAAATATAGTAACTTTTAGGGGTCTACGGGCAATATTAAGGTATGTTACAAACTATGCGTCAAAATTAATATACCCTTAGAATAGGGTATAAAAATGTTCTGGTAGTCTTGTATTTACTGATATCTGGCACGAAATGCTGTAATTAAACTTGGTTCGTTGTATTCGTCCAGTCATAAACTATATGATCCAGTTAGGTTTCGCAGATTAAATGACCATTTTTGGTAGTTACTTTCGTAATATTTTTTGGCCGTTTCAAAAGCACGCCTAAGGTCAAGCAACACAGCGACAAGCACTGTTTTTTTAACACATTCTACATAATAACTTATGGGTCTCACAAGAATGTTCTTTTTTAAAACCAGATTATTATACTACTTAAATACTTTTACTTGTTAGATGTTCATTTAATTGGACGTGAACTATTTTTTCTAAGATCTTTTCGCAAGAAGGCATCATAATGAATTGGGCGGTACTCCTGGACATATTAAAGTATAACTAACTTTCTTCATTGGAACTTTTAACGATACTTTGCACGCTTCTGTAAAGATTCCAAAGATAAACGATGAATTTGCAATACGGACAAGGACAGGACCAATGACATCAAAAGCATCATTAAATATGCAGACATAGTAAAGTTGAAGTCATTGTTTTTGTTGATGTACTTATTGAGGGATATCATGAATAAATTCCTAAAGTTTTGCTTCCCTTTTCAGCAATGCAAATCAAATTTGCTGAATGGGAACAGTTCACTGGGAAATTTTATTCGCGATAGGTCTGATTATGTCATCATATCGATTTTGTTTTTGTGTGTGAAACTGACCTCTTTTAAGTTTAACTGAAAAACCTTAAAAGAACATTAAATGGTTGGCCAGTCCTAAAGCGTGCCAATTTTGAATTCAGACTTTATTTCAGGGGATAAAAAAGATTCTTTGTAGCCTTTTACCGTCTTACGGTGACATTAGAATTGAATACTGAGCAACACGTGCGCTTATCGACTGCACATTCGCCAATGCAAGAGATACACCTAACTTGTTCGTACCGAAAGATGATATTTTGTGCATCTTTGAGTCAGTGAAGAATAAAAAGACGGTGGAGATGGATGGGGTCTCAAAGGTCGTATTGAGACACTTGCCTTTGGGGCTTTAAATATGTTTCACCACGCTGTTTAACATTGCACTGATTAATGCACAGTACACGGCGCCTTCGGTCAATTAGTTAGCTTCCGAGTATTTAAAAGTTCTTTGAGAAGATTGTCAATAGAGACCTGTTGAACTGAGTCGAGGACATCACATCATACAGGACAATCGTTTTGGTTTCAGGGCGGGCCATGACACTATTCCTGAAGCGGCGAAACATATTTCCGATATTCATTGGAAAAATAAAAAACCAATGCACGGTTGCTTGCCTGGTTGACCTTATGAAGGTCCTTGACACCGTATGGTTAGAAAGATTTTTCTACAAGCTGAACAGGCTCAAACCCAAACTATATGTAATTTACATCATGCTTATCTCAAATGTGTCAACTTGACTTTGAGTGATGTCTTTGAGATTAAAACCGTCTTGCACCAGGTGGTGGTGACTTATCCTGTTTAACATTTTATGCAAGTCAATTGGTAGGTTCACCCACACGCGCTATAGCGTATGCTGGCTTGTGCTGGCCATTTGTTGGAATACAGATCAGGACCTAAAATTAAATTAAGATATATTGCCACGACTGGAAGACGGAAACCGTATTGTTCAGAACTTAATTGGCTAGGGCCTATGGGGATACCAGAAAAACTGGAGAGAAATAAAATTGGCGTTGATGAGAAGTATGATACCTCTGTATCTGGCTCGAACAGTATCTGTATTTTGATGACATATTTATGCTTGCCTTGCTTGGTCAAAGAAGGCTTATGCTCTGACAAAAAGACTGTATCACAGCCGTCAACGCCAGAGTGAAGATCACATGATACGTGGCCTTTTAAGGCCAATTATCGCTTAAGTTTGTCCATTTTGGTTCGATATAGTGCCTGGTTACATGAAAAGACATAAGCTTTTCATTATACAGTATAGTCCCGATAAATCGTAGTGTCAAGGGACCTAGAGTTTATTGCGAATTATAGGGGTTTTCGAATTAGCGAGGTTACGAATTATTAAAGGTTTAAAAAATAAAAATATGATTTAAAGGGATTTTTTTGTTTTTAATTCAAATTCAATATTTAACACAATATATTGGATATATTATGCACAAAAAAACAATTTTTCTACATAGGTACTTATACATACTTACATAATATGTACCTATGTACAAAATGCACGTGCTTACATTACAGAAACAGCTGCCATTACCTGCAGCTGCACACATTTGCAAGGGTGAGAAAATCCCTTTTCGCCTCCGGATGCTACTTCAAGTCCTTTCTTTGTGAGTAAACATAAACATAATCGGCTCTAGCGAGGTATCCGTCGGTACGGAAAATTCTCCGATCTGATAAGAATCGGTGGATTTTTGCTTCGAAGATCCTCCGATTCTAATCAGATCGGAGAATTTTCCGTTCCGACGGATACCTCGCTAGGGCCGATTGTAACAAACGTGATTCAGAGTATTGAAGATGAGGAATGAGACTTTTTTTTCGAATAAACGGGGTTATCAACAGAGACTTACGAATTATAAGACGTTTTATATGACTTTGCATATGGAAATTATTGCGAATTACCGAGGGGACTGAAATGCACTGTTTTTTTACGAATAACCGGGATTTTTTCAAGGGACCTGCAGTTTATTTCGAAAAAGAGGGGTTTACGAATTAACGGGGTACGAATTATCGAGATTTTACTGTAATTTATACTCTTGGATGTTTGTCGAGTACAATATTACTGGGAAAATCTGAATCTTTGATCCGTTATTCATCCAACGTACTTGATACTAGACGACTGAATCCGCCTCTTTATTTTGTGCACATTTTTTACCGAAGGAAATAACAAATCAAATTTTAGGCCTTTTGTTTCTTTTGGTACAAGTATTTCAAAGGAAACATGTAGGTACCTGGCTAAAAAAAAGAAAATCAATAAAGACGAGTGGTTAGCATCAAATAATTTAATCAGCTTTGATTGTTTTTTAGTGCAGGGACAAGCTAAAAATAAGTCTGCAGCGTCGCAAAAAAAAACACAAAACTCCCCGCATGCATGGAATTTTGGGGATAGGCATAACTGCAGATCTTTGGTACATCAAACAAGTATCAATAACAGGAGCACAAAGTTGTGTATAAAAAGTATAAAAAAGGTCATGCCTCAAAGCTCTTGGATCAAACAAATGCAACGATACCAGCATATATGTATCGTGATCATGACTTCGTCGAGAAGGCGAGGGGAGTACATTTAACGTTTTGACACTCCCACAGGTGCGCATGCAATTCTGTGAGTTAACACGACTGGAGACCACCAGTGTCATTTAAGGTTGATCAAACAATAATCAACAACCAGTGTCGAATTCGTAAAAATGAGCCGGACTGAGGGATCCTAAAAATGCCTCAGTAAAAAGTGATCCGAAAGCAGGAGCTGCCAAAATTACATAGAAATGATTTCTCCCCTCAAGCACCTCGACGCTGTGCTTTTGCTTTAAGTAAATTGCTTCATGTTTGTAGCACCCCATCTACTCCGATTCAATTATGTAGAGAAACAGAGACATGGAAACAAGCATGGACGAAATTGCTCATATCTGATTTGGAAGCTCTCAATTGAGTTTTATACAACAATGTTCCTAATAAATTTAGTTAAGGTTTTGTTGTGTATGAAAACGTCTAAATGCGCTTGCACAAAAATCGTTTGAGTATGTATTACCAAAGAATGTGTGCAAACAAAACGATTTCGTATATTCTGCATCATAAAATGATGATAATCGGATGATCGAATTGCCTTTTTTGACGTTTTGAATTAGTGTTTACAAGCAGAAAATATGAGCCGTTTTTTATTATCATTTATCACCAATGTCAGCCGTTTTTCTTTGCACGCGGATATAGGGATAATTTGAAATTTGCATGTAAAATACAACAACAACTTATCATATATACGCTAACTTTAGCGGGGATAGCTATCGCCGCCAAGTCAGTTAGCGGGGATAAACAGTGCTTCCAAAACCCATTTTCTTCGTTTCTGATGAACTCATGCGATGAATTTTTCAGAAAATGTCAAAGTTTGACATCCCTCCGACGAATATTTTGTTCGTGATTTTATTATTATTTGTTTTTAAACTTCATTATAAAGGTAATTGAATTTAGCAAATCTGTTAATGTGAAATTGTTTTTCATAATTTTAGAATATGCTTGGCATCAATTTCAATTGGCGGAAGTATATATTTTTCAAATTCAGGATTTTCAATACAAATTTCTTAACTACAACTTACAGCTGTGTCACGGTGCATGTGTGCTGCCAAGTTTTTTTTGATGAATTCTTAAGCGGCGATAGTCGTTTTCTGATGCCATCCCTATATCCGCGTGCAAAGAAACACGGCTGTCATCACTTTATATGCCCTCCAAAAAATACGCATTCTAGCTGTTCATCAGGATTACAATATTCACTCCGCTTCAACTGAATAAGCACAAATATTTTCTAAGCTACGTTGTCCATTTTTTCAAAACCTTGTGCCGTAATCATTTGATGATGCTTACTGTTTGCTTATGCTGCTGAGAAAATAGATCGGAAAGAATTATTCGAAAAGTACCGCTATTTTTTCCCTGGTTCCCTTGCAAAGCATTCAATATGGAAAATGCAGTTTTATTTTGCGTCAACTGAATACACACAAATATTGAAATAGGAAATAAAAGTTATTGGGATTAAATGAAACAAGTTTTTCTTAAAATAGTTTTTTATTGGTTAATTCAAGTAGGTAGTGGGTACTGCCGTCTTTATTTGTAATAGTTCCGTAAATTCGATCCGGCATAGAATCGTACAGCTTCTTTATTCAGTCCAGCGAAATTTCCCTCCAGGCCAATTTAATGGCTGCAATAAGGGATTCTCTGTCCTGAAACTAACGGCCAGACTCATAAACTTTTCGTACTAACCATCCCCAAACGTTTTCTATAAGGTTCAGGTCCGGTGAGTACGGCGACCATTGAAGTAATTCCACATTCTGCTCCTCTATCCATTTTTTTTACTATGCGTGCTGTGTGGATGGGGGCGTTGTCCTGCTGAAAAGCCCAGTTTATGGGTCTAAAAATGCCTGAAAATTTAAGGAAATTACTTTCCGAAATTCCTTTAAAACTTAATGCAGTAATTTTTGAGGTTTGGAACTCAAGCTCAACAGTACCATAGTAGGCAACTGCTCCCCATACCATAACACCACCTTCTCGACTATGATGCCGCCCTAAAAATCGTTCTTCTTTCCTCACATCATGGAAGTAATAATTAAACCCATTAGGGCCATCAAAATTAAACTTCTTCTCATCCGAAAAAACTACGTGACGCCATTCATTTTTCCAACTCATACCTATGGAGTCTAGAGAATTCTAAGCGCATACACTTCCCTTTCTCGTTAAGTGGTGGTTTCTTTTGAATATTCATCCGTTTTAGATGTTTGAAATATTGATAACCCTTCGCATTGTTGAAACGCTTGCAGTAACACCGGCTTTCTGCTTTATTTTTGCCGCAGAGTCGCAAGAATTGGAAGCACATCTTAAAATTGCTCTTCGATCAACTGCTGTTGTTGCCGTTTTTTGACCTCCTTTCATGTTTTTTCCATACGAATCTTTGCTTCTTAAACAAGAATAGACCACAGTTAAACTTCGTCTAATTTTGTCAGTTATAGAACGCCCGGTTAGTTCTTGTTCTTTTAGTAAATCGATTTGAGCTCTTTCAATACAATTTAGAGATTTCGATCTACCGATTTTTCTTTGAAATACAATTAATCAACTAAAATTCACTTAAAGTACTTCAACTGTTGATCTAATGTGTCAATATCCACAGAATACAGTGAAAATAATGACCTTGTTTATATTCAGTTGGCGCAAAATAAAACTGCATTTTTCCATATTGAATGCTTTGCAAGGGAACCAGGGAAAAAATAGCGGTACTTTTTGAATTATTCTTTCCGATTTATTTTCTCAACACCATAAGCAAACAGTTAGCATCATCAAATGATATATTACGGCACAAGGTTTTGAAAAAATAGACAACGTAGCCTAGAAAATGTTTGTGCTTATTCAGTTGAAGCGAAGTGTATGTGCCTGGCTATACGTTCATTGGAATGAAAGTCATCCCCAGCGAGACATGTCATTTAAAGTGAGTAGAAAAGAGAAGTGCTAATTGCACGAAAATCCATCGAAAATCGGCTTTCAGAAAATCTTTGTGGGCATTAATTTATTTATTTGTTTCATTTGAGTGCTTACACATTAAGACATAAATTTATCTTATAATATAGTGAAAGCTTTGTAATTTAAATTATGATACGGGCTACTAAAAAGACCTGTTCAAAAATTAGTAAGAAATGGTAACATTATTATAGAAAACTGTCTTTATACGCTTTTCAAGTAGTTCATTGTTTGATCTTGGGAAATTCCAGCGGTCGTTTCTTATTTACCCTTCAATTTTATGACTTACTTTTGGGATGATATGTATCTACATGTTCTCAGGTAGTAAAAGTTTCTGGGTATACAATTACCAACAGATATAAAGACTGAAAATCGTTTGCAAAATGTATCGCCTCATCCTTGTGATCGCCAGTGTATGTTTTTTTTTAAATAAATTCCTATGAACTTACATATTTTAATCAACACATGGCAACCCTATTAATACATCTGTATGGCTGTTTGTTTCGCTTCACCTTGTGTGAATGTCTACTCTTTTTTACTCCCCACGAATCCACTTGTGTATTTTCATTGATGATTCAGTGCAGAAAAGGCATTTGGTTTGTATAAACACAAAAATAAATAGGTATAGGTACCTCCCTATCCATTAACTAAAAGAACATAAAAGAAAGGATTTAAAATGGTATCGATTGGACAAATCCATCTTTTGGAAATTGCTGAGTTAGATGATGATTAACATACATAAGACATACACAAACCGGATGTAGTGGGATGTCAATTTAAAAAAAAAGTTCCATTGAATCGATATGTTGCAAGCAACCACCTTTTAGCTGAGTTTTTTTTATTTGGCTTATCTACTTTATTTGTAACGGAAGTGGGCGAAAATCAAACCTGGTTTATTTACATAAGTGTTTGTGGCGAATACACTCTCAGCGGTTTAACAAAAAAAAAAAAACTCCCAAGTTTGATTTTCAGTTGACCATATGTGCAGCTTTTGCGATTTGAAAACGCCTACGAATTTTGTTTATTGGAATGCTGTTTCTTACTATGGAAGACTCTCACTCTCTTATCGATCTTGTTGCTAATACTTTGAAAGGAATTCAATTGTTTTAGAATTAGCTACAATTTGGTTGTGGCATTCGTCTAGGAATGGAATAATGAAATCCATTGTTGAAGAGCTAATTAATATTATAATAAGTCAAAATGTATGTGTTCGTGCGAATAAATTTTAATGTAACACGCAAACACGAATGGTTAATGAAGGAAGCTTGGCCCTTAACCTCCACATAGACGGGATGGGCCAAACTTTTTTTTAACTTTTGTTCGTGTGTTTCTTTTCACATCACGCATATCCCTCGTATTTTGTAAAAGTTAAACTTATAACGCTGTTCGAGTTATTAGAGCTGTTTTTCGTATTTTAGCATTCCAATGAATAATGTTCATTATCGAATGAAATTATGTAATTAATCAGATTTCGAAATCAGCTGTTCGACATTTCTAAGTTTATTTATATATTCACTCAGGGTCATAACAAATATTAAAAGATAACAAAAGAACAAGTTAATTTATTCTCAAATATTTGAGCCGGCAACAAGTCTATGTTTTTTTGTTGTTGGCATTTTGGGGTTGTGCACGGAGCACGGCCCATGATATAACTAAGTTCAAAGGAGGAATTCTAAGTACCTGAACCAGCGTTAAGTCTGCCTGTGGCCTCAATCAGGGCTTCCATAATGGTTGGATTTCTTGTGAGCATGAATCTCCAGGATACAGACAGACTAAACGAGTACTTCCCTACATCTGTTAAAGATCTGCGCATACTTGTTGTCTCAGCAGACATGATACTGGCGTTCTTACGCGCCACTGCGCTTTTGCCAAGTACCGTAATGTGCTAGGCTTAAGCGATACTACCAACTGTGAAGCCTGTGGAGAGAGCGACGATACTGCGGGACACTTTCTCTGTGATTGTCCTGCTTCTGCTCGCATCAGGTGGGGCATATTTGTTGCAGATGGGGCGATAGCTCAAAATTAATCTCCTAATGATTGAAGCGCCTACTTGTTTAATTAAAAATGGTGTGCCTTGCTGGCAGTTTAATGGTTTAATGTACCAGTGTTAATGCAATTTTTTCTTTTTTGTGTAGACATTTTAATTCAAAACTCTGATACCTCTCTATTTGTAAAAAATATATCTGTTACATACTTTATTATCGGGGTCCTGAACCGTGAAGTGTCTCTGCCTGAGGCAATGCAAGTCTTCCATTCTCTGCGATCCGGGACTCTCTGCTTCCTAGTCTTACTGCGTTCTCTGGCATCTGCGATATTTCGGTCTTTAAAACAGAGGTTCGGTCTTCCTTACCGTCTCGAACATGGGGGCTGGGAGTGAAAGATCCTTTTTGCTGGAACAATGTTGTCCCGCTCGACGTGACCGTGCCAATGAAGTCGACGGGTTGCAGCTTTTGGACTCAATCCATTTCTTGGTCGAGCTAATAGAGATCGCGCTTTTATCATCTCTTCCATTTCAAAGGAGTCCACTATAAACTATCCTTATTTCTTGCAGGTCATGGGATTGCCTTGTGTGCAGATAGGGCATATCGAGCTGATAGTCTCATCGTGCGAAATTGATAGTTTTGTGCATGCGCTCTACCAAAACATTGATTTTGTATCTAAAGAGCTCCTCTGGTAATCTATCAGGGCCTTGTTACACTTAAGCTTCCTTAATCTATTCTATCCCGGGAAGTTAAACCGGTTCTTCATTGACTGGGCGTGCGTTGTTTTCTGGCCCTTAAGTATTAAACAACTGCGTCTCAAACTCATCTTCCTTGCGCTTCGGTGGTACCTAGCTCTCTGTTGCTGTTACGGAGAGCCTGCGCTGCGTTCTTGCTTTTGCGTAACTACAAAATAAATAATAATAAAAATAAAAATAAAAAAAAATACGTCTAGATTATTCATATTTAATTTTTACGTAGGTACTTAATAATATTTTTCTTAAATCTTTCAAGTTACTTTCAGCTTTTCAGTAGGAAGTTCATTAAACATTTTAAATCCTTACAAAAATTGTGTTTTGTGCGTTAAGAGTTCTAAACAGCGGAACACTAATGTCTTAAAACACACACACAGGCACACTTCTTTCTATCGAAACCAACGTTTTGCAAACAAATATTCGTCTACTTGGGAACAGTATATAGCTAAGCAGTTCTCACAGTTATCTGCCTTGGGACTTGGGGGGATATGCTCATCGAGAACTGTATCAAGACTCAGCTTCATTTGCATCAGGGACCAATAACAAAATGGAACATCTATAAACACAGCAGCATTGTTGAGGTAGTCTATAATTCAATTCAAAGTTTTTATGTTCAAAGTTTTTTTATGTTTTTGGATTGTTCATACCAACAGGGTCGGCCCAACCATATGTGCAAGATGTGCAAATGCGCAGGACGCCAAATTCCGGGGCGCATTGCTAGGAGTAAGAAAAATTAATTTTACCTTGCGCGGATACTGCCATTTGCATTTAAAACAAAAAACTTGTTCAAATAAGCCCAAAATAGCAACATCCATCACACCTGTGCACATTGCACATTAACTCTCACCACTTGCAATATTGCAACTTCAAGGAGAATCTAATTCAAAATGGGGCGCTTTCTGTAAATCTTGCACAGGGCGCTTTTTTGGTGTGAGCCGGCCCTGCATACCAATATGGGTATAACACTGCTCAGCAGATCTCAAGATATATTTCCGCTTCGTAAGCCATTTTGCTGCTCGTTAATTACTCCCGAATTCACACAAAGACATCAGATCAGTATGTGCAGCATTGTGTACTTAGCCTAACTTGTTCCGATTATGACTTTTGGCAAGTATTTGTTTTATTTGTTGGAAGCTGTTGTTAAGTTAGGTTAGTTTGGTGGGTTGATAAAGAAGTTGTACTTTCTCATCACACGCAGGTTAGTGTTGACCAATTGTTATGCCCATATGGGTTTTGCTGCAAACCTGAAATGATTAGAGAGAGGGATTTCGGAAAGTTCCGACAGGTCGTGGAAAAAATAATTTCCTATTTCTTTTTCTAAATTGACTGCGGCTTGGCGATGACACAGGAAGTGGAGGGTATCGTCGTGAGTTTCTTCTTCACTACAGCCTCTGCATAGGTCGTCATCAGTAAGATGCATTTTTATTTTGTCGTTCGCAAATTGTGTCCAGCAAGCATTCCCACCAACATCGGAACAGATGTCCTGTTTCTTTGAAGGAGCTTGTTGGTTCTGACCTTGTCATACTCTGGCCACATTGTCTTGGATGTTTTCGATACGGAAAAGCAATTTGCCGAATTTTGGTGGCTTTTTGAGGGCGGAGGGGTCAACATACCCTCCCAAGACGGTGCGTTACTGTTGGTAACATCCTCTTAGCTTATAAGTTAGATTAAGTTAGCAACATGTGGTGGTGCTTTCGGGAGTTGACTGACGCTGTAAGGCTTCAGTCGGCTCACGGCGGCGCGTGTGCACGTTGACGACAGCCAGGCACCCGGAAAGCTAGTAGGATTTTGACCACTTCTTGCGCAATGCAACGAGTGCTCAGAACCCTAATTATAGTTCGAATACGTTAAGTAGTTTAAGTAAGTAGAATAGGTAGTTTGTAATTTGTTTTATATAAAAAATATAAAATCTTAATAATGATACCGAGTTTTATATGATTTTCTCGACGAATACATTTATGTAAGATTAGTTCGTAAAATAGTTTTTAGGCCGAAAGGCCATAATTATAAGATACCTATAGTTAAGTTTAGGGCGTCCGCATAAGGAACAATAATCTAGCATATCCTGTTAATATTAAGTTAGATTTAATAATTTTTGTCTAGTTGTAGGTTGATATTCAATAACTATTAAAAATTGAATTTAAAAGTTAGTTGCCTTGGATGTTTCACAGGTGGGAATGATGTTTTACCTATTATTGGCAATTTCCATTATTTTCTGCCCCACCCGCGCCTGGAGATCGTACAGTGGTGGTTTGATAGTTTGGTCCGCCTGCTCAATGCTCATAGTATACCCCTATTTCCAAGGACCCAGCAGAGCCTTACATTATGTTGGATGCCAGGAACCTTTAGCTCTTCGCGACACCGTTTCACAAGCATCGATCTTATTTCGACAGCGGAGATTGCTTTCATTGCAGCCTGGCTGTCAATGAAAATTGTGATATCATCATCGCCGCCATTGAAACTGATTTGGTTGCCACTGTCAATATCTCCGCTTGGAATACACTGCCAGGATCAGGGAGACGAAATGTGTTCTTTAGCTTTAATGTTTAGGAAAACGTTGCAATTGCAACTCGAACGCCTATATCCATAGACATCTGTATAGATGGAGATGGATTCGGCTGCGTGTTCATTTAATTCCCATTGCTCTCTGCCAGGAAAAGTGCAGGAGAACGGTTTATGAAAGTCAAGGTGCGCAGCATGTAGTCGCTGTTGTCACTTCATTGTCTTATTTTGTATGTGCAGGAATTTATTTATTTATGTTTTTATCCCACTGTTTTGAAGGTTGAGCGAGACTATTTTTGTGCTGTTTACTAGGGCTGTCTGGAAACCTGAATGGCGGGATCCACTTTTTTATACCCTATCCTAAGGCTATATAAATGTTGACTCATTTGTCCAGATTGAATGCGGAAATTTGGATTATATACTCTAGGGGCCTTAAACAATCAACTACAAAGACATATATATAACAGTATTTGTTAAATATGTAAACAATGGGTGGTATTAAAAAAACTAAGTTTTCTCAAATACAGAAATTGGTTGACATTTGAGCATTTGCTCCGATTCATATCCAAAAAAAACTAGGTTGAGCATTTACTTAGCTCGAAAATGGTTTACTCAAAGCTTTTACTAAAAACTTTTAATACACATATCGACTGAATTGCCCTGCTAAGTTGCATTTTAGAAGAAATAAATATATTTCAATGGATTCAAAGAATTTACATAATGCCGGTCAGTGATGATAACATTCGTGAAAAAAGAGTAAAAACAAAGGCGGCAGAATGGAAACTATTCCCGAGCGAGGATGAACGAATGTTATACAATAATAAAAACTCTGTCAAAAATGTTACACGTTTCCGTGTGCAATTGGTGCAATAGATTCACGCACGTTTTAACATATGCCATCATTAACAGCTAAGCTACTTGCGATGGAAACAAAATGTTAACGAGTATTGATTGATTGGAAATGGGCAGGTTCTGTGCACGGTGCTGGTGTATGGCGAAGTTCATGCATATATGTATGACATTGTGGCTGCCTCCATTTCTTTCAAATTAATAAACTTGAAAACAAAAGATAAATGACTGTTCTGTTGACTGAAAAATGTCGAGCTAATGCTCATTTACAATTTTTAAACTTACTCAAATAAAGTAAATTTTTATTCGCACCGAATTTGAGCAAATGCTTTTGCTTTACTCCGGGTGTGTACTCGGAGTAATTGCTCGTTTTTATAAATACGTCCCAATGCCTTCTTTACAATTCGCCTTAACAAAGTTCTTTGCTACGACCACTTCAAGTGGCGTTTTGACCAAATTTTCAAATGTTGATCATATTGTTAGAACAAAAAAATTACTAAAAATGAACAAGGATTCTCAACCGAATGCCACACCCACTTTGGGGGTTTAAAGTATAGATAGCGTATCCAACAGTTCGCCCAAGCAGACTGTGTCCTTCCTTATGTTTTTCAATTTCTTTATCATGTTGCCCTTGCAGGGACCGGCGAAGAAAATCACTGAAGCGCCCCCAGCGCCTGTCGAAAAAGTTGACTAAGGGGAGAAATCACATCTAGGCAATTTTACAAATTCGTGTGAGCCTATTGGCACATTTAATATCTCGAAACAGTCCCGCAAGTGAGCATTCAAATTCATCGGCTGACACGACTGGAGATCACCGGTATCGCAAAAGGATGATCAACAATATCGAACAATGTGAGCATGCTGTGTCCAGCTGTGTGCAGGCCTAAAAACTCGATCATACCAACAGCATTTGATTGGCATCAGTTATGAAGTGATCCGAAATGGACAGGTCGGCCAGTAGGGATGAAGTATAGTGGGAAGGTTATGATCTCTTTAATCGTGATCATAGCATCGCTGTTAAAAAAGAAGAAAGTCATCTTAACAACACTGAAAAGGTAAGAAGTAATAAAAAATTAATTGTAGGTATCAAAGGCCCATTTTGTGTGTGCGGAGCTATATAATTGATACCCAAATGTAGGACCGATTCCGAACGGCAAGTCTTGAGAAACTGCTCATGACACTTGAGGTGTTCCTGGATTCGAGCCTCGGACCCCTCGCTCAGTACTCCGCACTTATCAAAAACTACTGCCGCACGCAGGTAAATTGGAAACATATTTCAAAAACAATACCCGTTCCTTGACAAAAGGAGCCAATAGTCTCTGTAGCGCTGTTTGTTTCTATATTACTCTGTAATTTTAATTGCTTGTCAATAAATGATGGTAAGAATAATATTCGCTCCATAGTCGATTGATTGCTTATACACAAGAGCCAATTGCAGGTGGTAATGGTGCGATGGTAGTGTATTCATTAAGTGATTGTCAGGTCGTGCGTATATGATTTTTAAAAAAATGAATAGGTACACAAAACAGATCTCCCTAAAAATCAATTTAGGCGCCACCTGTGGAGAAAAAACCCTATCGCACCAAACTTCTTTCCTATCCGTCTTTCCCTACTGCATGCAGTAAGTAACACCTAAACACAGGCAATGAATCATTTGCTGGGTGCTACTTGCAGCAACAAATAAAATGCCTGCGCTGTGGTTACATTATAAGGGTAACTGTATTCAATTACAGAAAAACGAAATTCCTTTGGCGCACGCTAATTATAAAAAAAAAATACCACCATTTTGAAGGTAGTAAAATAACTGTTCCTAAAGTTTTCTAAACACAATTCAAACGGCATTATCCAGCTGAAATAAAAAAAAAAAAATGCATCCGGAAAATACCCATTGACGAGTGCCTAGCCTATAACCGCATCAGACCGTCGAGACGTGTCAAGATACACACGTGACTTGTGTTTTCAATGAAATGAAAAACGTTTACAGCGTTAATTCGATGTGAATAATTAACAAGAGTTACATGCAAATATTAACCGAATAAGTAAGTAACACATTCGCTTGCAAATTATCAACCTCTTATCAAGAATTTGATTGCGAATTCTTTGCCGCTTATCACAGCGATATGAAAGGAATTTATTGATTATGAAAAGAAGAAAAACCAAACGAAATAAACACATGTATGTAGGTTTGCAATCTACTCTTGAGGTGTGGTGAATTCTTTTGACTTTTTTATGTGTACTGTACAGGGTGGGGCAATCGTGATTTTACTACATACTTGTAGTTACAACATATTGCTTACTAATTAACAAGTATGGAACGTTGGCTGCCTTCTTCGAACTTTTGTGCAAACGTCTACTTAGAATGTTAGCCTTCCCTCTCTATTAGAGGGACTATAACTGTTTCGTCAAACCAGACCCACATGTAAAACATTTGATTTTTTTTTTTTTTTATAATTTGCGTGCGCTAAAGGCATTTCTTTTTTCTCTACTACACAGTACCCTTATAGTGGAAACCACAGCGCAGGCATTTTGTTCGTTGCTGTAAGTAGCTCCCAGGTCCCAGCAAATGATTCGTTGCCTATTTCTGGGTGCTACCCTTCTGCCATCTTTATATTAATTTAAGAAACAAAAAAGAAAAAAAGAAAAGAATGAACAAGTTTTCGGCACTTGCAAATAAACCGCCGAGTCATCGGTCGTGAAGACGTCGTGTTGTTTTTTCTCTTTTTTTTGGATTCACTGACTTTGAAAAAACGCTAAGTGTCCAAGGTTAAATAAGTTTTCTTTTCATCAGATCCTAAAATCAGAACTAATCCGCAAAAACTCTTACGAATTTTCAATAACCCTCCCACTTGACTGCTCTAGCAACTTTACTCAGAATGTATAAAAATATACTATAAATTTGTTGTTTATTAGGCTTGCTTTGCTAAGAATCGCCAAACAGATCTCTTAACATGGGCGGATTGTGATCATTCTGTTCGCTCATACTGCTGTTCTTCTTCTTCAAATTTAAAGGCGATGTTATTATCTGGATTAGAGGAAGCATAAGTCATAACCCTCCCACTTTACTACATCTCCACCGTTCTGTGTGTGGGGCTCGCGGGCAGTGATATTCTTAGTTCGTCCCTGTACGTAAACAAAATATTTAAACTTTTTGATGATCCATATCCGAGGCTTGCAGTTGGTATATGTACCTTACATAAGTGGGTTTCATTTCAAATCTATACCCCGAGGGCTCAGTTATCGGCACAATCCCACAACACCATTCAGAGGCAATGTTTGATGGTTCTACCAGAGGGAAAAGGATCTACCCAATGATACTAGAGCCGAGCAGAAGCCTACAGGGATGAACGTGTGAATACGATCTAGTAGACTGTGGGTTCAGAGAATTTCGATACAACACTTCTATAGACTGTTAAATGGCGGAGACAACTAACTACCCGCTGACTTCAAGACTTCCATCCACCCAACCAACACGAACTGAGGATATCTATATCCCCACATAAGTCCAACAAGGATGCTGCACCAACTCACCTGTTTATTTAAGTCGAATACAAGGGCTCCGGGGATTAATCCCCCAATGAAATAACACACCAAGCCTGTTTATTCGAAAAAGTAAGCTAACATATTCTCCTGCTAGAAACCTAGCACCAACCCTTAGCGGAGCAAGGAAGTTGCTTGAGCATGCTAAATCATGCGGAGAAAAGAGTTAAACCCCTTTAAAATGCGAAGTTGGCCACCCAAACACAAATGATTGGAGAAGCAACGTTTTAGGCCATAACGGGCCGTTAATGTTTAGTATTGATTTTGTTTGCTAATTTTACCCGTGTTTCTTTGCACGCGGATATAGGCATGGCATTAAAAAACGACCATCGCCGCTTAAGAATTCGTCATAAAAAACTTGGCAGCACACATGCACCTATGACATTTATTAGTGACAGTTTGACATTAACAGATATACTAAATTTTGAAAAAAAATAATAATAAAATCACGAACAAAATATTCGGCGGGATGTGTTAGTGGTCGGCGAGATGTCAAACTTTGACATTTCCTGAAAAATTCATCGCAACGATTCATCAGAAACGAAGAAAATGGGTTTTGGAAGCACTGTTTATGCCCGTTAAAGGACTTAGCGTCGATAGCTATATATATAGGATAAGTTGTTGTTGTATTTTACATGCAAATTTCAAATTATCCCTATATCCGCGTGCAAAGAAACACGGCTTTTATTGATGGATACATAGGTATGTCTCGTACTTTTATGCAGTACCCTGTATTCTTTCTATTTCCCAAACACTACAACCTTATCTTGAGTTATTTCATTTTAGATGATTGCATCAACCATGTGTCCGACACTGAGCTTATTGTTTGCTTACGATAAGTTTTACTGATATATTGTCAAACGCAACTATCTATCCCAATCTCATCTAAGAATGCGCTTGCATAGTGTAATTGGAAATAAAACCAGTTCCATGATTTTGCTGGTTGTCGTTTAACCACTGTATAGACAAGGTATGCACTAAGCTAACAACAAAACTATCTCTTGGCTGCAGTAACAAGAAGACTAAGAACAGCAGTCTGAGGTACGGTTGCGCACATCATACTGAAAAAAAAATGAACACGGTCGATTTAGCAATTAGGCAAAATTCGCTGATGCGAATTAAACGAACAACTTTAGAGGAACAACAAACTAAACTAGCACAATCCCAAAGAAGCCAATCAACGAATGCCAAAAGCAGCGGACGAGATACCACTGTGGCTGTGGTCTGTTCAATCTTCGTCTGAGCAAACATCGACTACTGCTGTTCGCTGTTGATGCTTCAATTAGGTGTACTAGTACTCTGTACGATTAAATTTAGTATTCTTGTGGAATACGGAGAATTCGTTCAAGTTCATCGCGGCAGCTGCGGTGGAAGACGTCGAAATACAGAAAATTGGATACGGAAGAGAGCGGAAAATGAAACATTCAACGGCAAATTTTGAGTCACGAAGTACGATTTGTGAATAGAAGCGTTGCGTTGGGTGTGTACATCATCTGAGCACACATGCGCCCAAGTTTATTGAACTTTAATTGGGTTTTATAGAGCTCTTGTACCCTGTTACTGAAATGCACAAAAAATAATCCTGCGTTGAATAAATGCGGTTTTGATCAATCCTCTGGGGTAGCTCTGCATTTGAAAGCACTAAGTCTTATTCTTTTGATATTTCGCCCCTTTCTTGGTGGTAGGGCTTTTATTCTTCTACATACTCGCAACCACTTGTATAATTATTAGACAGAATGCGACCCTAATAAAGTTTTTGAATAATCTCATAACTTAATGACCTACTTTTGACTGTAAATAGAACGAGACGTATTTTTGCGTTTTTTTTGTATAGAGAGCGCTGAGGGGGGCTTAATAGGTTTGGTGTGAGTAGGTTGGTCTTTTCGATGATATAATGATTTATAGCTTTTTTTTGAATTTATATTCTCATCTACGAGTATATCGGAGATACAAGATCTCGCTTAGACTGCATGTAACGAAGTATATAAAGTTACATACTTAGGAAAATCTTAATCTCAAATGGAAAAATAACATTAAGAACATAAAGAACCTTACTAACAACGAATTTTATGAGTTGTCCCGTTCTTCCAAGTTTTCTTTGCATAGTGTGAAAGGGACTAAAAATCTAAAGTGAATGGAATGAAAAATCTAGTTATAATTTCCGTTTTATTTTCGTGGAATTAAATTCAATCCCAGTGTAGGCTGATGATATCGTAAACAGTTTAAAACATCAAACAAGTTTTATAAATTGGATCATTCTTTCATAATTGTTATAAAAGCGGCGACGGGAAATATATATCGATCCTACTCTTATTTGTCTGTAGGGCGCATATACGAGGGGCGTTCAATATATTCTCGGTATCGATATGAAGGAAAATGCGAATTCAATTTAAATTGTCTTTATTTTTCAATATAATTTCCCCTAACATCAATGCATTTGTTACATCTTGAGATAAGCTTTTTTAAACCCTCAAAACATAAATTTCCTCTTTCTCTGCAAAATACCCATTTATTGCCGACTTGAGTTCTTCATCATCCGAAAATCTTTTTTCACGAAGACATTTTTTCAAATCCGGAAACAGGAAATAATCACTAGGGGCAAGGTCTGGACTATAGGGTGGGTGTTGGATTTCTTCGAAACCACAATCTCGCGCAGCAGCCTTGGAAACTCGCGCCGTGTGAACAGGAGCGTTGTCATGAAGAAGCAACACGCCCGCTGCGAGTTTACCCAGTCTTTTCTTTTTAATTTCCTCCCGCAAATTATGCACAGTGGAAGCGTAGGATGTGGCGTTGATGGTTTCACCTTTTTTTTGTACTCAATGAGCAAGATTCCCTTTGAGTCCCAAAAAAACTGTGGCCATGAGCTTCCCGGCAGACGGAGTGACTTTGAACTTCTTCGGGTGGTCTGTTCCTTTTTTATGCCACTGCATGGACTCTTGTTTGCTTTCAGGGTCATAGTGGTGGACCCATGTTTCGTCCCCAGTAATAATTCGATCCATAACACCGTCCGCGTTCTCACTACACATCTCCAAAAGCTCTCTACAGCATGCGATTCTCACTTTTTTCTGAGGCGCTGTGAGCATTCGTGGCACCCACCTTGCACTGACATTTGAAAGGTTAAGATGGTCATGAAGAATGGTGTGAATGGTACCAATTGAAAGCTTGGTGATCTCTGCCATCATTTTCACCTTTATTCGGGCATCCTCAAGAACAAGTTTTTCGACTTCTTTGATGCTTTCTCCCGTACAAGCAGTAACCGGGGCGCCGGAGCGGGGGTCGTCTTCAATGCTCTCTCTGCCTCTCTTGAACTCACTTGACCACTTTTGCACAGTTGATAATGAAGGTGCGGAACCCTGGTAAATAGCCACCATCTCTTCATGAATAGTTTTTTGACTTTTTCCTTGCTTAGTGAGAAATTTAATTACAGCGCGATGCTCAATTTTCACCATCATCGTCTCAGTTGCCATTATGATTCTGTTTAACTAGAGATAAAACGCGAATTAATAATCACATTTATATGAAATTTTACATTAATGCACTAAAATAATAGTATTACTTGATAAATAAGTCAACTTATATATACAACCACAGCTTCACCTCGATACCGAGAATATATTGAACGCCCCTCGTACATATAAATAAAAAAAAAACCGTAGAACATACGAACATAGGAACGAACAGTCTATGTGGCTACATCATAAGACAAAGACTAGACATTTTTAACCTTTATAAAAGTCGTCTTGTACCCAGATAGTTTGTTTCTACCTAATTGTACACATCGCTACCTACTTTTAATTTAAATTTTCATATAACAAATGCATAGAGTAATGCTAACAACAGAAGGAGTCCAACCAAATAAATCTAGACTTAAACGAAGTAAATTTTAATTCACAAAGATCAGTAAATATTCTTGAATTTCTTTTCACGAATCCAAGAAGTTTATTTCCCTTCGTATCGCTGATTGAAAGTTAGTTTGTATCAATCCATTATTATATTCTGTTTGTAGAATTATCATCATTTGTTGATCGGAAGGTAATGCATAATATACATCAGGACTATTAAAGTGAAGACTTAGGTTAGGTTGAAAGAGTGATGAGGTAGAACAGCATTCAATTATAACTTTGTGAAAACGGCTATGACAAATAAGGCCGAACACAACAAAAAGAAATTATTTGTGGGCTGTGTTTTTGTTCGACAACGTCTACCGTTGGTGAGAGAAATGATAGACTGAGTGGTTGTGTTAAAATTAATTTATATAAAATTTCTCATATCCTTTATATCTCGGAAGCGGCTTCACCCAAGTTCATGAAATCGTCATTGACGTAAATTGAGAAGTCTTTAAAACAACTCATAACATAACTCTCACACCGACTGTTATGGACAAACGTACTACGATAATTGATGTTGTCATTATTGGTTACTTCCCTATTGATCAGAGATCCTAGATATTCGCAGCCTTATTAATAATGAACTGCTGTGGTGCATGCTGCTCGACTCTCTGATGAACGCTTTCAACAGTTCTAACAACTACGCTCAGGCGTACGCGGACAGCACCAGCATTTTGTTGTTTAACAGCAAGCAGCACCTAGCAATGACGTATTTCATTGTATGCTTTTAGGTGCTACTTACTATTAGAAAAGAATAGTGAGATAGGATACAAGTGCCTGCGTCCTTGGTCAGGGCTTTCATTGACGGCTGGGTTTCATATGAACACACTTACATACTACACTGGCAGATGGCATGACTCTCCAGGGTCCAGACTAATTGAATTCTTCCCGAAGTCTGTAAAAAAAAAACTGCGTCATTCTTGTTGTCTCAACAGAAAAGGCTGCAGATAAATTACTGTCGTTCTTACGGGCCATTGCGCTTTTGCCAAGCATCATGCTAGGCTAAAGCGATACCACCAACTGCGAAGATTGTGGATAAAGCGATGAGACTGCGAAACATTTCCTTTGTTATTTTTCCTGCTTTTGCTCGTATTTGGTGTTGTTGAGTGCTGTAATTCTAGACTGCTCATTACTAAAGCGCCTTTTCTAAGAAAAAATTTCAGCAAAAGTGGTGTGTCTTTCTGACATTACATTTGGCCAGTATTGAGTCTGAGTGCTTCAGAGTAGAAAATCCCGAACCCCGGAAAAAACGCAAATTCTTATTAAAATTGATTTTTGGAATTTATCCGCTGCATAAAACCTATCCAAAAACTAACTCACCGATATAGGTTTTCAAGCGAGTGGATACATTTGATATGAATGTGCGCGAATCAAAAAATAATAATTTGTTTGTTTCCAATTCTGTTAAGTGTTCTTTTTGTAAAGAAAGTGTTAAATGTTTCACAACGATGGTTGTTGTTTCTTATATATTTAAACAATGTGCACATATGTTTGTCAAGACTTACTGGAACTTCTCGCATTAAATCCAACCAAAAATACACTTCTCATAATAATTAAAATAAGAGTGCAACGCCTATAATTGTTTTTTTGTTGATTTCTGAGCAAAAATCCATTCAATTTTGTTGGCATTTCTGAGCGGCGACTCTCTGTTTATTTATTTGTCTAACGAACGAAACTATTGTAAATGTAATTTGGGTATAACCGTTTTCAGCCTGAGTGAATTTAATAATTTAAGAACAATTTTTGTACGTGAAGCCATTTTTCATTAAAAAGTTCAGGCCAAACGTCCGTCAGTTAGTTATTATAGGGAGAATATTTCATTATTAATACGAATTTTTAACTAGCGGATAGATTACATTTTTATTCATGTCAGAAGTCCGTTTTCAAACATTTTCTTCCAGTTCACCTTTATGTGGATCAAGAGATGAACTTCTGTAAATGATATCTATGAACTACTTAGCATGACTACGAGTAACACTTATAGTATAATTTGTTGACAAGTGTATGTAGATTCCTTATAAATGTCGCTCTTGATAAGCTTGCTGTACAATTTCTTGCTTCAAAAAGTAATGGCGAACTAGTCATTTGGTTGGCGATGTCAATTAAGGCCAAAATCGAAATAACCCCAATTTGGTTTTATTCCGTAAGCCATAACGAAGTATTGCCAAAAAACTTATGGAAATGAGGACAAATTTTCGCAAATCAGTGTTAGCTTTATATCGCTTTCAAAATAGAATTAAAGCCAAAACATTTTTATGAATCAATGTCAGGCGAATTTTAACGCTCGTTTGTTGTGCTTTTCTTCGTTATGAAAGATCACCCTAATTTTACGTACCCTCAAATGGCCTATAAAACACAAATATACTTTTTGTCATGATATGGATAACTTTTTTGAATCAAACGGTGTTGGCTTTCCCGCTTCGATATAGAAGCGGGATCATGTCATAATCTCGAATGATAAAAATCTCGAATGCAAAAGATCTCGAAAAAACAAATTTTTAATCTAGAATGCAAAAATCTCGAACGCACAAGAATCTCGAATGAACAAAAATCTCGAAAGACCATATCTCGAAAAAAAATTTAATTCGAGATTTTTTTCTTACCTATGTAAGGAGTTTTAACTTAAATAAAAAGTATGACATATTTAGTTTATTCAGCAATTTATTTTGTTGGGTAAATTAACTACAAAAAATCAATCTTTTACAAAAAAAAATAAACAGTTAATCACTCTAGCACGACAATTATGAGATTTATTTAGCTCGTACATCTATTAAAACTTATTTTGTACGCATTTGTTCCAATGGTAAATATTTCGATTTTAATATTTCCTTTGTTTGTAATGATTTCATTTACCTACTTACTTTCACTATACCCTATTCTAAGGGTATATTAATTTTGACGCATAGTTTGTAACATACCTTAATAGACCCCTAAAAGTTACTATATTTATGATCAGCATCGATAGTAATGTCGATCTAGCCATGTCCGTCCGTCCGTCCGTCCGTCCGTCGGCAAAAATTAGGCCTTTAAACTGGACCAAGAGAGCTGAAATTTTAACCATATACTCTCTAGGGTCCCGAAATAATCAAGTTTAAGAATTTTTGAAATCCGCCCACAGACACGCCCACAAACTCAAAAAAACAAAATTTTGGAAAAAATCGAATTTTGAGCTAGAGAGCTGAAATTTTTTATATATGATCTATGGCCCATAAAACTGATTGGGACATAAAATTTTCAAAATCCGCCCACTGACACGCCCACAATTAAATAAAACAAATTTTGGTAAAAATTGAATTTTGAGCTAGAAAGCTGAAATTTTTTATATATGATCTTTGGCCCATAAAACTGCTTGGGACATAAAATTTTCGAAATCCGCCCACTGACACGCCCACAATTAAATAAAATATTTTTTTTGAAAAACCAAAATTTGAGCTAGGGAGCTGAAATTTTTAATATATACTCGCTAGGGGCCCTTTATGCTCATACTTAAATTTTTTTTAAATCCGCCTACTGACACGCCCACAATTAAATAAAACAATTTTATTGAAAAACCAAAGTTTGAGCTAGGGAGCGTTTTTATTTACAAAAGCTTAGTTTTTTCGATAAAATCCTTTAAATTTTTGTCACGCCCACTTATGAGATATAGGAATAAGAATAGGGTATCCAACAGTTCGCCCAAGCGGACTGTAGCCCGCCCCTATGTTTTTAATTGTTTTTATTTGCACTCACGTTGTGATAACACACGATCCCAAACAACACTAATATCAGGGACCTTTTTTACAGTTGCATGGACAGTTTGCTAGACAATCGTGGATGTTAAAGAGTAGTAAATAATCTCGAATGAATATATTAATTTTTGAGACATTCAAGATTTTTGTATTTCGAGATTATGCTTTCGAGATCACTTTTTTTGAGATTTTTTTCAATTCTAGATTTTTATTTTCGAGATTTTTACTTTCGAAATTTTTGCTTTCTGGATTATTGCTTTCTAGATATATCGTGGTAAACCCACCCTATAGAATCCTGCCATACAACTAGCACCTATCCTTGGCGGAGAACAAAGTTTAACCCGCGACCACCCAAAAATAATCCATTCCGTGGCAGAGGGCCGTAGGAGCCAGGCACTGCGCCTACCCAAAAGATTTATTATTCAATGTTGTATGTGAATAGTTGAAAACGAAGTGAATGAAATAAAGCCAAACTCAGTTATGCCAAATTTTCTAAATGTGGTCTTATTTCGCTTGGCGTTATTTCACGTCACCCATTAATTAGTCAATGAACGTACCTGTATATTTCATAAACATTAATCAACAACGATTTTGATTGAGCGAGTTCAATTTGCAAGGCAACTGCGAGTTACCTACTAGTTAACCCTGTGATTGGAATATGAGCTTACGTGACTGTTAGCTGTTCACTAAACATTTCCCTTTCGACCCAAGGAAATTAGCTCTATCCGTCTGGAAAATACATACATATACATATTAGGCATTAACTACCCATACAGCACCTGAACCCAGCTCCTCCAACCAATTGCTTAAAGTGTTGCTGGTACAGTAGTGATTTGAATTTGAGACCCGGCTTCTACACACGAAGCATAACGTCGTCATAGACACGTATAAGACACAATTTACGAAAGCCATAGGCATGTGTGGTGCAACTTCACACGAGGAGTAGGCAGAGAAGATGCTATTTTCTTTATTAAGAATTTCCTCAAACACTATCTGATAAAACGCTCAGATTTGTGCAATTAATTACAAATGATCGGTAAGTATTTATGTATATTACGCAATTATACCTTACGAGAATACCCCAAAAAATTAATCGCTTTAGGACGAATCTTGTACGCGTCATAACCCTCCGTGTGCACAGGGCTTTTCAGTTTTTTGAAAAACAAAAATACATCTGCGAACTTTGACAGCAGTAACAGAAGTGGTAGGCAACGCGTTCACTTGTCGTAAATTAACTTGTAGGCGATACGTGTTGCCTTGAAACTTGAACTTGCCCTAGCTCAATCAATCTCTGATAAAATGAATTAAGAGATTTTGTATACTAACACTTTTTTAATTACTCAGTATAATGTATGTTAGGATTGGAATATATAAAGATTATGAACTACATTTTTGACATCGTAATGCATTTATATGTATCAACTTTAAATTTAGAAGTATTTAAAACTAAGAAAATTTGTTATTTGGTAATTTTCAAAAACTGCTGTGGATATGCGTTACATTAAAGTTCTGCGCCTGCTACCGTGTCGTGTTTGTTGGTAATAAAGGGGACCAAGATCTTAGTAACCGTTGAAACAAGCTTTTGTATGTACATTTTATTACATGTATGTTTATTGTGAGATGGCTGGTAGGAGTTTATGGGAGAAGTATTCTTTTTTAGAGTTTTTTTTTTTTAATTCCACAAAGTGCTCCAAGAACACGTATTTGCCACTGCGAAAGATATCTAATTAATAAAGGTATTAACACTTTGTTGACTATAACCTTGTGTCGTTATAAAATTGGAGTGATTAAAAAACTTGCACTCACATACTTTAGCAAACCAGATCAAACTGTCAGAACATTTTAGGTTATGTTTTTTGGCATCCAAAATTTGGGGAGTTACCTTGGTCAGGTTGGTCAAGCAATGAAATGCAATTATATCATGTGATTTCCCAACTTTTGCTGTATTCTTCAGTGGATCTTTATTACATGAGAACCAAATCAGTCCGTTTCTAAATATGTTCCCCGGGAGTTGGTTTCTCCCGAGAGCTAAGTTCTCCTACAATGAATTCCCCGGGAAACTATTTTTCTCTTAAAATTCGAGAGTTTATATTCCACCCCACCAATTGCAAAACTAAAAAATTATAAATGCAATATCACGGTGCTCATCCACTAAATTTAGAAGCATTCAAAACTGAAACTGTTGTTTTATTTCACTTTAAAATATTTAATTTCAATTTGGAAAAATGAAAAACTTACATTTTTACCTCCCGGGCATTTATGCGAGGAATTAACTCCCAACAAATGGTTTCCATTCTCCCTTTTTTGACATTTGAAATCTTTATTTTTTCTCCGGAGTCATTTTTCCCATTTTTTGTTTATTAAAAATACACTATCAGCTCTGTGTCGTGGTTGGTTTAGTTATAGCAATACGTAAAAAATGGATCAGCAAACAACACATTGAAACGAAAACATCATAGGAACGACTTGTATCATTTCTGTGAATTAACTGAGATTTGAACGAAAAAAAGTTTTCTATACGGAAAACAAGTGAATTCGTTTTCTAGCCAATTTTATGTTTGATTTCTCAATTATTTGTGACGTATAGATTATGAATTCATAAGCAACATTTTAAAACACAGATTGTGTTGATCTATTAATTTTAAGTGGACCAACAAATTGTACGTTATCATTTTACGTGTAGCTATAACTGGGGCCTTAAGGTCTCGGGTTCAAATCCGGCCGGGACCCAGCACCACCTAAAAGTATTTTCTACAGCCCATCTCTTGCGAACGTCTGACAAACATCCAAGAGTATCAATTGTCATGAGAAGATTATCAAATTGCCCGTTCGGATTCGGCTTTAAATTGTAGGTCCTTTAGACTTCGCACAAGCAAATGGTTGGAAAAGCTAGGTTTTAGGCCCCTGGCCGTTAATGCCTTAAATAAGAGAAAAGGGAAGATCGAAAAAATACTTTAAAAAAGGAGTAAAGGGAGTTGTCGTTTGGAATTGGACTGAATAACAAAAATACACATTGATAAAACAAACTTATATTGAGTGAACTGAACCTACATAAAGATAAAAATTAATCAAAAACTTGTTTTTACATTTGGATCACTGCGTACTGGTTCCTATTCATGGTGATTTGGTTGTTAATTATGTGCAGGGTTTACAGCGTATATCTCATTGACCTATGCCTTCCCGTTTGTAGGATTTCAACATTGTCAAAGTTTGGCTGGCGTTCAATGTCAACGATATAAGACTCCTAATGAACAGCACCAAAAGGAAATAGCATCTGGAAGATTTCGTTCAAACCAGGGGGTCATTCGGTAACTTCTATGACGATAATCGTCGAAGCGATAGTAGTGGGCGAGATCGTTATCGATTTGTTTGACGTAACTTTATCACCATCGTGTCGTCCTAGTTCAGAAATCTGGTATTGACCAATCGGAATATACAAAACTGTAGACGGTGTTGCTTCCACTCTTTTGTAAAACAGCCGCTCCGTCCGTCCGTATACAAAAATTAGGCCTTTAAACTGGACCTAGAAAGCTGAAATTTAATCCATATACTCTCAAGGGGCCCGAAATAATCAATTTCAAGAATTTTCAAAATCCGCCCACAATTTAAAAAAAAACCTTTTTTCGAAAAAATAAAGTTTGAGTTAGGAAGCTGAAATTTGGAATATATACTCTCTAGGGGCCGTAAATGCTCATGTGTAAATATTTAAAAAAAAACCGCCTGCTGACACGCATGAAATTAAAGTCGTTTTGAACATTTTCTTTATATACAATTTTCTGTCATGCGCACTTTTAGGGGACGTTATATCAAGTTTAAGAATTTTCAAAATCCGCGCACAGACACAATCTCAAGAAAAAAACAAATTTATTGAAAAAATCGAATTTTGATATAGCAAGCTGAATTTTTTAATATATGGTCTTTAGGGGCCCAAAACGCTTAACAGTTAAAATAAAAATAAATAAAAAAATAAAATAATTTTATCGAAAAGTCATAGTTTGAGCTAGGAAGCTGAAATTTATATTATAGGTATACCTCCTTCTCTAGGGGCCCTTTATTCTCATTGTAAAAGATTTTTAAATCCGCCCACAATTTAAAAAAAAAGTTTTTTTTTCGAAAAACCAAAGTTTGAACTAGGCAGCTGAAATTTCGAATATATACTCTCTTGGGGACCTTAATACTTATGTGTAAATATTTTTAAAATCCGCCTACTGACACGCCCATTTAAAAAAAAACCGTTTTATTGAAGAAATCCTTGGCAAAGTATGTAGTAAAAGTCGTTTTGAACAATTCCTTTTTATAAAATATTCTGCTATGCCCACTTTTAGGGGGCGTTTTTTAAAAAAACTTTGTTTTTTCAAAAAAACATTCTTTAAATGTTGTATAACAAAAGAAGATCCTTCTAAACAATTCTCCCACACTTGGATTTTTTTCACGCCCATTTAATGAGGAATAGGAAAAGGGTATCCAAGCGTTTTCTTGTTGTTTTTTTTTCTTTATTAGTATAGGGGGCATAAAGAGATTTTTTATTAATTGTAATAAAAATCCAAGGAAGCATTCACGTCAAAGAACCTATCGCCGAAATGGCACGCCACCGATCCTAAAAACGCCGTCAAAATGACAATAACAGTCAATATGCATTTACAATAGCGAAAGAGAAGCAGGACCAAACACTCCACACCAATGCATTAACACCAGCATTTGATTGGCAAATCGGGTGTGCTGCTGATATTTCTTCAGGTCGAACCGGCAAACCCTACGGGCAAACCCTGCTGGGGGCAGTGAAGTAAGAAGGTTATGATCCATTTTGTTCTGATCATATACTCGTCGTTGAAGAAGAAGGAAGAAGAAGACGCATAGAAATAGAGCACAGTGACGACTGTATATTCAATATTTTTACAGTCGATTCTATCTTGATTGTGTAGGTGTAAAACGACCACAAAGCATATAAATTGCCCGAATGAAATTAAAGGAATATTGTATGGTCTGACCAAAAGTTGAAACCATAAATGGGATTGGGTTGCTTTGGGGTTGTTCCTCCTGACACACACCAATTTTATGTACACTGCTGTGCTTGGTATATACTTATTGTTTGTTTGAAAATCTAATTTATTCAACATTGGTTATTTGTTACTCCACATTCAAAAAAACAAAACTAACGAATGTTTGTTTTCCTAAATTTAAGACATCACCAAAGTATTGCAGTGTTTAATTCAAACACCTAAACAAACAAAAAAATGTGTCAGTACATAATGTAATGAATATAAATTAATTTAATAGCTATAATGAAGTATTTAATGCGTGACCAAAAAATATTCTAATTTTTAAATTGCGTGAACAGTCACAGCCTCGCAATGAGCAACCCACTCAAAATCACGCGATCTCATTTACACATGTGTTCAGAAATTAAATACATACTATTACTTGACGTTATTTATTCAATTTGTAACACTGCATTAGAAACATTGTCCGGCAATGGCGTCTGTTAACTTATCGAGATATGTATTATTTAAAACTACGCTTAATGCATAAAGAAAATAAAATTATTAAATTGATTATCGATCTGTTCGATCGCTTTAGGTAATGTGGAATATTTGTATAAAGTAAAGAACAAACATTTGGTATGTTTTGTGTTTATAAAATCCCATTTTTATGTATCCCTATGTTCATATTACTTGTATGCACCAAAGTAGTACCATTGTCCGCAAAATCGTTATTTAATTGAAACTAATTTTTGATCAGTTTTGAACAAATGTATGTAGTATAATAAATGAAAATATTAAAAGAAAGTGATGTTATGAACCGAATACACATTTAAATTAATATAGAGGAGCAACAAATTAGCAAATCAAATTTAGTTAAACGTATGACTTTCGTTGTTCGCTTGCGAATATTAATGAATCCCATTTGAATTCTTGTCGTGACTAAAAATGACATCATTACGCGCATTTCTAAAATAGTTTGTATTTTTTTATATGTATATAAACAAATGGACACTGTACGTGTACTTAAAACCAGCAAGTTAAAAGGCTGTTCTTCGTTGAAGATACGATTTGGCAAACAAATCCTTGTATAATATTAGACACATATTGCTCAGCGTTCAAAGTTCCCAAATATCCATTTTTGAATGAGATGTCTTTTTACTCATATTTTACACAATTAACACCACTGACCATCAGTAGAAATCTAGCAGTGGTGAAAGTATGCAGCCCTCTTCTATCTGGGGTTGCCAGGCATCTGCCGATTGCTTGGTGTTTTTAGCGCTCCCGTTGCAAAAATATATCGGAAAGTTTTTCATAGATGGTCTACAATAATTATCAGTCAAATGTTGCTGATTGTTTTGGCTCAGAAGCTTAGTTAAGTAATAAACTATAGTCTTATTTTACTTTGATGGCGAAGTTTATGAGAACATGACCTACGCTCCTTGCTCGAGAGCGCGGTCTACCCATAACACCTCTTGTGATCAAGAACAACTTTGTGCTCATATACACCATTTAGTTTCCACGTTTTCGGAACAACCACCGCCCTCACGATACTCCCACTGGGTGGCCTACCTCAACTAAAAGGCTGGTTAGGCGAATGTCTCCCGTGGTAGATGAATATAGAGTAAGTTCGGGTATTGTGGTATAGGAGGGTAATGTGGTACGGGCAGTTTTTTCGAAAACTAAGCAGGCTACCGGAATGTTTGTTACACACAAAACTGGCGATTTAGAAAAAACGACCAACACGTGTTCTGGCAACTTCAAAGCTATTCACGTTTTTGGTAATTTGTGTCGAATATATAATTGGTTGTACTCGAGTTTTTTTTATGCTTCTGAAATTGTGTTTTTGTGTTTTATTGTTTTGTGCATAAGTAACCTCGCAATAAACGATTTATTAAACTTTATTAAAAAATTATTAGTTATTCTGTAAGTATTTTTTTGTTATTTTTTATAAATAATTTCTTATGTGCATACATCGCCGGCTAATGTGGTATTGCTGCAATCGGCCAATGTGGTATACTATACCACATTAGCCACTTCAAAATTCCTTCGAATAATTACTGTTTTCTTTTGTTTTGTGTCGTTGGAAAACATGGCAAAAAATAGCTAATAAACGAAAATGGGACACACAACGAATGATATAATGTTTGAGGTCGTTCGCTAAAACGAATGTGTTCGTTATATCAAACGTTTTTTTTTTCTTTTTGATACATATTAGGTTAATTGAAAAATGAGTGTGTATTTTAGTACATACATATGTACATCTTCTTTTTATTTAAAACTAGCTGCACCTGCCCGGCTTTGCCCATGCCCGAGAATTCTATTGGCCAATATGTTCGAGTAGACTTCCTTATAATTGTCTATAGCGGGTATCCGGCGTATGTTGCTTCGCCTAAAAAAAGAAGACCGATTTTGACCAAAGTTCACAGAAACACTCTCATGCCAATACCGAAGATTGCCTGATTTGAGCTCAACCGGTGAAAGGGACTGCACGTTTTTCTCCGCATGGCTTAGGCCGCTCACACAACTTCGTTGTTCCGTTTAGGGTAGGTGCTTGTTGTCTGGCAGGCGCCTATGTCACCTTACTTCTGCGAATCAAACAACAAAGCGAAAATAAAAAACTTCGATTGAATCACTTTTCATTTACTTCCACACCGATTGTTATCAATGTTGGAAAAGCAACTTTCCGATGTCCGATTCACAAAAAAATGCAAAAAATTTCAATAAGAGTTATTTGAATAAAATATTGAACACACGATATCTCAAGAATGAAAGTGCGCACATATTCCCTCTTTCATATGCTTGTTCGGATAACAAAATAAGTGACGTCTGTACGGTCTCTGTATCTGCGTCGTAATTTACACGCATACGCACATATGCATGTGTACTCACTCAAATGCCCATATCTCACACACCGATGCAGATATAGCCAAACATAACAACCTTCGTGCAGACGTCGCCTTTTATGGAAAAAAAATTTCATTGGAATCGGTTAACGCGTTTGGCCAAACACCGGCAACAAACACAAATATGGATTGATTTTTATATATAGAAAATATTACACAAAAAAACTTTTTATTATTTCACTTAAATTTGTTTTTTTTTTCAAAGCACATGATACCTACATATGAAACACACAGTGTATAAATACATTGTCAATTTTTTTTCTTTTTTAAGAAACACATAATTTACACACCGATGCAGATACAGACATCGCACATACATAACATCCTTCGTATAGACGTCACCTTTCTTTAAAAAAAAAATTCATTGGAATCGGTTAGCGCGTTTGGCCAAACACCGGCAACAAACGCAAATATGAATTGATTTTTATATACATATATATATAAATAGATATAGATATATTCTCATATCAATTTTAATTCACAAAAACTCACAAAATCGCAATGAAGAAATCCGAATCCGACAGCGCCACCAAACATGAAACAAAATTGGCTTCTCCATTGATCGATAATAGATGGCGTTACGTTGCGTGTCTATCTGACAGTTCAATTGTGATACGATATGTTACATTCAAATGTGATTCTTTATTTGGTTGTTGCCAAAATAAATAAATACAAAATGAAAAAAAAAAAAAATTAAAAAAAATCGAAAAAAAACCTGTCGTAACACGCTGGGTGGTCAAAATAAGCCATTTTCAAATTCAGATTTTTTTCTTCTAAAACCCGTGCTGAGAAAATACCTTTCCAACAAAGTATAAATCATCAAAATCGGTTCGGCCAATCTCGAGTTATGCGGTTACATCGCTTCGGACACTTTCTTTTATATATATATAGATTTAATTACACATGAGAAAAAAAATCACTGATGTAACTTTGCTTCACTTCAATTTGAGACTTTAAGTTTAATGCTTTTTCTTGAAGCCTCGGTAACATAAATATGTCAGACATATCAAGATCCACCTGTTTTTCCAAAGTAAGCACATTATTTGCTGAAGAGGTGACTACTTCAGCATGCTTAACTGGAGCTTTGATAATGTTGGTTTCATCACCAAGCTCATGTTCACTTGTTGAGCTTATTTCAACAGCTTCATCGCAAGCTAGTTCTTGTAAATTTGATTCAGCATTATTCCAAGTCTGGAAAGAAATTTCCTGAAGTTTAAGACCTTTATTACAACCGTCAATGATTTTGACCTTTTCTTTTAATGTAAGTCGCTTATGTTAAGTTTTGGAATTCATATTAGAAGTAAAACAAACAAGAAACACCTACGAAATTAAAATCAACCCCACGTGACTGGCACGCTTTCTTAAATGAAAAAAAGATACAATTAACTGCTAGAATACGATCAAAATAGGATGAAACATGTTCATAATTATGTATGGATACATATCCGCATTCTTTGGGACCAAGAACAACAATATGGACTGCATGGAACAAGAATAGACGTGAAAATAATGAGCAGTTATAAAAACTTTCGTTATATCGGATAGCAAATTTGTGCTGACGTTCGCTATATAGAGATGTCAATGTAAAATTAGAAAGCGTTCGTTTTATCAAAAATTCGCTATATCGGCATTCGTTATACTGGACGTCCACTGTATTTACTAAATGGTTTCAACATTTCCTAACAGCTACAAAACCATCAAAAGACGATCCCATTTTGTTGATTTTGGACGGCCATTATAGTCACACTAGAAAAATAGACCTGCTAAACATGGCACGTGAAAATGGTGTTGTTATAATTTCTCTGCCACCATATTCTACCCATAAGATGCAGGCACTTGACAAAACATTCATGGGTCCTTTAAAGGCCTATTATTAATGAAGAGATAAGATGCTTTAGCCGTGAGAATCAAAAGTAAAGGTTTATGATTTTGTTGGAATGTTCACTAGGGCCTATTAGAAAGTTCAGAACGGCCAAATTGCCGTCATTAGTCTTAAAACGACTGGAATATATCCTTTCGATAAATAGATATTTTTTTTTCGGGTGCTGACTTCTTAGCTGGGGAAATGAGAAACTATTTTGAGGAGTCTATTTCAATGGAAATAACAGCGCACTCTGCTACCGCATTGCCGCAACTTATCAACTGCAAGCGTTGATGGCAAGATGGCAAGATGGTACCCCCTATCTTGCCATCCTAACGCACAAATGCAGCCATTGAGCATTTTATCACCATTAATAGATGAATGTGTTGCAAGTACAAGTAAAGGGCTACCACCCTCTATTCCCCACTGTCGAGTTCAAGGTTTTGTTAATTTTTAGCCAAGGAGGCGTTTTCTTACCATATTTTCCCTTACTTTTTTATAATTATTTTTTTTTTATAAAAATGTATACGTGTATATTCTGTTTCTATGTTTTATGTTATTTTGTCATAAAAATAAAAACAAAAATATTAATATAAATCGTTTCAAAAGTGTTCTAGTGGCAAGAAATTGTAAAGCGGGTAATGTGGTATAGTGTACCACATTAAAAATACATAGTATACCACAATACCCGCCAATTTTTCAATCGCCACTTTTTGGGTTATGCAACATTTATGGCACAAATGTCTCCCGTGGTAGATGAATATAGATACCTTCTGGTATAGGTTTGGAATCGAAGTCACATTCAGATATACCTACCTACCCCTTAAAGTTCACGAATATAGATACCTTGTGGTATAGGTTTTGAATCGAAGTCACATTCAGATATACCTACCTACCCCTTAAAGTTCACGAACTTGCTACCTTGAAATGTCACATTACTTTTTATGTATTGCTGCTGACACTAGGACAATATATAAACAATAATGCATCACTTTTGCAAGTTAGCTTACACTTTGCTTTAGCAGCAAAAATACACCACTCAAACAAAGTGCCCTTGTGGGACCAAAAGTTTGCAGCGAAAATTCAAAAAAAAAGATTCAACGCCCGCATAGCCACAAGTCACAAAATATCCAATGACTTGTGCAATAAAACACACTCCTCTGCACTATTCTTTGTTTTCCATAACAAATTGTGCAATCAACTAGTATTAGAAACAGTTAACTGCGTAGTTCTCAAAACAATCTATCTCAACATAAGCTCTTATAGAGGCAACTAACAACTCATTACATAGACATACAGAAAACTTTTTAAAGTCGCTTAAATGCCCACACTCATACAAAAAACCGGATCATTGACATTCGTCGTTTGGAGACTTCAGCGAAGCCTTATTTATAAAAAAGTTAACATGTTTTGAGAATCAAGTAAGATTCTCTTTTTTCATCTATGGTTTTGTGTGAATTTTCCTTGGAATAACTTGGAATATTTATCTATCAAATTTTGCTTTCCATTGGGCAGGGAAAGCAATTTTTTTCACATTTCAGAGCACTTTTGCAAGTCTCGATTTCGAAGCGAGATTAACACCTACTTCCACTAATGCTCAAACATTTGACATTTCTCACTTTATAAAGTTTTGTTATTTCATTTTGACGTGTTTTTGCTTCTTTGGAGAAGAAAATTGAAATACTTCTGTTTGACTTTGCTTCTGCGAAAATAAAATTACTTAACAATGAATGCATATAGATATGTGTGTGTTTCTGCTTCTGGGGAAAAGAAAAACTTTATAAACTATTTATGCTGTTACTTGCTCCTATGGAAGAGAAGAACATCAAACTATGATCATATTTTTTTTATTTGCCTGCTTCTGGAAAAAAACAAAATTATTGAACAATAAACAAATGTCAGTCAGCTTGCTGCTATGGAAAATAGATACATTTAACAATAAATAATGTGTGTTTTTGGTTCTGGGGGAAAAGAAAAACAAATAAAGTATTTAGTGGTCATCCAATTTATAAACAAAAGACCTGTCAAGTATGACACACGCAATTACAAACAAAAAACAATCTCGTTTGCTTTCCATTGGACACGGAAAATTTGAAACCTGGAATCAAAATCGCTTGCTGAAACGAAACATAAATATTAAAGTAAAACATAAACGCATTATGTGCTACTGTCACTCCTGTATGATTCTTTTTTTTTGCGCCTTTTTGTAACATCTTGAATCACAATGACCGTATGCCAATAAACAAATATTTTTGTGCATTTTTAATAAGGTTCGTTGCCTCTCGACCTTGGTGGTTCTTTTGGATCTTGAAATGTTGGAATATTTTTAAATTGTATAATACTTATTATTATTATTATATTTATAAACAGTAAATGCCCTTGAATCGGCTTATTTGGCATGATATTTTTTTTTATATTGTGGAGAGGCTTTGTACATCTGATTAAGACAACAACAAAACTCCTTTTGATATATTTTTTTCGTCGGGAATCTCATTTTCTATGATTCCCTTATAATCCGAAACCCAGACAAGACCAGTCTTCAGTCTTCCGATCGAACTTACGAGTTCATTAGTTGCAGCATTGTCTTAGAAGTTGTTAAGACATTGAGTTAGGTCTTCAGTGTTGCTTGGCTATTACTACAGACACATACATGTACATTCTTGGCCCCCTCCATCTGCACCTCGCAATATAATGAAGAGCCATGGAGATAACTTAGAGCTTTGGAAATCGACGCGTATTTACATTATGTTAAGTGAAGCCCGACGTTGAAACACTTCATGACTCCACCAGCATCTGAACCTAGTCTGACTCTGAAACCATTAGGCTTATCCATAAGACAGGGGCCGTAGTCTAAATCGGGTGCAATTAGGGCAAATAAATCCAGACAGGCACGCTTAAAACCTCCTGAATCACAAACAAGCACCAACGAAAACATTTGATTGTCCCTTATGACGAAGTAATTCGAAATCGGGATTGTTTGCAGACCAGGCGGTCCAGTAGGGATGCAGTTCAGTGGGAGGGTTATGATCCCTCTAGTTCAGATCATAACCTCATCGTTAAAGAAGAAGAAGTTCAGGTGACTACTGAATAAACACAGACATCGTTTTCGATATTTATAACGATAGCTATGCTTAACGTAAGCATAAAAACCTCTGTCGTCTGAAAGATATCGACTTAACGATTTGTTTTTTGCTTCACATAAGATGGAAGGCTGTCAAATACGATCGTCTCGTCGCCAGTGATTGCACGATAGCTAAGTATCTATCGACCCAGAGAAAATTGCTGTTTATGCAAATATTTGTGGGCAGACCATCAGCATTTAAAACTGCAGCCAAATTCGCCCAAAGCCTATTCAACTCTTGTTTCCCTTGTGCGCTTTTAGGCACGTAATTTTTGGCCACGTCCGGGCGTTCCTCCATAAATTCAACCAAAATCTGCAGTTGCGATGGCGTTACAGAGCTAAAGTTTTGTTTCACTATTATATTTGTTATTGTTCATTAAGAGTTTACTAACATTTTAATGAAGTAAGAATATTAATAAATATTTTTGAGAAAAGAAAACAGCAGCTATAAACAAATCTCAGACTGACTGATATTTCTGACGTTTCTGACAATTAGATGTTGTTTTCAGTGTTTCTCAAACTGTAGCAAACGAGAGCGATGGACGACACGAGAACGATTGTGTTTCGTGAATCAAACTATTGACGACAGCGTTCAGTGCAATCGCATGGACGACAATCGTCCGCAAAGTTACTTGATGAGTTCCTTGATCTTCGTCGATTTGTACTATTACTAGCCCTAAATTGTTATCGTCGTTCGAGGAGTTGGACCGACATTGACGAGTCTCGTCCTCCAAACGATAATGTCAAGTTTATAATCTTTGAAAATACTTGCCAAGAGTGAAAATTGAAACACTGAAAACAAACTGTAAATTATTTACTGGTACTCGAACTTCTCTCTTAGTATTCTTTCGCTTAGTCCTGTGTGCGAAGAGGGCGAATCGAGAAAAAATCAAAACGCAGACACTGTGAGCAGTACCAGGATGTGGATATAGTCCCGACAGTCAAAACACGTCGACCATATGGGCTGCGGAAACATAGAGATAATGGGCAATTATGTCTCAACCAGATCTTCGAATCCAAGCGCTAGTTTTGCGACGTCACGGAAGACCGGGTCTCTGTTTTAAAGATCAAATTATCACAGATAAAATAACTGTAACATCGTGCACGGTTCGCAGAGGGATAAAAGGCTGCAGTGGCACAAGCAGAGATTTCTTATTTCGGCAAACCGTTAAGTTATTAAAGTACCCTTTTTTTAAGCGGTTTTTGTGTGGTAACGCAAGCGCAGTTAGGGTTTCTGCCAGTTTTATACTGAATGGTTGAATGAACAACAACACCTTGTGATTGCTACCACGTGGAGTGTGGACTGGAGTTATAGCGCTGTTTAACAGTTTGCCACAGCGAACCTCAGACTCCTGAATGTGATTTCATTGTTTATCAATTAAAATGAACATATCAACATTTTTCTGCATGCTCGCAAGTGTATTTTATAGTTCATTTCATTTTTCGTCTCGTTTGTTTCGCCTAACTTTGGAAACATCCAAACCAAGTAGTACATTTACATAGCTTCTGTTGTGGCTGTTTGTTTTTGTTGACTTCATAAAATGCCTGAAATTAAAAAAAAAAAAAAACACTTTAAATTGGTCTGATTAAATTATGAAAATAATAAAAATATCCTAAGAAATTCAACATGCAAGACATTTTGGAACTGTACATTCGGTAATGATTTAAAGTTTTTAATTTTGCAAGGTTATGTCATCCACCATTATATTAACCTCTTACCAAACTCTCCCTGCCTACTTAATTAACAGCGACAGTTCCCCATTTACTTTGACATGGCTTTGCACCTTCACTCTAAAAAGACAAAAGCGCGATCATCCATTAAATTGTTTTTCTTTCGAACGTCTTTTACACTTTAGCCCCACCATACCTCTTTATGTAGATACATCGCTGTATTTCTACTTGAGTAAGATTGCTTCGGTACTTGAATCCCCAAGTACTCAGCAACTTTAAAAGTTGCACCACCGTTAATTTTGTTCGATGGCCAATGCACCTTGCCTGAGCAGGCGCCGCGACTTGAAGTAGTTTATCTATTAAATGCACGCGATGATCATACGAGTATCTACCATGTGTATCAGTAGAAGATACATAGTGTAATTTTCAAATTATCCATCTGGAAGTTGGACGCTCATTTTTATATTCGTTAGCTCCAACATTTTAATGAAATTCAATTTACGTATTAAAATATGATGGCAATAACAACAGCGGAGCACTGATCGACGATGTCTTTGTTTACTTTTCACGGTATTTGTTTTAAATCTTAAACGACTTTAACAATTTCGTACAGAAAAAAAAACTAGTGTACATACGACGAATAATTCCGCCTTCTGTCTTCTTAGCCAAGAAACTTGTTCACTTACATTTAATGAACTATCGACGACCGTCTCAAAAAGCTGCTGTATCTATCTCTATCCACTTGAGAGATACTTGCTCTGTAAGTTGATTCTGCATTCATCTAACAAATGACTTTCGCGTTTCAGTCGGTAAGTAGCCGCTGTCCTACGACGGAGAAACGGTACGCGGAAGAACCACATTACAACGCATAGTTTATTCCATAGTCCGGTTCTGTCACCGGCCCAATCGACACTCGACTTTATTCTTAAGTCCGAAAATTCATTCAATTAAACCAGCAGATGAAAAGTCGTGTTGTTAATCAGTGAAAGTGAAGTGCATTTTCCCTGGCGTGGCCCTTGCATTCCTCTCCTGTTAAATTGAAGTGAAAGTTAAAAGAAACGCAAAAAAAATAATACCTACTTTTCTCTTGAGAATTAAGTAAAGGGAATTCAGTGTATTGTTGCAAGTGTATTTTTTTTTTTCATATCGATTTGATATGATTTTAAGCACTGCCGCCTGCCTACGAGTATTTAGATAATAATTCGGATAAAGTAAAGAAGCTATGGGACATCAAGTTTCAGGCCGGAGTAGTGATGTAATGCTAAATATAATTTATACTCCTATGCTAGTAAGCACACAAGAAAACAGAATTGGGTTTGAATATTTTGAATTATTATGTCAGCAGGGTTGTCGGTGGGTATGCATATGCATACATTTTATGTGCCGTTTGGTATGTATGTATTTTGACTGAAGGTCAATCCATTGGAATAAGTAGAAGCTCCATGGCTCGCCTTAATTTGTCAGATTTTCATATAGTAAAGTTGTATGCGAATATGAATGAATAAGTTTTTTTCGCTAATAGGCGTATGAATTATTAAGGTTTTTTTTTAAAAAAAAAGAAATGAAGAGCTAGTGATCATTTTTGAATATGTTAAAATACGAGATGTGGCGATTAAGCAGATATCTATTATTCCAGACTTATTATAATAATACCTGTTCTCATGTTTTAAGTCGTCTCACTGTTGGGCACTGAATTAAAAAAAAAATCAGCATCCTATTTATTGGTCAATTTTACAACGTTTAACCCTACTTTTTTAAGTTTAATTTATACCAGCTTTTACCGAGATAGAAATACTCGTAAATCAGTTTTCTACCTGTGTCTGGTAGAATTCGTTTTTAAATGAAATTCTCAAGGTCGCTATTCATATATTCCATGAAAAGAGCGGCCTTGGATCGGTCCAATTATGACGGAGTTAAATGTTTAAAAAAACACAGTTTTATGGCGAGCTGTCTTTTTGGGAACAAAGCCCGAAAAGCTCGAACACCTAAATCACGAATTGTAGTAGTTCTATGTATTGCATTTTTATCTAAATCGAATATAATTTTGTATGCAGCCCGAAATGCTCTTTACATTTATGCAAAAAAAATGTATCTCATGTCATATCTCGAGAAATTTGTTCCAACACAACACATCTATTGTCCTGCACTCATTTATTCCTAAGAGGTTTTGTGCACTATCCGATTTTGCAGAATTGACGAGTTTCTTCAGGAACTTAGTGTTCTCAGATATTTGACAAAATTTCACAAAAGCTGGATCGTCAAAAAGCAATGGGTGCCTACTGATATTGCACATCGCGTTCAGTAGACCATTGGATTAGATTGGCATAAAGTATGCATTGTTTTATCACACTTTACGTAGGCTTAGGGATAAACCTTTAGATAGGGTAGTTGTCAAATAATTAATATGATAGTAGTATATACCTAGGACAGTATTAATTATTTGATATATAATTAATATAGAAAAACCTCGGAATATGGGGACAAATTGCGTTTAGTTTCCTGCTGACAGCTTGGCTATAAATAAAATGCCCTATTCATTTGAATATTATTCCAACTCAATTGTTTTCTCCGCCAAGGTTCTTTTATTTTTGTTCATCTGAAAGCTCATATTTAGCTGTGCAACAAAATTCAGTGTTAAAAAAAAAAATTCATTAAAAAGTTTCAAGTTAGAAACTTCAACTATTCCCGTAAAACGTAACCAGAATGGCCGCACAGAATTCTTCTTTCGCTGCCATCAAGTAAACATGCGGTGAACACCTGCATTATTATAAGTTAAATGTTCACACGTCGCACACATAATGGTCCTCAATCTTGGTGCGGTGCCTCCCATCAGTTGGAGTCTCCGAACAATATATGAAATGCCTTCAGTTGCTGTTAATAACTCAAATGCCGTAAGAAAAAACAACACAATTTTTTTATTATTTTTCTTTTTCTTTTTTTTTTTTAATTCATTTGAAACTTTTTTCTGGGAAAAATGTATTGTAAGTGGATGCAATTATTGTTGAAGTGCTTGCCAATAATAATAGCAATATTACAAGTGGTATTCTTGGAAGCAGCGGATTAATATGCGTTTCCTGGGTTATGGCCCGATTTGAGTTTACATTTCTGGTTGCTTAGGATGGTGTGTGCATTTTTGTTGGCCAACTGCTCGTCTTGCTTGCGATTGGTTGGCCCTCATGTGCAGAAACCACAAATGTGAGAGCAGAAGTGTTCCAAAATAGTGCCCGTTGCGGCGGTCCCTTGAGCTTGCACGCTGGTTATAATTAGATATAAGATATTCCCATTTATTTTGTCTGTGATACTGTTTTTGGATATGGCATGAGAAGATTGGAGTTTCTATTTTTGAATTGAGCTCATCGGGTTGAAGATTAAATGATGCTAACACACTTGCCAGTTTGCATCAATAATGCAGCCTATCCATTTCCAGATGGGATATGAATCATCAAGGAAACAAGTGTATTATTGTGAAGTTGTGATGAGTTTTCCAATGTTAAACTTTAATTAATTAATTTTAATTTAATAAGTTAAATAACTTATTAAATGAGAACTTTCACGAGGGGGCCTAGCCTAACAAATAAATAATCATAAAAATCGTGCATTGTATTACTGATATTTAACTGAAAGTATAAGTGTGAGCTCTTTGATATTTATTTAAGCATTGGGTCGCCGGGCAACCATTATCCACCGGACCTACCTCACCATCGTCACTCCAACCATAACCTATTCTTTGTGATTTGATAGTCGACAAGGCTAACCCATCATCAACCTTGGAAGACACTTGAAAGAATAGAAAGACAAGCGTACCTTATACAGAGGTGTGATCCTTTCGTGTACAACACCTTTAAAACCCTCCTATACTGAACTTCGTATCAAACTAATGTCTAGCCCTTCGTTACATTTTAAATTTCTTCATCTACAAAGAGCGAGACATTTTGCACTTTTGGAGCGTGGACAATGTTTACTAACTACGAAGTTTTTGACATAATACAGTTTGACTAAAAATGAAAATAGATTTAGAGGAACGACTACAGATATGTTCAAAGATTGGCAACATTTATAAATTCGTAGCCAGGATCGTTTGAAAGTTCATTCCTAAGCCTTACATGCAGAAATCCTGTTTTTGACAAACTGTTGGACAAACTAGGTGTTATTCATTTCTTTCCATTAATATGTTGGGCTTGAGCGCGTGCACTGTACAGGTCACAAGCCACCATACCAATCGTACTACACCGTCGCAACCCTTTAGTAAATAATTAGTCCGATGTTTACTCTTTACTAAGGGCATTTCAATTTCCACTCATATTTTGTAGCATGTCTTAATATTGGTCGTAGTTACTACCCTAAATGTTACTATATTTGTAATCAGCATCGAAAGTTATGTCGATATAGCCATGTCCGCCCGTTTGTCACCAATTTGAAGTCCCTGATTTTGAACTGGAAATCTGAAATTGGGATCATACATATATGTATTTACTCTCTTAACTTCTAAAGGCTCGAAGGGTTCATCTGTAAATATTTATAAAATCCGCCCTATATATTAGGGTAAGAAAAAAAAAATTTTCTTTAATTTCTCGGGCCACAACGAAATTTGATTATATACCATAAGAAACTATTTCAGTTTTTTTTTTTTGAATTTTTTAAATGGCATTTAGGGGTCGCTACCAAGGTTTGAATTTAAAAAAAAAAACTCAAAATCTGTATTTTTTTTTTTATACTCAGGACATAAAAAATATTACAAAATCTTCAAAGATGGATGGCAATGTTGATTTTCTTAATTTGGATTTTAATTGACCGATAAGCTAAACCTTACTTTGATTTCTAGTAGCTTTAGCGAGTCCGCTACTTTTAGACGCCATTGCAACACGTTGAAACACGTTACTATTACGTTACAAAAAAAAAACCGTGCGCTCTCGTAAATGACTTATTAGAACTGAAGTGCGGAGCGGGCTAAATCTCGACGCATCGGTACAGAAGAGGGGTCGAGGCGGGGGCTTTGTGTAAAAATGTTGGCAGCTGGTAGCGACCTCTAAATCTTAACAAAAAAAAAAATGTATGTAGAGGTATATAATCAAATGCGAAAGTGGCCCGGGCATAATTCAAAAGTCGAAAAATAAACCTTTTCCTCCAAATTCTGAAACAGAAATTAATCACTGGGGCTAAATCTAAGGAATACGGTGAATAAGGAAATAATTCGTGGCCCGTTGCTGCATTGTCCTGATGAAAGAAAATTTTACTATATCTTCGTTGAAACGCTTCAATAAATTGAAATAATATTAGACAGTTATATTGTTCTTTCATATTTATGGTAATCGATAGGGATTATGCCTCTTGCATCCCAGAAAACTGTAGCTCTAACCCTTGCAACTAATAGAATGAGTTTTGCCTCCTTTGGCGCCGATTCGATGGGATCAATTTATTGTAAGGCAGTTCTTAGGGTCAAGTGGTCTACTCGATCCATGTTTCGTTCACAATAGCAAGTCGATTTAAAAATTGTAACTTTTGAATCACGCTTAGGTATAAATAAATAAATATTAGGCATAACCGGCCCATACAGGGCCTTAAACGTAGTTTTTCCAACCATTTTCTGGTGCGAATGCGAAGTGACCTACAATTTTAAAACCACCCTCAACGGCAAGTGTAGACTTTCGCAAGAAGGTGAAGTGGAAAAAATCTAAGGTACTACGGGGCCCTTTCGTGGTTTGAACCTAAGACCCCTTAATTCGTATAGTCCAACGCACTAACCACTCCGCCCACAGGCTTTAACATAGCCAAAATACAAATTGTCTTGAGAATTTTTTTAATTTGCCGTGTTGAATCTGGACGTGAGTCCCTTCCATTTGAGGCAAAAATATATTTTCGTACACACAAATGGTTAGAAGCGCTAGGCAGTATGGGTCCTCATCATTCATAATCCTTTTTCTTTTTTGAAAACAAACATTTAATTACTGCGCTTTTGATCGCTGTCAAACAAACGGAATCACGATGCTTCCTAAAATTTCGACAGTAGTCTTTTAAAATAGCATTGGCGCAAAATTATAGTCAAGTTATCTCGATACAAAAACATTTTGTGTGGGCTCAGTGGTTATGGCAACATTTTAGCATATTGTACGACAATTATTTTAACTTGGAGTTGAATTGACTAACATTTTGCGCCATTGAATTAAATTATCAAGGCTACCTTCTTTCAAGCCAAGGCGAAATACTTTTCGCGCTAGTTGATTAAATGGTGTATGATTAAAAAAAGAGCTAAATTTGTTTCGTGAAATGTGCCATACGCCAACAACAAAAGTATTATTGACCCGAAAGGGCGGGTTGACAAAAGATCTTTCAATAAAATGAAGTTGTTAGGAGCTTACGCAAATTGACTCCTTTCTAAAATAGCATTTCTTCATTATTAAATATGATCACCCGTTTTAGCCAGTTGCGATTGTCAATTTATTGATTTATCTGCTCTCACGCATTTACAAATAGAATTATTTATCCATAATAGGCCACAATATGCATTTTGATTGCCGAGATTTATTGTACCTGCTCTGCGACTATATACGGATAACCAGGATAATTAAATTAACTGTCGGCTTTGCTGTGTAGCAAAATTGTTGTTCTTTATGACGAAAAACAGACGGCTTTCAAAGTTTACCTGAAACTTTTGAAGTATATATTGGCAACCCTGTTTGCTATTTATGGTAATTCAATTTTAATAGATTATACATAAATGTCCAAGATCTTGATTCAGATATTGGCTCATACAGTGACGTTTTTTGTAAGGTGCGCGTGTGTTCTGCGCCCACCCCATGAAATCTGCCTAATTTTTCAATGCAACAATTATTTGTACATAAATGTGTTTACAATATCCTTTTTTTATAGAGTTTTTAATATTACTCCCAAGCCATAGTTGAGCCTTCTTCTTGCGGAATATCACTAGTGTATATTAGAAATAGAATCGTTCCAAAAACGCTTCCTTGGAGAACTCCTGCCGCGATTTCTTTGAATTCGGAGTAATCATTTCCCTATTTTACACGAAAGAGTCTGTCTGATATGTAACAACTAAGGATATCATATAACCTTTTCGGAAAAGCTTGTCTTAGCTTATGTTGCAAGACCGTATGCCATACTTTATCAAAGGCCTGAGAGACGTCGAGAAAAACACTAGAAAATATTTTTTTCTCCTCTAGGGCTTTTTTAATTACATAGGTTATTCTGTAAACCTGGTCGATTGTGATCGAATTGGTGATCAGGTATTAATTAATCGACGTTCTTCGATTATCGGATGTAGGCGCTTTAACAAAAGTTTTTCGAATACCTCCGACATTATCGGTAAGAGCGATATTGGCCTATATGATTTTTTGTCATTTAGTGGTTTACCGGGCTTTGGAACCATTATAACTTCAGCTGCCTTCCATTGTCGTGGAACGTACAATAACCTGAACGATGCATTTATAAGATAGGCAAACTTGATTAAAGCTTTCCTAGGTAACTCTTTAAGAACCTGTCCTGTGATTAAGTCATATCCAGGAGCTTTGCTTAATTTTAGTTTCTTTCGCCACTATTGCGAGTGTCAATCGACAATTTATAATTGACTTTTTTCAATGTGTGCTATTGTGAACTAATCACTTTCATTGATATTCTTTTCAATCGCATTTTTTCAATTGACTGCGATCGACAAAATCTTTTAGAATCGTTCGTTCACAATAGCACACATTGAAAATAGTCAATTATCAATTGTCGATTGACACTCGCAATAGGGTGTTTATTTCGAAGCGTAGTTCGGGTAGCGATACACTTTTTATTCTAGAATTGTCAGGTGCCACGGTTAGGACAGGAAGTTCGAGCAACGCTTGACCATCAAATGGTTAAAATGTTTCTTCCAGATGTTCGGCAAATATTTCGGCTTTTTCCTTGTCACTCTTCGCCCATTCTCCATTGATTTTCCTGATAGGTGGCGCTTCCGTTTTTGGTTTTTTAATGCATTTCATGGCTTTCCAGAGTGAGTAATTTGTACAATATCCTACTTGAGTTGCAAAAATACTCTATTAAAAATACAACATTAAACTCAATTTTTGTTCTTTCTGCTGCATCGCACCATCATATCCAAATCCACCACGACCGCATCACAATCGCTCTCAACCCTAAAACTATATGAAACCATTGAACACAAATTAATGTCTAAGAAGTAACAACCTCTCCAAACCAACTGTGTGACTTCGACTCGGAGTAGTCTCCAGTTACTTAAGCACCAACTCCATAAAAAAAATTCTATTACATTCAAAGTCCCAATAACCGCCTGTAAAAAACGTGAGTTCGTGTGCTCTAGAAAAATGCGCACCGACTCGATCCAACACTGGTCCAATCTGGCTGGAGTGGATTTTTACCCTTTTCTTCTGTGATGTTGATGTTGGCTATGGCATGGATATTATAGAGTTGCTTTTCATATAATTATGTGTGTTTATATGTCGCGTTTTAGTGTGGTTACAGATCAAATCGCCTGAAAAGAAAGTCAAATGAGAATGAACGCATTTGTTTGGTTGAATTTGTTCCGATTGTCCTCTCTAACTTTTACCAGAGACAATAGCCGTGTTTTTTTGCACGCGGATATAGGATTGGCACAAAAAAACGACCATTGCCGCTTAAGAATTCATCAAAAAAAACTTGGCATCGCACATGCACCTATGACATGCACCGTGACACAGCTGTAAGTTGTAGTTAAGAAATTTGTATTGAAAATCCTGAAATTGAAAAATAATTACTTCCTCCAATTGAAATTGATGCCCACATATTATAAAAATATAAAAAACAATTTCACATTAACAGATTTGCTAAATTCAATTACCTTTACCTATAATAAATTTTGAAAAATAATAATAATAAAATCACGAATATAATATTCGGCGGGAAGTGTCAGTGGTCGGCTGGATGTCAAACTTTGACATTTCCTGAAAAATTCATCGCAACAATTCATCAGAAACGAAGAAAATGGATTTTGAATGCACTATTTATCCCCGCTTAAGGACTTAGCGGCGGTAGCTATCCCCGTATATAGGATAAGTTGGTATTGTATTTTGCATACAAATTTCAAATTTGCTGCTAATATAATAATGGGTGATTTTTCAAGTGTTTGGTTTTAATCTGTCAAAAAAAAAAAACAGGAAAATTGCAAAAGTGTATAAAATGTTTATTTGAGTTGATAAATTAATGCTTGCCATTTACTTTTTAAAGAATATTTCATGTAAATGTTGACCACGACTACGTCCGTACGGAGAGTCCAATTTGGAGTCACTTTTTTCGAGCATATTGGCTAATATTTCGCTAATAACACGTGCAATGTCTTCCAAGGCTGCGATTGACGCTGCTTTATTGGCATAGGGCCTCAACAAAATAACAAAATTAATGAAGAGTTTAAATTCGTGGTTTAACTCATTTAAATTTTATTTCACATAGGAGTAAGGGACTACAAATTTAAAATTCACACTCAATTTATTTTTGGAACCGGCCGTAGTTAGTGGAGTGGCTTGAAAAATAGTCTTAAATAAAAATAAAAATAAAAATTAGGCGTTTACGGCCCATACCTAAAACCTAGCTTCTCCAACCACTTTCTTGTGCGAAGTGGAAGGGACCTACAATTTGAAGCCGAATTTGAACGGCAAATTTGAAAAGCTTTTCAAAACAATTGATACTCTTGGATATTTGTTAGACGTTCGCAACAGGTGGGGCAGTGGACAAAAAAAATCTAGATGTTGGCCCCGGCGGGAATTGAACCGGCGACCTTTAGATTAGTAGTCCGACGCACTAACCACCGAGTCACTCCGCCCGAAAAAAAAGTCCTCCAATCCCACGATCTAGCCGGCCAATTCCCCGGTCCAAAAGAGATAAATTGCTTACCGAGCTCATTTCTCAATTGGTCCATCGATGCGCGTGCTGTGTGGCTGTAGCTCAAAATTGTGATCTCCGTATGGACCACTTAAGATGCAGTCGTCAACATTTACATAAAATAATCTGTAAAAATATTTTTTTTTTTAATTGAAAACCAAACCCTTAAGAAATCCCCTTTACAAAGCCTAGGTGTATTATTTTCTCTGCTACTACTCGTTATTGTTGGATGAGCTCTATATTTTTAAACCCCACCCCACATCGACTGAGGCTATAGCAACATTTTTTTCAAGAATATGGACTTGAAAGATACATGTTCAAACAGTTTTAAACTACTTAAATGGCTACAACAGCAAGCAGCAAATAAAATCTTATTTTAGAAGCGTTATGCTTCAAAAAAGATTATCGGAGCTAGCTTTGATTTCCCTAGAAAAAATATTGCTTTAGGAAATAAAAAGCAATAATTCTTTCTATGATGAGATTTTGGAAACTTGTCAAAAAGACTAGACCTATTTCCGTTCACATAATAATCATATACACTGCCGGTCAATAGAATAGGTTCGCTACTTTCAAAAACAAGAAATTCTTTTTTTCTCTAAATGAATTGGAATAAAAACAACTAAAAATGCAGCTTTTCCACAAAGTTTTAAGATTCTGGTTGCTCAAGTAAAAAAAAAATTAATCCATTTTACTTAAAACAAAACTTATCAATTTTCCACTGACCGTATCAAAGACAAAGCAAAAAACAGACCTAGAAGCAGTGAACCTGCCAACCAAACCCAACGCAGCATGTTTGTTCATTTCTAAAAAACAACTAGTGTTTTTCATCGTTTATATCTGAAAAGTCAAATAACAAGAGTGTCTCATACAAAAATTATGAAATCTTGCGTCACTTTTTTTAGGTTAATGAAATAATTTATGAAAATCAGCTTAAACTATTCTTTATCTAAACTAAACAACCAATAAGAACCTGATTTTAGTTCCCAATAATGGTTGTTTATCTGCAAAAATCTGCTGAAATTAACATTTTATTGTGGCAAAATATTAGTTCTTATATTGTTTTTTTTAAATTGGATATACTGCATGCATATAAATATACATATCAAACTATTTATAATAATTACTTAATTTTGTTCTTTCTAGGCCCGTCATAGAGCTACTGTGAAATGGCTTCTCTCAAAAGCGTTCAACAATCGTGTTCCAGACAATCTCAAGGAGCCTTTTTACCGAGATCACGAAAATCAGGAGCGTCTCAAACCACAAATTGTTGTTGAAATGGGCAATGCCAGCCTGTATTGCCAAACACTCTCGAATTTGTACTCGGATCCCAATTACCAAAGTCTGAATCACTGGTCTATATTACAAACATTGGCGAGAAAAGGGGTACCAGTTGCCGAATCTCCGGATATGCTATTAACAGAAACCGTTTTAATTCAAACAAATCCATTGCGAATTGTAAGTAAAAAATAATGTTATTGAGAAAAGTTTAAGTGAAATTAATTTGTTTCCTTCGTGACTTTATTTTTGTCCTTCGAGTTTAGTATACAGCACTTCGCATCAATACTACCTTACCGCTAAGCTTCAACAAGAATTGTGTTTTAAGAAAAAATATATTTTCATCAGCCACTTGCAACTATTTTTTTCATACAATATGCTACCAGCACAAAGATTTTGTCAAAAACTTAAAGCTGGAGTTTTTTTTTAATTGTTCACTACCATTCAACTCGACACAATTCATACTGCAAAATGAACCAGCAATGCTTAATCATGTATCGAATCGTGTTTTGATTGCAAAATACTGATCTGTGAGAGAGAATAGTAATACAATCACTCGTGGTATTTTTGCGATACGATATGTGAAGGCAAGCATGAATAATATTACTTTTGCCTTCTGTTCCACGATTATGGGTCTATATTTATTGATTCTTTAATTTGAAGTGACCCCAAAAGTTATCGAATTGAAAAATAATTTAAAATACTAGATAAGTGTGCTGATTGTCGCAAATAGTATTGTCAAGAACAAAAATTCCGAAATATGGTAAAGCAAATATTGCTGGTATACGAGTATATTAGAGGAAATTTCGAATGCAATACCCATGGACCCCGCACAAGAACGTTGAGATTTTCAGTTTTTACTTAAACAGGATTTTTGCCTACCTAAGTGTGAAAACCCTCCATCTTCTATATGTATAAATATAGAGAAAGGCTACAGTCCGCTTGGGCGAACTGTATGGGTGAATTGTTAAGAACGCTCTACACATTTGGTTACATTTAAGGGATTTTATTGAAAAAACAAAGTTTTTTTTTTTTAAAACGCCTTTTTAAAGTGGGCGTGGATAGACGAATTGTTCAAAATAACCTAATCGAAATACTTTGCGAAGAATAGAGATTTCATTTACAATGATTCTATAATACGAGGGCGGGTCAATAAGTCCGTGACTTTTGGAATAAAACACAGATTTTTTGATAAAAAAAATAATTTTATTTTTCAACGTAGTCTCCCTTGAGCTCTATAAACTTTGTCCAACGCTTCTCCAATTTTTTTATCCCTTCCAAAAAAATGATTTGTCGAGGTCCTCAAAATAGGCCTTTATTTGCGAGATGACTTCATCATTGGAGTCAAATCTTTTTCCACCAAGCCATTTCTTCAGGTTTGGGAACAAGAAGTAGTCGCTCGGAGCCAAATCTGGAGAATAGGTTGGATGAGGGAGCAATTTATAGCCCAATTCATGGTTTTTTGCCATGGCAACTGCACATGTGTGCACCCTTGCATTGTCTTGGTGGAAAAGAACTTTTTTCTTGGCCAAATGAGGTCGGTTTTTTTTCAAATCGTCATTGAATCGGTCCAATAAGTTGGCATAATATTCCCCATTGATTGTTCTTCCCTTTTGAAGGTAATCAATGTGGATTATCCCGCGTGCATCCCAAAAAACAGTCGCCATAACTTTATTGGCTGACAAACCCACCTTGGCCTTCTTTGGCGCCGATTCACCCTTAGAAACCCACTGTTTTGACTGTTGTTTGGTCTCTGGTGTGTTGTGATGGATCCATGTTTGGTCCACGGTTACAAAACGGCGCAAAAACTCCTCCATATTGCGATTAAACAACGCCAAACCTTCCTGTGAAGTTGTTACACGATTGCGTTTGTGGTCGACTGTGAGCAAACGCGGCACCCATCTTGCGGAAAGCTTTCTCATGCCAAAGTGATCATTCAAAATTGAAACCACTGAGCCATTCGAGATCCCTACGGCTTCCACAATCTCTCGCACTTTCAATCTTCGGTCGGCCAACACCATATCGTGAATTTTTTCGATTGTTTCGGGTGTAGAGACCTCAACTGGGCGTCCAGGACGTTCGGCATCTTCAGTGCTTGTACGGCCACAACGAAATTCAGTAAACCACTTGTTTACCATTGAAATCGATGGTGCAGAGTCCCCATAGTATTTTTCAAGCTTAGCCTTGGTCTCGGTAATGGTTTTTTTTCGCAAGAAATAATGCTTACTAAACACACGAAATTCACTTTTTTCCATTTTCTCCTCAAATTAGTGAGTAGTCTGATAAAAATAGCTGCCAAACACAAACTAACTGACGCAGCAAGTTTAAATTTTGACAGGAGTCAACTGACAGATGCCTGTTGACAGGAGCAGTGTTGCCGTTTCAGTAAAGAGGTCAGAAATTCAAAAAGTCACGGACTTATTGACCCGCCCTCGTAAAACGGTTTTTTCTAAATAGTGGGCGGATTTTAAAAATCTTTCAACATGCACATTAAGGGAGTATATATGTCAGCTTCCTAGCTCAAATTTTGACTTTTGGATAAAAATGTTTCGTGTTAGTTGCGGGCGTGTCAGTGGGCGGATTTCAAAAAAACCCCTGTCCCGAGCATTTTGAGAGAAAAGACAATAAATTAAAAATGCCAGCTCGATTTTTTCTATAAATTGTGGGCGTGTCAGTGAGCGGATTTTAAAAATTCTTACAATTGATTATCTCGGGGCCCCTAGAGACTATATTGTTAAAATTTCAGCTTTCTGGCTCCAGTTAAAAGGCCTCATTTTTGCCAAAGGACGGACCTGGCTAGATCGATATTACTATCGATGCTGATCACGAATATAGTAACTTTTAGCGGTCTACATGCAGTATTGAAGTATGTTACAAACAATGAGTCAAAATTAATATACCCTTATATCAGGGTATAAAAATGAATCGAAATTTTGTTGCTGAAGCCATAACTTGAAAACGGCTGGACAGATTGATTAAATTGTTTTCCACTGGCAATATGTAGGTGGCGCTGCGATTGGGTTAAAGGAAATTTATTTTTGATTCACCTCAAATTTGCAGCCATTCTTCGGTTTAGGCCAGAGACTGTTTCTGTGAAGTTTGGTCAAAAACGGGCTTTGGGGCGTGGCACCTCCCATACAAACAAAAATCATTCAAATCGCTATTTTTTGTCACTCTTGGGAGATAATGTTGTAAAATTCTAAATATTTACGAAAAACTATATTAACTTATATCTTTTCATATCCGAATGGATTTACGTAGGCCATGAGGTCGATTTCGTTCTTGACTTTTGAGTAGAATTGTTGCATATTGTTAAACCATTAAAATAAAAATCGAAGTTTTTTTTGTGTTGCTGTTTGACTCAAAAACTCAAGCTTATACAGGCGCCTGTCAGACCTACACTTATCGGAGCAACGAAGTTTCGTGAGCAGGCTCAGCTATGCGGAGAAAAATGTATCGTCCTTAACCCACCGAACTGATTAAGTTAAAATCAGGACATCTTTGGTATTGACCTCAAAAGGGTATCTCTCCTCATATTAGGAAGGAAAAAGCTTGGTTTTTGAGGAATTTTGACGCTCAGCACTCACTATATGAGCTTCGGCTTTTAATATGGTTGAGCCTAGCTAGTTGGGTCGAAAAGATACCAACGAAACACCACCTATTGACCCTTCGAATGGTGAGCGAGACAAATTCTCTATCGAATACATTTTTAAATTCAACACACAGAAGTTGAAGCCGTGATCGATATTCTGTGCACTTCTTATGAAGGACCATTGACCTTCCAGGTGTTTCTCGATACTGTTTTCAATGTGTTTTACATTTGTAAAGTCTGTAAATACAACTCATGCAGTTTTGACCCATATCACAATTATATCTGGCCTTTATTAGTTCACTTATATTGGTATTATTTTTAACAAACTACTCGTATCTTTGCTTAATAATTTTTAGCGATTTTAATCTCCCTAATCTACAGTGGAGTTTATCGCAAGATCAATCTTTCTTCGTCCCCTAAATCCGATATCTAGTAAGGAAAGCCTTTTTGTCGACCGCGTAACCGATTCTGGTTTTTGTCAAGTCAGTGGTGTTAAAAATTATATGGGACGACAGTTGGATCTTGTTTTCACAACTGACCCTGTAAACTCCTCAACCATTGAAAGTTCTTTACACCTTTCTACTATTGACGCTTACCACCCTCCTCTGCTCCTTTCTTTCTTTTATCACTCCTCTTCCCAATCCCTGCCTCCAACTAACCTGTACTCCTACGACTTCCACAAAGCTAACTTCCGAAAGATCAATGACTTTCTGAGCAGAATCGCATTCAACTTTTCGAACTTATCCGTTGATGAAGCTGCCACCCGTTTTTATGACGAAATCTTAAAATGCATTTCCTTATTCGTTCCTTATTCGCGCCATAATATCTCACCATCTTCCCCTCCATGGTATAATAGGAAACTGCGTTCACTTCGTAATAAACGTAACAAACTATGGGCAATCTATTTTCTATCCAGAACTGCAACAGATTATTCGAATTATCTCGGTTCGTACTTACAATTCTCTAACCTCTTTCTGATGCTCAAGCTAACCTCATCAAGGACCCACGGTCATTTTTTCATTTTATTAATTATAAAAGGAAATCTGATGGATATCCCTCCTAACTCTTGTTTGAAGGCGAGTCCTTAACGGACACATTTTTAATCGCAAACTCTTTTGCAACCGTGTTCAAGCAGTCCTTCACTGACGACTGCCCAGAACCGGATCACTATTACTTCAGCTATCTGAAAAACTATACCGTTGGCCCATTCATTTTACCCACTTTTGACCATTCCATGGTGTGCGACAGACTTCTTCATCTGAATGATGAATTTGTACCCGGCCCAGACGGCCTTTCAGCTATTCTTCTCAAAAAGTGTTCTGCGATTCTTTCACCTCTCATTGCCAATCTCTTTAAACATTCCTTATCTCTTGGGAAATTTTCTAAAATCTGGAAAACGTCCTTCATTTCACCAGTTCACAAAAAAGGACCAAAGATTGACGTATCTAACTATCGACCTATTGCCAAGCTCTCGCATTTACCCAAGGTTTTTGAAAGTATGATGTACGATTCATTATCCTTTCAGTGCAAGTCACTTATCTCCCCCCTTCAGCATGGTTTCCTTAAAGGTAGATCCACAACCACCAACCTGGTTGACTTTGTCTCCGTTACACTTTCTGCATTAGAAAGTGGCAATGAAGTGGATTTAATCGCTACTGACTTCAGTAAGGCCTTTGACAAAATATCTCATCGTTTGATTCTTTTCAAACTCTCCTTCCTTGGTTTCGATCCCCTACTATTGAATTGGTTTTCTTCTTACCTTGAGAACCGATCTTATAATGTTCGTTTTCGCTCTGTTCTCTCTTTGCCCTTTAAAGCCACCTCTGGTGTTCCCCAAGGTAGCCACCTTGGACCTTTGATTTTTATTCGGGCTATAAATGATATTGACAACGTCATTAAGATCTCCTCCATCTCCCTCTATGCCGATGACGCTAAATTCTTCAAAGTCATTTCTTCTCCACACGACTCTGATCTTCTTCAACAAGACCTCAATAGTTTTTCGGTCTGGTGTCAAAAAAACTTTATGGAGCTGAATATTCCTAAATGTGAATTTCTTACTTTTTCACGTAAACGGATTCAGTCTCCCACCCAGACGTTACTTTTTGAACAACCAACCCATTGTTACCGTTCTAACCATTCGCGACCTAGGTGTTCTGTGTGACAGAGAGCTTAACTTTCGGTCACATATTGACGAGATAATCAATAAAGCTAACTCGGCCCTTGGTTTCGTCAAACGGTGGTCTAAAGAATTTACCAATCCATACGTGACAAAATCCCTTTGCATTACCTACGTCCGCCCTCTCCTAGAAAACGCTAGCCAAGTGTGGGCACCATACTACCGGGTCCACATTATAAGAATCGAAAGCATTCAACGTCGATTTCTCCGTTTTGCTATTCGTGGGCTCCGGAATAATCACCTTATCCATCACCATATCACGAACGCCTTAATTTAATTAACCTTCAGAACCTTGAAAAAAGAAGAGATGTGGCTGACATTCTGTTTATACATCGTCTTCTCACTGATGATTGTTGATTGTTCTTATCTTTTGAACTATATTGCCTTTAACACTAACCCTCGGAATTTAAGATCCCCTCCTCTTTTCTACTTTCCCACCCGTCGCACGTCGTACGGCTTGAACGAGCCGATATCCCGTATGTTGCAGAAGGGCAATTCTAACCACCTCCTCTTTGATTTTAATCACTGCACCTCTTTCCTCAAATCTGCCCTCCTCCACCCCTCACCATCCACCTAATTAGTTTTAAGTATTAGTTTTTAAGCCCTAGCTGTAAGTCTTAGTGTAATTAGTTTTTAAGACCTAAAGCTTGTATAAAGCTGAATAAATGGGGGTGTATGCCCCCACCAAAATTAAAAATAAAAACCCCTTAACGGAATGTAGGCAACGTTCCAATTTCACATGTATTAATTTTTCCTTAATTACTCACTTTTGAATACAGATAGATTGATTGAGGTTATCACCATCAATGTCTGCATCTAAAAACCCCTAGATCGTAGGATACTTCAACTAACAAATTTCATTGAGCTGACGATGGGTATTTTGTTATCCAATGCATCGTCAGATTGAAGGAATGATTTTATATTATCTCCGCAACAGTCAGTCACCGTCTGACATAAATGCGAAATGGGACGGCGACGCCGTTCTTTTATTAGTTTGCTCCAAATTTTATAATTTTATAGATATACATTTCTTAAGTAGTGTAAAAAAGTAACTGCCGTCATTTAGCTACAAACATAGATGAACATGTTTTTTCTTTTGAAGCAATGCTACCAAATGGTGGTTGGTGTAGTAATGAGATCAGACTGCATTTAAGAACTATTGCCTTCATTGCAAGAGAAAATAAAACGAATACATAAAAGTGTTTTAGCACACAATAAGTTTGGTTTTGAAAGCGTCAAAATCGAAGTCGCGTAATTAATAAAAAATGGATTCTACTCGTAGATATTAACAGTACGAGTATTTATTTTTACATTTACAATATGGGGTTCAAATTACAATGCTTGGAATATACATACTTAGTTAAGCAAAGGTACCTATGTGTAAAATCCTTTAAAGGCGTGGTGTGACTCGAGCTGTTACGAAGCTATCAGAAAAGGAGAGAAACGTTTTCGGTCGTAAAAGGCAAACAAAATACTGCAAACCCATATTAATCCAAACATTGAGGCGAAAAATACTTCCAAAATGCACCCGTCGATTTTTTAAGCTGTCAGCTGTAAAGATAAAGCGAATCTGCTTCCTTCTGACTTTGCAACTGGCTTAATGCTCCCAGATTGTGTTTTTGTAGCAAGCAAATTTGCTCGTTCAATTGCTCTTTTGTTTCTATCGGCCAAGCAGTGCGTCCAAGAGTCATAGGGCGGGCTTGCAGAACTGGCAAGCATACATATTTTAAACATTGTAACCAGAACCCTTTACCAATGTTTTTTTTTATTATTCTTATAGCCAGCCGGCTATGAGTGAAAAACCAGAACCCATTACCAAATGCGTACCAATTTAAACCTTCTTTTTTTCATGGGCTTAGATGTGTTGGACTTCTAATCGAGGAGTCTCAAGTTCAAACCACGCCTGGGCCAAGTAAGAACTAAACTCTTGCAACGGTCTGACAAAAATCCAAATTTTAAAGCTGCCTTGAAAAGCTTCGCAAATTTGAGTCAGTTTAAAAATATAGATCTCTTCCACTTCGCACAAGCAAACAGATGGAGATGCTAGGTTTTATGCCATTTGATGCCTTATATTTGTTTTGTGTCATAACTTCCACATTTTCTTTCTAAAAAATGTTATGCTACCTTTTAAACCACATACGGGTCTACAGGTCTGTCCTTGTAACTGTTCAGACATGCCCGCTAGAAGCAAAAAACCACAAGCCCTTTCTTTAGTAAGTGGTATTTTTAAAACAGTTTTCCTGATCGCATGCTTTGATACTTTTTGCTCGGGTACACCGGTTGGCCGCCAGGAGGAACCCCTTACAGGAAATAACCCCCCAATGAAATAAACCCCCAAATGAAAAATGAAATAACTCCCCAAAATTTGTATTGAGGTGGGGATTTATTTCATGGGTTTTTGGGGACTTATTTCATACTTCAAATTGGGGGGTTATTTCATAGTAAAATAAGTCCAAAAATTCAACTATGAAATAAGTTCCCAAATTTGGGGACTCAAAGTGCAATAAGGCCAAGTGCTAAAATAAAATCTCGTACCTACTCCAAATCAAACAGTGACCCCAAGCAGGGGGGTTGCAGGGGGCAGCATGCCCCTCCCATAGGCATTGCACTGATTATGGAAATCCCATATGAAAATCCCATAAACAGTGCAATGCGTATGGGGGGCCATGCTGCCCCCCTGTAACCCCCCTGCTTGGGGTCACTGTTTGATTTGGAGTAGGTGCGAGGTTTTATTTTAGCACTTAGCCTTAATGCACTTTGGGTAAATGAATTTGTATGGCCTTATTTCACTTTCAAAAAGCCATAGTGAGTCATAACACCTTGAACACTTAAAATCCATTTGGCGAATTATTTCATACTTATTTGGGGACTTATTTCATGCCATTTTAAGGACTAATTTCATCTTCGATTTAGGGAATAATTTCACAGTAAAATTATTCCCCAATTTGGGGGAGTTATTTCATTTTTCATTTGGGGGGTTATTTCCTGGAGCCACCCCTTACCAATAACCACGCATGTTTAAAAAAAATGTTTCCGTACACCTAATGCAAAGAAATTGTCGTCCTTTATACGCATTTATTTATTACTAGCTGACCCATGCTCGCCTTGCTTCGCCAGTCTGCCACTTCTCAAATTTAAAACAAAATACTTGCTGATAAAAACTGATAAAGAAAACGTCGAGAGTGTCCCTTCTCATTATATGGATATACTCTCAGTGTGACTCCCTCTCAATCTCAATTACATTTCATACCCTATCTTTCTCAATCCCATGGCCATGCGCCATAAAAAAACAACACATACTGCAAAAGGTGCATAAAAAAAAGAAAGAAAACGCACATTGCACAAAAGGTACAGGTAGAGAACCAGATTTGTGCCGCACACACACACAATTTTTCCTCCACTGAACGCTGGGAAAATCCAACGATCTAGCTTCAATCGAACATTTTACTTTTTTGAATTGTATAAAATTTATAGTTTAATGCTTATTGTTCAACTTCAGGATAACCTACAAAGATGGTTTATATCTTAAAATCTTTGTACATAATTGAACTTTATATTAAAAAAAATCCTATTTCATTTGGATGAGTCATTCCAAAGCTAGGAGCTAGAAAGCATTCAAGAGTTACAACTTTTCTTAGATATCAGCTTAGATCTCCGCTTCTGGACAGCAGATGAAGCATTTTCCCGCGGTAAAAAGTAGCCTATGTCCACTCTCAGGCTCTAGACTATCTGTGTACCAAATTTCATTTAAATCGGTTCAGTAGTTTTTGCGTTAAAGCGAGACAGACAGACAGAGTTCCTTTCGCATTTATAATATTAGTATGGATTATTATTTTAAGCTTGTTAACGACCCTGATTTCCACAATAACTTATCAGAAAACATTATGTGGGTTGCTCTGTAAGTGTCTCACTTTGGGTGGAAGATAACACATATCAAGCGAAGCTCAAGCTAAATTCAGAAGTCATTATTCCACGATTGATCAAACCTTTATTTGAGATAGCGTTATTACGACGTATCAGCAAGAAAAAAATATGCTTTATCCTTTTTTTGTAGATTTTAAAGTAGCGTCTGACTTTATAGGGTCAAATGCTCTATTTTCCCTACTAAATATTATAAATGTGAGTTGCCGTGAAGGCGCGGGTTATGAATTTTACTGCACTGCCCCCAAAAAACAGCACTTGTCGTAAAAGTCGACCAAGGGGGAAAACAAAATTACATCTAGGCACTTTTACCTTTCACATTTGACACGACTGGAAATCAGCGGTGTCGTAAAAGAAAGATCAAACAATAATCATTAATGGGAGCATGCACTTGTCAAAATCGTAAAAAAAATATTTAAAACTCCTGAATCACACAAATTGAACACCACCAGCATATAATTGGCCTCAGAAAAACTATTTAGGATATTATCAATTAATCCGAAACCGGGAGGGCTGCCAATATTCATTGAGTTCGAACCGGCGAACTACACAGGACCTATAGCAAAGTGGGAGGGTTATGAACCGTTTAGTACTGATCATTGCTTCGCCGTGATGGAAGAAGAAGAACATAATAAATGAGTGTTTGTATGAACGGATTTCTATGAATCTTTTGTGAAGGATTCTTCTGATGCCAAAATCGGCTGTATTCCTTTTTTAAATTCTCTCAATAAAAAAACTATCGAAGAAGTCGTGGAATTGGAGGTTGTATTGCTCGCAAAATATGTAGGCAAAATCGTTCTTAACAATTCGCCAATACAAATATTGTTTGGCACGATCACTTTTTGGTGAGTTTTTTGTCAAACCATTAATTTTCTTACTCAGCTCTCTGCCCCATCCAGAACGAAGCGCTCAACCCTTGACACCATTAGCCACAGTCTCATAAAATGGATACCACTTGTAGATTCTGCAGGGCACTCAAATAAGAAGAAGAAGCCGATGAAAGAAGTTTTTATGATTGGAATGTGTTGAAATTTAGCAATTATTGTGAAATTCTTTCATTTTCCGAGCCTAATTCGACTTGAACGGCTTGTTTTTATTTGTGGTTTTAATAAAATCCTCGCGGTCAGAGTTGCGGGCAGTATCTAGTTAAATTATTAAATTATGATCTGTCGTCACATTTTATAAACTTACATAAAGCGTTTTTCCTGTTCTATTATTAACGGCTATATAATGTAGAGAATAAAGATACTGTATGAGGCGGTTTTACAATTTTCCCGGAATTTGAAAGCACCCCAGGAATTCATAACTGCTCATACTGTATATTATATAGTAACTGATTATGTAGAGCGTATACAGCGGTTTAGAGAAAAATTGGTATACGTATTCTGATTTATGCAGTTGATACTCGCGGAATCGCCTGAAGAACTCCAGCAAATGATTGATGCTTTACATTTTTACTGCTATACCTGGCTAGAACTTGCAAGATGTTCTTCAAAAACTAAACATGATTTAAACGTTCCATTAGTGAAAGAGTTTAAACACGAGTTGTGTTTAAGCTAAGCGGTCTCTTTGATACCCAGATTAAAAAGTGAGTTAACAGTGTCTGGCATAAGTTGCTTTTCTTTAACCTGTCCACGCGAAGGAAAAATTAAAATTTGTACAGCAACTTGTTAACAATTATGTTATATGCCACTCAAGTCTAGAGGTTTCAAATTGATGAGGATTTAGAGAAGCTTTTCATATTCTTTGCATACGGCATCTTAAAACTCTTATCAAATATACCAACTATATGCCAAATATATTGCTCTCAACTCTCAACTCTCTGGATTAATATGCTTAAATTGCATATTGTGGGCGCAGAGGTTATTGTGTTGGACTAGGTCTCAGGTTCACATCCCGCCGTTGGGATTCGGCTTCGAATTGTAGATCCCTTACACTTCGACCAAGCAAAATGGTTGGAGAATCTAGGCTTTATATGCATGGGCCGTTAATGCCTAATATTTTTTTATATTGCATATGGGGTAAAGTTAGTTACATTTGACACCGGGGCACATTTGACTTTGGAAGTTTGACTGTAAAGGCAGCCTAAGATCCAACCAAATTAAATACAAAAAAAAACCGTAATTTGATTGAAAAATGAAAACGTCACGAACTTTGACAGTCATTATGTGGAAACCAAAAATTTTGAAAAATCTCGAAAAAAAATTTTATAATAAAGGGTCTTTCGTTAAGGACTTGACAACTTCTTTTTTTAAATAAAATGCAAACTTGAGATATCTCAAAACAAATGTATTGGATTGAATTACTATCAACACATTTATGAATTTAACTCGACTTGGGTCATATGTCCACCACGGGATCGTTTGCAGCGGTCGATACGTTGAACCCAATTTTCGATGACTCATTCGCACATTTCGACCGATACGGCCGCTATTTTTCGTTCAATATTGGCTCTGAGCTCCTCTTACGTCGCCGACTTGTCGGCATAGACCAATGATTTAATGTAGCCCCATAAAAAAAGCATAGAGGCGTTAATTCACAAGATCTCGGCGGCCTTTTCTCGAGATAACACGTTCACCGAACTGAGACTTCAATAACTTGATTGTGGTACCCGCTGTGTAACTTGTGGCACCGTCTTGTTGGAACCACATATCCGCACTTGGGGCAGAACGTAGTCTCACTGGCACAGCAACATCAAGGCAGCGAATATTCTGACTCAATTTTGTTTACTAGACTATGAATTGCTTGTCTACTAGGACGAAAATTACGGCCGAAAATTGGGGTTAACGCTCTTCAAGTTGTGTTGTGAATTTTAAATATTTGTATACGTTGTTCCTTCGTGTTATTCACCATGATGAAAATGTTGATTTTACTGAATATTTTGACATTGACATTTTTTATTTGTGAAGATTGTTGATTATTGAATCCAGATTGAAAAGAATATATAATTATTTACCTAATAGAAAAGTGAATACTCATCTGCAGGTTAGACCGAAGGCCGGTCGGTGTATGAGTCAAAGAGGTGTCCAGAGTTTAAAACCCTTTTATACCGCTAAGCGGGTCACCCAGAGCGAAAATTATGCGAGTAAATTGAAAACATTTTTGGAATTGTGGGCTTATATTATAGTGTTTAGCCAGAAAATAGGCACTTACTCTTAGCGGAGTCACGAAGTTGCGCGAGCGGGTTAAAACCTGCGGAAAAGATAGTTTAAATCTTTAGAAATAAATCGTTCTTTTAGGCCGAATAAATATTTCTTTTAAGAGGTTTGGTCGCTTAAAGCAAAAAAAATTAAATATTTATTATTATTCTTTTTTTAACTAATTTTTGATCTTCGAGATTTTGTTCTTCGAGAACCACCAAACCAAATACTGTAGCTCTTCTCGTAGTTACATGTTGCTTTTTTGAATTTTCAATCGCAGCTGTAAGTTTTGACCATCGGTTCACGTTAGTGTCTGTGAAATGAATGAGCCTGTGTTTTTTAAAATGATTCAACAAATCTCTTTAATGCCAATAAAATAAAAGTGAGTTGAATGAAAAGAAAACTATATAAAAAAAAAAAGAAGAAACAGTTTATTAAGAACATTTGGGGCACATTTTTCTTTTGCCAATGTGGTACATTTGACTGATGCCTGTGGAAATCTTTTGCAACCAGCATATGTTTTAACACGCATACGCTTAAATAAAAGATTTTTGAAAGAAAGAACGCTTTCCAGGATCACCTATTTTAAATGCAAAATCTGAATCGAATTGCTTAAACATATCCAGCGTTTTACCAAGGAACGACCAATTCTGATTCCTTTTGAGAACCATTTATCACAATCAGTAATAATTTGTTTTAGGTTTTTTTTTCTAAAAAAGGTATAACTCAGTGTTCTTCAACCAACGGCCACGTTTGTTAGACTTGCACTTTTTTTTTAATAAAAAACACATGACACTGAGTTAGAACTCGGAATACGTAGAGATAAGCATCCTTTTCAAATTTGCCCCTTATTAAGTCATCCCGTACCTGGGGCACCTTTGACTTTACGAGGGGTAGTAAAAATGGTTCTATTTTGGAAAAAGTTAAAAAAGGAGTCAAGCATTTTTTTTTTATAAATCAGTAACTTTTCGAATATTCAATATATAAAAAACAATAACAGTCTTTGAAATTTATCATGAATTTTCGGATATACAGGTCTTTGAAATTGCATTGTGAAATGGACCCCACTGTACACTACGTAGATTACAATTGTCATTAGAGAGGCTAACTCACCAATCTGACCGACAGTGTATGTTATCTCATTATATGTACTCGTATATGTTTAAGGATAACTTGCAATAATATATTAAATTATATTGAAATAAATGTGTAGTTTTAAAAATTTAATATCTAAAAATCTAGATATAAATATGTATAACATATATCTTTTTCATAATTTGGTAACAATTACATTATTTATTTTTCTTTTATTTTACAGAACGCCCACATGTCTGTGATAGAATCACTTATGATTTTGTACGCAAAAGAAATTTCATCGGGAGAAAGAATACCGCAAGCTGTGCGAAGGTAATTTAACTAAATTATCCTCACAAGCATTTTCGTTATTAATTTTATTTATTTTTTTCAGAATTTCTGGAAGCAATTTACCAGCAGCCCCTGGCCAAAACTATGAACAATTGCTATTAGCATGGATATCGCATGTTTGTGCCTCGTTAAAAAAGCGCATTGCATTAGAGGCGGAAAACGGGGCAACAGATGAAAGCGTACGTAATAAGAAATAAAGAAATAGAAGTTTATGTAGTGAATATTTAAAAATTAAAAAGATAAATCCAACACTAATCCCAGAACCAGTTCACTTGTTTGAAAATCTGGTAATTTACCACTCGTTAAAGCAAGACATTGCTTCAGATGAAATACGCATTGTTTTCAACAAAACAGATGATACCAAAGCACTAGGAGGAGATGTAGAGTTCTTTATGAATTCTTTAAAAAAACGCTCCCACATTGTAAGAAAATTTAACGAAAACATATTCTAAAACTTTTCGTTGTTTGTTTAATCGATAGCTTTTTTCAACAGACTCCAGATTTGCATCGCGCTCTTATACTCAAAACTGTCTTGGTCTGCTCTTGCAGCTTATAATTGTGTGTGTAAAAGTTGTATTTCTCCTCTTGAGAAAGTCTGATAAACATCCAAGAGAAGCTTCGCAACTGTGCCGTGCGGAGTCAGATTAAAATGTTAGGTCCTTCCATTTCGCTCTAGCAAATGATTGGAGGAGCTAGGGTCAGGGATAGCCCTGAATAGGCCGTTAATGCTTCATTATTTATTTTTTTAACGACTGCATTAGACTTTAACCTGTTTAAGAGTTGCACATTTAAAAAAAAAATGTGCTGATAAGTGCGTTGGACTACTAATCGAGCTGTCTCAGGCACTCACGTTCAAATCACGGGTTGGTGTAGCATTGGTTGAGAATCGTTGTCAATTTTTGAACATTTTTTGAATCTAACAAAATAACAAAAATTGGAATATTTGGTCACAGCCCCTCCCAACAGTGGGTGTGGCAAAAACTTTATTTATGCGATTTTTTAAAAAGCACATCTATATATATAAAAATCAATCCATATTTGTGTTTGTTGCCGGTGTTTGGCCAAGCGCGTTAACCGATTCCAATGAAATCGGCTTCCCATGAAAGGTGACGAAGGTTTTTATATATGTGTGATGTCTTTATCTGCATCGGTATGTGAATTATGGGCATTTGAGTGAGTACGAATTTATATGTGCGTATTCGTGTAAATACCGATGCAGATACAGATATGTACGGTGTCATATAAATAACCATCGTACACACGTCACCTATTTTGTTATCCGATCGCGCATATGAAAGAGGGAGACCACACGAACGTTTCAAGCCTATTGTGGTGTTTGTGCGCACTTTCATTCTTGAGATATCGTGTGTCCAATGTTTTATTCAAATAACTCTTATTAAATTTTATGGCATTTTTTTGTGAATCGGACATCGGAAGGTTGCTTTTCCCACATTGATAGCAATCAGTATGAAAGTGAATGAAAAGTGATTCTATCGAATTTTTTTTACTTTCGCTTTGTTGTTTGATTGGCTCAAGTAAGCTGACATAGGCGCCTGCCAGACAACAAGCACCTACCCCAAGCAACGAAGTTGCGTGAGCGGCCTAAGCCGGAGAAAAACATGCAGTCCCCTTCACCGGTTGAGCTCAAATCAGGCAATCTTGGGTATTGGCCTGAGAGTGTTTCTGTGAAGTTTGGTCAAAATCGGTCTTTTTTTAGTCGCAGCAACATACGCCGGATACCCGCTATAGACAATAATAAGGAAGTCTACTTGAACATATTGGCCAATAGAATTCTCGGCATTCCACATACGTCCCACAGGAAAAACTGACACTAAGACTCAATTTATATAGTTGTAGAGAAAAAGCAACTAGTACATACTAGCAATTCCCCGTGACTTCAACATGATTTTCCTTGTTTTTATTGTTTGTTTGTCGTTAATTGAGTCGTAGCGGTTTGATATATTCCACATACGTTCCACAGAAGACACAATTCATATAGTTGTAAAGAAAAAGCAACTAGTACATACTAGCACTTCCCCGTGACTTCAACATGATTTTCCTCGTTTTTTTTTTTGTTCTCCAATTTGCCTATAAAACAAATAATAACACAAGTCTTAACGTTATTTAAAAATTATATTATATGTATATATTTAAAAAATATGTGTTAATAAATATTTTTTCATTAATAGGGTGTGCGCCTTCAAACACCTGACATCCCGCCCGTCCGAGACTTTCAAGACCTGTGCGATGGAGTATGCTTGGCACTATTAATATCATATTATTGTCCCAAAGTCGTTCCGTGGACAAGCGTTAGAATAAATTATTTGCCTGCTGTAGAAGATTCAATTCATAACGTTTTATTAGTTAGTAATTTTTCACAAAAACATTTGCCATATTCTGTGTTCCATATGACGCCAGAGGACATCACGTACATGCGAGGGTATAAATATTAAATAAAATGTCTATTTAAATTTTCTATTTTAATTATCGTTGTGTTGCTTCCAGATCGATGAAACAAAATTTGATCGTTCTCCTGGCCGATTTGTTCAATTTGTTTGAAATCCATCCAGCCAAATGCGTTTGCTATCCAGGCATGGAGATCGAAGGTAAATATAATTGATTGAATTTGTTGGCTATGTATTATTGCGTCACACATTTAATTTACCAATAAGTTTTTGGGTATCTTCCTTCTTTTTATCAATTGTTTGTAATAATTTTCTTTCCTGTTCTAAGATAATGTTACGTTTTTTATTTGTTGGTGGTTTGTTTTATTTTTTTTAACTGTATTATTTAAGTGAAAATGTAAAAATTTCACGAGCTCCTGGCGCTTATTATTTAGTTCACTATTCATTGAACTTTATTTACAGTATTCATTTAAAAACATATTATATTATTTATTTATTTTTCAATATAATTTTATGTTAGCCTTTTTCCTATTTCGCTTTTTATTAAAAGTTCCTTTTATTATTTAAAGTACATACTGTTTTACGTATATTGGATACAAAGCTTGTTTTATTCTACTGTTTCCAGCATTAAGATTGAGTTGTCTGGTTAACATACATTATTTAGTAATTTTTCCAAATAATAAACTTTGTCCAATCAGCCGTCATTCGTACGTTAACAAATAATGGCAGAGGTCTTCGAAAAATTGTGTTCATATTAATTTTTATCCTTTGGCTGTGTAAAATTAGCAAAAACTTGCCAGTTTCTTGCTCTGGTAGAGTAAAATTCGATTGGCTTGTTGGCTGTGCCGCAGGCCATTTATTGAAAATTCAACTTTTGTTTATGGTCCCTAAGTGGATAAAATTCAGTGTTTGCTTTGCTACAAGATAGCTGAATTACCATATGGATAATATCCTTAAACCACATATCGAGTGCAGGGACCGATACGTATGCTAATTTTAGAGCATTAAGTGTTGCCGCCCTTTTTAATCCCGAAGAGCTCAATAGTTACTCTGGTGTTCCTCTGCAGCATTGCTTTTCAAGCTTTTTTCTTGATTGCATGTGCCTGCCAGCATTCGTACATTCTTCATTATGCCATAATTTCTATTGCCTATTGAAAACGTTTGAAAATAGTATTTTGCCATTTGTTCTCTGTACTTGATGCTGTCGGCATCGGGTTTGTTCAGGAAGATGCTCCCGGCAAAAGCTTTTTGATATCGATACTTTTTATAATCAACAGTTATATGTTTTTCAGCTAAACAGAGCTTTTTTTCTGAGTTTAAGTATTGGTTCAAATAACTTTTTCTTTTATCGTAAAAAATGGAATACAATAAGATCAATACATTGAAATCGGGTTGGAAATCACTCTCTCAATTTTGTAAACCCGAAGTCATTTTGCCTCTAACTATCTTATTATGATTTTGCACTTGATTTTTGTAAACAGCTGATGAAGTTTTATATATTTAAAAACTCGCTTCATAAAGTTTACAAATATTAAGAAGTCAAAACCAAACAATATTTTTACACATTCAAATAATGCTGTTTGGGAAAAGCTTATAAGATGGTTGCGCATAAATGTTAAATTTAAGGTGGCGTAAAAGTAAGTGCATTAACTTGTGGGTGGCGACGGTGTAGAGGTTAGTGTGTTGGCTTGTGACCCGTGCGGTGCAGGTTCAATCCCCACGGGGAACAACAACATACGCCTCCCATTCACATGCCTCTACACCAAAAAAAGGATTTCTGCCTGGTAGTACAATGGACCGTTACCGAGTCTGAGTGCTCTGGGATTTGGATTTCCTTTTTTATAAAAAAAAAAAAAAAAAAAAAAAAAAAGTGCATTAACGTTGTAAATTAAAATATTAAGTTCTGTTTGTTGGTTGAATTTATTAAGACATGAAAATTTCACATTTCTCACTCCAGTGCACTAGTCGATAAATGCGTCCATTGGAAGTCTCAGCCACTGGATCTAAATACTTCTGTTGCCCTTCATGAAACCAATTATAGCTGTTAGTAAAGCGGAGGAAATTCCGGCGGAAATTGAATTCAGAAGTGGAGTATATTTTGTGTGATTTTTAACTGCTGAAGGAAGGCAAAGTTCTTCTCTTTATTTCTCTTTATCTCAACAGCAGTAGTCTCTTTCGAGAACAACTAGCTTTCCAGTGTCACTGCTAATTTCGCAGTTACCTCATATAGTTAGTTAATGCGTTTGTTTTCCAATTCCAAGTCACATATTGCAGATGGCATCCTTTTTCTGCTATCCTTGTATAGAACACACTTCTATATATTCAACATTCAACATGACAATATAAAACAACGATGCTTGACATAATTTTCAGATTATAGAATCCTTTAATCAAGTGTTGCGTTGTATCCTACTTTGGTGTCTTTTAATTATTTTACGTTTTTTTTTATTGTTTTTTTTTTCATTACTATTGGAAACATCATCTCAATTCCCCGCTTCTGTATTATATTTATTTTTATTCCTGTTCATATTCCCACATAGTAAATACGTTATATCTTATATCACGCACATATCAATTCATTATTTGTAATCATTAAGATTCAGATGAGTCCAAGTAAGATTCCTGAAAGATACATGATACGAGTTCATGCCGCATATAAGTACTTTCTCATTTTTAGACAATTATTCTACATTTGTATCGAAATCCCACCTACAAATTTGAACGTTTTCGTTTTTTCAAAAATAATATATCAAAAATGAAATATTTAATAATAATTTCACCAAATTAGTTTCAAAAAACAAATGCAAAAAACACAAATCGATTTACAAAAGCAAAGAAAATAGGCATAGCTTTATTTTATAAAGCAACGCATTCCACACTTATTTGAAACAAATGTAATGGGGGTTTGTTTGGCACTATAGAACATACACTTCCACTTTATAAGGTTATTACGTTAATTATTTTCATTTAAGTATTCATAGAAATACATACATAATACATATACGATCTAATACACACTACAATAATTAGATGCTGTTCTTCCGCAAACGAATTTAATATAGATCGAATTGAAATCGTGTTATTGATAACCGACTGTCAGCAATTATTCGAAGGCAAGAGCTCTTGCTCTGAGGTAGCAGCTAAAGAATCTGTCAACGTTACCCTTAGATTATTATTGTTATTTTTTATTTATTTAATTGCTTTTGACAATAAGATAAATCTTATAAATTAGTGAAAGCCTTAAGGTTAAGATTAACAAATGGTACGATATTCAAGGTGCGTTTTATATTTCATTTCCATTATGTTTGCTTGTCATTTTGGTTTGACTGCCATTTGTCAGCTCATCGTTGTATCGGTGCAATATGCTTCATTGTTATAGATCAATATCGATTGATAAGTCCGAAGCGCTTAAATAATATTGTTGAGTTGTAAATGTTATGTAAATTGTGCTTGAAGGAGCTCGAATTTGGACCGCTTCCAAGATAACGACTTGACCGGTACCATATTTCATACATATTGTTAAAGACAATACAATTCATCAATGAATGTAAATTAGAAAACTGTGTTTCATTTAAGTAATTATTGAAAAACGAAACATAAAACGCACTCTGTGTTCGATTTTGCTACATTTTGATTTTAGACCAAAAACTAACACCACTAATAATTCATCATTAATGAATCAAATCATAAGTTTTTTACATAACTTTGGCAGACGTCTGGACCATTCGCTTCTTGCTTTTTTAGTATGTTTATTCCAACATATGAGCCCTATTACAAGTTTCATGGAGATATTAATATTTGTGGTCTATATTATTTTGCCTGTTGTTCTATTCGTCAGCAGTATTTAAAGGCATGAGTACACGTGCAATGCTATTTGCAACACGTTGCATTGTATATTAGCCATTTCTGTTTTCTAAATCTTCCTCCCCCTCCTCAGTGGAAGAAGGCGGTTCGCTGGACACAAACCCAAAAGAATGTCCTGGTATTTTTGCTAGAGGTTTTCAGTAATTTCCCTGACAGATATAAAGGCCACGAGCAATCTAACGAATTCTTCAAAATCGCTGGACAGGACGGAATACCATCGGTAGCGATAAAAATCTGTGCACATTCTTACTGAAAACATCCCCGACTCCCAGAAAAGGAAAAAATGTCTTTCAACAAATTATCATCGAATAACTTCACCTATTCATGTACTCAACTCACAAGTCAGTATTAGTTAATAGAAAAGGCAATAAATATGGAGCTGATCAAATACTTAGAGAGTTAGCGTCTAATAAACGATCGGCACTATGACTTTCGAAAACGATGCTCAACGAGGGAATTACTTAGCTATGTAACTCATCGATGGACGGATGCAATCAAATAACCTGCTGAATCAAGAGATGCAGCTTTAGATATCAGAAGACCTTACAACCGGGTCTGACATGACTTACTGAATATCTTATCAACTCTGTGGTTTCTTCAAAAGCGATCAATTCAAGTTTGTGTCGATGGCTTCATACTTGAAATACAGGAGTGTTGCAAGAATCGATGCTTTGTCCAACCTTGTTTCTACTCCATATTAATCACATTCTGGTCTCGACTAATAATGTAATTTATAGTTTTGTTGATGATAATACCCTTATATCATCGTTTCCACATAACGAGCCTTTAAATGCACGCACTGTTCATTGTCGAAGTAGAGATCAGATAATCTCTTTTAACCAATAGCTGGATAAAATACGTAGGTATGTGGAAACTAGCTAATCTGGTTGCATTCAATGCGAGAAAACTTAACGTTTTCTCGAAAGAAAAGTTTGACTGTTGCACAGATTTAAATGAATTGATTTTAATGGCCCCATCCAAATTTTTGGTGTCACAGTGAACTTGGCATAACAACTTATCAAATATTGCAATATCTTTGCGATCAACGACCTACCTCACCTCGAAGCAGCTCCTTCTCCTTTATAAAGCACACGTTAGGCCAGAAGTCGAATATTAATCCCACATTTGCAGAACGGCTTCAACAAAAAACAGCAAATATGAAAGCTTCTCATGATAATTGATACTATTGGCTGTTTGTTTGTCAGACGTTCGCAAGAGGTGAGGCAGTGGAAACAACTTTTTTAGATATTACTTGGCCCCAGTGGGATTAGAACCTGAGACCTTAAGATTAGTAGTCCAACGCGCACCACTGCACCCACCGATCGTCTTTAAAACATTTTATTAAAAATACTCGACGGTATTCATTAACAAGCAGTCCGTCTGTCTGATGGAATCGGCTTCGAACTTCGAAGGGGTTGTGTAAGGAGAAGAAATGAGAGCCCATGCTGAGTTTCCACTCGCAGACCAAAGAGTGCAGTCTTAACGTGCGATCTAAAAAATTGCATTTTTGGAAAAAAAATCATTACTTATGGATCAGGTCTTGTAAAATGAACTTCACCTATCATTTTCAATGTTATCCCTCAACTTTAAGCTCAATAGGAGCATATAAAAGGGTCAACGCTTTCTAATCATTTCAAAAATCATTCCACTCCTCTCTTCATAAGTATGCAAAGCCAACAGTCAAGGGAAGACAAAAAGTTAGACCTAGATAAAGAAATTATCCAGACCTATCGCGAATAAATTTTCCGGGCGATGGTTCCCATTCAGCGATTCGATGTACATTGCTGTGCTGACAAGGAAGGAACAAATTTCTTCAGAAAATTAATTCACGGTAACCCTGATCATTGGCGATTTATATATTGAAACATTTTGGAAGTGTGCATGATTTCTGAGTGATTTTTTTCAACTGATTCAGCAGGCATTCATTTGAATCATTCCATAACATTTTCAGCATGAGCCACCAACAATAAGACCTTATAACGTACTACTGTATCGTTTTGCCAAACTCGACCTTTCTATTACTTTTGTAAAAGATACAAAAATAATTACCAAAGCTATGTGTCTTTTCGATTGCAAACAAGAAATTTTAAATGTTTTTATGCTTAGATTAAAAAAAAAAAACAAGATGTTTGAAAAGCGATACAACAATCAATCAAACCCATTGTGTTTTCTCTCTATTTTTCTCACAAAATTTATTTCGATTCTGCGAATATTTTATAACAAAATTTAAACTTAATAAATTACCGCTCAACACCAGACGGAGTCCAGAAACACTATGCTGGCGCCAATGAGCATGGAATATGCCACCGACGAGGTCTTACATGTCAACCAGTCACACCAATACCTGACCTACGAAGTGATTTAGATCAACCGCAACCTTCCGGTTCCCCCTTGAACCGACCTCCATTCCAAGGTCTTTTTAAAATTAATATATTTGTTTGTTTTATACAAAGCATATTTTTTTAACAAGAACATACATATTTCCATGAATGTTAAAAAAAAATCATTGAATTTAATTTAAAAATCTGTTTTGAAAAATAGTTCGTTTTATTGTAGTTTAAATATATATTTTAGTGTTTTGTGAACGTCGTTTGTTTCCTTCTTGTTTTGTGTTTCTGTTGTGTGTTTTGTTAAATTATTTTTTATGTTTGTTAAAAAATTGTGTTTGTTTTTTTTTACTCGACTAACAAGTTTATATTTAGTTAAAACAACGGTCTGGTCAATGAGTTTGATAAAATAGTACCCTTCATGAGAGAGCATTAAAGCTCTATTGTTGGATAAATGTAATAATATAGTATAATGGATTAAAACATGAAATGTTTGAAGTGTTAATTATATTTTTTGATTATTTTTAAATAACTCATTTAACAGACCAATCAATTTATATGGTTTGGTAGATATTTCCTCATCGTCTTTCAGAAGTCAAATTATTCAGCTTTTTCTTGTCGCCATGCATTCAAAATATTCGCTTAGGCTAAAATGATGGAAACCTTTTGTAAAACAAAATGTTCACTTCGTCTCCGTATCTGCTTCACTGTCCACAAACACAATTTTAATCCTATTTATGTTTGCGTTTTCCTAGGTTGCAATTTTTTTAAATTTTAATTTGCATTTCTTTCTGTTCCTGCATGCGTTGGAAATCTTTTCTTTAATATAAAAAAATGTATCATTAACGTTAATTCATTTGCGTTCTAACAGTCGGTAAAAAAAAAAAAAAAAAAAAAACAGTAGGTATAGAAAAGAATTGCTAACTACTGAAACTAAAATGTAATTGACAAAAAATAAATGATGTTTTAGAAGTGGTCAAAACAGGAACCATTTAAATCATTTAATAAAAACTGCAGCGCCCTTTAAAGTAGGCAATTCTAACATTGTCTAGCGACACATTTAACATCTAGAAATTCGAGGATGCATGCAAACCCGTGGTTTTATACGGACGGGGATCACCGGTGTCGTAAAAGGAGGATTAAACAAATCAATTACAGGAACATACACGTGTCGAATCGTAGAAAGAGGCAAGCCTAAAAACTCCTGGATCACACAAATGCAATAACACCAGCCAAGAGGCGTGCCAGTATTTATTGCGATCGATCTGGGGAGACCAGTATGAACGCATAAAAACGAAAGGGTTGTGATCCCTTTAATCCTCATAACTTCGTCTTTAAAGAAATTAAGCTTATCGTTGTTTTTGAAGAGATTCACGATAAAATCATTTGATGAGTTGTCCGACACATTGTAAAACTACATTTCTATCAATTTGTAAAATGTGAGATATAAATTGTTATTCTTGTGGGTCCTGTTTTTCGGTATAAACTGAATGTTGATTTCATGCTGTATTCATTTCACATAAACGGAAAGCTGCTGGATTGACTTTTGTGTCCGCTTTATAGCAATTATCAGAAAATGTTATATAGAAATAACAAAATTAAAGTATAACTTAATTACATATTTGGATCTTATTGACAGGATACAAAAACGTCCGATAAAACTCATTGGTGATCGTGACATCGTAAAATTGCTTACCGCTCCAAGTCATTGTCTCCTGTCTATCAATGTTTTTATCAGTATTTCCACCGAAAGTGCACAAATAGAAATAGCCAGTTGCAATCAGCCCTTAAACATTTCAACCGCAATACTCGCCATGCCAGGAATCTGCATCAGTTCACCCTAAAGCCTGTGTTCGTGCTCGAAGTCAATTTCAAAGAGTTGCTTCACCGTACCACATGAATGTACAATGCTCTACCTCTGTCCTTTGGACTATAATTTACAAACATTCAAAACCATCACACATCGGTATCTCACCCTGTTCTCTAACCCCTCACTTCCTTAATGCCCGCGCTGCGTTATTTCTTTATAAGGATACCCAAAACTCGGTGGCGCAAGTTAATTGTAAAAATAAAAATTGAGGAATTCAAAACCCAAGCAAGGATGCATTCTGCTTCTAAAATTAATTTTCATATCTATTTGCTTCATTCTGTCTACACAACGGGAAACAGATCAATTCGATGGAATCTCACACCCATATTTATCTTGCCCACGCTGATTATGTACTCTCTCTTTCTCTCATTGAGCTATGGACCCCACAAAATGTTGGTCTCGATATCAAATCAAACAAAGCCAAATCATTGTCTACACGTTTCTCAAAATATGGCGAAGCAATGCGATAAGTTCAAATACCAAGCAATTTTTATGACGCTTTCGTTTCAACGTCTACTTCTAAAATGTGCTCATTCTGGCATTAAAATCTATATAATAGAACTGATTTTTAAAAACAAACATAACTACATATATAAGGAAACAAATAGATCCCAGTTCGTTCACCATCTGGCATTTATCGGGTCATTTTTGAAACCAAACTATGTAGTTAGTTTCCGTTGCTTCATTTATATCTTCTTTCTTTACGGCCAAGATGATTAGAATCAAAGCGGTCATAGTTCTCTCACTTTACTGCATCCCTACTGGTCCGCCTGTAGGGTTGTCCGGTTTGACCTCAATGAATATTGGCAGGCCTCTCTGTTTCGTATCACTTTAAAACCATGGATTTGCATGCACAATTGTGGGAAGTTTTCAAGATGTTAAATGTGTCGCTAGGCTCACATTAATGTTAAAATTGCCTAGATATGATTTCTCCCCTTACTCGCATTTTACGCTGGCGCTGGCGCTGCAGTGATAATCCTAGCCCGTCCCTGCATGTGCCATATCTCCGTTTATATCATCGGTCAAATGGGGCTTTAATAACTGGGAAAACTAACCTATGATGTGGATTAGGGGGATCATAACCCGGCACTTTTCTGCATCTTTACTGGTTCGCCTGTGTGGTTCACCGGCATGACTAAAAAGTTGCAAAAGTTTCGTATCACTTTTCAACTGAGGTCAATCAAGTGCTCGTGTTGCTGAATTTTATCGATCTTGGGCTTTAGGCCTACCTCTTCCACCATTCTATAGGAAAGTTGATGGATGTTGCTTTTTTTACTTGGTACGTAGGATCTATCAAGCTCCACTTTCCTTGTTATGAGCTCTTTGTAGTGAAGGCTTCCTCAGATGTTCAAATTTATTAATCGAAGCATCAGAGGCCCTGATGTGTCTGTGAACAGTTAAAGGATATTTTTCAGTCAGAAATGATATCTGAGTTTTCCAGAGTTATCCAAATACATTCCTGGATAACGTTGGCGTTGATCATAAACGGGCAGTACATGCACGCGGTCCTTTTCGGACTAATGCAATACCTATTCCCATCAAAAAATCCGCCCATATTTCAAGTTTTCGTTGCAGAAACGTTTGATCCTCACTTGCGATGGCCCTATCGTCAACGAACAATAACAAGACAAATAGAAAAAAGGGAAGTACTAACACTGCTTTTGTCGTATTTACCTACTCAAAACTTTTGCTAAAAGTTAATGTATGTTTCTGTAAATATACAAACTGAACATGGTTCACATTTTTACAACATATTTAAAAAATATATCTTATTTTTTTGTGAAACTACAATTAATACTAACAATATATTTTCATACAAAATATAGATAACGTTTTGCTCACTAAAATGCACAAAATTGCAATACATTTTTTTTAAGCTTGAAAGTTTCATTACACCTATGTTTGTTTCAGTAAGGAGCAAATTCTTGTCTCACTTGTTCCAATATTCATTCATTTATTTTAAATCTTTAAATTTTATTTTCGCATAATTTATTTTTTATATATTTTTTTATTTTACTTTTATTCACTTATAATACAGTGACACGTTCAGCATCTGCTACTGTAATAACACGCAGAGTTACACCACCAAAAGAATACCAAACTGTTGAACATAATAACTTCACGACAACCAATGACGAAGGTGAGATGACAACAACAAATTATATTTTTATTTGCTGTATATTATCGAATACGGCTTCTTTGAATTAACTCAGCAACTCACCTTCTCATGTGTGTTTTGTATTAACAACATTTTAACATCCATATTTATTTGTATATCCTTTCTTAAATGTTGTTTTATGTTTTCTTTTTTTCCTTGCTTCTTGATAATTAGGCTTTGTTGTTCACAAAACCCGAGGCATAACGACATTGTCATCAATGCATAATCAGGAACCATTAGTTCCTGCACGCTTGCGCCAAGCTAAAGAAAAAAATAATGTGGAAACGAAGGCAGACGAAAGAGGTTCGCACAAATTGAAGCTGTTTTGTTGACATTTTTTCTTTTACAAGTAGTTTTACTCTTCTAAACAAAAAAATAAAACTAATTTTATTTTATTATACATAAAAAGTAAAAAAAAAAAACTCAGTTTATTAAAGCACGTTTAAATATTGTATACTATCTTTATAATTTCATAGTACATTCGAGTAGTATGTTTATGTTTTCTGGGAAATTTTCAACTGCATCATTTAATTCATCCATCTCAAAACAACGTTACGAATTATTCAATAAAACTAATTTTTGATTAATCGTTTTGATGTCGCTTCAATTTTCAATATATACGACATTTATTTTCAATATATTACTTAAATTACGAGTTTCGGATCGTTCAAAGTGTAGTAAAATTTAAATATTACCACACAATTCATGGAAACTACGGCTTTGATTCATCTCAAAACTTGGTAGTCACTTGTGGTATTGGAGTTGATACTCTCAGTATTTCCTTGGATTATTTGCTTTAAGTCGGATGTACCGAAGTATAATAAAAATAGAAAGACATAGTTCGCGTATTATACTACATAATAGTTTTATTGCGTTCACAGTTCGGGGTGGACCTTCACCCAAAGGCCGGCTCGGTGCCTGCTAACTGCTTACACTTTTGCACAACAAATTGTTGATGTTTTTCTCTACAAGTGCGCTCCACCTAAGGTGGGGTCTTTCGCTATTTTCTCCTTACACAGTTGACAGAAATACTCGCCGGGTTGATAAGCAGGTGTCCGTATGCTCTACGTGGCCTAGAAGCCTTTACCATTGTCTTTTAGATTATTTGTCTGCTCTACGTCAAAACAAAATGATGCAAATATCACACGAAAAGTTTTTCATTCAAAACAACCGAGGAAATTTGCAAATTGAAAATATTCAACTCAAAATGTTGCCCAACATTTATCAATTTTATTTTTCCCAGAAAATATCTTAACAATTAGATATCATAGACACTAACAATTCTTTTTTACAATTGACTTAGAAAACACTTGTATTTGCATTATTTAATTTCTTGATTTTGCTTGCCACTTTTTTTATATACCAAAACAAAAAAAAATTAAATGGAAAATGAAAACAAAAAAAAACATATAAACACGCAATCTACCCTATGCCCAATTTATATGCAAAATTAATAAAATGCGCAGGCGATTATGTACCCGCTGGCAGACCAAGCAATTGGGAACAAAATCGAAGACCAAGCTATGCAGGTAATATGAACGTTTTCTGAATGTATTTTTGTTTCAATTTTCTCAGAGTTATTAGCATGTTACCGCTGTTTGTTTATATATGAAGTTTATTGGTTGCGCATTGATATTTTAAAAGCCTAATTGTTGCTTTAAGATATTGATTAACTAACAATATGTTCAATCTGCAGGTCGACGATCACGTCGCAACTCTTCCAGTGAGGATTCGCAGCTAACAATCGAAAATTTCGGCGGATCACAAGACCAGTTGAACATGATAGGTCGGGGATTTGAGAGAGATCGTGAACGTGAAAGAGAAAAAGAGCGTAAAATGTCCAACACCAGCGTCGGTGAGTATCCCAATGGTTTTTCGGCTGGACAAAAATACAAACTTATCGTATGTATTTGCAAAGAACCTGCAGTTGCGGTCAGATCGTCTATTGCTGATGCAAGGGGTACCCTACAACTTGGCTATGATACAGATTCTGGGTCGGAGAAGCAAGATCGTGAAACTGAAAAGAATTCAATGAGACGTCAGGGAAGGTAAGTCAATAAGCCAGCATTAATACTGGCAATGGTCCTATAACCTTTCTATAACATATTCTGTTTGCAGTGTTGATAATATATCACTGCGTAACATCAAACATTCCAATGAGAAAGACTATGGAGACGCCGACATATCGTCACACAGCAATTTAAACAATTCAAAACAGAATACCTGCAATCCCAAAATCGCACCAGAAGAAGAGACTACTCCTAAGCGCAAAACCTCATTCGCAGCATTGCCAACAAATACAACAACGTGGCAGCAACAGTCTGCGTTGCTTAACCAATGCGGTGATCCAAATGGTAAGACGGTTATTATTATTTTTTTCATATTGCTTTAAAAGAAAATGAAATCTTTTTAGATCCTTATCTCGAAGACGATTCTCGACCGATTGTTGATGCCACAAAGCTTACAACTATTCGTATGAAACTTGAAGAAAAACGTCGTCGCATCGAACAGGAAAAGCGTAAAATTGAAGTGGCCCTCTCGAAACACCAGGAAAAGGTAGGAAAGGCGGCCTTTTTACAAGCTATTAACAAGGTGAGTTTTTATCTCTCCAACTAACAATAGGTTTCATGAAACAATATTTTCAATAATATAATATTCATTGAGTATAACTTAATTATTGAACTACTCTTTATATTTTTTTTAGTTCAATTGGAAAAGTGTTAGTCTCTTTTTTAAGTTATTTTATTTATTTTATTTTCTTATGTAAAATTTATTATTTCGGAAGATTTGCGTACTTAGTTTGTTTTGTCTTGTCTGTGTCCTAATCATTTGACTTTTAAATCGCCAGATTTTTCTACTAGTCGTTTAATACTTTTTAAACCGAGTTGATTTCAATTCTATGTGGTAAAGTTATTTTGTTGTTTGCTGTCTGACAATTGTAAAGTAATTTTATTGTTTGCTGTCTGACAGTTGAAAAGTCAGACCTAATTATGTCTTCTTTTCTTTAAATTGTATGTTTTTATTACATATTGTTTTGATTTAAAAAAAAAAACCTACTAAGGAGAATGGGATGAATCCACATGTGTGATTTTTTTTATAAATACTAATTTTAAAAGGGCAACAGAAGTTGTGGTTTTATTTTAACAACTTTTAGGAAGTTTTGCACTAGAACCCTTCTGTTATTACTAATAGATTTTATCGACGTGTGAATCAGTTATTTCCATGTCCTTTGCTTTTTTTATAGAGTCACAAAATTAAGTAGATTTTATCGATGTGAGCCTCAAGTAAAATATACCGGAATACAAAAGTATTCTAAGGAATATATTTTCTTGTTGTTGTCTCCAGTCATGCCGGTCCGAATTGGCATGCACCCTTGTGGGAGCGTTTCAAGATATTAAATGCGTCGCTAGGCTCACCTGGATATTGATATTGCTTAGGTGTGATGTGCCATTGTGACGCTGCCATTATATTCTTATCCCGTCCCTGTACGGGAATTAAAAGTCTCCAAAATACATAATGCACATGTTAAAAAAATTTGCTATTGCGAAACTTGTCAGCTAGAAATTTGGCAAATAAGATTTCTTTCCAAAAATATTCAACTGTATCCATCTTTAAAACTTAATTTGCATAAAGCTTCAACTAAGTTATGTATTTTTCTTTGCAACAGAATCTAAATTCCCATTATCTTCTGTTTGTTAATTACTGAGAATAATTTTGAAATCTATAATCATTTATACCATCCTAAACAAGTGTAATAGAAATTCTTTTTTAACCAATTTTTGTCAAGCAATTGGAGCATATAAAGTCTGAAGAATTATCAACAGTGGTAATGTACAATTTCCATAGTAACATATTTTCAAATTTAAATCAATCAATCCAATATAAGAGAAATTTATTTTATCAGCAGTAATTTGTATTCATAAAATGCTCATGTCTCGAAAATGGCGAACACATTGTATTATACATGTCCCGTTATAAGTTGACTCACTTTTATTTTTGGTCGGTTTTGTCTATCATTACATCCCAAGTTTTATTAATTTCTTATCTTATTATTAGTGTTCTTGTTTAAAGTAATTAATTTATTTCATGGTGCTGGAAAATTAAATCATTAAAACATCTCGGACAACACATCCATTGCTAATATTCTTATAGGGGAAGACCCAACATCAAACAGAAGGTGATAGTAAAGAACAACCAGTCGTGGAAGTGGAAAAAAATATTAATACTAATAATACCGGCACAGATAATGGTGATAAGTCACCAGACAGACCGAGTACCATAAATCAGGTATCGATAAAGGACTCAATGATGAGTCTACAAAGATAGAGATGTTTATTGCTTCATGCCCTGTTTCTATAAGCCTTTATATATACATATTTATTTCTTTAAAAGAGCGATTTTATGATAAGAATGCCCCTTTCCCCACTGCTGCGTAGTGTAAACAAATAATAATTCTAGTTGTAGTTTGGTTGGTAATTATTTGGTTGCGAATTGTACTAATCATTTTAATGCATGCTAGATTTCTATCTAGGTTTATTTTACGATATTAAGAATGATTTAATATTTAACAAATTTAAACTAAATTAAGAAGTAAGAAATCAATTGCAAAAACAAAAATTTCATCTTCAGGATGACATAGAGTCCAGTTTGGATTCGATGAAATGGGAAACTCTTAGTAATGAATCGAAACGCACTCCAGATATTGATCCAATCGACTTGGAAAAATATCAGGTAACAAAATAAAACAAATTCTATCTATCTTTTAATCTTTCTCTCTACCTATTGCTTGCTCTATGTCAGTCGAAGAAATAAATACAAAAAAAAAACATTAGCATATATCGTGGTTTTGTCATTAATATCATTTTTTTTCTTTTCATTTTTCTTCTACCCTCAATCCATTATTATATTGTATTTTAAACACTTAAATAAATACTTCCACATCAATCCTCACAACCACCCACCGACGACGTTGGTTGTCATTGTGTTTGATTTGGCAAAACAAAAAAAATATTTAAACAATGAAAACAAATTTCGTATAAATTAACCAGCAAAGCATCGCAATCATGAATTCGAATCTTCAGGATATTCAGCAGGATATCCATAGATTAGCAACACAGCAAAGTCAAATACAAGCTCAACACTTGCAGGCACAACAATTGATACAAGCCCAGCAAATTGCGAATATGTTGCATCAGGTAATGATTAAAGCAATGCCAAATTCTAAAAACAATTCACATTTACGTAGCAGTTAAATATGTCTTAAATTGAACAGACAGCATTGGAGGAGTATCAGTTGTTCTGTTGTTAGCACATTTCAATAAAGCATGTTCAGCTTGATTGGCGGTCCATTTGTATTCCCGTCTTCTTTCACTACTGATTTGTTAATCGTTTGTTTTCATGCAAACTCATATCAAGTGACTTAATTTGTTTTTTTTTAATTCCCGTCGTTAAGGTAATTTTTACCTTCGTAAGAAATATCTACTTTTTTTTTACTTGACTCCACACGAAAACTAGGATGTGTTGTTTTGTCTTGAAGCTCATTCATTGCTCATGTTGTGCTTAATCAGCTTCAAAGAGTAAGGTTTGTTATTTTTTGTACAATTTTAAGGCTGAGGTCACTTATTAAAAAAAAAAACATAATTATAGGCATATACTAAATCCAAATATTTAGGTAACATTCAACATAATCCACATCTCTTAGCTTGTCTTGCTTCATTTTCTCATCTCGAAAGTAACCATCATACATCGTAGTTTTGTTAAGTGCAAAGAGAGTTCTATCGTTTTTGAACCGCCGCTAAATATTCTGTCGTTTTTATTTTATTTTGTCGTCCGTCTATCTGAGACATTGTGGGTAAATTCGGAAACACATTACTGCACAATCGTTGCTCAATCAGCCCTGCCATGCGTTCATTGACGCAAACATTTAGCATCACTGGAAAGGCATTACCGTAATTTTTGTAAGGTTGTGTAAACTGATGTGCAAAGGTCAACGAAAAAGTCAATAAGCTAATTGCCGTTTGCGTTTCCGAATTCACCCCTTTTCTCCCTGCTGATTGTATGGCTGCGCCATATTTTTTACAGCATTTCAAACCCGGTGTTTCGATATTCTATTCGGTTTCGTCATCAGTCGAGGCAGTGCTTTGAAACGTACTGGGGAACCTTACAAGTTGTCCAACAGTGCATACTTGAGTCGATATGGTTGATCCGACACCTGCTTTTCTGTCCTTTGGTGAAGCGTCTTGACTATTTGAAAGTTCAGTGATCATTTGATGTTTCTCAAACTGATGATGGAAGTGAGCTTTAATGTGCTCCCCAATTCGGATGTAAACAGAGAGAAAAATATACAAACTGGCTAGATTTTCACAACCTCATTGTAAACATCCCAAAGAACGGTTGCTGATTAGAGCAAGGCTATCAACGAACTACGACAAACCAGCTTGAACCACAACCATCTTGCAAACAAGGAATGTCGTTCGCCAAAGTGCATTAGCTATGTTCAAGGGCAGTTTCTTGTGAATGAAGAAAAAAATACTATGATAGTATTGTGAAGGACTTCTAAACAAACAGTTTCCTTGTATATACATTTTAAAAACCATTCCTAACAAAGAAAAAGTTCCCGGCATTACTTCCGAAGATGTTGGGTAGGCGGTCAAACACTCCGAAAAGCGTTTGTGCGACGAGATACCCTCTGAGTTCTGGAAAAAGATGGGAGACATCGGGTTCAGATGTCTCATGATTCTTATCTCCAAACTGATAGATTAATCCAATGCCTAATCAGTGGAGGGAAAGTAATCTTTTTCCTTTCTGAAAAGAAAAGGCGATACACGAAAATATTAGTTACCGTTCTATCAAGCTCACACAGCATAAAGATCGATGAGTGGGTATTAGATATCCGATTGCGCAAAATAATTCAGCTATCTGATGATCAATGCAGATTTTGTCGCAGGTAAATTCACCACAGATGCATTCCAAAGTATAAGTATCATAATTGAAAAACGTGTCGATTCCTTAAAGGCATATGGTGTTCCCGGAGTTTGAAAAGTAAAAGGTCTTCGATAGACAACCAAGATATCTATTATGGGCGCTAAGACAACGAGGAGTTACAGAAATTTACCAACAGATGATCATAGACATGTATGAGGCTGGAGTCTCCGAGGAGTTCCCAGTCTTAGATTGTGGGTACCCCAGGGAAGCGTCTTAAGTCACCTAATATTTATTACAGTCCTTGATTATCTGCTTGATGGAAAAGTGGCGGAATCCAAAGCGCATCAGTTATGCTTTGCTCCGTCAAACGTCACTGCAACAATCACTTGATATCTTATTACTTGGGTATCTTATTATTCTGACTCTAATGGAATAACAATAGCATTATTTGCCTTAGTGACGAAGTGATTAAAAATCAAGAGGGCTATGATGCCTTTAATTCAAATTATAAACTCGTCGTTTAAGAAGAAGAGGAAAGTGGAGGGAAATAATTCTAGTAAAAAACAGTGGAAACCGTCGGTATAGTCGATTTCGAATATGCACTCCGTTTAGACAGATTAAAGTGTCTAAGCAAACTGAGCAGCCTTGCCTTACCATACGAATTCCTTCAACGACCTGTCTATGCTCATACAGGCCTAATATTCTACCGCCCATGGAAAGCCAGATACATTTTCCATTCAATATGTGTGGGATAAGTATATTCACTACATTATCATCTACAATGTGTTGATGTAGTCGAGACTAGAGGATTCTAACTGGAAAACTGTTTGTATGGCGTCAAGAGTGTTTAGGTTGTGTTTTTATTTACCTTCGCACAATATCCGATATTTCCTTGGTCACTGCAGACAGCTAGTTTTTCTCCATTATTCGCACTTCAAAGAAATTATTTTTTAAGGGAGCTTGACAGCCAGCCAGTTTCTTAAACTTACTGTTTTCTCATATCTACCACTCTGATTAAGGATCAATGTGAACAAGATATTATCCATTTACACAAGTTTATTGGATGCAATTCGTTAAAACCAGTAAGCACATTTTATTTATTTTTGTTCCCAAATATGTAACAAATAACAAGTTACATAATAAGTAGTCACTAACAAACATGAATGACTTGGTGGCACTTAAATGTCAAATTAAATCACAAATTTATTTGTTATCCATTAAAAAACTAAAAATCTGTATTCTTACTGTGATTGTTGTATTTTCAATTTACTAACTTATTCAATCCATTTTAGACTAAGCATAATACAAGCAGATTTAAATTGTATTTCTTTAAATTTTTTTAAATTTGGTCCAATATTGTTGTTTTCTCTGAACTACAGCAACATCAAAAGTTCATTACATGCACTCTAGCTACCGCTATTATTCCTACCTTCTGAAGTAATATTCTTAGCCAGTCGCTGAACATGATGCAGTTATGCGTTTTAAATAAAACAAAAATAAGATAAATGTTGGACATTCATAAATACATTGTCGTAGACCAGTCAGATGTTTGTGCAAAATTATTTTTTGTAACGAATGGAAGGGGCCTACAATTTTACGCCGATTTCGAATATCAAATTTGAGGAGCTTCTCATGACAGTTTATACTATTGGATGTTTGTCAGACTATAGCAAGAGGTGGGAGAGTGAAAAATCTTTAAATGTTACTAAATGGTGCGCCTTGGACTCTCTGTCAGAAGTCCTTACCACTGCGCTCACATAAGAGGCATTTCATTCAATAATCAAACGTTAAGATTTTTTACTCGTAATAATTTACATTCCTTGGTAAGCTAGCAATTCGAAAGACTTAACATCCCGAACAAGCCAGCTTTCTACGGTTCCCTACATATTTTGCTAGTACTGTTATTTTTGTTTATTTGGCAATTATCCAAAAAGCATCTTTGAAATAAAATCTCAAATAACGTTTTATGGGCAAATTGTTGACTTTGTCTACTTATTTTGCAAAGAAAACCACACTATCTTCATTTCCATCGACTTTTTCGATAAAATGGCTTTATTTTTTAAAATAGTGGACGGATTTTAAAAATGTTTATATACTTTACTTCCGTGCTGAGACACTGCAGCCTTCTATCCTCTGGAATCCCGGACACGCTGACTCCGGTTGTTTAGACTAAGCGCTCTGGCATCCGCGATGCCTTTTTTTTTAAACGGAGGATCAATTTTCTTAGTCGTCTCGAACCTGGGGGCTGGAAGTCGAAGATTCTTTTCGCTGGAACATTATTGTCCGTTCACTCGATGTGGGCGATCCAATGCAGTCGACGTGTTTTGGCTTTTCGGAAAAATCCACATCTTGGTACAGCTTATAGAGTTTGCAGTTGTATTTTTTCCTCCATTCGTCCTTCTCGTACACAGGAACAAATATCAGACAGAGTATTTTTCTTTCGAAAGAGTCCAAAATTAGCTCTCCTTTCCTGCTTATCCCCGAGCACTCGGCACCATAAAGCAAAACTGGCAAGATTAAGTTCGATAGAGCATGCATTTTGTCCTTATGAGTCTGAAATTCCTTTGGAATTCTTTAGTGTCATTAGTGGAGGTGACGTTTACTATAAGGTAGATGACCGCCTTTACTACCTCAGTGACGTTTTTTCCTAGGCGGTGGACAGATGTATTTTTTCTTTATAGCATATATCTGATTTTGGGTTTCTGCCTCTTTAACACCGGGGTATTATCTGCATTGTGTCGCTTGAGATTAGTCTCAGATTTTTGAGTAGCACCTGGGGTGCACCGCTAAGGCACCTTACAGGTACAAAAGTTAAATTAATAAATATAAGGTTTTAAGCCCATTCAGTGTCTAAAACCTAGCTTCTCCAACAATTTACTTGCGCAAAGGTGAAGAGACCTACAATTTTACGCCGAATCCGAACGGCAAATTTCAGAAATTTTTGATACTGTTGTATGTTTGTCAAACGTTCGCATGAGGTGGGCCAGTGGAAAAAACTTTAGGTGTTACTTGGGCACGGCGGGATTTGACATTTTGAGGGTATTCATTATCTAGGATTGTTGGACGTGATCGAGAAGTTACCTCGACGGCGAGGGCAAGGCTCTTGCTTTGACCTAGAAGAGCATGCCGGATAATCCGGTCCCAGTAAAACACTTCGGAGATGTGAGAGCTGTCGTTTGCCCATCGATGGATCCGCCACCATCTCTTTTTCAACACACTGACTAGTCTTAAAAAATACATTGACCTCAGCGTCAAGTACGTTAAAATAGCTCATGTAAGGTACCTGTCCACCTGGCGGTCGACGTCACCGTTGATTGGGAGAATTGATCATCTGCCGTTTCCTCTTTATGACGGGCACATGTAAGAATTCTGAGACTCAGGCTGATGAGTCTTTGCTAACAGAGAATTATTGTGTTGCTATTCCCTTCATGTTCAACAATCGCGCTTCTAAGTTGGTAAGCCATGACTGAGAAAACGTGACTATTACTCGGTGGCGGCTACCACGGAGAGGTAAAATAAGCACAATTTATGTGTAGTATTAATTACGGCATTGTACATTGCCATGGCTAGATCGATATAAAATGGTATAAAAATAGTAAAAAAAAAAACACATAAGAACATCATCGTCACCATATTCGGTTTATGATTTTCTTTGTGATAAAGAATAACCAGAAAACGTATAGTACGTACTTGTGTACCGAAAGTAATTATTATCGCAGTAGTCACCCCATTTCGAATAGATTCATTCCAAAAAATATTTTTTACTAGAGTAGATCCCTTCACAATTGCGAATTTGGTTTAAGAAAATACTTTTGACATACTGTTAAATTAAGTATGTTATTTACATACCCTAAATAAAAATTAAATATTACCATTGCAAATATTATGTAATTCTATAAAGTTTTCTTTTTATTTCGCATGTAAAACTTTGTTTCCTGTTCTTATTTTGAGTCGTTGAAAATTCTGTCTATTGCTATAAATTTAAGTAAACAACCAAGAAATATCTTTGACGCAACGGAAAAGCACATTACAATCTTATTACCAAAAAGTATTCCAACTGTATGTAATTCATTTATGGTCTAAAAGTTGAAAGGCGGCATCTATAACTTAATAAGTTTTACACATACTATGTCACATATACACATACTATGTCTTTTTTTGCTAGCTTTAGGTAAGGTTCTCTGCATCTAACGCCAATAAATGTCACTTCAATAAAAAGTGAATTCACGTATAAACTAACAAAGTCGCTCTATAATCCTTTAGTATATGTTCCCTCAGTCATCTATCCAGCTTTAGTTTGAAATGTGCTTACAAGAAAATTCTGTCTTACTCCCTAGCGTCGAATTATTTTTGTTTCCTTGTATTTTTCATCAATTTGACATTTATATATTTATTTAATTGTTCTTTTGAACAAAATTCAGCAACCCTATGGTTCGCAGCAACATATTCCTGGTCAATATCAACGGCAACCCGTTCAACAAGGTTTTGGCTCAACACCCCATATTCCACAATCGTACAATTCTCCCAGCGCATACAATTCCCGTCCACCAAGTCGCGATCCCTACCAACAGCAACAACAACAGCAACAGCCGCAACCAATTCAATATATAAACGAACATGGCCAATATGTCTCCCAACATCCAGTTTCAATACAGCCACAGAATCAATCGCCTTATATGCAGCAGCCGCAAAATCAGCCAGCGTCTTTATATTCTCGTGGGGGTGGAGATATGTGTGGTGGTGTCGGTCAATATGAGAATGGTGGCTACAATCCTTATGGCAGCACACAACTGCATCATCCGCAATATCCACTGGAACAGAACCAATATCAGTCTCATCAACAATACATTAGCCGTCCCCCGGATTTCGAGGAGTATCCTCCACCTCATCGTGGTCGCGATCCGAATTCGCCACAGTCAAATCAATTTTATTTGCATGAATCCTCACCGCAGCCTACATTACGAAGAACATGGGCTCAATCGGCAGCCGCACACAGTGACCAGCAGCAGCAACAGTATCAACCACAACAACCAATACAGCTGGTCGATGTGAATGCTTGGCAGTCTCAAACTGTATCTCCAAAAGTTCTAGACACACGAACTTGGAAATCCTCTACTCCTTCCTCAAATAGTCAAAACAATAGTCAAAGTAGTGGCATTGGTGGTGGGTTTATGCTCCATCAAAATGGTGGCAATGATTATAGTCATCAAGAGAAATCATATCAGAACCTATTTCCGGTACATTCGAGTCCACAGCATCGACAAACGCCGCCGCGATCAATGATGGGTAATCATAGAGTAAGTGAAGAAGAGTAACAATTTTTTTTTGAAATGTTTTAAAAATGAAGCTATTTGACATCTTAGGATAGTAGACAATTGAAGTCTTCCCCTGCACCACCCCCTCCAGATGATATGGCGCCTCAAAGTATTTGTTTTATTGGCGATGAAGACGATGTTGTAGATCAAATAGAAATGCATATCGAAACGATGCCTAGTCGAAAGATGTCAGAGATTAATCATAATATGCGTCCAATGCACGGCGATTATGACAACGACATCAGCCTAAACAAGCTAAACATAACAAGCGGTAGCTCAACATACAGAATACCATCACCCTCAAGGCCATCATTGAATTCGAATAGTTTTCAGGTAAAACATAAATAATGAACAAATGTGTAACTGTAACTTTTATTTTCACAATAATTTTGTTTGTCAAACTGTCGCATGTTTATTTGAATATCTGCGTTAGTACGTTAATTAATTATTGTATTGTTACCAACAGGATCCGCAGGAAGATCCAACTATTGAGAAAGGATTCTATATTTCATTTGATGACGATCAACCGAAGCGGCCAAAACCACCATTGCGTGCGAAACGTTCTCCTAAAAAGGAGAAGAGCTTCGATAATGTAGATAGGGGGCAACTGCAAAGTCACTACGATCGAGGTAGTCTAAAACTTTAAGCTCTACGAATCATCAATTTGAAATGTGTCTTCTTAATTTGTTTGTAGAAATTCAGCGAAACAACAGCTTCGAAAACAACAAAGCCACTTATAACAAATATACAGATGCGCCTATACAGTTGCGACAACTGACTGAAAATCAGGCTATGACTGGAATCGATCGACGTCATTTAGAGGATGTAACTAATCAACAGCAACAGCAGCCTCAATTACACAATGCAATCAGTTTGTCGCGATTAAATGAGCCGAAGGAGAATAAAGCGCTAGTGATTGGAACAGAATTGTCGAATTTGGATCCGGTAAGTGTTATATATATATATTATGGAGTCGGATAGTTATGGAATTCTGAATCCAATGCGTTAGTCTATTATTTGTTAGTATATTTTTAACAGATTGTTTTTACTGCCAAATAATGGGTGTAATTAGTCCCTTTGAAAGGAAATTTGCAAATGGCTGCCTTGATCAAATGGTAAATGACCAATGTTTACAGATTGAATAATACGGCTTCAGAGCGGCCTTTTTGATCTGATTCAATCACCAAATAAAATACAGCAAAAGTAAACATCCGCAGACATTTAAGTCGCTGTTAACAGTGTAAAATTGGTTTTTGTCACCACAACTAACTCTGCTTGCATTTTATTGTATGGATAAGAGCGTCAAATCAATATGACAAATACAATACAACTTACATATAGTCAAGTGCCTTAAGATGTTAACAATCACAAATATGCTATGCCCAGCAGTTCTTAAAAGTTCACACTGAACTACCACTGAATCAATTTGATTTTGTTCATCTGTTCTGAACCATTTTTTGTTTCGATAAAAAAGAGACAACCCTTCAGTTAGTATTTTTTGTTTTCACAGGAATCCGTCGACGAAATGGAACGTAAGAAAGAGAAAATAATGCTGCTCTCCCTCCACCGACGTCAGCAACAAGAAGAAGCAAAAGCACGAAAAGAAATCGAATCAATGCAGCGACGAGAAAAGGAGCGCGAGAAAGAGGAAGAACGGACAAGAAAAAAAGAAGAACAAATGGCTCGAAGGGCTGCAATCCTGGAGCAGCATAGACTTAAAAAAGCTATAGAAGAAGCCGAACGTGAAGGTAAAACCCTTGATCGTTCGGATCTTCTGTTGCAGAAACACCTCACCAGCCAACAGCAACAGAGTCCGGCAGCGCCGCGATTGCGAAATCAGAGAGTAACTCGTCCCCGCCCAAAAACCATCCACGTTGAAACCGGTTCAGTGGACTTAAGTGAAGCTTCCAGTCTAGCGTCAAGCCGCGGAAAGAAAGGCTCTAGCACCAACCTCACAGGTATGATGTCATTTCACACACAAGTTGATTTATTATTTTCTTAACTTAGAAAATCTGAGTGTGTGTATTATAAGTTTACATAGATATTGTTTCCCGAATCTTTTTTTATAGTGAATAATACATATGTATGTATTTGTTTTTATGTTAATTTTTTGTTTGTTTGTTTTTTTTTCCTTTTTTTCACTTTCTTTGATTTTTATTTTAATTATGGATGATGAAAATGGAATAATAGGCTATGGCCATTTAAGTTCCAATTCAATGCGGAGAGATTTTTATAGAGGCTCACAAGACTCCTTAGCTGTCAAAGGTAATTTTGTTTGGTTTTTTTTTTTATAAATATATTTTCAATTCGAATTTGGTTAATTAAATATTTTTTGAGATTTTTGTTGTAGCAAATAGACGTAGATATTTTATGTTTTCTGTGGTAGATGCATGCCCTTAACTTTCTAACAATATTAAAATGTCTCCTCAGGATTATAGTGTCGAACCTCGTTTCATATTAATATAGAATAACTTACTTAAAATGGAAACAATTTAAAATTATCTCTCTGCAGAATCACCGGATGAATATCCTAGCACAAGTTCCACACCAATTGGTCGGCGGGGGTCTTATAAAAACTCAAGAGGTTGGTGATGGGTGGAAATTTATTTAATTTCTTGTCTGTTTTGCCCTTTCTTTCAAATCATATTTAATTTCCCTACCAGTCATAAACTTGTATTTTACGCTTTTTTATTTGTTTGATCTTCTTTTAAGAAAAGTGCTTGATTTCTTTAGAGTGATGGATAAAAATAATTCAGTTTATTGGCGATTTTGCTAACAATTAAAAAACAAAAAACCGATGGATGTGCTTTGATGCAAAAGATACAGTGCACATGTTTTTCTTATAGAATAAAAGTAATATCTGCATGCATTTATTTTACATTTAGCATAAAGGCATGCTAAAATGCGAGTATAAAAACACAGCACATAAACAACTTAGATAGGAAAATACTAAACATAAATCGCACTCTTAGGTACAGAATTATTCTGCAATTTTAATGAAGTAATGTATTGGATTACACTTGCAATGATTGATTTATTAATGAACAAATTTCAGAAAATAACGTACGTTTAAACTTGTTTTCCAAAACCTGATCCAAGCCCAACAACTAATTAAGAACAATAAACCAGGACGAAACATGCAACGTGCTAGATCTGCTATATGCTATGATCCATTTCAAAGTGAAGTGTAACGGTCGCCCAGTTCAACGCGATTACCACTGCGCGTACAAATTAATTCGGTTAAAAAAAATGCATTTGCATGTTGTAGAATTGAAAGTTGCTAAAGTAATAACCCTACGTAAATGCATCCCTAATATCCTAATTTTAATGCTCCTTTCTGTATTTCACAAACTGTGTATGCATTGGTATGTTCAATGAGTGAAAAATGGTTTAATAGTTTCTCAAACTCTAAGCCCAGCCCGTCTGTAGACACAAATTACTATCCAGTAACTGCCTATATAATTGAATGGCACACAGCACACTGTGCAACTGGTTACAAACTCGTTGATAATCCTATCCAAGTTACTCGGTTGTTGAGTCGCTTATTAGTTAAGTTGCCCAGTTTCCTCATGCGAGATGTTATTTTTCCGCGAGGTAGCATTTCTTCGTCTTCACGAAATGTAGGGCCTTTACATGTTCGGCGAATTCAACGAAAAACTAGGCGAGTGTGACTGCTTCGTACTTGAAATGGCAAACAGCTGGTGTACAATTAATTACATTAGCTGTACACCAGCCATTAGCTGTGTTCGTGTCGTTTCTGCACCAAAAGTCGTCATCATTTCAAATTTCAAAGAGTGGATATAAAATTTTCTTAGAAAGAAGAATTTAGAAAAAGTCCGCGATAAAGAACAAAAATGTACCTAATTTGATCGGCACGACAATTAAAAACACAAATTATTACGATTTTTCGGAATTGTCTCCTCCCCCTCCTCGTCTAAGCAGCTTTTGCATCAGTAATTTGTAAAGACACCAAGCCTTGTTGCATGTTTACCTATGAGATAGTGTCTGACACCAATTGTAGCACCAATGTGCTTTCGGTTCAGAGAGATCAAACAATTAGAACGTTTCACATCCAGCTTTGGCGAAATCTCTTTTATCGCTAGACAAATATTAAAACTTGTGCACCTAAGGTTAGTTCTCTCAATGGTATCCCTCTTAAACATGAGTTTGCATGTAGCAATTGGAATGGCTTTTGAATTTTTATCAGGTAGAAGGGGCAGTAGGTTCCATGTTTGGCGAGTTCATCAGCCCTACGATTCGCTAGAATGTGTCTGTGCCTCGCCACCGAACCCAGATGAATGGTGAACTGATCCGCGAGAAATGATCGGCGGTCTGGAACTACAATGGAGAAATAAAAACTATAACTACCATTCGAACAGCTCATGCATATTATGGGAAATAACTAATACGTAACAAAAGGACTGAGCAAATTTTGATCCAGCATACATCGGGAGTATGTTATCAATTTGCGTGCTGAAGGATAGCAGTTGAAGTGAATGCGCTTTGATTGATAAATCAATAGATGTTTCGCCATTTTTAAACATTTATATTTATTTTAATATAATTGAGTCTGAACGGTAAAAACACTGCAAAGGCGATGGAAATAATTGATACTGGAATAGTGATAATTTACTCAGAAGAAACTTCTGATATATTTTTTCTATGAGTGGCCTCGTGTACGGAACAGCGTCCCTAATTAGTCTGTAACTGGTTCGTGTCTTCCATCACAAATCCATTCAGTTTCCTTTGAGTACCTCCATACGTAGATGACCTAACAATAATACATTTATTATTCCTCAAGTCGTCGAATCTATTTAAAACAAAAATATTCAAACAAATATTTTTATTGCATACATAGACATTATTAAAAACAAAAATTTGAAATCTATATAATGGGTCGCATGAATACTAGCTTCAAATGAACTGTTGTTCGTGTGTCCATTATAGACTCACGAAGCGCTCTATGGATTTTAACCTAACTATGTTAAGATTCTTACAGACAACATTGAGAACACACATACAAAATGTCATCAAAATCCGTAGAGCGGTTCGTCGGTCTATAAGGGGCACACGAACAACGTTTCATTTTACCTTTTACTAAAAGCAAATGCAAATTTTTATTCATAGGCCCGACTCAATGTTCATTTCCAATTATCAACAATTGCTGTGATTCCAATGCATTGCTTCAGAAATTCCAGAAAAATGTCACACTATTCACCACAACATGCCAAACTTTAATTCACATAAACCGTACTTGATTTACTAATTCAATTAATTAAGGTTATATTTTATTTATTTTATATAACACTGGATAAAGGCCCAAGGAGTGAATAGTCGATAAGAGTAACAATAAGTTGTTTAACGGGCGCGGTATTTATTATTATAAATAATTTGCCAATATTTCTGTTTCCATTTAAATACGAAAAAATCAATTTATTGGTAATGGTCCGTTAATATATCCATGTTAATTACATTTTGTTAACATTTATTTTATTCACAAACCTTTAATATTTCCAATAAACTAAATTCTAGCACACAAAAATCTCATTTTTATTGATTTTGTATTCCTTTTATATCTTGTTTAATGAAATAACGTAATTTTGTTTATTTTTTTATTCAAAAAATTCAAACAATTGTATTTCAACAAAATAATAAAAAAAAAACTAAAAACTTCTTAAAAAACAACAAAACAAACATACTGTGGGCCTTTTTCCAGAGCCAACTGTCGAACGAGGTCGCACAATGTCACGAATATCCGTCGCTAAAGGAAGCACCCTTAATTTTCGGGGTCGAAAATCGAATTCGCTTATGAATTTGTGCGGTAAGACTGAAAGCGAAGAATTTTTTTCATTATTAAAAATATTTGTTTTGCTCTTTATTTAATTCACTTAATTTCATTTGTTCCATCTGTCATAATTTTTCGCATTGTTCTTTATAAAACAAATATTATCTTACCCTTGGAGGTGAACAATACGTTTTCGTTATTTCAAAATTGTCTACTACCACAATTGCTAGTTCCAAGATGATTGACATTTTTTCATATAAATGTTAACAAAGTTAAAACCGGGTTTTATATATTTTAATACACACCGATATGCCGCTTTGCCTCTAAGGAAAAGATATAAATCAATGTTGACGCAATTGTCTACTTGAAATTGAGTTTTAGAGCTTACATTTTGTATTATCACTTCTTTGTTCTTATTTTTATTACAATGTTAGAGAAATCAATTGGTGCAAGAGAATATACATATATGTATATAAAAACTTATGTATATAGTACTTCAGTCGAGCATGTAAAACTATTATATAAGACCGATTCACGCAATTTTATATAGTGACCAAACGCCTAGTGTATGTTTCGATATACGTTACCGCCTTGTAGTAGATTGTTTCAAATTTCCTTATTTAATGCAATCTTTGCTACAAATTATCCGAAATACTGCGTCGTATTCGTGGGGCGTAGTGAAATCTTTAAGTTTAGACTCCAAAATTGTATCGGATTCCAGAGACTATTTTGTGTTTTTGATAATAAGCTCTTTAATATAGTGATTGGCCATGAAAGAAATGTTTATTTTGCAAATATTGGACTTGGAGTACTCAAAAGTCGTACTCGTCTGAGATTAATTCTAAAATAAAGCCATCTCGCTTGCGCCGATACTTATTCCCGCTTTCCATAAAAAGCAGACGATTAAAACAGTCATTGGTGTGTGCGAAGTTTTAAAATTATATTTTATACTATATGAAGTTGAATCATGGACTTTTCACAACGATAAGAAAAATAGAGGCCTTTGAAATGTGGAAGTATTGTGAAAATCTTCTAGTTTGACAAGATAACAAAAGAAGACGTACTTCGACGGAAAGGCATGATGAGAGAGCTAATATTCTTGGTTAAAACAAAAGGAAACTCGAGTACCTTGGACACATCCTTAGAAATGACAACTTAATTAGCAAGGAAAGATAGAAGGAAAAACAGCAATCGGGAGACCGAAATCTTTCGACCTCCAAAATAATGAGAAGAGTAATAAACAAACGGTGTGGGCACAATGGCGTCGAGGTTAGTGTGTTGGACTACTAATCGTAGGATCTCAGGTTCAAATCCCGCCGGAGCCAAATGACATCTAAAAATGTGTCCACTGCCCCCACCTCTTGCGAACATCTGACAAACATTCAAGAGTATCAATAATTGTAATGTGAAGAGTCACAAATTTGCCGTTCGGATTCGGCTTTGAATTGTAGGTCCCTTCCACTTCGAACAAGCAAATGCTTTGAGAAGCTAGGTTTTAGCCCTGTATGCCGATTTTTTTTATTAACAAACGAGCACTGAACATGATGCTTTCAAACCTCCGGACTTTGAAAACAATAAGAAGTTTTAAAGCTCTTATAGTGATTTTTCATCAGGGTACTCAAGATCCACACAAATTGTTATTAACATACTATCTGCAACCATTATAGAGAGACCCACACAATCAAAAAAATCAATTTGCAAAGGAGATGAACTAGGTCTTTAAAATGGGGTTTCGGTCTTCCATGCCTTCTCGTACCGGATGACTGGGAGTCGTAGATCCTCTTGGATGAAGCGTTATTGTAAAATAGATAAACATGTTGTTCATATTCATTGTCGACTCTTAGTTAATCTTGATAAAATAATGTTATGAGTATCACAACTCTCTAACAAAAAAACATAGATGCAATCAAACTTTGCTTGTTTTATTCATTTTTATTTATGAAATATGCTTAGGGATTAAAATTTCTTAAATTGAATCTTTCCGTATCATACTTCTATTGACGTAGAAATTGTCCATAGAAAAAATAAAAAGTAGAGGTAAGTATAGGACACAACACGCGAAAATACTGTGGATATATATGTATATTCTTTTGTTAATACATACACAAATTATTGCAATCTTTATTTACCATCAATTCTTCATTGTTATTTGGTTGTTCATGAGTTCAGTTCTTCTTCATTCTTTTCAACATTATTAAGTTGTTACTTTTATTGGTTGTGGGAATTTCAATTATTGCTCTTTATTATTTTAGATCTATTTTTGTGTGTGTTTGCGATATTAGAAGAGTGATATAATATACAAATTGTAATTAGAATTGTATGGTTTTCATTTGGGTTGTGTAGACAATAGTTTGTTGTATTCAGCACAAATTGCACAGATAGAGCTAGGGGTGGAAAATATTCAACTATTCGTTTGCTAAGTTTAATATTTTATACTTGCCTATAAGTCCTACAGTTTTCTACCAGACTTAAGAATCGTTTGCAACACATATTCTGGGAATCTTATCGAGCGTGCAATTTTCGTGCACGTTTTTAAACTGACTTTTAAATCATTTAATCATTAACTTTGTAAGAACAAAAAAGGACTCACATAATGTATGTCATTATTTTTGAGCGCCTACTTTTTGTACATATTTTCATTGCTTTTAGGAAGTTAAAGATTGCGTACATAACCTTTTGCCTTTAATCCTAGAAAGATAATCATATTTTTTATGACCTAAAAGATAATCATACGTCTCAGAGACGTATGGCAATTTGGTAGTGTATTTAATGAAACCCATGAACTTTTTAAAAAATATTAACGTTTTATTTATTTATGTAGTTCATATTAAAAGAAATAAATCAATGATTAAGTATAAATAAATATTAATTTAAACAATAAAAACAAAAAATTTAAACCCCATTACAAATCAACAAAAAACAACTTATATTTTAAAGGAACCTTAAAATTGGCATTAAGTCATAATAGTTGCCAAATTTTCATTTTTCGGATTAAAATAAGTCTACTAATAAGTCTTAGTATTTTTAAATTATATACGATTAAATTAAATGTAAGAACGGCACACGTGACACACGCCCCCAGAAGTACGGCATAGCTATAACTTGTTACCGCAGGTACGTACCGTCGTGACACTACCGTTGCGGGCAAGCTCCGACCACCGACTGAGTTAGTTTAAACAACCAACCCAATGGGGTTTATAGTTAAAAGGATATAACAATTTTTCCGCGCGTCATACGTCTCGCAGACGTAGATTATCTTTCTAGGGTTAAATATGTCAAATAGAGAGTTAAAGTAGATATAAACAAATTTGAATATAAGGCATTAACGAACGTATTTTTGACACCAATCGTAAGGACCTACATTTGTATGCCGATTACGGACGGCACATTTAAGAAGCACAACTCCCACAAAAAGATAAACATTCACTATTCTAAGAAGCTGGCTTCACATGTAAATACAAATTTTTTGTGTCAACGATAGAAACTTTCAATCTTCCATGTGTTTTATACAATTAATACAAATGCTACCGAAGGTTCACCCCACAAGCGAGTCAGTAGGGATGCAGTTAAGTAAAAGAGTAACTTTTCCTCTTATCCAGAATAAAACCTCCCCTGCAAAGAAGAAGAAAAATATCGCTACGGGCAATGCAAGATTTGACTTTAATGACTTGAAGTTTAGTCAATACCGTTCTATTACTTCTTCACTGATGCCAATCAAATGCTGGTGTTGTGTTTTATGGATTTGTGTGATGATCCAGGTTATTAGGCCTGCATAGTTTTTACGATTACGACACGTGCATGCTCCCATCATTGATTATTGTTCGATCTTTCAAAATCTTTAAGCCTTTAATCCATAAAGCAAGACGCCTTTGCACGGCTGAAATTAAAGCTTTCATGTTAAATCCGGACATAACAGTATGTACTTTGTTGCTCAGGACTACACTAAAATAATATAACAGAATTGAAAGCAGAGCGAAAATGTCGTTCTGTCGCTTGGCAATGTCGCTTGTCGCTCAGCGACTACTTGGCCGCAACCATACAATCTCATATGTTTTGATTTTTTTGTCGTTCACTGCGCTGGCAAAGCCCTTAAATAAAATTCGTTTAACACAGTTGTATCAGAATTTGGTTTATACATTTTCTAATCGAAAACACATTTACAACTGCATTCTTTTTCGGATATATTATTTTAAATTCGGATCGTTTGGACTTAAAAAAAATTATACAAACAAATATCACATAACTTTCACAAAAAATAAAATAAAAGCTAAGAAAAATAAATATTCGGTTGCAGATGTTGTCTTTTGTTTAGTACATATTCATTTTTGTCTTTTTTATGTTTCGCTTGCTTTATTACATAATTGGTTCTTTGTTGTTTTGGGTTAAAAAGTGAATCAAATTTTTTGGAGAAAAAAAAATTGTTCGTACTATGAATAAGATTTTGCCATGAATTTGGCATCAGTGTTTAACGACAATGATTTGTATGTCGGAAAAAAATTTAGACGATTTTTTTGTTTGCAATATGATGTGCGTCGTGCGGACTTTTCGATGCATAAGTTTCGGAAACAAACCGAAAGATTGCCTGCAGCGTACGAGGTAAATGCGTAATTTAAGTCAATGCTTATATCATACTGACATTCAGTTTATTAACTTCCCGTGCAGGGACAGGCTTAGAATATCACTGCAGCGCCCCCCAAACAGCGTAAAAGTCGACTAACGGAAGAAATTACATCCAGGTGAGCATACGGACACATTTTTGTCACGCAAGTGTGCATGCAAACCCCTGAGTTGGCACGACTGGAGTAACCAGTGTCGTAAAAGGTCGATCAAACAATAATCAATTGAGGCAGGCCTAAAAATCCTGGATCACACAAATGCAACACCACCAGCATTTGTTTTGCCTTATTGATGAAGTGTATCGACCCCCCCCCCCCCCCCCCCCCCTGTTTATTGGGGTTGAGCCGGCGAACTTCACAGGGGAGGGTTATGATCCCTCTAATCCTGATCATAACCTCCTCGTAAAGGAAGAAGAAGACATAAGTTTATCAAAAACAGTCATGTACTGACTAATAAAAATGTAACAACCACAAAAATGATCAAGGACAAAAAAATATTTTTTGAAAAATGTGCGGCTTCAGGTCCATGCTTTGCATTACGCTGTCTTCTTCTTAGTCGCCTTCGAGATCCAGCCAATGATGACACAATTCATAATATAACAAAATTTTACGCAAACGTTAGATGCGGATAAAACATATATATATATATATATATTTATATGTATACATATATATGTATACTTATATACACATACATATACATTTTTTATGTGTTTAGTAATTACATGAAAATAAAATACAACCAAGAGTTTGATACACTTTATAACCAACCTATTACTTTCCCTTTTATTATCTGAACTTTAAAATCAAATAAAACTAAATAAGACTAACAGCTTGATGCCTAACTCCAAACCATTTTCTCTTTTCTCTTTTTTTTTTGTTATGCTCATTCTTTCGTCAAAATCGAACTAAAATCACTTCAATTCAAAAAAAAAAACAATCATTGTGCCTAAAAAAACGGATCTATTACGCTATGAAAACTGTATAAACCCACGGTGTGTTTTCCACCTTCTTTTTTTACAAACAAAATCAATATGGCCGGTGTGTGACCAAAAAAAATGCTATCCGTTTTTTTGGCTAGATACAGATTCAGGTCTGGGACGCGCTACACCACCACGGCGTGCACCATCTCCAGGAATGGGCCCTTCAGGTAGACACTTGCCTTCGCCATCGGGGCCGGGCTCATTGCCACCCGGACTGGTGTCGAAACGCCGTGTCTTTGACGACGGATCCAGTGACATATCTTCCTCGAATCCGAATTCAATGATGGAGTATTCCGGTTTGTATAGTAAAAATAATTTCTGTTCCATACATATATACATTTTTTTTAAAGTATGTCCTCTTTGAAACACTTTTGTTTATACACTTTGTTTTATCATTTGTTATGTTCTTGAATTGTTTTATTCTTATTACGAGTATAATATAAAAAAGTTTATTGCGTTTTATCTTATATTTGTTGCGTATTGTCTTGTTTGTGATGTCAGACTTTTTTGCATTCATTATTTGTATTTTTAGTTTAAACATTAATAATTTATATTTTTGTTATTTCCTGCTATCGCATTAAACAAAAAAAACAATCTAATTCCTAATATTTAATCAGAATCATTTATATTTTAAACATTTTATTCTAAGACACGTTGATTTAATAATTTTGTATAATTGCAGGTCCGAAACTTTATAAACAACCAGCGGCCAAATCGAATCGCGGTATTATTTTAAATGCCGTTGAATACTGTGTATTTCCAGGCGCTGTGAATCGTGATGCCAAACAAAAAGTCCTCGAAAAGATCGCCAGGTCAGAGGCAAAACATTTTCTGATTTTGTTCCGCGATGCTGGTTGCCAATTCAGAGCTTTATACAGTTATTTGCCGGAAAATGAGCAAGTATTCAAATTGTACGGTACTGGGCCTAGTCAAGTCGATGAAGTCATGTTCGATAAGTTCTTTAAGTGAGTATATCCTTGTTAATGGAAAAACTATAATTTATAAAGTTAATAGTTAACTCTGTAACGTACTTAATAATTAATACGCGTTCTACAAATTATTCACGGCCTTGGATACCTTTGACTTCACACAAATGGGGGGTTTCTATGTCCAATCCCGTGCTTTGCAGACGCATTTATCTCCCTTTTCTTGCTAGCTCATCTGCGAGCTCATTGCCCACTATGTCGCAGTGCCCACACTCAACACAGTCTAACGCGGTGTTATTCGCATACTCCCTTAATCATTGCGACAATACCAGACTATTTCGGAACTGATGACACATTCCGGACGCCGTGCCATCAGTGACTTTGGAGCCATCCGTAAATACTACAATGTCGCATGAATTAATGTCTGCGTTATTCGCTCTATCTCTATCTATCGGGTGTTTCCACTGTATAGGGTATCAATCAAGATTATAGGGGATATCATCCTATTTTTCTAAATTTCCTATATTGAAAATGTCCGAAATTTAATTTAAATAATTTTCTAAATTTCCTATATTGAAAATGTCCGAAATTGAGCAGTGTCCAATTGGACTGGTTTTGAATAGGCCGAAATTGGCGAGACGTATCGCACTATTTCCTGCCTGGTATTTCACCTGCATATCTACAGGCAGTAGGTGCAGACACATTTTCAGTGCCGCTGTGGGCGTTGTACGCAAGGCACCCGTAATAGCAACACTAGGCGTTCCTTGTAAAAGCGAATATTGCTAATATTGGCGAAAGTGTGCGACTAAGGCTGAAAACACACCGGATAAAGCAAAACGTTTTTGATTCGATAGTCAAAAAACCATTTTTTATTTCAACACACACCAAGCGAAACAGAATGTAACAAAACAAAACGTTTTGTTTTCTTGCTTCATTTGGTGTGCGTTGAAATAAAACAAAATTGAATTCGTGACTTGCTGAGTATACAAGAAAGAGTATACTTGAAACAAGAGTATACAATTATCGTTTAACAGAGTAAACCAGAGTATATTCATATAATGAGTAGGGACACTTATATTTTTGACTGAATGTTTATTGTAGAGGTTCATAATTTGGTGTAATCATTAACAAAAATAATCAGAAAAACCAGCCATAAACTATTTGAAAAATAAATCAGGTACCACTGCACAGTGCACGTAGTGAAAAGTTACACACAACGAGGATCAAGTCGAAAATTGTAGAGGTTCATAATTAGGTGTAATCATTAGCAAAAATAATCAGAAAAACCAGCCATAAACCATTTTAAAAATAAATCAGGTACCACTGCACGTAGTGAAAACTTATACACAACGAGGATCAAGTCGTTGCGTCTAAAAGTAAGAAAAACCCCACAATGTTTTGCAGAAAACAACAGGTCAGCTATCGGCAACGAAGCACGTTTTCTTTTTTTTCTTTTCTTTTTATGTTTCGTTGCATTTGGTGAGTGTTGCCCCATAAGAAAGTAGGCAATTATCGTCAACGACGCTGGGTCGAAACAGTTTTGTTGCATTCGGTGTGTGTTGCTCGTATACAATGGCATGTATTTTCGACAACCACCACCGAAACACTTCGAAACAAAAACCGGTTTTTTGTTTCGTTTTCTTTGGTGTGTGCGCTCTCATAAGAAACAATGTTCCCTTGTTTCACGAAACAAAAAAAAACGTTTTGCCTTATCCGGTGTCTGTTCAACCTAAGCCTGAGACACGCAACTTGTAAAAAAAAACTCAGCAACTGGACAATATTCCCACAACCCTGAGAATCATTCTGTATAGCGATCACAGATTATTCCCTCGCAAAGTCCAATGAACTCAGTCATAGTGACACTACTTACGTACTGCCTTAAAAATCCTTTTTCCAGGATTAAAGGACCATTTTTGTTGTTGCAAGGACCTCAGCAAAATAACGTTCATCACAATTTTACCCTGCGGTTTCTAATCACATTTTGGAAAAATATCCTTTTTCCAGGATTAAAGGACAATTTTTGTTGTTGCATGGACCTCTTAGTAAAATAACATATATACATATACTCGTACATACATATATAAAATAGGGACTTGCAAGAATCCAATATTATAGAAGACATAAAACAGTCCAACGACTTAAAATCAGTCAAAAGACGTAGCATTCAAAAGACTTAAAAGCAGTCAAAAGACCTACAGTTAAATGAATGCAGTCAAAAGATTTACTGACTGCAAAAAAAAAGAGACTTTTAGAAGTCTTACAACTGACTTAAAGAATGCAATAAGTCAAAAAGTTCTGCATTCTTTTAACTTTAACTTGGCTGCTTTTTTAACTGCCCATTCACAATGTTCAATGTTCAACTGCTAAATGTTGTTTTGTAAGTTAAAGTTTTAAGGTAATGTTTAACTTACATTCAAATTTTTAAGTAATGCATTCATTCACAACTCTGCTTAAAAACAGCTGAACATTAATGACGCACATTTTCATACGACAGCTCACATGTGTGGCAATAATGGTAAATTTCGGTCGGCGGAGATTGATATAGAGCAGTGGTTCTTAACCTTTTAGTGATGAGGGACCACTTGACGAAATATCCGTCTGGCCATGGACCACCAACTGTATAAAATGTTGTTCTATCTATACATAAAACACGCATACAATTTTTCACAGCCAACAGTATTTTAGTTTATTTTTTACGTCAATTTTACATTATAGAAATAACTATATTATTTTAATGAGATTTTTGTGACTGCATACTCTTTACTAACTTCTGGATCCTTGGTTCAAAGCAATTTCTCGAATCTTTGGGAAAGAAATTGCCTTTTGGGTCCAAAATACTTCAATATTTATTTCTGTCTCGAATATATATTTCAAGTAACTTTCGTGTTGCATTTCAATCACTTCTTCTTGAATTTCATCAGGCACCTCAGAAACACTTACAATGAAAGAATTGCGGATTAGTTTCCGAATACCATTGTCCTCGCAGTCAGGAAAATAATAAGTGAATTCACTTTTTTAAGTTTTTTAAATGGAGTATAATATTACTCTGTATTTCTCCTTTATCTTAGCACACTGTCCGTCAATAATTTGATTCAGGGTATCAAACGCAGAAAAGTTTTCTCTTTCGACTTTATTGATCCATAGCTCAATTTTCGCGATAAATGCACAGATTTTATCTTCATATGAAAATATGTATATTGCTAGGGCCTTGCAACTTAAGATTTCCTGATCCTTGCAGTTGAATGTTCAATTTATTTAGTTGTGCAAAAAAATCGACCAAATAAGCAAAACGTATTTGAAATTTGGACTCACAGAACTGATCCAACAAGTCTTTGTTCTTGTCAATTAAGAATGTTTGTACTTCCTCTCTCAGTTCGTACAATCTTGACAGTATGTTTCCCTTGGAAAGCCAACGCACTTCCGGGTGAAAAAGCAGATTTTCGTGTTCAGAATTCATATCAGAGCACAATTGTTTGAGAAGACGACTGTTCAGTGCACTATTTTTTATAAAGTTAACTACTTTTATAGCGGTTTTCATCGCAATAGCGAAACATTCTGGAAGCGTTTTTACAGCCAGTGCTTGACGATGAATAACGCAGTGTGTCGTAATTGCAGCTGGATTTTTTGTTTTTATTAACGTTGCAAGACCAGAGCGGGAACCAAGCATTGAAGGAGCACCGTCCGTACAAAGCCCCGCAAGCTTTTGCCAGATAAGTCCATGTTTCTCCATATATAGACTTATTACATTTATAACATCTGCACTTTTCGACGTCGTTTCCAGTTCTTGAGAAAATAGTAACTCCTCTTCAAACTTTTTATTGTCGTTCAAAAATCGAATAAATACAAGTAATTGACAACATTAGGAAACGTCCGTAGATTCATCACATTGTATCGCAAAAAATGGGTTACATTTTATCTTGTCAATAACTTGTTCTTCAATATCATTTGACATTTTTTTAAATACGCGACTTCACTGTGTCGTTTGAAAGTAGTATTTCTCGAATTTTCTTTCGAGCTTCTTGCCCTGAAAGCTCTTCTGCAGCTTTCAGCATACAAGGCTTTATTAGAGACTCACCCGATTGTGTGTGCTTTTTTGGATTTGGCAATCAATTTTAAAATTTCAAACGACGCCGCTAATGTTTTTTCGGATAATGCATAGCTTGTTCCACTGGATCCAAGTTTCATTTTTTTTTTAGATTTATTAGTTTGCCTTCGAAGTATTCTCGCGGACGGTCACAATAGTTCGGATGTACGGTCTTTAAACGACGTTCCAATTTTGCCGGCTTTAAAGCATCATTGGAAAGAACAGTTGTACATATTGCGCATTGAGGGCATGTCTTCCCATTTATTTCTATTGAAGTAAAGCCGAATTTAATATAATCGCCGTCATACTTTTGTCTCGGTGGCATTTTTCTGAAAAAAAAAATTATTCCCACCTACTTAGTTATCTACATTAATAATTGAAAATGGTGAGAGAACAATTACGGATAAAACATACATAATTTGAATAACAAACCCCTGGCAATAGGGTACAAAATAAATAGTAGTTAAAAATAAACCTGGCAATATTATGTGGTAAAGTAAAATGGTAAATGCGCAGGTATAGTATACCTAAATGTGCAACATCTACAAAAAAAAATTTAGAATACTTACTACTAGGTACTTATAAAACTCTGGACTTTTTATAACTAGGAGTATGTATAAAGACTTTCGTTGACTAACGATATTTGAACTTTAAAAATGAAAAAAATAAGCAGGCGCTTAAAACAAAAACACCAACCAAGAACCACTGATATAGACGCATGATTATCGATTTCTTTTTGGGAACTAATTATAATTGAACTATGTGCGATAATCGCTCTGTTATATTTATTTTTCGTATAATCAGTCGGTGCGGAGCTGCAATTTGACGCCGTTGTACTTTTCTTGAAGAGGGCAGATGTACCATATCAACAGTTCTGAAACGATTCTGGCACTGAAGCAAGCACATTTTTGATCGATCTATTCGTGAAATAGGGTCTCAAGTCATTGCAAATGTACTCCGTAATTGGTTTAACAGGACGCTCTACTGCCCTCCCAACCGCGTAAAAAACTGTATTATATAACTAAGGGAAGTTCAAAGCTTCGAACGGTCTTTACCCAGCGATGGTCTACCCATTATCTAACTGTTCAGTAAATCAAATGAATGTTAGGCTGTACCAAGTAAATGTTGTTGATGAGGGCAAATCACTGCTCATCACTGCTAAAACCGAGCGACCGAGCGACCCAGCAATGTTTATTGAGCCCAAACCGGCGGCTCAATAGGAATGCAGTTAAGTGGGAGGTTTATGGCCCTTTGGTTCAAATCATAACCCTCGCCGTCGAGTAAGAAGAAGAGGGAGACTTGATCCCTTTTGCAGTTTCCCCATCCTTACTTTTTATTTAAGTTAGGTACCTTTCATTTTTTACACAGAACACATCAATGAGTTATAGATAGTTAAAGAGCTGTTTCAAAAAAAAAAGTGAAAAGAGTCAGAGTGATCAAGTGTCCCCAAACTATTTGGGAGACTTGATCCCAAGATTAAATGTACAACGTCTTTCATATTCTATAAGTAACAACATTTTTAAATTTTTTAAAACAAGTAAAATAGTTTATTAGTTTAGCGTAAGTACAATAGCAAAACATAAATGACGAATGCAATAAATAAAAAAAACGATATCTTAACGACTTAACACTAAAAAGAAATAAGGAAACATACAGTTCTTATAAATAATTTTATAAAATGGAAACCATAGAATCAAAGATCATCTTTATAAGATTTTAAAAGGCTTGTGTTTTTAAAACAATTCGATTTTGGAAATCAAAGCAAGCTAAAGGCTTGCAAAATTAATGGGATCAAGTCTCCCATAGTTGAGAGCAGTCTCCCAGTTAACGAAAAAAATATTTATATGTATTACATTAACTTTTTTGCAAATAATTAAGCATTGACTTGGTAAAAATATTCAAAAAAGAATTAAGAAAATATAAAAAATGACATAAAACCAGCCCAACCAAAATATCAATGGCGACCCAACTAAAAAAACCAAAACTGCCACCTGCTTTTTCACAGTGATTTACGACGACTGGCATACATTTATGATTTGAGAGATTTACAATGCTGCCAATTTAGCTTTCTCAACTCTTTTGTTTTTTTTTATAGATTTTAGGGGGCCATCAAGTCTGTCAGGGGATCAACTCACTCTCTTCTCCCCTACTCGTATTATTAAGTTTTTCAATTTAATTTTATTTATTCAATTTCATACTTTTGTACTTACAGGTATAACTCAGGCGGTAAATGTTTCTCCCAAGTACATACAAAACATCTTACAGTTACAATCGATGCATTCACAATACATAATTCATTATGGCAAGGCAAAAAAGTTCATCTATCGAGTAAAAAAGACATGGCTCTAGTTATTTGAATTGACAATGTGTGGTTAATCTAAGATTATTCTCCTAATGAAAAATGCTATGTGAAACAACAACCGTTATAGCAAACGTTTAAGAAAGTGGAAGTCTATACATATACATAAATACATATTAAATGCAGAATAGTAACATACCTTCATTCGTTTCGATCGTTTAATTATTAATTAAAATTAATTTGAATTACATTGTAATAAATAGTCAAGTGGAAATTTGAAAGAGAAATTAACTGAATATGAACAAAGAAATAATCCCTTGTACTTCCTCCCCACTCACTAAAATTTCCTATTTAAAGGTAGGGAAAACATTCTCTGATAAAAATTAACATTATATACTTAATTCTAGTTGAATGAAACTAGACATATTCTCTTTTTTCGTTAGGGATGATTACAATAATAAAAACAAAACCTTTTATTATTTATTATTTCAATTAAGAGCAACAACATAACTTTTTTTTATTCAACAATTTTCCAAGAAACAGCTACACAAATATGTCTGAAGTTGTTTCTTCCAATAGTATTTTTAGTTTCAGTTGTACTGTATCCGATTTAATTGCTTGCAATTTAAACAGGACACATACTTTTGTTTTAAATAATTATTTTTTTTTATAAATTGCCAGATATATTTTAATTTATTTTATTAATGATAATATAATTTTTAACCAAATTTTAATTATAACTTCATAATATTTTATATGAAATATATTTTAAAAAATCGAATGTTAATTTTTTTTAAATAAAAAGTACAACTGCCATCTGTTGGATTATTCAAGCAAACGATTAATTAGTAACGACGAAATCTATAACACAACCAAAATAAAAAAAATAATAAAATTAAACCAGAACTGATTCAAAATAAATGTCGGAGCGAATTTCGTCGAGCGTATATTGTTTTTCTTTATTTATGAAATGAGCATAATTTCAATGTTCTTTGACACAGGTTTTTTGTTCTACACTTTTTTATTGTCTTTTGTTTTTTGTTGAAAAATAAAGGAAATATTTTCCTTGTCATTGTATGAACTTTTTTATGTAAAAATACGATAGCGAATTCCAATCACATTAGGTTATCTGCTGGATAATTGGTTTAATTGTGGCGGATCTCAATTATATGATTTCATTATAAATTATGTGTGTATGTACTTTTTTATATGATGATGCACGTAAGTTTAAAATTACCTGGTATACATCGAACTGTTTAAATTAATAATATTTCCTTGGAATCTGCCACTTTGATCCTTTACAATTCTATTTTCAAATATTTTTTTTAGAATGGAAAATTTACCATATTTAAACTATAGTTTATCGACATTTTTCGTTTCCTATTGCAATGCATGACAACTACAAATATATAAATAAAAATTTTTTTGTTTTTCTTAAAAAAAAAAAAAAAAAGTTGTATGTGTCATTTCTTCTTCTTTTCTTGTATGTGGCATTAAAACATTTAAATGTTCATATTAATTTAATTGTCTAAATCAAATGCGCTGACAAATTAACTCTTGACATCGACTTACATTCCTTTCACGCTACACGCAATTTTACAATGCATACTCGAAAAACAAAAACTTGATCAGTGAATTATTCTTACAAACAAATTACACACATACTCTTCCTCTTTAGAAAGATTTTAAAAACCAAAATTATAACCTCACATGTGGCGAACAAAAAAAAGAAAGAGAATATACAAAAAATATTACAGTCGAAACTCGATTAACTGGAATGGCTGGGACTGAGCTTTACCCGGTACCCGGCTACTCGTAACATACGAACTCCCTAGAAAATGGGGTTTATAAAGCAAAATCTAACAAAAATCCCCCTAATTTGTATTTTGGTGTTTGCATGCACCTAAAATGTGGCCTCAGGGGTTAGTGTCTTGTACTTCTAAGCGAAGGAGCCAAGTAACACCTAAAGTTTTGTTCCCCCTGTCCCACTTCTTACACACGTCTGAAAAACATACAAGGCTTATAATTGTAGGTCCCTTCCACTTCGCACAAGCAAATGCTTGGAGAAGCTAGGTCTTAGGCTCTGTAATAGCCGTCTATATCTAATAATTATTTATTTTTTGAAATGTAATCCAACAAATACAACATTTCAGTGATTTTTTGAGGCGACGAGTGAGATGACGGTCAAAAGAGTTTTTAATTGTGATTAAAATCCTTAAGAAAATTGAAGTTAATAGTTTCCTTGTTAAAAGAATTCTGGATAATCGAGTTTCGACTGTAATATCCTTTAAAAATAACAAGAAATAAATGCAAAGTGTGAAACAATTTTTTTTAATTACAATGTAATTATGGTTTTTCTTTAATTTAAGTGTTTTTTTTAAATCTAAATCGAAGCAACTTACGTTAAATAACCATTTAAAAACTTACAGAATTATATATAATTTTAGTTTTAAATCGACAGACTCATAGACTCATATGGGGAATGTATAAAATAAAAATAAATCGTTTAAGAAAAAACTCATTGTTTTTGTAACGTCTGATTTTTTTTATTTAGTATTTGTTAATTGTATATTAACATAATGTAATGTTATATTCAAATTTTAATACTAATTTGATGTTTTATTCTATTTATATATAAATAAATGTATAATTTACTACTAGTTACATATAAACAAAAAAATAACATTAATTATTTAATATTGACTTAAATTTATATTTGCAACTTAAATGAAAAGTTTAATAACAAAATAAACGCTAACTGTAATGAATAATATATGAAGAGAAGGAACACTATTGAAGAAATATTTGTTATATAAGCGGGCTATAGTTTCTTTTCTCTTTTTTTTGTTATATAAATTCATTAATAAAGACAAATTAAAAATATATTATAAAAATAATTTTTTTTATAACTTCACCTTTTTGTGGGATGTTGTGTATATTGTGTTGAAGGTTATTTTATAGCCAGGAATCGAATTTCGTTGACATTAAACGAGTCAAAATAAAACTTAAAAATGCCAAATTAGTCCTATTTAAATAAAACAACAACAAACAATGAATTGTTCTAACGTTGAACAACCGATTGTTCCTGAGAAGAGTACTAAAGGAGCTAACTAAATGACTTCTGGCTGGACATAAGCTGGAAATTTGGAGTCTCTGCCGCCATTTTATTTCCTCTTAGATCTTGAGGTCATTATTTTCAGCAATACCAGATGCGATCTCCTCAAAACATCCTTTGCAATTGACCCTTTCGCTTTTTTCCAAATTTCCGTTAATTAATTAGCCCTATCGCCAAAGAAATTTTCCTGGAGTTTTTTCCCATTTTGGGAAAATTGGTATCGTGAATCATGTTCGAAATGAGAAAAGAATTTTCCCCTAGAACAATAGCTATCGCGAATAACTTTTTCTGCGGAACTTTGTCATTATTTTAGGTTGAATTTTTCCGTAGGTAATTTGTCGGGGAGCAAAAGTTTTGAGAATGTAAGTATTTGTTTATAAATTATTAAAAGAAATATTTATGAAAAAACAAACTTATTTTAAGGTATAATGCAACAAACAAGAGAAAATGGGAGATCCTTGTAGGTTTAATGGAAAAATATCCAGATATTGTTACGGGCATTCTAAAAGAACAAAAGATGAAGTGCAGAGCATTTGGAAGGCGATCGAAAAAGAACTAAATAGTATTGGGCCCCCATCGAAATCTGCATTTGAGTGGAAAATGGTACATTTTTATTATTTTGATATTTTATAATTTAATGACTAAAATGTGTTAAATATCATTAATGCCAGGTTTGAAGAAATGCATAAAAAAATGTCAGCTCAGTTCAGATTAATCATGTACCTATCTAAAATACTTGCGAGTAGGGCATTTAAACTAAAGTATCCCTTTCTATTGTAGTGTTAATGCTTATTTTCGGGAGGAGAAATTATGCGAACGTGAGTTCCGTCAATGCATCCTATTACACCTGGAATTACATCTAAAAGTAATAATAATAATAATATTTGGTTAGGGTATATTACACTGCGACCTATTGGTCTATTGTGTCCCCTTGCTTGTGCCTCGGAGAGGTGCTTGCCCTCGTTCAGAGCCCTCTCTAGATACTTCTTTGTGAAGCGTGTCGAGGTATTGCTCTGATTTATCCTTGGCAGGTCACACTCCTTAGAGCACAGCGTCCAGTCCAGTTTCTTTGATGAATCTGAGAATGAGCTGTGGGTCCATGGTTTGTATGTCCTTGTCTGTTATTTGGTGCCTGCCCAAATGTTTCATCCTTTTGTGGGTCAGTGCCCCACAGGATTCCAGTATATGGTCTGGAGTTTCGGCGGTTTCACTGCAGAATCTACAGAGCCCGTCCTCCGATATGCCCATTTTCCTCAGGTGCTCCTTGAGTCTGCAGTGCCCTGTGAGGAGGCCTGTTAGGATTCTTAGGTTGTTTTTGTTAAGGCCGATACAAACTTTGAATCTCTTTTGGTTGCAATTTCCTAAGAGTTTCTTTGCTTGCCTCAGACCTTGGAGGTTGAGAAAGGTTTTGGCCTTTGTTTCTTCCTCCAGTCTCCTGAACTCTTCGCGTATAGTGTGTTCTCCTATCCCGCAGAATGGTTCAGGTCCTATGAAGGGTTCCTCTGCCCCTCTTCTTGCCAGAGAGTCCGCTGCCTCATTGCCCGTAATGCCAACATGGCCAGGCACCCAGCAGATGGAGATTCTGTTATTCTTGCCTAGTCTATTCAGTCCTTGTAGGCATTCCCACACGAGTTTTGACTTGATAACGTAGGCGTCAAGAGCCTTTATAGCTGCTTGGCTGTCAGACATTATTGCTATGTTGCAATTTCTATAGTTTTTCTCGAGGTTGATTCGAACGCACCTGTCTATGGCACATATTTCAGCCTGGAAGATGCTGGTACATTTGCCCATGGATTCGTAGTGCTTAGTTCCCGGCCCAAACACTCCAGCACCAGTTCCCTCCTCAGTCCTCGAGCCGTCCGTATACCACTTTGTTGTGTGGTTGCTCAGTCCATAAGTTATGGATTCGTTGCTCCAGTTCTCCTTATTGCTGAGCTTTATCTGGAAATTCTTCTCGAAGTTGAACTTCCTGATGCTGTCGTCCCTAGGTATGCCAAGAAGTGGGAGTTTTTTGAGTAAGTCACCGTGTTCTTTCGAACCGATGCATTTCCCTCTCCCAATTCCCTCCTTTGCCATCCTAAGGATTGTTTTGTCTGCCTCGTTCATCACCATGATGTGTAGAGGGGTCAGTTCCAATAGCACCTCCATGGCTGCTGTTGGGCAGCTACGCATTGCTCCGGTAATGCACAGGCACGCCAGTCTTTGCACTTTGCCGAGTGTCTCTCGCGTTGTGACTAGACTGGTTCGTTTCGCCCATGCTACCGCTCCGTATGTGATCATTGGTCTCACGATTGCAGTGTACATCCATCGCAGGATGCTTGGGCTGCATCCCCATGCCTTCCCCGCTAGGCTCCTACATATCATGAGAGCGCGGGTGGCCTTCTTGGATATCTCCTCTGTATGTTTTCGCCAGAGGAGTTTACTATCTAGATGGAGTCCTAGATATTTTACTTCTTTGACTGGTATCAGTGTCGTGCCTGATAGGTTTATGTCCTTAAGTCTTTGAAGTTGTCTTTTCCTTGTGAATGGTACTATCGTTGTTTTCGCCGGATTGATGTTAAGTCCGACATTATGGCACCATTCCTTGGTTACTTTAAGCCCCTTTTGTATGATGTCTCCAAGGGTTTCTTCGAACTTGCCCCTGGCAATCAATACAATGTCATCGGCGTACGCCTGACAGTTGATGCCATGGTTGGTTAATTTTTCCAGCAGTTCGTCTACAACTAGGCTCCACATTAAGGGTGATAGTACCCCTCCTTGTGGACATCCTCTCGTTGTGTTTACTCTGATAGTTCCAGATGGTGTTTGAGTCTCTGCTGATCTAGTGCTCAGCAGCTCACACATCCATTTGGATACTGTACTGTTAACTCCTTTCCTATCCAGGGATCGTTTGATCGCATCATGTGAGGTGTTGTCAAATGCTCCCTCTATGTCTAGGAAAGCGTACAGTACTATTTCTTTTGCCTCCAGGGCACTTTGAATTATCTCCGTCAGCTGATATAGGGCGGTCTCTGTTGATCTGCCCGCTCTGTATGCATGCTGACGATGATGTAAGGGGGATGTGTTCAGAACATCTTCCCTTAAATAATTGTCTACAGCATTTTCTGTCATCTTCAGAAGAAATGACGTAAGGCTGATGGGTCTGTACGATTTTGGCTGTGTGGGGTCTTTTTTTCCCGCTTTTGGTATAAACACAACCCTTGCTCGTCTCCATTGCATTGGTATGTGGCCCAAGGCAATACTGCTCCTTGTTATCTTTAGCAGGTGTGGTATTAGTACCCTTTGCCCTTCTTGAAGAAGGGCGGGTATAATGCCGTCCACTCCGGCAGATTTGAAAGGCTGAAAGGAATTTATTGCCCATTTCAGCCGTCCCTCAGAACAGATGGTTGATGTTGTTTCCCAGTCTTCCCTCCGAGGTCTGATTAAAGTGGTATTGATTCCTGGCTCAGTACTAGGCGAGCTGCCAGGAAAGTGAGTTTATAGTAGCAATAGTGCCCTTTGATCCTAATCTTCCGTGAACTCGCCATCTGGTTTCCTCAGAGACATCGGCACCCCTCCTGACTTCGCAAGAGCTTTGTGTAGCCTTGCCGCAGTAGGGGTGCTGGTGATTGTCTCACAGAATTTTCTGAAGCTATTTCTTTTAGCTTTTCTTATTTCCTTATTATATGTAGTAAGGGCCATTTGGTAGCTTTGCCATTCTCCGCTGCGCTTTGCTTTATTGAAAAGCTTCCGCACCTCGGATCTTAATTTTGACAAGTAATTGCTCCACCATGGCGTCTGTTTCCTGTCCCGTTCTCTACTTAGAGGACAGTTTTCTTCGAACGCAGTGATGATGGCGTTTGTTATGCCTTCCACTGCGCTCTCTAGCTCTAGGGGGTGTCCCGGAGCCTTCCTCAGACTAAGGCGCCCCAGATTGCTCTCTAGAGCAGTTCTATAAGTTTCCCAATTGGTTTTCCTTGGGTTTCTTATTGGATTTCTAGTGATACTTGTGCTGTCCAGGTCGAATACTATTATTCGATGGTCAGACAATGACGGCTCACTAGATACTCTCCAGTTACTAATTAATTTACTTACGCTTGGGCTACCAAGCGTGAGGTCTAGTACTTCCTCCCTGACAGTAGTTACAAAAGTGGGGGTATTTCCCACGTTTATAATATCAAGTGACGAACTCATAATAAATTCTAGTAGGTACTCACCCCTGGTGTTGGTGTCGGTGCTCCCCCATATGATGTTGTGGGCATTTGCATCACACCCTATAAGGAGCGACATGCGGAGCTTGTTGCAATGCTCCACCAGTCGCTGCATTTGGGATGATACAACCGGCTCATCCCCTGCACAGTACGCCGATACGATGACAATGGTGCGGTGACATCCTTCAACATCCAGATGTACCTGAATTGGCACCAGATCTCGTGTCGCGTATTCTGAAAGTAGAATAAATTTATATTTATTGTTTATTAGAATGCAAGCTCTCGGTTTCTCGGCCCGAGTGTCCCATATTACCTTTGCATCCTTGCTCGCCAATCCTTTGACTTGTCCTTTCAGGATCCATGGCTCCTGGATCAGTACTAGCCCTAGACTTTGGCAGGTAAACATCCTAGATATAGTCGCCGAGGCGGCAATGCCTAACTCAACTTTGTTTTTCTTTTAAATTAAAAAGCTATGTATGAGTTTTATTTTTTTATTATGGGGTTGGCAAATTTCGGCAAACTTTCAGTAAAAAAATTAGTCTAGCACAATGCAATGTGGTTAAATATATAAAACTACCTGTGACCTAGGATGATGAATAAAGAGTTTAGGTCTATTGTTTGATTCTGTTTTTATGATTTTATAATTTGTTGTTTAGCAATTGGTTCACTATACTATCAGAACGCAAACGAAATTGTGTGCTTCGCACGAAAGCTAAATTAAATTTACGTTTACATATTAATACGCGAACGGAATTTTGTCAACTTGTACCCATGCTGGACAGGACTGTTCACTCGGCGGAGGGCTTGGAATCTTGAAACAGCACGACATAAAAAAACATGCCAGACTTGGTTTCACAAACGGATGTAAGTGGCCTGTGAAAATATTGGTCTAAATCCACGCTTATGTGGACACGCCTTTGTCTTAGCCAAAGTACACTGCATTTTTTCAACAAAAACAAACTCGTGTTTGTTTTGTTTTTGCTTATCAGGCACGATACTGATACCAGTAATTGAAGTAACGAACACAGAGGAGATATCCAAGAAGGCCACCCGTGCTCTCATGATATGTAGGAGCCTAGAGTGGAAGGAATGGTGATGCAGTCCGAGCATCCTGCGGTGGATGTACATTGCAACTGTGAGACCAATAATCACGCAGTATCATATGTTGCCACGACAAGGGAGACCCCCACCCCTCTTCACCTCACGGTGATTGATGGACGCGGCAGAAAAGACAATCCACAGGAAAGCCAAAGAGGGCATTGGAGGAGAGAAATGTATCGGTTCAAAAGAACACGATGATTTACTCAAAGCTTCCTATCTTCGCTATACCAAGGGATGATAGGCATCAGGACATTTAACTTGAGTAGAATTTTCAGATCAAGCTCAGCAATAAGTAAGACTGGAGCGATAAATCCACAAGTTATGCTCTGAGCAACTACACAATAAAGTGGTACACAGATGGTTCGAGGGTCAATGAAGAAACTGGTGCAGGAGTGTTGGGACCAGGAACTAAGCACTGCCCTTCCATGGGTAAATGTACTAGCATCATTCAGGCAGAAATATGTGCCATAGACAGGTGCGTTCGAATCCATCTCGAGAAAATTACAGAAACTGCAACATAGCAATAAAAATGTCTGACAGTCAAGCAGCCATAAAGGCCCTAGACGCCTACGTTGTCAAATCAAAATTCGTGTGGAAGTGCCTACACAGACTGAAAAGTCTGGCAAGAACAACAGAGTAACCATCTACTGGGCACCTCGCCATGTTGGCATTATAGGTATAGAACACTTAGGGGCAAGATTTGTACTCATGAAACCCCAAATCCTGTACTTTTCTGTGCAGCTAGCGTTCATTGCTACATTCTGTCACTTTGGGTTCCTTGAATCTGTGCAGATCAGTCTAGCAAAATATTTTCTGCAACTAGTTTTGAGGTAGGACAAGTGAGCTAAATGTCGTCGCCTGAGAATTGTTTTGTTCCATATGCCATTGGCACTTTTTCGAGAAAAACGCATTTAAAGGTTTGCGTACTTGGTACTCCGAAACTATGTGATACGATTTTTAATAATTTTTTTAATTCGAAGGTAGTCTTATAAAGAGTTCACCTACCAATTTTCAAAGTGTTTTGCCAAACCGTTAACAAGCCACGTTAATCAACGTAAAAGTCTCCTTTTTTGACTTGTGTCCCACCTCCTACATTTTGAAATTGATTTTTTTTTCATACACGTGGAACACAAAAAAATGTTGTGCCAAAAGCAATTCTCATCCAAAATATCTGAAAGGCAAGGAAGGAGTTAGATGCTAAATTTTGAAAAGGACAGTCGATTTCATCTTTTTTGTTAACAAAGTTTTTATTCCAATAAAATAAGAAAATTATTCAAAGTGTTTAGCATTAAACCAGTAAGTGAAAAATGTCAGATCAAATCAGATCAGAAAAGTACAGCTTCGAGAAATAATGTTCTCCTCTCAGCAAATTTCAAATAGGTAATCCTCTTTGTTTTCTAGTGAATTTCGGGTTTTGAGTGAGCATTGTAAGTACTGTCAATGTTTGGCCTGATGTCGATTTGATCACAATTTGAACTCGTTTCATGTTATTCTTTTGATTTTTTTTTCATATATACGCGAATATTTGTAACTTTAAACTAAGAAATACGATATCTTATGCCAAACAAATAAATCAATTGGCATCAGTACAATTTGTATTTTCAAATTTGACAAATTGACAAACTAGGTACAGAAAAACTAGGTACAGAAAAACTTCTGCTAAACTGATCTGCACAGATTCATGGACCACAAATTGACAGAATGTAGAACACTTTGCGGCAAGTTTTTTACTCATGGAACACCAAATCTTGTACTTTGCTAATTTTTTCTGTAGGTACTTATCTGTGCAGCTAAGGTTCATTAAACACATCTATTGAAACTATATGTATTCAATGATTGACTGCTCGTACGTCTGCAACTAGGTTTTGCGTTTGCAGCACATCTGGTAAAAAAAAATAAAAACTGTCAAATGATGACATCCTATGAGTTTGCAGCAAAAAAAAGAGCGGTTGCATCTTTTCAAGCCAAATTTTGACATTTTTCATCTTTTTAGACAAAAGCGTTCGTGTACTTTTCTTTGAAATTAGAGGATTCTCTCTCGATTTTGGAGATATAACAGTTTTCATTTTTCTACACATAAAGTACGCGAACGGACATACTATTCATCACCGCACCGAATTCATATCTTCATAATATCAAATATTATCTACACAACTATAATGGAGGCAGAACAAACCAATACTAAAATTTTGTTTGCGATCAGTGTTCCACATACATAGCTTTTCTTTTACACGAGTGCACGTAGGACAAACCAATTCTCAACTTTGTTAATATTTTCTGTATCTCTTGTCGCAGTGATATGCACGTGGAACAAAACAATTCTCACAAAAAAATTGCCATAAATTATATGGAAAATTTGTTCCAAACGCCAAAAAATGATTTATGGCACAAAACAATTCTACAAACTGTTGCTTTTGGTGGATATGGGACAAAGTCGATGTTCGATATCTCGGGATTGGAAAGACTAAGAGCAAATCGAATCACAGATTTAAAAAGAGCATACAAAATTACCATAGAATCCGTTCCTAACTCAAAAATGACAAAAGTGGCGTATGGAACAAAACAATGCTCAGGCGACGATGTGTCAAACTTGAAAATTTAAATATAAGGTCCGTTCGCGAACTAATATGCAAACGTAAATTTATATAAACTTTTGTGCAAAACTACAGAAACGCGTTCGCGTACTGAGAAAATGGTAAAAAGATGAACGAAAGAAAAATGTACTTTCGTTCATTTTTCTTCACACAGAATTTCAGCTGGTAAGAAAATGAAAACTGTCAAATGATGAAATCCTATGAGTTTGCCAGCAAAAAAACAGCTGTTGCTTCTTTTCAAGCCAAACTAAGACGTTTTTCTTATTTTTTACACAAAAGCGTTCGCGTACTTTTCTTAGAAATGAGAAGATTCTCTCACGATTTTGGAGATTTGACACTTTTCATTTTTCTACACATAAAATACGCGAACGAACCTATAGTATTGATGTCAACAAATTTATTTCTTTGGCATGAGATTTCGTATTTTTTTAATTTAATGTTACAAATATTTGTAACAAAAAAAAATCAAAAGAAAAACATGGAACAAGTTCGAATCGACATTATGCCAAACGATGACAGTTTATTGCTGATTTGATCTGACAGTTTTCACTCATTTCTGCTGTTCTGTTTTGATCTTTTTTTCGTATAAAACACAGCTAGTAAGTGACATAAGGCTCCTCTGATTAATGAAGACCGCTCAGGACGTTTGGCTGTCGCGTTCCGCAGGCATAAGCCCATTTTTCGTCCTCTGTGCCGCATTCAAATTTACTTTGGGGTTGAATATAACGGCCAGGTTCTTAACCTCGGCTTAGAGATTGAGGCCAATATATCATTGAACTTCGGTGGCTCTCATTTTTGTATCTTGTAATAGCTGATAACCAAATAGAAAATGGACCCCAGTGGGTGCTTAAAGTGAGCATAAACCATTCAGGCGAAAATGGTTTGAGACTGCGGACAACATCTTCATCAACTGGTCTTCGGATCTCCAGCTTAGGAGGGTATACACCAGAAGCGCCCTTCAGTGTGGTCGATGTCACTGAGAAAAAAAGTAAGTACTAACCCCTTACTAACTCGTGGCTCCCTATACATTCCGCATATACGCACCTATTATAATCTTATATCCCTTAATGAGCTGGATCTTCTTTTTTTTACGGTGATATTTCTATCAGAACTAAGGGCACCGTAATCCTCCCACTTTATTGCATCACTACTGGTCCTCCTGAGGGTTTCGCCGATTCGGCATCAATAAACCTGGCAGGCTTACCTGTTTCGGATCAGGCCAATCAAATGCCTGTATTTATGGTCAATCATACTAGTTACTTTATGTAGCACTTTGATCTGCTGTTGACATATTCCTTACATTCTGATCTAATAGTTTTTTTAAAGTTTTGATTTTATGGCCTTCTTCTTTGGCTGTTGAGTGACTACTTTTTTCCCCCTTTGGGGAGGGAGACAACCTATTCACGTATAGACCACACATTTAACATCTTAAAGTTATCCCAGTGTGAATGCAAATCTTTAGATAAACGTTACAAATTCTGTAGAATTTTGTTTTCATACTCGACGAAAGTCTTTAGAATCAACATTTTTTAAACGTACGAAAAGGTGCTAAATCTTTAGGTCCGTTCTCGTACTTTATGTGTAGAAAAATGAGATCTGTCACATCTGCAACATTGAGAGAGAATACTCTCATTTCAAAGTACGCCAACGCTTTTGCGTAAGAAGATGAAAAACATCAAAGTTTGACTTGATAAAAGCAACTGCTGTTTTTTTTTGCGGGCAAACTCATATGATTTCATCATTTGACAGTTTCATTTCATTTGTTTACTAGCTGAAACGTGAAAACTCCAAATTTTCCAAAAATGAGATTTTAATGCCATCTGTTAGTTCAAAACGGAATCTACAGGGCCTTAAACTGGGAATCCAATTTTTATTCAAAATGATGGTATAAACGGCAGTTTAGAAATTTGTGTAACTCCTTGACCAACCAGACGTTTGAGAAAGCCGTGTATCTCCCAGTATCTTGTAAAAGCTTGTGAATGAAGTGGTCTTTGTTAAATTTTAATATTCGAATATTTCAATATTCGTGAATATTGGTGTTTTTGTTATTTGTGATAACTTTTCTTCGCATAATAAATTCGCAGTAAGTATGTTACAAAACTCTATATAAACGTTGTCTTGACTATGGACATGCAGTCAGTATTACTAGCTCCTAAGAACAAAGTTGGAGCTATGTACTATAAAACTAAGCTAACAGTACACAATTTCACGATTTATAACATTAAAACGCACGAAGCCTATTGCTACTTGTGGAATGAAACCGAAGGGGCCTTAACTTCGAATGAATTCTCGTCAATTATAACTAATTTCATTGAAGTCGAAATTTTGCCCAACATGCCAAATAAAACGTCAAAAATCATTTTCTGGAGCGATGGTTGTACGGGACAAAACAGAAATGTATGCTTATCGAATGCTCTGCTAAATTTATACATCATCTACAATGTCATTATTATACAAAAATATCCCTACAAAGGCCATACACAAAGCAGATTTAATGCACTCTGTTATTGAAAGAAGAATTAGAAATAAGGACATTAACGTCCCAGCAGACTACATCGTCCATTGCAAAATGGCACTAAATAATCCTTTTCCGTACAAGGTTCGATACCTTCATCATACTTATTTCAAAGACTTTTTCCAAATTAAATACGTAAATTCAATAAGACCAGGTCGCAAAGTTGGTGAACCAACTGTCACCGACCTTAAACTGATCAAATATACACCAGACTCTACTTCAGTACAAATTAAAGCCACATTAGATGTAAGGCGATCAACAGTGAAACAACTTCAAATAACAACTTTTCCTTCTCTTTATTTGGAAAGAAGGAAAATTAAGAAAGAAAAATATGACCACCTACCAATATTAAAGAGCAGCTTAGAGTTGGATTATCATGCGTTCTATGATGAAATTCCTTTTACCGCAAAGTAAATCACTTTATTTCTACTGTGTGTTCAAAATGAAATTCAACTATCAACATTAAATTCAACTAGGTATTTTTTTTTAATTTAAAATTAATTTTAACTATTTTCGTTATTGTTTTTTTAATGTTTCTAAAATTAAAATAATGCAATTTCTAATAATTCAAATGATTTTTATTATAAATAATTTTTTCTTTATGTCAAATGAATTTGTACTGTTTGCGTTATTGTTTCTTTTTTAATGTTTCCATAATAAAGTTAATAGGTATAGCTTCTAATAATTTTTATTATAAATAATTGTTTTTCTATGTTTAATGAATTTGAACTATGTATTTTTACTACTATTTGTTTTTTTAATGTTTCTGTAATAAAAATGTTAATCCTGCCAAATTTTAAGTTTTAGTCTTGATATTTATTTCTTGTTTCCGTAAGATACTAATTCACACAATCTTCGTATGAAAACTGTGTAAGTCCCAGGCGCCAGGCACACTTTTTGGGGAAAAGTGTGTACCTATATCCAAAAAACATAAAAAAAATCGCATTAAACTCATTTTAAGTAATGTTGATAATTGTTGGTTACTTTAACAAATAGTTCATTAAAATTTGAGCAAAATAACGCCACTCATTCAGAAAATAGGAAGTTTAAATAGGCTCCTGTAAAATTTGTTAAAATGGAGTTACACACTTTTCACGTTTCACCGACGATATGTTATGTAAATAGAAATACTACCAAGACAAATTCAACCTTAGAAAGAAGTATTTGGTCATGCTTTGTTTTGGGCTTGTTGCAAAACAGAGAACTGTCAAAAAAAGTATTCGCAACTGGCATACTGGCAGTTGTCACAATTATACCAGTGTGCAGGTATATACGAAAATGAATAGACAAGGAGAGAAAATGTGAAATGGGGAAAGAAAATACACAGGCAAAGCGCAAAACAGTATTAAGTAACTGGGATATGTTTTACATTAGGAAAAAGGGGAAATTTGCCGGTAGGAACAAAAGCTATAAATTTCCGACTAGGCTTTGTAAATTTAACAGTCGTAAAAGCAAGTTTAAATAAAAAGTGTTGAAAGACAGGACATATTGCAAATAAAGTGAGTGCAGTGGAAAAATTTAAATTGATTATAAAATCAGTTAAGTAGAAAATAATCGGGAAAAGACTCAGAAGACGACACACAGAAAAATTAAGTAGGACCTTTTGCAGAAAAGACAGGTAAAATAGTTAAAATCAATAAGTAGGAACCGGAATTTAAATTTCTATTTTGTCCGAAGATTCTCGTTGCAAATTCCGAACGGTGGACGGCTAAATTCAATTGTTAGTCGTCCAAATTAAAATTCAACTTTAATTCGTTTCTTGAATACTTGTGAAGACCGCAAACCGCCATATCCCGGTAAAACCAAACTGTAATTTGGAAAGCGGGTGGACGTTAGCCCCGTTGGCGAAGCGGTTAGCGACACTACCGACAAAAGCAGTTGAATAAAGTACAGGTTCGAGTCCCGGCCGAAGCAGTTTTTTTATTAGACTTTTTTTTGTTTGAAATCAATTTCCTTTTATTTTGTTGTTTTGAATTGAGTTAAATTTAACGTAAATTTATTAAAATATTACTAAATTTAGGGAAAGTAACCCTAATTCACGGTTGAGAAAGAAAAGAAGTTCAACTTAGTATAAGAGTGGTTTAAAAAAAAAAAAAAAAAAAAGGCCATATAATTCATATATATATTTAATTAATTTTAAAATAATTTCCAAAAGTGAAACAGGTACAAGAAAAGCAGTACGGAGCAACCTGGATGCAGTGGCCACGACATCGTTAGTTGCTGGATATGTTAAATAAATATTTGGTGAGTCAAATTGACTAGATCACATAAATATATATATATAATAGAAGCTTGGGCGGGGAACAAACGTGCATTAAAGACAATAAAATTGGTTGTATACATACATACATTAAAATACTGAATTTCTCACTGTTCTTAAGATTACTTCCTCTAGTTTTTTTTGTAAAGTAAAGTTAAGAACACAAAAGTTAAGATAGTTCTTTTATTATAATTTTTCAACCAAATAAAATGTTTATGAATAATTTCGATGAAATTTGAATCTTTTAATTTAAACATGGGTTTTGAATAGAACAGAGATAAGAGGATGAGGAGATGAGGCGAAGAAGGAACAGAGCGATGTGGTGAGTGAACACAGAGAAGATGCCAGTAAAGGGGTTACCGAGGCGAGTATGGTAACCAGGTAGGGTGGGTACAGAACATTTTCTCGCAGGCGAATTCCAGCTGTCGCCAAAGACTGGCATGATTTTTTTTTGTAGCGTTCTGGGTCAAGTTCTCCACGCCCTCCGGCGAGCGAACAGGCCGGTCCAGCATGCCAGCAACGACCCCAACAACAGCCACGTATGTTACAAAATGGCGCCCAACGTGTACAGTTGTGATTAATGATGCTTCATAGCATCCATAACGTGCAGCTCGCTACAAAACGTAGCGAAGAAATTCATTTTTTTTGAGCCTTCAATTTTTTTTTATTTTTTTTTGATTTTAAATTTTAAATTTTTTTTAGTGCTTAGTTCCATCTAAGTCATAAGTCCCGATAACTGGCTGACGCGCACTCGGTATCGCGTTGCGATGACAAAACAGATGCAACTAAGCGCACCGAAATGTGTTCTAGAGTAGCCGAGTCATGTGGGGATCTGTTTAGCAGGTTCACACATGTCCGGATACTTAAAAACATATATAAATATACATATAATAAAATAAGGAAGGTTCGGTGAGACTCGTAGTCATCCTCGGATGTCCTCTTGAAGATCCATCGAACCACATCATTAGTTTTGGGTTTCGGAGCCTTTTGCAGTCGGGTTATCTATCTGGTGGCAGAAGTCCTGGAACAAAAATACAATTGAATTTAGTAGTTTCAATTAAAGTAACTTGAAAAGTTTACCGACATTTATAGTTTATTTAACATTTTTTTTTGGCTCTTAGCGCTCTGGCATCTTCTCTTCTACTCCATCGTTGTTCCTTTTCAGCTGGAATCCTCATCCTCATCTCATTATGATATATCGTTTATACTTTGAACATTAGAGTTGTACATATTATTTTTTTATATCTTTGATATTATATTGTTTTTTTTTTTGATTTAGACATTTTTCTATATTTGGTTTTTTTTGAAATTCTTAGCTTTCCAAATACTGTTTTATTTTTGCGTTGCCTTTGTTTTACCCCGGATTTGGGTTAAACATATACTCCTTCCCTGATAATTCATTTTACTTGCCAACCTGGGATCTTTCTTTGGTTTATTTTAATTTTTTTTTGGTAATTACCTATATTGAAAACTTTTTTTGTTGAATTGTTGGTGGTCACTTGCTATGAGTAATAGCGAGAGAGAATCGATTCAAGATCGCAATTTACCAACTCCTCAATCGTACTCTGCACTAAATTTTGAAAGATTCAACGAGAGATTTCAAAGATTAGTAGGTAGTTTGAATTTTGATAACTCCGTAAGCTATTCGCAGGAGTTGAATTCGACTGTGGCCAATTCATCACATACAATGTCGGAAGAGAACCAACGAAGATCGCTCGCCTATCCTGTTGAGGACTTGTCCGGTCCGGCAAGAGCTAATGTCAATCAGGACATTAATAATTTGACGGACAGAATTGATCGTATGCTTACGCAGAACCAAGTCCATTTCTTTCAACAAATGGACGTTTTTATGTCAACTGTGTTGCAGAACATGGCTCGGAACACCAATTTTAACCACATCAATGGTGAGAATGTTGCTCGCCAGTCCGCACCTGAAGGTCCTAGAATCTCCAACATTAGTCCGCCTATTCCAACGAGAAGGTCGAACTCTTCATCGACATCAAATACTCGAGGAGAATCAAATCTCAGCGCATCTGGAATGTGCAGGTTGGACAGGTGGAACATCAAATATGATGGGACGGATAATATATCCGACTTCCTTTTTAAAGTCGACCGTCTGCAAACTTCTTCGGCATATAGCGATGAACAAATGACAGCAAACGTTCACACGCTGCTCGCAGGCAAAGCAAATGATTGGTTTTGGGCATTCCTGCGTAAGAGCCCAAACGCGAAGTTTGCAGACTTGAAAACGGCAATGAAAAAGGAGTTTGGTCGTCAAGAAAACGACGTGGAAGTGTTCATGAGACTCCTTACTAGGAAGCAAGGGTTCAAAGAATCGTTCGACGATTTTTATGGTTCGGTCATCAACCTTAACGATCGACTGAATGAACCTATGGACGTAAAAAAATTGATTGACATAATCAGAACTAATTCCAAAGACAAACTTGGAGAGGTTCTCTTGGCTGCGGACATAAAAACGTTGGACCAGCTTAGAAACAAGGCGCGGGAGGCAGAACGTTTCCTAGCTAAGCGGTCCGTCCAAAAAGTTGTCCATGAAATCGGGGCAGAAGCAACAGAGTCAAGTGATTCTGATAGAGAAGAAGTAGCTGCGTTCACAGCAGGTAGAAAACGAGTGCACTTTTCAGCCCTCATTTGCTGGAATTGTGACCAGTCAGGGCACACCTTCTATCAGTGTCCATCTCATGTCAGGAACCTCTTTTGTTTTCTTTGCGGATGTAAGGGCGTGAGTACACCTGAGTGTACGAAGCATTCGGGAAACTACCCGAGGAACGAGGCAAGAAGCGGGGAGAATCGTTCCTCACAGAACAACCCCGGTCCATCCCACCAGTAGGTCCTGTTGTCTCTAACGAAGAACCTTTCTCTCACATCGCCCCGATTAAAATTTTAAAGCGAGACGCTTATGCCGACGTTTCAGATAATCATCCTTGTAACACTTTTGCCTTAAAATCCCTTCATGAACGCAAGCTGAATTACTATAAAGTTCGTTCTCAGATAATGGGAACAGATAGTGATTCAGCTGGCGTTCATATACGAAAATGCAGGCAACGGTTTCGGAACCGGAAAAAAATTCGCAAGTCGATTGTGGAGTCCATTATCTCGGCAGATACAGACGGAAGGATGTACACCAGTGTCCAGTTGGGCACTGAACAGGTTTTTGGCCTGTTGGACAGTGGTGCATCAATATCTGTGCTAGGTAGTGGGTGTTGGGAGTTGGTAGAAAGAAACGCATTTAGAGTGAATCCTTATAAAAACCATGTTCGTACTGCGGATGGAAATTCGCATGAGATTATGGGTTATTGTGACGTGCCAACTACGTTTAATGGCGTCACTAAATCCATTTCTTTCTACCTGATTCCCAACTTAACTCAAAAGCTATACCTGGGAATGGATTTTTGGAGAAAATTCCATCTTGTCCCACAAATCAGCGAAATCCGAAACGATGTCCTGTTGGATGAAGAGGGTGTTAATGAGAATAAGGAAATATGTCTTATAGCACTTACCCCTGAACAGAAATTGCGACTGAATACCACAAAAAAGCTCTTTCCAAACTTTGTCGACTTGGGGCTTGGGAAAACACATATGGAAACACATGCGATAGACGTTGGTAACGCAGTGCCAATAAAATCAAGGCATTACCCTTTATCCCCAGCTCGTCAGGAAGAAGTCTTCAAAGAACTAGACCGCATGATAGGACTTGGTGTGATTGAGGAGAGCAACTCTCCTTGGTGTTCGCCCACTGTATTGGTCAGGAAGCCTGGGAAAGTCCGGTTGTGTTTGGACTTTCGTAAAGTTAACGCAGTGACGGTAAAAGACGCGTATCCGCTGCCACATATCGATGGTCTTTTGAGTAGACTACAGGACACATTTTTCATCACGGGGCTTGACCTCAAAGATGCCTTTTGGCAAATCCCGCTGGATGAGGAGTCAAAGAGTAAAACGGCATTTGCTGTACCTGGTCGGCCACTATATCAATTTACAGTTATGCCTTTCGGGTTATGCAACGCCGCACAGAGAATGTGCCGGCTCATGGACCGTGTGATTCCTGCACGGCTCCGAGAGCAGGTATTCGTTTACTTAGATGATCTGTTGATATGTACAGCGGATTTCGATTCCCACATCCGTGTACTGACTGAGGTGGCTGGCTGCTTACGGAAAGCGAACTTAACCATAAACCTCGATAAAAGCAAGTTCTGCATGCGGGAAATGAAGTATCTTGGATACATTGTCGGACAAGGTGTTTTGAAGACCAATCCTGACAAAATTGAGGCAATGGTGCAGTTTCCAATTCCCAAGTCTCCCCGACAAATTAGACGGTTTTTGGGCTTAACCGGCTGGTATAGACGGTTCATTAAGAACTATTCAGATCTCGCTGCTCCGTTATCTGATTGTCTGAAAAAGAAGAAAAATTTTGAGTTAACACCTGAAGCGACTGAAGCTTTTGAAAATTTGAAGATGGCACTTACCTCTGCTCCGGTGCTGTCTCAGCCTGATTTTAGCAAACCATTCACTATACAGTGTGATGCGTCCTCTGAGGGAGTCGGTGGTGTGCTCTTTCAGCTTGATGAGAATCAAAGCGAAACTCCGATAGCGTTTATGTCAAAGAAACTGAACAAAGCACAAAAGAATTACACCGTCACGGAGTTGGAATGTCTTGCAGCTGTTCTAAGCGTACGAAAGTTTAGGGCCTACGTTGAAGGACTTCCTTTCCGAATAGTCACCGATCATTCGAGTCTCAAGTGGCTTATGTCACAAAAAGAGTTGAGTGGCCGTTTGGCCAGGTGGAGTCTCGAACTCCAAAGATTCGACTTCGTGATTGAGCATCGGAAAGGATCCCTCAACGTAGTACCAGATGCGTTGTCTCGTATGGACATGGAAGAAATTTCAGCTACGATGATAGGTGTAGAGGTTAACTTGACATCGGATGAATTTGACTCGGAGCAATATTCCAAGTTGAGAGAGGATATCGTGAGAAATCAATCTGCACTTCCTGACCTAGTTGTATCGGGAAAATACATATACAAAAGAGTTAGGTTCAGGACTGGTGATGTAGGTGAGGAGGACTCGTTGTGGCGTCTGTGGCTACCAGACACACTCACTCAAACGGCTATCGAAATGGCCCACAATACGAAGCTCTGTTGTCACAGTGGTTTTACAAAAACGTATGATCGTATTCGCGAAAAATATTACTGGCCTAGAATGGTCAAGGACATTAAGCAGTTCGTGAGTGAGTGTGACATCTGCAAGTCCGTTAAGGCTCCTAATGTCACTCTTCGTCCACCCATCACTAGGCAGATTGTTTCAGAAAGACCGATGCAGCGTTTATATATAGACCTCCTAGGACCATATCCACGTACAAATCGAGGTAATGTGTCCATCTTCATTGCTGTAGATCATTTCTCCAAATTTACCTTCTTGAAAGCCTTACCGAAGGCCACTTCTTCACGCATTGTACAGTACCTCGAAAGCGACGTTTATCATGCCTTTGGCACACCCGAGGTAATCCATTCCGACAATGGTCGGCAGTTTATTTCGAGCGAGTTCAAACGGTTTTTGAATGACTATGGTGTCAAGCACGTAAGAACCGCTCTATATTCTCCTCAAGCCAACATTTCGGAACGAGTTAATCGCAGTGTTATCAGTAAGCTTCGAGTCCTGATAGCTGAGCAGCAAAACGATTGGGATTTACATCTATCCAGTATTGCATGCGCTTTACGATCAGACACGCATGAATCCATTGGTTGTCAGCCATATTATGCGCTCTTCGGCCAAAACATGGTCACACACGGCTCAGCATATCAGGTGCTTCGCAACTTGAAAGCACTGGGTGACCCGGAGATGTTAGTTACACCGGAGGCAGCCAAAAACACTCTCGCTCGGATGAATATTTCAATAAATTTGCAGAAGGCACATGAGAAATCGAAAAATATTTACAATGCACGATCCAGACAGGTGTCATACAAAGTAGGCCAAGAAGTATTTCATCGAAACTTCGCTCACAGCAATTTTGTGGAAGGAAGAAATGCTAAGTTGATGCCCAAATTTATTAAATCCAGGGTGCGAGAGGTCGTAGGCAACTGTATGTACGTGCTGGAATCCAGAAGTGGGAAACTCCTCGGCACATACCATGCTAAAGATATACGGCAGTAGACCTGAAAAAAAAAGAAAACGATCCACAAAGCATCACTCTTAATAAACTGGTTACTAAATCACTTATCTGAATTGCCCGGCATTTTAGCGGGGTTCGCGACCCACTTTGCGTACACAGTCACGACACAATCTAAACAAATTCCGGCTTTATTTCGTCGAAAGTCCTTGTTGCGTAAACTATTAACACCTTGATGACCTAATACTCTTCGTGGGTTCTGGATTTTGCAATTCTTTAGAAAAATTATCTAATGAAAAGCAAAAGCCCTGTGTTGCAAAACAGAGAACTGTCAAAAAAAGTATTCGCAACTGGCATACTGGCAGTTGTCACAATTATACCAGTGTGCAGGTATATACGAAAATGAATAGACAAGGAGAGAAAATGTGAAATGGGGAAAGAAAATACACAGGCAAAGCGCAAAACAGTATTAAGTAACTGGGATATGTTTTACATTAGGAAAAAGGGGAAATTTGCCGGTAGGAACAAAAGCTATAAATTTCCGACTAGGCTTTGTAAATTTAACAGTCGTAAAAGCAAGTTTAAATAAAAAGTGTTGAAAGACAGGACATATTGCAAATAAAGTGAGTGCAGTGGAAAAATTTAAATTGATTATAAAATCAGTTAAGTAGAAAATAATCGGGAAAAGACTCAGAAGACGACACACAGAAAAATTAAGTAGGACCTTTTGCAGAAAAGACAGGTAAAATAGTTAAAATCAATAAGTAGGAACCGGAATTTAAATTTCTATTTTGTCCGAAGATTCTCGTTGCAAATTCCGAACGGTGGACGGCTAAATTCAATTGTTAGTCGTCCAAATTAAAATTCAACTTTAATTCGTTTCTTGAATACTTGTGAAGACCGCAAACCGCCATATCCCGGTAAAACCAAACTGTAATTTGGAAAGCGGGTGGACGTTAGCCCCGTTGGCGAAGCGGTTAGCGACACTACCGACAAAAGCAGTTGAATAAAGTACAGGTTCGAGTCCCGGCCGAAGCAGTTTTTTTATTAGACTTTTTTTTGTTTGAAATCAATTTCCTTTTATTTTGTTGTTTTGAATTGAGTTAAATTTAACGTAAATTTATTAAAATATTACTAAATTTAGGGAAAGTAACCCTAATTCACGGTTGAGAAAGAAAAGAAGTTCAACTTAGTATAAGAGTGGTTTAAAAAAAAAAAAAAAAAAAGGCCATATAATTCATATATATATTTAATTAATTTTAAAATAATTTCCAAAAGTGAAACAGGTACAAGAAAAGCAGTACGGAGCAACCTGGATGCAGTGGCCACGACATCGTTAGTTGCTGGATATGTTAAATAAATATTTGGTGAGTCAAATTGACTAGATCACATAAATATATATATATAATAGAAGCTTGGGCGGGGAACAAACGTGCATTAAAGACAATGAAATTGGTTGTATACATACATACATTAAAATACTGAATTTCTCACTGTTCTTAAGATTACTTCCTCTAGTTTTTTTTGTAAAGTAAAGTTAAGAACACAAAAGTTAAGATAGTTCTTTTATTATAATTTTTCAACCAAATAAAATGTTTATGAATAATTTCGATGAAATTTGAATCTTTTAATTTAAACATGGGTTTTGAATAGAACAGAGATAAGAGGATGAGGAGATGAGGCGAAGAAGGAACAGAGCGATGTGGTGAGTGAACACAGAGAAGATGCCAGTAAAGGGGTTACCGAGGCGAGTATGGTAACCAGGTAGGGTGGGTACAGAACATTTTCTCGCAGGCGAATTCCAGCTGTCGCCAAAGACTGGCATGATTTTTTTTTGTAGCGTTCTGGGTCAAGTTCTCCACGCCCTCCGGCGAGCGAACAGGCCGGTCCAGCATGCCAGCAACGACCCCAACAACAGCCACGTATGTTACAGGCTTCAGTTTCCCAAGATTGGAATATTTTCGTTTGAAGCGCAATTTTCGCTACTTTTTTAGAGTGTTTTTTTTGCAAAATTTTCTTCATTTGAACTCGTTGTTTGCTCAGACCGTATAGGAAAGAAATTACGGAAGCGCTACAATAATATCTACTGTAAATCTTCATATTTGAGATTGTTTTTCAAAGTTTAGGGCACAGTTAAAAAAATTAAACTGAAAGAACCCAAAATACAATGCAGTGCAAGCTCTTTCAAGCAAATACAAATAACGGTTTGACTAATGTCATTCTCATCCACATGAAATTTGAATAGAGAGATAGACATAAATAATATAATATAAATGGAAAATGGATTTGAATACTGCTCTCGCTCACACGCCAAATGAATAAAAGAAAAATGTCAGGTAGTCTTACATGTCAATATCATAGTTAAAGTAATAGATTTGTTAAGGGGAGAACAAAATCTGGTATTGTTTTGTTTACAATTTTTTTATTTTTTATTAGAATTTTTAGTTTGAAATTTCTGTATAGAGATTCAGATTTGACTGTCAAATTTTTTTTTTTTTTTTTTTGTTTTCCCCTGAAAAAAATGGAGGGTAAACAAACAAAATCATTTAGCAGTAATAGGCGAGGAAATACTAGGAATCAGCAAACAGAAGGAAGGTTTTTTATTAATAATCGATAGTTTCTCGATATATTTTCAGGGAAATGGATTCATTTAAATACGCAAAGAAGTTGGAAGCAGTAAATAGAAAGAACTGTACTGTAAAGTTTGCTTTCTTTGCAAACTTTCAGGTGATGGCGAAGACGGAGCTGTGGTTTTGTGTGAATAAAGTGTTAAAGGCAGTCTTCTTGAAGATAAATTTAATCCAAATACCAAAAGAAAGAGAAAATTCTCATCATTTTTCACACGGCTGGTCAATGAACTGTGTCATTGTATATAAACTTTATAGTAAAATCATCAACACGATTTCAAAAAGCTCGACCTCCACGAATTTGGAGACAAAAAGGATGGCGTAATTGCTTCTCAACTTAAGCATTAATCACCGTCAAGATCTTTGTATGAGCTTTGAATTAAGGGAAAACGAAGAAAAGAGAACCAAACAGAGCCAAGAGTTTACTTGGTCCTCGTTTCTTCGATGAGGTATTTCGTAAGGATTTCTGACAAAAATAAGAATTCTATCATTGTATGTAATCATTGTATATAGACTTTATAGTATTCTCACCATTGTATATAAACTCTATAGTAAAATCATCAACACGATTTCAAAAAGCTCAACCTCCACGAATTTGGAGACCAAAAGGATGGAGTGATTGCTTCTCAATTTAAGCATAAAATATTTGTATGAGCTTTGAATTAAGAAAAGAGAATCAAATAAACTGTTGGTTAGGAAACAGAGCGAAGAGTTTATTTGATCCTCTTTTCTTCGATAAGGTATTTCGTAAGGATTTCTGACAAAAATAAGAATTCTATCATTGTATGGAATTTTGTTATCTTGTACCTATATGGATATCTCGCATTTTCAACTGTCTGCCTCTGGTCGCGCCATATGATTTTCATTCGCATGACGTGTAAGTATTTATTTTTCTGTGTAACAGCCGAATACTTTTTGGTAAATGGAATGTATGATGAGAGGCAGATGGTGTAAGGGGAAAGGAAACATTTTTCTACAGGATATTGAATAAAAGCTGATTTCGGTATTTTGGTATTTTCCATCAAACAAGGAATTATGAGTTTATGATTTTTTAGGGTTTTGCTATTTTGGCTGTATCTCGTCCAAAAATGCACCGATTTCTATCATTTCTTCAGTATTTGATTCGGAAATATTCAATTTGGTTGTATCAGCCGTTATTTAAAGAAATAGTTGTTGGATAGGTATATTTATCTATTAAGGAATCGATCACCTACAATAATGTTGAGGCAGGTCACTTGTAATTTAACAGTTTTTTTTTGTAAAATATTCGTGATCAGCATCGATAGTAACGTGTATCTTTTATCTCCTAGAAAGCTGAAATTTTAACCATTTACTCTCTACGTGCCCAAAATAATAAATGTTAAGAATTTTTAAAATCTGCCCACCACGGCCGTAGCCAGGACCTAATGTATGCGTGAGTTCCATTTTTTTTGGGTGAGCTGACATTTTTTTTAAAAGAAAGTTAAAATGTATAGTCTAGAAAAGTTTAATTTTTATTAAAACGCTAGGTGTAAGCAATATCAAATTCATGTTTTTAAACTACGAATTAAACGTAGGTATATGCTATAGATCTAGAAATGGGTAGGTATATAATGTAATATGTTTTTTATAACACACAAGTAGTACGAATATCTACTTAGAATTAAAAAAGGTTGTATTCCTCGGTCTTTTTTTGCGAATTTATGTAAAATATTATTTATTTGCAAATGCTATATGTAAAAGAAAGCCGTTGATCAGTCATTGATGAATGTCGTATTGCGTATATACAGACGGTATTTTTGCAGCCCTCATTTAAAATAGAATAGAAGTTTTATTACCATCCATGATTGCCTTATTTAGGTTCAGCTTCAACTGGGGGTATATACCAGTTACCTGAAGGGAGGTAAACGTAGTATTCATACCTAAACCGGGAAACAAGCCGAGCGAATTACCTAAATCATATCGTCCGATAAGCTTGACATCGTTTTTTCTGAAAACAATGGAAAGGAGTTAAAACTAACAACAGAGATAAAAAACGCATACCTGTGTAAAGAGATCGCACTATGTACCTTTCTTGGCATAGAGGGTGCTTTTGATAACACTGGATATGAATCTGTATCAAATGCTTTATGCCATAGAAACATAGCAAAACCAACTATAAAATGGATCAAAGCGATACTGGAAAGTCGCAAAATATCTGCCTCGTTAGGAATGACCTCAGTATCAGTAACAGCCGTAAGGGGCTGCCCACAAGGGGGAGTACTTTCACCCCTTTTGTGGTCATTGGTCATCGATGACCTGCTACACAAGATGAGTAATTTGGGCTACACTACAATTATGTACGCCGATGATATTTTCATCATAGTCAGGGGCAAAGACTCAATTGGAGTCACATCAAAAATGAAAAATGCTCTAAAGACAGCCATAGACTGGTGCATCAAGGAAAATCTTTCCATAAATCCCAGTAAAGCCGTCATCGTTCCATTCACTAAACGGAGGAAATAAGAAATAAGATCTGATCGCAATAAACGACACGGTCGTAGAGTATTCCGACGAAGTCAAGTATCTTGGAGTAATCCTAGACAAGAGGCTCAACTGGAACTCTCACATTAACAACAAAATCACTAAAACTACTATAGCTTTATAGGCCTGTCGCAGCACATATGGCAGAACCTGGGGAATCTCTCCAAAATCGTCCACTGCATCTGCACAGTGATGATAAGACCCATTATAACATATGCCTCCATAGTATAGTATGGCGCTATGCACTATGCTTCAACAAACGTTTCTCCACGGAGATCCCAAAGAGAGAACCATGGGTTAGCAATAACCCACCAAATAGCCACAACGGCAGAATATACGGATGGTTATAAAATGGAAACGGGGGTAGGAGCGGGAGTATACGGACCAAACAAACGCTTTACTATACAAATGGGAAAAAGTCCCAGCGTATTTCAAGGACAGCTCCAGGCCATTCAAGAATGCGCCAGCCAGATTTATTCATCTGGCATAAAAGGCGCAATCATCCATATATTCACGGATATTCAAGTAGCTATAAACGCCGTTAGCTCGTATACCATTGACTCTAATTCAGTCATGTACTGCTTCAATACCCTTCAAACACTCGGATTACGAAACAAGACCAAATTATGGTGGGTTCCGGGTCATGTCGGGGTAGAAGGTAACGAAAAGGCCGACGAACTGGCCAGAAAAGGTCCAGAAACACCATTCATAGGTCCCGAACCTTTCTGCTGCACTCCTAGATCAGCTGCAACGGCAGCTATATAAAGCTGGGAACATAGAAAATGTATCTATCTTTGGGAAAGCATCCCAGGTCTAAGGCCAAACGAGCCATTCGGCGTTTCAATCAAAATGCCAGCAAATGCCTAAACCTAAGCAGGCATGATATCAAAAACTTAGTGGGTTACCTTACTGGTCACCATGGTTGAAGATATCATCTACACAAAATGAGAATATCAGACTCTCCTGAGTTCCGACTCTGTCTTGAAGAGTACTAGTCAGCTGAACACATTTTATGGGAATGTCCAGGCCTTAATGGAATTAGAAAAAAAATATTTTTCAGGGAACAAATGAGCCCCGAGGACATAAAGAATTCTTCTACTGGTAAAATTGTCCGCTTTACACGGAAAGTGGAAATTCTACTAGTTTAAAATTATTCTGACCCATACCGTACAAAAGATCTTTTTAGGTCGAAGTAGGTATAGGTAGATATATATATACATATATTAAAATTTATAAAAACGTAACAAAATATATAAATATGAATATAATAAAATATATGAAAAAGAATGAAATTGGTGGCGCATCGTCGTATACACGAAGTGAGAATACTATAAAGTTCATATACAATGATACAATGATAGAATTCTTATTTTTGTCAGAAATCCTTACGAAATACCTCATCGAAGAAAAGAGGACCAAGTAAACTCTTGGCTCTGTTTGGTTCTCTTTTCTTCGTTTTCCCAAAACTCATACAAAGATCTTGACGGTGATTAATGCTTAAGTTGAGAAGCAATTACGCCATCCTTTTTGTCTCCAAATTCGTGGAGGTCGAGCTTTTTGAAATCGTGTTGATGATTTTACTATAAAGTTTATATACAATGATGAAACCCCTGGAAATATGTGAAAAATCGGTGTTCTGTAACTTTCGAATGCGATAAATTATTCACTTCAACTGTCAAAATTTATCACATTTCAATTGGCTTGCGAGAAAGGGATATTGAACAATTTTAAACGGATAGTGGACAGTGAACATTTTTGATTTTTTATTTAACAAAATATACAGTTCGTTGATCAAGTTCAACGTTTAAAAAAATGCAAAAGAAATAAAAAATAACTAATAAAAACAGAATTCAGCAGGCACCTAAATAAGATCCATTTCGAACATTCTTAGAACTGTGTTGCTACAAAAATAAACATCTTGGTACATCCAACAAGAGAGAGCAAAAGGTTCTTGTTTAAAAAAAAAAAAAATATTTCATTTATTTTTTTCATAGACAGACAAAATAAATGCAAATTTTAACTTCATTAAATTCATCGACATAATATTCATCTTACACAGCTAAAAGCAACGTGTAATGTCAACCTAAAAAAATTTAATTCACTTAAAATTTAATGAAAATTTATCAGCACTTTTATTTTCCAAACTGTCGTCAAAAAGGGAATTTCCCTCTTTCTCATTTGTTTTTGTGTTTCGTTGGTTTTATCTTTCATGCAATTTCATCTGTCAGTTCGGTATTTATTTTATTGTTACCTGAAATTGTATTTGCTTGGTCGTTTTTTTGTTTGAACTCCATGAATTTGTATGACATAGTCCAATAAAATGAAAACGATTGTTAAATTATTAATACTTGAAATATTTTAATTCTTGTTAGAATAATTCAAAGTAAACTTGTATTTTACATATTTAGTAAATTTGATTCCTTTGAGGCGGTAAAGGCAAAAAAGCTGTAAATGTGTCTTGTATTGTTGGAGGTTCTAAGACAAATGAGTCTGCTGCTGTTCCTAAAAATTTAGCACCAAAATTACCTGCTACAAGAAGCAACGATATTGAGTTTTCAAATGCTGAAAAAGTATTTGCTGTTGAAGTTGATACACCGACCATAGGTAAAGGCAAAAAAAGTTCAAACAGCCAATGTCAATGTGTCTTCTGCTGCTGGTAAAAACCAAATGAGTGCTGCTGTTCCTGCAAATTCTGTTCCTGAATTTCCTGCCGAAAGAAACGACGATGTGCTGTGTGAACGCCTAAAGCCTTTCGTCAACAACCTGATTGGTCCCTATCAGTGTAGCTTCAGGCCAGGAAAGTCTACAATCGGCCAAATATTCACACTGGGGCAGATCTTGGAGAAAACCCAGGAAGTCCAATTTGATACTCACCACCTTTTCATCGATTTTAAGGCCGCCTATGACAGCATTTATACAGACGAGCTATACAGAGCAATGTCTAGTTTTGGCATCCCTGCCAAACTCGTTCGTTTCTGGCACAATCTTTCAAAAGTCCGTCCATCTGCTCGCCTACGCCGACAACGAGGCGGCGAAGATGGGTTTGGCGATCAATGAGGGCAAGACAAAGTATATGCTGTCATCAAGAGAGGACACCCAAAACCGATATCTCGGACAGAATGTCACTATAGACAGATATAACTTTGAGGTGGTTCAGGACTTTGTCTACCTATGCTCCGCAATGAACTCAGGCAATGACACCAGCGCTGAGATTAAACGAAGAATAACTCTTGCCAATCGCTGTTTCTTTTTGCTAAGAAAGCAATTGAGTAGCAAAGCCCTTTTTCGAACAACTTAAGTGACCCTTTAGAAGACCTTTATAATCCCAGTCCTTCTCTATGGTGCAGAGGCATGGACTCTAGCAAAAGCTAATGAAGTCGCTCTTGGTCGTTTTGAGAGGAAAATTCTTCGGGTAAGTTTTGGTCCCGTCTGCAAAGACGGTGAATGGAGGAGAAGATACAACGGCGAACTGTACGGGCTGTACAGCGACATCGACTTAGCCAGAAGAGTGAAGGTCTAACGACTGAGGTGGCTGGGTCATGTAGAGCGCATGGACGTGAATGCTCCGGCGCAGTAGAGGAAGACCGCGACTCAGGTGGAAGGGGACCTTAACCAACTTAGCATGCGGAACTGGAGCCAGCTAGCCAAAGATCGTGCTGGCTGGAGAAGCTTGTTGGTTGAGGCCCAGGTCCACCCCGGACTGTAGCGCCACCGTAAGTAAGTAAGTTTCTCATTAAAGATAAACAACGGAACAAATTGGAGGTAAATACATTGAATACAAATCAATGAAGCATTTTTAAATAAAGTTGCAAACAATTTTTTGTTTGTACTACTATTTTTTCAAAATACTCCTCATTTTTGGCTGCAGTACTACCTTATGATATTTCTCTCCGGCAACACTGCAGAACACCAATTCTTTTCACGTGCGATAAACGGTGGAATTTTGTGTTCCAAAGTTTTCGATGCGAAGAGTTATCGCATGAGTTACAGAACATGGGCACTGGAAAGTTAGGCGATAATGAACGTTTCTTTCAACTTAACTGGATATTGTTAAGCTACTTTTCTAATGTTGCCAAAATATCAGTTTATTTAAAATAATTAAAACGAAATTAATAAAAAACAATAAATACATTTAATTATATTGGAAAAGATATAGAAAATAAATTGCAAGATTATTAATAGAACTCCTAAGCCGTGTAGGTGATAGACTTTCCGTAATATTGCTCAATTCTTAATCGGTATAGCAGTTATACGTGCGTCCAGCTTGGTCACTTCTTTCTGAATTGTCTCCAAATTTTGTGCAAAAGTTTCTTCCACGGAATGCAACAAACTCTTGTTATCCACCAAGCTGTGAGTAATAGTGTTTTGCGTCTCCTCAATTTCTGCGATGATCTTAGCAAAGTTCATAGCTAAACCAGAATTGATTTAAATAGTCTTCATTCAAAACAAGAAACAATTTTACTTCTTACCATATTTATGTAGGGATTCGAGAGCTTGCATCCGCTCTATAATGTCCGGCAAAATCTCCGCAACAGTTTCGGTTTTCTTTGCCATCTCATACAGTTCGCAAACTTTTTGATCTCTTTTCGCATCGTTTGCTGAACCGCTGGATTTCTCTGCAATTGCATCCATTTTGGTACCCAAACTGACGAGCCGCGCTTCAATTTGATCCAATTGATTCGGTTGAAGTAATGCTGCTTTGGTACTAAGTTGACGAACTGCTTCAAGAAGGTTAGAAGTACCTGTATTGCCTGCAAGGCGGCTCAGTTTATCAGGATTTGCTCCGACAGATTGTTCCAACTCATGCAAACGATGTTCTAATTTGGCTACACGTGTGGAAGCAGCCAAATCAGTGCCAGGCGCCTGAATAGCAGTGAGAACACCAGACTTTTTGTACTCTTCTACTTGACTAATTAAAGTTTTAACTTCCTTATCAGAAGCCACTGCAATTTGCTCCTTGCCTAGCACCTGTTCGAGACGAAGAGAGTCCAGAACTTTTTTAGCAGTAGATATAACTTTCGCCACAGCATCATATGATTCCCTTTCGTCATGTTCAATCTTCTTATCGGCTTGCAGTGACGCAATTTCGTCCATTAGCTCATTCATCTCGCACTGCAAACGACGACACTTTTGAATGGGCGTTTCTTTCTCGCCTTCTCCAGCCAGCTCGAATTCAGTAGACCAAGACTTGTAGCCCTTTCGTAATTTCTTTCCTATACGGTCGGAGAAATCAACATTTCCTTCTAGTTGCTTTCCACGAAACTTGCCAAAAGAATCCTTGGATGAGATATGAAGACGCTCAATAGATTCATTTTCCGGCTCTTCTTCGTAATAATCTGAGGTTTCTGTTTCGGGTACATCTGGAGTTTCGTAGACGTCAGGTTGGTCATAAGCCTAAAAAAGTTACAAATAAGAAATATTTCATATTGCGCAAACATAGCCTCCTTACAATGCCTGGTAGATTTTCAAACTTTGGATCAGCCATGTGAAATTAATGCTTTATAAAATGTAACTTTTAATGAAAAATGCACTTTCAAAAACACCCAGAAAGTTTTTCTTGTTGAAAACGAAATGATTTACGTCAAAATGATGTCACTTTCTTCTTTATGCAATTGGCGCCATCTAGTGTACGCTGATAATACTTCAAAATAGAAAGAAACGAAATCGGATTCTCTGAATTCGTACGTTTACTGAAAAACGTTCCCATTTTTATTAAAGTACATTTTAAGTAAATACAAAATTAAGTTACTTTAGCTTGGCAGTACCCACTGAAGCCGAAGGAGCAATTTTATTTCAAAATACATGGTCACATGAAAAATGAAAACAGTTGGGTAAATCGAAAACTACTAAATTAAATATAATCAAAACTAATAGGGTAATCCGTCGGACCCGGGATCGGGATGCCAAACGAACAAGCAAACACATCATATTTCATTTGGAATGGATTGTATTTGTAAGCGCGGCTTGTCACAAACAACAAAAACAAGTGTATTAAGTGACAGTTTTCTATAGACAGTTATCCCGTTTACATGAGAGATTCAATCCGCATTCAATCCGAATTGAATTCCATGTAAACGCAGATTGAAAGATTGAGGGATTCACTCAATCCGATCACAAAATTTTCTGCGATTGGATTGAAAATCAGCATGTAAACGCAAATTGAAAGATCGACAGATCGAGTGAGAGTGCGTGTGCGTGCCCTCTTTGTTTTCCTTTGTTATGTTCACTTGACTGGGATTTTTGTCGCCACCAATACAAGGCTATCCAAAATACGTATTAAGTAGGAAGTGTGGAACTGAATTCTACTTCAATTCAATCTCTCAATTCAGTGAGAGCGAAAACCTCGAAAACCAATTCAGTTTCAATTCGATCTTTCGATTCGGTCATGTAAACGTACTAAGTGATGTCTGTGCTGTCATTACATCCTGGGCTCTGTTTCTGTGACTTTTGACAAGCCGCCTTAAATGATAACAGATATCACAGACAACGGAATACTATCACTTCTTCTCCTTGCTCTCTAATGATGAGGTTATAATCTACACTGAAAGGGTCAACCCTCCCACTTCATTGAAGGTCCACTTGTTCGCCTGTGGGGTTTGTTCACTATTAGCGGATCGTTACCACCGACGGATTCCACGATAGGGGTGATAAATTAACGCTTGCATATTATACAGTACGCGAATGGACTTATAGTTTAAATACTTGCACGTCTACATTAGTAAATCATATTTCTGGCTTAACCTTTTTCAATTTTTCATTTGCTTACAAGAAACTCTGACAAGAGGGTTAGATCAAGAGAGAATGAGTACGAAATAGAAAGAATGAGTGCGAAAAAGAGTGAAATAAGCTCATTCGAACAAGCCTATTAGTGCTTGGTGAATACGTAGCAAAAATTTAAATCGAAGAGTTTCTTAGTTTTAAAGGTGAATACCAGCACCAGCGAATCTCGATCTTTTTCCAAATCATTCTCTTTATTCCCAGTTCATTATCTCTTTTTGGAACTCTTGAACATGTAATGTCAGAATGTCTTGCAAATAAAAGAAAAAATTGAAAAAGTGAAATATATTATATTCAAATATGAATTACAAGCGAACACGTGCAAGAACTTTAACTATATAATTTTAAGGGAAAATAGTGTTCCCATGCGCAAACGTTTGTATGTCGATAAGCATTCGGCGCTTTATATTTATAAAAACCAGGGGTAGGATTCTGTGAGAAACGAAACGAAAAAGGCTTTCTCATTTCAAGAAACGAAAGAAAACAAGCGAAAGCGAAAGTTGCTTCATGCAACTCCTTTCGTTTTCTACTTCTCTTTCGTTAATTTTTTTTAATTTTAATTTTGGTGGGGGCATGCACCACCATTTATTCAGCTTAATACAAGCTACAATATGTCTTAAAACAAAATTAAGACTTATAGCTAGACTTAAAAACTAATACTTACAATGGCTAAAAAACTAATACTTACAATGGCTAGAGATAAAGTTAGGGTTTATGGAGAAGGAGGCTAAGTTTAATGGAGGGAGTGCTGCGGTTGAAATTAAAAACGGAAATGTTTGAATTTACCTTCCGTAGCATACGAGAAATTGGTTCGTTGGAGCCATAGAACGTGCGGTGGGTTGGTAGATAGAAGAGACGGGGATGTCTTAAATTACGAGGGTTGGTATTAAAGGAAATGGAGTTGTAAAGGGACGGGCAATCGATAGAGCCTGAGAGGAGGCGATGAATGAAGAGAATGTCTGCTGCATCCCTGCGGTCTTCAAGGCTATTCAAGGTAATGAGTTTGAGGCGGTCTAGATAGGGAGGCAGAATTAGGGGATCGTTCCAAGAAAGTCCGCGGAGGTCAAATCGAAGAAAACGTCGTTGTATGTTTTCGATTCTGGTTACATGAACTTGCTGAAAGGGTGACCACGTTTGGCTGGCGTATTCGAGGAGGGGGCGGACAAAGGTAATGTAGAGGGATCTGGTCACGTATGGATTAGAGAATTATTTTGACCATCGTTTAATGAACCCAAGGGATGAATTGGCTTTACAAATTAACTCGTCAATGTGCGAACGGAAATTAAGCTCGCGGTCGTACAATATGCCAAGGTCACGAAGAGACTGTACGATAGGTATAGGTTGATCATTAAGAAGGTAAAGACGGGGAGGGGACTTGTTGTATTAACGTGATAAGGTTATGGATTGGCATTTCGCAACATTGAGCTCTAGGCAGTTTTTGAGACACCAAATAGAAAAACTATCTAGATCTTGTTGTAGCAAGCACGAGTCTTGTGATGAAGATATGTGTTTGAAAAATTTGGTGTCATCGGCATAGAGAGAGATAGAGGAGTGTTTAATAACCCTTTCCAGATCGTTTATAGTTAAGATGAAGAAAAGTGGACCTAGGTGACTGCCTTGTGGTACACCAGAGGTCGCCAGGAATGGGGCAGATAGGACGGACCTAAAGCGAACATTATATAAACGGTTTTCCAGATAAGATGATATCCATTTCAGCAGTATTGGTTCGAGACCAAGTGTGGACAATTTGAAAAGAATTAATTTATGGGATATCTTAAAAAATCAGTAGCTAACTTTTTTGAAGTCGTATGACATGAAAATTAAAGTTGGAGAACCTAAAACCAAGTCTCCGAAATGAAAACCAAGTTTCAGAACCTTAAATTTTGTATTTTGTAGCCGCCGTGAAGTGGGTAATGCGTCGGACTACTAAACGGTGGGTCGTGTGTTCAAATCTCAACGACGGTCAAGTAAGAAACTCTTTTTTTTCCTCAGTTTTCATTAAATTTCAGAGCATTGCTGTCAATTCTTCACGATAGTCATTTGAGCGTTAATACTACATATTTCGTAAAAATTACCAAAAAAACACTAAAAAAATAGATAAACATGAAGGAAATAGCTGTCGCTTGTTTTCTTTCGCGTAGACGAATTTTTTTTTTCGTTTTTCAAGTTACAAGAAGCAAAAAAGCGAAAACGTCAAAGATTAGGTGTAAAACTTTGTTGGAACTTTGTTAATAAAACAACTTATTCAAATCAATTAGGTTTATTCGGTTAAATCGTTTATAGTTCTCTTTTGTAAAACGTTGGTTTTAAATTTGTATGATTGCTGCCGCTGCCAACCGATGATTTATGATGCGTAGACTCAACTCAATTCATGGTCCACTAGTTGCAATTATTTATAGGTCGGCCAATCAGCAACAGGCTTGTAGATAATTGATTTGTCCATCTGTTGGCGAAGCTTGTTAGTCGTTAATGGTGCTGCCAACTTTCGCTGACTGCAACATTAGGCTTTTTTTCTTTCGCGCAAATAAAAAATGTTTCGTTTTTGAGGTTACATGAAGCAAGCCGTTCGTTTACACGAAAACTTTATCACGTACGGTCTATCATTTTGAACCGTATTCACCTGCACGTTTAATGACAAATGTCAAAAATAGCCCAAAACAGAGAGTGAAATGATCAAAAATTGATACACATTTGTTTTAAAATGCAATAACACAACGATTATTGTTTAAATATTAGCGGAGAATTTGATAATCGTGTTTCGGGAAAGCAAATAAGACATGCGTCTGTTCCAATGAGCCCTTCAAACGCCGTGTACTAGTATATAATAACAATAGCTGTGTTTAATGAACAAAAGATCAGAACAGATCAGATCAGCACACATGAGCGAAAACTGTCAGATCAAGTTAGAACAAAAAATTACAGCTTCATGTGACAGCTCTCATATCAGCTGTTGAATTCCAAAATAAATAAATCTAAATGAAAAGTGAGATTCAAAGTTGCTTTTGATACTCGAGATGTTGGAAGATTCTGGCAGTAGCATCTTGTTAAGTTCGTCGGATATTACAACATCGGATACGAGCAATAGCGAATTTCTGCCAAACAAACAAATCAGCTGACATCAGTGACATTTGACGTCTTCAATTTGACAATTTTCACGCAGTTGCTCTTCCTCAAAAGAAGGTGCAGAAAATGCTGTACTTAACTGAGCTGGACAGCGTCATGGAACACGAAGTGACAGAATGTAAAACATTTTGGGGCAAGATTTTTGCTCATGGAACACAAAATCCTGTACTTTTCTGATCTTTTCTGTAATTTTCTGCGCAGCTCAGGTTCATTAAACACAGCTATTAACAGTGCAATATTGTAACATGAACACAAAAAAAAGGAATGGAATCTAGCGCCATTTTTCAGAAAGCCGTTAGCGCAGTTTGAATTCGACGGAAATCCCAATAATCGAATAAGGGGAAATTCCTTTATTCTTGAAGTTTCTCTAATACATGAACCGTCGAAAATATTCTGGCACTTTCAATGTCAATTATACCAAAATATAATTATTACTTACTTTTTACTGAACGGGCTCCCAACCCGTGAAGAGTATCTGCATGAGATACCGCAGTCTTCGATCCGCTTAATGTGGCCGAGCCAATGTACTCGACGTGATTTAGCTTTTTGGACTACTTCCACATCTTGGTACAGCCCATAGCATTCGCGGTTGTATCTTGTCCTTCATTCACCCTTCTAGCCCAGAGGACCAAATATCCGATGGAGTATTTTTCTTTCAAAAGAACCCAATGTTAGCTTCCCTTTTCTACTTATCGTCCAGCACTCGGCGCCATAAAGCAGGACTGGTAGATAAGGTTCGATAGAGCATGCATTTTGTCATTTAAGTGAGGAGTTTTGATCCCATTTGTTTCGCTTAACCGAAGTAGCAGTGGTTTCCCAAGGTAATTCTCAGCCGGATCTCCACTAAGCTGTCCTATGAGGTGGACAGATATTTGTTTGTTTGTTGATAGAAAGCACTTGGTATTGTCCTCATTTACTTCAAGACCAACCAATTTCGCCTGTTCTTCAATCGCCGTGAAAGCCTCTAACACGGCACGCTGGCAACTGCCGATGATGTTAATATCGTCCGCATACCCCAGTATGCGGGACGGATCTATATATAGATAGTGCCTTCCGCGTTGACACGTGCCCTTCGCACTATTTTCTCCAGAACAAGATTGAAGAAGTCACATGATAGCACATCTCCTTGCCGAAATCCGGTACAAGTTTGGAATAATTCGGAAGAGCTGCTTTCAAACTGCACATTACACCACGTGTTTTCAAGTGTCACGCGACCCAATTGGATCAGTTTTGCCGATGAAAAGGTGGTAGGTCTCAACTTGAAATTCATTGGTCTTTTGCAGAATTTGCCTTGGTGTGAGGATTTGGTCTATTGTCGATCTGCCGGGCTGGAGGCCTCACTGGTATGTGCCGGTTAGGGTGTTGCAGAAGGGCTTCAGACGTTCACCAGTACGTTGGATATTATCTTATATGCGACATTGAGCAGGGATACGCCTCGATAGTTCTTGCAAGACATAGGATCGCAGATGGGGCATATGAAGCTGATATTCCAGTCATTGGGCATGCTTTCTTCCACCCATACTTGGTTGATGATGATTGATGATGATTTGAATAGGTGCGCTGGTAGACCATCAACAGCCGGCGGCCTTATTGTTCTTTACCTTTCTTATAGCTAAGCCAACCTTTTCTGAACTGGGTGGTGAAATCTGTTCTTAATTCCAGAATAATAATCGAGAACAAAGATATTGATAAAGAATTCTTATAGCTTAATCCTAGACTGTTTGTTTTTGATATTTTTAAATTCCAAAAACCGAATGTGTTTCCTTATTATTTTAACAAATTGTTTAATCTTCCAAATATTTGTACTCCAATAATTAGTTAGTCCTTTGTTAAAAAATCCGTATTGAGTATTTTTTTTGTCTCTATACTTTTGACTACTGTCATCTATCGATTGTTAGACTGACATTCGTCACTGCGAAACTTAACTGGAAATTTAAAATGTTGAGTCTGAAGAGTTGGTAGTGTGCTTTAACGAATTTAACGTGTTTAATGCAGATGTGATGATTTGAACAAATACTACATTGAAGAGCTGAAGAAGTCACTGGGATATATAAATAGGTGTCACAGGAGCACCCAAAATATTTTACTTTTGAACAGCGGCGAAGTTGTGCGATTCAAGCGATAGATGACAATATTGAAAAGTATAGAAATAAAGAGGAAATACTGAATAAGAGATTTGTTTGTTTAACGAAGAAAATACTCAATGAGAGGTTTGATTGTTTATTAAATGTGCTGATTTGAAAGTGAATTGTTGTATTAAATAAGCGAATTACCAGAAGAATAGAGAACAAATATATTGAAAGAGAACTAATAAAGTTTCAATTAAATAGAATACAGTTTTATCTTTTCGAATACTAGCCTGGATGTAACAGTAACGTTACGTTAATTTTTCGACAAATGACAAAGGTAATCGAGCTGATTATCTTTTCTCTCCCCACTCTCTCTCAGTCCAACGAATTGTTGACTTATGAAACATATGGGGGAATAGAAAGAAAACGGATAAATGGCAGTATACCTAGAGCCGCTTAGAAAAATTTTGTTCTGTTCATTAAAATGGATAAACAATCAAAGACCTCTTCAGCACGAGTTGAACTTGTGACTTCGTAGTGCGGAGTGGGCTTACCTCATAAAACGCTGCTCCAGGTTCGAAACAAAGTGGAGGACAGGCTTTTTCGAAAATAATGAATGGAAAATAGAGTAGCACCACAAAAAAAGGAGTCTGATGATCTCTCGTGGCAAGCAGTAAAACAGCTCTGTAACTCCAGCATAATCACAACTTAATGTTGTTCATTCAACCATTCAAAGCTATTATCTAATGTTTTGTATTCCACACCCTCAAGCAAGTTTAAAAACGGTGAGAAAATCGCTAAATATTTCAATAAATGTTATCAATGAGGAGTTAGTAAATTTTCTTTTTTTCGGCAGCACGACCATACAACAAAATAATTTTTTTTTTTTTTTTTATTTACCAACTATCATTTTTATTTTTATAATTTTTAGAACTATTGGTTAGTTAATATATGAAATTTTATTACTTGTAAAATTATAAATCGAGTGTTTTTAAATGTTCTTGCTGGGTACCTTACATTTTGAAGATATAAATGTTATATATAATAATATAATTGTTTACAACAATAGTTTTTGTTTGATTTAATATAAAATATTTATGAAAAATCGTTTCACTTTTCCTTATCATCATAAAAAACATACGACTAAAGCGGTATAAAAAATCCCTCTCCATTTTTACTGTAATTGTTTTGTTTTCCTTATATAATATGTATGCATGTAGTTCAAATTTCAAATGAAAAAATAGCATTTTCCACTATTTGAGCGATACCTTCAATCGATCAATCAGCTTACTGTTTCATTTAATTAGTTATAGCAGCGTTTATTTTGTCAAAATCAGGTTTGCGTAGTTTAAATTCCGAAAACAAAATAGGTTTAATTCTCCATCAACTTAACATTAAAGACACTAGCATGAATAATGGAATATGCTGTTTTCTTTCGCAACAAACACAAAAGATGAACAAAATGGTTGCTTACAAAACAAAAACAAAAAACGCAGAATACATATAAATAAGGAGGAACAAGAACAAAACGGTAACAATTAAAAGAGTTATATCTTAGGAAGGTAAAGCTTTCAGTACGTCCCTTAATAATGTAACTAAACAGAGAATCATATCGTTTGTTTCTCGCACAAAACTTCAGGACTTAAAAATACTTCGTATTTTGTTCTTATATAACGGAGTACATTTTTCCAGTTGTGTTTCTAGACTAGATAAAAGTGTCCACGTCACAAGTGTCAGTAAAGCATATTCTATGACTCGTATAGCAATCTCTGATAGTGTGGGAGGACCTCATGAATGGGAACATGAAGACTAAATTCAAGCGCAACTAGTACTGCAAATTCGGATGCGATCAGCTCTTTGCGGTTTAAGCGGAATACGTTTTCCGTTTTCTAAAAAAAAAATACATTAACCAAGTTTTTAAATTAGCCTTAAGTAAAAAATTAACATTTTACCTCAATCAGACTTTTAAGTAGCTCGCCTTTAACATCATTCATTTTAGCGCTCAACAATAGACATGCACCGGCGCACAGTTTGCGATTGTCCTTGTTAATTAAATTCGATAGAATAAGTTTCTCAAAGTAGACGTATGCCTGCGATATGGTCACAAGATCGATTCTGTGATCTATTTTATTGATGCGACGCATTTCGCGCTTTAGACTGAAAACGTCAACAAAATGCAGTAAGTAAAATAAACATTCATGTTTGAATAAATGTGTTTTTTACCTTCTCAATTTACTCAAAGTCAATTGAATATGAGGAAATTTCTCTCTGAACTTATCGTTCAGTTCCTTTTTTAGATCAGATGGTCGAACATAATCGATGACTGAAGTCATGTATGATGTAAAGGTGAGCAGAGTACGATGTTTTCCAGCAATTAGTTCAGGATCATCAAGAATATTTGCAGAGTATTGTTGCAACTAAAAAAGATAAATTAGAAATTAGAAAAAAATAAAGCAGAACAAATATGAATATTGCTGAAAATTACCTGAAATGAACGACCAACCTCCATAATATCATCCAGCTCCAATGACTTTATATCTGGCGACGGACTTGCCGCACTATTTCTATTATTGCTGTGAGTGTCATATGTAAAGCACCTATGTTATGAGCAAAGGAGAAGTTAATTACCTTGAACATTAATAAAACATGAATTTATATTCATTAATCTACTTTTTTTTTAGCCAATGATAATGTTAACATGCACAATTTCGAATTTAAAACTGAAAATTGAAAAACATAAAAGGTTATACACACATACTTGTATGTAAATAAATGAATAGCGATAAGGTAGAATGAAACACCGATATAAAAATAATGGACTGCCCTTTTCCGCTACGAAATGATTATGACCCAAATGTGTATTATATACTTAAAGCTCTAAAATGGGTAACATTCAAAAAATGTATCATTTCCTAATCAGATATGTTGGTAATAGCAACTATTAGAAGTACGAAATGTTGTCTGTTTATGTATGCAATTTTGTGGCTAGATTTAAGCATAGACTAAAATGTAAATAGTAATGAGAGAAATGTAGTCGGAAGAAATCGTAACTAGGCGCATTGCTATTAAGAAATCCTCCCAACGTTCCCGTTGATGTGTATGTGTACGAATCAAAGAAGAACACAAAGGATAATTTCAAATATTAGCACACAATTTTTTAAACTTTTGTATTTTTTTACCCCTACACGTCTTTTTCAAGTAACCCCTCTTACCATCACAAATCGATGACGAACTTTCGTATGAACACCATTTTACTCACGTATGAACCTGGTCAATGTGCAAGATTTTGAGAGGATATTCCTATGATTTCAAATCTCGCAACGATATTTTATGTCGATTTCGATTGGTTATTTTCTCAAACTTCAAAAAAATGGTGTCGGCGCAAAAATGAAGTAACACTGCTGTTGTATGTATTGATACAATTTTACAGAGTATTTTGTTTTTTTGTTTTTGTTTTTGGTTTTGTTGTGCCTTTTTGTGTCGAAACGAAAACGATAATTTGGTCTGACAGCAGTTAAAGTGCACTCGGGGTAAAAAACAAGTTTCCAAACGAAATCGACATTAGACAGACGATATATGACATTCAAACAAATGACATTGTGAAAAAATTATATCTAGCATAAATAAATTTGCGACGAAAAAAATGTTCAAATCGATAAAAAAAACACAGCCGCGAATCAATGGTCTTGCTATAACCATTAAATCGTCTTCTTATCGATCTCAATGAATATTGGCATGCCTCCAGGCTGCGCATCACTTCATAACTAAGGCCAAACAACTACTGTTGGAGTTGCATTTGTGTGATGCAAATCTGATGCTTTTCTTCAAATAATAAAAATAAAAAAATAAATAAATGGCATTAACGACCCATACAGAGCAAAACCTAGCTTTTCCGACCATTTACTTGTGCAAGTGGAAGAGACCTACAATTTACCTCCCTATTACGGTTAGCGAATCGAACGTTCGGGTCGAATTAAATAAACATCTAAAAGTAGGCAAAACGTTTAATAATTACAACTAAAAAAGGTTGCCTCATATAATAAAAAAATGTACTCAGTTGTTTCAAGGTTGAGCTGTATGAGATACATCTCAGTTGATTTGATTGTTAAAAGTGTTGCTTACTTTTATATGTTAATTCAATTCGAGTCAAACGGTCGACTCGCTAACCGCAATAGGGAGGTAAATTGTAGGTCTCTTCCACTTGCACAAGCAAATGGTTGGAAAAGCTAGGTTTTAGGCCCTGTATGGGTAGTTAATGCCATTTTTTCAAGCCGAATTCGAACGACAATTTTGAGAAACTTCTCATGACAATTAATACACTTGGATGTTTGCAAGACGTTCGCAAGAGGTGGCGTAGTGGAAAAAACTTTACGATGTTACTATTAGTAGTTGGGAAAACGAACCCGGAACTAGATTTTGGAAAGAGCTCACAAGAAAATGTAAAGCAAAAGGTCCACTAGTATTTCCATGCATAATTTTACAATATATTTACAAATATAAACACTAAAATAATTTCAAAACTCCAAATAAACAGAATAATATCAGAAACAAATTGACATTTCTGCATATAATTACAGATTGTACTAGAATTATCCTATAACATATGAAAATTCTATTCGATACGTGATGTGTAGCAAGAACAGTGCAGCAAGATGATTTTGTATGTAAAATGACGCATTGCTTACGGCATGTCAGTTCTTGCTGCAAGTTGTCTATTTATGCACCGATGTAGTAGAAGCAGAGTGTTAATATTGGGTCCCTAAAAAAAGCATTCATAGTCGGATATTTGGTCCTGTGTGCGAGAAGGGTGAATGGAAGAGAAGATACAACCGTGATCTCTATAAGCTGTACCAAGATGTTAATGTAGTAAAAAAAATCGACTGCTAGGTTCGATACGGCAAGGTAGGACGAACATTCGTTTTAAAGACCAAACCATCGTGAAGGCCAAAGCACTTGGCCTGGGAACTAGATGCTGCGCTTGACTGCAGATTGTGTGAGGCCGCATTGTCACAGGCAGAAATTATTAGTGGGTCGGGAACCTGTCAAGTATGAAAGTAAGCACATTTTTATTAAAACACAATGTTAGTATTGTAAAATATTATTATTATATATGTTTTATGTTCTAGGCCGATTTTGTTGGAATTTCATTTTAGTTTGACTATCATATCAGTCGTGGGGAATTTAACGTGGTACCAAGTTTGTTGTCGACAAGACACATTTTGACTTAATTGGTCAATGCTAATGAACAGATAAGCGCTAATACACCCTCGTAGTACGCCATTTGGACCGAGCGGCACCAATGGGCCATATTTCTTTGAGGATATTAAGGCAATGCTGTGACAGTTGATGGTGATAGATATGGAGGCTACCACGTAAAGTCGGGGCCAGAGTTACAATGCTGTTTCACCAGCACAGCACCACAAAAAAGGAGTCTGATCGTCGACTGTGGCAAGCCGTGAAACAGCGCTGTAATTCCAGCCCCTACTTCACGTGGTAGGAATCACAAGCTCTTCTTCATTTAACCATTTAGTCAAAATCTTATTGTTTGAGAAAAAATTCAGAATTACTAAACATCATAACAAACTTTAAATACGGTAAACATAATAAACAAAAACAAAATTGCTTTCGAGATTTTTAAAAAACCTGTCCTTGTACTGCGAATTCAACGAGTTGATGAGATAGCCCCAGGGCCCGGGTTCTTCGTCCAGATCTTAAGACGACAAAAGAAACCTCGAATGCACAAATATTAATCAAGTATTAAATTGGGTGAATGATCATTAGTCATCTTGGTAGGCCCAATTTTTTGGGATTTAGGGTTTTTGGGAAAGTTGGATTTTCGAGATTTCGGATTTCGGATTTTCGGGTAGACAAGCGCAGGACCACATCTACACATTAAGAGCGATTCAAATGTAAAAATTGATCGCTGAAGGAAACTACCTTTTCCTGCCGTTTATTGTGTAATAAGGCAACTTGTCTGGGAATCACCTAAAGCAAAGGATGTCGCTGAGAGATTAATAAACGCTATTGAAAGTGTGGAAAGAAGATGGGAAGAAATTAGCACCGTTCGATTTATGCGAAGGGTTGAAGGAAGGAGATAGTTTAAACCCCCTCCTGTTCAATGTATTTATAGATGAGAAAGCGAAGGCAAGCATAAGATAAAGCGTTAGAACCATAACTGGATTGTGGAGGCTATTGTCTAGTAAATCTACAGCAAAAAATGGATGAATGGTTCAACGGTTTGAAAATGAAGGTGAATTCTACCAAAAGTTACATCACTTAAGGGGACAAGTAAAGAGAAAGTCTCAGCATAAATGTGAGGAAAAGAACTAGATAGAGTCTAAAACGACAAATATTTGGGCACCATAGTCAGCAGCAATGGAAAAAAAAGACCTTCAAGCCATTAGTCGGGCAAATAAAACGGTGTCGGTTTATTACCAGATAAGTAACCTATAGTTGCTAGGCGCGAGATAGAAGATAGTATACAATACGGTTATAACAATAACACTCTAGATAGAATAGAATAAGAAACAATTGGAAGGAGCAAGTAGGAAGTAGTGGCAGAAGTATTACAGAAAACCATTGTAGAGATTACCAGAGATTGAAGACCGACAGCCAGTGATTCGGCCAATTGCAACGAATAAACGATTCTAGATTAGCTAAGCAGGTATCCGGATTGAAATGGGATGAAAGAGCACCAAGTAATACCTGGGAAGGCCGTATACAGAAAGTGGGGTTGAAAAGGGGAAAACCCCTAATAGAGCTGTATGGATATCCCGAGGCTACCTCAAACCTTGCAGCATATGGGGAAATAAGAAGAAGGACAAGAAGATTTTCGGAGTTTTGGTTTTTGGGATTGTGACGATAACCCTAAGAAAATTCTTTGGCAAAGCAAACGCCCTTTGTTTACCGGAGATCAAGTCATACGGCTTATTTATTTCATTATAAAACATGGAGTCAATACCAGTAACGTTTTCGTATAACGAATTTTTGATTACTTCTGCAACAATTAACTTTAATTTAATAAATTGTTTAGCCTAGTGTTAAAAACGGAGATAAATATCAAAACTAAATATTGACAATTTTAACTAAGTCGCGGCAGTCCATTTTCTTTATATAAGTACAAACATAAGCCCACACATGCTTATTGAAAAATTAGAATTCATAATCGTTCAATGAAAATTTAATAATCTTGGCTATGTATGTATGTATTCATTTAAATTTAAAGTTAAAACTACAACCATTCCACGACTTAGTGTCATTCGATGCTTTTAAAAATAAGTTCCGCAATATGCTGAAACACATATCAATCGTACATAAATATCTGAAAAAATATATTGTAAACCTTAAATCTTTTCACTGAACGAATTGAAAAGCAAAATCAAAAAAAAAATACTTTACAGACCAAACTGATTTGGCTAGTTAAATCTGGATAAGAAAAATCATTTTAAAGGTGTATTTTCTAGAGAAAAAATTTTGTCCATAACAACACTCGTAGTAGGTGTTTTGTTTTACTACATAAAATATTTATTGGCAGTTTTGCCAATCGTATATATAGAACTTAGTAGTTATTAATATTTGCTACTGTTAGTAATAAAAAAATGAATTTCGATAAGTTTCTTAGCTTATCTATTAAACATGAAAGTTTCATTTATAATTCAAAATCTACAAAATAATATTGGTTAGTAGTCAAATTCGAGCACTAATACGCTGATATAGAACTTAAGATTGCAATAGAAAATATGTTATACATAAAAGTAAATAATTTACAAACTTAAAAATGAAATGAAATTTACCATTTGCCTTTTTGCCAGGTTATAACTTTTGTCCTGCAACAATGATTTTGGGTTTAAGTTGTATTTTTCGTTCTTAGTATTTTAAACATAAAATATAGGTTATGATTTTTTTGTAATACAATATAATAATACAACTCTTAAAAGTCCGAGCGTAAGGCGACAACAGTCTGGATTTAAAGAAATCATTGGAAGAATTATTGCGTTGGCGCATACGCATATCCAACAAAAGGTTAAGATACGCGCGGGCGCATGGCAGGCCGCATATATCGGAATTGTTTACAAATGATTGATGTTTTCCATAGGAAACAGTTGGGTTATTGTACTCACATTGGCTGGCAGAAGTGATCAAGTGCACAATTTTTAAGGGTAAAATGGTATTGAACATAATAATGACTATTGCTGGGTTTTCGGAAAATTTTAAACCAAAAATAGTTTTTGAAAACTTTAAATCAACTATACTCTTAGAAACCATTTTTTTTGTTAATTAGTCACTTTTGTTTACCAACGGACGACGGTAAATGCGTTATAAAATTCTTCCATAAATGTATGCAAGGGACATTGCTTTTCGCTTGTTGCACGCACTTTACGATCGAAATTCCGAGAACTTAAATGAAAATCCAATAAAAAATCGTCTATTTATCAGGAAAATATATATGTTTGTTCAACTTGCACCTTAAAGTTCCAATCTGGTACATATTCAGACTGTCACGAATTCAATAATTTTGGTCGTGATTGAATCAGTAATATAAGTATATTTAAATTTATTTAATTTTAAGGTTGCAAATTATATATATAGCATCTGAGCTTAAATGGGAACTATGTACGGTAGAGTGGACGTTTCTGGGATTCTTTCCAAAAGAACCACATCTACTCGCAACTTCTAAATCGTATATACACAAACTTTTTTGTGGATTTCTATTTAAGAAAAAAAAAATAAGAAAACGTTTACCAGAATAAGAGTTATAAGTAATTGTATGCACATATCTAACTCTGTCTCATTCTCCCTGCTTCCAGGAGGAATGAGACAACTATATGGTGGAATGTGACATATATATTGTTTTTAGAAAAAAAATTGTTAAGCCTTAAAACCCGTTATTCTACAATTAAAAACGGCAGAAAAAGATTAAATGTTCCTTCGGTTTATTAAATAAACCAATAATAATTGAGTTTTACAAAAAAAATGGTGAGTAAAACAAAACTTAAGTTGTAGAAAAAAAGGCAACGAATAAGAAAAAAAACATGAGGAAAGCCTACAGTCCGCTTGGGTATGGATACCCTATTCCTATCCCCCAAAAACTGGGTGTGGCAAAAATGTAATTATGCGTAAACTGTTAAGAAGGATTGTCTACATATTTTGTTAAACATAACTGTTTTCAACGTTTTTTTAGGGACGATCGAAAAAACAATGTTTTTGGTTTGAACAAATCGCTCCTAAAAAATGGGCGCGGCAAAAAAAAATTAGGAAGGCATTGTTAAGAATGCCTTTATCTACATTCTTTGCGAAGAATAGAACTTTTATTTCGGTTGACTTTTTTAATAAAAAGTTTTTTTTTTAAATAGTTTGCGTCTGCGCGGATTTTGAAAATATTTACACTTGAGCATTTCGGGCACCTAGAGAGTGTATATATATACATTCCAAATTTCAGCTTTCTAGCTCGAATTTTGATTTCTTCGATAAAACGTGTTGCGTGTCAGTGGGCCGATTTTAAAAATCTATACACCTGATCATTGTATTTGATAAACTTCAGCTTCCTAGCTCGAATTTGGATTTTCAGGATAAAAAATTGTTTTTTAAACTGTGGGCGTGTCAGTGAACGGATTTTAAAAAAATTTACACTTGATCATTTCCCCTAGAGAGTATATGTTCCGAATTTCAACTCTAGCTCAAATTTTTTGGCCTTAAAATTGACAACGGACTCACGAACGGAGGTAGCTAGATTGACATAACTTTCGATGCTGATCGCAAATACAAGAGATGTTTTTTCTGCAACTCAGTAGCAACCTACAAGAGTGCTGGAGTATGATTAAAATACTAATCAATGGTGCTTCGAGAAAGTAAATTTCTTAGCTTAAGCGGTGAGTCCTTTAGAACGTGCTTGTAGCCCAACAGTCACCTTAATAACGGCGCATGTCACGATTATTTACAGACAAAATCGTAAGAGCTATGATCAAAAAAACAATTTTCAAATTCGTAATCAAGACCCCTTACCAAAATAAGGGCTTGTGATTTTACGCTTCTAGCGGGCAAACGGTGGGCCCAATTAGAAAAGTTTAAAAGGCTGATCTGTTTCCCTGGCAAGCACCTTTAAAATGAACTTTAGTATGGTTCTTTAGAGAAGTTATTATTTTAAGCACCTCTTGGTAGAATAACATTTAACACATACTACTGCGCGGTTTCGAAGGAGATTTTGGAAAAATATATTTTTAGGACCTTTTTAGGGTTTCAGCGATCTCTTGGTAAAATAACCTCATGTCAAACAAATTAATGTCATATCTTAGATTAATATTCCATTTTAAGTTTTAAACATGTTTCTCAAAAAGATCCTTTTTTGGTCTTCGACGACTTTTTTATGCGACATTCTCAAATTGACCATCGGTAACCACGGTGCAAAATCAAAATTTGTCTGAGTTCTGGGCTCACTGACAAAATACATAATACTGAGTGGAGATTTGTTTTTGGTTTACACACAAAATGACGAATGGGTTATTCCTGAGTTGCAGAAAAAACACCACTATGGCAACTTGTAGGATCTACCAGCAATGAAGGTATGTTACATACTATGAGTCAAAATTATAATACCCTTATGCACAGTTTCACAATAATCGTTTAAACTTTAGTTAAGCTAACCGAATATCGAAGTTTGAATAGTTTATAAACTTTCGTTCGGTTTCACAATGGAAATTTAAATGTTGGTCAACTTAACGTAGTTTAATGAACTAACGTTGACAAAACTCCGAACTAAGGTTTGAATACAAGGTGTGAAATTGAAAAAAAAATAATTCTATTTATTTATTTATTTATTTTCATCAATTAGAGCTAACAATGTTACCCAAAACAGACTATCGAAAAATAATATGTTATAACTAATGAAGTAATAGGTATCTTGAATGCTTTAATTAGTTAAAAAGTATGTATTAACTATCATGTTTTTAGATGAATCTCTACTCAAGTGAAAGTTAAAATCAATATTATTCGAAAACAAATTAATTTCTCTGGCACAGCGTTTCATCGGTTCATTGAAGGCGTAATTTACTCTATGATTTTGTTCATCAAACATAGTACGAATTCTTAGCACTCTAGACGGAGCATACAAATCAATTAAAAAAAGAAGACATGGGCAACCTATACATATGATATGAAAAGATATCTTTTATAAAAATTACAGAAAACATCTTGCGGCGGTGTTCTAAAGTCTGAATGTTGAAAAGTTGATGTATTGTCCTCTAAAGACATTTCTATGTTTCACCTTAGTTTATTTATAACAAATTTTGTAAATTTCTTTTGAATGTTTTCAATACGAATTGAATGAATGTTATAGATGGGATTCCATACTAAGCTATGGGGTTTTAGGGAATAAATATCTCTTAAACCAAAAGAGTTGCTACAAATAAAACATACAGTCAGCATTGTTCACAATAAACTTAATGTGCTTAACAAAGTTAAGTTTGCAATCAAATTAAACTCCAACATCCTTTTTTACTGAATCTTTTTTGAAATATTGTTCTCAATACAGTAATCATAATCAGCCCTATTCTAAATATTCCCCGGGAAAGAAACTCCCCGGGAATATTTTCTCCCGGGAGTTAAATTCCCCTATTACGAATTCCCCGGGAAACTTTTTCGCCGGGAGTTTATGTTCGAAAAAAAATTGAGAGAATTCTGTCAGATATCGACATATGATTGGTTGAAATTTTTTGACTTTTGACATTTTCAATGAAATTGCGATATTTATTATTAAAAAAAAAACTGTGTTTGAAAAAAACGGAAAATGCATAGCATTGCAAGCGAATATTCGTGGAAGAAGTACGTAAAAGTGAAATTAGTTAAATAAACGTTTTAAAAAAATTATTTATTACTTTTTTCCACTCAAAAATACTCTTGCTTGGTGGTCCCGCTGATTTAAGTGCAGTTTCAGCTTTTTGCCAAAACAACCCAATTTCTTCTTTTGTTTTTTTGTGGAAACCATACGCAATATCGCGGTGTTCTTCCATTAAATTTAGGAGCATTTGAAGCTGAAACCTGTTTGTTGTTTTAGACCTAAATAAATTTCACTTATATTCCATTTTCGTTTGCAGATTTTAAAAAAACTTACATTTTTCCATAAACTCCCGAGCAAATATTTGGGGAAGAGAAACGCGGGAAATGTATTCAAATTCTCCCCTTTTTTTCTATTTAGAATGCCTACTTTTTTCCCGCAATTTGTTTCCTCTTTTTCGAAGTTTGTTTAGAATAAGGGAAAAGTGAACAAATTCCCCGGGAATTTTTATTTAGAATAGGAGTAAAGGGAAAAGAGAACAAATTCCCCTGGAGTTGTTATTGAGAATCGGGCTGAATCTAAAGGGAACAAACGACGGGTGAAAGAGAAACCCTGACATTTGGAAATATTAACACTTTATTGATTAGTTTTACACCATTGGGAAAGCTTAAGCTTATTGAGAAGAAGCTTATCTTTTAGAAGCATACAATCACATATACCTTATATGCTTCTTAAAATGTTGAGATCATCTGCAAACATAAGGCGCATTGAGTTAAACAACTATAGATTGATTTTAAACTGTTATTAAAATAGGATATAATAATAAAGCATACATTTCAAGTATTTCAAATAATTCCAATGCATGTTGAGCTAAGAAAGTCAAAAAAAAGATAAAATGATAAACCTTTATTCCCAACAAGTTGTGCAGGATGATTGGTACAGTGTCCCATCCGTCCTGCGTGGTTGTGTCACAATTTTCCTGTAAGGCACCTTAAACTGTTAATAAAAAATATCTCCTGAATTATTACACAGACAAAACAAAATTGGACTTTATTTAAGTCTATAAAGAAATTAAATTTAGTTATTCGCTAAATGCGTTCACTTATTGATTTTTTTAACTCATAGTTGACCCAAGGGTTTTGCTCTTTTTTACACGCGACTGTGAAACTTCCAATGCTGACACGAATTGCTTTGTTGACCAATGAAAACAGCTTTATGAATTATTCTGTGATCAACAGAAACAAAATAAAGCAGATGGTGTTGAGAATAAATCTAGTGTCCTATTCCTCCTGTGTCCCATATACACCCACTCTCTCCTATGTCTAAAAATGTTCATTGCTTCTATTCAAATGTGCAAAAGTCAATTTACAAAGAATATAATAAAACCCTAGTTCTTAAGGTAAACCATTTAAAACCGATGTTATCCGAAAAAAAATATCAGTGTTTATAGTCCGTTTTAAAACACTGTGCAGTAGGTTTTAGTTGTTATCTAGTTAATTAGTAGAAATTCTTAAGTTTTTATTCCTGCGTAACTATCCAATTGCATAGTGATTAAAACTGGCATTTTGTATGATTAAGACAATCACTTATTGGTCATAGTACAATTTTTTTAGTTAAGTAAACCTGCCGAGTTGGTATGCTCTTTGATTTTTGAGAATATTTGAAAAGCTCGGTTGTCTTATGGTGATTTGTTTTTTCATTATAAATTCAGTTAATTTAGTCGTACTAAACTTCGACAGATTCAAAAATAAACTAATAAATTCACTTAACTGGAAAAGAGTGCTAATTAATCACTGTTAGTAGTTGAAAACAGAGATTAAACAATGTTAAACAATTGATAAAGTTAATACGACGCAACTAATGACAAATGAACACACTAACTGTTGGACCAGCGTATATTTATGTCTACCCAATATGTTTTTATTTGTATGCCTAGAGACAAGTAAAGCTATTTTGTTAATACCGGACGGATGACTGATCTAAATCGATTGATTGTTATAATGCTGATCGAAAGTTGTGGGCTCATTTAGTTTCAGTATTTATTTCTTATGTTTAACAATATGCTTTAATCGTTTATTAAAGAGTGAACTAGCCCAACTTTTAATTATTATTAATTGTAAAGTTATTGTTGTTACGTTTAGTCTTAACTTCTAGAAACAATTTTATTTACAGCCTTGAAAATAAGAGGTTTAATATTTTCTTTATAGGCAAGTTAATACGAATGAGCAATAAGTTAGTAATATGATGAAATGCGGAAGAACACAAAAAATACAATGACACAGTAGAAAATAAAATTGTACGTAATGAAGAAATTAATTTTTCGGACAATTGTGGACGTGGATGGATGGTGGACGTGATATATTTTAATGGATATTTAACAGTCGTAAATTTATATAACAATATGAGATATAATCCGATAGTATACAATGTTCATTGATTTAACGAGTCAATCTTGCAAGGGGATAATTTCTTTGATCTTTGTGAGTAAAAATAGTGCATGGAAAAGCTACCGTATTGCTTATATTATTTAGCTCCTTTCTTAATTGTTTTTATAATCTTAAATTTATTAAAGAGTTATAACACAAAAATATAGCCGATTAACTATGCCTATAAACTTATGGCAGATTTGTTAATTTCTCTCCCTGCACTCTCTCTCTTTCTGTTGGTATATGTGTGCTGCTAGGCTTACTACGGAAACAGTTTGCAACGATCGTATTTATAAGATTGATCCTTGCCTCATAATTATTTTTTGTTAAAAATGCACAACACTAATACCAAACAAAAATTACGCCATCATCATAATTGGTAAATAAATGTATTTCGTCGAACAAAACGATATATATTATATATTTACTCACAATGATCCATTCTATTCCCCACAAGATTTATCCCGCTGAACCCACAATACACCTGTATACTGCTCGCAATAGAACAAAAGTTAATTCAGTTGTTTTTCGGTTCTATGATGTGAATTTGTGTTAGTAAGTGAATGACTCGTTGTTGTTATTGTAGTAAAGTAATAGAAATACCTTGCAATTCCATGATTTTTTAGTGCAACCGTACTTGTAATTTCGAAATTATTATCTGACACTGCATTGCCAGTTGTATGTTTCTTGTTCTCCTTGCTGTACTGACGTGTTGGTACCAACAAATGTCCATACGATATGTCCTATACAAAAAAAGAAGAATAATAATAAATAAAAGTCTGCAAAAAATAGGTTTTATGATTCTACAAATTTACCTGACCATTTTCACCTTTATCGATACCTAAAAGATCGAACGGATCAAATGGGGAGTCGTTAATTGCTGACAAAGGCCTAGATCCGGACGTATTACGACGTCGTACTTCCTTGCGTAGCTCAGCCCTAGAAAAAAAAGAATAAATCAGTGTTCATGAACTTAGAACATTTGAGCTAACCTTCCATTTTTTCCTTTGTAGTATGGCAAAGCTGAAAATATAAAGAATGGCACCTTACGTGATACGATCACAACGCGTTCGTCCTTGTATGGGTAGTTCTTATGCGCTGCTGTATTTAAAAATTTCAAGTCTTTTGTATCTGAAATTTGGACGCTCCTGCCACGTCCGCCTGGCGTTAGACTCTCAGTACTGCTGTCATCGGTAACATGACTTATGTTTGAACCAATAATGTAGGGTCGTTTACTGACGCTCGATATACTGCTACGTATGGGAGCCGTATTCAAACGTCCACGTCTCTCTGGTACACATTTTGCCTCACAAGCACTGTTGCTGAATGTTCTGAACAAATAAATATTATTTAATTAGTATCATTTTTGTTATTTTCATTAGAAGGTATATAATGTTAATGTGATATTTAAACCTAAGGAAATGCTACAGTCCGTTTGGGCGAATCGGTAGGAAGGACTTTGTCTACATACTTTGCGACGAACCGTACTTCCATTTCCATCAGTGGGCGGATTTTAAAAATATTTACACTTGATCATTTCGGGCCCCTAGAGAGTACAGGGTCTGCCATCAGGTAGGACCCTATCGGAAAGTGCCACAGATTTACAAATGGCTTCGAATGTTAATTCGATTTTGGCATTATTGTTAAGCAAACAGAATTGAAATTTGTCTGAATCATTGCTTATTCACGCTTTACTCATGAAAAACGCGGAATATCGCGAAAATTTGAAGAAAACTATGGAAAAAGTCATAACAAGAATTCAAATGGTAATAACAATAGCGGCGGCCAATAACTTAAGCGATATCATTTTCAAAACATGATGGAAAAAACTTAATGCCCAAATAAACATAAACAAAAACTTGTATTCTATTTCAAAAATATATCCTACTAAAATAGGTTAGCTCGATCAGATAAGATGGCTGAGTTTTCCGCCACTTCATCCACCCTATGCTTAGGCGATGCTTCATAATAGCTTTCTTCGCTATTGATCATAGATCCTAGATATTTGAATATTTCACAGTAGGGAATCACTCCTCTATTCATATAAATGTCTGGAATAGGTCGGAGTGGATCAGAGAACGGCCAGTACAAGTATTCTGTTTTCTTCGGATTAACACGATACCCATTCCCCTCCAAAACTTCCAACCATACTTCAAGTGCTCGTTGCAGGGACTGATAATCATCAAGGACTAAAATAAATATCAAGGGACTTAAGGCGCTTCCCTGGTGTACACCGACTTTGATTGCGCACTCCTCGGTGACGCCAACGGGGCATCTTACTCTTGTCTCTACTCCCTCATACATGTCCATGATGTATGTTACTAGAACTCCTCGCTTTTCAAAATCAACCAGCACCATATCCAAATCCTTTAAGGAATCTTACACTTTGGATTGCATCGGTGCTTGATTTACCTCAACGCTCAACGATCTTCATGGTCTGGGACTTTCCCTCCACTGGTAAGGCATTGGGTCGCCTCTCATTAGTTTAGAGATGAGAATTATGAGCCATTTGGACCTGTTTCCTCCCATCTTTTTCCAGAACTCAGAGGGTATCTCTCCCGTCCTTCTTCGACAGTATTGGCGTGTACTTCTTCATTGTTAGGAACGGATCTCAAAAAATATACCCGAGCAAATTATTCATTTAGAAGTCCTTCACAATACTGCTGCCACCTGTGCAGTATTTTTTCGTCATCCACAAGAAGCACTCCTTGAGCATTGTTGATGAACTTTGGCGAACGAATTTCCTGTGCATTCCTCCTTCTCTGAGCGACTATTTTGAAAATGGTTGTACCCCTATTCAAGCTGGTTTGTTGGAATTCGTGGACAGCCTGGTTTCTATCAGCAGCCGAAGAAGACATTTCTTCGCACTCCCGATACAGACCAGACCCTCCACAAGGCAAGCCTTAAACTCCTGGACTACACAAATGCAATAACACCAGCGTTTCAGTGGCCTCAGTAAAATATGTGCCTGCAAATGTTTACTAGGTCCAAAACAACCCCACAGGCAGACCCGTGGGGACGCATGTTTACTTAGGTCAAATCGGCGGACCCCATAGGCGGACCAGTGGGGACGCAATAATGTGATCATTACTTCCTACTTCGCCGTTAAGGAAGAAGAAGATGCAACTAGTTTTAACATCTGTGAAGGCTTTGATAAGTGTATGCCCTAGCTAGCAATACAAATGATAGCATTCGCGTTTGGAACTTTTTTGGGTTAAGAGAATTTTATGAACAATTGTACGAATTTATACAATTTCTCGTCAAGTATCCGAACTGACTAAATATGTAATCTGATCTGTGATATTTTGTTCTCAAAATTTTTGCTACTACAACGGCTATTTTATAGAGGGATCATCACTATCTCCCTACTGATCCGGTTTGACATTAAAAAATTTCGGCAGAATTTCCTGTTTTGGACCACTTTGTCACTGCACAGAAGTTGCAGAGAGGAGGAGTTGGAATCTGCGGTCTGGATGGGTGTAACTGATGCTGATGCGTTGCCCTTGGATTTTCGGAGCCCCACAATCTACAGTTTTGCTGTAGTGGAAACCAGTCTTTCTTATGTCGATCGTCGGTCGAGCAAGAAATGTTTCAGAAGCAGGGTTGTATTTGTTTTTTTTTGTTGCAAAACTCTCTTATGTGTAACAAAGTGAATACAAACTTCCCATAATTTCTGTTGTATTTGGACGGCGTGTAATTTGTCTATTCTTGTGGTTGTGAGTGTGACTCTGTGAGATAACAACATCAATTTTAATGGGAATATTGTAATAAATTTGAAAGTGTAAAGAGGTAACGTTGTTTATTGAAGAGTTCTTTCAAAGCTCGGTGCTAGGTTTCAACTTTACAACCAACTAATAGTCGACATTTGTAGCTGATTGTAAGGCTCAATGAGACCTAAGGGACAACTTCGATAAACTTGAATGTCATAAGAGCTAATATGTTAAGATGAGTTCAATATTGAGAAAACTATATCATTTATATAGATTGAAAATAGAAGAGGTCCTTAAATCGATAGTTAGGGGGAGACAATTTGATAACTCACCCTCTAGTAACACAGCCTGTTTTCTTTAACTAATTTTATATTGAAATTAATTTAACAGATGAGGAAAAAATAGCAAGGAAATGTTTTTTCCGCGATTTCCCAGTCCCTGCATTCGTAAGAGTACGTAAAGCGACACGGAAACGAGGGAGCGCTTGCATAAAGCAATTGATTTTAGGAATAAAACAAAACAATTTTATTCACTCGTTCTTAAGTTCAGAATTAGAAAAAGGTTATAAAAAAACTGTTTCAAAATAAGCAAGTAGGATTTATATAATATATATATAGATCGTTAATAAGATCTTGAGGTAGTGTAATGAAAGATATTGAAGTGTTTTACCGGATGAGATATCGAACACTTCCATTCATAACTCAACTCTTACTAACAAATTAAAAAAATTGTGTAACAAAAGTACAAAATAGCATAAGACTTAAAAAGATAAATAAATATCTAAACGCATATACATATATGCATACATATATATATTGTAAAAAAGACAAAACAAAATAAATAAATAACTAGTTTATAAATAAATAATACATAGATAGAAATACGAAATAACTAAATGAATAATGAATAGATAAATAAATAAATATATATGTATTGCAAGAAGTTGATATCTTCAAAGAAACAAAAACACAGCACAAGATGGTTTACTTGAGTAATTAGACTACTGTAGAGAAACATGTTAACGCACTGATTATAAATGAGTTAACCGGGTACTTGATATATACATTATACAATTAAATTGTTATCGGAAAACTCGCATGATAAAAGGATTTGGTTTTTTCATTTAATAATGCGATTCGAAACAAGTTCTATATTTGCTATATCGTGGAGAAGACTGGAAAAGTGCATGGTAGATTGAGGATCATTTTCAATATTTTATCGAAATTAAACCTCAGTCTACTGACGTGCAGCAAACATTGAACCGTTTAAATTGCATTTACACATTATCATTTAATTTGAATTGTTGATTATAGCAATTAACAATGACATTGTTCTCTTGCGATAAAGAAAAAATACTCAATCTTTGTCAATATCAAGAGGGACCTACATATGTAAATGCATGTACTGTCTAGGCACAAAGCTACATCTCAGATCACATATATGCAATCGGTTGAAAATAGTCCCCTCAAAATTTTAAAATACTACGACATACAAACGCGCTACTAGATTTTGAAATCAGGCCCAACAAAATTGTACATCCCAAGCCATTCAAACACGCTACTATGTATATGAATTGTTTTATTTATTATTATTGCATAGAACATATTCTCAATGAAATGAATTTGCTTATGCAAACGTTCTGAGGCCAGTAATATGACAGAACGACCGTCGAAATTGAGCCAAACCAGGGACAACTATTTTGTCTTTTCTCAATGAAAATAAAAAAAAAAATGACGATGAAACCAAAAATAGCGTTACTATACCGAACTCATCAAATCTAAATAAATTAAAAAGTGCATCTAAATAGTTTCTTTGCGAAAGGGATACCTACCTATGTTGCCAAAACAATTTCTTTATTTTAATTATGGATTGTTTTAAGTGTAATGAGTATCAACAATTTTTAAACTAGAGGACTAGAACTGAGACAACATTAAAATTAGATTTGCAAAAAAATGTGTGCATAAAGATAATGAACCAAATATTCAAAAAGTATAGATATTCAACTATTACTAGTTAAATATATATGTGCGGAAAAAATAACTTTATGCGAATCTGGGTGAAAGGCCAAATTAAAAAAAAAAAACATAGGGACGGGCTACAGTCCGCTTGGGCGAACTGTTGAATACCCTATTCTTATTCCTATCCCACATAAGTGGGCGTGCCAAAAGTCTAAGTATGGCTGAATTTTTAAGAACCCTCGACATATTTTGTTACAGGATTTTATCAAAAAAACGAAGCTTTTGTAAAAAAAACGCTCCCTAGCTCAAACTTTGGTTTTTCAATAAAATTATTTTATTTAATTGTGGGCGTGTCAGTAAGCGGATTAAAAAAAAATTAACACATGAGCATAAAGGGCCGCTAGAGAGTATATATATTATAAATTTCAGCTCCCTAGCTCAAACTTTGGATTTTCAAAAAAAGTTTTTTTTAATTGTGGGCGTGTCAGTAGGCGGATTTTGAAAATTTTTACACATCAGCATAAAGGGCCCCATAGACAGTATATATTATAAATTTCAGCTCCCTAGCTCAAATTTTGGTTTTTCAATAAAATTGTTTTATTTAATTGTGGGCGTGTCAGTGGGCGGATTTTGAAGATTTTATATCCCAAGCAGTTTTAGGAGTCATAGATCATATATACAAAATTTCAGCTTTCTAGCTCAAAATTCGATTTTTTCCAAAATTTTGTTTTTTTTTGAGTTTGTGGGCGTGTCTGTGGGCGGATTTCAAAAATTCGTAAACTTCAATACGAGGGCGGGTCAATAAGTCCGTGACTTTTGTAATAAAACACAGATTTTTTGATAAAAAAATAATTTTATTTTTCAACGTAGTCTCCCTTGAGCTCTATAAACTTTGTCCAACGCTTCTCCAATTTTTTTATCCCTTCCAAAAAAAATGATTTGTCGAGGTCCTCAAAATAGGCCTTTATTTGCGAGATGACTTCATCATTGGAGTCAAATCTTTTTCCACCAAGCCATTTCTTCAGGTTTGGGAACAAGAAGTAGTCACTCGGAGCCAAATCTGGAGAATAGGGTGGATGAGGGAGCAATTCATAGCCCAATTCATGGTTTTTTGCCATGGCAACTGCACATGTGTGCGTGCACCCTTGCATTGTCTTGGTGGAAAAGAACTTTTTTCTTGGCCAAATGAGGTCGGTTTTTTTTCAAATCGTCATTGAATCGGCCCAATAAGTTGGCATAATATTCCCCATTGATTGTTCTTCCCTTTTGAAGGTAGTCAATGTGGATTATCCCGCGTGCATCCCAAAAAACAGTCGCCATAACTTTATTGGCTGACAAACCCACCTTGGCCTTCTTTGGCGCCGATTCACCCTTAGAAACCCACTGTTTTGACTGTTGTTTGGTCTCTGGTGTGTTGTGATGGATCCATGTTTTGTCCACGGTTACAAAACGGCGCAAACCCTCCTCCATATTGCGATTAAACAACGCCAAACCTTCCTGTGAAGTTGTTACACGATTGCGTTTGTGGTCGACTGTGAGCAAACGCGGCACCCATCTTGCGGAAAGCTTTCTCATGCCCAAGTGATCATTCAAAATTGAAACCACTGAGCCATGCGAGATCCCTACGGCTTCCACAATCTCTCGCACTTTCAATCTTCGGTCGGCCAACACCATATCGTGAATTTTTTCGATTGTTTCGGGTGTAGAGACCTCAACTGGGCGTCCAGGACGTTCGGCATCTTCAGTGCTTGTACGGCCACAACGAAATTCAGTAAAGCACACGAAATTCACTTTTTTCCATTTTCTCCTCAAATTAGTGAGTAGTCTGATAAAAATAGCTGTCAAACACAAACTAACTGACGCAGCAAGTTTAAATTTTGACAGGAGTCAACTGACAGATGCCTGTTGACAGGAGCAGTGTTGCCGTTTCAGTAAAAAGGTCAGAAATTCAAAAAGTCACGAACTTATTGACCCGCCCTCGTATTTCGGGACCCTAGAGAGTATATGGTTAAAATTTCAGCTCTCTAGGTCCAGTTTTAATGCCTAATTTTTGCCGACGGACGGACATGGCTAGATCGACTTTACTATCGATGCTGATCATAAATATAGTAACTTTTAGGGGTCTACGGGCAATATTAAGATATGTTACAAACTATGCGTCAAAATTAATATACCCTTAGAATAGGGTATAAACATATTATATTCTACAAGTAATAGTTGAATATGTATACTTATCGATTTTTATTCATAGCCAGAACTTGGGCTTGGAAGAGACTATATCCATTGCTATGTAGTCTTCGAACTGAAGATGCATGGAAATGGGAAAAACAATTCACACTCACTTTTGTGTAGTGAATTAACCTATACTCGATTAGCATCGAGGAAAAACTGCGTATCGATTTGATGTGTTTTGTGGTAATCGACTGATGATCCCAACCACAACATCTGGGTGAAACGCCAAATTGGAAAAAGGTCTCTTACGTATTCACTTTATTACTTTATTATTTTAAATCGATCAATTTGTCTATTTTGTTACATTTGAGTGTAATCGCACAATGACATAATTTTACCTCTGAATAATAAATATTATATTATGATGTCAAAAAGAAAAGAGCTGATGTTAAAAAATAATCTAGATGAAAGGAAAGAGATTGCAAAAACCTTTCATCATTCACGTATTCAAATAATAATAATGTAATGACCCATCTAATATAAAGAATAAAATTCGTTCCTTAGCTTGGCACACAATAGGCGTTTTTCTTGTTTAGCCCCGAGCGGGGAACAGAGCCCGAGCGATCAGAGCTCGCTCCGAGCTGAACGTAACCTGAGCGCTCCGAGCTAATTAGGTGTTTTTCTTTTTTAGCTCTGATCGGGGCACTGAGCTGTCAAAAAAAGAACCGTGTTACTTTTTTAGCTCGGAGCGCTCTGAGCCCAAAATTTGTATTTCTTTTTTATCTATGAGCTAGCTCAGTGCTCGCTCAATGAGCTCGATTAAAAATGACCGAGCACATCGAGCGAAAAGCTGAGCGCGGCTGACTTCGTTCGTTATTTGTGCTTTTTCACAGAATTGAGCACTGAACTGTCATTAGATAATTTTTTTTTATTAATTTTCAAAATAGTCAGGTTTGCTTTTGAAATTGGTGTTTGTCAAGGATTGTTCCATTTAAATTATAATTTCTAGTAAATAACCTATGGAAAAAGCACAAATAAAGAATGAAGTCAGCCGCGCTCAGCTTTTCGCTCGATGTGCGCGGTCATTTTTAATCGAGCTCATCGAGCGAGTCCTGAGCTAGCTTAGAGATAAAAAAGAAATACAAATTTTGTGCTCAGAGCGCTCCGAGCTAAAAAAGTAACACAGTTCTTTTTTTGACAGCTCAGTGCCCCGCTCGGAGCCAAAAAAGAAAAACGCCTAATGTCGAAATCTGAAGGAAAACCGTTGCGAGAACAAATGGATTGGACTGAATGGAATGGAATGGGCTTAAGTTGACCAATAACCACATTATTTGATCCCGAGACGATTTGAGTTATAGAATGTAACCTTCTGTATCTTGATTGTTATAAAAATATCAATAGAGACTTTTTAAAACCAAATGTTGCTTGTACTTGATGGAATAATAAATAGTTTTTCATAATTCATAAAAATAAATAAGTTTTAAAAAAAACTTATAAAAAATCTGTTTTAAATTTTTTTGATTTGTAAAATTTATCTGATCTATCACGCAAAAACAAAAATATGTTTTTTGTGTGATGCCAAGCTTCCCGTCAAATTACATTGGTCTAGCTTCCGTCAATTTACTTTTAATTGTTGAATGAACAACACAGTTTCTTCAGATTGCTACCACGTGAGTTTGGAAGCGATTTGCGTAGATTTTACACTTTTAAAATATGTATGTACCTAGGTATGTATATAAATAGTGGGCGCAGTGCAGTGTGTTCAAATCTCACCGAAGCCAAGTAACATCTAGAGTTGTTTCCACTGTCTCACCTCTTGCGAACGTCTGACAAACATTCATGGACTCAACTTTAAATTGTAAGTCCCTTCCACTTCGCACAAGCAAATGGTTGGGGAAGCTAGGTATTAGGTCCTGTATGGGCCGTTTGGTTTATGCACAATAGTGTTTTTTTTAAATAGTTGATGCGGCCTTACAAGGCCTTAAGCCCAGCTCGTCTAACCATTTGTGGTTTGGAAAGGAACCAACAATTTTATATATGTAGATACGACTCCGAACGGTGGGGCAGTGAAAGAAAAACATTTTTGAACGAAACGTTCAATTTCAATTCCATTATTCAATTTCCTTTCGATCTATCAATTGCTTAAGTAGCAAGGAAGCGAGCTGTTTTCTTATAATGTTCGGGAGCCATAAATTAGGTAGAATGTTGAAGGTACGGAGCAGAATAAACCGAGTATATTATTAAAATAGAGTGACAGACCATTTATATACCCCAGACGAATTGTGGATTTCGCCTTGTTAAAGTCACTTAAATATTTCATTGCTAGAGCCAAATGAGGCTGTACATCATCAGAATAGAGATGTACAGTTGCATGTTTTCATACGGACGGTCATATATAAATATGTAAATGAAAATTGATGAAAAATGAAATTATTTAAATCGTTCCTTCCCTATTTGTTTATTCTTTCAATTATGTATGGGGCTTCAGGTTCACATAATCCTCATACAAAACAAACACCTGCATTATTATTTCTTTCCCTAACCAGCCTAACTGGTTTCCATACAATCAATAGATTATTCTTTTTTTGCGTAAAACCAATCCTTCGCGAAGATAATTATTTTAGCAAAGACCGAATAATTCCAGCCAATGGTCGGTGGGTATTGAAAATCAAGAACACAGAAAACAAATTCAAGGGCAAGATCATAATTAACTGGATGAGAACACAAAAACAGGATGGCTTTTTTTGCATATTATTTTCTAGTTATGAATGAAATGATCGTTGTTTCCAGCCAATGGTTGGTAGGTATAGAAAATGAAGAACGCAGAAAACAAATTCAAGGGCAAGATCATAATTAACTGGATGAGAACACAAAAACAGGATCGCTTTTTTTTGCATGTTCTTGTTATGAATGAAATGATCGTTGTTTACGTCATAACCTTGAATTTATTTTGAAAAGGGACCAGGTGTTCGTTCTTGTTAAACTCTTCTCGTTCAAATGAGGTAATACAAAATTAGGAAGAACATTGCGCTTAATGAACATACAAAAAACTAACCATGCACACATTGCGTTCTGTTTGATACAAGAGCCCCTTAAAAATTGTTTGCTTTGCTCATGATCAAGATCTTAATATAAGACTTAACATACAATTTTAATAGCAAAAAGTGCCCTACTTTGTCGCATGTATTCACTTCACAAAATTAGAGATAATCGTTTAGGCTTTGCTATGGCTGATGTTGATAAAAGTATGTATAAACAGATGGAGGGAATGCCTACTGAGATTTGCCTTGCGATGATGTAATATGTATTAAGTTTATTGCCACCGCGCCCAGAGTATCAAAGTAGAACTTTACAGGTACAAAACAAAATCTTATAATTTCATTGGTTGTTATTTGTGAATGTGAAATGAGTGTTGTTTTCTCTTTTTTTCGATAGGCCCAGGTAGGAACCAATACATATCGGAAGACAAACTCATTTAATGGCATCAGGGCCATGGACACACATTGAAGGCTTACCTATGATAAGAAATTAAAAAAAAACTTAATTAATTAAAGTCGGTTCTATCATACTGTTTTAAAATCAACTGATTTCCATTAACAGTTTTTGAAAAAAACTAATTTCAAACTCAAAATTTCCTTAAAAAAAATGAAAAAAACAAGTTTTTATTATCTTTATTCCAAATTGTGAGACTACATACTAATTTTTTTTACTATTTTTCCTGTTATTAGTTTGTAATCGAATACTGAAAACTAGATGGTTTTAAGTCTACTAGTTTTCGAGAAAATTGAAAATTACCAAACCTAATTTTTATGGGATCATGACGTAATCTCGAATGACAAAAATCTCACATGCAAAAAATCTCGAAAAAAATTAATTTTTAATCTAGAATGGAAAAATCTCGAATGCACAAAAATCTCGAAAGACCATATCTCGAAAAAAAAGTTAATTCGAGATTTTTTTCTTACCTATTTAAAGAGTTTAAACTTAAACAAAAACGCATTATATATTGAGTTTATTCAGCAATTTATTTTTTGGGTAAATTAACAACAAAAAATCAATATTTAAATATAAAATATAAATCATTTAAAATATAAAAATCATAAAAAAAAATCAAAAACAAACAATAAAGTTTTAAATTCATAAACATAGCTATAAATGCATATGTAGGTATAACAAAAAAGGATGAATTAGGGATCATGACGTAATCTCGAACAGCAAAAATCTCGAATGCAAAAAATCTCGAAAAAAACAAATTTTTAATCTAGAATGCAAAAATCTCGAATAAAAATTTCAAAAGACGATATCTCGAAAAAAGTCTCAAAAAAAAAAGTTAATTCGAGATTTTTTTCTTACCTATTTAAAGAGTTTAAACTTAAAGAAAATGCATTACATATTTAGTTTATTCAGCAATTTATTTTTTTTCTCGGTAAATTAAGAATAACAAATCAATATTTAACAAAAAAAAAAATTATAAAAAATTGTAAAAATTCCAATAGTAAATAAGGTGCCGTGAAATAACGCCGAATTATGAAAGCGAAATAACGCCGAATTTCCATGGTCGGTCTTATTTACTTGCCAAAGTGAAATAAAGCCGAATCGGCCTTGTTTCGCTTTTAATTTATTTACACAATCAGATAAAGTTTCCTAACCGTTTTCAGATTTGCACCACTGAAAACATCGCACCTACTCCAAATCAAACAGTGATCCCATGCAGGGGAGTTGCAGGGGGGCAGCATGCCCCCCATAGGCATTGCACCGCATATTTATACATGCATATTTATCCATGCATATTTATCCATCTCCACACCATACGACGTCTGTCTGAACCAAAGATGTTAAACTTACTTTCATCAGTAAATATATGTAAGCTCATCCCAGAACGAATTTTCTTTGTCCACCTGTTTCACTTGACAACTACTGTGAAGCACGGCGGCGGCAATGTTATGGTATGGGGCTCTATGGCTTCTTCTGGCGTCGGAAACCTCGTATTCATAGACTGCACCATGGATAAATATGGATACTTGAGCATCCTTAAAGAAAATCTCCGTTGAAATGCTCAAAAACTGGGTCTCGGCAACTCTTTTATATTCCAGCCGGACAACGACCCCAAAAACACGTTGATGCTCGTAAGAGAATGGTTGCTGTATAATGTGCGGGCGCAAATAAAACATCCTGCTCAGTCCCCAGATCTCAACCCAATTGAACATCTGTGGGATCACCTGGAAAAAAAAATTCGTGAGTACACAATATCCAGCAAAAATGACCTCAAAGCCATTTTACTTGAGGAATGGAACAAGATATCCCCCGACACGACTTCGAAACTAGTCCAATCGATGAAAAACAGACTGCAGGAAGTAATAAAAAACAGAGGAGGTCCTACTAGTTATTAAGTTTCGTGATTTTATAATTACATTAAATTTTTTACTTTTTTTTTAAAGAAAATTAACCAAAAAAATTTTGGTGTACGGAGACTTTTTAGTTCCTTTTTTTACTCTTTGAGCTGCGAATTTGTTTAAATTTTAAGTTTTTTCCAATAAAATGTTATTTTTTTCGTTAAAAAAATTTAAGGTGTTTTTATTACTTTAATTCCTGGTAGTCTTCTTTTTTTTAATAAAATATTTTAAAAGTTTATCACAAAATAAGCAACAAGTTTACTGCTGTACGGACACTTATTTGACTGTGTATGAGACAATAATGGTTACAATTCGAGCGATTATTACTTTCTGGATTATTGCTTTCTAGATATCGTGGTAAGCACAATTTTTATATACATATGTACTTTTTTTTCCTTGACGTCAATGAATAAATAATGATATCCTTCTAATAAGTAGAGAACAGTAAGTTATTTAGCGTTACCTAGAATGCAAGCAACACTTTACGGCGTATAAACAGTGAGGTTATGTAACAACCTGCAACCCCCCTGCTTGCGCTCACTGTAGGATTTGGGGTAGGTGCGAGGTTGGGTGCATGCAAAGTTTCTTTTGCATTTAAGGAATCTGGATTTAAAGAAACTTTGAGTTTGAAATTAGTTTATTTAAAAACTATTCATGGAAATCACTTGATTTAAAAACAAGATGATAGAACCGACTTTTGTGCAATACCTAATTGTAAGTATTACCGTTATTTTTATTTAATTTTTTTCCCCAATTTGAAGTGTTTTCTTTTTTAAATCGTCCCTCCCGTCCAAATAAGGTGAGATAGGCCCCACCCGCCTCCCATAGCAAAAAATGCTTGTTAATAACTACTATTCTACACAAATCTGTCGTTAAACTTAGTCGCCTGAGTTATCGTACTCTCCCCGTTATTATATAGCCCGAGCAAACTTTGGAGTTCGTTTCGGAGCGAGACATCTTTCAAGAAAAAAAAAAATTACAAAAATTTAAGAGCGTAAGCAACACTTATTTGAAAGCTTCTTGAGGCGTTGATTTTGTGTTATAGTTATGTATAGTATATTTCTTGAGAGATAAATATAAAAAAAAAGTTATTTGTGATTAGCATCAAAAGTGATGTGGATGGAACCATATCCGTTAGCGTTAAAATTCGGAACATAATTTTCTCTGACGCCGGCAAATTAATTTTTTAAATGTAGGTACACACTTGTTAAAAAAAATATTATTTAATTGATCAAGTTGATGGAAATGAAATGTAACTAATCGCCCATACAAAGACTTTTGTCACTCAAATTTTGCCCCGAATATTAGATTGTTGGACATGTAGTTAAAAAACTAAAAACAGTGCACGAAGTGCACAAAAACTCTCAACTCAATGCTGCGTTAAATTTTAGGGGTAGTTATATGAAAAGGGTTTCAAACATTCCGTCCAAGCGGTAGCTTTTCCATGTTTTTAAAATTTGTTTTTACCGGCACTTTTGTATGCGACAAAAAAAAGGCACATATGTTTCTGAATCCGTAATTTTTTTTACTATATAATTACCTAAGCAGAAGAGTAGATGGTTAAATAAAATTTAGAATAGAGATCGAACATTTAGGTACGAAAAAAATTGAACAGAATACCTTAAACAATCTTAAAGAAAAACTGGATTTTTCAACAGTTTTAAACAAAGTTGTAAACAATAAAGAGAAGATATCCGTACCTATATCTATAGACACGGCAAAAAAGCAACCCGTATTTTATTTGTCATACGGAACTGCCTCCTCGCGAATGGAAATCAAAGATTTTAATAATAATAATAAACTGGAAAAATCTGAATCCATGCGACGTTGGCCGGTATTTCGAGTAGTTTGCTGTTTTCTGTTAGTGCTGAAACAAAAAAAGTGTGGCACACGGTTGAGATTTTGTAAACATCGATGGGTCTTGATGACTCAACATAAATGACCGTTCGTTGAGTCATTATATCAGTATATTTCAAGTAACTTCTTTACATGTAAACTAAGCTCCAGGGAATGTTTTTGCAGTTAAATGCCCAGTAGAAGGTTTTGTTAAGCTTCAGCGTAAAGAATTGTTATTGATTATGTTTACATTATGTAAATAACGTAATCGATTTTCGTGCTCGTTTAAAATTCATAGAAAAAAATTGATTATAAATTTGAGGGGAAGACTTAAAATTTAATCGATGATACCTATATTGTTAGGTTGTATCCAGTTGGTTCATTGACGTCAGGTTTAGAGGTTGCCGCTAGACCCAAATGGGAGGTAAACATCACGACATATTTGTATGCTGACGTTTATGGCATCGTTTAACATTTGCCACACTTTGTTAATGTGGTTCAGCAAAAGCCAACCACCTATATGTTAATTCAAATAAGTACCTATTGATTTGTATAGGCATGTGATCTTACAAATAACTAAATTAAACAAAAATGCAAACATCATCAAAAGAAGGTCCATTGTATACCAATGTTTAAAAGTAGGATTAGAAGATATCTACAAGCATTCAAACATCATTGTTTGATTCGAATCAATTATACAATGGATAACGCTAAATAGAGAAATATTGGGCTTGAAAGTTGTGTCTCAATTAGGCAGCTGTCCCAATAAACGGCAACGCTTCTAAAGAACCAAAGCGTTTGTCTAAAGTTGTCCCATTGTACCAACGTCGTATGTGATGCCAATGGAAATGAAATAAGCTGTGTTTTAAGTATAAAACATAGGGACGGGCTACAGTCCGCTTGGGCGAACTGTTGGATACCCTATTCTTATCCTATCCCTCATAAGTGGGCGTAACAAAAGTCTAAGTATGGTTGAATTGTTAAGAACGGATATTTTGTCATATGTATAACAGTTAAAGGATTTTATCAAAAAACGCTCCCTAGCTCAAACTTTAGTTTTCAATAAAATTATTTTATTTAATTGTGGGCGTGTCAGTAAGCGGATTTAAAAAAAAATTAACACATGAGCATAAAGGGCCCCTAGAGAGTATATATTATTAATTTCAGCTCCCTAACTCAAACTTTGGATTTTCAAAAAAGTTTTTTTTTTTATTGTGGGCGTGTCAGTAGGCGGATTTTGAAAATATTTATACATGAGCGTAAAGGGCTCCCTATAGAGTAGTATATATTATAAATTTCAGCTCCCTAGCTCTAATTTTGGTTTTTCAATAAAATTGTTTTATTTAATTGTAGGCGTGTCAGTGGGCGGATTTTGAAAATTGTATCTCCCGAGCAGTTTTAGGAGTCATAGATCATACGAGTATATAAAAAATTCAGCTTCCTAGCTCTAAATTCGATTTTTTCGAAAATTTTGTTTTTTTGAGTTTGTGGGCGTGTCTGTGCGCGGATTTCAAAAATTCGTAAACTTGATTATTTCGGGACCCTAGAGTATATGGTTCAAATTTCAGCTCTCTAGGCCCAGTTTAAAGGCCTAATTTTTGCCGACGGACGGACATGGCTAGATCGACATTACTATTGATGCTGTAATTATTGTAACTTTTAGGGGTCTACGGGCAATATTAAGGTATGTTACAAACTATGCGTCAAAATTAATATACCCTTAGAATAGGGTAACAAATCGAAACACTGCAACTTAAATAGGCAAACGAAAACAGGCAATCTCTGCAATTATGTGCGTATGTATGTATGTGAAAAAAATCGGCTCCGGAGTTGATAAGCAAAAATCAAAAACAAATGTGGTGCCTATCTTACAAGTATCATATCGATGAACGATAATGTCATATTATAGAGATCAATGCCTGCAATTAGTCCGACAAAAATACATACGTACATATTATGGATGCAGTAGTGATATTGCACAATCTAGGTGGCTGTGAAATAGTTGAACTGTTCATCGTAGCTGTTCTTGCGGTGCATGTTTCGGTATAATAAGAAAAAAATTAGGATACTCTGGATACTTTGACCAAAAATAGGTTGATTTGAATTACTGCAACAATGTTTGATTTGTTGACCTGAGGCGTTTCTTTGAAATATATCCACATTCTCGATTTTACACGTTAAATAACAACCACTACCACATTTTATCGACAGTAAGGGTCGATAATATTCACAGCAGGGCACACAATAATTTGTCTTGCAAACAGGAATGCTAGGCCGCTGGTCATAATCCCCAAAATTACTCTTTTGTGCAGCCGTTAATACATTCCACAAAGAAACGCGCCTATTATATTACTTATTTTGTTACCAAATTTATTTGTTGACACCTTTGACAGTAGGATGTTTTATTCACGAAAGAAGAATGTTATAAAAGGACAACTAGGTATAAATGAGTGGTGTGGAAAAATACAACAATCTTATTCATGCTTATTTTGAGGTTCGAATGAATAGTCGATTCGTTCCAATGCCTCTATTCATTCGAATAAAACCAGTTCTCCTCGAATAAACTTTCAATTCAATCGAATTCCAAAATACGGATTATTCGAATTCGACAAACTTTCGATCGAAATCGAATTTCAAATTAAGCATGACTATTTGTCAAATTCAGAAGATTACTGAAATGGAGACAAAAATACAGTTAATAGAACAAATGATTCTTGAGTTGAGATACACCCGTACTTATAAAATACGAGTATGTTAAGGCTACAAACACTGCACTGTTCTTATTTTGTTTGATAGTATCTTGCAGTGTAAGAAAATTTGATGTTTTATCCAACAGTGGGTGCAAAAATATCGTTTCAAACGTTTGACCGCATTAAGTGCTGTTTGCCCGCTTAACATTCTGTGAATTCGTATTGCGTCAACCGGCAGTGATACATATGGAAAGGTCACGCTATCCTCTGAAGTGGACGTGGCGGGGTTTTGTGTTATTATAAAAAAAAACTTTTTTTTTTTCATTTCCATTTCCATTACGTCTGGAAAGTGGGCAAGATCAAAAGTTTGCATTTATTCGACTTGAAGTAATGGAATTGGCAGGGATTTGAAGACAAGACCTTCCATTCAGTAAGCGAATACACTGCTACTGTACCAGTACATAAATAATGTTGTATTGTAAATGTTGATTTCCGAATTATAAGGCTTTTGTTAAAGAAAATTAATTGAATTAAATTGAAAATACAAAAGGGATGGTGCTTATTTTACGAGTATCGTATTGATGAACGACGATGTAGAGACTCAGAGGCCTGCCGATACGTTTTGAGGTCGAACCGGATTCAGTAAAATAGAAGAATTATGATGCCTCTCATCAAGACCATAACCTCGCCATTAAAGAAAAAAAAGGAGGAAGATTGTTAAATGGGCAACGTTCCTCGCTTATTTTCGTTGATACATTTAATCTTATTAAAGCACTAAGTAAAGTCACAATTCTCAATCAATGTATGGACATAGATTCTAAACTGATAAGCCTTATGGTAGAAACAAATCAACACTTCAACTTTTGAAGGCGAGTCAATCACATTTGAAAATGCAACTTCGAGAGCGGAACAAAAAATGATTGTAAAGAAAAGAGAAAATTCTTTCAAATACAAACACGAACGAAAAATCGTTCAAAATACATATTAGCATTTGTATGTTGAGAAAACTGAAAACATCGGCGCAAGAGTTTGGGGGGATTTGCACTTCAACCTCGAATTTAGGATTTCGGTTGAAGTCGAAGTTGAGGTTGAGGAATGTGTTCCATTGCATTAAAAACCACGTGCGGCGTGGTTGTCAAGGTCGAAGTCGGAGTGTTGATCTGTTGCTACCATCAGAGAACAGAGGCTTTCAACTCTCTAAATTTTATTTGAAAAATATCGTCAAACAGTAACAGTCTGATACACTACCTTTGTATTAAGAATACGAATTGAAAAGACTGTCAAAATGACAGTGGACGAACTCGCGTACAAAGAGAGAAACTTAGAAACAAGTTAAGGAACTTATGAATACTCCAATTGCATGTTGTCAAAAATTACGAATGTTTTCTTTTTCATAAATTTCAAGGTAATCAAAAATATTTTAAAAATTGTGTGTCTAATAAACAGCTGTAGGTACCTGCACGGCTTTGCTTATGCCCAAAAATGTAAATATGTTAATGCATTAGCAAGAAATAACCTACAATATTTCTTAGTTGAAAAAGTACATTCACATCTCATAATATGCGAACGAAATCAATGTCGGATATAAAAGCAAACATCTACGAGGGGCGTTCAATATATTCTCGGTGTCGGGGTGAAGCTGTGGTTGTATATATAAATTGACTTATTTATCAAGTAATACTATTATTTTAGTGCATTCATGTAAAATTTCATATAAATGTGATTATTAATTCGCGTTTTATCTCTAGTTAAACAGAATCATAATGGCAACTGAGACGATGATGGTGAAAATTGAGCATCGCGCTGTAATTAAATTTCTCACTAAGCAAGGAAAAAGTAAAAAAACTATTCATGAAGAGATGGTGGCTGTTTACCAGCGTTCCGCACCTTCATTATCAACTGTGCAAAAGTGGTCAAGTGAGTTCAAGAGAGGCAGAGAGAGCATTGAAGACGACCCCCGCTCCGGCGCCCCGGCTACTGCTTGTACGGGAGAAAGCATCAAAGAAGTCGAAAAACTTGGTCTTGAGGATGCCCGAATAAAGGTGAAAATGATGGCAGAGATCACCAAGCTTTCGATTGGTACCATTCACACCATTGTTCATGACTATCTTAACCTTTCAAAGGTCAGTGCAAGGTGGGTGCCACGAATGCTCACAGCGCCTCAGAAAAAAGTGAGAATCGCATGCTGTAGAGAGCTTTTGGATATGTGTAGTGAGAACTCGGACGGTGTTATGGATCGAATTGTTACTGGGGACGAAACAGGGGTCCATCACTATGACCCTGAAAGCAAACAAGAGTTCATGCAGTGGCATTAAAAAGGAACAGACCACCCGAAGAAGTTCAAAGTCACTCCGTCTGCCGGGAAGCTCATGGCCACAGTTTTTTGGTACTCAAAGGGAATCTTGCTCATTGAGTACAAAAAAAAAGGTGAAACCATCAACGCCATATCCTACGCTTCCACTTTGCATAATTTGCGGTAGGAAATTAAAAAGAAAAGACGGGATAAACTCGCAGCGGGTGTGTTGCTTCTTCATGATAACGCTCCTGTTCACACGGCGCGAGTTTCCAAGGCTGCTGCGCGAGATTGTGGTTTCGAAGAAATCCAACACCCACTCTATAGTCCAGACCTTGCCCCTAGTGATTATTTCCTGTTTCCGGATTTGAAAAAATGTCTTCGTGGAAAGAGATTTTCGGATGATGAAGAACTCAAGTCGGCAATAAATGGGTACTTTGCAGAGAAAGAGGAAATTTATTTTTTTGAGGGTTTAAAAAAGCTTATCTCAAGATGTAACAAATGCATTGATGTTAGGGGAAATTATATTGATAAATAAAGACAATTTAAATTGAATTGGCATTTTCCTTCATATCGATACCGAGAATATATTGAACGCCCCTCGTATGTACGACACAGAGCCACACCCACAACTAACTTCTGTAAAAGTTGACGGCATAAATATTTTTCCCAATAAACAAAATGTACATCGCGCTTTATTCAGAGATGAATGCATAATACTAATCTAACTACATACATTCGCCATTTTCGTACTCTATTTCTATCTATCATAGTAGAATATCGATAAAAAATATAATCGTTATCACCATAGTTACTATAATTTATACACACAGTCAATAATGTTGATTGAATCAACAAAACTTTTTTGTAATCGCTTAAGATTTACAAAAGCAATGTCAAGTTCAAGGAAATAAAGTCATGAAAATACAATACAGTTTGTGAGATGGATGTATTAAAGTCTAACAAATTCGAAAATAAGCTAACCGGCACTTGATATACCTATAGGCAAGCTGTTTGGCTTAATATTAGTTAACCCTCCGTGATTGGATAATATCACAACTACATATCAGCTGTTTAGCGAAAATTTCTCATTCGAGCAAGTGAAAGTAATCAACCTCACTGACGAATGGTAAAGATGTCAAAACCATCTGATTCATTTTGCTTCAGTGTTTGTAGTGTTCTAAGGTCATTGACACACATTAAATTCAATGTACGGAAGCATGTATGAAAACATTACAAGAATACTCCAGACAAGATTCGTTTACGGACTATTAAGCGGAGAGGAATCTTCGATGTAGGACGAATCTTGCACGCGACTGATGAGCTGCGTGTGTAGAAAGCATACGTTTTCACTCCGTCTGTGAACTTGACAGCAATAACAGATGCTAGGCAAAGCATTCAAATAACTAGTCGCAAGTTAACTTGCACGTGACACGTGTTGCCTTGGAACTTGAACTTTCCCAATGTAACTTTGGAACAGCTGTGTAAAGTAGGTACAGAGATCATACAAACAATCTTTCTGAGTATTATCAGAAAAGCTAAAAATATTCCAATGATAGTCGCTGTTATTGTTACGACAAAATGTTCGTTGGAGAATATAAAGAAATGTATGTGACAATTGTATATCAACCAAGAACATTGATTAAAATTGAGCAAATCAGCTTAATACCTTATAGCAAAAGCAACACATCGAGGACTGATATTGAGTGAAATTTCGGTATGATAACCGAACGTGTGCGACTAGCTCAGAATAATCTTTGATATGAAGAGAAACAATTAATTGAATATGACGCATGGAAATGATAACATACAGAAAAAACACTTAAAAACCTAAAAAACACCCCGACTACTGGCTTGGCCACATCGAGCATACGGTCAATAATGTGGCTGTCAACAGGAACAGCCCAGTTCACAGGTTCGAGATGACAAGGAAGGCCGAACTTAAGTTTTAAGGACGAACCCATCGGAGATTTTTTTTTTTTTTTTTTTAAATACACTATCAGCTCTGTGTCGTGGAGTGCTTAAAGCAAGCAACTATCACGAGCAGAAATTGCCGGCACAAAAAGTGCTCTCACAGGCTCATCATTTAGTGCAGGTGTTAGTAAGGACAAAACAATTAAAAATACAATAATTATGTACCTACAAAATACTAACACAGATACAAAATAATGCAAACAATTTAAGACATTAAGGCATTATTACGCAAAATATTTTTTAGCTTAATTTTACTAACATGCAAGTCAATCATATGATCATTTAGATTATAGATTCTACTCATGCGACTAATAGGCTCATGCGTCCCATAATTCGTTCTATGATGGGGGCTAAACAATAATTCAACACTGCGCAAATTATGGGCACCACCACGAAAATTAAAGCCAATAGACGACAGCAAGTCAGGTGCATCTATTTGACCGGATATAAACTGCTGTAAAAAATGATATCGCTATTAAGCCTTCGTTGAGAAAGGGGTAACATTTGAAGAAGCTTGATACGTTGACTGTAGGGAGGAAGGTTAAATGGATCATCCCATGGAAGTCCTCTAAGTGCAAATCGAATAAATTTACGTTGAATGGCCTCTATTCGATTTGAATGAATGTTGTAGAACGGTGTCCAAACTTGAGACGCATACTCTAGAATCGGACGGACGAAACAATTGTACAATGACATAGAAACGTAAGGGTCATTAAATTCTTTGGCCCACCTTTTTTACGAAGCCCAGCATAGAATTAGATTTATTAATAATAGAATTAATATGCTTAGCAAAAAACAGTTTGGGGTCGAAATAAACCCCAAGATCCTTACAATTATCAACATTACAAAGAATATGTTGAGACAGAGAATATTGAAAGGGGGAAGGGATAGTCTTTCTAGAGAATGTCATATGTTGACATTTAGTTGGGTTCAGGGATAAACCATTTTTATCACACCAATTTGCGAAGCTATTAATGTCAGATTGAAGAAACATTCTGTCTTGCTGACTAGTGATAGGTTTATATATTTTCATATCATCAGCGTAGATCAGGATATTACTGTGATTTATACATGCCTTAACATCATTAATGGCAAGTATAAATAAAATTGGTCCGAGGTGACTTCCTTGGGGAACTCCAGACTGAGCTGTGAAAGATACAGATAGCGATCCTCTAAATTTCACTTGATAAACCCTTGATCAAAGGTATGAATTAACCCATTTTATGAAACATGGTGGGAAGCCAAAAGCCTTAAGCTTAAATTCGATTATTTCATGGGACAGCTGGTCGAAAGCCTTAGAGAAGTCAGTGTATATGCAATCCATTTCGCCCTTATTCTCCAAGGCATTAGAACAATCATGCAAGAAACTTAATAGATTAGTGACAGTGGATCTGTTTCTTACAAATCCATGCTGTTCATTACAAATTATATTGCGACAAAGAAATATTAGCTTTTCACAAACAATTTGTTCAAAAAGCTTAGGGATACACGAAAGCTTTGAAATGGGCCTATAATTAGTGATATCACCACGTTCGCCTTTTTTAAATACAGGTGTGATAAAAGCACTTTTCCATAGATTAGGGAATTTACCTGTACTAATGGACAATTCAAACATATACTTAAGATATGGAGCAATTGCATGACTGCATTTTTTAAGAACAATCGGTGCAATGCCATCAGGACCTGATGAATAGTCATTCTTCAGAGAAGAAATACATTTTAAAATTGTTTCCAAATCGAATGAGATACTACTAAAACTTATTTGGGAACAGCTAGTTAAATAACTAAAATATTGATCATTAATGTGAAGAGGGGTCTCCCTAAATGACTTACTGAAATGATCTGCAAACATATTGCTTGCGTCTAGCGAATCAGCAGTTGTAGAACTATTGTAAGTAAGCTTCGATGGATAACCATCGGTTTTTTTCTTGGAATTGACAAAACCGCAGAAAAGTTTGGAGTTCAATTTTAAAGAGCATTCCATTTTACTTATATAGTCAATATATAAGTTGCAGGATAAAGATTTGAATTCATTGAATAATGTGAAATAGAGTTCAAGATCTGAGTGGCAGAGACTTTTTAAATAGTTCTTCCAAGCCCTATTACGTCTGTTTCGTATCGATTTGAGCTCTTTAGTGTACCAGGGATGGGACGCTTTCAGATTCCTAGAGGATTTCACAGGAATCACTTTTTTTATGCAGTTATCCATCAAAGAATAAAAAGAACCTACTGCATCTTCAATATTAGATAACGCAGTAAGATTAAAATTAAGGCTATTAATTTCATCAGAAAGCCTTTGAAAATTTGCTTTCCGAAAGTCAAAAGATTGCGAACGGTCATACGAATTACTATTTTCGTACAAATGTGCGCCTAGTTCAATAAATACATCCAAGGGTGGATGATTGTCATCTATGTTAGTTATACTGAAGTGGGATTCCAGAACCACAGTACTAACAGAGTCAGAAGAGAAAACAAGATCGAGAGTTCGATTTCTGAAATTTTTTATACAGCTTGTTGCTGTAAGTCAAAAGACAAAATGTTGTCAAGTAAAGCGAGCTCTTGTTGGGCAGAGTCAAAGGATGGAATGAAATGAGAATCATCCTCAGAAGGTACCCATCCAATATGTGGCAGATTGAAGTCGCCTATAAGTAAGACAAAGCTGTCACAACAAGATATGTCAAAAATATTCCGAATACAAAGAACATAGACGAGACGATGGAATGTACGCATTAACAACATATAAATGTTTGTTCTTAAGTGTAATTTTTACACAGATAACTTCGACATTAAGTTGAAATGGAAAGTCAATCTTTCGTGACTCAAGGTTGTAACGAACAGCGATCAGGACACCTCCTCCAAGCGCTTTCAGGTCATTGTTATGACGGTCGTTTCTGAATACGGAGAACTCATGATTGAAGAGTTTCGTGTCTAAAATTCCGGCATTAAGCCATGTTTCCGTCAAGGAGAAGATATCGTGAGAGAGGGCTTGGGAGTTTAAATATACTTCAGCGGTTTTTGTGCGGAGTCCCCTTACATTTTGATAGTAGAGGGACAGCCTACTTGGTTTTTTAACACAGACGGACAATCTTTCCTGCGACTTTTTGTCGAATGGGGTGTAAATTCTTTAACTAATGTATTATGAGGCCATGCAGTGCGCACAGCTTTTCAAAATATACTGAAGGGGCAACAATCTTGAAAGACGCAACAAACCCATCAGCCATGCTGATTTTTTGTGCATTTGATTGAGTCATCTTTTGGAATCAAGTTTCTCGTGACCAAATGGTTCAGGACATCGTCTGAAGAAGTGTTGGGTTTTAGTCGAGAAATGAAAATAGATTTCGGTCTGGGAATCGATTCAATAGTTCCAGATTCTGTACCTAACGAATGATTTATATATGTGGGACTAACATTAAGAGTGGGCGCCTCGTTTGAGTTTTTTCGCTGACTCCTAAGGTTAAACCGCTTTGCCTTTGGATTCAACGCAGAGGAAGGCATATCGCGTTTCCTTTTGCCTGCGAGTAGAGTAGATGAGGGCGATGCTAAATAGACAATGGGCTCAGGGGTAGCTTCAACAGTTGGGGAAACTGTTGTATCAAATGAAATCAATGTATTCATGCCCCGCTGGGTACACTGCTTTACTTCATTAGTCGGCAACTCAGGGTCAGTAGACGTTGAGGCATCTGTCGAAAAATGAAGATCAGAGAATGTTGATACGTTGAGGACGGTGGTATTGAAATTGTCGAATAAGTCTTTAAACCCCTTCGATAATTTCAGTATGTCAGCCTTGAAAACTGACATTTTGAAAGCAAGGGTGGAAAGTGACAATTTTCGACACGGAGAGCAGTACCATAAGGCGATCTCCGAAGCTTTGACTTTATCCATAAATGCATTGGTTGAGCCAACACATTTAGCATGGAACATCATGCCACAAGGGCCGTAACAGGCAAGATGCCACAACGCTTGGAATGAACAGCTGGAGTAGCATGCCCGTGATTAAAGAGGATGAAAGGCTGCAGTGTCTAAGACAGAGAATCTTTGCGGATCAGAGGGCCGTTGAGTCATAAAGTAGTAAAAGCGCACTAAGCAAGTTCGTATATGTAATAGTGTTTTTATCAGATATGGATTGGTTTGCAAAATATTGAATTGATTCCACTACTATAGGTAAAAAAAACTTTATTAATTTGTTACCATAAATACATTATACATTGTGTGGTTAAGTGGATCTAAATATAAAGCGTCTGACAACGGGAAAACAGTGGTGATGACAATAACTAAAAATTCATCAATGCAGGTAATCTGTCTTCTGCTTTTTAAACGACAAGATACTCATCTGGTCTTAGGGGATTAACCCCCCCCCCCCCCCCCCCCATTTCATTCCTACTGCTCCGCCTGTGGGGTTCCTCAGTGTGACTTGAAAAAGTATCAGCAGGCCTCGCGTTTTCGATACACTTCACCACTTAGGCAAATCAAATAAACGTATTGTTGCATTTGTGCGATCCTTGAGTTGGTATGCCTGTCCCTATTTCTTGACTGTATAGGAACGTCACGGTTAGTAGGATCTCTGCCCTGAACATGACAGTACCAAGTGAGCCGGTCGCCCTCCATTTTTCCTGAGCTCATTTGACGTGTAGGTTTTCTGTTCTGTTAACAATATTAAATATTTTTATGTTAATTGTCTTTCAGTCAAGTAAACGCAATAATGATGCAAAAATATTCTTGCGTTTACAGACCATACAATGAAATAAAGGTTTGGCGTTAACGACTTTTACAGGCATAAAACCTAGCTTCTCCGACAATTGGCTTGGGCGAAGTGGAAGGGACCTACGATTTCAGGCAGACTCCGGCATTATATATATGAAAAACTTTTCATGACAATTGATACTCTTGGATGTTTGTCAGACTTTCACACTTTTACGCCGGTTCCGGAACATTTGAGAATTTTCTTTTGACAGTTTTTACTCTTGCCGTTTGTCTGATGGGGTAGGGAACATTGTTCACGCAAAAAAAGCAATTGAATGGAATTAAACCCTACATGCAAACTCCCTAACACATCTGGAACGGCAAAGGTTTTGCAACTCGGCACACTTATCGTATGGGATGAGTGTACTTTAGCTTGCAAGAAATCATTGGAAGTATTAGATAGAACATTGCAACCAGGAAATCAAGAATTGTTTGGTGGTGCTATGATATTGTAAGCAGGTGATTTACGACAAACATTACCTGTTAGTTCTCGATCTACTGATACTGATGAACTTAACGCGTATTTGAAATCTTCAAATTTGTGGAGAAATGTGAAAATACTAACACTCACTATAAAAAGGCGTGTTCATTTCCAGAACCATGCATCAGCAGATGAGTTTGAAAAAACAATTGTTGGACATCAGCTATGCAAAATGCCAATCAATAAATTAACTGGCTTCATAACATTACCAACCAATTTTTACAGTATTACACAATCAAAAGAAGAACTGATTCAAATGTTTCCTAACATAGCACAGCAACACAAAAATCATGTTTGGTTGAGCAAAGGAGCAATATTGGCAGCAAAAACAAAGATGTCAATGATCTTAACACGGCTTTAAAATGACATAGCAGGCCAATAAGAAACATATAAGTCAGTGGACACTGTTATGAATCAAAATGACGTGGTGACTTATCCTACCGATTTTTTTAATTCACTTGATTTGGCGGCATTCCTGGCACACCACAGTCTAACAATAACTGCAGACTAAAAAACAGACAAGGACCATGGATCCACAGCTCATTCTTCGATTCGTCAAGGAAACTGGATGCTATGCTTGTGTAGGACCTGTCAAGGCTAAGTCAGAGCAAGACTCAAATACAATTCATAGAAGAACTGTATTAAGAGGGGGCTCTGGAAGAGGGTCCCAACCTCTCCAAGCTATAAGCAGAGCGACACAATAGACTTTAAAGTCGCAGTGTACTATACCCTCACAATTATTATTATTATTAAACCCATACATGGCCTAAAACCTAGCTTCTCCAACCATTTGTTTGTGCGAATTGGAAAAAACCTACAATTTTAAGCTGACTCCGAACGACAAATTTGAAAAAGCTTCTCATGACAATTGACACTGTTGAAGTTTCTCTGATTTTCGCAAAAGGTGGGGAAGTGGAAAAAACGTTTAGGTGTTACTTGGGCCCCGACGTTATTTGAAACTAAGACCCCTTTGAATAGTAGTCCAACACACTTACCGCTGAGCCCGGTAACATACACACACATAAGTTGAAATCCCACTCAATAAGGATTCTGTGAAAACATTTTCTACGAATTTCGAAATTTCAAGCAAATATTTCCACTATGATGGATTGTGTGAGAGTATCTTTAGGAGTTCGTAGCGAAATTTACGACGGATTCTGTGATAGGTGATTATTTTCTTTACGATTACAATAAATTTAATTAAAAACATAGGCACGAGCTACAGTCCGCTTGGGCGAACTGTTGGATACCCTATTCTTATTCCTATCCCTCATAAGTGGGCGTGACAAAAGTCTAAGTATGGTTGAATTGTTAAGAACGCTCTACATATTTTGTTATATAACATTTAAAGGTTTTTATCGAAAAAACGCTCCCTAGCTCAAACTTGGGTGTTTCAATAAAATTGCTTTATTTAATTGTGGGCGTGTCAGTAGGCGGATTTAAAAAAAAATTAACACATGAGCATAAAGGGCCCCTAGAGAGTATATATTATAAATTTCCGCTCCCTAGCTCAAACTTTGAATTTTCAAAAAAAAGTTTTTTTTTTTTAAATTGTGGGCGGATTTTGAAAATATTTACATATGAGCATAAAGGGCCATTATATATTTCAGCTATATTTTTGGTTTTTCAAATAAAATTGTTTTATTTATTTGTGGGCGTGTCAGTGGGCGGATTTTGAAAATTTTATATCCCGAGCAGTTTTAGGAGTCATAGATCATATAAAAGCTTTCTAGCTCAAAATTCGATTTTTTCCAAAATTTTGTTTTTTTTAGTTTGTGGGCGTGTCTGTGTGCGGATTTCAAAAATTCGTAAACTTGATTATTTCGGGACCCTAGAGAGTATATGGTTAAAATTCCAGCTCTCTAGGCCCAGTTTAAAAGCCTAATTTTTGCCGACGGACGGACGGACGGACGGACGGATATGGCTAGATCGACATTACTATCGATGCTGATCATAAATATAGTAACTTTTAGGGGACTACGGGCAATATTAAGGTATGTTACAAACTATGCGTCAAAATTAATATACCCTTAGAATAGGGTATAAAACGGTATGTGGAAAAAAACATTTTGGCCATGCAGACAAATTCTTTTTTTAGACTTGTGAAAAGATTATTTTCGCACGCGTAGCAAAGCTAGCAAAGGCTGGCTACTAAGTTATAAAAAACATAAACATTTGTTGGCAATGCTGTGAACACGTTTTTGAACCGACCCTCGTTTTTACAAAATGAATAACAAGATAATAATTTAAAAATAAGTTCACATGCATTAAAGTATAAAACAATCCGTGTAAATATCAAGTTTGTACACAAACTTAATATACATATTGACATTCACTAGTTGAATTGAAAGATTCTCTTATGAGGCCATCATTTCAAATCTTGATGTCAACAACTTCTTTTGTTTGTCCAACTATAAGTATTATGATGATATTTGCTATTTATTGTCTAACAAAGTTCTTATCAATTTAAAAGAGAGCACAACGCAAGTTTAAGTAAGTATCAAGCAAAACGATAAGATAAGATAGATTGAGTTTTAAATAAAGGAACGACAAATATGTACGTAAGTCATTTTGTAGTAAACTTAAAAAAAGCGAAACGAATAGGGCAAGATTTTTCTTTCCGTAAGACTTGAAATGTTCTCACAATAATATTATTAAAACAAAAGAAGTAGTAAAAACAAATCATTTTATAGGAACGAACGCGAATAATTAAACAAATAATCTCTAAGTTCACTTTATTCACAGATTATTTATAAACGATTAAAAATTAGGACAACAAACAACCACGACTTTGCTTTTGTTATATACGATTGTTTATAGAATCAATAAAGTACTGAAGGAGCCATGTTTAAATTGTGATAGACACAAAGTTGTGACAAACACAACTCATTACAAGTTGAATTTAAATTTAAACCTGTGTTTGAATAAGAAATTGTGTCGATAATTTTTTTAGAATATATTTTTATGTGGTCTCCGATTACAACCGGTTGAACTTATGGAAATGCTCAAAAGCAAACTTCCTATTTGGTTTTATGTTAAAAATTCTCAAGAGGCCAAATTTTTAATAAAGATTATAAAGTTTTATGATCATGCACAATGCAAATTATTCTCATTGATTATTGATATTATCAGCATTGAAATACAGTTCCTATGAACTCATAATGTAGGTAAAAGACTTTATTCAAGAAGATTATGTTAGATTGGGGATAACCGCAAAAGCGATCCGTGTCTCCCGTAGAATTATAGTGGTATATCGTATATCGGTACTAAATTCTCAGAGAAAATTATTCACCCAAATTTTATATTGTCGTCTGATCAGATTTTCAGGCTGATTTTCTTGCTAATTTGTCGACGGTTGATCGAATATTAACCCTAAGCACCTTAGCAAAGCTTTATGCTTTTCGTAATTTTATCGCTGCTTTTGATTCTCTAAATTGTAGATCTCTGTTATTTAAACCGTCCACACCTGGTCTATCGACAAAGTATTTAAGAATTTACAAAAAATTGTTTGTCATATATGTATGCATCTCTGCAAAATGGCAATAACAGATCAAAAAGCTTCGTCACAAGTTCTGGTGTTCGGAAAGGTTGCATTTTAAGCCCTGTTCTTTTTATATCCTATTCTAAGGGTATATTAATTTTGACGCATAGTTTGTAACATACCTTAATATTGCCCGTGGGCCCCTAAAAGTTACTATATTTATGATCAGCATCGATAGTAATGTCGTCCGTTCGTCCGTCGGCAAAAATTAGGCCTTTCAACTGGACCTAGAGAGCTGAAATTTAAACCATATAATCTCTAGGGTCCCGAAATAATCAAGTTTAAGAATTTTTGAAATCTGCCCACTAAAAAAAACAAATTTTTCGAAAAAATCTAATTTTGAGTTAGAAAGCTGAAATTTTTATATAAAACTGCTCGGAAGATAAAATTTTCAAAATCCGCCCACTGACACGCCCACAATTAAATAAAACAATTTTATTGAAAAATCAAAATTTGAGCTAGGGAGCTGAAATTTATAATATATACTCTCTAGGGGCCCTTTATGCTCATGTGTTAATTTTTTTTAAATCCGTTTAGCTTTGAGCTAGAGAGCGTTTTTTTTACAAAAGCTTCGTTTTTTTTTGATAAAATCCTTTAAATGTTATAACAAATAATGTAGAGCGTTCTTAACAATTCAACCATACTTAGACTGTTGTCACGCCCACTTATGAGGGATAGGAATAAGAATAGGGTATCCAACAGTTCGCCCAAGCGGACTGGACTGTAGCCCGTCCCTATGTTTATACCCTATTCTAGGGGTATATTAATTTTGACGCATAGTTTGTAACATACCTTAATATTGCCCGCAGACCCCTAAAAGTTACTATATTTATGATCAGCATCGATAGTAATGTCGATCTAGCCATGTCCGTCCGTCCGTCGGCAAAAATTAGGCCTTTAAACTGGACCTAGAGAGCTGAAATTTTAACCATATACTCTCTAGGGTCCCGAAATAATCAAGTTTAAGAATTTTTGAAATCCGCCCACAGACACGCACACAAACTCAAAAAAACAAAATTTTGGAAAAAATCGAATTTTGAGCTAGAGAGCTGAAATTTTTTATATATGATCTATGGCCCATAAAACTGATTGGGACATAAAATTTTCAAAATCCTCCCAGTGACACGCCCACAATTAAATAAAACAAATTTTGGGAAAAATTGAATTTTGAGCTAGAAAGCTGAAATTTTTTATATATGATCTTTGGCCCATAAAACTGCTTGGGACATAAAATTTTCAAAATCCGCCCACTGACACGCCCACAATTAAATAAAATATTTTTTTTGAAAAACCAAAATTTGAGCTAGGGAGCTGAAATTTTTAATATATACTCTCTAGGGGCCCTTTATGCTCATGTGTAAATATTTTCAAAATCCGCCTACTGACACGCCCACAATTTTTTTATTTTTATTTTTGAAAGTCCAAAGTTTGAGCTAGGGAGCTGAAATTTATAGTATATACTCTCTAGGTGCCCTTTATGCTCATACTTAAATTTTTTTTAAATCCGCCTACTGACACGCCCACAATTAAATAAAACAATTTTATTGAAAAACCAAAGTTTGAGCTAGGGAGCGTTTTTATTTACAAAAGCTTAGTTTTTTCGATAAAATCCTTTAAATTTTTGTCACGCCCACTTATGAGATATAGGAATAAGAATAGGGTATCCAACAGTTCGCCCAAGCGGACTGTAGCCCGCCCCTATGTTTTTTAATTGAATTTCTAGTTAAATTATTCCTTTTCAATAAGTGTTGTGATGACAACAGCCGCATTACTATTTTATCTGTGCCTAGCACATTGTACACTCAAACTTTAAACCACAAAAACAATTGTATCATATTGCACATTTGGTGACTGCACCACTTTGCTATTATATTTAATCTGTAAATTGTGTTAAGTAATTACAATTTTAGTATTTAAGAAGATTTATTTAAATGAACCACACAAGAGAGTTGTTCATCATTTCACTACTGATTTTCCGCCGGCAGCGGTAAGAGATCTTTAGATGATAATAACTTCTTGTGGCTAAAACAATAAGCCTTTCTTATAATTATTATTTTCGATTTAACTAATCTAAAAGCCTAAGTTATTTAATAAGTACTCTAACTCTCTCAAATACGTTGAACATTAAATGTCAAATCGGCAGACGGCGTTTTTTGTTATCATGCCTTGTAAACTTTATTGCAAGCCATTGCATTTTTTTTTAGAGAATTGTAAATAAAGAATTATCTAATCTAATAACCGCCAAGGGTTTGCGTAATAAATTAGCGAAAATGACTTTTTTGTTTAAATCTAACGTACGAAAACACATATATCAATCTCAATTTTGTTCACGAGTTACATATGTATCTACCAGGTAAACATGAGACCTCAAAAGGCAATCTAAACTTTGTTTTAAGATGCAGTTTTAGGTACTTAGGTGGAGAAGAAGCATTATTTTCATATGAATGCTCTTTTAAGCGTTTTCTTTCTACATATATTTGATGTTGTGAATTGCTGTTTGCCTGATGAATTGGACCAATTAATTAACCAATTCTAATTGCTCAACACGCCTCCCAAGGTTGTTAAAAAAAATCCCAACCAACAAAAATATTCAAATCACGTTGTATTTTTATTGTTAATTATTTATTTAACAGAAAACAAATTTCGACTGCACAACCTAGACCAATTAACTCATAGCAACGCAATAGGCGCACAGAATTAGTTGTCACTACTCAGCTGAAAAACGAGATATTTTGTGCATTTTTTAGGTAGAAACCCATTTCTATCATTCCGTCTCTTTTATCATACTTTCTTTACATGCACCAACAAAATTGTTTCCAAAAATAACACACACACATCCAACAGAAGAAAATGCATATACACGCGTTATTCTCACAACTACCACGAGTTTGAAGTTTTTCTACGAATTTTGGCAGTGTTACCAAACAGATTGCATATAGTACATAATCTGGTCTAAATTTTCTGATCGCCTAGTATAAAATCGATCGATTTTAAAGGGGTGTTGAAAGATCGCAATCAGAAGGGCACTTCACTTAAATGATGTTAAAAATTTGAAAACATAAATTTAAATCAATTTTGAATTTCTTTCTCCGTTTGAAAATTGGGTTTGTATTGTGTTTTTCGTGTGCGTGCATATTGAAAGGAACGAATGTTATTACATATACATTGTATAAATGTTTTCATTTCATTTTCATTGGCGTATTTTAAATGCTTTGAGCGCCTGGTAACATTTCTTATGATCACAATTTTGATATTTGTGTTAGGTAAAAAAACATGTTTAGTTTGTTTCTTCACTGGTTCACGATCTGCCCCTAGTATTTGGCATTAAACTGTAGGTTGATTTCATGTTCTATTTGGGCAAACAATTTAACTTTAACATCAACGATTTTTTGGAGCTAAGGGCTGCTGCGCCAAATTACTGTCGAATGAAAAAATTACTACTGAATATTTTGCTGCTATCGATAAGTCGATAGTGCTTATTCCATTGTTGCTGTCACTAGTACTATATTAATAGCACTAATAGTTGGGTTCTTTAAGGGAAATCGGCTTAGGACACAAGTTATAGATTTTAAGCCGATAAATGATCGCCTGGCTGTGATCCGCATCAAAACATGATAAGCAAGAAAGTGAAGCAACTGGCACTTCGACTTCGAAACAGCGACGGAAACCTAGTCACCGAAGCGGAGAATTTGGAATCAATAGTGTGCGAGCTAAGGGCATTCCAGCTTTTTTAGTTGAATCGAGTTCAGTTAAACCATCAAGAACATCTTGTTTTGAAAAACTCTTTAAATCGAAATCTGTAATCGGGAAATGTGGGAATATAAGTCATTAATATTAGGAATATCATCTGATTGAAAGTATTTTGCAAATAGATTGCAAGACGATTGTATATCGCTTGACTTCTCATTATCAAGTTCCATAGCTATTGGTAAGAAGGAGCTTTTACGTTTGGAATTCAGAAATACCCAAAAGGATTTACTATTCTTTTTATACCCTATTCTAAGGGTATATTAATTTTGACGCATAGTTTGTAACATACCTTAATATTGCCCGTAGACCCCTAAAAGTTACTATATTTATGATCAGCATCGATAGTAATTTCGATCTAGCCATGTCCGTCCGTCCGTCCATCGGCAAAAATTAGGCCTTTAAACTGGGCCTAGAGAGCTGAAATTTTAACCATATACTCTCTAGGGTCCCGAAATAATCAAGTTTACGAATTTTTAAAATCTTAATTAAATAAAACAATTTTTTTGATAATCCAAAGTTTGAGCTAGGGAACTGAAATTTATAATATATACTCTCTAGGGGCCCTTTATGCTCATGTGTAAATATTTTCAAAATCCGCCTACTGACACGCCCACAATTTTTTTTTGAAAATCCAAAGATTGAGCCAGGGAGCTGAAATTTATAATATATACTCTCTAGGGGCCCTTTATGCTCATGTGTAAATATTTTCAAAATCCGCCTACTGACACGCCCACAATTTTTTTTTATTTTTTTTTTGAAAATCCAAAGTTTGAGCTAGGGAGCTGAAATTTATAATATGTATATACTTTTTAGGGGCCCTTAATGCTCATGCGTATTTTTTTAAATCCGCCTACTGACACGCCCACAATGAAATAAAACAATTTTATTGAAAAACCCAAGTTTGAGCTAGGGAGCGTTTTTTCTTACAAAATCTTCGTTTTTTTTTTAGATAAAATCTTTTAAATGTGATATAACAAAATATGTAGAGCGTTCTTAACTTATGAGGAATAGGAATAAGAATAGGGTATCCAACAGTTCGCCCAAGCGGACTGTAGCCCGTCCCTATGTTTGATATTGCTTTCAGCGGCACTTATGTGCTGATGATATACAAATTTGTTCAAAACGTCGAATTCTCTTCGAAACTGAAGAAAGCGAGCACGATCCTCTGGATTATTTGATGTTTTTGAACGTTTAAATGCCTTATTCTTTACGTTTTCTAATTTTGTTAATCTTTTATTAAACCATGGGAGATTAAAGTAAGATTTTTTGTTAAGAACCGGGACAAACTGTTTAATGCCATTAAAAGTAACTTTTTGACAGTGGCATACATATCGTTAAGAGATCTATTGCAAAGTCTATGTTCCCAGGCAATTGATCTATAGAAATTATTTAATCCAGTGAAATCGGCCTTTTTGAAGTTGAAGTTTAGACAGTTTTGAGTTGAATATTCTTGGCTAAATTCATAAAATTCAAAAATTACATAATCAGCTTTATGATGAATTTGATTGTTAACTAACAAAAAGTCTGATTCATATAAGAAGAATTTCATATCATTGTTGCAAAAACAAGATCAAGTGTTCTGTTTAATACATTTTTGGAACGATTAATTTGAGATAAACCCAGCGAGGCTAAAGAATCAACAACTTCAGTTTCGATCTCAGTGGAGACATTAAAAGGGTCCAAAGATTGTTCTTCAACCATAAAACACCAGTCTACATTACCGATGTTGAAGTCACCTAACACACAAGGAAAGTGATCAATTGTTAATTCTTTCACCATTAAAATTATATTTGAAAAGTTGAGTTTATGAAAAGCTCGTTTGTATTTGTGCGTAAGCCAACAGCATTTTGAAAATAGACACTCCGTCCCAGCCAAATCTGGAATTCAAATATTAAAAATTATAAAATGCTTTTATTTAATATCAAACTTATATGAATTGAACTTGAATTATATTTCCTTAAAAAAAATAATATTTCTAATTGTAATGAGTCGGGTTTGTGCTACTATTGGCAGCACTAAAGCCAAAGTTGCGGCGATTGTGCATTTTCGTGCAGTTTCTGCCATTAGGTCCGTTCGCGTACTTTATGTGTAGAAAAATGAATAGTGTCAAATCTCCAAAATCGAGAGAGAATCCTCTCATTTCTAAGAAAAGTACGCGAACGCTTTTGTGTAAAAACTTCTTAGTTTGGCTTGAAATGAAGCAACAGCTGTTTTTTTTTTGCTGGCAAGCTCATAGGATTTCATCATTTGACAGTTTTCATTTTCTTACCAGCTGAAATTCTGTGTGAAGAAAAATGAACGAAAGTACATTTTTCTTTCGTTCATCTTTTTTACATTTTCTCAGTACGCGAACGCGTTTGTGTAGTTTTGCACGAAAGTTTATATAAATTTACGTTTGCATATTAGTTCGCGAACGGACCTATTATCATGTAATGGCGAATTCGTTGCCTTTTTTTGTCGATGTCGAATCGAAAGCTATTTAACCTTTTTGAATTTGAAGAAAAACAAAGCAAAGCAAGAGATCATCACCGTTGAGTCGCTGCACCAAAACTAGGTATTTTTTTATGAAATTTAAAAGTTAAAATCAATTGAATTTTTAAAGAATATTTGTTTAGGTGAAAAGCTTTCGACGAATTTCGCTATCGTTTCGTTAAGATCAAATTCGCGAATAGTAACACAATCCCGACCAATGTGAGTTATTTACTTCATTTAATATCAATCTTTCTGTTATATACTATTATTCCTTTAGTTAATAAAATCGAATTCAATCTGAGAGGTTATTGTGCGGCATATTTTCTTTCCCGCAGAACTCAGTTTTGGAGCGTTCCTCGATATTTGTTGTTGGATCACCGGGGTAAGTGAAGACGAATTTGAACGTAGCGACAACTTGAATAATAATAAGGATGTTTTTGGACTTAATAGAGATATGATATTAAAATCAATAGAGATCATTGGCCCAGTGCTCATAAAACTGATAAATACCTCATTGGAAACTGGTAAGTTTCCTGAAATATGGAAACAATCAGTGGTGGTGCCGGTGGAAAAGGTCAAAAACACGAATAAATGTGAAGAATTTAGGCCTGTGAATATGTTACCTACGTGTGAAAAAATATTGGAGAAATTTATTGCAGATCAGTTTCAAAACTATTTAGAGCACAACAACATATTGATTAAGGAACAGTCTGGAACAGACGAATGTCCGTCTGAAAGTGCGATTAATTGTGTTATATGGAAATGGAAAAGACAAATTAACTGTGGAAAATCAGTGATAGCCGTATTTTTGGATTTGAAACGTGCGTTACTTGATAGACAAATCTTCGAGAGTTGGAATGGTTTAAATGTTATTTAAATAATAGAAGTCAGAGAACGAAGGTGAATGAAGAATTATCGAGTGCAGTTAATAATGACCTGGGGTGGAATCAGCTAAGGTGATAGTTGATAGTTGACAATCAAAATCATACTTTTACGTCCACGTAAGGTGATTATCAAATTGACAATCACCTTTTTGCCATCAATTTCATGTGACAGCTATTTAGGTGTCGCTTTCATACATTTTTGTTATTTTAATAGGTGTGCACCTCGGCTTCAACTCCAAATAAATTAAATACTTCAGTGAAAAAAGAATATATATTAAATAAATTCAAATAAAAAAGTGAAATTGAAAAATTCATGAAGTGCAATGTTTACTTCATTAGAACTTTTCTACACAAATGAAGAAAATAATTACAAAAATGTCCAATTATTAAGAAGAAACCTGAGAAATAAAGCAAATATCTTGGAACTTCCAAACCCGATGTAAGATTTCATATAATTATAAATAGTCATTGTTGATTGCTATCATTTATTATTGTGTATTTTGGATTTTTGAAAAACGTTCGCTTATCAAAAGAAGCGTTTGTGTTTGTTTTGGGACTGCTTGATTTACAAACTGGAATAAGGTCAACGCATGTTCCACCCATCCTTCAAAACTTTAAATCTTCTTGTTTGGCAAGGGGGAATATACATCGAAATAATGGTAAGTTTGGTGTTAAGCTGAATCTCTACCGCTACCAAGGAGATTTTAGAATTGATTGATAGGTGGGTATGGGGGATGGAGTATATTCCCCCTTGCCAAACTTTCACCACCACGGACTTATTCAACATAACAAATAGCATCCAAACCACAATTTTGTAACAGCAGACATTAATTCCTGGAACCCACTACGGGGTTCGCCTGTAAGTAATTCCAGAGGCACAATATTTGAGAACTTCTTAACTCTGTCCAATCTTGCCATTCTAAACGATGGTAGCCCAACTCATTTCTCTACACACAAAACATTGACGCACGTCGACGTCACTTTAATTTCCCCCCCATTACTGGCCAAAACTACGTGGAAAATCTTCGATAACCTGCATGGGAGTGATCACTTTCCAATACTGACTAGTTTAGATCTCGGTATAAAGTCCACTCACAAAAAACCACAAGCTAAATTCCAAACGGAACGGGCTAACTGGGCATCCTACATCAAGAATGTTCTTGAATTTGCAAAATACAAACATCGTTCACCAAACATCAACAAAGAAGCGGCTTTAATAACCAAAACAATGCGTTTTGCAGCGAATCTCGCTATCCCCCAAACAAAAAACATCCCCCACAAAAAGATTGTCGCATGGTGGAACTCCGAATTAGCTTCGCTTCGGTGTAATAAACAGAGGCTGTGGAGAACATTCAAAAAATATCCCTCTGACACAAACCTCGTGAACTATCGCAAAGCTAATGCCATGTTTCGAAAAATAGCAAAGATTTCAAAAAAAGAAAGCTTATAAAAGTTTACCTCGAATATCAACCCCAACTCTACAAGTAAAAAATTGTGGGCCGATATTAAAACAATTGCACGTAATTACACCCCATATGCGATAAGGTCGTTAATAACAGAATCTGGGACGCTCAATAACCCACCAGACATCTGTGAATACTTTGGCTCGGCTTGGTCGAGAAAGTTTGTTGGAAAACTTGAATCATCGGAATAAACGATGATTCAAGTTTTCCAACAAACTTTCTCGAAGCAAAACGCTACGCGGTAAATAGATCGCCCCAGGAATACAGCCTGAGCATATCGGCAAAGCACATAGAAAACCAATAAGCACTCTAGAACTCGAAAGCTGTCAGAATGCACTAAAAGGAAAAACTCCAGGCCAGGACCGCATCTTATACCCAATGATAAGAAATACCCCAGGTATATTTAAGCAACGAATTTTAAAACTATATAACAACATCCTTACCCAAGGTATAGTACCTCATGCTTGGAAGGTCGCTACTATAATTCCCATTCCAAAACCTACAAAGAAGCTAACAGACCCTAACGGATACAGACCAATCTCGTTACTGCCATGCACTAGCAAGTTGCTAGAAAAAATCGTTTCTATACGTCTACTCTGGTATATAGAAAAGAACAACTATATCGACCCCAACCAAGTAGCTTTCAAACATGGACGCAGCACCGCCGACTCCCTCCTCCACATCGATGAATTCGTTGCTTCCGCTCTGTCATGCAAAAACCATGTATCCATCATGTCACTTGACTTCGAAAAGGCATTCGATCGGATCGGTATCCACGTAATCCTTAACAAACTTATACAGTGGAAAATTGGCCCCAAAATGTACTCGTTTATAAAAGCATTTTTGGTACATAGAAAATTTAGAGTAAAATTGAACAACTTCTCAACTGTGCACACATTAAACAATGGTATCCCCCAGGGTTCACCATTGTCACTAACATTATTCATTATCGCGTATAACGATATTAGCGAAATAATAGCAAGTTACAAGAACATAAACCACGTCCTATATGCGGACGACGTAATCCTTTTATCTAAGTGCAATGATAACAATCGCACTAAGGAATCTTTCCAAAACATACTTGCTGACCTAAATCAATGGTGCACCCACTCAGGATCCATTATCTCACCCGATAAAAGTAAACACCTACATATTTGTAGAAAAAGAAATTGTATTAGTACCAACATCATTATGCACAATATACAAGTTCCAAATGTAAATATCTTAAATATCTTAGGCATCATATTTGATAAGCACTTTAATTTTAAAGAACATTGTGTAGTACTAAAAAAAAAGCTAGCTACCAGGCTAAATATTATACAATTCTTATCTTCAAAAAACAGTTTAGTCCATCCGAACACACTCATTCAGGTTACAAGAAATATAATTTTATCCATAATCGATTACGGATTGGCACTCTACGGAAAATGTGCAAAGTCAACACTACAAACGATCAAACCATCTTACCACACCGCGATCAGATGCAGCTTGAAAGCCTTCGCAACCACGCCAGTAAAAAATATGCTAACTGAAGCGGGCCTTACATCCATTGAACACCGCATACACCTCCTCACAGCACGGCTAGCCTCGAAGATCTGCCATTCCTTCAAATCTCCAGTAATCGAAGACGCAAACAAAATTCTGCTACGAAAAAAGTGGCCGAAATACCCTTCGTCCCTCCACAACTCCTTAGAGGTTATAAGGAACCTAGGAATTCCACCAACAATCAAGCCACTGACTCTCGGAAATACCCCTCCATGGGAACTACCAACAGATGTCATCAAGACCAGTATGGCAAAGTTCAAAAAGGAATCCACCACTTTAGAAGCCTAATCACAAATCTTCCTAGAGATTATCGGCAAATACAGAAGCAACTCATGGGATATACTCTATACAGACGGATCTAAATCTGACACAGGAACTGGTTTTGCAGTCTCCGAAGCAGGCGACGTTCTGCACGCTGAGAGACTACCAAATTACTTCTCAAGTTACTCTACAGAAGCTTATGCAATCCTCAAGGCTACAGAAATATGTAATAATTCCCTCAAAAATGTGGTGATTTGATCGGACAGTTTATCAACGCTAAACGCTATCACGAATATAAACAACCGCACACGCACAATGATCAAAATACGTGACAACATTTTTAAAAAAAGGAACAAAATGATGATCCTGTGGGTCCCAGGGCACTCAGGCATCAGAGGAAATGAACTTGCAGACACCGCAGCGAAAACCGCGTCTGGATATCCAAATATCACACCACTAATGCCTTCCAGGAGGGAACTTTTGAATCTCGTAAACAACGCATGAGAACAGAAAAGAAGGGAAGAATGGAACACATACACCCACTACTACTCCTCCATTAACCCTACAGCCGTTGCAGCAATGTACCCAGCAGACACGACACCTCGAATGAACAATTGCTTCTTGCGCCTTCGACTCGGCCATACCCAGATAACCCACCGCCATCTTCTCAACAAGGACAACCCACCAATTTGCCACCTCTGCCAATCCGGTCACATCCTTGCAATAAAACATCTGGTTTCAGATTGTCCAAAAGTAGACTACATATGTAAAACATTGTTTAATAAGCATCTCATCGACCTTCTGTCTTCACAATCGCTACATAATATAAAAAATGTTTACAAAATTCTATTAATTTTAAAAATCGAAACTGAAATATAACAATAGGCTAGGTATATACGGGGACGATCGGAGGCTGACGGGCTTTCGAGTAAGCGATCGTGCAGTCGATAATCCGTCAGGCTCGGACCGTCCCAGTACTTCATTCTTCATATTTTTCTACCCCTCATTACATGTCCTAAACTTTACATCCCATTAGAAGTATCATTCCAGCCGAAAGCCTTGGTAGCTAGCGCTGTTCAAAAAACATTAAAGTGTAAATTTATTTATGTTTTAATAAATAATAATAATAATAATAAATCTTCTTGTATTTGTAATTTATATTGTAATTTGAAATTACAATTTCACTTACATTTTTTTACAATGAAAAATAAACACACATCACCTGCTCGGAATGACAACGTCGGCAAGGAAGTGACGTTTAAAACTCTAAGTGCTGCCAATAATCAATCATTTTTTAGTGATCGCTTTACGCAGAGCAAAGAGGAGTTGATAATCTAAAACGACAATCAACTATCACCTTAGCCGATTCCACCCCTGAGAGATGTCGTCTAAGCAGGGCTGGAATCGGCTAAGGTGATAGTTGATTGTCGCTTTTTGATTGTCGTTTTTGATTATCAACTCCCCTTTGCTCTGCGTAAAGCGATCACTAAAAAATGATTGTTGGCAGCACTTAGAGTTTTAAACGCCACTTCCTTGCCGACGCTGTCATTCCGACCAGCTGATGCGTTTATTGGTGTTTATTTTTCATGATTTATATTTCAAATATGATTTTGTCGAGTCCTTAGGCAAAAACTTTATCATAAATGGACAAAGTATTGACTGCATTTTTTTAATGACTGCAGCAGTAATTTCAGCCACCGTACTTTGACCCATTGGTGCAGCCCAGTCAGCACCAACTTGTCTTAAACTTGCGGTTGTTCTTCTGCGATACTTGCGCCCTTTCACGGTCAAACGAGGCGGTTTTTGACCCTCTAAGCTGCGCCAATTATAGGGGCATCAGTCTCCTGAATACTGCACAATCCAGAAGTGGATTTAAACAAGGTGATGCGCTGTCATGTGACTTCTTCAACATCATACTTGAGAAAATTGTGCGAAACTCGCAAGCTAACACTAGAGGCACAATTTTTCGAAAGTCTGTGCAACTACTTGCATATGCTGACGACATTGACATAATTGGCAGAATACAGCGAGCTGTCACTGGTGCGTTTGCACAGAAGCGGCAAAAATGGGTTTAGTGGTGAATGAGGGCAAAAAAAAAATGTGTATGCTGTCAACAAGAAGGGACACACAACATCGACGAATCGGACAGAACGTCACGATAGACAGCTATAATTTTGAGGTAGTTAGGGACTTCGTCTACCTCGGCTCCGCTATTAATTCTGATAATGACAACACAGCTGAAATCAAACGAAAAAATAAACTTGCCAAACCCTGTTTCTTTGGCCTAAGACGGCAATTGATTAGTAAGGCCTTGTCAAAAAAAAAAAAAATAAGGAGACTCTATATAAGACCCTCATCATCCCAGTCCTGCTTTACGGCGCAGAAGCGTGGACATTAGCAAAAGCAGATGAAGATCTTCTTGGGCGTTTCGAACGCAAAATTCTTCGAGTGATTTTCGGTCCCGTTTGCCTTGACGGGCTTTGGATTAGGAGATCTAACAGCGAACTCTACGAGCTGTACAGCAACATCGACCTGGTCAAAAAAAAAAGAAGTATGTGGCGCGCGCAAGTGGAAGGGTACCTTAACCAACTTTGAGTGCGCAACTCGAGGCAGTTAGCCAAAGATCGTGCTGGTTGGTTGGTTGGTAGCTCCACCTAAGTAAGTAAAGTCACCGATATAGGGTAGGATTCGGATAAGCGATGACAATTTAAAAATAAAAACCGAATTTAAGCCAAATAAGTTGGTATGAACTTCGAACTTTTCGGAGGATTCTGCTCCCCAAAGGGGGATAGATGGGATGATATATAATGCTTCTTAAAATGAAGCATTAATTTCATAACTGTAAAGCGAAATCTTAAGTCTAAAATATATCCAAAAGCAGTTACAACTTCTGCATTCGAAAGTGCTAATGAACGTTCCAGTATTTAGTGCTTACTAGGCAATAAAGGAAATCCTAACAAAGAAAAGCAACTTATTTATATTAACTCACCTCTCTCGCAATGGCATTATTGTGGATACTTTTGTTGGTATCTTTAGACTGTCTGAGTCACTGCTCTCGGATAATTTATCGGAACTTTTGCCAATTGGTCGCTTGACCTTTCTCTTTTCTAGCGGAACAGCTATCAAGTGTTTACCCATATTTTCAATTTCACTAAAGTGCCCATCGCCCTCGCCATCGGCTTCAGCCGACAGCTCGAGCGAACATGACACCAATCCGTCAGTGCCGCCAGCAAGTCCGCCACCAAGTCCATTTCCACATAAGGGGCCATCTCCAAACGCTGACGACGAAGTACCTCTATTATGTAGTGCACAAAATGTACCGCCAATTGTAGCTCCAAGTTTTGTATCCCGGTGTGTGCCATCTAATGATATGTTCGATAAAAACGAGATCGCAGCCAATCTGCGCCTGTATCTCGTCTTATTTAGAGAACTTGCCATTAGGCAGTGGATGGAGTAATGAACAGTACCTAACTCTCTGCAATTGCCGTGTTGTTGTTTTTTTCAAGTTTTTAGTGGGCAATACTTCCCGATTTGGCCAATCTACTTTTCACTGAAATTCTATTAGGTGGGTTAATATAGGTAAAAATTGTTTTCTTTCAAAAATTAAATTTCAACTTTTTTTGAAAAATCGTTTATCACAACAACTCTATAGTTTTATACAGAACAGTCAAATGTTTATAAGTCATGATGAAGCTGAATTTTACACTTTTCCACAGTTACAACACAAAAAGAAAATAAGACACTCTGAACAAAAATAAACCACTTTTCAGGCCTTAGAAGATTGGGGTTGTTGAGCAATACTATTTCGGGGAAATTTTCTTCTAGAAAAGGCCTTTTTGTTGTTTTTGTTGACGGGGAATAAAGACGTAAAGATTTGGAATATCGAAATTAGTTTTTTATTACAATCATTTTTGCAGTCACTTTTAAAGTATGTTCCGCTTTTGATTTAGCAAATCTTATGAATCAAATATCTTGACAAATATGCAATGTGTAATGTAACCCGTTGGAGCGAACGTGATGGATTGAATTGAAAATTTTTGCTGATTCTGCCAAATAAAGTGGTGGGTAAATTCTTAAATGACAGATGAAATGACAGCCGAGCAAAGGGGAAAACTCATTTGGATCATGTGGATGGGAATGGAATGGTATAAGCCGGGAAGTAAACATGAGAATTATCGAACCTATGTTCGTTCAGTTAACATGTAAGTAGATTATGCACAAGAGATGGCGTTAAATAGAAATGCGTGTGGCGTTCAGCAATCCGATAAAAACTGGTACTCGTTCGAATTGGAGATACATACTTAATTGTTTCAACGTTCGCTTGTTGGGTTTTTGAAGAGCAAGAGTAACTTCTGGATTGTGCGTCTCATAATCAACTTGCTAATTCATTGTATTACCATTTATATGAATAAAGTTGAATATTATAATAAATATAAATAATCGAACTAATTGTGTCTTGGATTATTTAAAACATTGGCACCCAGAATTGCCTAAGGCATACCCAAGTGCTTTAAATCGTTATAATTGTGAAGATTTTACTTAAGAGCTTACTATTATAGACGGCCGAAAACTGAAGCTAATGGCCCCGATTGCGATTGCCGATTACCAATCGGAGCGACATTTGACGATTGTATCGATTGGTTCCAATGTTTGTCATTGTGTATTCAATTAAAAGAACAACGCTATTTGTAAAAGGATCTCTAAGAATTAACATTTAAAAGTAAGCAACACTTTTAAGAATTAAAACTGAACAATTTTGTGTTATAAGATATGAAAAATGAATGCAGTTGTGTCAGAGTGAGTTGTAATAATTGTTAAAAGTATTGGTATTTTTTTAAATGTTGTAACGCGTCGATCAGAAAAATACAATCGACAGCAAACGTTCATGAAACTAGAAAAATGTCGACCACAATCGACAATCACAATACGAAAAAATAAAGAAATCGATGATCGTTTATCGAAAAAAGTGGTTCATTGACGGCCGCTATCGGGGCCAATTTCGTATTTCAACAATCTTTCAATGGCTTACGTTACTCATGGTAAAAGTATGCGAACGGAAGCAGCTGCATTTGTTTTCGGAAGAAAACTGAAGCTAATGTTATATTGAAATGGACCGTTCCGTTCCGATCTATCAATTGCTTAAGTAACACATAGTAAAAGTATGTGAACGGAAGCAGCTGCCTTTGTTTTTCCATTGATGGTTCTCAAATTTACAGACGTAAAAATCCAATGGAGGGGAACGAAAGTTAACGAAACGGAGCAATTCTCTATTATAGGCAAATAATACAAGTTCTTTGTATTCGCTTAAGGTCCAACTATAGTCGTGTTCTTATATAAGGCAGAAAAAAAAGGGAGAACTATTATCCTTTCTTTTTCTGCTGTTTTTGTTATTTCAAATTACTCAAATTTGATCAACCATCCCTTATCGAATATGGATAAGAGAAATGCCTCTATTTATCCACGGCATCCGTCAAACAATAGCGATTTGCGTATTTACCCAGATCACGCGGTGTTTGTTTCAAAGGTTACCTATGGCGGTAATCGCAAAAAAAGAAAAGCCGCCGATTCATACCAGAAGTGGCAATGCTCGTGCCTGCACCCCGTTAAAGTAAAGGGGTAAACGTGCAAGGACATTCATCCCTCTAGCCAGGCGACGATCGTTGTTTTGGTATGTGCTTATCTCCCACATTCCTTCTAAGGAGATAATTTCCTTTAACTGGTTCATACCAGGGAGATTGTGTATCCGTATACCGACAAAGACTCCTTATCACAGCGGAGGCATTTATGACCATACACCGGACGGTGATCATGTGTTAATCCCAAGTCCATCTCCTATTCAAAGACATGATTGAAATTCCGGGAAACGCTTCCGCTTGGTGGGAATGTTTTTAACTTATAGGTATATTGTGAATTTAATAATAATAATAATAAATAACAGTCAGCAAATCCAAAGCTGAGACTGACTTATTATGTTGCATCTGTCAAAAATATCCCAGGGAATTTTTTGAAACAGCAATTTGGCCAACTTGCGAAAGTTGTGATAGTGAAAAAAACATTTTTCAATTTGCAGTTCAACTCTCGAGTTGGTATCAACTCCGAAGTTAGCAATCTTGGGAGTTATCAGCAAGTTGAACAATAGTTAATAAAACGGACCTAAAATGGTCAGAAGAATGATGCAATAGTTAGATAAATATCCGATTGGATAGTTAAACAGCTGTTCTCAACATTCGTATAGTGCCGGCCAATTTTGAGTAGTATGCGTGTTTTTGCTTCACAGTATCCTTGACAGTATTTATGAACACAAAAAATCTTCTTTTTTTTCAATCACTTTTATTTGGTCACTTTTTGTGAACCGAGTTTTGGTATTTGCAAGTTGGTACAACTGATATAAATACCTCATGTAAAACTTCAAAGTACTTCTGTACGCTGATGAGCTAGTGTTACTGGCGGAAAATCCTTCTTCTTTGCAACTGCAAATTAATAGATTGCAAACCTACTGTAAAACTTGGGATCTCCATATCAACGTCGCAAAAACCAAGGTCATGGTATTTGAGAACCGGCAGAGAAGAAGTCCTGGGGTAGGAACTTGGCGCCTTAACAACGAACAAATTGAGGTAGTTCGTGAGTTCAAGTACCTGGGTGTTTTGTTGTCGTATAATCTAAACTTTAACAAGCATGCCAGAGAAAAAAGTATTGAAGCTAAACTGGCACTCAACATGATGTGGCCGAAGTTCTTCGCCAATCAAAACATTGACCTTTCTTCGAAGTATCAGGTGTTTAACGCCACAGTTAATACTTGTATTTGCTATGGTGTGCTGGCCTTTGGTGTGAGCCCCCTCGAAGAATTTGAGGCAGTCCAAAGATTGTTTTTCAAGCGTCTATTCCGGCTACCAAATGCGACTCCGACCTACGCTACTCATGTAGAGTCAGGTTTGCCTCCCATCTACGTGCGAAACTTAAAAGCTCATTCTGATTATTTAACCAGAGTGGTAATGAGAAGCGGGAATAATCTTTCCAAGACTATCTTAATAAGATTGCTACAAACCAATGCTTCTCCATTTAAGGATTGGAACCAGCTAGCGATATCTCTCGAACTGAATGTCTCCTTTACTTTAACTAATGTTAACGACTGGCAGTGGCTTTTTGCAATGATCATTGCTAAAGTGGATGACAAATTATACGATCAGCACCTAATTAGAGCATCTTCCTCAGCTTCAAGGTCAATCTATAGGAACCTAAACCATCATTTGCTATCTCACGAAAGTTATTTCAATATAAATTTTTCATCGAAAGTTATTAGCACCATTTTTAGAGGGAGAGCAGAATTAATAAATTTGAATTCCATGCCACACAGAACAGATCTTGAGGAAACGTGTAATCTATGCAACATGAGAGTGCCTGAAAATATTCACCACTTTATTGCGGAATACCCTATTTTACAAGAGATTCGTCGACTATACTTCCGAGTAAGCAATCTGTCCGTAAATGGTCTGTACGATATACTAAACGGAGCTAGGGGGTGGCTTGTTTTGTACAAATACTGCAATCATGCTTTGTTATATCGTAATAGCTTCTAAAAGTTCAAGCTACAATCCACTTTTGCCGTTCTTCTTAAGTTATTGCTTTAATAATCCAAAATTTTTCTTTTATGTCTCAAATCATTTAAAATTGCTAATTTTTTTTTTTTTTTTATTTTGGTGTTCTAAATCACTTCAAAATTATAAATATTTATGTTGCAAATCATCAAAATTGTTTTAGACCCCCTCGCTGATCCATTCCATTCCTTTAATCTAGTTTTATACTTAGGTACTGATGTACAAATTGCATTTATTTTTTTGTTTTATTTTATATAAATATATTATTTTTTTTCATCTTTTCTGTCGACTAATTGTTAAAGACATAACGAATTAATCTTTTATGCTTAAACCCAAAATCTTGTGTTGTAAATAAGTATTTCTTTCTTTTTCAATTTTCCTTTTCAATTTAACTTCTATGTAATAATTTCTTTAATATCTATGAAATGTCATTTCCGGCAGACGGCTATTTCTGCCATGCTCGTGTTCTTAAACACAAACTATTGTACATATATTTCATGAAATAAAGAATCTAATCTAATCTAAAACTTCAAATTCATTCCGTTATACTGTCAGGCAAGAAAAATATTTTGATTGAAATACTGATATATGAAGAAACCAATAAAAGTAAGTATGGATAAAATACGAAAGAGGTAAACACATTCTCCACGTTTTTTAAAACCATAATTTTTTAAATAATTTCAGGTGCTATTGAGTTAAGCAAGGCAAACGATTCTAAATTTGGCACACATTTTTCAAGGAGACTAGGTTAGAACGACTCTTTCTTGGAGGACGCATATAGTCAGGACTTTTTTATGTCGTACTTCCACTTAAACGCTCAACCGTAAATGAGCTTACAAGTAAATTTATGATTATTTGACATCATTCTATTTTTTCAGCTTTTTGTTCTCATTCAGAATTCACTCAAATATACGGAAGAAGGCCAAGAATTGGAGCAAAAAATAAATAAATGCATAGTTACATTAGCTATATATGCAACCTTCCGACAACTTGGTAGTTCGATTGGCGTTCCAAATTCGTCGGCGTGGATTGAAGCTGGTCTTATGAGAAGCCAGTGATTCTCCAAGGATAGTGACTACATTAAGTGACCACAAGGAGACCATATCAATGTGAACTGTCGGCAGTTCGCAGCAAAAAAACACACAAAGGGTGTAGTTGGTGCTATAGGCAAAAATATCATATTTGTGTCGGAAAACCTGGACCTTGCACGATAGTAGAGTTTTGCCTAGATCTGCTTTGTCCCAGAGAGGTGCTTCGAGTTGGATAGTGCCGCATGACAAGTACTACGGGTAACTTAATGACGAACATAAATCGTTTAATTACTTCCACTCAGCTACAAGAAAGACAATGGAAAAGGCATTCGGATTGCCAAAAGAAAAAAATTTGAAAACTAAATAAAAATATGGCCTTCGAAGTATTAAATAGATTTATAAAAAAATATTTGCAATTTTACTTACTATTGGCTGTGATACAAAGTTAAATTTGTTTTTATATCGGAAAACAACATTAAGTTTTCAGCGCATTACGTTCAATTGGTAAATATGTACTTTACCTTCTTCAATAATTAAAAAGCCATATTTTTAGACCAAGTTCGGGATAGATAAACTAATATAAATTCTTAACAAATGAAGTGTAAACTTTAGTAAAAGCGCCATCTGTGCTTTGAAGTTGGAATGCATGAGGGTGTTTGTTAGACGCACCCATTGATGAATTGATGACGCCAACTACATCCAACTTGACGACGTTATATTTTTCTATTTTTGTAAGAGATCGTACGTGAAAAAAGATAAATATGTAGATTAAAGAAGAAAAAAAAGCTGATTTATTTCATTACATATAATTTTATTTAGAATATACCGAAATATTTAAATTCCTATTAGCAAGTTTGGCGCCACCATTTTGAAACCAAATTTTTAAAATTTGGTAATGTTGTTGTTTATCGTCATAAATTGATCACGATAAAATTCCAGACTTCTGAACAAAAAAATGACACTGACAGTTTGCAATCTGACAATTGGTTTGACAGATATAACTCTCTGAAGCTAGAATGTAATGGGTTAAAAAAACACCTCTTACTTTTTTCGTTTATATTTTTAACGCTTTCCCAATACGCGAGAGAATCTCGAAGATGCCCTTGAATGTGTAACTAGTACTAGAATAAAACTGTGTTCGGCATTCGGTTCCAATGAAAAGCAATGGCTCTAAAACTTTTGCTGCGCCTGTCAAAATCGCAGTTGCTGTGCTAATCGTGTTCCCAATGGGAAGGGGAACTTCCCACTCCTCCTTTATAATTTTGCAGTTTGAAAATCGTTCTTTTACGTGTGACAGTTGTAAGCTGACGTTTAAAATTGACTTCATTCATTTTAATTTGTATTTTCATTTTAATAATTGGTCGATATTCTCTTAAATATTTGATATAAATGGTAATACCTATGGAACAGATGCAAATGGACATTGAATTTGTAAGTTCAACAAAAAAAGTATATTGGAATGTTTTCAATTGTTTTGCTTTCCCCGCAGCCGGAAGAGGATGTACCTTATGAAGAAGAAATTCTCCGCAATGCCTATTCCGTCAAACATTGGCTGCGCTACATCGAACACAAGGCAAAGGCTCCTAATTTTGGAGTAAATATTGTATATGAAAGAGCATTGAAGGAGTTACCTGGTTCCTATAAGATTTGGTATAATTACTTGAGAACCAGAAGGAAGCAGGTACGTGGAAGATGCGTTACCGATTCTGTATACGAAGAGGTGAATAATTGTTTTGAGCGCGCACTGGTTTTCATGCACAAAATGCCGAGAATTTGGATGGACTATGGCACATTTATGACTAATCAATGCAAGATTACAAGGACTCGCCACGTATTTGATAGAGCATTGCGAGCGTTGCCCATCACGCAGCATCACCGAATATGGCCGCTGTATTTAAAGTTCTTAAAGCGATTTGATGTGCCCGAGACTGCCGTACGAGTCTATAGGCGATACCTTAAACTTTGCCCGGACGACGCTGAAGAGTATATCGAGTATTTGACAGAGGTCGGAAAACTTGATGAAGCAGCGCAACAACTAGCCACGGTGGTAGATAATGAGAATTTTATTTCAAAACACGGTAAATCCAATCATCAGCTATGGAATGAACTTTGCGAAATGATATCGAAGAACCCGGATAAAGTGCACTCGTTGAATGTTGATGCTATCATTCGAGGTGGTTTGCGAAGGTTTGTTTATTGGTTTTTGTTTTTTTATGTCCAACGAGTATTTGCTTGATTGCATTTGTTTTTCATTTATCTATTCGATCTTTTTTAATATTTTACGCAATTTTTCTGCAGAGGGCTGCGGTTTGTTGTCAAGGTTTCGAACCCATTTGTTTTGTTTAATCGAAGTAGCAAGGGGTTTCCTAAGATATTCCCAATTCTTTTACCAATCTATTCTAACATGTAATATGCGGAGTTGGTGTTTACTCCGAGGTGGGTGAATTCATTACACTACCTGGAAGTTGCTGCTGTCAACAGTGGTGTTTTGTCCTAGAAATGGGTTTGTTTGTTGACTTGTTGTATTTTCGCTAACTTAAAGACCAACCAATTTCACATAAAATTAAATCGATCGAATGTCGACGTTCGACGACGTTTCATCTATCTATTCCGTACTTTACCAAAAATTAGCCCACGTGTTTGCTAGCGTTACGCAACAAATTGTTTCAATTTTACCGGGATCCCGTATTGCTAAACTGAAAATTTGAACCTATTGTTGGTTCGAGAGCCACACTGTTACCTGCACATTGGAAAGAGCAGTTAGAGACGATCACACAGTACGTTTGATAGGATCTTATATGTGACATTAAGTCGTCATATGGAGCTGATAGTCGAGTCGGGTATGCTTTCTTTTACCCATACTTGGTTGATGATTTGGTACATAATTGAAGAGCTCCTCTTGTAGTTGTAAGTCATCAGAGCCAGCGGACCTGTTTTACTAAACCTGGTTAAGCGCAAAACCAGCCTCTATTATACTGTGTGGGGGAACCGGTTCTGACATGGGTCCAATTCTTGCCCTATAAATCTCCCGGCATGGTATCCATTTGGCAGCTCCTGGAAATGCGCACACACACATTAAAATTTGCAGTACCTCGGTGACTAGGTTTCCTTTGTTGTTTCGAAGAGCAGTCTTAAACCAGCTACCGGATAATGTTTCAATTGCGAGACTTTTCCTGAGCTGGGGGAATCGGGGTTTTTTCGCAGGGTATTCTTTCCTCTTATCGATATTCCTTCCCAGCTGTCCTTGTTTTGCGCTGCAGCATTTTCATGTGTTGTGCATCTTGTTTGGTATTTTTTTCTGGTAAACACGTACACCATCATACCACCAACCTGGTTTTGGCTGCTTCTGTGTTGGTGTAGCGATACTGGAACCACTTGTTGTCGTGTGTGGTAGGTGAATATATATTGAAGAGTTTCTCAGTCAGACGCTCTCCGTAGACCCTGACTGATTCAGGATTTGCAGCTTTTTTCACGTTGAATGTAGCCGCAACAAACAAAAATAGTCCGTCCACGCTTGCGTGTTAGAACATTTAAAATATAGGATGCATTCGTTGCCGTCGCATCAATTAGCTTTAGCGCACTTGATCGATTTTATTGGCCGTTCTTACATTTGAAAAGCGCTATGTTACGGTGTTACACTTTTCTCTTTATGTGCGCCAATGATTCCAAGCTGTGTATCATTAGTTAGTTTAGTTTATTTATTTAATCTTGTGTGCACAAATAAGACTTAGTCCTCTATAGTACTTAAATTTAGGATAATTGAAGGATTGATTTTATTTAGAAGATAACCTACAATAAGCAATAATTGAATAATACAAATACATTATAGCGGTAAACAGGGAGTTGATAGAAAGGGAGGAGAAAAGTATGAGAAAGAGGAATAGAATGTTAGAAGAAAGAACGAAATAAGTAGTTGTTACATTTTCATGAGAAATACTCTAAAGCGGCATTTTTGAATTGTGTGGCTCCGATTATTTGTTTTACTGCTGTAGGCAGGGAGTTCCAGAGTCTGGTGGCAAAGACAAAGAAATGACGTGAGGAGTTTAAATAGTTCGAGGAGGGAGTTATAAGACTAAACGTCCTTGCCGAACGAGCAAATTGAAGTTTTTCAAAGAGGTATGGTGGCGATCTTTTGTGTATAATTTTGTGCAAGAAGACACAGCACCTTACATTTAAAAACTGCTGAAGTGAACAGCCAAGGACATTATTGTGGTAATTGGATATGGTGGTCGTGTCGACGAAGGTCGTACACATATCTAACCATATCACTGAATGCAACAGTTAAATTAAGCTGAGATAAGGAGTCCAGTTTGCAGTACACAGCTGATGCATAATCAATGTAGGGAACCAGTGAGGTTTTAACTAGTCTTAGCCTCGTATTTACGGGAGTAAAACTTGAGAATAACCAAAATTTACGTACACCACCGTAAATACGTCCCACAGTGTAGTTAATGTGACTTACTGGGGAGAGAGAGGTCTTAATCTTAAAACCCAAATTGGTAACAGTATCTGCAAACTGCAGTTGTGTGTCGTTGAGGTAAATTGGCGGCACAAGTTCGACGTTGTGGAGTTTCTTAGATATTAAAATTAGCTAGGATTTTGCTGGGTTTATGGTAAGGCAATTGCGAAGCGACCATTGCTTAATTGCGGATAGATCATCGTTCAGCCTGCAAACCGGATCCTCTACTAGACCTGTAGGTCTAGATAAGTATATTTGCGCATCATCCGCATAGAAATGAAGGCTAGCATTTGAGCAAACTTTCGGTAGGTCATTGATGAACATGCCGAACAAAATAGGACCCAAAATTGAACCCTGAGGTACCCCCTGCAAGTATGTCCCTCACATGAGATCATTTATCACCAACCACAACCCTTTGACAGCGATTGCTCAAGTAATTACTGATGAGGCTCAACGAACTTTCACTGAAACCGAAAAACCTTCGTAGTTTCTCCGTAAGAATTGAGTGATTGACTGTATCAAAAGCTTTGGAAAAGTCAAGGAGGTAGAGTACTGTGATGAAGTCTAAGTCATAGTTGATTCTAATGTCACCAAGGATTTTACCCATAGCCGTAGAACAACAGTGGTTGGCTCGAAAACCAGACTGGACCGAAGCAAGTAGGTTATGTTGATTAAGGTGACTCGAAATCTGCTTTGCGATAATTCTTTCCAAAACTTTTGATAGGCAAGGCAAAATACTTATGGGGCGAAAGTCTGCGGCCAAAGAAGGTTGAGGTTTTTTCGCAACAGGAATAACTTTAGCCAGCTACAAATCGTATAGGAATTCCATCTTCACCAACGGCATCTGACTTGAGAGACCGAATATTACTGACAACATCAGCTTCTGAAACAATTTCGAATTCAAAAACTGCAAGTGGTTCAAGAGATTTTGATGGTATGGCAGAGAGGGAGTATAATGTCTTGAGTTGGCTACAAAAACATTATTAAGATCATCAAGATCAGGTATAACGTCTACAACATCTTTTTTACGAACACCGACTGATCGTAAGTTGCTCCAGAGCTTTTTGGCGTTTTGGTCTGCTTCCAGCATAGATAAGAAATATCTTTTCTTGGATGATCTAGTAATGTAAGTTGAGAGATTACGTGCTTGGCAAAAAGTTTCCCAATTCAGATCAGTTGGACTTTGCTTCCATTTCGAATACAGTTTTCTACGAACTTTTATGGCATTATGTACCTCAGATGTGAACCATGGACAATTTCTGTTGCGCATCGACACTGTTTTTAAAGGAACATGGCTATCGAATATATTTAGTAGTAGAGATTGCAAAAGATACACTTTATCACTCAAGTCTGAGACGAAATAACAACTATGCCAAGTTACCCCCTTGGGGTTACCCTCGCTTCCAATTGCAAGGCGTAGTTATCTAAGGAAGCGAAGTCTCTGAATTGAAAAGTTGATGGTGTTGAGGAACGAGATAAGTCAATGTTGTAAGTGCAGAAAATTAGGTAGTGGTCTGTGACAACCTCGAACGACAGGTGGTGCTGTATAACACATTCGACCGATCAGATACCAACAATAGATCAAGAAGACTCGGAGAGCAGTTGGGTGCAAAGCGGGTGGCATATGAGTTAACTACAGCTAGCGCAGAAGTGGCGGTTAGGTTTAAAAGTTGGTGAGATCTACTATCACATTTGAATAGGTCGGCATCATTCAGTTAAATATTTTTTTATAACAGTTTACACAACGCGTAATTTTCTAAGGCATTGGATGAAGTAGAAATGTATAGGCAACCAAAATAAGGTGCCATAAAAGAGACGTCAGGAACTCGGAGCACAAAATATATTTTATTTAATATTAAGGCTACAGTTATCAGCTGCCGAGTGCGTTCAACGTCTGGTTCTGTGTGTAGTGTACAAGGTTATAAAAATGTGTACCAACGCGTTGTTCCATCATGGCTTAAACTCAATTCACTAACTAGAGCAATCAATTTGTTTCCCAAAATCACACAAGTGAATCAACTTTGGTGTACGCGGCTATCAGAAATTTAATGAGTTGATCAATTGCATAATGTGTGTGTACGAAGCTCGCAACGCGTTCAATACGAACATATTCACTTGTTGATACTAAATGTATGGCGCTTTAATAACTTTACGACTGTGTGTCTGCTATTAACACTGGGCTTTACCAAACTTGCCTTCATCGGGATAGAGTATCCTCGGCAAGATTGATTTCAAGCACCTCGATTATTCCCTAGGCTCGGATAATTACCTCCATAGTAGATTCACAGCTTCGAAAATGCGTTTTATCTTAAAAATGCCCACCGAACTAGAACTGAACTTTCAACCTGTTGAAAGTGAAACATCAGCAAGTTCTTGAATGTCTTGGAAGAAGTATTTTCCAAGTGTTCTGTTCCTCAGGTGACATAGGCTTGAGCATTGACAGAGAAAGTGAGGTGTATCCTCATGGGTCTTCTCGTCACCGCGGCGGGATTTAGTTTCACTGTGTAGTTCCTTAGCAAATTGTGACCATTAAGAGTTCCAATCAGCTTACACCCCCATGTTCTGTCATAACGTAAAACTTTGCTGGTCCGGTTCTTATCATTTCTTGGCCACAGTTGGCGTGATATGTCTTAAGTGGTTGATTTCCACCTGTCGTTAGATTTTGTTCGGATCTTGTATTCCACTCTTTCTCTGAGATTACAGAGTGGTGGTTTGACCTGCTGCAGTGCCTGTTCTTGGTCCATCGCAGACCCTTTCCTTGCCAGTTCATTGCCGGATATGTTCCCGTATCCAGTAACCCAGAAAAGACCCGTCTTGTGCTGCGAGCCAAGAGCTTTGACCCCCTTGCGAGAGCAGCTAACAAGCCGAGGCTTTATCTCGGTAACAGATACCGCCTGGCTATCAATAAATATGGTTAAATCACTACGTGGTATAGGCATCATTGATCATCACCATGCTTGCAACTTCAGTGATTGCTATAACTTTTGCTTGGAATACACTACAGTGATCAGGTAATCAAATCGATCTGTTTATGTTTTACTCCTCTGAGAATATCCCAGAACTAGTTCCAAAGTCCATCATTGATCCGTTTGTGAAGATGGATATCGATTTTCCATCGATTTCATTTACATTCCATTCACTCCTGCTGGAAAGAACAAGAAAATCTAGGTGAGGAGACATGCAGTCAGAGTTAACATTGTTCCCTACGTACATGCTCAGAATCAGTACATGTCCTAAATGACTCGGGTTTCAGCTATCTGTTTGGCTGATCCTCAAGGCAATTTTTGCAGCCGACTCCTGCATGTCAGCGGTTGGTGTTGATCTCATTGCACTAGTTGCCCCCTATTCATGCCAGTCTTTGTATTTTTGTCATAACCTTGAGATTAGTTATCTTGTCCGTGCCTTGCCACCAGTCTAAGCTGCCGTGTGTGAGTATTGGTCGAACGATTGCCAGTCACAGTCACAGAATTATTTTGGGGTTCGGTACCCATTTTTTGCCGAAGATACGGTTTCATGCGTAGAAAGCATTAACTCTGTCGACAATTGACTTCCAACTCAGCTTCCTGTCGAGGATAATTCTTAGATATTTCGCACTCTCCGCCACCTTCAGGGGTATTCTCTCAATCGCTGGTGGCTTGAATTCTAATATGCTTCTCTTGTTAGTGATCAGGATGGGCCTTTTAGTTTGTTTATTCTTAAAGGGATGTTCAATAAGCAATCGGACGCAGTTTGGTAAATCAGTGGACGAACGGTATTATTTGGCCATTTTGGTGTTTCTTTGAATTCAACACTAACTAAATCTAAGCTGATCACAATTCTTATTTTTGCTTAAAATAAAAAAATAATGGAAACAAAATTCTAATAACTATAAATTTTTATGTCAAACAGGTACACTGATCAATTGGGTCATTTGTGGAACTCCCTCGCTGATTACTATGTGCGCAGTGGTCTATTTGATCGTGCCAGGGACATATACGAAGAAGCCATCCAAACTGTAACAACTGTTCGTGATTTTACGCAAGTCTTCGACGAGTATGCACAGTTCGAAGAAGTAAGTCTAAGTAAGCGTATGGAAATGGTGGCTAATGATCCAAATGCCACTGTAGAAGATGATATCGAAATAGAATTGAGATTAGCTCGTTTCGAATATCTCATGGAGCGTCGCCTGCTGCTATTAAATAGTGTCTTGTTGAGACAAAACCCGCATAATGTACCTGAGTGGCATAAAAGAGTTAAACTGTATGAATCGAAACCTCATGAAATCATCAACACGTACACAGAAGCGGTGCAAACGGTTCAGCCGAAGTTGGCGGTTGGAAAACTAAATACTCTATGGGTTGAATTTGCTAAATTCTACGAAAGCAATGGACAGATTGAAGATGCTCGCATTGTTTTTGAAAAAGCCACTCAAGTGGAGTATGTAAAAGTAGATGAACTTGCGTCAGTTTGGTGCGAATGGGCAGAGATGGAAATTCGACAGGAGAATTTCGAATCCGCTTTAATGCTTATGCATAGAGCCACAGTAATGCCCCCGCGCAAAGTGGCCTATCACGATGAAACCGAAACAGTGCAGTTGCGTCTGTATAAGTCTCTGAAAGTCTGGTCTATGTATGCCGATTTGGAGGAGAGTTTTGGAACTTTTAAAACTTGTAAGGCGGTGTATGATCGTATAATCGATCTAAAGATTTGTACCCCGCAGATCATCATCAATTACGGACTTTTCCTAGAGGAACATAATTACTTTGAGGAGGCGTTTCGGGCATACGAGAAAGGAATCGCCCTTTTTAAGTGGCCAAATGTGTATGATATTTGGAACTCGTATCTTACTAAGTTTCTTAAGCGATACGGAGGATCTAAGCTCGAGAGAGCACGTGACCTTTTCGAACAGTGTCTAGAGAATTGCCCACCAGACCTGGCTAAATACTTTTATCTTCTATATGCCAAGTTGGAGGAGGAACACGGGTTGGCCCGACACGCGATGGCGGTATACGATCGTGCAACAACTGCCGTTAAACCTGAAGAAATGTTCGATATGTATAACATCTTTGTAAAGAAAGCAGCAGAGATCTATGGCCTACCGAGAACTCGCGAAATATATGAAAAAGCCATTGATGCTCTGCCCGAGGAACGAATGCGGGATATGTGCGTTCGATTTGCAGAAATGGAAACGAAACTCGGTGAAATTGATCGAGCTAGAGCAATCTACGCACATTGCAGTCAAGTGTGCGATCCTCGCATTACAGCTCATTTTTGGCAAACATGGAAAGAGTTTGAAGTACGCCATGGCAACGAAGATACTATGCGTGAGATGTTAAGAATCAAGCGTTCGGTCCAAGCGACCTACAACACACAAGTAAACATGATGGCAGCGCAGATGGTTACTTCTGGTACGGGTGTTGATCCTACTGTCAAGGATGGAATGCGCTTGTTGGAGGCAAAGGCCGCCGAGATGATCAAACAGCAGCAGCAGAATGAAAAGATTGCAGCCACGTTGAAACCGCAAAACACAAACATCATGTTTATACGAGGCGAGACCCAGGGTGCGGGCGGAAAAGATCGTGTTGTTAATCCGGACGAGATAGACATCGGCGAAAGTGATGATGACGAGGATCAAGAAACAGGTAATGAGAATGGAGAGAATGAACCAGCCGAGGATGAGGATGTAACAAAGAAAGTACGAATAGAAAAGCAGGCTATCCCGGCTAAGGTGTTTGGAGGACTAAAATCCTCTGCAAAGAGTGACGACGAAGACGAATGAAAAATTGAATGTAGCATTTTGTAAAGTGGAAAATAAACATACGTTTTGCCTTGTTTTAAATATAAATAGATTTCTTTCTGCATGTTATAGGAAGCATAATACCTTTTATAGCAACTTCTCAAATTTCAATGAAACATCTATACTCCCTGCCCAAAAGTATAAGTGAGGAGCGTGCAATATTTTATTTGTAAATACTCGAGCGCATCATTTGTATACACACAAATATAAAATTCGTTGTTATGCGCAAACGACGAAATCGAAATAACTTCAGACTAAAATCGATTTGGTGCAAAAGGACTATTTTTAAGAATTTTGGTGTATACGAGCCTAGGCCCTCATCACTTCGTCTAAGGAAATCGTTTCTTCGATAGCTGAGTAGAGCAAGGGCGAAAGCGAAATAGCTACATTCCTACTGGTCCTTCTATAGGATTCGCTAGTTTGACCTTAAAAAGTATCGCCAGTCCCCCCATTTCAAATCCCTTCATCACTGATACCAAGCAAATGATTTTGTTGTTGCATTTGTGTGATCCAGAATTTTTAAGGCCTGCAGTTTTGACAGGGTTCGTACGACCTCTCGTTTTAAACATGATCTTCAGATATGTTCTTTATCGTGAAGTCTTTCTCGGATCTTGGAGCTTCTTATCGATCAAGCTTTGTTACTCCTGCTGTCATGCGAAGTATCTTTGCATCAGCTGGCGTTGATTTGCCCTCATTCTTTTTGAAGCTTTCCAACATTGTGAACTATATGTGAGCGCTGGCAGCTCAATTGCGGCGTAGAGCCTTCTTTATTGTTAATGGGGCGTTTTTCGGTCACAGAAGATGGCCGAGTTTTTCCGCCTACGCCTTTGCGATGATTCATGTCGTTATCACAAGCTGCTTCGCTCGAACTTTAGAGGTGTTTAATAAAGCACAGCTTTCGCCGAAACTCCCCTCGCCATTTCGACACAACTGTACCCAACTCTTATTTCTCGTCTCTGGTCGATTGAACTTTTAAATAATTTTATTTTTATTTTTTAATGGATGGCACAGGGATAGGAAACCAGCACAGTGTGCATGAAAAATTAACGTTTACTATGGTAAATGTTATTTCTTAGAGATATGAGGGACTCAAAGTCTGTTATTTAAATGCGCGTAGTTTAAATGACAACAAATTAGATTATTTAAAGTACTTGTGTACTTGTTCCTGTGTTGATATTATCTGTGTAAGTGAAACCTGGTTTAAGCCGATGGTACCTGATTTGAATTATAAAATACCAAATTACCAAATTCTCAGGAACGATAGATCTACTGATACAACGGGTGGCGGGGTAGCGATTTATTGTAAATCCAATCTTAAATGTGAAATTATCGCTAAGTCTAATAACAGTGGAATCGAGTATATAGTAATCGAGATTCGCGATTGCAACACCAAATGTGTGGTTGCATGTGCGTACAGCAACAATATAAACTGCTCCTCTACGCCTTTCTGAATACTGTGCGCTCTACGAGCACATAATCATCTGTGGTGATTTCAATATCAACTTGCTAAAAAATGACTCGCTCGCCTTTCAAATGAAAGATTTAGTGTCTTCAGTTGGGATGGAAATAATAAACACTGCCTACCCTACTCGTTTTGCGGATAATTGTTTACCCAGTCTTTTAGACCTAATCGTTGCTTCCAACCCATCTCTTGTCTTACTGTATGACAAACTTTCGTTTGATGTTTCTGATCATGATCTGCTCTTCTGTATCTACGATGTAAATTTGTCCAAAACCGTTCTCTCAGATACTTTCACGTATAAAGATCTCAACTCCATAGACTTAATTGCCCTTCAAATAGCTACTGATTCTGCACCTTGGGAGCAATGCCGTCTTAGGGCAGACCCAAATGAAAAAGTTATACTGTTTCAAGCTATTTTAACACAATTGTTCGATCAATGTGTTCCAACAAAAACAGTCAAAATACGTAACAGAGCATGCCCTTGGTTTTCATCTGAAGTTTTAAGCTCTATTAAAAGAAGGAACATACTATACAGTAAGTGGAAGCGCAGACCATCCGGTGATAACTGGTCTTTTTATAAAGCGGCACGTAACTATGCAACTTTCATCGTACGTACTTCAAAGAAAAACTACTTTGTCTCCAAACTGAATATATACCTTCCTGCTAAGAAACTTTGGAGTAACCTGCGTGAAATCGGTGTATCCAGTGGCTGCAACTCTAAATATGTTATTGATCCAGATGAATTAAACCATTAATTTTTAGGAGATCATTCCAGTATCAATAAACTTGATTTTAATCGGGCTGAGAACCGTTTGCACTCGTTGCCGAGGCTGGAAGATATTGAAGTAGCCACGGAAGAAGAAATTATCCAATGCGTAGCATCTATTAAGTCTGATTCAATTGGCGTAGATGGCCTACCCATACGCTTTATCAAGCTTATTTTACCGCAAATTGTCTCTCACTTCACCCACGTTATAAACTGGTGCATTATAACATCAACTTTTCCTCATGTCTGGAAAAATGCTAAAGTTCTACCTATGGCTAAAAAATCCATTCCAACTTGTCCTTCCGATTACAGACCGATCAGCATTTTACCTTGCCTATCTAAGGTTTTCGAGAAAATAATAGCAAAACAAATTTCAAAGCACCTATCCACCAACAAGTTACTGTGTTCTCAGCAATCGGGTTTTAGAGCTAACCACCACAGCTGTTCCACAGCCATGGTCAACCTGCTGGAAGAGATAAGACATGATTGTGATAGAGGTTATGTGTCATTTCTTTGCCTGCTGGATTTCTCGAAAGCCTTCGATAAAGTTAATCATAAAATTCTGTGTTGGAAGCTTAAACACAATTTCAGATTCATGGATAGGGCAGTAAAATTGTTGAGCAGCTTTCTCTCCGATAGGTCGCAAAGGGTTTTTTCGGGTGATAGATGTTCAACCCTAATGAAAATTAAACAAGGTGTGCCACAAGGCTCAATATTGGGGCCAATCCTCTTTTGTATGTTTATAAATGACCTCCCTACAGTGTGCAGACATGCCTCAGTACATTTATATGCAGACGACGTTCAACTACACCTAGCGAAGCCTTATTCCAACCTTAATGAACTCGCTTTTCTCATCAATGATGATTTGAAACGTATACATGATTGGTCAGTTGCTAATGGATTACTCTTAAACCCATCAAAATCTCAGATTATTCCAATATCCAAGAAAAAATTTAACCTCAATCTTCTACCTGATTTAAATCGTAATAAGAGCAAAATTAAAGCTGTAGAGACAACTACCAGTCTTGGTTACACAATATATCGCAATCTGTCTGGCTACAATCACACCAACGTGGTCATTGGTCGTATCTACGGATGCCTTCGCAAATTATGGCTAAGTGCATAATTTACTCCGCTTGAAACACGACGAAAGCTGGTAACTACTCTAATCTTGCCCCTCATAACGTATGCTGAGGTTCTATATAGTAGTCAAGACTCGTTATCCCAGCGTAAATTGCAAGTAGCTTTTAACGATGCGGTGCGGTACATCCATGGCATTCGCAGATATGACCATATATCCACATACACTAGGGATTTACTAGGTTGTGATTTACAGCAGTTTATCAACGCCAGCAACTGTATTTTCTTACATAAAATTATTAATTTTAAAAGTCCGCCTTATTTGTATAACAGGCTTAACTTTACTCGCTCGACCCGAACCACCAATTTAATACCCTATCGCTTGATTTTCTCAATTCGTCGCGCTTGTTTTTTATTCACGCTGTGAGACTTTGGAACTCCTTACCCTCACATATAAGAGCCATATCGAATTTTTCTATTTTTAAAAATGCAATTCTTCTATACTTTTCCACACAGCAACATTAATCGACATATTTCCTCCCATTTGAACTCATTCCTCAACTTAGTTTTAAGAACTTTTTGTATACTAGTTTTAAGTATTAAATGAAATTACATATAATCACAAAGTTACACCTCTAAGTGCTTAAAAAGATTTTATATTAATGTACAAACCATTTTAATGAAATAAATGAAATGAAATGAAATATAAAACAGTCAGACAATCTTGTTTAAAATACTTTTTCTCGATTTTTATAAGAAACGGTCTTTCTTAACAAATGTGTTACTGATATAAGCACATTTCTTTTTACATTCGTTCGTTTTATATGTATAAGAAAACACGAATAAAAGAAAAGAATTCTTTGGATCTGCGGACTTTTTTAAATACGTCAAATACTGTACCTATCATGTTCTTGTCTTTACTACAAGAATTTAAATCACAGGCAGATAAAATAAAAATCGTTTGGCCGGTAAAGTGAAGTTCTCAGAAATGTAAGAATCCGTTATATCAATAAAAAAATTGATAATTTTTTCAGGACGGTGTTGTTATATAGGAAGTAGTGTCAAAGACTCCAAAAAACGAAAAGCAGTTGGGCCGGACGAGATACCCTCTGAGTTCTGAAAAAAGATGGGGAACATCGGGGGCTCGTTATTTTCATCTCCAAACTGATGAGAGGCGATCCAATGCCTAACCAGTGGATGGTAAAATTTCTTCTTCCTTTGTACAAAGGAAAAGGTGATATGCGATACTGTGATAATTACCGTACAATCAAGCTGATATCGCACACCATGAATATCGTTGAGCGGGCATTAGATAGCCGAATGCGGAAAATAATACGGCTATATGAAGACAAGATCCACAGATGCAATCCAAAGTATAATCATCATGATGGAAAAACATCGTGATTCCGGGATTTGCATATGGGGTTAGTTGATTTTGAAAAGGCATTTGATAGGCAACCTGTTATCGGTTGTATTTAGACAACAAGGAGTTCCAGAAACCAACGTACAGATGACCATGGACATGTATGAGGGAATAAAGGTAAGAGTAAGATGTGCCGCTGGCGTCAATATGGAGTTCGCAATCAAAGTCAGTGTACACCGGGAAGTGTATTAAGTCCCCAGCGCTTGGCTATCTGCTTGAAGGAAAAGTGACGAACTCCAAAGTGCATCACTTGTTCTCTGCTGACAATGGAGCCATCATAACCGAGGATCAAACGATCCTGCAACGAGCACTTGATGTATGGGTGGACGTTTTGAAGGGAATGGGTATCGTATTAGTCAAAAACAAATATAAAATAGGAATACATGAGCTGCCCGTTTTCTGATCCACTCCGACATATTCCAGATATTTGTATAAATGGAAGAGGGATTCCCAAGTGCGAAAAGTTCAAATATCTGGCATCTGTAATCAATAGCGAAGCAAGCATATATAAGCATAGTGTAGGCGTAGGGTGGATGAAGTGGTGGGCAAACTAAGCCATCTTCTGTGACCGGAATATGCCCATAAGCTTTAAGGAAAGCTCTACACCGGAGTTGTTCGTCCGGCATTCACATACCGTAATAGCATACAAAAATTATCAGGGCAAATTAACTACTACTGATATATAGATGCTTCGTATGATAGCAGGAGTAACAAAGATTGATAGACCGTCTCAGTTAGTCCTATCATCTTGAAAGGAGAGATCCAACGAACCCTGTCAAAAAGGCAAGGTGACGAAGTGATTCAAAATCGGGAGGCCTGCCGTTATTTTTTTAGGTCGAACCGGCGAACCCCTCAGGCGGACTAGTAGGGATGCAGTTAAGTGAAAGGGTTATGCTCCCTTTAATCCTGATCATAGCCTTACCGCCATTACGGAGGAAGAAATGGAAAACTGAGTGAGCCCCATTTTTACCCTCATTATAAAAATAATTATCAAAAATATTAAAACAGATACAAAATCGTTAGTGTAGTTTTCGATAAAATCCGTATTTTTTTTAAATATGGCAACACTAAGATAGCAGATAGTTAATTTGACTGCTGACTCCAACAATTTCTTTAAGATTGTTTGGCAAAGATTGTCATGCAAAGACTTACGTCCGACCAACGAATATAAATTGTTGAAATTTATTTCCACTGCTTCCAGTTGTGTCGACCAAGCACTCTGGTATCCGAGAAAGCTTTGTCTTCTAAACAGAGCTTTGGTCTTCCTTGCCTTCTCGGACCTGGGGGCTGGGAGTCGAAGATCCTCTTGGTTTGGGCCTTATTGTCCATTTGCTCGATGTGGCCGCGCCAATATAGTCGGCCTGATTTAGCTTTTTGAACTACATCCACGTCTTGGCAGAGCTCACAGAGTTCGTGGTTGTACCTTCTCTTTCTGTAGCCCTCCTCGCGCACAGGACCAAATATCCGACGGAGTATTGTTTTTTCAAAAGAACTCAGTATTAGCTCCCCTTTCCTAATTCCCCTGCGCCAAATTGCATAACTGGCATAATAAAGGTCTTATAGAGCATGCATTCGACTTTCGAGTAAGGGGTTTTGAACCCATTTCTTTTGCCAAACCGAAGTAGCAGGCAAAAAAATTTGCCTGAGATCCTGCTGAGCTCGGCTCATCTACGTGCAAATTGTTGGATTCCTAATTCATTTCAAATAAACCAAAGTGGGCGTTAAGTGGGCGGATTCCAAGATAACACACGTTCAATAAGGTTACCAAAAGCGTGTTTACACAATTCAACTCTAGTGGCTAAGTAGTAAGAGGTATTTACTTCAAAAAGCGGCGTGGATACGGGCTATATTTTTATTAATCAGGAAGATGACAGAACGTACCCTACTTCATCTTAGTATACAATGTCACAATTTCTTATTCCTAACTCTTGAGAGGAAGGCAACTATAAATAAACTTATATCTCCTGGAAGTGCAAAAAGATGCAGCGTCAATATCATCATTTTAGGTTCCGCTCAAAATCTAGCAAATTTTCTTTTGTAGAAAAAAAAAACCCAAAAACTACTAGGAAAGCATGATTTTTTTATCAATTTTTTAAAAACAGCAACTTACTTCAAAAAAATAAAACTGATCGTGAAATATGCCATAATATGTCCAAAGAAAGAATAGAACACAAAAGTGGCTTACTTTAAACAGCTCTATAAATCAAACAATTTATCATTTATCAGACAAATATTTTGGTTGTAGTTTTTTTAAGCTCTGTTTATATTCGTATAATAAATACAAAAAACATAAGAAGAGGTTACAGTCCGCTTGAGCGAAAAAAGGTCCCTAAAAAGTGGGCATGGCAGAAAACTTTGTATGGAGGAATTCTTAAAAACGACTTTTTCTACATACTTTTGCGACGAATAGGACTTTCATTTCCAATGAATTCTTCAATAAAACGGTTTTTGCAAAAAGTGGGTGTGTCAGTGGGCGGATTTTAAAAGTCTATGAACTTGAGCATTTGGGGCGCCTAGAAAGGGTATATTCCCAATTGAATTTTGTTTTTGTTTTGACAAATCGGTTTTTTGGAAATTGTGGGCGTGCCAGTTGGGCGGATTTTGAAAACGCGTTCGGTTGATTATTTCGGGCCCTTAGAGAGTGCAAATATCAGCTTTCTACTGAAGTTTTAGGGCCTAACAGTTGCCGACTGATGGACGGACATGGCTAGATCGACATAACTATCGATGCCGATCACGAATATATTTAATAATTCTTAGGGGTCTGCGAGCAATATTAATGAGTGTTACAAACTATGAGTCAAAATTAAAATACCCTTAGAATAGGTTTTAATAAAGAGCCAAATAATAACATCGGAATATCAATTTATGCCACGACTTTTGGCATTTGGCACCACAGTGCTCCGTTGCGACACTGGCCAGTGTTGAGCAAGACCCGAATAGATCGATTTGTCATCGTGCACAAGAGCTTAACGACTTTGTTGAACATTTTACATGCTTACAAGATTTAATTGCTGCAAGTATTGGAGCCAGCCGACCATTATTGGAGTCGTGAGTTCAGTGACTGGGGGCTTGAATAGTTAGAAGTTGATCCACTTTTTTACCGTCAAAATTTGTTCTGACAACGTTTAAAAAAAATCCTTGTACCCGTAAAGATAGGATGGTCTGTAACAGATTGACCAATGGACGTAGGACACAATTTGTTTACTCATTAAAAATAAGAGAACAATTTGAATATTTTTCTCCTTGGTATAAGGTTAGGTTAGGTAAATTGGTTGACACGGGGGAACCTGCACTGTATGGAATATTCGTTAATACATAGAACCCACGAGAGAGAACAAAGCTTTTTTAGACTATTTGAAGCAATCACTCGGTTTGACGTTTGTTATAGAGCGTCCACATTTTCCTGGTTACGGAACAGGATTCGAACATGATCCATCTTTTGAGGTCGCTGCTAGTATTTTGTTTTCGATCAACTGCGTAAGCTTACAGGGGGAATCTAAACTGCAGTGTCGACCTGCTTTTGCTCTAGATAGGCACTCTGTCTGTCTAGATCATCAGCATTCTGTTACCCGGCTCACATATGTGAACGGGAACTCAGGCGAGTTTTACATTTTGCTGAGCGCCAAGAAGCCGAAGCTCTTCGCGACAGCGACCTGCAAGCTTTGATTTTAACTCTACGGCGGATATCGAACTTGGCTTGAAAACGGTGCTGTAGTCTGCAAGAATGATTGAGCAGGATAGTCCGACCAAATAGAACCCGTGCCAACGCCTATATCCATCTTTGAGCCATCAGCTTAGATATTAATAGTAGATCTGGTGGGTGGTGGTTGATCTATATGCAATTCTTAAAGTCTAAACGGAGGGGTTGTGCAGTCTGTGCAAACACTATTTCCGGTAAATTCCTCAAGGATATGATGTTCTGTCAGGCTGTATTTTCAGCTTCTAGAATAGCTTAGCCTCAAAGCATTATTTGAGGCAGCTTCTTCTACGAACAAATCCAAGTACTTGGGATTAAGCATGACCTTCATCCATTCCTGCTGTGGTTTCTAATTGAACTTGTGGTGCCAATGAACCCAGTTCTCGTTGAATCTTTGTCATAGTCTTGAGGTTGTGGTGGCCTGCCCCCAGACCAGATTGCCATGTGTCAGTACCGGCCTCACTTCCACTGTGTAGAGCCAGACGACAATTTAAGGATTAGGACCACAGGTTCAGCCGAATATCCTATTGTAGGCATAAAAAGCTTTCAATGCTTTCTAAGCTCTATTGAGACTCCAGTTCATTTCCGATCTAGGATAACTCCGAGGTATTTGCTACTGTGAGCAATATTTCGTGGAGTCCCTTCAATTGTAGGCAGGTTAATTTCCGGAATTGTCCTTTTATCCTTCTTAGTCCAGATATTCACCTTGGACAAGGCTGCTTTTCTTCATTCACTGATCGTGGCTAGGAGTTTTCCAGTCGCTACCATTGTCATGTCGTCTGCCTAGACTTCTGCTCTTACTTCACTGCCTTCTTATATAGAACTTTGTTTGCCACGAAGACGCAGAGAAGAGGCGAAAGGACTCCAGCTTGATGAAAACCTCTGTCTAGATGGAGATGCTAATACCTTTATTTGTGATCCCCTAGCTCTGAACTAATTTGGCTGTTTTTAATCATGAACATTATCCAGTCTCTTTAGTATACTAAACTATAAGAGAAGAGAATAAGTGAATAAGTTTAAAAAAGAGTTATCGATATTTGATAAATAAACAATTTTTGACTTTGTAATTTTTACTTGCAAGGTCAAATGAAAATTGTTAATAGTTGCACTCCAAAACGATTCAAGTTTAAAGGAAAACCAAGGACTCAATTAAATATTTTTGCATTGGTACTTAACGATAGCCACCCTCATCTCATCACCAACACTGACTCTGGTATTTAAATGGAATGAGATAATGTTCATTGCTGCCCGCTCACTGCCTACCCGCACCAACTCTTCCACTTCATTAGGAGAATAACAAATACATATTCTGCCGCAGTCTACAATTTCTGTGCGCTCAATTAAATTTGCATTTTTTCGTTTTGTCGCTTATCTGACTTTATATATCCTTTGTCATGATTTTGTTTTTTTTTTTGATTTTATATTTTCGCTGTGTTTTAGAGTCATGGAAAAATATTTCATTGTATTTCCTCTTTTCATATTGGAAATCGAGCGGAGCGCCCGTCGAGCCTTAGCAATATTGTGTACTCGTATGTCCATTTGGCGAACTCTCAATTGCTGATTGTCGATCGCAGATGAAAAGTGGTATTTCATTTCCATTTTATTTTTTGTCATTGAAAAGTTTAAATGAACGAAACATAAAACACAATTTCATGTCAATAACAAACAAATAGATTTAATTATGATTTTTAGACCGTAAAAATGAAGACACAATAAAACAAATCAAAACAATAAATAAATAAAAAAACGATGAATAATTTATTGCTCTATGTCGACGATGAAATGGTGGTTCGTGAACTATACATACATACATGATATGTAGGTATGTACCTACATTATGCAAATACGTGATGGTTTACAATTTCACTATTGATCAAATTGCAATGCAATTGCGTTGCATAATTGATTTGAATATATAGCTTTCATTCTCTTCATTTATTTGAATTAATGTTTTTGGTAAGATAATTTGTGACCAAATTTTAATTTAATCTACTCTATATCTCGCTCCGAAAGTTAAATCATTCATGTTAATTAAGCACCTACTAGTAGTCTAGAAATCGGATATACATTCCTGACATTTGGAAACCATTTGAAAATAATTTGAAAACCTTTTTAGAAACAAAAAGTATTTTAATGACCTATATTAGTTACTTTTTTTGTGTACATACATGGAATTCCCAAGTTAAAGAGATCATAACCCCCCCCCCCCCCCCACTTTACTGCGCCCCTAAAACGGTTTGACCTTAAAAAGTATCCGCAAGCCTCCCGATTTGGAAACACAAAACGAAACAGGGTAAATTAATTAATTAATAAATGACAGCGTGTCATCTCCCCTCCCACTTCACTGCGCCCCTAAAAGGGTTTGACCTTAAAAAGTATCATTCCGACATAAAATCAGGCAACCCCAACAAAACAGCACTAGCCAGCCATACCATTGACACAAACCATAGACCGGACTTCGACAACGCACAAATTTTACAAACGGAAAAACACAAATCAAAACGCCTCACATTGGAAACCCTGCATATTTTAAACAACATGAACAGGAAACAGGACATACAGAACATCTCCGCTGTCTACTGCTCCCTCATACCAAAACAATAACGGACACAAAGTTAAGGACAAAACTTCAACAAGTCGAAGTGCCAATATAGCTGACGTTTTTATTTTATTTTATTTAATTTCTTTTTCTTTTTTTTCTAAACTTAATTTGTAAGTTTTATCTCTATCCAATAGTTGTTTGGTTCACTTAATGTTTACTTTTATTTATTTATTTGTTGTGTATGTAATAAAGATTCCCCTGAGGAAGGTGGCAACCCCCGCCGAAACGTTGGGAAAGTAAATGAACTAATCTTTCATTTTACAAAAAACTAAATGGCCAAACAGCCGAAGAACACAATAAAACCTTAAAAAGTATCCGCAGGCCTCCCGATTTCGAAATACAAAACGAAACAGGGTAAATGGCAGCGTGTCATCCCCGATGCCAGTTAATATCGGTCTACCACAAGGAAAATTTTTTGGTGTTATTCTGTTTATGTTATATGTTAATGAAATTCGTGGTGCACTCATAGCAAGTTCTTTTCGCGGATAACGGTCTCTTATATGTGGAAGTGCCTTACTACTAACTACCTAACTTAACGGGCCCCGAACCGTGAAGAGTATCTGCCTGGGAGGCTGCAGCCTCCCATCCTCTGTGATCGCAGGTTCGCTGCTTCCAGTTGTCCAGACCAAGCGCTCAGGCATCCGCTATGGCTTGGTTTTCAAATCGGAGTTTCGGTCTTACTTGCCTTATCGAGTCTTGGGGCTGGGAGTCGAAGATCCTCTTGGCTGAAGCTTTATTATCCATTCGCTCAATGTGGTCGAGCCAATGAAGTCGAGGTGATTTAGCTTTTTGAACTACTTCCACATCTTGATACAGCTCATAGAGTTCGCGGTTGTATCTTATCCTCGATTAGACCTCCTCGCAGACAGGAACAAATATCTGACGGAATATTTTTCTTTCAAAAGAACCCAATATTAGCTCCCCTCTTCTACTTATCGTCCAGCACTCGGAACCAAAATGCAGGACTAGCAGGATTAAGTTTCGATAGAGCATCTATTTTATTTTTTCGACTGAGGATATTTGCACCTATTTGATTGGTCTCACCGAAATAGCAGTGGTTTCCTAAGGTAAATCTCCGTCAGATCTTCACTAAGGTGTCATTCGTGGAGTTGATGTTTACTCCAAGGTAGATGAACTTGTTAAATACCTTGAAGTTATTTGTATCAACAGTGATGTTTTGTCCTAGGCGGTGTATAGATGTTTGTTTGTTTGTTGATAGCATGTTCTTGTTCTTGTCATCATGAAAGCCTCTAACACGGCACGTTTGATGATGTCGATATCGTCCGCATACCCTAGTAGCCTGCCCTTCACACTATTTTCTCCAGAACAAGATTGAAGAAGTCACATGAAAACGCATCTCCTTGCGAAAATGTGGTACAAGTTTGGAATAATTCGGATGAGCTGCTTCCAAACTGCACATTACACCGCGTGTTTTCCAGTGATACGCGACACAACTGGACTAGTTTCATCGGGATTCCGAATTCGGTCATCGCCACGTAGAGCTGAACGCTATCATATGCAGCCTTGAAGTCGATGAAGGATAGTGGTCTCGAATTGAAATTCATTGGTCTTTTCCAGGATCTGCCTTAGGGTGAAGATTTAGTCTATTGTCGATCTACCGGGCCGGAAGCCACACTGGTCCCGGATTAGTGTGTTGCAGAACGACCTCAGACGTTCACACAGTAAGTTGGGTCTATCCCTTAATGACGGTGAAACTATGATCAGGATCAACGGGATCGTAACCCTCCCAATTAACTTCATCAATACTGGTCCGCGTGTGGGGTTGTCATTGGATAGGATCTTATATGCGACATTAAGCAGAAATATTACTCGATAGTTCTTGCAAGACATGGGATCGCCTTTCTTGTTTATGAGGTAAATGGAGCTGACAGTATAGTCATCGGTGTTCGCAGTGGCGCAGAGGTAAGAGTGTTGGACTACTAACCTAAAGGTCTCCAGCTCAAATCCGGATGGTTGCAAGTAACACCTGCGAACGTCTGACAAACATCCAAGAGCATCAACTGTCATGAGAAGCTTCTCAAATTTGCCGTTCGGATTCGGCTTAAAAATTGTAGGTCGCTTGCACTTCGCACAAGAAAATGGTTGGAGAGGTTATTGACTATTTTTTTTTAAGTCTAGTCATCGGGCATGCTTCCTTCCCCACATACTTGGATGATGATTTGGTTCATGCGCCCTACCAAAACATCACATCTCTACTTGCATAGCGTCGCTGGTAAACCATCAGAGCCGCGCCCTTATTGTTCTTTAGCTTTCTTATAGTTGGGCCAACCTCTTCTATATTGGGTGTTGAAATCTATTCTTCATGTAGAACTATATCTTTCTTCTTGCCCTATCACTCTCTCTATATGATGCCCATTTAGCAGCTGTTGGACATGCTGTTTAAATATATTTTCTTTTCCCTACGCTTCGGTAACTAGGTTTCCGTCGCTTTCGAAGAGCATGTTCCAATTTTATAGGCACCGGCCAGCTGCTTTGCTTTCTTGTGAAAGCCTCGGATGTTGTTTCGATCGCGAGACTCTTCGATTTCCTTGAGCTGGGAGACTGCGTACGCCACTCTTCTTTCTGTGCGGGATCTTCTTCTCCTCCCTTCTCTTCGTTCGATACTCTTCCCTCGCTATCCTTGTTTTGCGCTGCAGAATTCTTAAATGTGCATCTTCTGTCACTTTCTTTCGGTAAACGCATACATCATTATTCTACGAGCTTTTTCTCTACCACGTAACCTACGGTGGGCTCGGCTACCTCTTTCATGATATCGCGATACCGGTTCCACATATTGTTGGCGCTTGTGGATGGTGAGTGCACAGAGGATAGTGTCTCGCTCAGCCGCTCTCTTTAAACCACGACTACTCCAGGCATTGTATATAGACATTATAGTATTCTCACTTCGTGTATACGACGATGCGCCACCAAACAATGCTCCAGGTGTGCTAAGACGTCGAATTTCTTCTTTTGGATTGTTCGCAGCTTTTTCTCGTGGTACAGTCGAGGTCTAAATTTAGTCGCAACAAGAAAATGTTCAGAGCCGACGTTTGTTCCTCGGAATGTGTGGACGTTTAAGATGTTGGATTCGTGCCTCGCAACGATTAGGACATGGTCGATTTGGTTGGCGGTTCCACCATCAGGAGAGCGCCGCGTTCCTGTGTGAGTCCTGAGCTTTGAAAACCTAGTACTATACTTATCACAATATTACGAGCTGCTGCAAAATCGAGTAGTCGGTAGCAGATATTTGTCGTCGTGTCGTGGATACTGTGCTTACCAACTAATCCACCGAAGATGTTTTCTTTACCGACTTAAGTATTAGAATCCCCGAGCACAACTTTGACATCGTACTCCGGACAGAGCCCAGGTCATAGAACTCCTCATTGATGGGATATTTAGCCTCATCGGTAGGGGCGTGTGCACAAATTGGGCTACTGTTTTGAAATATAGCTTTGATGCTAAATCAAGTTAGTACTGGCTTAAAAATACATCCTTTATCCATGGTTAGTACCAATATCCTAAACTGGCTAAGTTTGAGTCAGCATCTCTTGATTTTCATCCATAAGATCAATAACGGAACGTGTTTAAGTTAACTCCGTGGAAATGAACGAGTACCACAAGAGAGCAACAAACAATCTACTCCATACCGAATTCCTGTTTATACCCTATTCTAAGGGTATATTAATTTTGACGCATAGTTTGTAACATACCTTAATATTGCCCGTAGACTCCTAAAAGTTACTATATTTATGATCAGCATCGATAGTAATGTCGATCTAGCCATGTCCGTCCGTCCGTCCGTCGGCAAAAATTAGGCCTTTAAACTGGACCTAGAGAGCTGAAATTTTAACCATACTCTCTAGGGTCAGGAAATAATCAAGTTTACGAATTTTTGGAATCCGCGCACAGACACGCCCACAAACTCAAAAAAACAAAATTTTAGAAAAAATTGAATTTTGAGCTAGAAAGCTGAAATTTTTTATATATGTTCTATGACTCTTAAAACTACTCGGGATAAACAAATTTCAAAATCCGCCCACTGACACGCCCACAAATAAATAAAACAATTTTTTTGAAAATCCAAAGTTTGAGCTAGGGAGCTGAAATTTATAATATATACTCTCTATGGGCCCTTTATGCTCATGTGTTAATTTTTTTTTAATCCGCCTGGTGACACGCCCACAATTAAATAAAACAATTTTATTGAAACACCCAAGTTTGAGCTAGGGAGCGTTTTTTTTTGATAAAATCCTTTAAATGTTATATAACAAAATATGTAGAGCGTTCTTAACAATTCAACCATACTTAGACTTTTGTCACGCCCACTTATGAGGGATAGGAATAAGAATAGGGTATCCAACAGTTCGCCCAAGCGGACTGTAGCCCGTCCCTATGTTTTTCTATAGTTTTCCAGAGTCTTCCACCCAAAATTGATAATAAAATAAATCGTTTTTCATTTGAAAGAAAAATTAACGAATATGCGAGAACAAAGTGTTATTGATTAAAACTATAAACATTAAGTAAATTAGTAAAATAAAATAAAATATGTAGGAATTAAGTATGTATGTAGTATATATTTTAAACTACACAAAAATAAATGTAAACTCTATACAAAATGCAAAAATGGGACTTAAAAGCTAAATAAACAAAGATTATTATTATTGTCACTTCGTGACTGAGGCTATTCAAATGCTGGTGTTATTGCATTCGTCTAATCTAGGAAGTTTAGGGTCTGCCTATCTTCGCGATTGTATTGGAACGTTGATTGATATTGTTGTTATTTTGACGGAGTTGGTAGGCTCTTACATTTGCATATGACAGTACCAACTGAGATGGTCGCATACCATTTTCCTTGAGATAGGGTCTTTGCTGTGAAGTCTTCATCGGATATTGGAAATGACCACTACATCATCAGCTAAATATGAGTGTGAAGAAAACCTATCCATCGTACTGTTCGAACAAGTCAATCCGTTTGGGACATGCAATCAGTGTGGTTTTCGCCCGGCAGATCGACAAAAGACCGAATTTTCACATTTCGAAAAACCCTGGAAAAGGACAACGAATTTCATCGACTGAAACGATGCACATAATAGGAATGTCATTCATTGTCAGGATTCCGGGAAAAGTAACCGGGTGTTTCGCCGAACGCTTGCGATTGAAAAACATGCGAAATCGGTTTCAATGCCAACCGTCGACGAAGACAAAAAAGTGCATGTTATCAAGAAAGAAACAAGAATCGTTCGTCCATCTAGGACATAACGTCTCTGTTGATGGCAGCAAGTTTGAGGTAGTAATGCAGTTGACCGTCTTAGGAGTTAACATTAAAGGCGATAACATTACAAATACGAAAACTAATACAAAAATACAAATGCAAGTAGCGGTTTTGAGAATGCTACTCATAATAAAGGCAGAGGGTCGAGAGCGGATGGCTTATACGAACCGACCTCAGAACCAGTTATTTTTTTTGCGGCGCCGAAGTTATCGAACTCTTGCCAAGTCTCAGAATCCGCTGTGAGAGCTGAGTATAACTTGTGGTGTGAAAATTATCAGGGCACGAGTTGGATGCTAGGGTTTTGGAAGTTTTGTATTTTTGTGACACTTACAAATTTCCAACAAATAAATATCTTTTAACAGTTTTGGCCTTCCGGTCAGAACGCCAAGTGTCGAGAGGTCATCATCATACAGAACTCAACAGGTAACGAAAGACTCAGTGCACTGAATCAGGAATAAGGCTCTCGAGATTATGGCAGCAAAGAAATCTCGAAGATTGACATTTTGATTTTCTTCACTTTGATTAATGTCATGTGATTGACGATAAACATTTAAGTTCGTAATTTTATTTTTTTTTAATTAATTTTTAAAATCGCCCACACTTTTAATAAACAATTTTTTATCGAAAAAAAGCATTCAAGTCGGGAAGCTGATATTTGCATCATATTTACTCTCTAGACGCCCACAATGATCAGATAATAAGAGATAATAATATTTGAAAAAAAAACGTTTTATATCGAAGAAATCAAAATTTTAGCTAGAAAGCTGAATTTGGAATATATTCTCTCTAGGTGGCCAAATGCTTTAGTGTGAACATTTTTAAAATCCGCCCACTGAAAGCCCACCATTTTATTGGAGAAGTTAATGAAAATGAAAGTCCTATTTTTCGTAAAGTATGCAGATAAAGTCATTTTAAACATATTACGCCTACGTTTGTTTTACCATAAACAATGGTTTTTCTATAAAATCGTTTAAAAAAAGTAAAAAGAGTAAGGTACAAAATATGTAGAGAATAATGTTTATACCTACCTAACAATTGACTTATAAAGGGTCTTTCATTAGCGATTTAACAACTTCAAACTTTCGGTGTGAACGCACCCTTAAACCGATTACCGAACTGTCAATGTCAAAATATTCAGTAAAATCAACATTTTCATCATGGTGAAAGAACAAACAAATAATTAAAGTTAACTACAGAAATTCCGAGTCGGTGGTCGCAACTTTAAGAGCGTTAACGCCAATTTTCGGCCGTAATTCTCGTCTCAGTAGACAAGCAATTCATAGTTTAGTGAAAAAATTGGAGTCAGAATAATCGCTGCTTGATTTTTGCCCTGCCAGTGAGACTACGTTTTGCCCGTAGAGGCTTCCGTCGCAAACCAGCCAATAGTATGGCCTACACCCTTACAAGATAAATCCGATTCAAGAACTAAAGCCACTTAATCATGTGAAGCGTCGTATGTTCTCGAATTGGGCTCTGGACATGATAACCGAAAATGAAGAATTTCATCTTCAGCGATGAAGCGCATTTTTGGTTTAACGGCTTCGTGAATAAGCAAAATATGCATTACTGGACAGGTGAGAACCCCCATGTGCTTCATGAAACACCACTTCATCCGCAAAAAGCCACTGTTTGGTGCGATTTTCATGCCGGTGGCGTCATTGGGCTATTTTTTCTCGTCGTTGAAAATGACCGTCACGTTACGGTAAATGGTATTCGCTACAGAGACATTTTGGAACGTTATTTCCTTAGCAATTTCATGAACTGGACATCATCCAACAAGACGGTGCCACAAGCCATACAGCGGGTACAACAAGCGAGTTTCGGGATAAAATGAAGGAAAAAGACAGACCAGCACCACAGAAGGAATCTGATGATCGGTTGTGACTAACCGTGAAACAGCGCTGTAACTCCAGCCTTAACGTGGTAAGGAATGTAAGGTTATTCATTCAAAACAAAATAAAGGAATTGACGGAAAACAAAAAATTAAAAAACCAGGAAAAATTGTGTGGTATCACTTAAAAAAAAAAAAAAAAAAAAAAAAAAAAAAAAAAAAAAAAAAAACCATTAATCGTAAGATTCTCAACAAATACAATGTCAAAAAGTCTTTCACCCTCTCTATCACCCATTTCAGTCCTATGCTTGTCGAAATGGAATAGAATTAGAGAAAACTTAGAAAGAAAAACCAGAATGAATAACATAATATACTTACAGGAGTAAAGTTTGTCCAAGAAAATTGAAATAAAAACTGGATAAACTCGTGGCTTCAATGGCAGAGTGCATGAGTGCTTGCCTGAGAAGACGCTGGTCTAGGTTCGAATCCCAGTGGAAGAAATGGAATTTCGGGATAAAATGAAGGAAAAAGACAGACCAGCACCACAGAAGGAGTCTGATGATCGGTTGTGGCTAACCGTGAAACAGCGCTGTAACTCCAGCCGTCCACTTAACGTGGTAAGGAATGTAAGGTTATTCATTCAAAACAAAATAAAGGAATTGACGGAAAACAAAAAATTAAAAAAACCAGAAAAAATTGTGTGGTATCACTTAAAAAAAAAAAAAACCATTAATCGTAACAATCGAGTTATTGAAGTCTCAGTTCGGTGAACGTGTTATCTCGGAAACGGTCCCGTCTATTGGCCGCCGAGATCGTGTGATTTATTTTTATTTATTTTTATTTATTTATCAGTTATAATAAGAACCGCTGTACATAAAGAGCAAAGCACTTATAAATAGTACAGATACAAGTATTAAATATATTAAAAATAAAATTTCGAAATGTATTTAGCAGAAAGAAAGAGATTTTATAAAGAAAAGAAGGATGAAGATACTCGTACCTACAGAAGAAAGATACAGAAGAGATTAAATATACACCAAGAACAAGATAACGAAAATAAGTGTGAGTGATTTCAGTTTGGTACAAAATGAGAATAACACGCCGATGAAAATTGTCTATATTCGATTTTATTCCTCACCTGGTGAGGCAGCTGGTTCCAAAGCCGAACAGCATGAACAAAAAACTGTCTGCGAGATGTCAAGCAGGTATGAGTCGATGGTTTAATAGTTAAACAACGGTTAGACCGGGAGAAGGAAAGTTTGTTGAACAAATACTCTGGTTGTTGTCTGTGAATAATCTTGAAGAGCAAGATACAGGACCGATATTTTAAAAAGGCATCAAGGTCGCAACCAAGAGGTTTACGACGTTCTGTTGAGACGTGGTCATATCTCCGTAGATTGAAGACATACCGAGCAGTCGAATTAAGTGCCTTTGTTAGCTTAAGAAGAGAGATGTAGTCTGAGTCAGCAAAGATTTCACAACCGTATGAGATAATAGGCACAATAAGTGCTTTAACAAGTTTTAATTTAACTTCAACTGGAAGTATTGCTTTGCTGACAGATAAACCTCTGAGCGATGCATATATTTTGGATACTATGGAACAAATATGGTTGTATCCATGTAAGCTTACTGTTAAAAATAATTCCGAGATTTCGTCCATGGGTGACATATTCTACATGGGTGGAGTATAGTTCTATAGGAGGAAAGATAGAAAGACAAGGTTGATGCTTAGAGATGGGGATGATTTTGGTTTTTTCAGGATTAAGCTTGAGAGCATTTTATGTGGACCAATTCGTTATAGAGCGTAGATCCTTGTTAATTTTTACGACAGAATCTTCCACCATACCAATGGGAAAGCTTAGGTAAAGCTGGACTTCGTCTGCGTAGACATGGAATTTACAATGGGACAATACAGTAGGGAGGTCATTAATAAATATTGTAAAAAGTAAGGGGCCCAGTATAGACCCTTGTGGAACACCACTACTAACAGCACGGAGGGTTGACATTTTGGAGTTGTAAGATACAGCTTGGACACGGTTAGTGAGATATGAGTATATAAGCTTGTTAGAGGGAACTGAATAATTGAATATTGTGGAGAGTTTGTTACACAGAATTGACGGATTTACACAATCGAAAGCTTTAGAGAAATCGAGCAAGACCAGGAGAGTAGTTTTATCCTCATCGATAGCCTGCCGGATGTCATCAGATACTTTTAGTAAAGCTGTTATGCAACTGTTTCCTGAACGGAAACCAGATTGCATTGTTGTAAATAGCTTATTGCTCTCGACGTATTCCTTTATTTGGCGACTTATGATTGATTCCAATACTTTGGAAAGAAACGGAAGTATTGCGATTGGTCTGTATTCCGGAGCATTACCTTTCTTCGGAATAGGTACAATTTTAGTTTTTTTCCAAGCGGTTGGGTATGTGGAAGTCATAAGAATAGTTTTGTATATATGCGTAACATGGGGTAAAATGAGAGGAAGAAGTATTTTAATGAAATCTGGATGGACGTTGTCCAAACCAACAGATTTACACTTCATAGATAGTATCGTCATTCGAACAGCGTATAAATCTACTCTGTTAAATGCAAAGCCATCCATTCTACTATTATCAATAGTCAAGAAAGCCGAAGAATTGAATGTATTGGAAGGACGTGAAGTAGCGAATCGGTCATTTAACTCTTCAATGTCAATGTCGTCGCTATTGCCGAAAATATTTTTTTTACATAGACCAATTTCGCGAATTCGGTTCCAAAGAAATTTTGACGATTGGTCAGAATTAAATTTGGCACTATAGTACCTCAATTTTGCAGTTTTTATCATACATGCGACATGATTTTTGCTGGATTTATAGTCTGCATGCATTTCAGTACAGCGAAACCTTTTCCAACGTCGGTACAATATGTCCCTTCTCTTCATAGCATCAAATATTGCGGTTGAAAACCAAGGACAGGATTTTCTTTTAAGAACCCGCGTTTTGCATGGAACATGTCTGTTGAACAGGTACTCCAGACTTACATTTAGGAACTCTACTTGTTTATTAACATCCGACGACAGATAGATATTGCACCATTCAAGACTAAGGCATTCAGAGAACAGACTTTCAACATTAATACTACGAAAATTACGATACTGGATGGGTTGTGGGGAACTTCTATTTACATTTATATTGAAGGTGGCGAAAATAAGGTCATGGTATAAAAAGACAGGTACACATAGTTGACTGTAACATTTCACAAGGCTTTCATCACTTGTCAAGAAAACATCTAACAATGACGGTGAACAGTTCGGTTTAAAATAGGTTGCGTTAGTAGAATTAAGCAAAAACAAATTAAGAGACCTCACAGTGGTAATAAATGAGGAATTAGTAGACATATTAAGTAGATTCATGTTAAAATCACCGCATATGATGCGGTATTAGGCGTCAAGCAAGACATTTCTTCAATAGTATCACATACAATACTGGAATGAGAAACATCCGGTGCAATATAAATCGTGCCAATAACACACTTATTTTCTGCATTTAAAAATTTTATAAAATAAAATTGGAAATTATGTGTGCTATTGGAACAGAGGAGATGTTTCGATTTAATTGAGTTCCTTACATATATAGCAGCACCGCCCCCTATTCTACCATGACGATCTGCTCGGTACAATCTAAATCCCCTTAGCGAGAAAACATCACTATTTACTTTATCATCAAACCACGTTTCAGAGACATATATTACGTCGATCAGACTGTTCTCAAAAATCAATCGAAGCTCATCAATCTTATTCACAAGACTTTGTGGGTTAATATGACAAATGTGCAATCCATCATGACTTTTACACAGAATATTTAAAAGGATACTTGTCCTTTTGTTCATGCTGCTAAGCCTATCACCATTAATGTTATTGGTTATGATTACAAATAAAATAAGCAAATATCAAACATAGACGCTTCACTAAAGGGAAGAAATAAAAGAGAAATAAGAAAACTGAAATTACTCTTACAAACCAGAAATACCTAAGCCAAATTTGGTGTAGAGAAAAAAGAAAAAGAGAAGTAGAAAAACAGATAGAAAAAGAAAAATAAATGATAATAAAAGATATAAATAATAAGAGAGAAAAACATAGGGACGGGCTACAGTCCGTTTGGGCGAACTGTTGGATACCCTATTCTTATTCCTATCCCTCATAAGTGGCCGTGACAAAAGTCTAAGTATGGTTGAATTGTTAAGAACGCTCTACATATTTTGTTATATAACATTTAAAGGATTTTATCAAAAAAACGCTCCCTAGCTCAAACTTGGGTATTTCAATAAAATTGTTTTATTTAATTGTGGGCGTGTCAGTAGGCGGATTAAAAAAAAATTAACACATGAGCATAAAGGGCCCCTAGAGAGTATATATTATAAATTTTAGCTCCCTAGCTCAAACTTTGAATTTTCAAAAAAAAAAAAAATTTATTGTGGGCGTGTCAGTGCCCGGATTTTGAAAATATTTACACATGAGCATAAAGGGCCCATAGAGAGTATATATTATAAATTTCAGCTCCCTTCTCCCTAGCTCAAACTTTGGATTTTCAAAAAAATTGTTTTATTTATTTGTGGGCGTGTCAGTGGGCGGATTTTAAACATTCGTAAACTTTATTATTTCGGGACCCTAGAGAGTATATGGTTAAAGATTCAACTCTCTAGGTCCAATTTTTGCCGACGGACGGACGGACGGACATGGCTAGATCGACATTACTATCGATGCTGATCATAAATATAGTAACTTTTAGGGGTCTTCGGGCAATATTAAGGTATGTTACAAACTATGCGTCAAAATTAATATACCTTAGAATAGGGTATAAAAAGTTACATTTGATGTTGGTTGATTTAGTTAGCATATCCATTTTGATCGTTTATGCGTGTGTTCAGTCCGACGGCATTCTTAAGATCTCCAAGGTTATTTATTAAAACGGATGGACCCGACGAAAGGCGTATGTATATTTGTCCATTGGATGTATACACGGATGACAAAAGAGATTTTCGCTTAAGTTTCAAAGCTTCCCCTGTAGTTGGTAGTTCCTCTTTGTTAAGCTTTCGTTGATGAAGAAGGCGTTCGAAGAGGAGAGTCCCACGTCGCTAAGTTTGAAAGGGGATTTCTTGTTTTTGCGATGGCGAGCTACCGCTCGCATAAAAGTCTGCTTTTCTCGCTTGTCAGCCAGTTTGAGTATGATGCTGGAGTCAGAAGTACGCTCTTCAGTACGGGAGCGGGGCTTTGCACCAAAGATTTTATTGAGACGGGGCTAAATATCAACGGTGGAGCAAATGTTGTGCAAAATGCTCTGTAAGCTTTCATCAGAGGATTCAGGTATACCGAAGATAACCACATCAGAGCATACTCTCTCTCTATCAATTTCATTCCTTATAAGCTGTAGCCGGTTAATGTCTTGGTCGATTTGGTGAATTTGATATTCGATGGCATTTTTAGTTTCACTGACCTGTGCTTTGAATCGAACAGCTTAGCATCCAGCTGGGAGGAGAAATTTTCAGCCCATTTCTCGAGTTTCCCCTCAATTCGGCTCCACAGTTTGTCGGCTATGTTCTCTGTATTGCTGTTTCCATGTATGACCGGAGAGCCAACATTCAGCTTTTTCTCCGGACAATTTTTGTGGAAATCATAAGACATTTTAAAAATTATGAGGATAGATCACTTGATAGATTAATAGAAGGTGCAACAACTCTTGATACAATGGTTATACTTTAAGCATTTACAACTGCGGTTAACTTAAGAGAAATTGAGAAATAGTCGGAGAATGAAAAAACACGTCTACTGTCTATGCATGACGGACAAACTTTCATTTAACGCCTCTAAATTTTTTTTAGGGAGCTACATTAAATCGTTGGTCTATGCCAATAAGCCGGCGACGTTAGAGAAGCTCAGAGCCAATATTGAACGAGAAAAAGCTGCCGTATCGGTCGCAATGTGCGGCCGAGTCATCGAAAATTGGGGTCAACGTATCGACCGCTGCTGGACATATGATCGAACTCGAATTCCATTCATAAATGTTTTGAAAGTAATTCAAGCCAATACATTTTTTTAGAGATATCTGAAATAGTTTGCGTTTTATTTAAAAAAGAGGTTTGTCAAGTCCATATTGAAAGACCCTTTACTTAGGTGTTTGCTGCGTCCCTTTTTGTTAGATAGGAAAAGGAATAGGGCTCTGTTCGCCCAAGCAAACTGTAGCCTTTCCTTACGTTTCAGACTAAAATTATTGTTATTCAGTTTATAAGTAAAGTATCTGTTAATATTTGATATGATTGGTATGTAGATACATAAATAAGTAAAATATGTTTAGGTGAAAATAAATATGTAGAGGTAAGTGTACTCATATAAATCCACTTAACTCTATCTAGTATTTGGAAACTTGAATCTTTATATCGTTAAAACATCATTAACCATTAACCGGATGCAATAGTCATAACGATGCATCTTCATATTACTCCGAATGCAATTCATCATTATTAACAGTATCTGAAACGATGCCGAATACGTTATTTCACTAAATCACTTTTACATAGTTACTATGGAAAACACGAAAATAAGTTTCCATTGACAGTAAAAATCAGGATCGTCTCGAAAATTGAGCTATTCATCCTAATATAAATTGTTATCCTAAAGGATAACAGCTTATCGTGCAGACAGCCTCTTTGGTACATACAATCTCACACACAGATTCGGTATTTGGCGCATACGGCATAGCATACAAAGTATACATGTAATTTCGTCACATTTTTAGAGAATAATATCCCTCCCAATATTTGCCCCGGAGTAAGAAAATCCACATGCAAACGGTCATATCCTTTTCTGAGCGTTATCTAAGAGATGGAGAAAACTAAAGCCTTACATGTGTGAACGTTCCTAAATATGCAAATTAATACAAACTTGACACTTCAACGGTGTATGCTAAGGAATTTTAATTAAGGGGGCGACGCTAGGACTCGCATACTTAATAAGCGTACAAAAGATTACAATTTCAGACTGTACAAAAGTTGAGAGGACTTTAGTTAAATTGCGATATCTAAACAAAAATGTGTGTGTTAGCCTCGTCCAAAGATGTATGGGATTTAGAAAAAAATGATGATTTGTATTCGGTGAAAAACTAATAGCGTTGAAAAAGGCTGTTATTTGCAAGACGTGCATGGGATTTAAGGTTAATTAAATCAAATTAGTTCAAAATTATGATAGACATGCTTGTTTGCCACTTCGAAAACGTGGCCTTGGGCCGATACCCTGGTTTCGACTTATGCTTACTTGCAAGAAAGGACTGCGTATTTGTTGTACGAAGCATGACTTATTATGTTCACGCCTTTTGCAATCGTAGATCTTTAAGAATCTGGACGAAATGGTGCTTCAGGTCTCAATAATATATGTATTTTAGAAATTATAACAGTATAAGGGGATGTGAGAATTATTCTGAAAGTCTTTATTTCCTAAAACGAAATTTTAATTCCACAATTACATAAACACTAATATTGTTTTCAAAGAGGCAATGCAATATAGAGAAATTCAAGAGATCATTAGGCAATCTGTATGTAGAGTTTTATTGAAAAGCTTTGCCAATGCATGGTCCACGCGCGCTGTAGTTACTGTCAACACAAGCACTTTTTGTGTAATAATATTATTATTATTATTAAACTTTATTGAACAATAATATAATTACAAATTCAATACATATTTGCAGAGCACTAGCTACCAGGGCCTTCAGCTCGGTTGGAGAGAACTTAAGTTAAATTCTTCTTATAATTTTATTCTCAAATTGTATATTACTTGGTGTAATAATAATTGTAAAAGTTTGTATTAACTAAATCCTTAGATCAAAACCTTACCGACACCCACAGAAATAAAAGATTAGATTGGATTAGATTAGAGTTTATTTAGTTTTTTTAAAAAGCCATTTAGCCATATACCTGATTACATTTTACAAATAATTTTTAATATTGTATAAGAATTATTAAGAAATTAGTTACTCAAGAACTAGTTTTGACGTTATTGACAATATTTCTTTTGAAAGCTCGTAGATTTGTTACATTTTTTATAATACTTGACAATTCATTGAACAATTTGAAGCCTTTATATTGCAAAGAATTTTGTGGTATCTAATCTAAAATTACTAGCTGTTCTTAAACAAAAGGGTTGCACCTCACATCATTTCGTAAATAAATAAATAGGCATTAGGAAATTTTTTATTCTATAAACTACAAATAAAACATTCATTATGATCCTTTGCTTTGCTGACAACCACTTTAACGAACCTAACATAAAACGAAATGATACATATTTATTGCACTCTAAAATACATCGCATAGCCTTATTTTGTAACAATTGCGGTATTTGTACAATACTCTCAGCACATTGAAACCAAATTGACGAACAATACTCAAAGTGTGGTTTAATTATTACGTTATAAATATTTATTGCACTTAATGTAGACATATCATTTTTTATTATTTTCAAAAAGCCAATCTTTTTTGCAATTTGTTTGCAATAATAGTCAACGGGATTGCTAAAAGTAAATTTACTATCTGCTTTTATACCCAAATACTTGATTTAATCGATTTGTTCAATATATTCACCATAAATTTTCAGTCTTATGTCCTCTCCTTGTTGTTTATTTATGATCAGTTGTTTAGTTTTTGTTGCATTTAGTTTAAGCCATTCTGAAACATTTTCTAGATCCTGTTGTATTTTTTGTTGACATTTGTGATAATTTGTTCACTGCATCATCAGCAAACAAGGCAAGTTTCCCATTTGATATTGCACTTTTCATGTCATTTATGTATATTATAAATAGTCATGTTCCCAAAAGCGATCCCTGGGGTACACCGAACATTACATCATTTCGACTTGGTAGTTCACCATTAACTTTTACACATTGATTTCTATTACTAAGGTTTTATTGGAACCACTCACTTTCCCTTCCTTTGATCCCATATCGCTTAAGCTTGTCTGTTAATATTTGTCTGTCTATTGTTTCAAATGCTCGTTTTAGATCGAGAAAACACAAAACACTCTTTTTCATTGCACGGTTTCTTCTTTAAAATTGTTTATATTCAAGTTTATCGCGGTTTTTTAAATTCTGAATGGATATCATTACTAATTTATTCGATTCAAAAAATTTATTTAACTGTTTAAAGACAATTTTTTCTAACACTTTTTCACATAGTGGTAGCGAATTAAACGGAACTCTTCACATCGTTAAGTACTTCATACTTTGAAGAAAAATTGGGCTCTGGGCATGATGGAAGAAAATTAAGAATTTCATCGCAAAATCATCTTCGGCGATGAAGCGTATTTTTGGTTAAACGGCTTCGGCAATAAGCAAAATATGCGTTACTGGACAGGTGAGAACCCTCATGTGCTTCATGAAACAGCACTTCATACGCAAAATGTCACTGTTTGGTGCGGTTTTCATGCCGGTGGCGTCATTGGGCTGTTTTTTCTCGTTGATGAAAATGACCGTCACGTTACGATAAATGGTATTCGCTACAGAGACATGTTGGAACGTTATTTATTTGAGCAATTGCATGGATTGGACATCAATGATATGTGGTTCCAACAAGACGGTGCCACAAGTCACACAGCGAGTACAACACACCTCAAGACTATTTTTATTGTGCTACATTAAATCATTGGTCTATGCCAACAAGCCGGCGACTTTAGAGGAGCTTAGAGCCAATATTGAACGAGAAATAGTATCGATCGAAATGTGCTACCAGGTCATCGAAAATTGGGTTCAACGTATCGGACATATGAACGAAGTCGAATTCCATTCATAAATGTAGTTTGCATTTTATTTAAAAAAGGAGTTGTCAATGAAAGACCCTTTACCCGTTTGTCGGATTTCTAAACTTTTTTTTTGCTTGAAAACAATACCTGATTTCTTAGCCCTAGCTAACTCTTGTAGATCAAGAGGTTTTACCCGTCTGAATCTTCTGATTGCATTGTCATTATTTAAAAGTTCTGTTATTTCTGTGTTTACGTGGTTGAGAAGCCTACTTCTATGCCTTTGAGCAACTTTCTTAACTTTATCTTCAACCATTTCAACATTTAGATCTTTATGCAGGTCAGCATTGCGTATGTACCAAGGTGCATTAACTATGTTCCTTAGTACTTTATTTTGGAAAACCTGAATTGTTTGTAAATTTGTTTGGCATGTGCATTCCCAAAACTGGAGCCCGTTGGTCCAAACTGGTTTCAGAACTTGCGTGCATAGCGATAACTTATTGTAGCTAGACAGGGATGAGTATCTCCCAATAAGCCAATGCATTTTACTGTAACGCATGTTCAACTCATCAACGGAGTTTAGCGTCTAGAGTCATGCCTAGATAATTTGCTGTGATTGAATATTCCACTACATTGTTGTTAATGTAGACTGGAATGTGTGGTACGTTTTTATACGTAAAATTAATATGGACTGACTTAAGGTCGTTTAATCTAATCTGCCATTTCTTAGTCCATTCTGAAATAGTGTTTATTTCTGTTTGAAGCTTTTTTCTTGCTATTTTGACAGTTGCTCCCATCTCTGTCATCTTCAAAAGTAGCTATGGTGGTTTCTTCACTTTCAGGCAGATCGCTAGTGAAAAGTGGGTATAGAACGGGACCTAGCACACTGCCTTGCGGTACACCAGCTTTAATCTCTCTTAATGTTGAGTACTCTGCATCTTGTTTAATTCTAAGAATCTCTCTGATATAAAGTGTCCGCCATCTAACGTTTTTTTTTCAACTAGTGCTTATTTCGTGAATGGTAACACTTAGCTCATGTCTGATTTGACAGACAATTAGTTTTATCCTTCCGCTGAACGAATATGGTTGTGTATACGCTTGAACAACGCTGGGAAATATTGCGACATTACTTTGAAAATCATGGTAATGTTGCAGAATGTGTGCGTTGTTGTGTAGTTGTTCCCAAATAAGTTTTAGTAGCTTCTCATTTGACTTGGAAACAATTTTAAAATATATTTCTTCTCTGAAGAATGATTATTCATCAGGTCCTGATGGCATTGCACCGATCGTTCTTAAAAAATGTAGTCATGCAATTGCTCCATATCTTAAATATTTGTTTGAATTGTCCATTAGTACTGGTAAATTCCCTTATCTATGGAAAAGTGCGTTTATCACACCTGTATTTAAAAAAGGCGAACGTGGTGATATCACTAATTATAGGCCTATTTCAAAGCTTTCGTGTATCCCTAAGCTTTTTGAACAAATTGTTTGCGAAAAGTTAATATTTCTTTGTCGCAATTTAATTTGTAATGAACAGCATGGATTTGTAAGAAACAGATCCACTGTCACTAATCTGTTAAGTTTCTTGCATGATTGTTCTAATGCCTGAGAGAATAAGGACGAAATGGATTGCATATGCACTGACTTCTCTAAAGTTTTCGACCAGCTGTCCCATGAAATAATCGAGTTTAAGCTCAGGGCTTTTGGTTTCCCACCAAGTTTCATAAAATGGGTTAATTCATACCTTAGGTCAAGGGTTTATCAAGTCAAATTTAGAGGATCGCTATCTGTATCTTTTACAGCTGAGTCTGGAGTTCCCCAAGGTAGTCACCTTGGACCAATTCTATTTATACTAGTCATTAATGATGTTAAAGCATGTATAAATCACAGTAATATCCTGATCTACGCTGATGATATGAAAATATTTAAATCTATCACTAGTCAGCAAGATAGAATTTTTTTTCAATCTGACATTAATAGCTTCGCCAATTGGTGTGATAAAAACGGTTTATCCCTGAACCCTACTAAATGTCAACATATGACATTCTCTAGAAAGAATATACCTTCCACCTTTCAATATTCTTTGTCTCAACATATTCTTTGTAATGTTGATAATTTTAAGGATCTTGGGGTTTATTTCGATCCCAAACTCGTTTTTGCCAAGCATATCAATTTTATTGTTAATAAATCTAATTCTATGCTGGGCTTCGTAAAAAGGTGGGCGAAGGAATTTAATGACCCATACGTTACTATGTCATTGTACAATTGTTTTGTCCGTCCGATTCTAGAGTATGCTTCACAAGTTTGAACGCCGTTCTACAACATTCATTCAAATCGAATAGAGGCCATTCAACGTAAATTTATTCGATTTGCACTTAGAGGACTTCCATGGGATGATCGTTTTAACCTTCCTCCTTACAGTCAGCGTATTAAGCTTCTTCAAATGTTACCCCTTTCTCAACGAAGGCTTAATAGCGATATCATTTTTTTACAGCAGCTTATATCCGGTCAAATAGATGCACCAGACTTGCTGTCATCTATTGGCTTTAATTTACGGTGTGGTGCCCATAATTTACGTAGTGTTGATTTATTGTTTAGCCCCATTCATAGAACGAATTATGGGAGGCATGAGCCTATTAGTCGCATGAGTAGAATATATAATATAAATGATCATGTGATTGACTTGCATGTTAGTAAAATTAAGCTGAAAAATATTTTGCGTGATAATACCTTAATGTCTTAATTTATTTGCATGATTTGTGTTTGTGTTAGTATTTTATAGGTACATAATTATTGTATTTTTAATTGTTTTGTCCTTACTAACACCTGCACTAAATGATGAGCCTGTGGGAGCACTTTTAGTGCCGGCAAATTTCTGCTCGTGATAGTTGCTTGCTTTAAGCACTCCACGACACAGAACTGATAGTGTATTAAAATTGCGTACGGATTTTGGAAGAAGAGAAGCACCGTCAGCTCCGTATGTTCGTTATCTTGTGAAAAAAGTGAAAGAAACTGGCATCCTCATCGATAAACCAAAGCGTGAAAAGCCAAAAACAGTGCGTACACCCGAGAATATTGCTGCTGTGGCAGAAAGTGTGCGTGAAGCACCATCAACATCAATGCACCGTCGTTCTCAACAATTGCACATTTCGGAGACATCATTGAGACGAATTTTGCATAAAGACCTTGGTATGACTCCACTATAGGCTACTGCATGGCCAGCCGAGGCAGTCATTTGAATGAAATTATTAACTTCCCAGTGGAAGTTGTTGTAATGGGGCCGATTTTGTGAATCGCGGATTTTGACATATCTTCACGTTTCAAGGTCACCAGAATCCAAATCCAACATTTTTATAGAGATGTATGTACGTATGTGCGTTCGGAATTATATTTCGCCACAATACTTTGAAATAAAAAAAGAAATTTGAGAAAATATTCAGTAGTTTTTTTTATAGCATTTTCAAAAAAAAAAATTATTTGGCGGACCCGTTATAAGACTTCAGAATGGTCGCATACTGCTTCGGCAGTTGCTTTTGTAATTTGTGTATCAGTCCTTTGTGCCAGACTTTATCGAAAGCTTGTGCTATATCAAGAAATACTGTAGAGCACACATTTTTCTATTCAAACGATTTTACGATTTTATCTGTGCTTTTCGTTTTTTGGATATTCAACTTGTTCGACTGTTATATTGGAAGGGTTCTTAAAAAGAAACTGTTGATTTAAAAGTGCTTCGCAACACTGTCGCCAACTGTGTAGATTGTCGTGAACCGCGAGTCTTGAGCATTGTTAATAAACTTTGGCGAGCTAATCGACGCAGCATTTCTCTTTGTTTAAGCGGATAGTTAAGCTGCAAGAACAGGAGGGCATTTATAAAACAGTTAGGCAGTGGTTATCAAACCACCTCTGGGCGTAGTAAAACGGAATTCCAAGAGAGCATCTCATATCTACATTGTTCCAATACATACGAGTACGCCACTGATATCTGCTAATAAAGTTCAAGAGACAACAATATACCGCATAAAATAAAATAAAAGCAACTTGAGAAATATATTCGATTCGCTCTGAATCGATAAGATATCATCGCAAACATCATCAACTCATCACCATCGAAAGATAACCTGGATATGAGTGTTCCTTATCATTTTCAAAGTTTGGAGAGGTAACGCGGAGTAAATAGTGTCGCAAAACGCATTACATATCTATTGCAGTAACAACATGATAAAATTGCAATTTTTATTATTGATTTCAAGCATAAGCTTGGCTCAATCAGGAAAAGGTAAACGATTAAGTTAAGTTTCAACAGGATTGACATTAATTACTTAACTTTCAATTCAGAGCTAACGACTACACAACAAACTCATACGAAACAAAGTGACTACCCATACTGTTTTCGGTTTACATGGCTGGGTGAGAAATTCGACAAGGATAGTGAAATAAAAAACTTGACATGTGAAACGTTTCGACAGGATTTAAAGAATGTTCCATGCAGACGACCATTGGTGGCGACAAGTAAGTTGAAAATATTTTCTTTCTTTAAGTTTATGATTGTCTGATTAATTGATGGTGAATGATTAAACTTCAATTAAAAGAAATCGTGAGAATGACAACAAAATTTTCTCAATAAATAGAAATAGAAATTATCAACAACAAATTTTGCGTTATGCACCAAAAGAATAATACTTAAAGACCCTCTAAACCGCGGTGGCTGTTCACCTAAAAACTATTTTCCTAACATCCTTTTAAACACCCAAAAACAAGTGTAACATATAACAGCTATTTAATGGGACAATTTTCAGTTTAAACCTTGTTTGCCTAATGTAGGCTCGTGAAACAGCTATTAGAGAATGTTGTGCATATTGGAAGTCTCTCTTTTATACAAAAAAGTTTGCGCATAACATTTTTATCCAATTTTTATTTTCAACAATGTCATTAAAAGGACCGTTCGGTAAAAAAGCTAATAAATTTTTGGACGAACTGGGAAAGGATGATAATGAGCAAAAACCGATGAAGAATCAGGTGACGAAGATTTTATTGAGATTGTGTTGGACGACAGTGCTTGTAGTGCTGCTTGATTATCTGGAAAGATGTGTATATTGGCGCCTTTAATTCCCTTATTGGCGTTTGAAACAACGCAGATCTCAATGGCGTGGACTTCTGTGGGATACATTCCTAATAGGTATCAAGATTTTGGTCCAAAGACACCACCCCCAACTCCAGATTCCGTTTTCGGTCGGTCGGTGTACCATACCGGCCTTCTCGGGCCTAGTGGTGGAGTCCAATATTTCTACCGTAAATAATTTCCCAAAACTATATTCTCTAACCATTAAGTCAGGGATGGTGAAGAATATGTTAAAGATTTTGCTTGGGTTAAGTTTTTTAAGTTGAAGCGTCCGGAGCTTGTTTGCCGTTGCTGGTTCAAGTACTTCCGGCCACCATACGATGGCGGCGTACGAGATAATGGGTCTAACCATCATAGTATACAATCAGTGTATCATTTTGGGTTAAGATTAAGACCCCCAATTGCTGCCATACAGGCGTCTACAGGCCCACATGGGGTGCAGGAGTTAGTTCCCCGTATCTTTAATATCTCTTCTTAACGTCGTCACTGGTTTTCTTATCATAAATGCGGCATATTAGATACTTCGGCGTTCGGCCATCCTCAACCAAAGCCGGCGCCTTGGAGACTTGGTTTGCCGTTATTTGCATGTTAGTATTTTTCAAAAAAAATTTCAAGAGTACGAAAACTCGGAGCGGCAAAAAAAGGTACAAGATTTTCAATATGGGATTTGGTCTTTTTCGCTCCATTTCAGTGGGAGTAGCAATTTTCTAAAAGCAATTCAAAGGGGCAATTTTTTAAACAATATTCAATAAAATAATTTTCTTGTTGAAAATGCGTATAAGTATACAAGTGAAAAAAACTTGGAGGCGTTTCGCTATATTTTAAGAGTTATTAGCTTTTGGAAATCCTGCACTGCCCCTGCTTGGGCTCAATATTGGATTTGGAGTAGGAGCGAAGTTGAATATCTGCTAAGTTGGAGTTATAGTATTTTATTGTAACTGTTGCCGTTGTTATTTGTTTTTAGAAAATTGTCCCTCCCGCATAAACGGGAGAATATGGTCACCCGAAGTTATCATCCCAAAAAAATTATAAAAAAAATGTTTTTTTCTTATGAAATGTTGGTCCATTTTCCTTACTTTAAATACGTGAAAAAAAGGAAAAACATATATAGTTTTTCCTTTTTTTCACACATATAACTTATATTTATATTACTCGTAATAAACAAAAGTGTCTTGAAAACGCGTTCTGTTTGACGAAGCCTTTACTTGAACATTAGCTCAGTCACTTGGTACTTACACTACTCCGTCTCACTTGATTACGAACATGTAGTTTCTTTATTTAATTTTACGACTTTTTTTTAAATCTTTCGATAATCTGAGAAAAACCAAATGCAATATGAAAGAAAGCTAAATTATGTTTATGTTGCAAAAAAAATGAATTAAGTAGATAAATTCAATTTGTATGACGCTTTTTCAAAGGTGATTAAATTAGTTCTTTTTTCGTCTCACTTGAAACGAACAGTAAATTAATCTACCTGTTATCATATTTTAGACCTGGTACTAGCTCTGATACTCGGTACCAACGAAAAGTTAGTAGGTACTTGTGCATTTCTTCACATCGCTAGTAGCAGAGCTAATTGTAACGAGTTGTACTATACTCTATCCAACAAAAATTGTCAGTACAGGGAAGCTAGGATGTTTGTCTCTCAGTCTGGTTGCAATGACTTACATAAATCGGTCCCTCTTTAAAGCTCTTACAGGGTTGCCGTAGTGTGTATGATAATTCGCCATAACTCAGAGAGCAATTCTATTAGGGTTACCATCTTCCAATTAAAATAAAAATATTGCGGAACGAAATAAATTCCGTTTATCTTTTTCTTTTTCTGGTAAGATAATAATAGGCGCGTTTTTTAAGGGTATCTCCAGTAGACCAACAAAATATATAAATTTCGTAACACAAAAAAAAAAAAAAAAAAAAAAACGAAAAATATATCACTTTAATCCAATTTATTCATTATAAATATTGTAAAACATATAATACTAATTTTTAATATCACTACTCAACTAATCCGATGAGTAATTACTGCTACTGCTCTCATTATTTAGGTCTACTATTAACCTTTCAACTGTTTCCTCGGCAAAAACGTCCATCATAAAACATAATTGCTTGGAACACGACTTTAAAAATCAGCAGCTTGTTTTCATTGCTTAGTCTGGACTTCCGATTTATAAAGGGATAAAGAGTTTTAGTGGTTATATTGATCCTTTTAATTACTTCTTGTACATGCAAGCCAAAGGTTAAAGTTTTATCAAGATGGACTCCAAGATACTTAGCACTTGAACGCCATTCAGTGTTTACACCATTTACTTGAAGATTGTTGCTCGGAAGGAAATAGGCTTTTCTTTTTCGTGTGAAAAAGATAACCTGTGTCTTTGAGGCATTTATTCTAATCTTCCAGTCGAAAAAGTAATTTTGAATGAAATTTAGTGCAGATTGCAAATTTGTTTCAATGTTGAAACCAACTGAATCTGACGAGAATATACAGGTGTCATCGGCAAATATTGCTTTTTCGCAGTTGTTTAAACATGGGAAATCGTAAGTGAAAATAGTATACAAGATTGGACCAAGCACCGATCCTTGAGGAACACCTGCTGAAATGTTATAAATATCGGAGTACCAATTATTTATCGAAACCTTGAATTTCCTTTCAAACAGAAATGATTGAATTGTTTTGATTAAGTACATAGGAAACTGAAGTCTAAGAAGTTTATGTAATAAAGCATCATGCCAAACTGTATCGAATGCTTTCTCGACATCAAGAAGTACCATTCCTGTACTTTTTCCTGTGCTAAAATTTGTTTTTACATATTTTGTTATTCGATGAACTTGGTGGACTGTACTATGATGAGCCCTAAAACCAATTGTTCATAAATTAACCATAATGGGGATTAAAAGTTAATTCATGACTCATTAATTAAAAATCATGTCCATGCATGAGCTAATTGTCGTTAAGTAATAAATGGTATATGGCCTTGTAGTAAATGAGGACAAGACTAAATACATGCTATCAACAAACAAACAAACATCTGTCCGCCGCCTATGACAAAACGTCACTATTGATAGCAACAATTTCGAGGTAGTTAAGGAGTTCATCTATGTACCTCGGAGTAAACATGAACTCCACGAATGACACTTTAGTGGAGATCCGGTGAAGAATTACCCTAGAAAACCACTGCTACTTCGGTTTGGCAAAACAACTGGGTTCAAAACTCCTAACTCGGAGGACGAAATGTATGCTTTACAAAACCCGCCGAGTGCTGGACGATAAGTAGGAAGGGAGAGCTGATACTTGGCTCCTTCGAAAGAAAAATTCTTCGGCGGATTTGTGGTCCTGTGTGCGAGGAGGGCGAATGGAGGAGAAGATATAACCGCGAACTCTATGAGCTGTACCAAAAAGCCAAAATACGTCGACTACATTGGCTCGGCCACATCGAGCGAATGGACAATAATGCTCCAGCTAAGAGGATCTTCGAATCCCAGCCCCCAGGTTCGAGAAGGCAAGGAAGACCGAACCTCCGTTTCAAAGACCAAGCCATCGCGGATGCCAGAGCGATTGGTCTGGACAACTGGAAGCAGCGTGCCCGGGATCGTAGAGGATGGAAGGCTGCTGTGTCTCAGGCAGAGACTCTTCACGGGTCGGGAGCCCGTTAAAGAAAAGAAGAATAAATGGTATGGAAATTGGGAATAAATTGTATGGAGATACAACAACTTATTTGGTTCAAAGATTCGCTGTCAGTTGTCAAAAATGCTGTCAGTTATATTTTAACTTAATTACTCGTTAATTCACCTACTTCGTTGAATTAGTTAATTGCATGTTTATCAACGTCAATAAAATTGAAAAAAGTTTGTTATTAAAATCTCTACCCGCAAGGGTACTTCTCTGGAGAGAGGTAACGGGCGTAACGACCCTGCGGACCCTAGTCACAAAAATCCAGAAGCGTCGGACCCATATTGGGTGGCTCCCTGGTCAGCGTCTGTTCTCCATATCAGGAGCGGCTGATGTGCACAATAAAAAAAAAAAAAAGTTTAAACTTTTCGCAAAATATGCAATGAACAAAACAAATGATATAATTACCCCAGGTGGTAGGCCATCCACCCTCTTCGGAGGTCGGTTCCATGGATTCTGGGGGGGGGGGGGGGGGGCCATTTATTGCTACGCAACGACCCATTTGGGAGAAGTAAAAGTGTAGAGAGAACACCCCCATCTAAAAAAGAAGAACAAAATGAAACTTTGAATGCTAAATATTTAAAAGCCTGCGATGAAAGAGATGGGTTTAAGCAACTCAATGAGACACTGCTTAAGGAGATAAATAATCTGAAGCAAGAGTTGCAATTGTTGAAAGAAGAGGTCAACAACCAGAAAAAAGTAAATGTCCAATCTGCCGAATTCTCAACAGACGAGGAAGAACTAAGAAAAGAAACAGAAGGACATCGTTACAAGGGGAATAAAAATAAAAAACGCAAAAGGAGTGCGTCCCCAAAAATCTCACCAACAAAAGAAAGCTGCACAGTCATTTTCATTTCATTTATTTATTTGCTAATGCTTACACTTTAAGACAGTATAGTCTTATAAAATAGTGAAGATTACAATTTAAATTACAATTTTGAAACGAGCTACAGAAAAAAAAAAACGTATTTAAGAAAAAGAACTGAAAAATAAATTTAGAAAAATTTAGAGTAAAACTTAATCATACATCTCCATTATGTATCCGGTAGAGTTGAGAGTAAACAATGAATATTTTTGTACATATGCATATTGCTAAACTATTGGTCGTAGTTGTTAAGGAAAAAGGACTTAAGCTCTGTCCGAAACCGCGCAGTGCCGCCCGATCTTCGAACATGCCGGGGCAAGGAATTTCATAAGCGGATAGTGTTCACGAAAAATTGTCGCTCAGATGTAAGACAGGAGAACCGAGGGTGTATAAGTTGATAGGATCTGTTTGAGGCACTGAAACGCAGCTTACTAAAGAGATAACTAGGCTGATTAGTTTGAATCACATTTGAAAGCAAAACAAGAGATCTGTAACGAAATAGATGGTCAAGTAGTGTAGTGCGAAACTCTATCAAAGCGTTTAAGGTTGTAAACATACCGTGTAATGGAGTTAAATGCTACATTAAGCTTTCTCCTGCTGTTAGCATCACAGTTACCTAAAATTTCGCAACCGTAACTAAGGATGGGGGCAATGAGTGTTTTTGCCAGCAATATACGTGTTTTTAATGGAGTGTAGTGACGTGACATACAGAGCTGACGTAACATACCAAATACTTTGCCAACGGTAGCATTGATGTGAGTATCCCATGTCAGTGTCCTATTAAAAACCATACCTAAATTTCGAACAGAGTCGACGTATTCGATTTTGGAGCCGTTAAGCATAATATCAGGGAAGTAGGAGAGATCTAATAACTTTTTACTAATAACGACACATTTGGATTTAAGAGGGTTTAAAAAGAGCCCATTCTTTTCTGACCAGATGAATATCCTTTCTAGATCAATATTGATAGCATTTGCGCAATCCTCTATCATACCAAGAGGGCAGCTTCGATACATTTGGACATCGTCAGCATATATGTGAATAGATGTAGATGAAGATACGATTGAGAGAATTTCATTTACATAAAGTGAAAACAGAAGTGGTCCAAGAATTGACCCTTGTGGAACCCCTCTATAGTTAAAAAGAAAATCAGACGTATGATGACCCACTGAAACAGCTTGTTTTCTAAGCTGAAGATACGACGACAATAGGGCTACTGCTGAATTTGAGAAACCAAACAACACTGACAGTTTATTGCATAAATTAATGTGATCCACAGTGTCAAAGGCCTTCGAAAAGTCCAGCAGCACTAAAAAGGTAACTTGACTTTGACTTTTAAATTCATTTTTATTAATTATTAGCTTATATCAACTTATATACTAGACAAAAATGAGTATATCTAACTTAAAATTAACAGGATACTTATTCTAGATTATTGATCCTTATGCGGACGCCCTAAACTTAACTCTATCTTATAATTATTGCCTTTCGGCCTAAAAACTATTTTACGAACTAATCTTACATATTATGTTTTCATCGAGAAAATTTTTAAGAAAACTCGGCATCTTTATCAAATTTTATATTTTTATATAAAAAAACAAATTACAAACTACCTACTCTACTTACTTAAACTACTTAACATATTCTAACTATAATTAGGATTCTGAGCACTCGTTGCATTACGAAACAAGTGGTCAAATTCCCAATTGCTTTCCGAGCGCCTGGCAGTCGTCAACGTGCACAAGCGCCGCCGTGAGCTGACTGATGCCTTACAGAATCAATCACCTCCCGGAAGCACCACCACAAGTTGGCGAGCCCGGCCCCTCCCAGAAACGCCCTAGCTAACTTAATCTATCTTACAACCTAAGAGGATGTTACCTAGAGTAACGCACCGTCTTGGGAGGGCATGTTGAACCCTCCACCCTCAAAAAGCCACCAAAATTCGGCAAATTGCTTTTCTGTATCGAATTTATCCCTCTCCGCTATTGCGGTACTAAAACGGAGGAGCTCATGAGCATTGGCGACGTCCTCGCCGCGGATGAGCCGCTTATCTCTCGCACTGCGGTAGCGGTGGTATAATACCGGGATACCATCCCTCGTCTGTATAAAAAGGTAACTTCATCATCATCCAATGATTCCCTAATATCGTCGACAACCTTAATAATCGCCGTTATACAACTATGATTTTTCCTAAATCCGGATTGCTTTGAAGAGAGCAAGTTATTCGAAATAATATGTGAATTAATTTGTTTTTGCAGTACCCTTTCGAAGACCTTCGACAAATAAGGTAAAATAGATATCGGCCGATAATCTTTACTTTTATGGCCTTTTTGAATGGGCATAATTTTTGCAGTTTTCCATTGTGCGGGATAGATACCAGTGGTAATAATATAATTGAAGACGTGCACTAGATAAGGAAGAATGACTGGGAGAATTATTTTGACAAATTTGGGTTGTATTTCGTCAAATCCAACAGCATTGGATTTAATGGATAGCAAACAAGCAACAATCTCCGTGTTATCAATACAAGCGAATTCAAAAGCTGTTATTAATGAGCTGAGTTCATGAGAGGCAGACTGATTTGAGGAAACGACATTAAGAATGGGAAAAGGAAGAGTAACAAAACTTTTATTTAGAATGTTTAAGTCTAGATTGTCATCTACATTTTGATTGTTCTTGTTTTTGCCAATTCCGACTTCTCGCAAATTTTTCCATAGCTGTCGACCCTTCAGCAAGGGATTTAGTTTGTTTGCATAAAAATTCCTTTTAGAAATTTTTATTTTCGCGACTACCACATTTCGCAAGGAGCGATAAAGTTGTAAGTGTTCGTTTAATCTGTATCGCTTCCACTCACTGTAAGCCCGGTTGCGTTGTTCAATAAAATGACGAATTTCAGCGTTGAACCAGGGACGTTGACCATGCTTAATACGTTTGGTTTTAATGCATGCTTGTTAAAAAGGGCACGAATATTGTGGTTAATTAAGTCAATTTGGTCACATGGAGACGACAGGAAGAATACACGATCCCATTCAATATTACGAGCGTCTAGCTCCAGCTGACGATAGTCAATGCAAATCTCTATATTTATAGTTCAAAACAGAGTAATTTACTAAACAGTCGAAGGTTAAAAATAAGAGGTCATGTTTAGAGAAACCGGGCGCAGACAGCTGGTCGTATAAACGAATATCAGTCACTGTGTATGCTTCAAACAAAGAAAAGAAAACACAAAATCCAACCAAGCCCCCACCAATTATCGCGCTGCAAATAAATAAGTACGAAAGCTTGGCCAAAGTATTGGAGGAAAATAAAACTAAAGCTAGTACAGCGCTAATAAACAAAAATTACATCAAAATCAATGTGGTTGAAGAAGAGGGATACAGAAGCCTCACTAAAACACTAAACCAAAAAAAGGTACAATGGTATTCTTATGAAAATAAGCAAACCAGACCAATGAAGGTGGTAGTGAAATGACTGCATTACTCATGCTCACCCTAAAACATAAAAAAAGAGTTAAAAGACGGAGGCTTTAAAATCTTGGAAGTTGTAAATATGCTTAAATTTAAAAGCAAAGTACCGCTACCTATTTTTACACTCTGCTTCGAGCATGACGAAGATAAGAAAAAAATATATGAAATAAAAAACATACTTGGGATGCAAGTTGAGATTCATACCCTACGTAAATCGAAACAAGTGCCCCAATGCAAAAATTGCCAAAGATATGGGCATACTCCATACACATAGATACTGCAACTCAAATCCAAGATGTGTTAAATGTGCAGGAAGTCACCACACTAAAGAATGTTAGAAGAAAGAGGATGAACATCCTAAATGTGCAAACTGCAATGAAAACCATCCTGCTAGCGACAGAGGTTGTTTAGTTGCAAAAGAAATCCAACTTGCAAGGGACAAAAAGCAAAAGAAAACACAAAAAAACTCAAATAAGGATGAGCAAACAGTTAAAAAGGACTTGCAAAAGAGCCCACAGAAAGAAAAGCCTAAAGACCAAGCGATAATCAAAAAGGTCCCGAGACAAAAGACGGCTGGTCCAAAAATGACATATGCTCAGGCAGCATCAATAAATACTCAAATACCAGCAGATAAAACGGTAAAACGCAAAGTAGAGCCAAACACTGGCATGGAAAACCTAATGAAACAAATCCTAAACAGAATTGGCTACATGGAAAAATCGAATAAAACGATATTAGATAGAATATTGTTGTTAGAGAGACAAAACAGCAACAAAAGAGCTGTTACCAAAAGAAAGACATGATGAGTAAAATAAAAATTCTTGAATGGAATGCTAATGGTATCGAGAGTCGCAAAGACGAGATGCAAGTGACTCATGACATACACCAGATAGATATTTATCTCATTTCAGAGACGCACTTTAAATTGATTACTGACTTCAAACTGCAAGGATATGCATTCTATCACTCCCCACATCCTTATAACTGTGCAAAAGGTGGGGCCGCAGTGTTAATAAAGAATACAATAAAACACCATATAGAAGCAAAATTCCAATAATGTGCCATCCAAGAAATTTCCATATGCGTAGAAACGAGCAGTGGACAAATATCTGTTGCAGCAGTATACTGCTCTCCTAGCTATAGACTTAAGAAAAATGATTTTAAAAGTCTTTTCTATTTCACAATAGATTAATCGCGGGAGCGGATTTTAACGCCAAAAATAAGTATTGGGGATCTAGATTAACTAATACTAGAGGCAGAGAACTATATGAACCAATTAAAGAAGATGGCGCCAAATATCACTCAACGGGAAAACCTACCTATTGGCCAACAGATAGAAATAAAACACCAGATCTTGTCGACTTATTTCTATCAAAAAATATAAAACAAGCATAGAGGAAGGACCTGATCTTCAATCAGATCACTCCTCTATACTCTTAACACTTAGCGATAAAATAATAATAAAAGACCATAGCCCAAAACTAGTAAATAGACTGACTGATTGGAACTACTTCAGACAGAAGTTGGAAGAAAGTATCCAACTATCACCAGCTATTCAAACAGAAGATCAACTAGAAGAAGCAGTCCAAATATTGACGCGCAGAATACAAAAAGCTGCGTGGGCTGCCACTCCCAAAACAACAAAAAAGATCAAACAAAACTCTTATCCTCCCGAAATATGTGAAATTATTACAGAAAAGAGGAAAGCTAGAAAACGCTGGCAACGGACAAGGGCGCCAAACGACAAGACCACACTGAACAACTTAAATTATAAGCTCAGAAAATCTGTAAGGGAATTCAATAATGATTTTTTGAAAACTTACCTCACAAGTCTTACAAATGATGCTAGTACCAACTACTCGCTCTGGAAGGCAACGAAGAAAATGAACAGGCCAATAGCTCACATTCTGCCAGTAAAAACCAGAGGAGGTGGGCGAAAAACAACCAAGAGAAAGCAAACACTTTCGCTGAGTATCTTGAAGACGTATTCAAACCTTATGAAGATAAAGCTTATCAAGGACTCGAAATATAGACCTATTCGGCTGGTAACAGCTAAAGAACTTGCCAAAGAAATTAAAGAAATCATAAATATAAAAAAGGCCCCAGGGTTTGATTTAATTACAGGAAAAACTTTGAAGCAATTTCCACGAAAATGTTTAAAAAAACTAGCACAGATTATTAATGCTGCATTTAAATTGAGATATGTGCCAAGCATGTGGAAAGTCGCTGAGGTAATAATGATACCTAAACCAGGCAAACCACCTAACGAAGTTACCTCATATCGCCCAATATCTATTCTACCAATGTTGTCCAAGTTATTCGAAAAAGTGCTGGTAAAACGTCTACAAAAATAATAGATGAAAAATCGCTAGTCCCAATTCACCAATTTGGATTTAGAAATAAGCACTCTACAATTGATCAGGTGCATAGAATCACAGATAGAATCGAAAAAGCATTTGAAGAGAAAAATGTGTGCTCTACAGTATTTCTTGATATAGCACAAGCTTTCGATAAAGTCTGGCACAAAGGACTGATACACAAACTACAAAAGCAACTGCCGAAGCAGTATGCGACCATTCTGGAGTCTTATATATCAGATAGATTCTTCAGAATTAAACAAGAGGCAGAGTACTCAACATTAAGATAGATTAAAACTGGTGTACCACAAGGCAGTGTGCTAGGTCCAGTTCTATACCTACTTTTCACTAGCGATCTTCCTGAAAGTGAAGAAACCACCATAGCTACTTTTGCAGATGACACAACTGTCCTTGCTGTGGGAGCAACTGTCGGAATAGCAACAAAAAAGCTTCAAACAGAAATAAACAATATTTCAGAATGGATTAAGAAATGGCAGATTAGATTAAATGACCTTAAGTCAGTCCATATTAATTTTACGTATAAAAACGTACCACACATTCCAGTCTACATTAACAACAATGTAGTGGAATATTCAAACACAGCCAAATATGTAGGCATGACTGTAGACGCTAAACTGCGTTGGAAAGCGCACGTAAAGAAAAAAAAAGATGAGTTGAACATGCGATACAGTAAAATGTATTGGCTTATTGGGAGATTCTCATCCCTCTCTAACTACAACAAGTTATTATTAAAATGTATTGGCTTATTGGGAGATTCTCATCCCTCTCTAACTACAACAAGTTATTGCTATACACGCAAGTTCCGAAACCAGTACCTATGGACCTACGGGCTCCAGTTGTGGGCAAGCACATGCCAAACAAATTTACAAACAATTCAGGTTTTCCAAAATAAAGTACTAAGGAACATAGTTAATGCACCTTGGTACACGCAATGCCGATTTGCATAAAGATCTAAATGTTGAAATGGTTGAAGATGAAGTTAAGAAAGTTGCTCAAAAGCATAGAAGTAGGCTTCTCAACCACATAAACACAGAAATAACAGAACTATTAAATAATGACAATGCAATCAGGAGATTCAGACGGGTAAAACCTCTTGATCTATAAGAGTTAGCTAGGGCTAAGAAATCAGGTATTGATCTCAAACAAGAAAAAAGTTTAGAAATACGACAAACGGCGGATTTATCTGTTAAATTCAACAAATATGTAGTTCAAAAACAAATTGCCGATTAGTCGTCGACTAGGTTCAATCTCATTCGGGATGGCGAATGTCAGTCCCCCGGGAGTTTTTTTTAGATGGGTTAAATCATATTGTACCAGGAAATTTCCACGCTGTCCGATTTTAATAAATTTTTGCGAGAATGCTTATATGAGCCTAAAAATACGATCTAGCAAGAAATAAAAGATTTCTGACTTTCCAATTTCCTAGAAAATGCCGGGTGAAAAATCACCCATTGGGACAATATCATACCATTTCAAAAATTATTTCTAAGTAAAAAAAAAACATTTTTAATAGACTGAGTTTTTTTCTAAAGTATAATAAAAGTAAATACGAGTATAGTTATACTTATTTATTCAGTTTTTCTTATGATAGGAGTCAAAACATTTGGCGTGTAAAGCCACATTGCATTTTTTGCACCTGAATAATGTTTTTGAAGCTCCATCTTTGGTTCCACCACATTTGTTGCGGCATCGGGCATATGTGGCTCCTTTTGTGATTATATGATTCTTTAAAAGTGAAGGGAGGTTTGATTGACGATTATTGTAATCGTTATCGCCATCTTCATCTTCGTCATCAACTGATTTGTCATTATCATCATCAGGAGTCAGCAATAATTTCTCAGTTACTTCTATTTTGAAATCTTTCTGAGACATTGGTTTTAGGCCTGCTAACTTTTGTACAAAGCAATGCAGCTTCCAGGCGTTGACAAGGACCGAATCTAATGCGTTAGAGAATAGGGGATTCCACCATTTATTGCCACGGATTCCGATCCTGTAGTTCGCTACAGCATTGTCGTGAAGATCCAGACCTCCCATCGACTGATTATATTTATAAATAACATCGGCTTGCTCACGCTGTAGGTACATTTTATTTTTTTTGTCCCATCGGCGGAGAGGATGAGTAGGATCTACCGTTTGGAAGTTGGTCGCTAAGGTCACTTCGCTGTTGTCTTGCCAGCGAACCAGCAAGATTTTATTTGTTTTATCGAATGTGTAATCCGTCTCGCCTTTTGGGAGTTCTGCTTTGCCATGTTTCAAGACCGCCCCGGCCATTCGGTCCTTCCGTATGGTTTCAGTGGCAAAGCATTTGCGTTCAGACAGAAGACACATGAGGTAATACGACGTAAAAAAATTATCGAAGTAAACTGTGTGATGCATAGGGTGCTCCACTTTGCTGAGCAGATCCAAAACTACACTAGCGCCCAAGCCTATGTCTTTATCATGTGGTGTTCGAGAACCACCGTATGGCATGAATTGATATAGATATTGCGATGATGTTAAACACCAATTTCTGAAGCCAAACCGGATGGGCTTTCCCCTAATATACATTTTACAGGAGTGACGTCCGAAATATGGAACCATTTGTTCATCAATCGATAGGTGAGGTCTGAAAAAGACCAAACTGCATAAAGTTTGTATTCAATTTATCAAAAAATGGACGAAGTTTAGCGAATCTGTCATTCTTATCCAGAGCATCATTGTCTGCACAATGTATGTATTTCTTTATTTTCTGAAACGCATTCCTAGACATAGTCTGCTTTATAATTGGGACTCCCAATGAAGGACGAGAAAACCAATAGTCCTGAACTGATGGAAGCGTGTGATAGCCAGATAAATAGAGAATGCCAATAAATCGTTTTATGTCTTTGGATTTTACAAATGGAGCTGTGTTATACTTTGCAGCATAAGTGTTCGTGGACTCAACCAGGAAATCAATCATGTCTTGACCCATGCACAATTGAAAAAAATCATACGGTTTGTAATCCTCTGCGAATGAAAAATTTTCTTTACATAATAACTGTGATATTTAAGACAAATAATAAGTCAGTGAACACTTACTAAGTTTAGTCAACATGCCTTCTTCAACTTTTTGCAAGGGCTCATGGAACGGCTGTCGCTCATACTGGTATCTCTTTATTTTTTTCCAAGACGGAGCACCAAACTTTGCTAGTTTTTTTTATATTTTCGGTCATTAGACTTTGATGATTGAAGATCATTAGAAGTTGATGGCAGTGGCTGAGGAAATTCCACCGCCTCTTCGATTGTCCCATCGTCACACTCGAATTCGACCTCAACCTCACCGGCAATTTCGATTGTTGGATCGGCATTTTGATCAATAACATCATCATCGAAGTTTTCCTCATCTGAAATATTGTCCACATGTTCAGGAGGAATGTAAACGACGTTCTTGGGACCATTTGCGCGGGCTATTGCACCGTCCTCTTCATCGAATGACTCTTCTATCAACAACCTAACATCAGCCATGTTTAAATATCTTTTTCGCTCCATATTTATAAACTAATAAAAATCAAATCGAAGTAAGTAATAGGCACAAACATAAAAAATGCACTATATTTACCTGCAATCCTTTGTTTTGTAAGCTAACAAGTCAAAACAAATACGTCCGAATTCTACCAAATGCAATGTGAAATAAAAAGTACAGCTAGATGCGATTGAACAGTTTTGAACAGTAGCAAAAAAAAAAAATGCATTAGTATGACAATATCCCAAAGGGTGATTTTTCACCCGGTGTTTTCGAGGACACCTGCGAACACCTATATTACTTTTGATATAGAAGGTGATGATAGATACGGATAGAGGGGTGTTTTAGGAACATTATTATAGTAATATGTAATTTTTGGTAGCCATCTTTATTTTAGATAATTATTTTAACAAAAAGGTCTAAAAAACACTTCTTTTGTACTTATCCAAATGAAGAGGTAAAATAAATTGGCAACCTTATAACTAACCGATAATGAAACCTTAAAGTCCCAACTAGGATTTAAATGTTTCTATATAATTCTATGATAACATTTAAATAGTAGAAAAAATACTAAAAGTCGTATCATTTTTGTCGGGTGAAATATCACCCGTTGGTACAAAATGGGTTAAAGTCTCTCACTATTGCAGAAGCATCCCTCGCGTACTAGCTCTGCAATGTCTTTCGATGATTTTTTCTTCCAGCGAATTCCCAACACACAAAAAAAAAAAGTTAAGATCTCTGATTTAATTCATTGATTAAAGATAATTCATCCTTAATTTGCGTTTATTAATTCGATTGTTAGTCGTTATAGTTTGTGTCTACGGTTGATATTTGTGGACCTCTGATCAGTCACATTACCCCAAAGTAACAGACGTTTTTCTTCCATTCGTTAGTGCTTTCACTGTGCAGCAGTGGAGGCGAACAATTGATTTAAGTAAACAACTCGTCGATGTTAAATGCGAATTTGTTTGTATGACATATAAATTCATATTATATAAGTCTGCACTTACTTTTGTTCTCGTTAAAAGCTGTCACTACTGATACTATTGATATTGTCTAATGCCTATCGCATCCTCGTCGAATAAAGTAAATATGAAAGAGAAAGGACAATAAATCTTTCTACAAAAGTAGGTACATACCTATTCGTACATGGTGAACGTGTGACTGTCATATACATCTGGAGAGTTTAGTGAGAAATGGGATATACAAAGCCCTAGCATGGGCAAAAGCAAGAAATGCTTTGCACTCCGTCTCCAAAGCTGGCGAATTTAGAATCGCATAGAATTGAATCGTACATTGAAGGAAATCTATACATTTCCACTCAGCTAAAAAAAAAATGGTGGTAGTGGTACCATGCCTAGAGCAGTTAAAGTCCTGGTAGCATATTGTCTTCATGATTCAAAGCGATGTTTATTGCCATTATTTCCTTGTGCTACAAACTATATGTCAAATTTGCAACACCCTTTAATAGGGTATAAAAACTTAAATCAAAGGCAATCGAAGTTAATGGCTAAACAGAAGTAGGTAATAAATTCAAACGCTTAGATACTGGATATATATCTATTACAGTATAAAGTGTGTATACGATCTTCTGGGTTATGTTAAATGCAAATAGGTATAGTGGTTGTCCTATCTTTATTGTTGATAAAACCCTGGCTACTTTGTAATCAAGAGTAATATCTATCTGTTAACCCAGCAAAGCATCACAAGAGGGTTATGGAGATTGCTGTACATTGAGTGGTATTACTTCCTTAGAGGGTGGAATTGTAATGGGAAATTCTGCCGGCGTAACACAATTTGTTTCGATTTCCAACCAAACTATCGAAAATTACTCTTTTATTCCAGAATGTATGGTGAAAAAATGTTGGTCTGATTTTGAACGAGATAACAATATCCATGAACAACGTCTTTCATATTTTCACTTTCTTCCAAGCCTAGGTACAACAAAATTACCATAAGTAACCTTGCGGTACACTTGTACATAACAGAAAGCATGTAGCACAAGAACCTCTATTGCATGTCCATTGAGAGCGAGTTAGTTACAAAAGCACCTTCAAGACTGCACTTTCCATAAATTGCATAAAATGTTTAGGCGCAAAAATTATGTAAATGTATACTTTTACTTTATATTTGAACATAAATATGTATGAATACGTATTTTTAAAAGCACGCAAGAGCTTTTATATTGTAAATTTGGAGTACATGTAATTTATGTAGTAGTAGTAAAAATATGTCAATCTTGGAATCGAGAGTTGTTCCAAGCTACCTTAGTCGAGAGCACAATAATACAGGCAAAGCTCGATTTACGCAATGCTCGATTTACGCAAATGCTCGAATTCCGCATAAAGTAAAATATTTGCACTACCGCTCGATTTCCGCACACAATTGTGCGAAAATTGAGCCCTTAGTGTACATAAATGCGAGATTTCTTTGAGCATTCATACTATTAAAAAAAATTCCAGCGAGTGTCCCAACAAGATGCTAACATGATGTTTAACGGCACTCTAAGATGGGCTGAACAAAATAGCAAAAGTTTTCAAGAAATCTCCCTTTTACAAAATTTACGCGAAATAGCCGTAAAAATGAACATTATGTCAAAATTTAAACAGACAAAATTGGACGATTATTTTAGTATTGGGTGTAATATAAGTCAAATTGACTATAAATAAATGCGTTTTAAACTATCATTTAGTGTGTAGACATGATTTTTCTTATGTTTTATGTTTGTTTTGTAAACATTCGAATTGCGCACATTCTCGATTTGCGCAAATGGCCTAAATTTTACCTAGTGCGCACTTTGCCTGTACTCATTTCTTAACCTTAAAGTGTAATTTGAACTCACTTAATCTATCCTCAACTACGTTTGTTCTTCTCTTCTATACTTTTTTACCAGTCTGAGCTGAGTTTGAATGCGGGATAATGACTATACTCTATCCAACAAAAATTGTCAGTACAGGCCTTATGGAGGAGCTTTTTTTCTACCAGTGGTGCCAGTAGATACTCTCACGGCACTCAAACGCAAGAATTGCTACTGAAATAAAAACCAAACCACTGTCATACCAAGAAATTGTTGTTGTAATTTTCCTAAAATTCGCATACAACCCACCACAACCAGTCTCGCACACAATCGAATGGGAATGAGCATGATCGTCTTGTGTTCGCTTGCTATTATCATCCACCAAAATAAGCAGTGTGTGTGACTGAAGTACATCAGAAGAGTATTACCATCTCTACAATGAAGCATATCATTAAGGGTTTTTCTATGGAATTTGTCAAAGAACTTTTGGGTTTGGTGCTTTTGAGAACGAATTATTACGTGGGGTGTTGCCATTCGGTTTTAATTTGATTGTATTTGTATTGTACAGCTGCACAAGTGCAGTTCTTTTTACCATCTGTTTAGGTATATGACATTGCGTCGTGGTTATATAATTTTGTATTCTAATTGCCTGATTGTGTATACCTTTCACAATATATATATAGCGGAAAGGACTGGGAAATGTTTTTAGAAAATCTTGCTGATTGAGCTTATGTCGCAAACTGTTGAAACATAAATACATTCTTTCATCTCATTATGTACCTGTTTGTATGATGTCTTTGTTTTTCCGATGAATGATGCCTGTTTTGCCAATGAATACGGGAATTCCCAAAAGGAAGATCTCAAGTTAGGTAGGGATGCAATCATACAATGGGTTGCTTGAAATCGTTAAACGTTACAAAGCCAAGTATGAAACATACGTCGCGTCGTGGAGGAAATGGCTCAAAATGCGGGACATAAAGTGCTTCGCTTGCCGCCTTACCACTGTGCCCTTAATCCAATAGAATTGGTTTGGGCTCAAGTGAAAGGATTTGTAGCAAGTCAAAACAAGCCATTTAAAATGGCTGAAATAAGAGACTTACTAACGACAGCACTTACAAGGGTTGACAAGGAAAAATGGCATCGATGTATCCAACACGTTGAACAGGTTGTTGAGCCAAATATGAAGCAGTTGAAAGATTAATAATAGACCTAAATAACGAGAGCAGTAGCAGTAATTACTCATCGCGCCTATTATTATCTTACCAGAAAATGAAAAAGATAAACGGAATTTATTTCGTTCCGCAATATTTTTATTTTAAATTGGAAGATGGCAACCCTAATAGAATTGCTCTCTGAGTTATGGGGAATTATCATACACACTATGGCAGCCCTGTGAGAGCTTTAAAGAGGGACCGATTTATGTAAGTCATTACAACCAGACTGAGAGACAAAAATCCTAACTTCCCTGTACTGACAATTTTTGTTGGAAAGAGTATAGCTTACCGCTTCCCAACTGCTCTGTGTTAAGCGTAATATGCATTTGGCTATCTAATCTTTGTTCGTTTTCTTCAATGGAACTTGAGCAGTGAAAGACGACATGTTCCGGGTTTACGTCGATATATGCCGAGGATTTGGCGAGTTGTTGGATTTTTAGCGATGAAGAAAGAGTCCTATGGATTATACGGCTATGATGAGACCATTTCTAGCATACGCATCGGTTGTTTGGTGGAATAAGCTTTCACGTAAATACGTTACTGCTGCTTTCGCCAAACTCCAAAGAAAGGTATGTCTCGGCTGCACGGGGGTCTTTCCCATCACGGCTGGCTCCGGCCTAGATGCATTATTGAACCTCCCGCCCCTTAATGTTTACATAATGGGTTGCACAATCAAAGCTATCTCAAGTCTAAGAAGAGGAGGCTTTTGGTATAACTCGCATTGGAGTATTGATGAACTTGCGCGACGGTTGTCCTTCGATTCCTGTATTATGGATATGCCGTACGATGCAATGACACCGGAACTTCGGCTGGAGCGCAACTACGATGTCGTCTTCCCTCGTGTTCAGGACTGGCTCTGGTCAGACTCTGAGCCTGGAAAGGAATGCAGTCGAATCTTCACGGATGGCTCCAAAACCGATCAAGGATCTGGTGCTGGTGTCTTCATGGAGAGCGTCAACATTAGACTTTTCTTCTCGTTAGGCGAACATGCGTCAGTCTCCAAGCAGAGACTTATGCTATCCTAATGGCCATGGACTATGTTGCGAGGACTACGTGGAGGGGCGATGTATCTGCGCTTAAGGCTTTGCTGAACCCCTTAACCACCTCCAAAATAGTTCGTGAATGCAAGTTCTCTCTAAAGTCGGTCGGAAGGTTGAATTCACTTAGACTTTCCTGGGTCCCGGGTCATAACGGGATCACGGGAAATGTTATCTCCAATTAACTTGCTAGACATGGCTCAGAGGAGAACTTCTCAGGACCTGAACCGGCGATATGTTTGCTGCGTCCTCAGTCAGGCCTTCCATTGACGCTTGGGTTTCATATGAACACAATCGCCGATGGCATGACTCTCCAGGGTGCAAACAGATCAAATAAATTCTCCCCAACGTCTGTAAAAAATTTGCGGCATTCTTGTTGTCTCTCAACAGAAAAGACTGCAGACAGACTACTGGCGTTCTTACGGCTCACTATGCTTTCGCCAAACACCTTAAGGTGCTAGGCCTACGCGATACAACCAACTGCGAAGGCTGTCTAGAAAGCGATGACACTGCGGAACATTTCCTTTCTGTTTGTCCTGCTTTTGCTCGTATCAGCTCGTATCCTTATTATTAAAGCGCCTACTCGTCTTTCTTAGGAAAGTAGTATAATGGACCAGTATTGAGTCTGAGTGCTCCAGTGTAGAAAGTCTCGCACCCCGACAAAAATAAGCCATTTCGTGCTTTCTTAATTAAGCTGCCGCGATATTCTGGATTTTTCCATCTTGATAACACTTCAACTCGCCAGTATGTCTACGGGGATCATGCCTGCGATGACCTCGTCTGCGAAATTGTTGCACAAGTAATGGGTGTTTGTGTTAACCCAGTACTAACTTCAGAAAGTTATATCTGTCAAAACAATTGTCAGATTGCAAGCTGTCAGGGTCATTTATGTGTCATTAGGCTTTGCAATTTTATCGTGATTACATACATGTTGCTTAAAATTTGCTTAAAATTAATAGTTCTGTGCCCCAAACTTGAACCCGCTATAATCGACCATCTGAGACCGCCATTCGCACAACGTTTTCTTTTCCAAATGCAATGGCTTCGAGATGCATAAAAAGAGTGCGTCCTGAAGAAACTATGGCAATCGTTCAGGAGTCTTTTGAAGAAGATCCAAATTCATCGATTCAAAGTCGTTCACAACACTTGGTCTTTCTCCGTCCACTTGGATGCTTACATGAGCCAGCCGCTGAAAAAATTGAAGCCAAATGACCATCGATTGCGTCAAAATTTGAGTGAATGGGCCCAAAATCAACTGGCATCGGATCCGCTGTTTTATCGAAAAATCATGTTGGCAGCGATAAGGCTTATTTTTGGCCTTATGCCAATAAACAAAATTGTCGCATTGAAACGCCGGTCTGTGGGCCGGTGGAGTCATCGGACCATATTTTTTTTGTTGTGGTCAAAAATGAGGCTGATCAGCATGTAACGGTCAACGGTATTTGCTATAGAGCCATGATTAATCACTTTTTCCGTTCTTCGATTGAATGGCAGGAGATGTGATTCCTGCAGGATGGTGCTACGTGCCATACAGAAAACGAAACAATCAACTTATTGAAGGAAATATTCGTTGCGCGCATAATTTCGCATCATAGACCTGTAAATTGGCCTCCAAGATCTTGTGATTTGAGGCCTTATAATTATTTTTTTTGGCGATACGTAAAGTCGCTAGTCTACGCTGACAACGCATTGGGAGCCAATATTATTCGTGTTATAGAGGCCATTCGGTCACAAATTCATCACATCCAACTGTAGATTCCATTCATTTGTGATACGATAGCTTTGCACAAACAACTGATATTCGTCAACATTTGTAGATTTACTCAGTAATTGAGCTGTCCTTTTTTTTCCAGCTAACAGCAGGGAGCCTAACACCCTCCAAATGTGGAAGAAGTTTGAAAAAAAACCTCTTGAAATTGGCTGTCGTTTGGTACGAGGTGAATCTTGTATTAAATACTCCTATGTATACAATAAAGCTGGTAAGTATGACTACAGCTGGCACCTTTCTCAAATAATTTTCCAATCCCGTTGTTGTCCATCAGTTGAAAACATCACATACATGTGTGCCAAAGTTAATGCTTCCAATGGATGCTACACTCAAAAATATGCAATTGGACGTGAGGTCGAAGTGTGTGTCTGTGAATCAAGTGCTGGGGCGGAGCCGTGCTTTACGTCAACAGCTTACTACTCCTTTGGGCAAAGTGTGGCCACAGTAGTATATACCACATTATTTACGATCATATTTTTTGGCCTTAAAACGAGTTTATAGATAAGTACATATTATATTTAATGTAAATTTTTTTTGTTTTTTACTTTTGATGTAATAAATATTATTTTTTTTTTTTAAATTTTCCTCTGTGCAAAGAGAGCAACGATGTTCTGTGTGGTGTTAGGGTTTACCACGAAATCTCGAAAGCAATAATCTAGAAAACAAAAATCTCGAAAGTAAAAATCTCGAAAGTAAAAATCTCGAAAACAAAAATCTAGAATTGAAAAAATTTCGAAAAAAAATCTCGAAAAAAAAACAGGCGCAGTGGCTCAGTGGTTAGTGCGTTGGACTACTGATCGAGGACTCCCATGTTCAAATCACGCCGGGACAAGTAACGCTTTAAGCTTTTTTTTCAATGTCCCACCTGTAGCGAAAGTCCAAGAGTATCAATTATCATGGGAAGCATCTCAAGTTTGACGTTCGGAGTAGGCGCAACGTTGTAGGAGCCTTCCGTGAAGAAGCTATGTTTCATTCCTTGTATTAAGCATCGGGTTCGCCAAGACGAAGAAAAAGGCACTACGAGCTGTAAGGTCTATTGTTCCACAATGCCTTGTATTACTCACTTCTCACTAATATTTTTTTGTTAAGTATTGGAAAACATCACTTTGAGTGAGGGTAAGAAAATGTTAATAGAGTTACTTTAGAAAAATGATAATATTTCAAACATGGAGGTGATGTTTTGAGAGAATGCATGCACCTAATTATCAATCAATTATGGGTGGACAAAGCTATGCTCAGCGATCATATGTCTTGTAAGAACTCTTGAGTTATATTCCATCTAAATGTCGCATATAAGATCGTGAAAACACCTAAACAGCACGTAACCAAAGATGTTTCCGGCTTTGCAGATCAAGAATTGAAAAAAACACCCCGACTGAAATCCTGGAAGAAAAAAAATCAACAAATTTCAACTCGAGGCACACCATTCCTCTTTCGAATTGGAAGCCGCATATGAAGGCATTCATTGTCGGGCGCACTACAGGGCCAGTCGGGATCCTAAACAAACTGATCCATAAGTGTAGCGGGACACTCGGAAAGAAGAGATCTTCTTCCTATTTGTTCCTTTTGTTAGTGCGAACTGCGCACTTCAGCTATCTTCAGTGTGCGGACATAATCGACGTCATCGGTCACTCACTGCGATTGCAGGTCTTGAAATGAATTGGTCTTAAATTCAACGAGAACAAACAAATAAGCCTGCCCACCGAATAGTACAAACGGTCACTGTCAATAGCAGCAACTTCGAAGAAGTTAAGTAGTTCACCCAACTCCGAGTAAAATTCAACAGCGCGAATGACGCCTTAGTGGTGATAAGACGGAGAACTATTTCGACAAATCAAGTTTAAATTCTAAGCTTGAAACACAAAGTGCAGGCTCTAAAAAATTACTGATTCTGCCAGTTCAGTTTTATGGCGCCCGGCAATTGCAAGACGGTTAGCAGTGTGCTTCACTCTTTCGAGTGAAGAATTCTTCAGTGGATATAAGGTCTTTTGTGCGAAAGGACGAATGTGGGGAAATTTTTCGAACTTTAGCAAAAAAGCTGAAACAAATGGACTTCACTGGCTCTCACTTCACTGGAAGGATCTTCAAATCGACGACCAAAATTCAAGACAAAAGGAATGCGAACTTACGGTTCAAAGACAAATGCTTGAACTTGAACTGAATTTATCTGCTTTCGTGAAGATTTCTTATTTCATCTGCACAATCTTGTTTGCTGTCAATTTTCGACGTTTAGCAATGCAATAGATAGCGCCAGGCCTGCAATAGCTTGATTTGAATTTTTGTTTATGAACCCAACCAATACAGAACTTGTAAGTTAGACGACTACCAACTCTACAATTTCAACCAAAAATTATTTTGCCTATAATCAACACAATTTTTTCATAAATTTCTCGTTTGACACTTTCTAAAAAACGTGAATATTAAATTTATTAATTGTAGTGGAAAACTCATTTGATATACGTGGTATGTATGTGTCTTGGCTTTAAATCATTCCAATGTGCTGTAATGAGACTACCCGCAGACTCAAAGGGTGGAGCGGGACTCAGGGGCGGACAGACAGAGCATTAAACAGGCTATGGAATAAATGTACTATCTTGATACTTCATTGAGCGACCTTCAGCTTGAGTCAAAGGTAGGAATGCTATTCATTAAGATCTATGGAAGGTAACAAAGAGGTTGTTAAATTTTCTTATTTCAGATCCGGAAACAAATGTGGAAAGATAAAAGTGCTGAAAATATCCCTGGCACAATTTTAACTCCGCTGAAGGCTTGTAATGTGGAATTGTTTCCAAACACCTGCAAAAGCAGAACGCTCATTTTCAACTTTGAGATGGTTGGAAACCTGGCTGAAGCCCACAACAGCTAAGACCAAACTAAATAAACTAGCAGTGCTGAACATTCATATACAAAAAATTAAGTCAACTGCAAACCTGAAGATTTGGATGAACTTGATTTTAAACAAAAAATACCTACAAAAATGTTGAGACTCATTTGTAACAAATACATAAAAAAGTTAATTTTATAGCACTGAGCCTATTATTTTTTAATTTTGAAATAAATATATGTAGGTATTATAATAATCTACTACACAAAAAATAAACAAAAAAACAAAACAATCTGTAACCTAAACTTCGATGTCAACTTTAAAAGAAAACATAATATTCATGTCAATTTAAGCAGTTTCAACATTACTTCTAAATTTATATTGCATCTGTAATGACGCAGTGATAACACTTTTCGTCTGGCCTGCGTTTTACGAGCATATAGTCTACAAACCACCGCCTTAAAAAAACGTTTGTTTGTCTTCAGCGCACAAATGAAAACACATGACCTACAGTACCAAAATACGGTCGTTTGCCACCCACTTCAGCGTTCCAGTTTCAATAAGTACCTACCTATGCATATATTATGAAGGTAGACACAGGAAATCAGCGATACGTTTAAAACGGTCTGTAATATTTTAAATGCTTTTTCCCAATTGCCCCATACACCGATACTTACGTAAAACATGATAATGTGCATTGTGAAAATCAACTCGCATTCTTCTTATCTTGTTTGAGGCTGGAAAAAAACAAACATTTTCCTATTTCTTCTTGTTATCTAATAGGGGGCCAACCCTTCACACAATAAAAAAAATTAGCTTCGCGGTGGTAGGTAGGTATACGACTTGTACAAAAAAATATATACGTATATAAGGGATTTGCAGGAGCAAGTCTCTTTTTCCGCATGTAGTTTTCAAGGTGGAGTGGAGTGTTGGCCTTATTTCTATTTATTGAGTCTGTTTTTGTTATATCCAAGCAATGTATCTTTCTCACAGAATTATGTGGATATAGACTGTGAGAGCATGCCCTGGAAGGAGATTTTCGAAACCTGCGCATTAGTGGTGCACACGATACAAAAGTACTCTTAAATTTTAAAAAAATTCTCTGAGATGAAGATGGTCTTAAGGGCGATGAAATTGGGAATTCGGTTTTGCAAAATTTTTACAATACGAAAATGTTTTTTCTGTTGATTTGTGCAACAAAATACCTTCCACACAAATGTGTGGTAACGCAAATATTGTATTTAAAAAATTATAATCTGTTAGATAGATGTGCTATGACTTTATCCTACTTTTGTTTTCTTAGATATTTATACACGTATTCATCTTATTCTTTTTCAGCACTGTACTGAGGTAAACGGCTCTCCAAAATTAGATACAGAAAATAAAAAATAGAAAAAATTTCATTATATTTGAAATTATTGATAAAATTGAACGAATCAAAAAATTAATAGCTACGTGAAGCTACCCGTCATCCCAAATGAATTTTTATCCTTTGCAACCGTGACTAAAGGTGCCCGTGCATATTTGATATGTGTAACAGTCAGAGTTGCACAAAAGTTAGCTTAGCTAATAGCTAAAAAGCTACAACTAAATTAGCTGTAGTTTTTTTGCACGTACATAACTAAACCATAATTTTAGTTGTAGTTGCCACAAATTTTGAACCTAAATTAGTTATTAGTTGCGAAGTGTAACTAAGCGTGTTTAGTTATGAAAAATTAGTGGTCAGAGTGTAACTAACAATAATTGGCTTTAGTTTTAGCTTTTTAGCTATCTATTGAATACAACTAATAATTTTTTTCAAACAATTTAATCCGAAAAGGCTTACAGGACAGGAGCGATTCTTTTATTTCGTTATACATTTTGTACTTTTAATTATGTTTAATTTTAAAAATTATTATGTCCTTACGAAACACGGGGAAATAGTGTGGAAGTAGATTTGTCTTCGATAAGTTTTGAATAATTGAGGTTGTATAGCTTGAAGTTTGTTGTACATCAGTTGAAGGTAAGAGGTAACCGATGGCCGATTGAAGAATGCCACTTTTAGTTGTCATAAGGTTATTTACCAAGAGGTCCTTGGAGCACCAAATAAGGTACTTAAACCCGATTTTTTTTTTTTTCAAAAACTCCAAGAAAACCGCGCCTTATATCTGTGTTCAATGTTATTTGACTAAGAGGTCCTTGTAATAAACAAAAAAGGTCCTTGAAAATCGAAAAAGGGATATTATTCCAAAATATCATTTGAGCCCAAACGGTATATCTGTGTTCAGTCTTATTTGACTAAGAGGTCCTTGCAACAACAAAAAAGGTCCTTTAAATTTCAAAAAAGGATATTTTTCCAAAATATCATTTGAATCCACACGGTATATCTGTGATAAATGTTATTTGACTAAGAGGTCCTTGCAACAACAAAAAAGGTCCTTTAAATTTCAAAAAAGGATATTTTTCCAAAATATCATTTGAATCCACACGGTATATCTGTGATAAATGTTATTTGACTAAGAGGTCCTTGCAACAACAAAAAAGGTCCTTTCAATTTCAAAAAAGGATATTTTTCCAAAATATCATTTGAATCCACACGGTATATCTGTGTTAAATGTTATTTGACTAAGAGGTCCTTGCAACAACAAAAAAAGGTCCTTAAAACTTGAAAAAAAGGATATTTTTCCAAAATATCATTTGAATCCACACGGTATATCTGTGTTAAATGTTATTTGACTAAGAGGTCCTTGCAACTACAAAAAAGGTCCTTAAAACTTGAAAAAAAGGATAATTTTCCAAAATATCATTTGAATCCACACGGTATATCTGTGTTAAATTTTATTTGACTAAGAGGTCCTTGCAACAACAAAAAAGGTCCTTAAAACTTGAAAAAAGGATATTTTTCCAAAATATCATTTGAATCCACACGGTATATCTGTGTTAAATGTTATTTGACTAAGAGGTCCTTGCAACACCACAAAAGGTCCATAAAACTTGAAAAAAGGATATTTTTCCAAAATATCATTTGAATCCACACGGTATATCTGTGTTAAATGTTATTTGACTAAGAGGTCCTTGCAACAACAAAAAAGGTCCTTAATAGTCGAAAAAAGGATATTTTTCCAAAACGTTTGTTGTTTCTAGGACCCCTTATTCAAATAACATTGAACTCATGTATACCGTGCCGTTTCTAAAGACATTTTGGAAAAATATCCTTTTTCGTGATTAAAGGACCTTTATTGTGGCTCCAAGGACCTCTTTGTAAACTAACCTGATGTAAAATAAAAGGGACATTCAATTAATTTTTATTTTAAACGCAATATGCATAATAAATCCCAATAAATTATCGCCATTTTAGCAAAACAATAAATTTTGATTTAGTTATTAGTTATTACCTAGACAGCTAAAAAGCTACAGCTAAAAGGCTAACCTACTTTTAGTTGTCATCCGCAACTAACTTTGGCAACCTAACGTGCTTAGTTACACAACCTGCAACTAATAGCTAATAGCTAAAATTAGTTGTCATTATGAAAGCTAACCACCAAATCGATTGCATTTTTAGCGCAGCTAATTTAACTACGTTAGTTACCTAGTTATGGCGTTAGCAAGATAACAAATTAGGTAGCTAACGTGCAACTGTGGTAACAGTCCCTGATTATCTGCTTCAAGAAAAAGTGAGGGACTCCAAAGTGCATCAGCTATTCTTTGCTGATGATAAGCGACGATCGAACATCCCTGCAACGAGAATGTTTATGTGAGGTTTTTTTGGAGGGTAATGGGTGTCGTTCGGCCCGTTCTCTGATTAAGTCCGACCTATTTCAGACATTTATATGAATGGAGGTGTAATTCAAATATCAATGATCAATAGCGAAGCAACCTGTGTTGACGACTTTACGCATTGCGTAAGCGTAATACAGCGAACAAAAGGTAAGCTGAGATGAAGTTCCTTTGCATGACAGCAGGAGTGACAAAGCTTGATCGAATAAGAAGTTCCAAGATTAGAGGAAACCTTCACGTCAAAGAAGCTATCTCAATGAAAATGGAGCGTGACCAGCTCAGTTGGTACTGTCATGCTCAAAGGGGAGAGATCCTGCGAACCCGGTCAAAAACGCAGTAGTAATCAACGTTTCTATACAATTGCGAAAGAGAGGTAGGCCCAAAAACTCCTGCATCACACAAATGCAACGACACCAGCATTTGATGAGCCTAAGTGATCAAGTGATTCGAAATCACTGATATTTTTTGAGGTTAAACCGGGGAACCCCAAAGGCGGGCCGGATGCGGTTAGTGGGAAAGTTGTTATCCCTCTAGTCCAGATCATCGTTGTCAAATAAAAGGGGAACTAAAGGTGCCCGTGCAGAGTTGGGCTAAGAACTTGAAAACATAGCTAAATTAATCTCGATAAAAAAAAATAGGGACGGGCTACAGTCCGCTTGGGCGAACTGTTGGATACCCTATTCTTATTCCTATCCCTCATAAGTGGGCGTGACAAAAGTCTAAGTATGGTAGAATTGTTAAGAATGCTCTACATATTTTGTTATATAACATTTAAAGGATTTTATCAAAAAAACGCTCCCTAGCTCAAACTTGGGTGTTTCAATAAAATTGTTTTATTTAATTGTGGGCGGATTTTGAAATTTTTTTATCCCGAGCAGTTTTAGGAGTCATAGATCATATATAAAAAATTTCAGCTTTCTAGCTCAAAATTCGATTTTTTCCAAAATTTTGTTTTTTTGAGTTTGTGGGCGTGTCTGTGGGCGGATTTCAAAAATTCGTAAACTTGATTATTTCGGGACCCTAGAGAGTATATGGTTAAAATTTTAGCTCTCTAGGTCCAGTTTAAAGGCCTAATTTTTGCCGAAGGACGGACGGACGGACGGACGGACGGACGGACATGGCTAGATCGACATTACTATCGATGCTGATCATTAATATAGTTTGCCCAAGCGGACTGTAGCTTCTCCCTTTGTTCCTAATGTGATTTGGTACATTCACTTCCCTTGATCGAAAGTTTTGAGATGTCCAAAGATCAGCTCTTGATTCGCCATATTGTTTAATTAAATACAGATCAACACTTGAACTTCGACTTCCACTTTGACAGGAGTGAGAACTTCAGCGTTTGAAGCCGGATCAAACACATTGAAAAATGCAACTTCGAGGGTGAAACAAAAAAGGAGAGCATTAAGCTATCTGATAAACAGCTGGAAAAGGTGCAACGGGCGATTCGGCCATTTGTACCTGATAAATCCTGTGGCCCATAACTTCGAGGCGGCATCAATCAAGCATGATTTTCAAAAGTTAAACGTTGAACAGGGCAGGGATGGGACTTTTTGAAAAGATGTCCACAGTAGATTTGAAAAAAAACCGCGTAGATTCAACTGTTTCGCAGTAGATTTTTATATTTTCAAAATATAAGTAAGACATAACATATAATATACATAAATAATTTATTTATATTATTTTTAAAATTATTATTTAAAAAAAATAACTTTAATTTTTCTTTAAAACATAACAAAACAGAACAAAACAAAAATTCATATATATTCATATGAGTCATAATTTTTTTTCTAATTTCTAATAATTCTTTGTTTTGATTTTACAGCAAAAGTAATTAAATTCATTCTTTAATATATTGTACATTTTCATTTAAAAATTATTACAAAAGTACAAATTGTGAAAGCGAGAAATAAATTGTTGCTCCAGGCTCTCTATCGCATCTAAAAACTCTTGCGAAGAGTTTCTTTGAAATCTGTGAATATGGAGAAAACACTAGGTTTCTGACTTAATTTCAGCTTACTCTTGTGTTTATGACATTTTTTTTTTAATGTAACCTGCAAAATAATGAAACGCATTTTCGCTACCGAAATCAACATTTTTACAGTCAGATTCAGGTTTGAAAATGATTTTCACATTGTCCTTCTTTTTTCGTGATTGTAACTGCATTTTAACGTCGGCAAGTTCTAAATTCACAGTAGGCTCGCAGTTTCCATGGGTTATATCCTCCGTGTACTTTGCTGAAAATGATCTTTAAATGAACAAATGAATTGAAATGGAGTCAGTTACTTCTTATTTCCTCCTCGGTTGCGTCATACATCGAAGATATTTTCTAGACAATTTGTTTTTCCTCTCGACCGCAGGCCAAACACTTTAAAGTATGTTTCCCATTTGTTCTTACAATATTTTTAAATTAAAAATAAAGTTGAACTTTATCTTTGAAAAAAACACTTGCGCTCTTATTTGTTTGCTCTGAGAACTAACAGTATTGCGTTTTCTTCACTTGTTTCGCACGACTGACAAGAATTTAAGTCAATACGCCTTTAAAAATACATTATGAAATAAGGTAAGCACCGCCCTTCCCAACCTTATTGCAAAACCAATGTGACCAACAACCATAAAAACTAGCAAATATTGATTCAAATCATTTTGTATGGCATCACCCATACAGGTAGGCTACGTAAAATGCTCTGCACAAGGGAACAATGCTGTTAGAAAATCAGTATCGGTTGTCGGTATCTTTATCGATGATATTCTAAACAAACTTAGCACTAGGGGTATAGGCACAACAGCTTATACAGATGAGAATTTCATCATTATATAGCAACAATTCCTCAACACAATGATTAAAATTATTTAGGCTGCTTCCAAAAGTCTCAGCAAACGGGCTAAAGAATGAGGACTTAACGTCAATCAAGCCAAAACGGAACTATTTCTATATATCTATTTAGCAGGTGGCAATGGTGTACAGTAAAACTTGTCAAATTGGACCAACCTTGGGACCGAAGAAAAGGGGTCCGATTAGGAGGTGGTCCCATTGTAGAGGTTCCTTTTTAATAGGACCGGTCCACTTACAAAGGTTTTTCCTTCATGCATGTCTGACCGTTAAGAGTGAGGTATGTTTATTTATAATGTTCATAAAAAAAACGACTGCCAGTGCATATATGTATACCTATAAATTTCTAGAAAAAATATTGGAATTTAACTTCGATTGAGAATTGAAAGAAAAAGAATTGTTTTAATATGTCTTAATTTTTTTTGTTAAACGAGTTTTGATTATGTACATTCTACCTACATAGTTATATTGCACATTAATTTTTTTTTTAATTTTCGGTACATATGTACCTACATACAGATGTGTGAAGGACCTGGAACTGCTTCAATTTCCCCCTGTAAAGAAGAATCGGCAGAGATATGTCCCTTTTCAGTATCAGAAGGTGCTGGTTGAATGGAGTTTAAAAATTCATTTTCCCAATTCTCCGAACAGTCATTAGATGTTGTCCTCATTCTCGAAAAACCCACATTTTTTTAAAACAACAATTTGAAATGGTTATTGAGTAACGTCTTCCCATGCCTTTTTAAGCCAGCTGCAAGCGTCTAACACATTAATTTTAGCTGATAACTCCGATATGTTATTGGCCTCGTCTATGCATAAAATATTTTTAATTGCTCTGGGTTTAGCAGCTCTTCCTGTTGGTTAAGGAAAGCGTTCGCTAACTAAAGTTATAATAATTTACCATACAAAATTAACTTACCAATGACCATTAATTGTTCTTTTTCTCCGACTGCGCTGCAAAGCTTTCCTTCGAAAGTTGGCCACCACTGCATCTCTCTTTTTTGAGTAAGACTGACTTTGAAGGTGTTGCTTTAAAAAATAGCACGATTTCCTCCAAGTTAAAAATGTTTTTTTGTGTCATAGCCATTACAGATGGCTTTCAAAGGTTTTTTTTGAAATCATCGCAAGTAGCAACATCAACATCCGCGCCTTCTCCACTTAGAATTTTAAATACAATGTTATGTCGCTTTTTAAATGCCTCAAGCAATCCATAAGAAGATATTGGCACATTCTTTTGTCTAGATAAGCAAAACCATTTGAATGACAGATCATCAATTTCGGCAAAAGATACACATGTTTATACCCTATTCTAAGGGTATATTAATTTTGAGGCATAGTTTGTAACATACATTAGTATTGCCCGTAGACCCCCAAAAGTTACTATATTTATGATCAGCATCGATAGTAATGTCGATCTAGCCATGTCCGTCCGTCCGACTGTCGGCAAAAATTAGGCCTTTAAACTGGACCTAGAGAGCTGAAATTTTAACCATATACTCTCTAGGGTCCCGAAATAATCAAGTTTACGAATTTTTGAAATCCGCCCACAGACACGCCCCCAAACTCAAAAAAACAAAATTTTGGAAAAAATCGAATTTTGAGCTAGAAAGCTGAAATTTTTTATATATGATCTATGACTCCTAAAACTGCTCGGGATAAAAAATTTTCAAAATCCGCCCACTGACACGACCACAAATAAATAAAACAATTTTTTTTGAAAATCCAAAGTTTGAGCTAGGGAGCTGAAATTTATAATATATACTCTCTAGGGGCCTTTAAATGTTATATAACAAAATATGTAAGGCGTGCTTAACAATTCAACCATACTTAGACTTTTGTCACGCCCACTTATGAGGGATAGGAATAAGAATAGGGTATCCAACAGTTCGCCCAAGCGGACTGTAGCCCTTCCCTATGTTTTAATATGTTTTCTTTTCAACCAATAAATTCTTCAAATGACAATTTGATGTTCTGATTCGCTCTCAAAATTATTTTAGATTTGTTGCAATTAAATTTCTTTGCAAAATCTCTTTGAGACAAATGTTCATCTTCGAAACACTTTTACTCATTTTACTTTTACTTTTTTTTAAAACATATCACTTTATTGAAAATCGAAAGCAATCACCTTTTACAAATCAATTGCACTGACTGACGAACCGCTGCCTATAAGTAACATAATAAATTCGAATTGTTTCATTTGCCAACAAACATACACACTTTGGAAAAATTCCGAAATAAAACAAAGTAACCGGCGGCTTTTTAAACGGTACGAAAAATTCGAAAAAAACCAAATGATGCATATATATTTCGTATTTCCTACGCTTGGTCCAATAAGGCAGGAAAATACATAAAGCAGCGCACGTTATTTTGGTGGTCCATGGTCCGATTATTAGATGTCCCGATTATAGAGGGAAATTTGTATGAAAAATAGCAGGGAGGAGGTGGTCCGATTAGGGAGTGTCCCGGTTAGCAGGTTTTACGTATTCGCGAAGTGATTTGCAGGTCGTGTGTTCGAATCCCGACCAGAGCCATGCTCTGTAAAATTGAGTACACATAGCAATTCAAATCTCCCTAAAGCAATTAAGGTGCTACCTGTGGAGAAAAAAACCTATCGCACCAAAAACTTCTTTCCTATCCTCCTATTCTTTCAGTAGTAAGCAGCACCCAAAAACAGGAAATGAATTATTTGCTGGTGCTGCTTGCAGCAATGGAAATGCCTGCGCTGTGGCAACATTATAAGGGTACTGTATCAATTACATAAAAATAAAAAATCCCTTTAGCGCACGCTAATTATAAAAAAAAAACATAGGGACGGGCTACAGTCCGCTTGGGCGAACTGTTGGATACCCTATTCTTATTCCTATCCCGCATAAGTGGGCGTGCCAAAAGTCTGAGTATGGTTGAATTGCTAAGAACGCTCTACATATTTTGTTATATAACACAAAGGATTTTATCGAAAAAAACGAAGCATTTGAAAAAAAACCTAGCTCAAACTTTGGATTTCCAATAAAATTGTTTTATTTAATTGTGGGGGTGTCAGTAAGAAAAAATGTATGCATGAGCATAAAGGGCCCATAGAGAGCCCATGTTATTGAGTTCAGCTCCCTAGCTCAAACTTTGGTTTTTCAATAAAATTGTTTTATTTAATTGTGGGCCGATTTCAAAAATTCTTAAACTTGATTAGTTCGGGACCCTGGAGAGTATATGGTTGAAATTTCAGCTCTCTAGGTCTAGTTTAAAGCCCTAATTTTTGCCGACAGACGGACAGACGGACGAACATGGCTAGATCGACATTACTATCTATGCTGATCATAAATATATGTAGTAACTTTTAGGCGTATACGGGCAATATTAAGGTATGTTACAAACTATGCGTCAAAATTAATATACCCTTACAATAGGGTATAAAAACATCAGGAAGTGCAAAATGCCATCTTCTGAAATGCCCCTAATAGATGGGGTTGAACTGGTCCTATCAGATGATCAAAATAGCTGTGCATTATTCTGGTTTTTTTTTTGTAGTGAAGGTGAAAATCTCGAAAGACACAATGGGGTTAGGAACCTAGAGCAGTGTGGGACTCTAATGTCTAACCGCATTAAAAACACCTCCTAATCATGACCAATATAAAAAGATCGACAAATGATTTTAGTTTCAACGTTCAGTTGCGTGAAGGTATTCTAATTTAAATACCGGTTCCCATATATTTTACGGTTATGAGTTCGTGAGGTTAAGTTCTTCTTAATCTACGAATATTACTCGTATATCGTATATTTAAGACGTCTTCTATTGCAGGAATAATATGCATCCAATCTGCAAATAACGATGAAAGTCGTTATATCTAATATACCATGGGGCATTTACTATTTCTCAAAGGACTTTGTTTTGAAATACTTGTATTTTGTACATTCGTTTTCTTTGCATAATCCCATTATTGGACACCTTATGTCCAAACAGGTTTTAGTATCTGATTATATAATAGGATTTTATTATCACTGGACATTTCCGAATTATGTCCTAACAACTTCTGATAGGGACTTACCTTAGTTAGGTATAACTATAATTTCTGCTGTCTTCCAGTGATATGGAACATATCTTTACTAAAAGCAAGCATTAATTATCAGCTTGAGTTTTAACAATGCTGTGAAGGGTAGTTCGGTCAGGATTTGAGCCGTTATTAAATCATAACCTGGTGATTTTCTATTTGATAGGTTGTGAATATTTGTGCTGATCTCTTTTAGCGAGGCATAAGGGATTACGCCTTCATCTATTCCTTTGGAGAATTCAAGGCGTTAATTAACCACGATAGGTGGAAAGGGTTTAAAAACTTTTGTCGAGTGCTCAGGAAAAAGTTTGACCTTTTTTTTTGGGTCGTCGATCCATTTTCGATTAGGTGTTTTTAACGGGATTTCTCGCGCTTGAGGTCTCTTTAAATGTTTGGCAGCCTCCCAAAGGGAATAGTCTGTGACTTTATTAGCAGTTACGTTACGAAGATATATATTTATTGATCTATTTTTAAATTCACCGATTCTTTTTTTAAGTTTTTTATTTAGTCTATTAGATATAGTTTTATCGCCTGGATATCTTGTCATTTGCCATTTCCCGCGAGCTCTTCTCTTTTCTAATATAAGTTTCCTAATTTCTCTGGAATATTTTACCGATGCTTTTTTTTATTGTTAGGTCGGTGTACTCTCTTTTGCTGCCTATCGGCAATGAATTGTTCCACTTCGATGTCAATATGGCTTGTTGTGACCAATGGAGGTCTAAGGATAATAAATCCTTCGAGTTTTTCATTAAATTTACGCCAGTTCGTTCTTTTGTTTGTAAGTCTGACGTTTCTTATCTGCTTTATAGATATGCCGTTAGAATGACGGAGGTATGATCCGACGATAAATCATCACTGTTTTCAACTTTTACTTCTTTTCAATTGATTCTTTTTGTTATAAAGAAGTCAATTTAGTCTGGTATTTTTGCTGGGTCGGATGGCCAATAAGTAGGCGAACCATTTGAAATAAACTCACAGTTAAATTTATGTTGTTTTGAATGAATAACCACCTTACATTCTTTACCACGTGAGGTGGACGGCTGGAGTTACAGCGCTGTTTCACGATTCGCCACAACCGATCATCAAACTCCTTCTGTGGTGCTGGTCCCATTTCAGTCCAACTATGCTTGTCAAAATGGAATAAAATTAGAGAAAACATAGAAAGAAAAAACCAGAATGAATAACATAATATACTTACAGGAGCAAGTCTGTCCAAGAAAATCAAAAATAAAAACTGGATGAACTCGTGGCTTCAATGGTACAGTCCCTGGCCAAATTATTAGACGCACTTTAAGTTTCTATGTAAAATCTTAATTATCAGGTGACCTTATTCAGCTTTAATTTTATTATAAGATACAATGTATATTTTTTCATTATTTACCTTATTATATAATTCTTGAAACAAATAAAACATCATAGTAGTAGAAAAAATACATATTTATGAACATAAAAATATTAAAAAACTACAGTGCGTCTCATAATTTGGCCAGGGACTGTACAGGGCATGAGTGCTTGCCTGACGCTGGTTTAGTTTCGAATCCCAGTGGAATAAACAGATTTTCCGAATAAAATGAAAGAAAAAGACAGACCAGCACCACAGAAGGAGTCTGATGATCGGTTGTGGCGAACCGTGAAACAGCGCTGTAACTCCAGCCGTCCACTTCACGTGGTAACGAATGTAAGATGGTTATTCATTCAAAACAACATAAAGGAAATTGACGGAAAACAAAAATTAAAACCAGGAAAAATTGTGTGGTATCACATAAAAAACCATTAAAATCACAGTTAAAATTTCGCCCTGCTTTGTAAAGCTTCCTGCCTTTTTTCGTTACTAATCTTGACCCCCAATAGGCGTGTTTTGTCGTGAAATCACCTCCAATGATAAAGTCATTGCCTAGATTTCGAAAAAGGTCATTGAGAAAGAAAATGGAAGTAGAATCTTAAAATTCAAGAGACAGTCAAGAAAACTTATAACACACTCTGAACGTGCAAAAGGGCAGTTGGAAAGAAGTGGGGCCTAATACCAGCAATAATGCATTGGCTATACACAATGATAGTCAGACCCATCCTTACTTATGGGATCATTGCCTGGTTGATAGCAACAAATGTGCAACGATGCAAAGAACGGCCAGTGTTGCTATGACTGGTGCCTTACGTTTACATACAGCACCCACAGCGGCCCCAGCACTGGACATATTTCTACACCTAGTGCCTTTAGATTTACAGGCAAAATACCAGACAGGAAATAGTCCGCTATGCTTCACCAATTTCCGCCTGTTCAACAGCAGTTAAGTATATCACTGATTCTGCAAGTATTTAATGTCGGCAATCTAACAAAATTGAATGATATCCTCTATCAGCTTGATTTCAATATTCCCTACACAGTGTTGTCCGAAATTTAGTCAATGAAAATAGAGCTGAGTAAATCTCTACAACTTCCAAACAGTTGCAGTGTCTTAAAATCGGAGGTTCTGGTAGTTGCTACGGAATCACTGCTAATGACATTCAGGCCGCTTTCAAGGCGGCTAAATCATGTATCATAAGATCGGAACTAGTCCATTATGTCGCAAAATTATTAAGAGATTATGTCAACAGCACTGCGTAAGACTGTGCTGGGTGTGCGGGTACTGCGACATTGAAGGTAATGTGTTCCTGGATGACCCGGCAAGAAAAGGTTGGGAATCGCGTCTGCAAAATTCGACAGTGGACATAAAATCACCCTTGTGCGGTATCAAAGGAAAGGTATTGGCAGCGGCCATAAGAATGGCTAGACAAAGTATGGAGTCACATAGCGCGACACAAGATTGCCCAGGCGTTGTGGCCCAACTTGAAAAAGAAGAGAACTGGGCGATCTTAAGTAAATGTCAGCTAAGAATGACAATCGGTATCCTCACATTGGCATCGGTATCGGCCGGATGTCTGAGACTCTCATAAAGGCACACGTGCGGATACTGCAATCGTGTTTGCATCACGGAAGACATTACACATGAAACTTTGTAAATGCGAGGGTATTGAAATAAAATGTTTTGGGCCCACTATGGCGTCTTGTGTTTTTATGAAAGTAGAATCATATCCCTGATTAACCTAACTTTTTGTGAATTGCCTCACAAGTTTTTGAACTTTTCGCACTTGACAAGCAATTTCCCATTCAAAGAAAAGTATGGAATCGGTCGGAGGGAGCAGCACGGGTACGCTTCTTATGGACTAATACTATACCCATTCGCATCATACACCAAGTACTCGTTACAGAAATGCTTGATTCTCGAATCTGATATCTTCATCGTCAGCAAAGAATTCCTGCACGTTGGAGTCCGTTGAGTCAAGACCTGCAATAAATAGCAAAGGGCTTAAAACGCTTCTCTGATGTGCACCGAAATTTGATTGGGAACTTAATCTTGTCTTTGATACTTTGTACATGTATATGGTCATTCGTTAGTAGATTTTGTTATAGGCTTCAACAACTAGAGTTCAGCTTCCAGCTTGTTTTATGGTGAATGGAATTATTGCTTTCCCAATAGTCTCAGAAAAGTTTTAAGGCTGGCATGTACAGACAAGTAAAGCTGAAGCAAAAGGTAAATTTCTTAAGCCGTATGACAATTGAGAAAGCAGAAAATGATATCTCTTAGAAAGTTATTAATTTATCAGAAAAGATTTGGAATAAACATGGATACATAATCCAATAGACAACCTTCGTCTTAATGACCCAAAGAAAGAACTGAAAATCTGAAACATTTTTTAAATAGCTGAAATCATATTTCATAATGTAGGGTCGCAAATGAAAAACGGAGGCGTCTTCCGTCACATTCGCGTCTTAAAGTTAAGCACAAAACGATCGAAAGTTAAGCTGCAAACCCCCGCTGATTGCCCCCCGTCGCGTGCGGACGTGTTACTTTTTTGATCGCAATTTCGGTGTCAGTACATCGTCAAACATATGCATACCGGCCAATACAGTTCGCGAAAAAAAACAACAAAATCGCGCAGTGTGTGAACAAAAAAAAAAAAACATAGGGGCGGGCTACAGTCCGCTTGGGCGAACTGTTGGATACCCTATTCATATTCCTATCCCTAATAAGTGGGCGTGACAAAAATTTAAAGGATTTTATCGAAAAAACTAAGCTTTTGTAAATAAAAACGCTCCCTAGCTCAAACTTTGGTTTTTCAATAAAATTGTTTTATTTAGTTGTGGGCGTGTCAGTAGGCGAATTTAAAAAAAAATTAAACATGAGCATAAAGGGCACCTAGATAGTATATACTATAAATTTCAGCTCCCTAGCTCAAACTTTGGACTTTCAAAAATAAAAATAAAAATAATTGTGGGCGTGTCAGTAGGCGGATTTTGAAAATATTTACACATGAGCATAAAGAGCCCCTAGAGAGTATATATTATAAATTTCAGCTCCCTACCTCAAATTTTAGTTTTTCAATAAAATTGTTTTATTTAATTGTGGGCGTGTCAGTGGGCGGATTTTGAAAATTTTATGTCCCAAGCAGTTTTATGGGCCATAGATCATATATAAAAAATTACAGCTTTCTAGCTCAAAGTTCAATTTTTTCCAAAATTTGTTTTATTTAATTGTGGGCGTGTCAGTGGGCGGATTTTGAAAATTTTATGTCCCAATCAGTTTTATGGGCCATAGATCATATATAAAAAATTTCAGCTCTCTAGCTCAAAATTCGATTTTTTCCAAAATTTTGTTTTTTTGAGTTTGTGGGCTTGTCTGTGGGCGGATTTCAAAAATTCTTAAACTTGATTATTTCGGGACCCTAGAGAGTATATGGTTAAAATTTCAGCTCTCTAGGTCCAGTTTAAAGGCCTAATTTTTGCCGACGGACGGACGGACGGACGGACGGACGGACATGGCTAGATCGACATTACTATCGATGCTGATCATAAATATAGTAACTTTTAGGGGTCTACGGGCAATATTAAGGTATGTTACAAACTATGCGTCAAAATTAATATACCCCTAGAATAGGGTATAATAAATCCACATAGAGCCAGTGCCGGTGGCAGTGCTGAAACAAAAAAATCAAAAACAAAAGCGAAAAAAGCAACAGCGTAGGGTATCCCTCCGTCCCCCATCCCACTTCATCACTGTTGCTCTTTCTTGACTATTGCATGTGTCGTTCGATTATCGTTTGTGCACTTGCAATGCTTGGGTAAAGGCAGCATCGGGCGAATAGCGGGGTCGTGAGTTGTTGATTTTGTTGGTGGACCAAAACAAATTACCGTACGGGCATAACACCTTTGGTAGATTGTTTTAGAAATCTAACGTATGTTTTCAATTCACGGCTTATGCTTAGTTAGCGTCGGAGCTGTGTTTTCTTTTATGTTTGTATTTTCTAACGTGTAGGAATTTCGTTGTGGATGTCAGCAACATTTGTGGGTTGAGAAAAATTTTTTTTTCATTATACGCCCATGTTTTTCATAACAAACCAGCTGTTTTGGCACTTAGTAAAACCCAGGTTAGCGTTGGCTCTGATTTAACAGAGTTTAGTCTACCTGGGTACAACTTAGTGAAATTATTCTTTCCCCATCGCGGTATCGCCGTTTATATACGTAGTGACGTAGAATACCAACTTCAGCCCCAGTATGGTCAGTGTTCCAATCCGGAATTTAATTTCATCTGGTTCAAATTTCATGTCCGTAGGCAATTAATCCACTACTGTTTTATTTACAGAAGCCCCAACTTGGACAGACATTCAACTTATAATGAGTATGATGCCCTGTCCGATTCCATTACAAGAATTGTGACCCTTCATCCTCGTTCTGAAATCATTATTGCGGGCGATTTCAATATACACAATTCAGGCTGGCTTCGACATTCTGGTCAGACAACACCCGAAGGAAGGTACGTCGAGATCTTTGCTGAGGTAAATAACCTGACTCAGCTTGTAAATGAGCCGACACGAATACCGGACATTAGCAGACTTGTTTCTTACCTCTCACCCTGATAAATACGCTTTGAACGTATTATCGCCTCTAGGTTCGTCAGACCATTGTATCATATCAGCGAATTTCTCGTACTCCAACCACATAGTTAAAGAACAAACTCCAAAAAGAACCGTATGGCAATACGAGAAAGCCAATTGGGAAAAACTAAACGGTTTCTTTAAGAGTTTTAACTGGTCGCTGTGCTTCCTCGACAGCGACGTGGATGCTGCTGCTGATATGATCACAAACATAATTCACCTGGGCATGAAATATTTTATCCCTAACAGGATTAAGAGTATCAAACCCAAGGTTAACGCGTGGTGTGACTCGAGCTGCAAACAGGCTATCAGGTTAAAAGAGGTAAGTTTTCGGCTATTCAAAGCCAACCCATCTGAGGAAAGCCGTAAAAAGTTTAAACGAGCCAGAAATGACCGCAATGCCCACATTAATCGTGTCAAATTCTCCTATGACCAAAAGTTGAGGCAAAAAATACTACAAAGTCCCACTGGTAGTAAAAACTTTTGGTCATTTGTTAAAAACATCAAGAATTCGGCCTCGTCATCTATCCCGACACTCATTTACAACGACATTCCAGCTGTCAGCTCTACAGATAAGGCCAATCTGCTTGCTGCTCACTTTGCAGTCAGCTCAACGCTCCCAGATTGTGCTTTGTCTCCCCCTGTACTCGAGCGCGTAGAATTCTCCATGGGACCAATCCACTTTCGCACTCGTACACTGGCTAGAGTACTTCAAGATCTTGACGTTCACAAATCCGCTGGTCCAGATGGTATTTCCCCTATCGTTCTGAAGAGGTGTTCTTCTTCGCTGGCAAAACCATTGCGTAAGCTTTTCCATCTGTCCTATTCTTCAGGACTCTTCCCGGGAAGATGGAAAACAGCATTTGTCCAGCCTGTACCAAAAAAAGGCGAATCTTCTTCTCCCTCCTCCTACCGACCAATTGCACTTACGTCCCTTCTTTCTAAGGTCATGGAAACGCTGATAAACCGTCAGCTAATGAAATATCTTGAATCGCGAAAACTTCTTAATGACCGGCAGTATGGTTTTCGTAGCAACAGGTCCACCGGTGTTTTGATGACATATCTAACCGAAAAGTGGAACCAATCTCTTCATCAAGGTGGTGAAAGTAAGATCGTTGCGCTTGATATTTCAAAGGCATTTGACAGAGTTTGGCATCAAGCGCTCTTGTCGAAAATGCGTGCATTTGGAATCGATGATACTCTTCTTCAATGGATTAGAAATTACCTTTCGGACCGTTCAATTCAAGTTGTTTTGGACGGTTTCAAGTCTGCAACTCACCAAATAAATTCTGGTGTCCCCCAAGGCTCTGTTCTGTCCCCGACTCTCTTTCTCATTTTTATAAATGATCTCCTGTCTGTTACTTCTAATCCAATTCATTCCTCTGCTGATGACAGTACCCTCAGCTTCTCATATTCGTTTCTTGGGTCACGCCCCTCATCTTCGGGTGTGGAACTGGAACGGCAACGTATGTTAAGCTTATTAAATTACGATCTTAACAGCATAACTCAGTGGGGTAAAACCAATAGAGTGGAATTTAATGCTTTCAAAACTCAATGCTGTCTCCTGTCATTTAAGCAAAACCCACACACACTGCCATTATCTATGAATGGCACTTACATCGCTGAAACCGAAAGACGTTCCATTCTCGGTTTGTGTGTTAATGACAACCTTCGTTGGAATGACCACATATTCGATGTCGCCAAGAACGCCGCGAAATGTCCAAGCTTCCTTAAGCGTTGTAAGAAATATTTCACCCCTTCTGATCTGGCTACAATTTATAAGGCGTTTATTCGCCCGAAACTCGAGTACAACGCTCATATCTGGTCCGGTGCATCAATAACTTATTTGGAGCTACTTGACAGGATCCAAAAACGCGCGATAAAACTCATTGGCGACCGAGACATCGCGAGATCGATTGACTCTCTTAGTCATCGTCGTAATGTCTCCTGGCTGTCGTTATTTTTTCGTTATTTCCACCATAAGTGCTCAAACGAAACAGCCAGTTGCATTCCTCCCCTTGAACATTTCAACCGCAATACCCGCCATGCAAGGAATGCTCATCAGTTCACCCTCAAGCCTGTGTTCGGACGTACAGTGAAGTTCAAAGAATCTTTCCTCAGCCGTACAACACGAATGTGGAATGCTCTTCCCCGCTCCATTTTTCCTACACATTATAACCTACAGACATTCAAAACCAACGTGCATCGGTATCTCTCCTTTTCTTCTCACCCTAATTTCTTTAACGCCCGCGCTGTGTAGCTAATACATTATAAGGGTCCCAACAAATGCCTTTAGTGCGCGCTTATTATAAAAAAAAAGAAGGAGTCTAAAAAGCTACAGTTACACTTTTCCCTTGCAAAAAAGAAATTGGCAACAAGTGGGGCTAACAACCCCGCATCACTTACTGGTTGTATGTATGGGTCGTAAGACCAATTCTAACATTTTTGGTTGTCTGGTGGACCGCATTTGACAAAGCGATAAATCGTGACAAGCAAGACAAGGTTCAACGTACAGCTTGTCTGTGTGTTTTCTTAGGAATAATAAATAGTAGTTGTGCGTTTCCCAGGTGGAAGGAAATTATGGCGATAAAAGAAGTCCTGTCGTGGCTGAAGAGAAATGTGATATCGACTTAGGACATCCGTATCTTCTCGGATAGTCAAACCGCGATTAAGCCCATGAATTCAGTCTCTTCAAACTTTATCGCAGCCCTAGAATGCCGATAATCTCTTAAGGAGATGGCGGAGTAGTTCAAAGTTCACCTCTGTTGGGTGCCGGGGCCTATAGTTAGACATTCCAGGGAACTGTAGGACAGATGACCTAGCAAAAAAGGAACCAAATTACCTCTTTTACCTGATAAAGATTCTCTAGGTATATATATCGCTACAAGTAAACTTATGTTTAAGGTATTCGCAATCGAGAGAACAATCCTTAGGTGCACAAGTAGTACTTCATGTCTAGCGACTAAGCATATCTGGCCAACCTGGGAAGTGCTATGTGTTTAATCTCACTAAGCCGACTGTACATTAGCTCTACTATAGCTGTCATTACAGGACACTGTCTTATAGGCCAGCACGCATCAAGGCTTGGCGTCTATTCAAATGACTTCTGTAGAAGCTGCATGAAGGAGGAGGAGGAGACTATACCTCACCTTATTTCTACATGTCCTGCACTTTCCCATAAAAAAAATTTCTATCTAGGAGCCTTCTTGCTTAATGATCTTAGTGACTTAGATAACACAGACGTTAGAAGTCTGTCGCGCTTAATTAGAAGCTCTAAATGGTTTAGCGGGTAGAGGGAGAACTCGCTGGATCCACGTGGCATCACAATAGTTCTCACATTAGTCTGAGTGTGTTGGCTGTAGCTGACAACCCCCTCAACCTAGGTTAGGTTAAAGTGGCTGCTAGCTGAAAGCCAACACACTCAGACCAATGAGGTCCGTTGTGATGCCACATGGACCGGGAGTTTCGACCCCTACTCGCTAAAAGCATTTGGAGCTTCTAATGAAGCGCGATAGACTTCTAACATCTGTGTTAGCTAAGTCACTGAGTTCGTTGAGGAAGAAGGCTCCTAGGTAGAGATTTCTTTTATGGGAGAGTGCAGGACATGTGCAGAGGAGATGCGACGTAGTCTCCTCCTCCTCTTCATCCCTGCAGCTTCTGCAGAAGTCATTTGAGTAAACGTCAAGCCTTGATGCGTGCTTGCCTATTAGACAGTGTCCTGTGATGACATCTATGACAGAGCCAATGTGCAGTCGGTTGAGTGAGATCAAAATCAAAGACCGTCGTAGATCCAGCTTGGGCCAAATTTGCTTAGTCGCTAGACATGTATCACTACCTGTCCACCTGAGGTTTGTACTCTCGACTGCGGATAGCTTAAACATAAGTTTGCAAGTAGCGATAGATATACCTAGAAAACCTTTCTCAGATAGAAGAGGTAATGCGGTTCCGTTTTTGGCGAGTTCGTCTGCCCTACAATTCCCTGGGATGTCTCTATGCCCCGGCACCCAACAGAGGGGAATATTGAACTGCTCTGCCATCTCCTGCAGAGATGAACGGCAGTCCACCAGACAACCGCCGTATGTCAGAATCGGTCTTACTACCGATACGTATAGCCAGTGAGATATGCGGGGCTGTAGGCCCCACTTATTACCGATGGCTTTTTTGCAAGAGAAAAGTGCTACTGTCGCTTTTTTACTCTTTTTTGTAAGTTGGGTTTCCAGCTTAACTTCCTATCGAGGATAAGACCCAGGAATTTAGCTTCATCGGAAAATGTTAAGCTTGGACCGTTAATGGAAGGAGGGTCGATATGAGGGATTTTATATTTCCTGGAGAAGAGGACAAGTTCGGTTTTATGAGGGTTAACCCCCAGCCCACATCTTCTTGACCAACTTGTCAGCTTATTGAGAGCATTTTGAAGTAGTTCCTTTAGGGTGTTGAGGTATTTCCCTGAGACGGCAATAGCAACGTCATCCGCATAGGCAATCACCATGCAACCCTCCCCCTCCAGGCATGTCAGTAGTTTATTCACCACCAAGTTCCACAGAAGGGGGGAAAGGACACCACCTTGTGGCGTACCCCTACTGACAGACCCCTCCTAGCGGATGAATCGCCCAGTTTCGAATTGATAATCCTGCTTGAGAGCAAAAGATTGATCAGTTCACCAAGCAGGCCATTCACATTCAGTTCTGTCAGTGCATTTGCGATTGCAGATGTGTTTACGTTGTTGAAAGCGCCTTCCATAGTGTATTCCTTTTGGTGAAGGGAGTATTCGATGGTGCGTACCAAGGAGTGAATTGACCCTTATTGTACGCGTGTGGTACCGCAGACAGCAGTTGCGGGTTTATTTTCATACGAAGATGGATATCAATCAGACGCTCCAGCGTTTTTAGGAGGAAAGATGATAGACTGGTAGGTCTGAGGTCGTTAGGACTAACATGGGAGTATTTGCCTGCTTTGGGTATGAAAACTACTTTTACTTCTCTCCAAGCCTGAGGAATGTGAATTAGCTTTAAGCAACTTGTCAGAATCATCTCCAGTGTTGCAAGGATGATATTCGAAGTCATCTGAAGTTCGGCTGGTATTATGCCGTCAGGTCCTGCAGCCTTGAAGGGCTTGAAGCTCACCTAAACCTCAACCTAACGGATCAAACAGTCTACGCAAGGCCTTAAGGCTATCCTCTCCAGGCATTCGTGTGTGCGAAGTTAAATATTTGTCACGAACGTAGGGCCAGTTTTATGCCGATTCCGAATGGCGAATTCGAGAAGCGTCTCATGATAATCAACACTCTTGCATATTTGTCCGACATTTGCAAGAGGTGGGGCACTGAATAAAGTTTCAGGCATTCCTGGATAGGATTCGAAGTTCGGACCACTCGCATGGACAATAATGCTCCAGTCAAGAGGATTTTCGATTCCCAGTTTAAGAAGGCAAGGAAGACCAAACCTTCGTTTTAAAGACCACACCATCGAGGATGCCAGAGCACTTGGTCTGAAAAATTAGAAACAGTCTGGATGGAAGGCTGCAGCGACTCAGGCAAAGTCTCTTCACCGATCGGGAGCTCGTTAAGTAAATAAGTAGAAACAAGATACGACATAAGGAAATTAAAACGTGATTATCTTTTCTATGCATACCATAACATAAATTCTGTGCATCTACGCCTTAACTGCAACCCACTTGATCTGAGAGTAATTAATATGTACTTATTTGCACACGGCACAAATATACATTTTAAGTTAATTATTTGCTTCCCATTAAATCTTAAAGTACAAAGTTGAGATAACAAAGCACTCACGTATCTGCGATAATCAAATAATGGATATACCTACGATATAGATAATAACCAAATATGAGGACTATAATGGAAATCGATTTTTTGTCTTTTATACGTACAAGGATAGGTTGTAGCTATTGTTCTTTAATCTCAGCCCGACCCAGTTTGGCAATTTCATCAACATGTAGGCTCTCCAAGCTTTATCTTTTTAGATACATACTTATGCATTTTCCGATTTAAAGGAAATGGTCAAGTACTCGTTTTAGTTTCAAGTCCAGATTTTACCTAGTTATTTCATCGTAATTCGATCTTTTATATTTTGCCGGATAAGAGCACCCGTGATGAAATAGGTCAACAGAAGTATGAATAATAGCTAAGAGATATTCTACCTATATGTATATGTTAAAGGGGAGCACAACTCATTGTTTTTTAGTATATTGTTGGGCTCAGGAGTAGCATTGTGCTCAAAACCTATGAAATAAATCGATAGGAAGGGGAATGGTTCTTTTATAGATTAAGTTGTGTGAATGACACTTTTTTGTATGGTTAGGTTAAGTTGAAGTGGCACTCGGCCGAGGCGACACACTTAGACTAACAAAAAGTCCATTGTGATACCATGTGGATCTATCTTCTTTCTACTCGTTGAACCAGTTGGAGTTTTCAATAAAGCTTGAAAGACTTTTGATGTCAATGTACGAGTAATATGGTCATTGAGATCATTACAGAAGAAAGCTCACAGTTGGAGTTTTTGTCTTTAATAGAGAGCAGGGCTGGTGCAATGAAGGTAGAATAGTCTCCTACTCCTCCTCCTGCTCCTCGTCCAAGCAGTTTCTGCAGAAGTCAATTGTGTAGACGCCAAGCGCTGTCGATTGTTTGCATATTAGACAGTGCCCAGCACCAATGTGCAATCTGTCATAGGGATCAACCATTTTAGATCCAGCTTTGGCCAAATCTGTTTTGTCGCTTGACAAGTGTTATCACTTTCCACCTAAGGTTAGTTTTTTCGATGGCATCCCTCTTAAACATGAGTTTGCATGTAGCAATTGGAATGCCTAAGGGACTTTTATCAGGTAGACGGGGCAGGATGGTTCCATGTTTGGCGAATTCATCAGCCCATAATGATAAGGGGCGTGAACCTGGAAACGAATATGAGGAGCTGAGGGTACTGTCATCAGCAAAGGAATGAACGCGATTAGAAGTAACAGACAGGAGATTATTTAAAAAAAATGAGAAAGAGAGTCGGAGACAAAACGGTGCCTTGTGGAACTCCAGTATTTGTTTAGTAACAAACTTGAAATCATCCCAAACAACTTGAATTGAACGGAGCGTGTAATATTCGCTTGTCTTCTTTGAATATTAAAACCCGTTCCTTTTCAGATATAAATAGTACAGTTTATTTAAAGGAAACTCTTAGTCTATCAAGATGTTATCTAAGACGAAGCGAACTGACTCTGAGTAACCGACCCAAACCCTTATATCGTAACTCTATGTATAAGAGTGTAGAGAAATATTATGTATTATTATGTAAGGGTTCCCACTACACAGATATACTTCAATATCCCCCTCAGTTCGCTTTGTCCAGCTAACTTGTTACACTTAACGTAATTCACAAAAAAAAATATTATAATTATAATGCCATAATCCATCATTAATACTTATAATTAATTTTACAACCTCTTCCTCGTAATTTATCTCTATAAGAAGGTTCATAAGCAGAATTTACAGAAGGCTGACTTTCAATTGCATTCTTATTTGATTTAGACTCTTCGCCTTGAGGACTGGAAACGACCACTCGTTCAGTCGGATCTCTTAAGTGCTTAGGAACATACTCGTCTGTCGCGTGTTTGCCCTCAACATAAGGATGCAATTGATTAATATGCCTTTTCCAAACAATATTACTATTTTTCAAAGATTTTATTAAATAATACTTCTTACCTAGAACCTTGATGACTTTTGCTTTTAACCAGCCCACTTTACCCGCCACGCTGTAACCTCTGGCAAGTACATAATCGTCAACACACACATTTTTTGCTGTCCCGCGATGATATTTACGCTGTTTTTCTTGGCTAGTTTTAACATTAACTCTAACCACCTTGATATCAGGTGCATCTTTATGTGCGTGCATCGGATTAAGCAAATCTAACCTTACTCTTAGATTCCTATTAAGCATTAGCTGAGCGGGAGAGTAACCAGTGGTGCAGTGAATGGTGTTTCGATAGTCAAGCAAAAAGTTCGACAAAGTTTTGATTAGAGTTGTGTTGCCCTTATTGTGCAATGACCGTTTGAGCGCGAGTTTAATCGTCTTAACGCCGTTCTCCGCCTGCTCATTGCTTGCAGGGTGTCCAACCGCCGATGTTCGATGCTTGATTCCATTACTCTGCAAAAAATACTCAAATTCCTTTGAAACGAAAGACGTTCCATTATCAGTTACAAACTGTGTTGGCAACCCAAACTTAGCGAATATCATGCGTAGAGCATCAATAGTCCGACTACTCGTGATACTAGTTCCCATGGCTATACACTTTAGCCATTTCGAATGCGCATCTACTATTATTAAAAACTGTTGGTCGAAGGCCCCATAAAGTCTAAGTGAATTCTTGACCAAGGGCGTTCTGGCCAGTCCCAGTTTATGAGATCAGTTTTCGTTTGTGTAGCTTTAAATGGTAAGCACTGTTCGCAGGATTTACAAACGTTCTCAATAGCCGTGTTTATTTGCACGCGGATATTGGGATAATTTTCAATTTGCATGTAAAATACAACAACAACTTATCCTATATACGCTAACTTTAGCGGGGATAGCTATCGCCGCTAAATCATTTAGCGGGGATAAACAGTGCTTCCAAAACCCATTTTCTTCGTTTTTGATGAATCGAAGCGATGAATTTTTCAGGAAATGTCAAAGTTTGACATCCCGCCGACCACTAACACATCCCGCCGAATATTTTGTTCGGGATTTTATTATTATTTTTTTTCAAAATTTAGTAAATCTGTGAATGCAAAACTGTTTTTTATAATTTTAGAATATGTTTGACATTAATTTCAACTGTGGGAAATTAATATTTTTGAATTTCACGATTTTCAATACAAATTTCTTAATTCAACTTACAGCTGTTTCACCAATAAACGTCATAGGTGCATGTGTGCTGCCAAGTTTTTTTTGATGAATTCTTAAGCGGCGATGGTCGTTTTCTGATGCCATCCCTATATCCGCGTGCAAAGAAACACGGCTAATATCAACGTTCAAATTTGGCCACCATAAATATGAGCGCGCCATTAACTTCATTTTCACTATCCCCATGTGTGCTTTATGGAGTTCACTTAAAGCAGGTAATCTTAAGGTGGGAGGTATAATTATACGATACCCCCAAAATATGCAGTTGTCTTCGAGTGACAACTCAGACTTCTTCAAGACCTTTTGCAAAATACTATCTTGTGCAGTCTCTTTTTTGACCATATCGCAAGTTACGGGCAAATCACTTACTTCATTGACGTAATTTATATTTATATTTTCCAATTTAATTACTTTCTCTGCCACAGTGTCAACTGGATTCCGTGAAAAGTAATCAGCTATATTCCTTTCCAAATTATATAATCGATTTGAAAATCGTAGCCCGATAAAAATAAAGCGTATCGCTGCAGCCTATTGGCCGTCATTGTAGGTATCCCTTTCTTTAGGCCAAAAATGGTACAGTGGTGCACATACTGTCGCGATATTGGGAAAAAACTTAATATAGTAGTTAAATACTCCCAAGAACGATTGCAGCTCAACTACATTTGAGGGTTTTTCAATGTTGACAATCGCGTCCATCTTTTTTGTGGGTGTAATCTTTCCCTGTCGATTACGTGACCCAAATAAGTAACCGAACTAGAGAAAAACTCACATTTATCTCTTGCTACCTTTAACCCGGATCCTTCTAAAATACTCAAAACAGAGTCTAACCTTTTTAAATGCTGCGCTTTATTTCTACCTGTAATTAAGAGGTCGTCCATAAAGATACTCGTAACCACACCTTCTACGCCCAGTAAGAGTGTTTCCATTATTGAATGGAAAATTTCAGCTGCAGAGGCAATGCCATAGACCACCCGGGTGTATCTCAAAAGCCCTAGATGAGTGGAAATTGTTGTTAAGTTCTTAGATTTTTCCTCTAAAAGAATCTGCTGGTAGGCCATTGAAAGATCCAGCTTTGTGAACTTTTCACCACGGTGCAATTCCGCAAATAGCTCTTCAACCCTAGGAAACGGATGCTGTACTACTTTAAGCTGAGGGTTAAGTGTGACTTTATAATCGCCACAGATCCTAACTTCGCCATTCTTTTTAAGAATGGGAACGATTGACGTACCCCACTCCGAGTACTTTATGTGTTCTAGCACACCCAAGCTGATAAGCTTGGACAGTTGAGCTTCAACTTTGCCTTTAATCGGCAAGGGCACTTGCCGGGGCTTGAAGAATTTTGGTACTGCACTTTCTTTTAGTTGTAGTGTAATTACCATTTTATTAAATGCGCCTAATTTACCATCGAACACAGACTTGTGTTTATTTAAAATTCCTTCAATTCCGGGTCTATATTTTTCAAAAAATTGATTTTGCCAAAACCTATATCAATTACATGCATCCAATCTCTACCTAAAAGTGGTGGAGCCCCGTTTGATACTACATACTCGTAGATCTCTAGCAATCGGACTTGATTCTCATACCTGACGTTCATTTTGCAGTATCCCACTGGTTTTATACTGCCACCGTTGTAACTGTTTAAGACAAGACTTGTAGGCAGAAATGGACAGTCGAGGAACTGCGAATCGTAACACTTCTGGGATATCACAGATTTTGACGCACCGCTATCAATTTCCATGCATAACCAAACACCATTCACTTTCACATTGACAGTCAAAGGTTCTAAATTAGAAGTGGCTCTGAAATAAAACAAAGGCAAAGATTCATCGCTATTATCACAACAACTACTATTCTTGTTAGAACTTAGATTAAAATGCTGCGACCTGGAATCAGCTTTGCGCATCTCCTGAAGGTGTCCTGGTTGTTTGCATTTTTTGCATCGGTACTTGCGGAATTTACACTGGCTCTCCTCGTGATTTTTATATCCGCACGCTGTACACTGCATCGGTTTGTCTGCTCTACTGCCAAAATTATTCTTCGTTACTGTATGCTTACGGGAACCCATACGGTACAGTTCAGAGTCTGCTGGTTCCGACTTTACCGCTGATAATACGTATTGGTTCCGAACGCATTCTACTGTCCGAGTTATCTCGATCGCCTTCTCCAGAGTCAAAGTTTTAACATTTTCAAGGAAAAGCTTATCCTTCTCCGGTCCTTTTTCTAGCCCCATTATGAATTTGTCTCTTACAGCCACTGTGAGGAAATTGTCAAACTCACACTCAATTGCAAGTTCTCTGACACGTGCTGCCCACTGCTGTATACTTTCCTGCTTTGATTTTGCGGCTTCATAAAACTTGTGTCTTTCTGCAAATCCTGATTTTATGCCCGCAACTGTTGATCCAGCTGGCTTTATAGGATGCAGCAGATTTGTGAGCAATTTGTAGGAATTTTCGGTAAATGCGTTTAGAAGAATGGCTTTTTGCTTTTCCTCATCACTAATTTCATTCGCCACGAAGAACATATCGATTCTAATTATGAATATATCCCAACAATTAACTGCGCAATCAAAGGTTGGTATTGTTCCAATAGACATTTTTTGACACTTTTTTTTCCCCGCACGTGTGTTGCTAAATTCGATTTTTTTTGACCTCGTCGCCACTGTAATATTCGCTTGTCTTCTTTGAATATTAAAACCCGTTCCTTTTCAGATATAAATAGTACAGTTTATTTAAAGGAAACTCTTAGTCTATCAAGATGTTATCTAAGACGAAGCGAAGTGACTCTGAGCAACCGACCCAAACCCTTATATCGTAACTCTATGTATAAGAGTGTAGAGAAATATGATGTATTATTATGTAAGGGTTCCCACTTCACAGATATACTTCAGAGCGAAAAGTAGTTTCTAATCGATTGAAGAGGGGTAACATAGAATCCAAATGCATGCATTTTCAACAAAAAGCTTGATGTCAAAATCTGTCAAATGCCCTTGAAATGTCACCAACATGGTCAAGAGATTGGCTCCACTTTTCGGTTAGATAAGTTATCAAATCAACATTGGACCTGTTGCCGCGAAAACCATACTGCCTGTCATCAAGATATTTAATACCCTGACGGCTGATCAGAGTTTTCATGATCTTGAAAAGCATTTGATCGGTAGGAGGAGGGTGAAGAAGAAACGTCTTTTTGAAGACGGTTAAGACAAACGCAGTTTCCTACTATCTCGGAAAGAGCCCGACAGGTAAAAAAGCTGTCGCAGTAGGTTTGCCACTGAAGGAGAACAGCTTTGCAAAGTCAGCAGCAAACGGATTGGCTTTATCTGAAGAGCCGACAGCTGGTACATCATTGTTTATTAGTATCGCAAATGCATCTGTGTATTCACTCGAACTAGTTTGGCTTGCCTAAGAAACGGGTCGATGAAGCCAAACGCTTTCCACATTATATATGGGTAAAGCTCCTTATGCAAAAATCCACAAAATTTGCTGTTTTTACCGTTCCCTAAGCGACGATCAACAGACTAGGTTATTATAGAATATATCCAAAAGAGTTGATTGGATTCAGTCGATTTAAATCGACTTGAACGCCCATAACTCCAATCGGCTACGATGTTCAGGCCCAAACTTTAGCCATCTGCTGGTGTAACCTTACTCAGCTTTTAGATAAACCAACACAGATTCTTGACCTCATTCTTCCTTAAGAATCTGACAAATATCTTGCAATAATTTGACAATAATTTGCAGCTCGGAGTCGGTGTAAGACTGCAGATCTATTCCACTTCGCACACGCAATTGCCTACAGAAGCTAGGTCGTAGGCGCTGTATGGGATGTTAATGCCTATTTTGTTTGACGAATATACGATTGGAATTCGGGGCCTTGGGGAACTCAGACCATTCTCCAATTATAGCAGTGCATTCTCTACTCGTACCGGTATGAAGACATAAGGAGCGTAGTCATCTAATTTGGAATCCAATTAGGACAGGTTGAAATCAACTTTTGTGAATTTTTCGCATTCCTTCCATGGGCTGATCTGTTCTTTACGTATATGACCAAAATGGTTTTTCTCGCTATCTAAGATCAACAATTTAGAAAGCTTGCTTCCATAATAAATATAGCCAAGCTAGAGCTGCAACGAACACATAACTAAAAATTGGCTGTCAAACTCAAATGACAGAGCAAGACTTAATTTTTTTTAGTCTCCTGAATAGTGGTTGAAGCTGCGAAATCGAGTTGCAATGGGGAAGTAACGAATACAATGACGACTATCCCAGTGGATCATGCCTTTATTTATGGTCATATGTATAAGTGTCAATGAAAAATATAAGGGGTCGTGTTATAAAAAATGAGCACGATATCAGAGTCAGAGCTGACGAGCTTGAACTCACATGTGAGATCAATTGTCGGAACTCAGACTCAGTTTCATATGCGAAAAAATGAGTTCGTCCTCAACGGGTCTGACTCGATGGATTCCAGATCGATCTCAAAGCTCTCTGTATTTTGTTGTGATAAGAAATTCTTTGCGACAAGTTAATTGAAAGAAGTAAAAATGGCATCTGAGAGTGATGGGAGTCTGGTTTTAATCGAATTGGATCACTTTACTCAATTTTAAGTTAAAAAACTAAAGGAAAATACAGATTTGATGAAAATACAGTCAAAATCGCTTATAACGACGTATCGAATACAACGACCAAATTCTTAGGTCCCGAATCAGCCCCATTGTAATTCCATTGAACGACAATCGCTTATAACGACATATCGATTACAACGACCGATTTTACCCTTTTTTAAAAATTTAATATTGGTTATAACGACTAAACGAGGGGCGCAACTTCTAGAACTGTAAACTGATTCTCTGTAGATGCGATGTATCTAAGTTTGTAGAATCTGGTATATGTTACAGTTACTGTTTGTAGACGTTATTTTTTTGCTTCTGCGTTTATTGAGCTTGTTCTACGTTGGGGAAGTTTTACTCAGTGCAAATTTTTCAGTGTGACAAGTGGTTGTAGAAGTTTAATTTAATTTTGTGAGGCGAAAAGTTGTATGTACCTTCTTATCGGAAAATAAGTCAAAAAAGAAAAATCTTTACAATTGATGTATATAAAGCTTGATATCGGTTATAGCGACCTATCGCTTATAACGACCAAATTCGTCAGTCCCTTGAAAGTTGTTATAACCGATTTTGACTGTATGCAGTAGATATATATAGCGAAGAGAAAAACTGAGAAAATAAATAAAAAAAAGTGTGCGTTTAAAAAGCAAGATAGGTTTCAATAAAAGCGGAAACAAAAATATATTTCTTAAAAGCTGGCCAAAAGAGTTGCTTATTTGAAGGCTAAATAAAATACCAGATACGCAAAATTAATTTAAATGGACCTATGCATAAAGCGTTATAATTTAAACTAACATTTATACGTTATGGAAAGGGCACAACCTTACTTAGGTTCAAGTGATTGGAAATCGGTCTTATGATTCTCTTCAGACTTTATCAGCAGATCTTCCATCGAAAAAATTGTATTTGGTAAAGGCTTAAATACATTAATATACATTTTTGCTGAAATTAATTTATTGTAAGCTTCTAGGGTACTCAAAGAGTATCTGTTTCTCGTCAGTAAGAAAATAACAAAACAATATTTTTCCTCATTCGTCAAAGCACCACCGTGTGTTTCCAGGGTCGGCCCTAAAAATGCTTAAGTTAATAAGTTAAGATTCTCTTCACTAAATCGATGGAAAAAATAAATAAATATTAGGCATTTACGACCCATAGAGGGCCTAAAACCTAGCTTCTCGAACCACTTTCTTTGCGAAGTGGAATGGACCTACAATTTTAAGCCGAATCCGAATGGCAAATTTGAGAAGCATCTCATGACAATTGATACTCTTGTATGTTTGTCAGACGTTCGCAAGAGGCGGGACAGTGGAAAAAAAACTCAAGATGTTATTTAGCCCCGGAATTGAACCGGGGACCTTTCGATTAGGCAGACACACTTTACTTTTAAATTCATTTTTATTAATTATTAGCTTATATCAACTTACATACTAGACAAAAATGATTAAATCTAACTTAAAATTAACAGGATACTTATTCTAGATTATTGATCCTTATGCGGACGCCCTAAACTTAACTATATCTTATAATTATTGCCTTTCGGCCTAAAAACTATTTTACGAACTAATCTTACATATGTGTTCCTCGAGAAAATTAAATAAAACTCGGCATCATTATTTAAATTTTATATTTTTATATAAAACAAATTACCAACTACCTATTCTACTTACTTAAACTACTTAACATATTCTAACTATAATTAGGATTCTGAACACTCGTTGCCTTGCGCAACAAGTGGTCAAAATCGTAATTGCTTTCCGGGTGCCTGGCAGTCGTCAACGTGCACACGCGCCGCCGTGAGCCGACTGAAGCCTTACAGCGTCAGTCAACTCCCGGAAGCACCACCACAGGTTGGCGAGCCCGGCCTCTACCAAAAACGCCCTAGCTAACTTAATCTAACTTATAAGCTAAGAGGATGTTACCTAGAGTAACACACCGTCCTGGGAGGGCATGTTGACCCCTCCCCCCTCAACAAGCCACCAAAATTCGGCGAATTGCTTTTCCGTGTCGAATTGATCCCTTTCCGATATTGCGGTACTAAAACGGAGGAGTTCATGAGCATTGGCGATGCCCTCGCCGCGGATGAGCCGCTTATCTCTCGCGCTGCGGTAGCGGTGGTATAATACCGGGATACCATCCCTCGTCTGTACCAGCCCTTTTGCATCAATATGGATAAATGCCTCCGGCGGGATAAAGCCAGACCGGAGCGTACTCTCTATGTACATTTCATTGGGGTAGTAAGCCCCAAAGATCAGGCTATTGTCGCTGGCCATCGCCCTTGCAACTTGCCTTCGAGTCACCTTAATGAGGAAATTGTCAATCCTATTCAACTGAGCCCCATCCCTATACGATGGGATAGTATTTTATATAGTTGGATTCAGGCGTTCGGAACAACCGGAGACAGGTCCTAAGACATTGTCTCTCCAAAACCCGAATCTTTTCCACGTAGCAAATGACCTTCACTCTAAAGTCAAGTTGACTGCTATGAAACAGTCTCCTTGTCAGAGCATAAGCCCTCTTGGCCCCAGCAAGACAAGCAACTATATGTCTATCGAAATATAGATACTGGTCAAGCCAGATACCTAGATATCTAACTACGCTTCTAACCGCCAATGGCTGCGCATTTTGTCCAATAATGGCCAATTTCTTCCAGTTTTTTCTGGTATCCCTAGAGGCCCCAGCCAATGGAGTTCTGAACAAGATTGTTTCCGGCTTCTGAAAGTTGATTTTCAACTTCCAGTCATCGCAATATCGCTTAAATTGATCGAAGTCACGCTGCAAAAGGATATTAATGACCTCGATTTTAGGACCTGATCTGTATGCCACCAAATCATCGGCATACGCTATAGCATGTCTGAGTGAACCCACCAGATCACTCGTGTAAATGTTAAACAGGATCGGAGAATTGACCGCCCCCTGCTGTAAACCGTTTTTAATTTCAAAGACTCTGCTCGAAGTCACGTTGCCACATTTGACAACGAACTTCTTTCCCATAAGCATATTATAAATTACATATAGCAAAGGTTTGTGCATCCACCGCCTGGTCAACTTGTAGAAAAGTCCCTCTAACCATACGGTGTCGAAAGCCTTCTCAAAATCAACCAGACAAGCACCCGTGCATTGGTTCTTGCATTTATTCCACTGAATGTCGGAAACCAGTTTCGACGCGGCATGAATAGTGTCATGCTGTAGGCAGACACACTAACCATTGAGCCACTGCGCCCGACCTAAATCGATGCAGACGGCGAAAATCTTCACCAACTGGCACCTTCTATTTTTTTAAATTCGATTTGTAAAGCTGAGATTTGGCCATCTTGACGATTGTATATGAGCCGAGTAAGGCAAATACCATGCTCAACTGTTTATGAGATCGACTTCACGCAATTAATCGTTTTCTCATATTTTTGATATCAAAACGAGCTCTGTCTCAATCGCGCTTTCAATTTGAGATCGAGCTCACAACATGAGATCTAACTCGTTCACTGTATTTTTTTTGCATTCCATGCTAAGCAAGATCTCAGAAAAGTGAGCAAAAAGCTTGAACTCATCTTTCTGCATATACGGCCCAATTCTTCGATCACAAGCAACCCAAGGCATTCTCTTAAAAACTGAGTTTGAAAAGGGCAATGGGTCTGGACAAAAAACCTGTCAAAGTCATTAAATACTGTACACCACAACCTGCCCCCCACCCTTCATTTCGGGCAAAGTTTTTAATATGTTGTTAGACGACTTTTCTTTCTTGCTGGAAAACCGCCACATTTCCAAAAAAGAAAAAAAGTGTCTGCCACATATTGATCGTCCGATAGCTGCATCCATGTTATCAAAAATAATGGACTGTTTCTCTGAGGAATTAATTGATTTTATTTGCATTAACAAATGTTGGTCAAATTAATTCTAGTTAATTAATATTCCAGAGTATTATATATTACGTTATGACAGAAACTCGGAACCTGGTAATGGGATTGCCACACATGTAAGTCGCAAATTAAATGAAATATAATCGAATCTTTATTAGAATCAGAGGTTAAATTGTTGTTTATTGAAATTGTAAATATGTATAGTTAAATGTATCCTAATTGGTTTTACGTACAACCTCATCCAAAATTAAGTATAAATCGGTTTTTTGTAAGGCTGAGTGCGCTTAGTCTTAAAAAATAAACTTGTTGCTACAGATACTCAATTTCGTTGCCATTGTAAGAAAAGTCATACTTGACGTAGATTAAATATCTAATAAGTCAAACTTTGTTCTTTTTCTTTAACACGAGGTTATCATCCGACGGTGGGGTTTCAAAAAGTATTGGAAGGCCTCCCGGTTTCCAACCGCTCCGTCACTAAGGCCCATCATATGCTTTTGTTGTTGGAATTTTGGGATGCAGTAGTTTTAAGGCCTGCCTCTTTTTGGCGATTGTATAGGAACTTGTTTGGGATCAGTTATAACTTTTGAAGGGCTTTGGAGGATCTCTCCTTTGAATATGACTGTACTAAGCCCATAGCGCCAACTTAGCCGGTCGCGCTCCATTTTCTCTGAGATCGGTTCTTTGACGTGAAGACTTCTTATGATTTTTCAACTTCTCATTCGATCAAGCTTTGTAACTCCTGCTATCATTCGAAGCTGCCACTGATTTACCCGCATAAATTGTGTAAGTTGGCCAACATTGTGAAACCTATATGAGTGCCCGGGCTAACAACTGTGGTGTAGAGCCTTCCTTTCAGCTTAGTGGGACATTTTTGTCACAACAGTTTACGCTATGATTGACGTCGTCATCACAGGTTGCTTCGCTATCGATCAAGATCCAAGACATTTGAACTTATCGCAATTGGGAAACACTTTCCGATTCATATAAATATTTGTTATAGGTCGGAGTGGATCACAGAATGGGCACCATAGATATTTTTAGTCATTCGGTCTTAAATAATACGCACTCAACTCCATCCAAAGCCATTTTGCAGTCGGTCACTTTTCTATAAGCAGATAATCAAAAACTGCAATAAACGGAAGAGGATTTAGAAGGCTTACTTGGTGTTCTCCGACTTTTAATTAAAACTCCTCGTTGACTCAAGCTGGGCATTTCACTTTTGTCATTGCTTCCCTATACATGTCTACCATCAACTCGACGTGGGTTTCTGGAACTCCTCGTTGTTTTAGCCGCAACTATAAAAAATCTCTGGGTTGTCTTTCAAAGGCTATCGAAAGATAATGAAAGATAAGAAATATTTATGGCGACGTGGATTATGAAATCAGAAATAGATCCCATAAATAGTGCATTGTGTATGTTGGACATGGTGCCTCCCTGCAACTCCTATCCCTGAACTCACTGTTGAATTTGGAATAGGTGCAAGTTTGGGTATATTATTTAAATATACTTTACGGTTTTTGAGACTTGCGTTGCAAAGAAGCGCCCAACAGAAGAAGCGATTGGTCATGTAAGTAATTTTCTCTGGAGTGATTTCCGGAAGACGAATTTTTCTTCACCTTTTTTTTCGTCCAACGCAAATAGTTCTACTGATTTTCGACCGGAATTATTTCTGAAGTTTTGTGGGAAATAATTTTGTCTTTGTAAAGTAAAACTACCGACACTAATTCTTAATGACACTCCAGCTGTCAGCTCATAGATTTTGCTTTGTCTCCCTCTGTACTCGAGCGCGTACGAGTAGTTTATACCTTTAACAATCCACTTTCGCACTCCAACTGCGGCAAGATCTTCACATACACAAATCTCTTGGTTGAGATGATATTTCCCCCCATCGTTCTTAAGAGGTCTTCTTCCACGCTGGCAGAACTACTGGGCATGCTTTTCTATCTATCCTATTCTTAAGTTTCTTTTTGAGAATATGAAAAACAGCTTTTGTCCAACCCGTCCCCAAAAAAGGCGAATCGTCTTCTCCCTCCTCCTACCGACCAATTGCACTTACGTCCCTTCTTTTCAAGGTAAGAACCGATGATAAAACGTCAGCATGAAATATCTCGCAATTCGAAAACTTTTAAATCACCGGCAATACGGTTTTCGCAGCAACAAGTCCACTGGTGATTTTATGACTTATCTTACCGAAAAGCGAAACCAATCTTCACCATGGTAGTGAAAGTAAGATCGTTATGCTTGATATTTTAAAGACATGTTATGAGTCGAGGCTTGGCCACAGGGGCATCTTCGGAGTAGTGGGGGAGGACGGTGGCACGCTCGCGGTTGCACGGCTATCGCTCGTCGGACGGGGGTAGTTCTTGTCACCCCTCACACTAAACCAGCTGCTCACAAACAAAAATTATCGTGCCTGAGAAAAAAGGAAGAAGATAGGCAGAGAACTAAATCGGACGGACAGAAAAAGAAAGGAAAGGGAAACGAAGAGAAATATAGGACAGACGAAAAGAAAATCTCAATACCTTTGCCCTACCAAGGAGCGAGTACAGGAAGTCAGATGCATCTCACTTACCCTAACTATGCTAAACTAATCCTATTCTAATCTACAACATAAGCTATACCTTATTCTATATCCCTAATCTAACTTATATCTAACATAATTCCAGCCTCCTTTGCATCCACTGCTTCTTAATGTCGCTCCCTGGTAAGGTTCGTCTCGTTCCTGAGACTTGCCAGATGATGTTGGCCCCACGTTGGGCGCCATTGTTATGAGTCGAGGCTTGGCCACAGGGGCTATCTCTCGTTGTGTTTCGCCAGAGAGATATCCAAAGGGGTGTCGTCCGACACATAAGGTGGGTAGGCCGAGCCAGAGCCAACATCATCTGGCAAGTCTCAGGAACGAGACGAACCTTACCAGGGAGCGACATTAGGAAGCAGTGGATGCAAAGCAGGCTAGAATTAGGTTAGATATAAGTTAAATTAGGGATATAGAATAAGGTTTAGCTTACGTTTTAGGTTAGAATAGGATTAGTTTAGCATAGTTAGGGTAAGTGAGATGCATCTGACTTCCTGTACTCTCTCCTTGGTAGGGCAAAGGTATTGAGATTTTCTTTTCGTCTATCCTATCTTTCTCTTCTCTTCTCTTTCTTTTCTTTTCTTTATGTCCGTCCGATTAGTTCTCTGCCTATCTTCTTCTTCTTTTTTCTCCGGCACGGTAATTTTTGTTTGTGAGTAGGTGGTTTAGTGTGAGGGGTGACAAGAACTACCCCCGTCCGACGAGCGATAGCCGTGCAACCGCGAGAGAGCCACCGTCCTCCTCCACTACTCCGAAGATGCTCCTGCGGCCAAGCCTCGACTCATAACAGACTTTGGACAGAGATTTGAATCAAAATACGTGCATTAGAAATAACCAGTCGGACCGTTCAATTCAAGTTGTTTTGGACGGTTTCAAGTCGCAACCTACCAAATAAATGCTGGTGTTCCGCAAGGCTCTGTTTTGTCTCCGACTCTCTTTCTCATTTTTATTAATCCTGATCTCCTGTCTGTTACACCAAATCCAATTTATTTCTTCGCTGATGACAGTGCCCCTAGCGTTTTGTATGCGTTTTCAGGTTCACGTCCCTCATCTTCGTACGTGGAACTGGAACGGCAATGTATGTTAAGTTTATTGAATTCCAACCTTGATAGGGTCGAATTCAATGGCTCCAAAACGCGATACTGGCTTCTGTCACTAAACTGAAGCCCGAATAGTCTACCATTATCCATGGTATTTGCATCGCTGAAACCGAAAGATACTTTATTCCTGCGATGTGCGTTAAGTACAACCTTTGTTGGAATGAATTCTTCTTCTGCCCGCGCTGCGGAACTATTTATATTATAAGGGTACACAAAAAACCGCTTTCGCGAAAGACGTGATTATTCGTAAGTATAGGGTGTTTTTTATGGAGGTATGAAACGTCTGATAGGGATAACTGTCAAACTAGCTGTCATATTAATAAAATGTTTTTAATTTTTTTTCAGAATACTTTGGCAAATCACAATGGGAAGACTTACACCAGAACAACGTTTACTAATCGTGCAAATTTACTTCCAAAATTCACGCTCTGTTCGCCAAACGTAACAAACAGCACGTGCAACTATGACTTTTTTGAGTCAAACGTTTTGTGACAGAATCATCTCCAGAAATGGACCTGTGCATTGGCCACCTCGTTCGTGTGATTTGACGCCTTTGGACTCCTTTTTGTGGGGGTACGTCAAATCTCTGGTCTATGCTGAGAAACCAGCAACGATTGATCACTTAGAAGCCCACATTCGACGCACTATTGACGAAATAAGACGTGATATGCTCGAAACAGTGGTGCATATGCCAGAAATTATTTTTAAACATTAAATGCGATGAAAATTGTGAGCTAATAAAGCCAAAATTTGGTCATTCCGTTAAATTTGTTGTTTTATTTAAAAAAATATATTATTGAATTCGTCATACCATACCTTTTATGCTATTCATCACTTGATTCAATAGATTTGTTCGATCCATTGCAACTTTTGGAGTGCTTTGATGATACTGAAGTAATCAAGTCGATCGTACAAATTAATACGCTGATCAAAATTGGGTTAGTGTGTTGGACTACTAATCTTAAGTTATCAGGTTGAAATCCCGACGGGTCCTAGTAACATCATAAAGATTTTCCACTGTTCCATCTCTTGCGAACGTCTGACAAACATCCAAGAGTATGAATCGACATAAGAAGTTTCTCAAATTAACCGTTCGGATTCTGCTTAAAGTTGTAGGTTCTTCCACTTCGAACAAGCAACTGGTTTGAGAAGGTAGGCTTTAGGCGCTCTATGGGCCGTTTTTGCCCAATATATTTTTCTTATCAGGCGGATGTCAATTTGTTAAAGATGATATAAGCAGAGACAGGTTCAAGCTGATAAAGCAGATTGTGCATGTTTGTGGCAGAAACTTGGGAAAATACGATAAATTCTTTAAAGTTTCTCCATTGAATATAATGATAAGGATTGTCGAAGCTCTTGTACCGAAAGCGAAAAGTGAATCTTCCAGGTGCCCGAGCAATGAGTACCTGATACTCTCAAAATGATGAAACGCATAGATCGCATCGATCATACTCTTAAGAAAATGCAGAAACGCCCCCGTTGTGGCCAATGTATACAAACGGAGTTTGGCGTCAAGAAATGGAAGGCAACTCTTCATCCTAAGCACTTCTCCGATTTCCGCAATGATATCACCTCCCACGTTATAAGAAAAAGTTCGAAAAAGTCCAATATTACATTTTTATACACAAAAATTCTGTTTAAATTTTCGAGTATACATATTACATAATTATACATATTTTGTGCATTCTGTGACCGGTTGGGTATTTAAATACCCAAAACAATATCTTGTATCTAAAAACCAAACTAGTGTTGCAATCGAGAAAAAATGCATTCGACAGTCAAAACGGTGAAGTAAACAGAAAAAATTCGAATTCTTTCTCAAGAATTGTTTATAAAGACATCTGTCTCCTCTCTAATACAAAAGGAATTAACTAGATACAGGGTGCCGCACGAATCATGCTACAAAAACAAAACGTAATAACTTTTTTTCTGTGTGAGTAATAGACTTATTTTTGATTATTTGGCAGGTGTCTATTCAGATTTATTAAAATGAATGCTTGGGATACTGAAAAGAGGGTTTGGATAGTGCAGCGGTTCCATGCTTTGCAGTCCTTCATTTTCGTCCAAAGGGAATTTAGGCGGGAGTTTGGCGGCACTCCGCCGAGTAGATGGACTATTATGAGGCTGGTAAACATTTTTGTCGAACCTGGAAGCATCGCACGAAGACCGTACCATCGAGATCCCTATGTTCGGGTTCAAGACACAATCGCGGCTGTAGCATCGTCAATTCATGCGAATCCAAAACGTTTCGACTCGAAACGGAGTTAGCAGATGGTCATTACAACGGATAATTCATGATGACTTAAACTTGTTTCCGTACAAATTCCAAATTGCAAGCAAGTTAAACCCTCTGGATTTGCCTATTCGCCTGGAATTTTGCCACAAAATGATTGAAATGACCGAAGAAGACAACAGTTGATAAATTGCTTGTTTGTGTCTGATGAGGTTCACTATGATCTAAACGGCAATGTAAATAAGCAAAATTGCCGTATATGGAGTGAATCTAATCCAGAAATACTCCATGAGACGGTACTGTACCCAGAATAAGTCACTGTGTGGTGCGCAGTTTCATCAAGGTGTATTGTGGGGCCATACCTCTTTAAAGAAAACGGTGTAACAGTAACTGTGAATGGGGACCAGTATTATGTTGAAGGAGTTTTTTTTTTACCCAGAACTGTGTCGAGTATCCGTTTCAACAGCATTTGGTTCCAGAAAGATGGAGCAACTGTACACATAGCCAGACCGGTTATGGCGGAGCTCCAACGAAAATTTCCAAACAAATTAATATCCAGAAACTCCACTTTCCGTTGGCCCCCAAGGTCACCTGACCTGACTGCACCAGACTTTTTTAATGGGGTTATGACCAGGTGTACAAAAGGAAACCAAGGAATTTAACTGAATTGGAGCAGTCCATTAAAACAATAATTGCGGCGACCCGACTTCAACCCTTCAGGCCGCAATGAATAATTTTCTGATCAGGTATCGCGTATGCATTCTATCATCTTCACAAACATTTAATTATATAAGATAATAATTGAATTTTTAATACAATAAAAAATAAAGAAATGAATTCCATACATTGATTTAAAAAAAAGGTATTTGAATTTCTTATTGTAGCACAATTGGTGCGCCCCCCTGTATCTTTTACCCACTGCGGACCTAACTAACTAGCTCCAGGATAAACAAAGAAATAATACAACATAATGCCAACACACATATTAATATTTTATTCGTGTAGGAAAAGCCATAACCAAACATTAACATAATCTAAAGAATAATTTCAAAACGAAAATTTACGCGAGCTTCAATTAAATCCTTAACCGAAACCTTGACTAAATTATTTTCTATTTGAGTCCCTTTTCAGTTCTGATGAAAATTTTCGACTATGAAGAGCATGTGTAGCAGCTGCGAAAAGAGCAAGTGAAGCAAAACAGTTGTAAGGGTGTGTTGTGCATTTACATACATGAATTGATGAATTTCACCTAAAGAACATTCGTTTCGATATTTATAGGTCGAGAAAAAATTCGATTTTATTTTTATTCTATCTATCGAATTGGAATACATCCGAAATTCACCCCCCAAAAGGATGGTCCAGTGACAGATTTCTCGATGAAACTACGCTGACGCTCTCTTAGTTAGGGGTTGAAAAGAGTGAGATCAACTCAAGGAGTGATGATAGGTGAATCGTGAATGCGAGTGCGACTGAGTTGCTACTGCATTAATACAAAAATCACAACGTTGCCATTTTTGACAATTTGTTAAAAAAAAATTTGTTCACATTATTCGAGGAATACCAAACCAAATACACAAATTTTAAATCTTCCAAGATAATCATTTTTATTAAAAACTAGTGAAACCCGGCGAACGTTGTTTCGTTGGGTAGCAGGTGCCTATGTCAGCTTACTTCATCGAATCGCACATCCTTTTTTCCGTATGGTTAAGACCGCTTATTGTTTTGTCTTAAAATTCATTACTATACCTGTCTGTTAAAACGTGGCAATGACTTGGTACAGTGCCAATGTTATTCTGAATTGCGATCGAAGCAATGAATTCAAAAATGAATTAATATTGTTATTTTTTCTTAAAATGATTGACAATATAATTTTTTTTTTTTGCTAACTTGGAAACAAATATCTCTTTTATCACGTAAAGTATTCTTGTTCACATTTTGTTAATTTCCAATACCGCTGTTTATCGTAAATAAACCTTACTTTGTTAAGATCAATCCAGGCACTATAAAGAACACACTCACTAACTTTTATCAAAATCCTCCGAGCGGTTCTTGAGTTTTTAAAGGTGTATGTCCTCTAAAAAATAACGAGTCATTTTTATAGAATATAGAAGATTAAAAACAACTCTTAAGCTTTGAAATTAAATGTATCGCGCGCGAAAAATTATACAACATTTTGATTTGACAATACTTTTACAAATTATTAGTTTAATAACTTACTTTACTATCAGGCTCCTATCTCTGAAGAGTATCGTACTGAGACACTATATCTACCTTCCTTTGCGGCTCGATACTTCAGTTTCATCCTGCAGCGCTTGTGGATGTGCACGTTCTATCACCATTTTCCGGTGAGCTCAATTATAATCATTCGCATGACATTGGTTCTTTTTCTTGTGTGGCTGGTAACCTACGTTGCTCTCGGCTACCTCTTTGATGATGTCGCGATACCGGTTCCACATATCTCGGTTCCACAGCTCTCTGTAGACTCTACTAGAGCTGTTCGCTACTCCAGTCGGGCTAAGGTGTCCAGCTTTAAATTTCTTTTACTTGGCGGTTCTCGGCGTCTTTTAGTTGGAAGTCGATTAGCAAATGTTGGATTTGGTTGGCGGTTCGACTTATTGGCGTGAAATCAATGACTTTTGATCCAAGCCGATTTCCCACGACGAATCCGCATCCCAACAAGTAAATCCTTGTGTGAGAGCTACAATAAATGTCGCACTTTTGTCTTTTTTGCATAACTGCCCTATACCGCGAAATGACTGATTTATGTACATACTCCTAATTCAAAGTCCATGAGAAAGATGTCAGGGAAGTTACCCCGACAGCACAACACCCGGTCTTGAGGACCAGTTCCGTAATTTCTTCTTGCAAGTATGGAAGTATTCCACTTCAGGAATATGAGCCTTGTCGTTGACCCATAAAGGCATCTAGGCAATGGTAACTTTCAGCTGATAGTTGAGACATATTTAACATTTTAAAGCTGTTCCGCAAGTGCGGATGGAAATCCGTGGATAACCACGACTGGCAATCATTGATGTCGTAAAATGAAGATCAAACAACGAAACGAGGCGGTCCTAAAAACCCTTGAATTACATAAATGCAACAACACAAACAGCGTTCGCCAGTCGACCCGATGAAATTCGCAGGCGGACCAGTAGCGATGCGGTATTAGTGCGGGAGTGTTCAGTCCTTGATTATAGCCTCGCTGTTAAAGTAGAAGAAGTTGCAAATGTATAGGGGAGAGTGCGTTTTTATGGGACACAGGTCGAATCGGACATAAGCTTTTTCCTCAACGCCATCTGCTTTATGTTGTTTCTGATGATCACGAAATAATTCGGAAGGCTGTATCCATCTGTGAACAAAGCAGTTCGTGTGTGCAGTGGAAGTGCCACAGTCGAATGTTTAAAAAGTTATTTTGTGCAAAAAAGTAAAATCCGTGGGTCAACTTTGAGTACAAAAATAAATGAATTTAATTGCTGTGTAGACTTTTTTTTAAAGCGAATAAAGTCCGATTTTGTGAAGTGTGTAGGTACAATAATTCAGCAGATATTTTTTTTTAACTTTTTGAAATGCCTTACAGGATGATTGGAACAGTACCACGCAAGGGGAATGGGATAATAGAGGTTTATAATTTTTTTCTCGGCTCAACATGGATAGGGATCATCTTCATTAGGTGATATGCATGCCATATTGTTTTTTTTATTCTTATTCGTTATTTATTAATTTTCTTCTTGTTATTCACCATTTTTTGTTAAAACTCAATTATAAATGGTTTGTTTAATAAACGGAAGGAACATTAAATTTGTTTCTGTAACTTTTTGTTTATTAGGATGTTAGGACTGACAATTTTTTTTCTAAGTACGATATACGTGCCCCATTTCACCACATCAAGTGAGGTGGGTACATACAACTAATTATAACTCTTTTTCTTGACAACTTTTGGTTAATTTTAATTTATCAATAACAAGCCCCCATGTTTCTTTATGCCGAGGAACACGTTTGAGCAGTTATGATTTATAATATGTGGTTTTCGTGAAGTCATTTACTTTTAGATTCTTATGGCTTTTGAGGGAACTTTGCCTTTCGGAAATACTTACAAAAATGCAAATATGGCAATACTGCTCAACACTGCACACCTAAAACATAAAGTTTAATCAGGAAACAATATTGCATCTTTTTCGGCGTTTTGGCTTGCAAAGATATAACGAAATTTGAATAAACTTACATTGTATGTATGTATCTACATAATGTACATCTCTGAAGATAGATGATAAAAATGATAATTTTCTCAAGAAAAACGTTCAATCGACGACAGAACCCACAATCCACATCCATTAGATGTTCTATCTGTAGAAAGTAGAATATAGAACGTTCCTTAGTTCCCTCCGGGAAATAACCATCCCTTATCAGAAAGAGAACAAAGTTGACCTTTTTTCCATGGAAATTGGAAAACTGAAAATTCGTTGTTGTACTCGTATTTTTCTTGTGCAAATTCTCTTTTCTCTATAACATCAGTATCCGAGTTGTTTTTGTCCGTATAGGTTGTTCGCAACGTAATTTTTTTTCTCGGGAAAAAAGGATAATTGGAATTTTTAGTGTTAAATCGTTGATGCAAAAACGGAGCAACGAAGAAGAAGACCTGCAAAGTTTTGTCTATCTCTTCGTCCAATTTAAAGGATAACCGATTCGAATTATTATAGAAGTTGGACTACCAGTGCATGAGTGTTGAAAAAACCTTGTCACATCCTTTCTCTCTTCTCCTCTTTCTCGCCTATCAATCTATTTTCCTACTACTGATTATTTGGTTCCTTATTTATTTTCCTGTGTATTTGTCGTCGTTGTTGCCCTTTTTTCAAATTTCCGTTTTCTCGTCGTTCGAGACGCATATCATCTACCCCAACAACAAGCGGAAGCATCTACTAGGCAGCATACCTATACGAATTTCGATTTACGCTTATCGACGTTTACGCGAAAAAGGCTCAACCAAAAAGACCGAAGAAGAATTTGCACATGTACCTACGTACTTCTTCATCTTTCGCATTCGTTACTCAAATTCCAAGGACTGATTAAAAATTAATTGATAAACACGAAAAGCTTGTGAGGCAGTGCTCTATACCTCTTGTTAGCCGGAGATTTTAACCGTACCTTAAAACTTCGGTATACATATACTTACGTGTATACATGCATGTGAATGTATGCCTATGTATTGTTTGTTTAAGTGAATGTGTGTTGAGTGGGTTCCCTCTGCAATTTAACAAAAATCATCCTTTTCCTTCTGGGGTTTTCGATTTTAATCTGTGCAGCCAACTAAACAGGGTATAAATCACACGGTGTGTAAATATTGTGTTGCAATTAAAATTTCATTGGAAAAACTTCAGAGAAAGTGTGTGTTATGTAGATACATATTATGTATATATGTAAAGTTTAAAGTAGAATGAATATTGCCTAAAGATATTCTCACATTCTATATTAAGGACGGCATTCTAAATGGACCGATATAAAGATTAAAAAAAAATATATTGCCTGATTTTTTGACATTGAAAAGAAAGTGTAATCAATTTGAGAGGAGCTTCCATCTCCACAATTAATCAGCAGGAATACCAAGGACGAACCCTTTCCCCGACAAATGTTCACAGGTATGCTATTTTTCTCTTCTCATTATCCTTTAAACAACCTGTTTTGATTTATTTTTGTTTATTACTTAACATCGTTTCCATTTCATAAGAAAAGATTATCTATACATACAAATCTCATTCGATTCAGGAAAAGAAGTGTGAAGGATTCTATCCCTTAAAGATAGATACCAATCTACCGCTCGAAGAACATTGTGTTTGTGTTGAAGTCATTAGTCATTACGCGGAGATGTTTGTTTAAGTTTTGGCTTATTAGAAGGGTCGACAGCTTAGGCGTCATCATCTTTGATGACACTCGATGTAGTAAATCTCTGATTACACTCTATAGCCTAAACAATTCGAAAATTCAAACTCTCAATTTGAGTGTGCCAGAAAATTAAGCAAGCTTTGTACTTATGTATTTGTGTATATTGAATTACGCTGCGTCCTTGATAGGCAGTAAATACACATTACGCTGTATCTATACTAGCGAATGGTGGGGAATCGCGGTGCATTTCAGCGGTGCAACTATATTCATAGGTGCCGGGAAATAACTTCACGGGCAATAACTTCACATGTGCAATAACTTCACCTTTAGTGGGAAATAACTTCACTTTTTCTTGTGAAGTTATTGTTTGATTTGGAGTAGGTGCGAGGTACGGTTCTTGAATTAACATAAAATGTTAAGAGAAATTATTTTCCACAAAAAAAACGAAGATATTGCTCACCCATTGTGGGCAATAACTTCACAAAAAAAAGTTATTTCCCACTCGAGGTAAAGTTTATGCCCATGTGAAGTTATTGCCCGTGAAGTTATTTCCCTGTACCATATTCATATCCTCCAATCTCTAACAGAAATAAGCATGTACCTACATACCTCATTGCAAATTTGAGATCTTAACTCATTGGTTTTCTAACAAAAACAGTCGTTGGAAACAAAACCGCAAAAAGTAGTCGCGTCAAATAACTACGTCTACCATCCCTGTATACTCTCATTTAGGATTGTGCTTATAGTATGCACCTGAAATGTATGCTGTTACTTAAATCCGTTTGGTAAAAGGCAAATGGGTACTGATTTTTCTGAAATACCTACGCTGGAAGGCGGTTTCCTTTGCGCAATCTGTTCCAATCAATGGTAATAACTAAAGACTCACAAGTGGTCTAGTTCTATAATACCGTATGTACCCGTAGTGTGCTTCAATTCAAAAATTCGCATTGAAAATATTTTCAGATTGTCAGAAGGCTCAGCAATATAACTTCGGACTTCTCCGCATGTTTGGCGAAGGTAGATTAAACGAAGATTTCATTGTAACACTCTGAATGGACGGCTGACGGCCAGAGTGCTGGATTTCCCATCCACATTAAAAAGAATCAGGTTTAGATGAACTATTTAAAAAGCACTTAATTTAAATTTCTACCCGAAATCCACCACTATTGATGGCGTGCTACGCTAAAACTCGAGTAAACCAACAAACAAAAGTTAAAAAAGTAGAAACATATCTATTATAGGCACGTCCCACGAAGAGAGCTCTTACCGCTCAGCGATTTTTTAAGCGGGCAACAAATCTCAGCTGAGAGATATTTCTGATACCAAAATTTAATGAACGCATTTCTCCATTTTCTTGCTCAAAGCGCTCAGAGATTTTGTTTTGCGTTGGACGATCCTATTGTCTAACGACAAAACAGATTTATTCTAAGCTAGATCTGAAACGCTCTGAGATCGTACGACCCAACTCAGTGGCTTTGTTTACAAAAAATCGGTGACAAGTTGTCGGATTGAGATCCGAATTTGATTTTAACATAGCAGATGCATCTACCAAATGTGTCTGCTTCGCTTTTAAAAATAATACAGAAAACTATGCCGGCAAGTTGCTATGTCAATGATGGTCGTTGTCGAAACTTATTAGGAGTTCTAATGGCCCAATTTTAAAAGTATTACACAATCACATTATTCGGTGGATTCTGTGTCAAATAAACAGCGCTTGTCGTTAAGGTCACTGAGGGTTATGAACCCTCTAATTCAGATACAACATCCTTGAAGACGATGAATAAGGTTAAGGACTTGACAACTTTTTTTTTTGAATAAAATGCAAACTACTTGAGATATCTCAAAAAAATATTATTGGCTTTAACTACTATCAAAATATTTATGAATGTAATTCGACTTCGTTTATATGTCCACCACGGGAACGTATGCAGCGGTCGATAAATTGAACCCAATTTTCGATGATTCGGCCGCACATTGCTCTGAGCTCTTCTAACGTCGGCGGCTTGTTAGCATAGACCAAATGATTTAATGTAGCCCCATAAAAAAAAGTCTAGAGGCGTTAAATCGCACGATCTCGGCGGCCAAAAGACGGGAAGATAACACGTTCACCGAATTGAGACTTCAATAACTCGATTGTTGCACCCTCTGTGTGGCTTGTGGCACCTTCTTGTTGGAGCCACATATCACTGATGTCCAATTCATGCAATTGCTCAAAGAAACAACGTTCCAACATGTCTCTGTAGCGAATACTATTAACCGTAACGTGACGGTCATTTTCATCGACGAAAAAAAGAGCCAATGACGCCGCCGTCATGAAAACCACACCAAATATCACATGAGGGTTCTTACCTTCATTATGTCCAGAGCGAGAACGTATGTCGCTTCATATGCTCAAATGGCTTAAGTTCTTGAGTCAGCTTAATCTTGTAAGGGTGTAGGTCAAGATCCTTAAGCAAAATTCGCCATAAAGTGGCCTGTGAAAGGCCCAATTCTTGAGAACGCCGTGAAATTGACTGATTTGGCTGGTTTGCGACGGACGCCTCTAAGGCAGCAATATTTTCCACACTTCGGAAAAACGTAGTCTCACTGGCACGGCAATATCAAGCAGCAAATATTCGGACTCAAATTCGTTCACTAGACTAACAACTGCTTGTCTACTGCGACTGAACGGACTTTGATGAAACCTTGCAGTAATATAGCATATACTTCAGAATAACATATAGGCTATAAATTATAAAGATATTGTGCAAATTTTGTTATGCTGTTTACGCAAGCAACGCCTTACTTAGTTAAGACTTACTAAACATTTTGTAGACACCATATTTGTTATGGAAGTTATAGACAACTACCAACATATATTTATTATTATTAAAAACTAAATATTTTTTTCTTTATTTATTTATTCACGAAACATTTTAGTAACCCTATTTTTCTTGCTTTTTTATCAGCAAACTCTCTAATAAGAGTGGCAAAATCTAGACTTTCTGCAACTTATTTTCCATTGACATGGAGGCCAAACTAGTTAATCTTGTTTGAGATATTGTAGACCGCAAGTAAGTTTTTATCAACTTAATTTTCAAAAAAACTGCGTTCGCCACTTGCAACAGTCACCGGTATTGTTAACAGAATACGCAGCGATATCCAGGTCTTGGGATATAATTCTTGAAGATTGTGTTCTGAGCAAGTTTATTGTTTCGATAGGTATCGCCTGACTGTCCTCAAGATAGTGTTGCAGACCTGAAATTTTATCGCACAGCAAATCCCCATCAATATCAGATTTAACCGTTAACTTTTCTTGCAGTCCAGAACAATGCCGCATGAGTTTTTCTTTATTTTTTATTCTTTTTATGTTAATAAAGAAATCCAACGGGACAGAAAAAGCTTGCACCGGTTGAAATCTTTCATTTATAGACATAAGCGCGGTGCCCAAAAGAACATTAAAAAAATCTGCTTCAAACTTTTTTCTTGGATCAGTTATAGGTTCTTCAACAGTCTCTTCACCCGGTCTACGTTCAATGCGTCTTAGTAGCGTTGGTTTTTTGAAAAATGACTGGATATGAAGTTCCGATGTTATTTCAGTTTCGGTTTCAATAGCTTGTTTGAAACCTGTTTGTCTATATGTTTCTATTGACTTCTGGCTGATTTCTTCTTTGCTCACTTCGTTAATTTGAAATAAAACCATACTATACTAAAGGGTTTTTCAATAAAAGCGCTACAAAAGTATAGCATAGACCATAGACTTGACGTAGCCCCACAGGAAATAGTCTAACGGCGTCAAATCGGAGGACATGTGGTTCAGGACGGCGCCACAAGCCACACAGCGAATGCCACAATCAATTTATTGGAAACCAAGTTTGGAAACCGTGTTATCTCACGAAATTTTCCAGTCGCTTGGCCGCCTCGGTCGTGCGATTTGACGCCGTTAGACTATTTGCTTGGGGCTACGTCAAGTCTATGGTCTATGCCAACAAGCCAGCGACGATTGATGAACTTCGTTCGAATATCAAACGTGAAATTGCAGCAGTATCGGCCGATGTATGCTTGAAAACCGTCGAAAATTGGGTTCAACGTCTGGACTTCGTCTCAATGCATCTCTAAGTGAGCCTCTTCCGTGTAGAGAAGTTGGTGTCCCCCAAGGATCAGTACTTGGCCCACTGCTTTTCATCATTTATATTAATTCAATATTTAAGTTGTCTCTAAATGGAAATATAGTCGCTTTTGCTGATGATCTGGCTCTGTCGTATGCTGCACCAGATGAAAATGATCTGGCTCAGCAAATGAATGCGGATCTTTCAGAAATGAATGATTGGTTTCGGAATCACCAAATGGTGCTGAGCTGCAAATCAAAAGTTATGCCTTTCTCGCTGTCAAAACAGTTCACAATTAATGGAATTGGTGCTCATGTATGTAGCGACAACTCTCCTATTGGCTGCAAGAACTGTATAACTTTAGAATCGGTTACAGAGTTTAGGTAGCTTGCAATAACTCTGGACAGCAAAATTAATTGGAAGTCACAGATAGCTATTGTTAAAAAAAATATCTACATTGCCTTAAATAGAATCTACCATCTACGCAAACTGGTACCCCCTAAATTACTCACAGCTGTATACTATGCCATATTTAACTCTTGTTTAGAGTATGGTATCTCATGCTGGGGAGGTGCGGCTACTAGTAATCTGCAACCGCCCATAATAGCTCAAAAGAAGACACTTAGGACAATGCTGTTCAAACCTAGATGGGAACCCTCAATACCATTATTCCAATCTGTGAAAATACTACCGCTTCAATATCTCTATATATTTAAGGTGCTGAGGTTGTTTTATCTACGAGGAGGTTATACTAATATCAGCAGAAATGAAGCTCATCTACTGCGCTCCTCTAATACTGTAATTGTTCCTAGAGTGAGAACGGAAAATTATCGTAGATTTGCTGTTAACATAGCTCCATTCATCTACAACAAATTGCCTCTGTATCTACGCAACCAAGATGGATATCAATCAAAATCAAAATTCTTAGATCATCTAAAAAAATGGCTACTCTCCTTATCTGAAGTTAGAACATTGACGCAAATCATATCTTAAAAACTGCCTCACTGCTTCCAAAGACATTCCTTTTTCCATGTCCATATCTTTCGCCCCCAAATGATGCCTCGTCTTATTTTTCTTATTTTTTGTGCGGCCTAAATTCACATACACTTGCCACTGGTTCTTCTAACCACAAAGTGTACAATTCCAAGTTTCCGACTTTTTTGTTTCTTTCTTCTCTATATTTTTTATATTATTTACATCAACTCATGGTTAACTTAAAAAAAAAAATTAAATAAAAAATATACGTAAAATAAATATCAATGTAATACGAAACATAAAAATGTAAAATTAAATATATGAAATAATATGAAAATAAAAATGACTTCTGCAAGGGTGCCCGTGGTGGCCATGCAAAAGAAATCGAGTTCCATACATAATGGCATCGAACGTACTTTCACAGGAATAAAGAATTTCATTGATATCCAAAACCGTTTTTGTTTTATTTAAAAAAAACTTTTGTAGCGCTTTTATTGAAAAACCCTTTATAATAGAAACAATAAAACTAAAATCTTTTATTTGTCCTGCAACTGTGGTCGCTTCTTGTGATGTCGCAGCATCGCTTTGTTCGGTAACATCGTCCAAAGAAACTAAAGCATCGTGCATTTCACATAACTGGCAACGAACGGCTTTGACGGTTTCAGCACGCGCTTCCCAACGCGTGTAACTTAATTTTTTGAAGGCGTATATTTTTAAATTATCGGTCAAAATTGTCCATCTATTTACCGATCCTGCAAATAAATTAAACAATTTTTGTAAAATTCCGAAGAGGGTAACAGACTTTACTGATGATTTTGCCGCATCAAACAATACTAAATTCTAGCTGGCATTCACATGGCACGAAAAAAGGTAGCGAATTTATAACCGTAATTCTTTTCTGGACGCCTTTATTTTGTCCCTTCATGCTCCGCCGTTATCATAGCCCTGGTCTGCAGTCATAAGGTCATTATCACTCAATGTTCTTAAAATGCTTTCTGCGACGCCTGCGCCCGTTATATCATCTTTTTGTAAGAAAGAAACAAAGTATTAATTTATGCTTACGGCATCCTCTGTTATGTGGGCGCATCTTAATGTCATTGAAAGTTGCTCTTTATGACGTGTATCAGGAGTACAATCTGCTTTGATTGCATAATACTTTGAATCCTTAATGCGGGATACTATTGTAGATATTACGTTCGATCCCATGAGTTCTATTAATTCGTTTTGCATACTTTTGCCGTAATTATGGTCAGCCAAGTCACCGTTTACTGCCAATCGGACATGCTCTTCCATGATGGGGTCAAACCTTGCCAACAATTGTACAAGGCTTTAGAATTTTCCGTTGTTTGGACTAAATAATTTACCATTTGACCCTCAGAATGCACCTGATTCCAGCTTCAGCCCATATGGTAATTTGTTTTTATGTGCAGGACGATCTTCGTGCATTTTCAAAGCTTCCAACTTTTGTAACCTTCAGTAGTGGTCAACTTTGTAATTGACTATAAATTAAACAGCCGACAACAAAAGCAAAAGACACCCAAACTATTGAGGTCGATGAGGTTGCGATGTTTTATTACGGAGTTCCTGCTATAGCCGCCTTCAATTTCAAATGAATCTGACCGCTGGAAGTGGGTGAAAATTGACTTGCAAGGTTTGAAACAAACGAAAAAAAATACGAAGTGAAGCTAATAAAAACATTGTCAAAATGTTCGAAGTTAACAAAAATCAATAATAATATCACTCCGTAGACATTTGCTTTAGTCACTATCTATACGCATAACTTTTTGATAAGTAATATGTAATATAACTTGGTTGTTTTAATTGCCTATTTAGTATAGTCAGTCTTACAATTTCGTTACTTACAATATTTATCACAGCAGTAAGCTAGAAAACGAAGCAAATGCACAGGTAACGTATACCTATGTGTGTGTAATACAGAAAACGAAAAAAAGATAGACAGCTATTCTCGTTGCGACTCGTGCATTTTTGAGTTTTTTGAAGTGACATTTTTTGAAATATTTATAACAATATTTTTAGTTTTCTTAAGCAATCTTAAAAGGAACTTTAAGAATATTATATTTGATGAACTGGTGTTTGACAGTTGAAAACCAGTGTTCAGGAATATTAAGGTACAATTGTCTCAGAGATAACAGTATTTTAATGGGTCAAATCCAAATGAATGCTTGAAAGTTACGAGTATGAAAGAAAATCAGTGCTTTTCTTCTATACTACAATGACAGTGTAAATATTGAATAAACAGAGTATTTTGTATGTAAATTTTGTATTGCTTTGAGAAGTCCTCTCTTAATTTTTTTTTTTAAATCGATAGAGATAGCTATTAAAATATATAAATTAAGAAGTCGACGCGTGTGGCACCTTGTACAACACGGCGCCCCGGGCAATCGCCCGGGTCGCCCGACCCTAAAGCCGGTTGTGGTGTAGGTACTTCACCATGATGAAAAAGTTGATTTTACTGAATATTTTGATATTGACAGTTTGGCAATCGGCTTTAAGGTGCGTTCACTTTGAAAGTTTGAAGTTCTCAAATCGCTAATGAAGGACGCTTTATAAACTAGAAACAATTCCAAAGCAAAATATTTTGATTTATGAGGGCGAAAGGGCCACTAAGCTTAAGCGACCATGCGATTCGACTTCAACGTCTCTTTTAATATGTCACGTTTGATATTTCTTCATAAAATGTACTGTTATGCAAATATAAGTACCACTGCTCCTAAATTCACAATATTTGTGATTAGCATCAAAAGATATCCATGTCCGTTCGTCCGTCCGTCTGCTTATAATTGGTATGTAGGTCCCAAAATTCGATTTAGAAAACGGAAATTTTCAACTTATACCCTTTAGGGACGATAATAAGGCGTAGGCATTTTTTTATATCCGTACCTGGAACGCCTACTATTTAAGAAAAAAGGTTTTTTCGAAGAAGTCGATGGAAATAAAGGTGGTGTTCTTTGCATAGTATGTAGACAACGTTTTTCAATAAATAATGTTTGTTTAACGGGCTGTAGGTCTTAATTTAAAAATACTCTTTTTTTTGTATTTTAAATTATATATTTTGTCCAATATTTCGACTTTCTTCGAAAGTCATCTTCAGGGACTGTCAAGAAAAAGTATTATGACAATAAAATGAACAATTTACATTTACATTGTGAAACTTACACAACTTATTGTACAACATAAATAATTACATTTCACAACAAATTTTTTGGTATGACGAACATAAAACATAAAGTTATGATGCCGGCTGAGTTATAACTATTTTCGTCTTCCGTTGTTTGTTTATAAGATGTCTGTAGATGTGTGCGCATTTGTCGGTGTCCGTTTTATAGACGTTATATACACTGCTTCCAAAGACATTCCTTTTTCCATGTCCATATCTTTCGCCCCCAAATGATGCCTCGTCTTATTTTTCTTATTTTTTGTGCGGCCTAAATTCACATACACTTGCCACTGGTTCTTCTAACCACAAAGTGTACAATTCCAAGTTTCCGACTTTTTTGTTTCTTTCTTCTCTATATTTTTTATATTATTTACATCAACTCATGGTTAACTTAAAAAAAAAAATTAAATAAAAAATATACGTAAAATAAATATCAATGTAATACGAAACATAAAAATGTAAAATTAAATATATGAAATAATATGAAAATAAAAATGACTTCTGCAAGGGTGCCCGTGGTGGCCATGCAAAAGAAATCGAGTTCCATACATAATGGCATCGAACGTACTTTCACAGGAATAAAGAATTTCATTGATATCCAAAACCGTTTTTGTTTTATTTAAAAAAAACTTTTGTAGCGCTTTTATTGAAAAACCCTTTATAATAGAAACAATAAAACTAAAATCTTTTATTTGTCCTGCAACTGTGGTCGCTTCTTGTGATGTCGCAGCATCGCTTTGTTCGGTAACATCGTCCAAAGAAACTAAAGCATCGTGCATTTCACATAACTGGCAACGAACGGCTTTGACGGTTTCAGCACGCGCTTCCCAACGCGTGTAACTTAATTTTTTGAAGGCGTATATTTTTAAATTATCGGTCAAAATTGTCCATCTATTTACCGATCCTGCAAATAAATTAAACAATTTTTGTAAAATTCCGAAGAGGGTAACAGACTTTACTGATGATTTTGCCGCATCAAACAATACTAAATTCTAGCTGGCATTCACATGGCACGAAAAAAGGTAGCGAATTTATAACCGTAATTCTTTTCTGGACGCCTTTATTTTGTCCCTTCATGCTCCGCCGTTATCATAGCCCTGGTCTGCAGTCATAAGGTCATTATCACTCAATGTTCTTAAAATGCTTTCTGCGACGCCTGCGCCCGTTATATCATCTTTTTGTAAGAAAGAAACAAAGTATTAATTTATGCTTACGGCATCCTCTGTTATGTGGGCGCATCTTAATGTCATTGAAAGTTGCTCTTTATGACGTGTATCAGGAGTACAATCTGCTTTGATTGCATAATACTTTGAATCCTTAATGCGGGATACTATTGTAGATATTACGTTCGATCCCATGAGTTCTATTAATTCGTTTTGCATACTTTTGCCGTAATTATGGTCAGCCAAGTCACCGTTTACTGCCAATCGGACATGATCTTCCATGATGGGGTCAAACCTTGCCAACAATTGTACAAGGCTTTAGAATTTTCCGTTGTTTGGACTAAATAATTTACCATTTGACCCTCAGAATGCACCTGATTCCAGCTTCAGCCCATATGGTAATTTGTTTTTATGTGCAGGACGATCTTCGTGCATTTTCAAAGCTTCCAACTTTTGTAACCTTCAGTAGTGGTCAACTTTGTAATTGACTATAAATTAAACAGCCGACAACAAAAGCAAAAGACACCCAAACTATTGAGGTCGATGAGGTTGCGATGTTTTATTACGGAGTTCCTGCTATAGCCGCCTTCAATTTCAAATGAATCTGACCGCTGGAAGTGGGTGAAAATTGACTTGCAAGGTTTGAAACAAACGAAAAAAAATACGAAGTGAAGCTAATAAAAACATTGTCAAAATGTTCGAAGTTAACAAAAATCAATAATAATATCACTCCGTAGACATTTGCTTTAGTCACTATCTATACGCATAACTTTTTGATAAGTAATATGTAATATAACTTGGTTGTTTTAATTGCCTATTTAGTATAGTCAGTCTTACAATTTCGTTACTTACAATATTTATCACAGCAGTAAGCTAGAAAACGAAGCAAATGCACAGGTAACGTATACCTATGTGTGTGTAATACAGAAAACGAAAAAAAGATAGACAGCTATTCTCGTTGCGACTCGTGCATTTTTGAGTTTTTTGAAGTGACATTTTTTGAAATATTTATAACAATATTTTTAGTTTTCTTAAGCAATCTTAAAAGGAACTTTAAGAATATTATATTTGATGAACTGGTGTTTGACAGTTGAAAACCAGTGTTCAGGAATATTAAGGTACAATTGTCTCAGAGATAACAGTATTTTAATGGGTCAAATCCAAATGAATGCTTGAAAGTTACGAGTATGAAAGAAAATCAGTGCTTTTCTTCTATACTACAATGACAGTGTAAATATTGAATAAACAGAGTATTTTGTATGTAAATTTTGTATTGCTTTGAGAAGTCCTCTCTTAATTTTTTTTTTTAAATCGATAGAGATAGCTATTAAAATATATAAATTAAGAAGTCGACGCGTGTGGCACCTTGTACAACACGGCGCCCCGGGCAATCGCCCGGGTCGCCCGACCCTAAAGCCGGTTGTGGTGTAGGTACTTCACCATGATGAAAAAGTTGATTTTACTGAATATTTTGATATTGACAGTTTGGCAATCGGCTTTAAGGTGCGTTCACTTTGAAAGTTTGAAGTTCTCAAATCGCTAATGAAGGACGCTTTATAAACTAGAAACAATTCCAAAGCAAAATATTTTGATTTATGAGGGCGAAAGGGCCACTAAGCTTAAGCGACCATGCGATTCGACTTCAACGTCTCTTTTAATATGTCACGTTTGATATTTCTTCATAAAATGTACTGTTATGCAAATATAAGTACCACTGCTCCTAAATTCACAATATTTGTGATTAGCATCAAAAGATATCCATGTCCGTTCGTCCGTCCGTCTGCTTATAATTGGTATGTAGGTCCCAAAATTCGATTTAGAAAACGGAAATTTTCAACTTATACCCTTTAGGGACGATAATAAGGCGTAGGCATTTTTTTATATCCGTACCTGGAACGCCTACTATTTAAGAAAAAAGGTTTTTTCGAAGAAGTCGATGGAAATAAAGGTGGTGTTCTTTGCATAGTATGTAGACAACGTTTTTCAATAAATAATGTTTGTTTAACGGGCTGTAGGTCTTAATTTAAAAATACTCTTTTTTTTGTATTTTAAATTATATATTTTGTCCAATATTTCGACTTTCTTCGAAAGTCATCTTCAGGGACTGTCAAGAAAAAGTATTATGACAATAAAATGAACAATTTACATTTACATTGTGAAACTTACACAACTTATTGTACAACATAAATAATTACATTTCACAACAAATTTTTTGGTATGACGAACATAAAACATAAAGTTATGATGCCGGCTGAGTTATAACTATTTTCGTCTTCCGTTGTTTGTTTATAAGATGTCTGTAGATGTGTGCGCATTTGTCGGTGTCCGTTTTATAGACGTTATATACACTGCTTCCAAAGACATTCCTTTTTCCATGTCCATATCTTTCGCCCCCAAATGATGCCTCGTCTTATTTTTCTTATTTTTTGTGCGGCCTAAATTCACATACACTTGCCACTGGTTCTTCTAACCACAAAGTGTACAATTCCAAGTTTCCGACTTTTTTGTTTCTTTCTTCTCTATATTTTTTATATTATTTACATCAACTCATGGTTAACTTAAAAAAAAAAATTAAATAAAAAATATACGTAAAATAAATATCAATGTAATACGAAACATAAAAATGTAAAATTAAATATATGAAATAATATGAAAATAAAAATGACTTCTGCAAGGGTGCCCGTGGTGGCCATGCAAAAGAAATCGAGTTCCATACATAATGGCATCGAACGTACTTTCACAGGAATAAAGAATTTCATTGATATCCAAAACCGTTTTTGTTTTATTTAAAAAAAACTTTTGTAGCGCTTTTATTGAAAAACCCTTTATAATAGAAACAATAAAACTAAAATCTTTTATTTGTCCTGCAACTGTGGTCGCTTCTTGTGATGTCGCAGCATCGCTTTGTTCGGTAACATCGTCCAAAGAAACTAAAGCATCGTGCATTTCACATAACTGGCAACGAACGGCTTTGACGGTTTCAGCACGCGCTTCCCAACGCGTGTAACTTAATTTTTTGAAGGCGTATATTTTTAAATTATCGGTCAAAATTGTCCATCTATTTACCGATCCTGCAAATAAATTAAACAATTTTTGTAAAATTCCGAAGAGGGTAACAGACTTTACTGATGATTTTGCCGCATCAAACAATACTAAATTCTAGCTGGCATTCACATGGCACGAAAAAAGGTAGCGAATTTATAACCGTAATTCTTTTCTGGACGCCTTTATTTTGTCCCTTCATGCTCCGCCGTTATCATAGCCCTGGTCTGCAGTCATAAGGTCATTATCACTCAATGTTCTTAAAATGCTTTCTGCGACGCCTGCGCCCGTTATATCATCTTTTTGTAAGAAAGAAACAAAGTATTAATTTATGCTTACGGCATCCTCTGTTATGTGGGCGCATCTTAATGTCATTGAAAGTTGCTCTTTATGACGTGTATCAGGAGTACAATCTGCTTTGATTGCATAATACTTTGAATCCTTAATGCGGGATACTATTGTAGATATTACGTTCGATCCCATGAGTTCTATTAATTCGTTTTGCATACTTTTGCCGTAATTATGGTCAGCCAAGTCACCGTTTACTGCCAATCGGACATGCTCTTCCATGATGGGGTCAAACCTTGCCAACAATTGTACAAGGCTTTAGAATTTTCCGTTGTTTGGACTAAATAATTTACCATTTGACCCTCAGAATGCACCTGATTCCAGCTTCAGCCCATATGGTAATTTGTTTTTATGTGCAGGACGATCTTCGTGCATTTTCAAAGCTTCCAACTTTTGTAACCTTCAGTAGTGGTCAACTTTGTAATTGACTATAAATTAAACAGCCGACAACAAAAGCAAAAGACACCCAAACTATTGAGGTCGATGAGGTTGCGATGTTTTATTACGGAGTTCCTGCTATAGCCGCCTTCAATTTCAAATGAATCTGACCGCTGGAAGTGGGTGAAAATTGACTTGCAAGGTTTGAAACAAACGAAAAAAAATACGAAGTGAAGCTAATAAAAACATTGTCAAAATGTTCGAAGTTAACAAAAATCAATAATAATATCACTCCGTAGACATTTGCTTTAGTCACTATCTATACGCATAACTTTTTGATAAGTAATATGTAATATAACTTGGTTGTTTTAATTGCCTATTTAGTATAGTCAGTCTTACAATTTCGTTACTTACAATATTTATCACAGCAGTAAGCTAGAAAACGAAGCAAATGCACAGGTAACGTATACCTATGTGTGTGTAATACAGAAAACGAAAAAAAGATAGACAGCTATTCTCGTTGCGACTCGTGCATTTTTGAGTTTTTTGAAGTGACATTTTTTGAAATATTTATAACAATATTTTTAGTTTTCTTAAGCAATCTTAAAAGGAACTTTAAGAATATTATATTTGATGAACTGGTGTTTGACAGTTGAAAACCAGTGTTCAGGAATATTAAGGTACAATTGTCTCAGAGATAACAGTATTTTAATGGGTCAAATCCAAATGAATGCTTGAAAGTTACGAGTATGAAAGAAAATCAGTGCTTTTCTTCTATACTACAATGACAGTGTAAATATTGAATAAACAGAGTATTTTGTATGTAAATTTTGTATTGCTTTGAGAAGTCCTCTCTTAATTTTTTTTTTTAAATCGATAGAGATAGCTATTAAAATATATAAATTAAGAAGTCGACGCGTGTGGCACCTTGTACAACACGGCGCCCCGGGCAATCGCCCGGGTCGCCCGACCCTAAAGCCGGTTGTGGTGTAGGTACTTCACCATGATGAAAAAGTTGATTTTACTGAATATTTTGATATTGACAGTTTGGCAATCGGCTTTAAGGTGCGTTCACTTTGAAAGTTTGAAGTTCTCAAATCGCTAATGAAGGACGCTTTATAAACTAGAAACAATTCCAAAGCAAAATATTTTGATTTATGAGGGCGAAAGGGCCACTAAGCTTAAGCGACCATGCGATTCGACTTCAACGTCTCTTTTAATATGTCACGTTTGATATTTCTTCATAAAATGTACTGTTATGCAAATATAAGTACCACTGCTCCTAAATTCACAATATTTGTGATTAGCATCAAAAGATATCCATGTCCGTTCGTCCGTCCGTCTGCTTATAATTGGTATGTAGGTCCCAAAATTCGATTTAGAAAACGGAAATTTTCAACTTATACCCTTTAGGGACGATAATAAGGCGTAGGCATTTTTTTATATCCGTACCTGGAACGCCTACTATTTAAGAAAAAAGGTTTTTTCGAAGAAGTCGATGGAAATAAAGGTGGTGTTCTTTGCATAGTATGTAGACAACGTTTTTCAATAAATAATGTTTGTTTAACGGGCTGTAGGTCTTAATTTAAAAATACTCTTTTTTTTGTATTTTAAATTATATATTTTGTCCAATATTTCGACTTTCTTCGAAAGTCATCTTCAGGGACTGTCAAGAAAAAGTATTATGACAATAAAATGAACAATTTACATTTACATTGTGAAACTTACACAACTTATTGTACAACATAAATAATTACATTTCACAACAAATTTTTTGGTATGACGAACATAAAACATAAAGTTATGATGCCGGCTGAGTTATAACTATTTTCGTCTTCCGTTGTTTGTTTATAAGATGTCTGTAGATGTGTGCGCATTTGTCGGTGTCCGTTTTATAGTTAAGTCGTTTTTGTATTGGTACATTTATTATATGTAACATTTCCGTTGTGTACCTCCTCATATAATTTGATTCTTCTTGTAGTATGTCAACGTTTTCGAAGTCAGGATAATGTCCGAATTTAATGCAGTGGGCAGCTAATGCAGTTTTTTGTTCCATAGGTGTCGAGAGAGCTTTTTGGTCCGATTTATGTGAGGCTATTCTTGTCCTTAGTTTATTTTTTGTTGTCCCAACGTATGTTTTATTGCATACATTGGACCCGTCTCCATTACAAGATATTTTGTAAACCAGATTCGATTTGTCAAGTTTGTCTATTTTTGTTTTTGTATTGCTGTATAGTTGTCGTAGAGTATTATTTGTCTTAAGTGCGATTTGATATTTATCTTTGTCATATATGTCCGATTTAGTCAATCTCTCCGAGAAGTCAGTAATATACGTCATTGATTTAAATATTATGTTTGGCTTTTCTTTCAGCTCAATGTTGTCCATTTTATAATAATTATTGATTAAGTCCCTCGTTGTCTTCTTTGGAAATCCATTTTTAGCTAGTATTGTCCTTAACTTGTTGATGTTGTCGTGGTGAAATTGTTTGTCACTTATATTTAGTACTCTTCTAATAAAATTATTCGCGGTATTTATTATTACTCTTTTCGGATGTTTGGAGTAGAAGTTGATGAGTCGTCCTGTGGCCATAGGTTTCTGATACCAGTCGATTTTCAATTTGTTTCCTTTGCGTATGATTAATGTGTCCAAGTACGGTAATCTTCCATTTTGTTCCTCCTCTTTTGTGAATTTAATGTTTCTATGGAACGCGTTCAATGTATTTAATGTCTCATTTATTTTGTCCATTTTTATAATCGCGAATAGGTCGTCTACGTATTTAGTTACTAATCTCGGTTTTGTTTCTAATAAGTCCATTGATTTGTCTAAAAGTTCTTCCATAATTATGTCCGCTATAACTGGTGATGCTGGAGATCCCATAGGCATTCCTCTTTGTTGTGAATAAATCACGTCCTTGTATTTGAAATACCTGTTATCCTTTATGCAGAAGCTTAAAATTCTCATGAACAGATTTGCATCCATTTTGGTGTAATTCTTAATTGTTGACCATCTATTTTGAATGACACTTAACGCTAAATTTACGGGAATGCTGGGAAATAATGAGACTACGTCAAATGAGATGATCATTTCATCGTCATATATATAGGTGTCATTAATGCGGGTCTTAAACTCTAATCCATTCTTAATATTGTACTTGGAATCTTTTGTCAAGTTATTTAAGATGTTTATGACATATTGGCATAATCCGTATGACGGGGAATTGATTGATGAGCAAATAGGTCTCAATGGCATGTATTCTTTATGGATCTTGGGTAGTCCATAAATACGAGGTGCTGTCGCTATCTTCGTGGTCAGTCTTCTCTTTTCTTGTATTGCTATAACATCACGTTTAAATAATGTGTCTACAAGTTCATTGTTCTTTTGTTGTAATGTTGATGTTGGATCTCGTTTTATTTGTTTATATGCCATAATGTCTCGTAGAATTGTTCGCATTCTTTTTTCATACTCCATTTTGTTCATTGCGACTGTAGCGTTTCCTTTGTCAGCGTTTAATATCAAAATGTTTTCATTCTGTTTGAGAAACTTTTTTGTTGCCTCTACTGTTTCCAATATGTTTTTGTCCATTTCATTTATTTTCATCTTTTTCATGTGTCCGTCAATCAGTGTTGTAAATTTGTTTCTTGCTATTTCTTTTCTTGATAATTCAGCCACACATTTTTTGGCACGTCTCATTTTTGGGGGAGTTTTGACCAAAATTTAAAGTTTTTTATATTTTGGTAGAAACAAATATTCCAAAATAGACAAGGCTACTTAACCCAACGCAACTTTGTGGGGTAGAAATATGGATAGAGTATCCGTTTATTTATCTATCCAACAGTTCGACTAAGCGGACTGTAGCCTTTTATTATCTTCAGTCTTCTTCTTCCTTAAAGACGAAGCTATGATCAGGAATGAAGTGATATAAGCATTTCCACTTTTTTGGATCTCTACTGGCGGCCTGTGGTAGTCGCTAGTTCGACCTCAGTGAATATTGACAGTCCTCCCGTTTTGAATCATTTTATAATGATGCTGATGCCAATAAAATGCTGGTTTTGCAAGTGATTCATGAGTTTTTAATGCTTATTTAGTCTCCAGGAAATAACCCCCCAACGAAATAACCCCCCAAATGAAAAATGAAATACCTAACTCCCCAAATCGAAGATGAAATAAGTCCCCAAATAAGTATGAAATAATTCCAAGTGCTAAAATAAAACCTTGCACCTATTCCAAAGGCATTGCACTGTTTATGGATTCTACTTGCGATTTCGCAACTAATCACATAAACAGTGCAGTATGTAATAAGTCCTCAAAAACCCATGAAATAAGTTCCCAATTTGGGGAGCCACCACCATACAAATTTTGGGGAGCTATTTCATTTTTGATTTGAGGGGTTATTTCATTGGGGGGTTATTTCCTGGAGCCGCTTATTTAGCAGACACCATATTCGTGTAGGGGCTCTGCCTGAGACACTGCCCCCTTCCATCCTCCGCGATCTCGGGCACGCTGCTTCCAGCTGTACAGACCAATCGTTCTGGCATCCGCAACGCCTTCTTTAAAATGGATGTTCGGTTCATTGTCGTTTCGAACCAAGGGGTGGGAGTCGAAGATCCTCTTCGCTGTAGCATTTATGTCCATTCGCTCGACGTGACTGAATCAATGTAGTCGATGTGTTGTATCTTTTCGGATTACAGCCACATCTTGGCACAGGTCATGAAGTTGCAATCGTTTCTTTTCATCCCTTCGCCCTCGTCGCACAGAGAACCAATAAGTTATGCAGTTTTTTTCTTTCGAAAAAAAAAATCCCTTTTCTGGGTATCGTCCAGCGCTAGGCCCCTTAAAGCAAGACTGGCAGTATCAGTTTTTTAGGGCGCAAGGACATAAGTCCCGAAGACATAAGTCCCGAATTCATTTATGACCCACTTAAGTGGGACATTAGTCCCGAAAAATTAATTCGGGACTTATGTCCCACTATACATTTCCTAAATATACGCCTGAGAGAAACTAAGAAGACCACTCCAAATGCTACAGCAAATAGTCAAAAAGGTTTCGTTATCGGTGACGTGAAATAAAGCCAAACGAAATAAGGCCAAATACCAAATTTGGCATCATTTCGCTTTCGAAAGCGAAATAGAGCCAATTTGGCTTTATTTTGTCATGCAAAACGAAATAATACCAAAAAACTAATGGAAATAAGAACAAACCACTTTGTTGTGCGCAAATGTGCAACTATTATCGATTTGTTTGCTTACAATTATTTTATGAGACTTAACGGTAAAACGGTGCCGTGACATAACCCCAAGCGTCATAAGCCCAAATTTTGAAATTTGGCCTTATGTCGCATTGTGAAAGTGACATAAGGCCAAATTTTAGCATTTGGTATTATGACACATTGGAAAAGCGTCACAAGGCCAATTTGGCTTTATGACACTTTCGCTTGGTGCTGCTTTCAACAATTTGCCCTCGCACTTACCCCAAATCAAACAGTGACCCCAAGCAGGGGGGTTGCAGGGGGGCAGCATGCCCGCCCATATACATTGAACTGTTTATGGGATTAGTTGCGAAATCGAAAGTAGATTGCATAAACAGTACAATGTCTATGGGGGGACATGCTGCCCCCCTGCAACCCCCCTGCTTGGGGTCACTGTTTGATTTGGAGTAGGTGCGAGGTACGGTTTCGAAAATTTGGCTTTTTGTCACTTTCCGGATTTGGCCTTATGACGCTTTGTGAAAGTGACATAATACAGTGACAGTGAAAGTGACAAAATTATATTTTACCTATCAATTTATGAACGTTAATAAAATATAAAATATTTCCAACTGTTTGTTTCATTCGGGACTTGTGTCCCATTTTAAACGATTAAAATTCGGGACTTATGTCTTCGGGACTTATGTCCCTGCGCCGTTTTTTAGCGCTTACACTTGTCATTCCGGGCTAGGAGTTTTAAACCCATTTGTTTTGCTAAACTGAGGTAGCAATGTGACTCTTCATCGGATCTCCAGATGTTAACTCCGAGGTAGGTGAACTCCTTTAAAACTGCTGCTATGAACAGTGACGTTTTGTCCTAGTCGGCGGAAAGTTTGTTCGTTTGTTGACAGACAGTTCTTGGTTTCGTCCTCGTTGACGTCAAGGCCAACCAATTTTGTTTGGCACGGCACACTGGAATAGGCAGATGATATTGATATCGTCCGCGTATCCCAGCAGTTGGACGTACCTGTTGGAGATACTACCCCCCATGTTGACACCTGCCCTGAGAACTATATGCTCTACTCGTAGAATAAGACTGAAGAAGTCACATGATAGCGCATCTCCCTGCCGGAATCCGGTGCAGGTTTGGAATAGTTCGGAGAAGCAGTTTCCATAATTGCACCGCGTATTTTTCAGAGTCCGATCCCGAATTCGGTCATCGCCTCATAGGGCTCCTGACGATGAATGTTATCATATAGGGCTTTAAAGTCGATAAAAAGATGATGGGTCTTGATTTGAAATTCAACGGATCTTATATATGCGATATTTTGCACGGATTTGCCCAGATAGCTCTTGCAAAATATTGAATGTTTTTTTCTGTAGATGCGGCATATAAAGCTGACAGTCATTAATGCGTTTTTCCGCCCAAAATTTGGCTGATGATTTGATGCATGCGCTCTATTAAAGCAGCATCTCCGTATTTGAAAAGCTCTGCGAGTAAGCCATCAGACCAGGCGGCATTGTTGTTTTTGCTTAGCTTTTTTACTGCTATGCCAATCTCTTCAATACTGTGTGGTGGAACCGGATCTTCATCCCCCATCACTCTTTATACATGATGCCCATTTTGCAGTCGCTGGAAATGCAGCTTAAACGTCTACGATTCCCTGTGCCTTGGTGACTAAGTTTCCTTATTTGTTTCTAAGAACCTGCGCACCAGTCTTAAGGCAGGTTGCTTGGCTTTTTTATAAAACCTCTGGATGTTATTTCGGTCGTGATACTCTTCGAGCTGGGAGACTGCGTATGCCCTCCTCTTTCGACGCAGAATCTTCTTCTCCTCCCTGCCCCTTGCTTGATAATCGAACCTTACTGTCCTAGTTTTGCTTTGTTCTGTCATCAGTTTCCGGATGATCGCACTCATCATTGTACCGCAGACTCTTTTTATCGGGTGGCTGGCAACTAACGGTGGTCTCACCTCATCTTCGATAATGATTTGTTAAACGTTGTTACCGTTAAATAAAATAAATAAATAGTATAAGAAATACAAAATGTCAACAATCAATTTCAAATAAATAAAAAAAATAAATAAAAAAAGTAGCGATACCGGTTAAGCAATTGTTGGTGCTGCACAGCAGAGAATCTTTCGCTCAGACGCTCTTTGCAGTCTGTGGCTTTCTAGTCTTGCCGAGGCGTTCAACGTTGAACTTCTTCTTCTGCGCTTTGTGCATTGGATGCAAATCACAGCCAGGTTATAACTTGGTTGTATTCGTTTTCAGACGAGGCGGCTGCAATAAATGTATAGTTGACATATCTGATTCTGATCCGTCGTATCTCCTGTATCGCGATGATAATTGTCTTATACCGCGCGAGAACAGATTCAAGACTTCGACCAGCATCCGGAGTGTATACATTTTAGGTATATTATATACTCTTTATTCCTTCACCTGATGTTCGGCGTTGTTATCTTATATGAGGACGGTCCATATCCTCGGCTGTTGTCTCTCGCATAAATAGTTTCTTTTTTTACCTGTTAGCCAAGTTATCTAGACGGCACAACCCTCAACCTGGAGGAAAAGTTTGGAAATTCTTCCTTGATGTTATTAATCGGATTCGCGAATGTAAGCGCTGCCCTTGACCCATTTGGGGCTCATCCGCCACCATCTCTTTTCCAACACCCTGATGTAGTTTTGAAAATTGTTGACACCTTACAGTGCCTAGCCCTACCGTTCAACCCCCATCTGCAAGATGTTGAGTTGAACTAATTTTCTGCACAAAAAAAAAAGTCAATAGCAGGCAGACGTGGCACATGCATCATAGCTCCACAAAGGTCTTATAAAGCTCAAGCATTGTAAACGATTTCAAATGCACACATACAAGTAATGGAAATTGTTCGGGTCTCCGCGATCAAAGAGCCATTTATGGATAATGACAGACTATTGGGGTCTCGCGTTTTTGATAGAAGACAGCATTCAATTTTAGAAGCATGAAATTGAACTCTAGGTCCCCACTTAACGAACGTTTCCGCTTTAGTTCCACACGCTTAGGTTATGGGCATAAGTAGGAAAACAATATGACAAGCTTAGTGTACTTTAACCGGCGAAGGAATGGATTCGATTGTTATGGTTTTGGCAACTAAATGAACAATTTCCTCGTATATATTTTCCAAGAACCGTTCCTAACAACGAAGAAGTAAGGAAGTCTGTTACAGACTTCAAATAATTAAAAGCACTTGGTGCGGACGAGATACCCTCTGAGTTCTGGAAAAAGATGGGAAACATTGGGTCCAAATGATTCATGATTTACATACACTGATGAGAGGCGATCCAATTACTAACCAAAGAAGGGAAAGCTATCTTATTCGTTTGTACTAAGGAAAATGCGATACGCGAGTCTGTGATAATTACCGTTCAATCAAGCTGATGTCACACACCATGAAGATCGTTGAGCGGGTTTTAGGTAGCCGAATGCGGAAAATAATACGGCTATATGAAGACCAGTGCGGGTGTGTCGCAAGAAAAATCAACTACAGGTGCAATCCATACTATAAGGATCACGATGGAAAAACATCGTGATTCCTTACGGGATTTGCATATGGTGCTGGTTGATTTTGAAAAGGCCTTTGATAGAAAACCAAGGGATCTGTTATGGGTGCCGCTAAGACAACGAGGAGTTCCAGAACCCAACGTACAGATGATCATGGACATATATGAGCGAGTAAATACAAGAGTACTATGCCCCGCTAGCGTCACCTAGGAGTTCGCAATCTTAGTAGGTGTACACCTTGGAAGCGTCTTAAGTCCCTTGATATTTATTACAGTTCTTTGGCATCAGCACATGTGCATCCTCAAAATAAATAAGGACAAAATACCATGCAAAAAAGACATTCAAACTCCTCTCTATTAGCAGGAACAATATCAGTCGGAGCAATCACTGGTCACTTTCTTTTGGGCAGACACTCCACCAGAATGGGAGTACACCCAAACGACTTCTGCAGAAGCTGTAGAGACGTTGAGGAGGAGGAAACCATCACACACCTCCTTTGTAACTGCCCCGTACTAGCCAACTCAAGGCAACAAATTTTTGGCAAGTATTTCTTCGAAGATCTAAGCGAACTCAGCGAGACAGATGATTCAGCAAGTTCATCACAAAATCCAAGTTGTTGATTTAATCTTAGGGATGGACACCCCTCCGATGTTTGACTCAGGCAGCGTAAGCTTGTCGAGGTCAGACAGAGGTTAGATTGTAACAGTCACTTCAGTCAGCACTCCACTCCGAGCGCGAGACAGAAAACCCGGGGATTGTTACAGTCATCCCCGATTTTGCTGCCTTTCCCCTGAACAGACAAAACGGGACCAGAGTTGGGGTTCGATTGCAACAGTCACCCCACTCTGCTCCTCTCGCAAGGTTTTTGAGATTGACGTGTGTCTTAAAATCTGCATTAAATGCCCCCCTGAATTCATTCACCATAAGTATCAATTTTAAATCCAAACGGTTTTAACTAACATGAGGATGGACCTCCAACTCGACTATCACAGCCACCCCTTCCTGCTTCCTTTCCACGACCCAGTGTGGCTTGTGGCTCGTATTGCAACAGTCACTCGAATCTGCACTCCCTACGCGATGCGCGTAGCACTCAGGGTTCGACTGCTTCAGTCACTTCCTCAAGAACAGTTTGAAACCTACGAGTACTACTAGACTGTGCAGGCGATTCACCGCGATCGCCCCTCCATGGTATATAAAACATTGCTCAGGATTCGATTGTATCAGTCACCCGACTCGAAATTAGCTGCAAAGAGAATAAAGAGCAGTTTGAGGATCGATTGCAACAGTCATGGCGGGTGGCAATGGTGCAGTAGTAGTGTGTTCGCTTACGGAATAGAAGGTCGTGCGTTCGAATCCCGGCCAAGTCCATTACTTTATACCGAATACATGAAATCGTAATCTCCCTAAGTAACTTAGACACCACCCGTGGAGAAAAACCCTACAACTGCATCCAAAACACTTCTTTCCTATCTCTCTATTCTTTCTAATACCAAGTAGCTTACACTGTGTTCTTAGCATTATAAGGGTACTGTAACAACAGAAAAAAATCCCTTTAGCGTAAGCAAATTATTTAAAAAAAGTCATCTCAAAAGGCTCTTCTTTCCGCAGATTAGGAAGCAGTAGCTCTCACTGCGTTGCGCAGTGAAATGGGATCAATCCAAGGTTCGATTGCATCAATTATCCTGATCCTGAAGCTAGCCGATGGTTCGGGAGTCGGGCGGGAGTCGCGACTGCACTAGTCACTCGCAACATATCGCAACCGTTTTGCGAATTACAGACAGTCTGCATCTCCTGACTCTTTATGAGTACCTCCCCCACAACCACTACCTCGCAGTAGGTAATCACAGCTCCGTGGCTGCATTGAAAACACCTCTTCAGAACGACGGGGAAAATACCACCTGGACCAGCGGACTTGTGTGTGTCAAGGTCTCGAAGAACTCGAAGTACTCTTGCCAAAGTGGAGTGGTCCCGCACGGCGAAATATTTTACGGGCTCGAGTACAAGAGGGTACAAAGCACAATCTGGGATCGTTGAGCTAGCTGCAAGTTGGGGAGCAAGATTGAGCGTAGGAGAACAGGATTAATATGGCATTAGCAGACCGAAAACTTACCTTTTACCTCGATAGTTTCTGCATTCTCTTAAATTCTTCATTTTTTATCCTACAGACCGCTTAATATCCATGCTTGTAAATCTTTTACGGGCTCGAGAACAAGAGGGTACAAAGCTGCAAGTTGGCGAGCAAGATTGGGCGTAGGAGACCATGATTAATATAGCTTTAGCAGACCGAAAACGTATCTCTTTTACCCCGATAGTTTCTGTATTCTCTTAGATTCTTCATTCTTTCCTGCAGACGGCTTAACATCCAAGCTTGTAAATCTTTTACGGGCTCGAGTACAAGAGGGTACAAACCACAATCTGGAAACGTTGAGCTAGCTGCAAGTTGGGGAGCAATATTGGGCGTAGGAGACCATGATTAATATAGCTTTAGCAGACTGAAAACTTACCTCTTTTACCTCGTTTCTGCATCCTCTTAAATTCTTCATTTTTTTATCCTGCAGACGGCTTAAAATCCATGCTTGTCATCTTTTTATACCCTATTCTAAGGGTATATTAATTTTGACGCATAGTTTGTAACATACCTTAATATTGCCCGTAGACCCCCAAAAGTTACTATATTTATGATCAGCATCAATAGTAATGTCGATCTAGCCATGTCCGTCCGCCCGTCGGCAAAAATTAGGCCTTTAAACTGGGCCTAGAGAGCTGAAATTTTAACCATATACTCTCTAGCGTCTCTAAATAATCAAGTTTACGAATTTTTGAAATCCGCACAGACACGCCCACAAACTAAAAAAAAAACAAAAATTTGGAAAAAACGAATTTTAAGCTAGAAAGCTGAAATTTTTTATACATAATCTATGACTCCTAAAACTGCTCGGGATATAAAATCAAATCAAAATCCGCCCACTGACACGCCCACAATTAAATAAAACAATTGTATTGAAAAACCAAAGTTTGAGCTAGGGAGCGTGTTTTTACAAAAGCTTCGTTTTTTTGATAAAATCCTTTAAATGTTATATAACAAAATATGTAGAGCGTTCTTAACAATTCAACTATACTTAGACTTTTGTCACGCCCACTTATGAGGGATAGGAATAAGAATAGGGTATCCAACAGTTCGCCCAAGCGGACTGTAGCCCGTCCCTATGTTTTTTTTATAGTTCTAACTGTGTACATTTTGCGGAACAACAATAAAAATCAATAATAATAATAATTATAAGAAAATCTTTTAGGGATAGAGAATTTAATACCTAGGTGAATTATGTTTGGACTCTTATGTTCTATTTCCAGCAGCATCCACGACCAGTTATAACTCCCAAAGATATCGTTTAATTTTGTATACGTTAATGGCTTCCTAGTATTCATTTTATTGTTTGTTCTTTAACTATATGTGGCTGGAGTACCTAATGGAAATTCGTTTATATGAAACAATGGTCTGACGAACCAAAAGGCGATAATACCTAATTTATGGCGTATTTATTGGGGTAATAGATAAGAAACAAGTCCTTCATTCGATTGTTGTCTGCCTAGAATGTCGAAGTCATCTCGAATTGTGTACCTACATTGTAATCGTTCGCAATGACAATTTCAATGCGAGGGTTGAGTGTTACAATACAATAACAATGGAACGGATAGCGCATCTAACTCATTAAATGTAGAATTACAGTCGGTATTTATAGGATTCCATTAATAAACGGAACCGTAGTGGGTTGATTGCCTACGATAGCGAAATTGCAGTCAAAGGCTCTATCTGCCTCAACTATCTGGACGAAGATGAGTACGTAGATACTTAAAGCGATTGTCTAGTTGCAATAATGCTGCTGCGAAAAATTACCCAAATGTTAAGCAGTTTCTTACTTTACTAAGTACAATGACCTTAATTTCTGCATAGTTGTTAATTGCTTTGATTTCTGGAACTTTTGAAACTTTACTCTCTACAATTAACACTGATAAGAACGCAACTCGGCTCATTATAAAGTGTAAATTACTTTAATTGAGCTCCAGTCTTCAGAAAGACCTCTCACAAGAATTCACATCACACACGCATACATAAAAAAACTCATGTCAAGGATAGCAATGTGGGAGGAAAGGAATTCGTGAGAAATTCCAGTTCACAACAATTTACACGATAATGTTACCAAGGGTGTCACACGGGGTGTAAAACTCCCACTTCCGACAGCAAAACGCATTGTTAATAAGCCTCATACCTAAACTTATACGAAGTACCGGGATTTCGCTACGCTTTAGTCTTAAATGCGAGCATTTTGTTCTACTTTGTTTCAAAGTTTTGGGTGTGAAACTGTGAATGCGTGTGTGCGTGATTTTGCACCTTTCTTCCCCTTCTCGCTTACTTTGTTTACATCGTTAAAAATATGTAATTTTTTGTGTGTTTATTTCATCAGCATGGATTTGCCCTTAGTTGAAATGCGTTTTATTAATTTTAGTAGGATATCGTATTATGTAATATATAAAAGTCTACCTATTCGTTTTACATTGTTAATTTAAAAAGATACGTACAAATATATTTCTAGGATAGCTGGTGAGTCCGTGAAGTAGTGCTTGATCGTTTATGGTTGTTGTAAGGTATCCTCTCACGAAAGATATTGCTTCTGTTCTTGAATTGCTGCTAATTGAATTCCTCCAGAAAGATGTGTCTTGGGGCTGAATTTTCAAGCTTAATTGTTTTGTGAAAAAATGTGTGAATAAGTTTCCTGTTTTTGTTTTAATAAAATCTCACTCTAAAAAATGAAATGTGAATGTGAATGTCAGGTCTTTGATATGCCTACTGATAATGGGCTCTTTTTCGTATTGTTAAAATTTCAAAAACTGTTTCACCTTGAAGCGAATTTCAGAGCCTTGTGGTTGCTGCTATGAAGACTGGAATGTTGGGTAGAGAAATGTCCTCGCGTTGTCAAGAGCACTGCTACATATTATTTGCAAATGCCAAATAATTAGTTCACACATGATATTTTAAGTAGGCAAGCAATCATCTTTGTCTATTATTATATAAAACGATATCATCGGCGGTGAGCATTTCATTATTTCAGTGCAGACTGCTTTTATATATTTTTGCAAGCTTTGGTGTCGGTTTCGATTCTAAGTGAAAAAAAGTTGGTGAAATTCCTTTTAAAGGTGTTCCTTTTTATACTTATATGTGTGGTACATGTGCGTTTCCTACCTTTTTGAAATGCCATTCTTCTGCGGAATCCACTTTTTGGAGAAATAACAATCTTTTGTTATGCAAACTTTTTTTTGTGCTACGAGTAATTGACGATATACCAATTTGAATAAAAGAAGATTAAATCAAATGGCGAAAATATACCAGGAATATGGAAAAAGCACTGTACAATGCAAAAAAGGAAAGACAAGTTTAAAGCGAATATGTATACGAGACATAAATACATAGGACACAATATTATGTAAACGTGAAGGGTGAGCCAACAGATGGCCTGGATGTTGGTTGTCATTAAATGATATGGTATGGGCATAACACCTACAAAATTTCGTTTCAGAAATCTGTTGTGGAATCTACACTTCAAGATTTTGCTTAGTTAGCGCCGTAGTTTGTGTTTTTTTAATGTTTGTTTTCCGGAGATGATATTCAGGAATTTTGGAGTGGAAGTCAGCAGCAATCGTGCCTAAGGGCGAACTCATTGTATGCCTCTGTTTCCAGGAGCAAAGTGGTAATTTCATTCGGTAAAAAGTAAAAAAAGTTCAGTAAGTGAAAAACTAAACAAAATCAAAGGCTACAGTCTGCTTGGGGGAACTGTTTGATACCATATCCGTATTTATATCTCACAAAGAGTGGGCGTGGCAAACATATTAGGTTAGGTTAGGTTTATGTGTCTGTCGGCAGAAGCCGACACACTTAGACCAATTTGGGTCCATTGTGATACCACGTATAACTCTGTAGATGAGACTGGCCAACGACACGCGGTTGTTCTCAAACGGTCCCCCATCTACGTACTAACCGCGCCCAACGTCGTTTAATTACGGTGATCTGATGAGAACCTACCTCAAAATAGGTCTTTATTTGCGAGATGACTTCATCATTGGAGTGAAATCTTTTTCCACCAAGCCATTTCTTTAGGTTTGGGAACAAGAAGTAGTCGCTCGGAGCCAAATCTGGAGAATAGGGTGGATGAGGGAGCAATTCATAGCCCAATTCATGGTTTTTTGCCATGGCAACTGCACATGTGTGCACCCTTGCATTGTCTTGATGGAAAAGAACTTTTTTCTTGGCCAAATGAGGTCGGTTTTTTTTCAAATCGTCATTGAATCGGTCCAATAAGTTGGCATAATATTCCCCATTGATTGTTCTTCCCTTTTGAAGGTAGTCAATGTGGATTATCCCGCGTGCATCCCAAAAAACAGTCGCCATAACTTTATTGGCTGACAAACCCACCTTGGCCTTCTTTGGCGCCGATTCACCCTTAGAAACCCACTGTTTTGACTGTTGTTTGGTCTCTGGTGTGTTGTGATGGATCCATGTTTCGTCCACGGTTACAAAACGGCGCAAAAACTCCTCCATATTGCGATTAAATAACGCCAAACCTTCCTGTGAAGTTGTTACACGATTGCGTTTGTGGTCGACTGTGAGCAAACGCGGCACCCATCTTGCGGAAAGTTTTCTCATGCCCAAGTGATCATTCAAAATTGAAACCACTGAGCCATGCGAGATCCCTACGGCTTCCACAATCTCTCGCACTTTCAATCTTCGGTCGGGCAACACCATATCGTGAATTTTTTCGATTGTTTCGGGTGTAGAGACCTCAACTGGGCGTCCAGGACGTTCGGCATCTTCAGTGCTTGTACGTCCACAACGAAATTCAGTAAACCACTTTTTTACCATTGAAATCGATGGTGCAGAGTCCCCATAGTATTTTTCAAGCTTAGCCTTGGTCTCGGTAATGGTTTTTTTTCGCAAGAAATAATGCTTAATAAGCACACGAAATTCACTTTTTTCCATTTTCTCCTCAAATTAGTGAGTAGTCTGATAAAAATAGCTGTCAAACACAAACTAACTGACGCAGCAAGTTTAAATTTTGACAGGAGTCAACTGACAGTTGGCTTTTGACAGGAGCAGTGTTGCCGTTTCAGTAAAGAGGTCAGAAATTCAAAAAGTCACGGACTTATTGACCCGCCCTCGTATAAACTCGACGTATTATGGTCGTTGGTTTGGCAAACATATTAGTATGGGTGAATTGTAAAGGATCTGTCTACATTTTTCGTCATACATAACTGTTTTAAGTTATTTTTAAGTATATTACCGAGAAAACAATTTTATTAAGAAAAATGGTGTGTCTACTCATGTACGCGTGTTAGAAGTTACGCTTCTTTGGTGTTATAATAATATAAGTAAATATGTGTTTAATTGTTGAAAATGTAAACCAATAGAATAAGAGGATGTGTATAGGAACAGATGAGAAATATAATTGATAAAATTCATATTTATTGAAAATAACCTTGAATACAGGAAACTGCAATATCAATCAACGCTCCTATACAATTGTAAAAGAGAGGCAGGCCTAAAACTCCTGGATTTTTATTTTTATTTTACAATGTATTCGCACTTAAGGTATTTTTGAATATCCTTATAATGTGATAGCTACAAAGCGCGGGCTGGAAATAAGGGTTAGAAGATACGAGAAGCCGATGCACGTTGGTATTGAATGTTTGTAGATTATGATGTGTAGGAAAAATGGATCACACAAATGCAGCAACAACAGCATTTAATCGGCCTGACTGACGAAGTGATTCAAAATACGAAGGCCTGCCGTTATTTACATTTGAATTAAATCGAACCGACGGACCCCACACGCGGACCAGTAGGGATGCAGTTAAGTAAGAGTGTTATGATCCTTTTAATCCTGATCATAGCATCACCGCCATTAAGGAAGAATAATAAGAACCTTGAACACATTTGAATTTAGTCGAACCGACGGACCCCACACGCGGACCAGTAGGGATGCAGTTAAGTAAGAGTGTTATGATCCTTTTAATCCTGATCATAGCATCACCGCCATTAAGTCGAACCGACGGACCCCACACGCGGACCAGTAGGGATGCAGTTAAGTAAGAGTGTTATGATCCTTTTAATCCTGATCATAGCATCACCGCCATTAAGTCGAACCGACGGACCCCACACGCGGACCAGTAGGGATGCAGTTAAGTAAGAGTGTTATGATCCTTTTAATCCTGATCATTGCATCACCGCCATTAAGTCGAACCGACGGACCCCACACGCGGACCAGTAGGGATGCAGTTAAGTAAGAGTGTTTTGATCCTTTTAATCCTGATCATAGCATCACCGCCATTAAGGAAGAAGAAGAAGAACCTTGAACACATTTGAATTTAGTCGAACCGATTGACCCTACACGCGGACCAGTAGGGATCCAGTTAATTGAGAGCGTAAATATCCGTTTTTCTGGACCTTATCGTAAAATAACCTTTGAACCACCAAAATGAAAGTGACATTCTAAAATTGTCCATCAGTTTCCACAGTACAAATTATAATTTTTCCTCCGCCCTGCAACCTATGTATCTCAACCAAACATTTCATTTCCGCATTCGCTGTCGCAATTTTTTGTCGAACCTTTTAATTTCCGCTGTCTCAATTTCCACTTAAAGCAGATTTCGGGTCTCTCAATTTCCGTAAAAACGCTTCCGTTACAATTAAAATTTTACGCTCAATGTGCCAAAAGATGACTTTAGAAAATCACCTCTATTAATATTTTTTTATTGTTTCGGGCCCTTAGAGAGTAAATAATTCAAATTTCAGCTTTCTAGCTCGAATTTTTAGGCCTAATTTTTGCCGACAGACGGACATGGCTAAATCGACATTACTATCGATGCTGATCACGAATATAGTAATTTTTATGGGTCTACGGACATTATTGATTTATGTTAAAAACTATGAGTCAAAATAAATTCTTAGAATAGGGTAAACTAGGTAAGTAGTTTTATGTTTTTAGTTTAAGTTTAAAAACTAAACACTACTTACTTATAATATTGTACATATACGTAATTTTAAGAATTTCAAGTTATTATTTTCTTAGTCTAGTTAACAAGATGACTGAAGGAAAATAACTTGAAAATAACATAAAACCATAATAGCCATAAGCGACATAAGACCATATTTAAACGTATGGCCTTTTGTCCCTTTGCGAAAGCGTCATGTCACGGCACATCATTGCACGGCAATTGTTTTGAACAGCAACTGCACGTCTTATTGTCGGCCATTGCTTAGTTAAAGATTTGTTTACAACTAATATTTCAACAGCGATAAGGGGAGAAAATTGAGATTTGGGAAGTTTTGACTACAATGATGCTTTTGCAAAGCCCCCAATAAGAGCAATTAAGCTTATGGAAGCCCTAATATTTACAGCTTCATCCTTTAGGTATTTTCGAGACCTTTTGCAGTGGCTTTTTTTATGCGTGTCATTTAATTAACTATGGAAAATTTGCTTAGATTTGTGCGTTCGTTAAAGCAATATTGCACAAGGCGTTCGGTTCGATATTGCTTTATGTACTTGGTCGCGTGGTGCCGGGTTATTTTCAGGATACTCTACTAACATCACAGCCAATATTTGGACATAACAACAGTCTCTGTTTCGAATTACAGGAAATGGTAAAATGTTATTATTAAAGTGAACTCTTTCAACAGAATTTCAAATTCTTTAGAACAAAAAAAAACTGATCTAAAGAATAATAATGGAATAAAAGTATTCGAGGGTGAAATCAAGCACTTTGGTAACTTAAACGAAATACCAGAGAGGGTGGAATGAACGAAACGCAATGCAGGGAGATTAGTCTACGCCAAAAACACCATAGAAGATCTACTCGTAAATTCACTTGTGTTTAGCTATATAATAAGCGGAATTGTTCCCCTGGTAAAAAGTATAAAGTCACCGCCATACATATCCGTAAAAGGAAATCTAATTCAAAAGTAATACTACTTTACTTACTCGTATATCCTGTTTCTCCTTAAGGGTTCTAGAAACTTTACTGCGCACACACACTTTCTTATTATTTTAGGGTTTCATGCAAACTCATTGCGGGTTGCCATTATTTCCATTTTATTGCAACGAATTCCATTGCACAGCTTTATAGGGATTGGAACTGCCACCTTTTCGAAATCTGCCATTATTGAATGATGGCTGCTGGACCGTTCTCTGGTAAATAAAAAATAATTGAATATTTTTGATTTAGTTCACAAGTGGAGTTATCGGAAGCTATTGGAAGTGGTTAGGAATTTTATTTAGGAATAAGAAAAACTGCGCGCGTTCAAGAAACAGAAAGAAACTGTCATTTGAACCTCATTTTAGAACCACTCAGATTTATATATACCGACATAAATCTCAGGCGATTTTTCAGATCTACATTGTACCCATTTCCTCCAGTTTCTCAAAATCCTCGTCTCGTTGTCCAGAATCTTCGGCCCGTTAGTTTAAAGGTCCGAACTGCGGCCTTTCTTTGAGAATAATTCAAGCTCCTATTTCAGAGAATTTCGAAAGATAACGAAGAGAAAGGAAGCCAAGGTCAAAGGAAATTTGAGACCAATAGAAACTTAAAGCAAAAACCAGTGTTACCCTACTGAAATAATGTAACAATGAGATTCGGCTTACTAAGACCATCACTTTGGATTCATTGTGCCATCATAAGGAATGCTGCATCAAAAGCCCAAAGGAAATAGAAGAATCACCCTGTATCAACTCAGGAATCGATTATTTTAGAACCACCCAGATCCAGATATAAATCTCAAACGTTTTTTCAGCTCTACGTTATCCTAGTACTTTCCTTTCTCAAAGAAAGAGCAGTCGAGAATCCTCGATCTGTGGGTTTTGATGGCTGACCATTTCCTACAACTTCTAAGCAGTATGCCCAGGCGCTTCGCATGTAGGCCCACTGCACCATGTCCGGGGGTCTTTATTGGTATCAGTAGGTGTATAAATAAATGCAAAAAGTAAGGCAGTGTATCGGAATCCCGCTTTTTAAAATCCCGCTTTTCAAAAATCCCGAAAAAAAAAGTTTTAAAATCCCGTCTACTAAAATACCGCTTTTTTAAAATCCCGTCTTTTAAAATCCCGCATGTTCAAAATCCCGATCTATTATAATCCCGCTTTTTAAAATCCCGCCAAATCCCGCTAATCCCGTTTTTTTTACAAAACATTCGTAATGGAAGTAGACAAGTGCAGTACTCTCCTAACTTTTGGTCTGTGTATGACAGTGCAGAACAACAATTCCCGAGGAAACAAAATAATGCGTGGCATCGCAGACTGAAAGTTTTGTTTGGACGAAAAAGTGCTGGCTTGTATAAACTCATTGCAGATTTGAGAAAGGAAGCAATTGTGGTGCAAACTGAAATACAAAAAATACGAAATGGACAAGAAAAATTATATAAAAAAACTAATGTTATAAAGTGACGCGCTGTAAAAAAAATTAATGAGAAATAGAAAAAAATTAATAGAACAGGTTTTTTGCGTTGCATTGCTTATATTACACTTGAACTAATAAAATAAAAAATGTTGTTAATGGTTTGAAGTTTTTTTTTGTTCCCTTTTGCAGAATAACATATAACATTACTTTATTTTTTTTTAATTATTGAAGATTGTCATATTTATTACTTAAAAATTTATTTTGATATTATTTATTTCTTATTTTGTTACTTCCTCTAAAAATGATAAATGTTAAAATAAACTGCATTTCAAAAAACACCCATTGCTTAATTTATTTTCTTATTATCCCGCTTTTACAATCAAAAGTAGTTGCTTTATTTTAAAAAATCGTGCGATTTTTAAAATAAAGCAACAAAAATAAAGCGGGATTATAAAAAGCGGGATTATAATAGCGGGATTTTAAGAATCGGGATTATAAAAAGCGGGATATCGAACCCAACCCAAAAAGTAATGTTTGTAATCTGTTACAAATAAAGAGGAATGTCTTATGACCCTATTCGATACAAAATCATAAAATTTGAAAAATACCAACCTAACGGTGAATTTCTTTTAACATGGTCGTTATAAATATCCTCCTTACCATTCGCACATTTGTTTCCATATTAATTAATGGTTTTAAAAATATCAGAACATTTTCAAAAAAATACATGTCCTTTATCCAGTGGTACGGAGTGTACTTGCTGCTTAGTTCTATCTATCATGAATTTAGATCTTTTTCAATTAACGCCGGCCGGTAAGAATTCTGCTGTGTGCCTGATTGTTTCGAGATTGCTTTAATGTATATTTTTTCTTGTCAATAGGCCAGAGATGAGTGCATTTCCATGTCTGGCAAGCTTGTATCCGCTTCATCATAACCCTGAATGTCCATATGTCCCAGCACTCAGTATAGGGCCACCGTCTTGGTAGATGACACCTCGTTCAACTCTCACTGTCGTTGACTTAACCGCAATTGACTCTCTATAGCTTTTATAACCACATTGCTTGTCAGAGCATACCGGTATACCCCTAAAAGTCAAAAGCTATGACGATCTGGAATGGAACAATGAGGGATGAAGGATGTAGGCCAGGTGATGCGGATGATTCCAGGGTAATGAAAGAGTGGAGGCTCCGGCCCTGATCCTGGCTAATCGTCCGCCCCCATTATCCCACAACCATCCAAGGGATGATGCACGTTTCTTCATAAAAGCTGCTCAAATTAAAGTTCATTTGCCTAGCGAAATTATCCGACATTTATTTATTTTTCATTGGCTGCTTTTCTTTTATTGAACTCTTCACAATTTATTGCAGGTCACTAAACTCTGTTAGTTAGTCCTGTCGCTAATTTTGTTTACTTTTGTGTTTACTTAATATTTTATTCGATTAATATATAAAGTTGACCCACCATCTATTCATCATCTTTAAAGCATGATAGAATTAATTGTTAGGAGCTCTATATGGTAATGGCCGAATATAAGATCCCAGCAAAACTGATCCAGATGCAGTTTGGAAGCAGCTCTTACGAGTTATTAGCATTCATCGACAGGAGCTGTACTTGGCGATGGCCGAAATTGGGATCCAGGCAAAACTGATCCAGTTGTGTCGCGTGATGCTGGAAAACACGCGGTGTAAAGTGCAGTATGGAAAGGGTCCTTCCGAACTATTCCAAATCTGTACTGGATTCCGGCAAGAAGATGCGCTGTCATGTGATGTGACTTCTTAAATCTTGTTCTGGAGAAGATAGTGCGCAGGGCAGGTCTCAATACGGAAGGCACTATCTTCAACAGATTCGTCCAACTACTGGGATACGTGGACGATATTGACATCATCGGCAGATCTCAGCGTGCCGTGTTAGACGCTGTCATGGCGATTGAAGAACAGGCAAAATTTGCTAGCCTTGAAGTCAACGAAGACAAAACGAAGTAGGTACTTGCTTTCAGCAAACAAACAAACATCTGTCCACTGACCAGGACAAAACGTCACTGTAGATAGCAATAACTGCGAGGTAGTAAGGTAGTTCACATACCTCGGAGTAGTAAATGTTTACTCCACAAATGGCACCTTATTGGAGATCCGACGGAGAATTACCCTAGGAAACCGTTGTTACTTTAGTTTAGCGAAGCAGATGGGTGCAAAACTCCTAACTCGGAAGATCAAGTGTAAACTCTACAAAATACTGATACTACCAGTTCTGAACGATAAGCAGGAAAAGCGAGATAATCTTGGGTTCTTTCGAAGGAAAAATAGTCCGTCGGATATTTGGTCCTGTGTGCAAGGAAGGCGAATGGAGGAGAAAATATTATCTCGAACTCTATGAGCTATACCAAGATGTGGATATAGTCCGAAAACCTACAATACGTCGACTACATTGGCTCGGCCATATCGACCGATTGGATAATAATGTTCCAGTGAAGAGGATCTTCGACTCCCAGCCCCCAGGTTCGAGACGACAAGGAAGACCGAACCTCTGTTTTAAACAACAAGCCATCGCGGATGACAGAGCGCTTTGTCTGAACAACTGCAAGCAGCGTGCCCGGGATAGCGCAGGATAGAGGGCTGCAGTGTCTCAGGAGGGCTGCGGTTTCTCAGGCAGTGACTGGCGGTGGGGGGATTAAAAAAATTGTAAAACAAACAAGTTTTTGTTAGAGAGAGTTATATTTCAGTGCGTGAGGCAAGACATGCAAATAGATCAAGCAATTTGATTATTGGATGTCTGCGGCATGTAACACAGTGATCCAAGTACTTGTAATTGAATTGAATTCATGCAAGTGTATCATCAAAGTGCAAAGAGCCAATGGTACAAGTGGGAAATTTTTTTATTATCCTCTTTCTGTAACTCAGTGTTACAAGTGTAAAATAAACCCCACTTGAATTGAGAATCGTGCTGCTTATCTCTTTGTTCGCTCTTATTCCCAAAGATTTCCTGAATAAGAATTCCGCCTCGAATTATATTCGCCTTGATGAAGAGATTAATTAAAGGAAAAACGCCTCGTGTGTCTGACTTAATCGTGAAGAATCTTTTAGGAAAAATCCTTCCATCTTTATTGTTTGACAGTTTACTTTTTAGGAAGTGTTCAGAACATAGTTTATTTTAGGTAATAGACATTCAATTCAAACATAGATGGCGGGAACATGCCGCCCACCTTGAAATAATAGTAATAATTTCAACTTCAACTAGTTAATTCATAAATGCATGTATACTATCAATTAATTTTAACATTAAGTCTAAAATCCAGTTTAACCTTAAGTTTATCCATAACTAATTTAATAATTCATTCAAATATTAACATTTAATTTATATTTGAGAATAAGTTCAAATCATGCACCTTTTTTTAAGTTAAGGTTAATTATAAGTTCAACTTCATAAGCTTACAAGCATTCAAAATTTCAGTTCCAAAATTTAATTTAAGTTAAGCAAACACAATTTTGAGATGGGGCGCTTTAAAAGCCCATTTTTTGTTATGAGCGTGGCAACCCTTGCCAATCCGTCAGTTCCGTAGTGTACCTCCTTCACACGACCAATTGACCATTTACCAGGCGGTTGATTTTCATCCAGAATTAAGACTAGATTATTTGGATTGAGATTGTCCGTTTCTTTTCGCCATTTACTGCGCTGTTGAAGAGAGGAAACGTACTCTAACTGCCAACGTTTCCAAAAAGCCGGGTTATATTCTGAAATCTTGAAAGACGGTTAATGTTTGTTGAATGATAGTCTGGCTCATTTATAAAATATGACGTATTCCCTACTAAGAAATGGGCAGGAGTCAATGGTTCAAAGTCTTCAACTTTATCAGACATGGCTACCAAAGGTCTTGAATTAAGACATGACTCTATTTGACACAAGAGCGTTTGAAGTTCTTCGAATGATAAAAGAGTAGACCCCACGACTCTTTTCAAATGGAATTTCGTTGATTTCACGGCAGCTTCCCATAGACCACCGAAATTTGGTGCTGACGGTGGGATGAAGTGCCAGTTTATTGTCTCCTTGCTCGCCTCTTTCTGCAATCGCGCTTGCACCTCCCTCGACCTTATGAACGTATTTAGCTCATCCAGTAGATTTCTCGCACCAACAAAGTTGGTACCATTATCGCAATAAAGGTTGGAGCACCTTCCCCTCCTAGCGATGAAGCGTTTTAAGGCCAACATAAACGCCTCAGTTGATAAACTGGATACTAGTTCCAAGTGAATAGCCTTGGTGCATAAACAAATGAATACTGCAATGTAAGCCTTTTGTCCTCTGCATCCTCTCTTTCTCCAAGGTGTTGCTAATACTGGTCCCGCATAGTCCACCCCAGCATTCAAAAATGCTTTTTCTCCGCTCAGTCTTGCTGCTGGAAGGTTTCCCATCCTTTGCTGCATTGGCATTGCGCTAAATCTTTGACAAACAACACAGCGATGTATTATATTTCTCAACGCATTCCTTGCCCCAATAATCCAAAAGTCCCTTCTCAATAGAGCGAGAAGTAGTTGAGGTCCAGCATGCAAATACTTCTGATGAGTGTACGAAACTAACAACTTGGTGAAAAGTGATGAACTCGGAAGAATTAATGGGTGCTTTCGATTATATCCAAAGGGGGCAGCATCAATCCGCCCACCAACACGTAGTAATCCATCGGAATCCAAAATAGGATTCAATTTTAGCAACTGGTTTGTCCTTAGTGGTAAAGTTTCTTGAAGACATGCTATATCTTCCGAAAAGGTGTTATATTGTTCAACCTTAACCAATGCATTCGTGGCCCTACTTAACTCCTCAGTCCTAAGCCATCCCGTTATTCGTTTAGACTTGCTTGCCCGACAGTTGGAGCTAAAACGTAACAATAATGCGGCTATTCTTACGAGTCTTGAATAGTTAGAGTATTTCTCCAGGATATAGGTTGTATCGTCACCATCCTACGAAATCGCTGACAGTACTATTTTGCGTTCCTCCAGGTTTTGTTTATCGCCATTATAGTTTGGAAGAACGCCGGAAGTAGATGGGTCAAAAAACACAATGCCCGGTCCGCTCCACCACAACGTATGATTTATGAGTTCATTCGCTCTCACCCCTCTCGATGCGCAGTCGGCAGGGTTGGTACATCCTTTCACGTGCCCCCATTGAGTAGCTGGAATTGCGCTTGTGACTGCTGAGATACGATTAGCAATGAACGTTGCAAACCTTCTTGGGTGCCCGTTTAGCCAATGAAGAACTATAGTAGAGTCCATCCACCCATATACAGGAATATCCGCGTAACCCTTACTCTCCTGTATCTTAATTACTAGTTTGGACAGCAGACTTGCTGCACAAAGCTCAAGGCGAGGTAAGGTCAGGACTGGATTGAGAGGGGCTACCTTTGTCTTTGCTGCAACAAAACTGGTAACCACCACCCCGGATTCAAGAGAACTTCGCAAATAAACGACCGCAGCATATGCTGCCTGTGACGCGTCGCAATATCCATGCATTTCTAATGTTGACTTGTTATGTGGTCTATATCTTGGAAGCAAAAAAGCCTCCAAACCCTTAATATCATCTCGTAACTCCTGCCACCTTTGGATCAGCTTCAATGAAATCTGATCATCCCATTCAATCCTCTCCTGCCATAAAGTTTGCAATAAAATCTTGTAGTTGATTAAAACGGGTGCCAAAAATCCCAGAGGATCGAAGATCCGTGCAGCTTCTGACATAAGATTTCTTTTGGTGTAACATGAAATCTCCCTTAAATTGACCTTAAAGCTGAAACAATCTGTTACAGGATGCCATCGTAAACCCAAGGTTTTCACTGGTTAATTTTCCTCTACCGACCATTTCCAGTCGGGTTCTCTCCTCTCCAGTGGAATTTTTTCCAGAAGATCCTTTGAGTTTGATGCCCATTTCCTTATGTGAAATCCCGCACCTTGTAGAAGTTTGCACAATTGGCCAACAACAACTCGAGCGGATTCCTCACTGGTGCAGCTTGCGATGAAATCATCCATGTAGAAAAAGTCGGTTATCATTGAAGCTGCCTCGGGAAACTCCTTCTTCCCATCTTCAGCCAGCTGAGTCAGACACCTCGTGGCTAAAAACGATGCTGGTGCCGTACCATATGTGACCGTTGTCAACTCGAATGCTCTTATCGGCTGCTCAATTGAATCTCTCCAGAGAATTCTCTGAAACTTCCTATCGTCCGGATGGACCAAAATTTGCCTATACATCTTGGCTATATCGGCGCTTAGGGCAATGGGATTCAGTTTGAATTGGATCAGAATAGTCATCAAGTCGTTTTGAAGCACTGGTCCCGTAAGCAACTGGGAGTTCAAGGAGGGCCCACCAGGTGGAACACATGTTGCATCAAACACAACCCTTAAACGCGTCGTGGTACTGTCCAGCTTAATCACCGAGTGGTGCGGTATATAATATCCGATATCTTGTCCTTGGTCTATATTTATCTGTACCATATGACCTAGCGCCTCGTATTCCTTCATGAACGCTGTATACTGCAACCTAAGATCCTTATCTCTTTCTAGTCGCCTCTCCATCGATATCAGCCTTTTTTCTGCCATTCCCCTAGAATCGCCTTGCACCTCTGCCAAGCCCTTGAATGGAAGTCTTACCACGAATCTTCCGTCGGAGTCCCTCCTATAGTGAGTTTTAAAATGAGTCTCACAAGGATGGTCATCGAATAGGTAACGTGATGTTAGCTTAGGTTCTTCTATTTCCCAATAACGCTGCATTAGATTTTCCATATTATCAACAGCGAGAAACGTTCTTAACTGACCGCTGCTTGATTCCTCCACTCCACTGGCCAAAAGCCACCCAAACTCAGTATTCTGAGCAACCAAATGACTGCTGTTGTCGTAGATTTTACCCCCAGTTAAAACCTTAAAAAGAATTCCAGCCTTCAACAAAATGTCTATTGGTCCTGGTTCGCCAAAGCTAGGATCAGCTAATTGAAGGTCCCCCAATCGAGATGACTTGTAGTAGTCCACCCTACCCTGTGGTATAAGACTGGTGATACAGTTCAAAACAACAGCTTGTGAAGACAAATAAAAATCGGATATCCTTGATTTAATATTCAATATAACCTGCCTCTAGCCTTGGCTTCACAATCGCCTATTGCATTAATGGCCATTGAGCATTTTTGTCTAGGCAATCCCAAATATTGCACACATGCTTCTGTTATAAGCGTTACCTGGGACCCTGAATCCAAAAGTACCCTACATGGTTTAAATTCTCCATATTTATTTTGCACCAATACAACTGCAGTAGGTAGCAGATTATGGCCCTTGACACCCTTTGATTCCTTATCACTTCTCACTGAAAGAACTGCCTTTGAACTTTCCGGTGATAACTGATCTCGCATTTGGCCTTCAGGTGAGCTGCCGTTGGCTGAACCACCTGGACTTCTTGAGCTGGACTTGGCCTCCGTATGAATTGACGTGTGATGTCTCGCCTTACACTTCCTACAAGTTCCTGAGTTGCAAGCCTTGACTGAATGCCCAGTGTTAAGACAATTATAGCACAATCCCTTTTGAGCTATGAAACTTCTTTTCCCATTCAGATCAAGGTTACTAAATTTAGGACACGATGATATAAAATGTCCCCCAGCGCACATAGAACAGGTTAATGAAACTGCTGCCAATACCGACTGACGATTGTTTTTAGTTGCCAATGTTATATGACCCTTTTTGTTTGAAAATGCTATAAGTTCAAACTGCCTATTTGTTAAAAACTCCAAAATAGCCTTGAGCACTGGTTTATTATTAGTCGCCGTAGACCGAGCCCACAACTTCCTTGATTCTGAGTCTAATTTAGAAGAAACCACGTAAATAATCCAAGCACTCCAATGTTCTACAGGTAATCCTAAGGATTTTAATGCCGAAACGGATTCATTAGTTGTATTATGAAGCCGACGAATGTCTGCTGAACTAGGGTTAGGGCCAACGTCGGATCGCTCCATAATAGTTTTTATGTGTGTATTGATGATCACCTTCTCCTTATCGTACATGGCGCAAAGATCCCTCCAGGCCTGATCGTAATTAGCATCGCAAATATTAGTATGCTTCAGGACAGAAGCAGCATCACATAGCTTTTGAGCCCCCGATAAATTAGGTGATTCGTGAACGAGTGTTTTGAACAAATCCTTGTAAGTTGGCCATTCCCTAAAGTCACCATTAAATGTCGGGAGTGGGCAAGTGGGTAGCTTAGATAAGCCCTGTCCTAAAGCTGACCGATTTAAACGATCACCGTCAGACATAGACGCAAGCACTGCCGCAATAGCATTTTGACTCGCAGTTAGCTGCCTAAGAGTTTCGTCGTGTTCATTGGTGCCACGAGATGAATGAGCTTCTCCTGACGATTGAGCGCTACCTTCTAAATTTGACGTTTCATTACCTCGCACATGTGTATTATCCTCACCGTTGATGCCCGTGGATTCTGATCTGTGAGTACCACGTGACAAAAGATGTAAGCAAATCGCCTTTATGCTATAATATTTCGCTTCATATTCTTCCCTGACACTAATCTCGGCTTCTATCTCCTCATCTGTCATTAACATTTCGATTTCCATCTGAATTTTCTCAAATGATTTCATAACTTCTTCCACCTTTTCTAATTTTATTTGAGCGTCGATTACCGATATTCTCCCTTCACTGGCTTCAGCCACCAACTTCTCTAATCTAGTGAGGCTCCCTTTTACTACACCGCGCCTTTTGCGTAAGTTCTCCATGTCTCGTATATAGTATAATATAAACGCCAAAATGCTATATATTTAATAATGGTGTGTGTACTCACTGCGATATCCAACTCGAGCTAATCCAAATCACAATTTCTCCTAATCTCGGCTTCTATCTGGTTCTTTTCCACTGCAACCGCAATAAAGCTGCTACTTTTTGCACTCCAATCGTAAATCCACCGATGTCTCCGTTGCACAGCTCCACCTTATAACAGACCGCTTCCCTAAATTTTCCGCGCAAGTAATTCCTTTAGGTAGGTAATTTTATTTATAATTTACTTTACCTTAAAAGATCCGGCTCGAAGGACCATTATGTTCGCTCTAATTCCCAAAGATTTCCTGAATAAGAATTCCGCCTCGAATTATATTCGCCTTGATGAAGAGATTAATTAAAGGAAAAACGCCTCGTGTGTCTGACTTAATCGTGAAGAATCTTTTAGGAAAAATCCTTCCATCTTTATTGTTTGACAGTTTACTTTTTAGGAAGTGTTCAGAACATAGTTTATTTTAGGTAATAGACATTCAATTCAAACATAGATGGCGGGAACACTCTTTTTAAATGAACATTTGTAGCTGAGTCTATAAGTCGAGGCAATTTTTTATTGCTTACAGGTGTAAAGATTTTGTCTGTTTTATAAAAATAATTTACACTACAGTCTACAGTCACTTGTAGGATTATAGTCTGACAATCCTACAAGTGACTGTAGACTTGTACACTTGTAGCTTTGTGTTACAGGCCCTTGGTCTCACGCTGGGATTATTAAGGTAGATCAGATGGAGTGACATATATTGGCTGCAGGAAATAACCCCCCAATGAAATAACCCCCCAATGAAATAACCCCCCAAATGAAAAATGAAATAACTCCCCAAAATTTGTATGGAGGTGGGGATTTATTTCATATGAAATAAGCCCCCAAAATTGGGGACTTATTTCATGGGTTTTTGGGGACTTATTTCATACTTCAAATTGCGGGGTTATTTCATAGTGAAATAAGTCCCCAAATTCAACTATGAAATAAGTCCCCAAATTTGGGGACTCAAAGTGCAATAAGGCCAAGTGCTAAAATAAAACCTCGCACCTACTCCAAATCAAACAGTGACCCTAAGTCATGTCCATATTGGTCGGAATACTTCGATAGGGAAATTAACTTCAAATTGAATAAAAGTGACTTAGCTTAACTATTCTTGGACTCACAAAATAAGAATACGACGTTCCATTTGCCTTATCTTTAACTGTACATTTGATTAAAAATTACCGCACATCAAAATCAAAATAACTAATTGGACTTTGAATTTACTTTGTATCTTTTCAGAATATTCCCATAATCCTCAAATTTAAAAGAAAACGTATACGTGTGTGTGAAAAAGGAAGTCTAGCAGTTCTACATAAATATAAAGCCTACTTACAGTATTTATTGAAATCCTTTGTAAAATTACCTTGTTTATTGTTTATAATTTGTTACAAAAAGTTTCCATCTTCTGAATAATTTTATTTGAAAAGTTGGCGAGGGTAAGCTGGACACATTTGGCGAACGGATTAAAACTCATTCAAAAATTTGGAAGTTATGACGTCATGAGACCAACATTTGATCGACGCCTCTGGATATTATTGTTCTTTATTTCATTGTCATGTAAGTATTTAATTCTAATTTACCCAATTAACTCGATTTTTGAATTAATGCATTTTTTTTAAAGTAAATTAAGAAAAAAAAAACGCCATACAAGTTTCCAGTTTAAATTGCGGTTCCTAAAACAAAATAAACAAAAAATTGGGAAACACTTCTGTTTTCATTTATAACGCTTATTATTTTTTGGAAGGACAGTACTTCGTACTCTATCTTTGGAGTTTGTATTAACCTTTTTCTTTTCGTTTTTAATCCATGTCACTCCTTGACTATGATAAATTACTTGTGAACGGATTTTCGAGGTTCTTTTTAAGGTTCCGTAGCCAAATTTCAAAAATTATAGATTCGTCATGTCTGTCTCTCTGTCTGTCCGGGAATGTCACAGCCAGTAGCGACGTGTACCAAAAATGTGTAGTCGTTCAGTGAAGTTTTAATTGCTATAGCTGTTAAGATCAATTCTACCAGTAAAAAGAAATTTTGAAATTAAATAAAAAAATAACGTTTACATCAAGTTTATTTAACAATTCGAATTTTTCAAACTAAAGGAACAAAATGTGTTTTTATACCCTATTCTAAGGGTATATTAATTTTGACGCATAGTTTGTAACATACCTTAATATTGCCCGTAGACCCATAAAAGTTACTATATTTATGATCAGCATCGATAGTAATGTCGATCTAGCCATGTCCGTCCGTCCGTCGGCAAAAATTAGGCCTTTAAACTGGGCCTAGAGAGCTGAAATTTTAACCATATACTTTTTAGGGTCCCAAAATAATCAAGTTAACGAATTTTTGAAATCCGCCCACAGACACGCCCACAAACTCAAAAAAACAAAATTTTGGAAAAAATCGAATTTTGAGCTATTTTTTTATATATGATCTATGACTCCTAAAACTGCTCGGGATAAACAATTTTCAAAATCCGCCCACTGACACGCCCACAAATAAATAAAACAATTTTTTTAAAAATCCAAAGTTTGAGCTAGGGAGCTGAAATTTATAATATATACTCTCTATGGGCCCTTTATGCTCATGTGTAAATATTTTCAAAATCCGCCCACTGACACGCCCACAAATCATTTTTTTTTTTATTTTTTGAAAATTCAAAGTTTGAGCTAGGGAGCTGAAATTTATAATATATACTCTCTAGGGGCCCTTTATTCTCATGTGTAATTTTTTTTTTTAAATCCATCTACTGACACGCCCACAATTAAATAAAACAATTTTATTGAAACACCTAAGTTTGAGCTAGGGAGCGTTTTTTTTGATAAAATCCTTTAAATGTTATATAACAAAATATGTAGAGCGTTCTTAACAATTCAACCATACTTAGACTTTTGTCACGCCTACTTATGAGGGATAGGAATAAGAATAGGATATCCAACAGTTCGCCCAAGCGGACTGTAGCCCGTCTCTATGTTTTATATACACTTCGCTTCAACTGAATAAGCACAAACATTTTCTAAGTTACGTTGTCCATTTTTTCAAAACCTTGTGCCGTAATATACGAGTATCATTTGATGATGCAAAGTGTTTGCGTATGATGTTGACAAAATAAATTGGAAAGAATATTTCAAAAAGTACCGCTATTTTTGTCCTGGTTCCCTTGCAAAGCATTCAATATGGAAAAATGCAGTTTTATTTTGCGTCAACTGAATAGACACAAGGTCATTATTTTCACTGCTTATGCGTATTCTGTAAAGATTGACACATTAGATGAACAGTTGAAGTGCTTTAAGTGAATTTTATTTGATTAATTGTATTTCAAAGAAAAACAGGTAGATCAAAATCTCTAAATAGTGTTCAAAGAGTTCAAATCGATTTACTAAAAGAACAAGGACTAACCGGGCGTTCTATCGCTGACAAAATTGGACGAAGTTCTAGTGTGGTCTATTCTTAGTTAAGAAGCAAAGATTCGCACGGAAAAAACATGAAAGGAGGTGAAAAAACGGCAACAACAGCGGTTGATCGAAGAGCAATTTTAAGATGTGCTTCCAATTCCTGTGACTTTGCGGCAAAAATAAAGCAGAAAGCCGGTGTTACTGCAAGCGTTTCAACAGTGCGAAGGGTTATCAATAGTGCCAAGCATCTAAAACGGTTGAAAATTCAAAAGAAACCACCACTTAACGAGAAACGGAAGTGCGCTTAGAATTCTCTAGCCTCCTTATGAGTTTTAAAAATGAATGGCGTCACGTTGTTTTTTCGGATGAGATGAAGTTTAATTTTGATAGCCCTGATGGTTTTAATTATTACTTCCACGATGTGAGGAAAGAAGAACGATTCTTAGCGCGGCATCATAGTCGACAAGGTGGTGTTATAGTATGGGGAGCAGTTAGCTACTATGGCACTGTTAAGCTTGAGTTAAAAACCTCAAAAATTACTGCATTAAGTTATAAAGGAAATTTGAAAAGACATTTTCCTAAATTTTCAGGCATTTTTGGACCCATAAACTGAACTTTTCAGTAGGGTAACGCCCCCATCAACACGGCGCGCATAGTAAAAAATTGGATAGAGGAGCAGAATGCGGAATTGCTTCAATGGCTGCCGTACTCACCGGACCTGAACCTTATAGAAAACGTTTGGCGATGGCTAGTACGAAAAGTTTATGAGTCTGGCCGTCAGTTTCAGGACAGAGAATCACTTATTGCAGCCATTAAATTGGCCTGGAGGGAAATTTCGCTAAACTACATAAAGAGGCTGTACGATTCCATGCCGGATGAAACTTACGAAACTATTACGAATAAAGGCGGCAGTACCCACTACTAAAATTAACCAATAAAAAACTATTTTAAGAAAAACTTGTTTCTTTGACTCCTACAACTGCTTGGAAGATAAAATTTCTAAAATCCGCCCACAATTAAATAAAACAATTTAATTAAAGGTATTTTAAAAATTGATTTTATTGCTTTAAGTAGAGCATTAACTTTTGAATTTTGGGATGAAATCTACAGTTTAGATGACCCTTCTATTGCGTTTGATTTGTTTTTGAGTATTGCAGTTTCAAAAAAATTATATGTATCAAACATTGGATGACTTTATCATTACTAAAGAAAATTAGAAAGAAAAATCAACTACGTATTCGTGTAGCCAAACATCCAAACAATATTAGACTGAAAAGGTTATATAAAAAAATATGTGACGAACTAAGAACCCAAATACCTCTCCGTAGGGATACTTACTTCAGTAGTATGCTGTCTGAAGATATTGGCAACACAAAAAAGGAGTGGGAAGTCGTTGACGTGATTTTAAATAGAAAGAAACCTAACGCTGACATAGTCTTAAACAGAGATAATATGCATGTAACTGAACCTCTAGAGATTGCTTACCTTTTTAATGATTATTTTGCCAACGTCTCAGGAACTATTCAGGATTTATCATTGCTAAATAAGTCTTCTGGTCAATTTGACCGCACAATCCAGCAGGAGGTATTTCAGATACACAGTTTTTTTTTTAAAGTTTCACACCGCTTGAAATTCATAAAATTATATGCGCTCTAAAATCTTACAACTCATCTTCTTACGATGGTATATCAAGTAGAATTTTTAAAAATATATCATTACTAATATCAGATGTTCTTTCCTTTATATTTAACCTTAGTATTGAAAAAGGTATCTTCCCAGATTTCTTTCAAAACATCGGTCGTAGTTCCACTTCATAAAAAAGGAGATACAACAGTTTTAAACAACTACCGTCTAAAATTTTTGAAAATGGTGTTAAATCTAGAGTGCTATCATTTCTTGGTAAAACAAATTATCTAAGTGAGTTTCAGTTCGGATTTAGAAGCGGAAGATCTACCGAAGAAGCCATATTGAAACTGTGTGGCGAAATCTATAATACCCTGAACGATTCTAAAACTTCTGCTGCTCTATTTATAGACATTACTAAGGTATTTGATACTGTTGCTTAGCAAATTGTTTAACGCAGGGTTCAGGGGTCGATTCATTCGTGGTTTGCCTCTTATCTGCGTAACCGCAACCAAAGGGTGAAAATAAAATGCTGCCTAAGCTCAGTAATCTTGATAAACATAGGTTTTCCGCAAGGGTCCGTTCTGGGCCCAATTTTATTCTTGATTTTTGTAAATTCACACAAAATTCACGACGATACTGCGTTATCTTACTCCAACAATAATTAAGTTGACTTATTTGTAGATATGAACTCTGATGTAGAAATATTACGAAGATGGTTTAAGTTGCATAAACTAATAATCAGTGGCAAAACTAAGTTTGATATTATGGGTTCAGTTCCAGAAGATATGACGTTGCAGTACAACTCACCTGGGTGTTTAAGATTTCTTCTTAAGAATGTCTTTATCATTTAAGTCTTATCATTTAAGTCTTTATTGCTCTTCTTCTGTTTTAACGCTAGTTTACAATGGTTTGTTCAAATCAAAACTTTAAAATGGAATTTCGTGTTGGGGCGGTACGCATTTCAATAAAATTGAGCCTCTATTAATAAAGCAGAAGCATGTTATTCGGATCATTGTCGAGCAAATCGTAGAACTCCAAGTTTTGAGTTATTTAGAAGTCTGGAAATTCTTCCGTTAATTCATCTTTATTATTTCAAAGTACTTAAAAGATTCTTTCGTAAGTCCGGATATACTGAAGCCAGGCTGTATGGTATCTACAACTTACACGTTAACACCAGGAATTTCGTTAAAGTACCAAAAATCAATAAAGCTATGTTTTCTCGGTTTTATAATGTAACTGCGTGTCGCCGATTTAATAGGTTATCAATAAACATTAGATGACAAAGAAAGGACTCAACATTTTTAAATGATACTCGCATCTGACTGTTTTTATTCCATAGCTGCGAAATGGAAAATTTGTTTACTCCAATGATTTAACACATTGGTCTGTCATTATATATTATGATTATTATTATTATAAATATTGCTGCTGGATTTTACATTTTAATTCTTAGTTATGTTATACCCCATTGACAATGTGTTAATTTTTTATGCATTTTTATGCATTCGCATCTTGTCCTTCTGACAATAGAATTTTCCTAACTGTTTTATGTTAAAATGCTTGTTAATACCATATGTTACTTTTTATAATGCTAATATGTAATGCTTGTACCGTTTTTACATGAAATAAAGTTATTATTATTTAAATTATTAAAAAAAAAATAAAAATTTAAAAGTCAAAGTTTGAGCTAGGAAACTGAAATTTATAATATAGACTCTTTAGGTGCCCTTTATACTTATGTCTAAATATTTTTTAACCCCGCCTGCTGACATGTCCACAATTAAATAAAAAAGTTTTATTGGAAAACCAAAGTTTGATCTAGGGAGCGTTTTTCTTACAAAAGCTTCGTTTTTTTGTATTAAATCCTTTAAATGTTATATAACAAAATATGTATAGCGTTCTTAACAAGTCAACCATACTAAGACTATTGTCACACCGACTTATGAGGGATAGGAATAAGAATAGGGTATCCAACATTTCGCCCATACGGACTGTAGCCCGTCCCTATGTTTTATTTTTTCAGTTACGCAAATGAATGAGGATCATAGCAATTCTGAGCAAATGCCTAATGCTTTTACTTTTTTCCCTTTATCAATTAAGTAAAAGCTTATTTTTATTCATACACTAGCAGACCCGCCAAGCTTCGCTCGATATGCAGTTGAATCATTTTATGTGTTATTTTGTTTTCTTCTGAAAAACTTTGTAATAAACCGGTTTTTTCGTTGTTTTTTTTTCTGACTGCAAAACTTTTAAATTGAGCTATGAGCTTATTCTGCAGCATACAACAAAGAGTAATTCGTTAAATCCACCCCACCATGTTCAATGATTATCACTGACAATAAACTACATAGGATAGGGTGATAACGAGAAGAAGAATAGATAGGGCGATGGCACCGGTAGTCAGCTGCTTAACTTTATATTAAAACGGTGATTTGAACTTAATTTTTTTAGCAGAGTCTTTAGTTTGGTTTGAAATGTTCAGGTTTTAAACTGCTATACTTTTTCAGTCGATTATATTATCAATGAAATAAGATCCCTTAAGCTCAGACCATATCTGTGTCGGCAAAGGAAATGAAGATTCAATATTGATAGGTTTGCAAACTGCCTCTATATTGCAATTAAAGGATGAAAGCTTAGAACCACGAGTTTAGGAAGGCGTGCGGTGCCAATACAATCCCCATGGGGAACAACAACATACGCCTCCCACCAATTGAGAAAAACGAATGACAACTTTTTTTTTCCAACCTCAACATTTAATTTTATAAAAATAAAAAAAAAAAAAAATATTAATTTTGCCTGAGTATGCAGTAACTCAACTCACACGGCCGACTTCTGGAACTAAGAGTACCTAATGTAAACTATATTTACGAAAATAGTAAACTAGCAGTCAGCCCGTTACACACCGTCTCCACTTACTATACATTTCCAGCAGACAGCAGAAGCAGAAGAAAAAGGCAAAAGCAGAGCAGCCTTCAAATTTTTCTTTGCTAAGCATTTCATCACATACTTGCTTCGTTTGAGAGAGAGAGGCAACGATTTTCATGAAAAGCATCATTGCATTGCACTAACAGCAAGGAACATCCCCTCTCTTTTGTTTTTAGGATGCGATTTAAAGTATGCGGGCACATCATGCTTTCTCCCGCAAACTATCGAAATATAGTTGCGAGAATAGTCACCACTTGAGATAATGGCAGCATGCACTAGTGTATGATATTAATATACATATATCGTAAGTGGAGATCGCGTGGGAACTTTTCGGTTTTCCCGCTCCTTCATCCACCGTACGCTTACGCGATGATATGTCTATTCTCTGTCTATGTCTATTCATCATATACCTATCCCAGATATTTGAACTTTTCCCACTTGGGAATCTCTTTTCCATTGATATAAATGCTTGGCATAGATCGGAGTGTGTCAGAGAACGATTCGTAGTCCGCCAATTTTCCTCCAAGCAGATAACCAAGGACTGTAATAACAAATATGGTGAGACTTACGAAGCTTCCCTGACATACACCGACTTTGATTGGGAAAAGGTACGGTCTGCTTGGGCGAACTGTTAAATATTCTGTCCATATTTACATTCCCCAAAGGTGGCGTTTGAGACTCCTTGTTATTTAGAAATCTTTTTTGGTTTCTCAAAAAATAAGCGACATTTGAAAATTTAATGCAAACGCCACCAAATGTGGGCGAGGCAAAAATATTATACAGTGCTCTTCACTTGATTAGACGCACACAACAATTATCAAAAACTTGCATTTATTAGAAAGGTTATTAAGTTCTCAATAAAAAAAAAAAAAAATGGTAGGTGAGTGGAAGTTAACGGTTTTTAGATGTTCTGCACTCAAAATAGCTCGCCGAACAGTTGATGTGCTGGCAGTTATCCCAGCTTTTTCCTTTATTTTGTTTGTGGAGACAGCTGAATTTGACACTATTCTTATGATTTTTCTTTTGTCCGGAGGAGTTAAAGCGGTTTTTGTCCTTCCCTTGTAATTTTTACCGTATGGAGCACTGTTTTTTATGTTATTTCTCAGAACGTGGTCACTTCGGCCTATTTTCTTGGCAATGCTTCTCATTGAAAACCGTTAAGAATGCAACTCGTCAATTTTGCATTTTTCTTCCGCGGCTAAAACATTTTGTTCCCCCATTTTTAATGAAAATCAATAGAAAACACTCCTTGCTTCTTAAACTTTGTAGCTAACTAAAATCTACGTAACAGATCGCAACCAACTAACTAATTTAATGGGTGCGTCTAATCATGTGAACAAAAAAAAATGCACTTTTTCTTACAGCATAGGCAAGAAAGAGAAAAAATATCCGTTAACTTCCACTTCGGTGTCGCCAAGAATGCCGCGAAATGTCTAGGCCTCCTTAAGCGTTGTAAGAAATATGTCACCCCTTCTGATCTGGCTACAATTTATAAGGCGTTTATTCGCCCAAAACTCGAGTACAACGCTCATATCTGGTCCGGTGCATCAATAACTTATTTGGAGCTACTTGACAGGATCCAAAAACGCGCGATAAAACTCATTGGCGACCGAGACATCGCGAGATCGATTGACTCTCTTAGTCATCGTCGTAATGTCTCCTGCCTGTCGTTATTTTTTCGTTATTTCCACCATAAGTGCTCAAACGAAACAGCCAGTTGCATTCCTCCCCTTGAACATTTCAACCGCAATACCCGCCATGCAAGGAATGCTCATCAGTTCACCCTCAAGCCTGTGTTCGGACGTACAGTGAAGTTCAAAGAATCTTTCCTCAGCCGTACAACACGAATGTGGAATGCTCTTCCGCGCTCCATTTTTCCTACACATTATAACCTACAAACATTCAAAACCAACGTGCATCGGCATCTCTCCTTTTCGTCTCACCCTAATTTCCTTAACGCCCGCGCTGTGTAGCTGATACATTATAAGGGTCCCAACAAATCCGTTTAGTGCGCGCTTATTGTAAAATAAAAATTTACCTACCATTTGTTTGTGTTTTTTTGTTGAGAACTTAATAACCTTTCTAATAAATGCAATTTTTTGATAATTGTTACACGCACTAACAACAAAATTAAATTTATGTAAAAAAAAATGTGTGCGTCTAATCAAGTGAAGAGCACTGTATGAACGAATTGTAACGAACGACTTTAACTACATACTTTGCGAAGAACACAACTTTCCGTTCCACTGATTTCTTCGATAAAACATGTTGCTTTAAATGTGTTAACATTTCATAATTCTGGGCCCCTAGAAAGCATATGTCCAAAATGAATTCTGTCCTCAGTGGAATGGTTTTGATACTTACCACTAAAATTTACTTGTCCAGATTGTTAGATTTACGTTTTCACTCTGTCACTGCGAAGATCAAAGAAAGATTTCTGTGAAAATTAAATGATTTGAAAACGTGATGATAATATCCACACAAGAATTATTTCTGAAACTAAATGTTTTGTCGATTTTCGGTGAAAACAACACCCGTCTTTTGTACCCTCTTAAAATCTACCTGTCTCGCTGTATATTACATGGGAATGAACGTGTATTCAGGCTCATTGTTAACATTATTATATTCCAGACCGCTCACCTTAAAAAAGTTAGTAAAACGCATAATCGTTATTTTGGTTTTTTTATTTCAGGTATACAAACTACAAATCAACAAAATATCACTACAGTTTTACAACAAAAGCTGGAAAGGCAAGTTCTTGCTCAGTCACTAGATATCAACGCTTCACACAGCGGCCAAATACACTACACATTGTCAAACATTCTAAGCGATACTAAAAGAATGCGTAGAGACCTCTTGCCATCGTATAGAAATAGTAACCCATCCCGTTCGTGTGCTAATTGCTTAAATGGCGGAAATCGTCGACGGCCGCAGCGAAGCCGACAAACGTTGCACCTCGGAGAGCAACAACTTCAACCACAAATGCCACTGCCAGCTCTTCCATTAGTTTATTTTCAATATACGGCGACCGGGAAAGCCCACCTGCCTACATCTTCTACAAATATAGTCAATAAATCCCTTAATAACTTGTCTGCAACATCAAACAGATTGCAGCAACATCTTTTAAAATTGTATCTCGATCAACAGAGTCCACCCAGCGAGGATGCAGCTCAAGAATCGATCGAGCAACAGCAATATCATCGAAGGCTCAAGCGCGAAGCCGTAATATCGAATGACCTTTCGCTAACTAGTAGCGGTGGGCTAAGTAGCGAGGAATTCACAATCGATGACAACAACAAGTTACTCAGTTCCAGTGATATAAGAAAAAGTGATATTAGAATTAACAACACTAGGATAACTTCCTCTGCTTCTTCTTCTTCTCCTCCTTCTTCATCATCATTAAAGTCATCATCCTTATCTCAATACAAATCTTCACCGGATTCTACGTTATTAGCTTCCGTTCCAGCGTTTTCCACACCCGCATTGCTCTATTCACAACAATATCTATCACAAGAGTCCCAATCATCGTCTTTCGAGGACATGAGGGCTCTCATCCAAAGTAGAAGCAGTACCAGTAGATTAAGTAGTAGTATCCTGCCACAGGCAATTCCAATACAAATGGAAGTAGCCAATAAAAGTCACAACGATGAAAGAGTTAAACCAAAAGTTGTGCGCGCAATCCAAAAAAAGGAGCCAATTATTATCATCGATGATGTTGAGGAGTTTGATAGTGGAGGAGGTGAAAGCACTGGTGTCATAGGCGTCAGGGAAAGTGACGTTTCCGCTATTACCACAGGAAGCGATAGTGAAAGTGAATTTTATTTAAATGGCAAGCCTATGGTTATGCCACTGAGGCCAATTATCCGTGGTCCTTATGAAGATGAACATGAGGAAGAGATGTCTGTAGTCTATGCCGAACAGCATACAGAGGTGCGACTAGTATGTGAAGTGGACTTGGATATTGCCATGAGTTCGTGGTACAAAAATGGACTGGTAAGATTAATTCTCTATTTGTTCAATTTAAATCACAAATAAGTTTGCCTAAACTTTTCAAAACTTTGATAAATACTCGTAGTTTGAAATTTAGTGCGAGACACCCCACATTTCCCCTTATTTGAAATCTGTTTTTTATCTTGCGAATTTCAACTTAAAATGGTTACGTGTTTATGTCTATAACGGACTAATGCCTCAACTTTTCCAATTTAGAATTTCCCACTTTATACAACTGTTACGAAACTAATAACTAGACTTTTTGTATTATTTATTAATTTGCAACAGATTGGGACGAGCAGATGCTCGGTCGCTAGCTTAAAACTTTTTTGTTTTGTTCATAACAAAAAGGGCTACACCGTAAAGAATGCAAACAGTTTACTAAAAAATAATCCGGTGTAATGACCTTTCATTCCGCAAATTACTCATATATACTCGTACATTTATTCTTTACAATGACTGGGAGTATCCGACTCTTTCCATTAGACTTACATGAAAGCTAGGTTAGATTAGGTGAGGAGGGTTGTATGCACAATTGTGCACGTATCACCCAGAGGCCAATAAAAGGTAGATTGTGAGTACATACACGTTTTTAGTACATAGTAGGTCACGTAGCTAACAAAACCATTTGGATCTGTTAATATATCGAGAGATATCCGTTAGAAGTGTTTTGTAAGGTCGTCCCAGAAGTCAAAGAACTGTGCTCCGAAGCAGGAGAATCGTTGTTCTTGGAGTGCCGGTCTGTAGCGATGTTATACAGGCTCCATTTCCTCCTCATCTCAGAACGTCTGCAGAGGTCATTTGTAGGTATCCCTTGTAGGTTTTCTTTTTGTCAATGATAGGCCAGAGACTAAGGGTTACGACACAAATTATAGTGTTGTCCCATGTTTCCGTAGCTAGTCTTGCCGTGTCAATGAAGCTCTAAGCTATTGCTAAAACTGGTAGTACCTGCACGTCAGCCTTGAGTGGGTTCGTATCTTAGCCGCATCTGGCAATCATATCTGCGGTCTAGTGCCCAGGAATCCATCAGAGTAGTACTGAGTGAGAGCTTATTGCTCTGAGTGCCAGGGGGCAGGTAGGTAGGTAGGTAGAAGTGGCGGTTCGGCTTGAACCCAATTAACACTTGTTGTGCCTTTTTGTTACCACGACTCGTGTGACCTATTTGTAGTGGTTGTAGAGCGTTTGATGTGTGGCTATATCCAACCTGTGGAGTTGAGAAAACGGATAAGATCTTGTATCCCTTTTTCCGATAAAGCGCTAAGGCAGTCGAAGAATGGTTGGTTCAGTGGCCGCAGTCTGGCTCTTGCTAGTGCCGGATATTCGCAGAGAAAATGGAAGATAGCTTCTCTTTCATTTACATTCCCGCAACTTCGGCAGTAGAGGTTAAATGGGATACCTAGTTTGGCCGCATGGTCTCCAATTGGCCAGTGCCCGGTGATTATCGCCGTAATTCTGGCGACATCGGGGCGGGTTCTGCTTAGAAGATCATTTGTTCTTCTTTTGTTATAAGTAGGCCATATTTTTCTTGGTATGATGCAGTTAGTTAACCTTCTCCATTGAAGATTGGCTTTCTGCAGGAAGTATGAGTGTATTTGTGTCGAGTGAGTAGTCCAGAGCTGAGCCCTGTCTGGCCAGCTAATCTGCACGCTCGTTTCCTGTTATGTTACTATGCCCTGGAACCCAGAGTAGTGTAACCCTGAAATGTTCGCCCAGTCGGGCAAGCTCGTTCCGGCACGCCTGCACCAGTTTGGAGGATATGGTAGCCGAGTCAATAGCTTTGATGGCGGCTTGGCTATCTATGAGGATAGCAATGTTTTGTTTGTGCGTTGTGTCACGCCCTAATTGCATGCAGTCCTCTCGGATAGCCAGTACTTCCGCCTGGAAAACGCTGGAGAAATCCGGCAGACGGTAGGATATTGATATTTTTAGTGATTCCGAGTAGACACCGGCCCCCACAACACAGTTCATCTTAGATCCGTCGGTGTATATGACCGTGTCGAACTCTTTCACTACTTCGTCCGTCTTCCAACGAGCTCTGGAACGGAAACTTACTTCGAAGCCTTTTATGAAGTTAAGTTTGGGTGTGGTGTAGTCGGTTGGAACCGTGACCATGCCTTCTGGTAGCGAGTCCAGAATGTTGCTGTGGCCGTATGGCCTTGCAGTCCAGCACTCCGACTCTGTGAGTCTTACCGCAAGTAAGCACTTTTTGATTCATTTCGTTTATGAGGTTGGAGTCGATCGCTTTGGGGGCTGCCTGACTATCCACGCTGATGGTTAATTCCATTGCTGCAAGTTTCATCGTTAGGACAGTCCGTGCTGCTTCTTAATAGCGTAGATTTCAGCCTAAAAAACACTGCAGTAGTCTGGCAGTCGGTAGGTCTAGTTGATACTAAGCGCCACTGAGAAGACTTCTGCTCCTGTTCCCTTCTCCGTCTTCGAGCCATCTGTGAAAATGGAAATGCCTTTAATGACTGTTTTGGGTGAAGTCCATTCGCGACGGTATATATAGACTTTGAAGTTCTTGAAGTTAGTGACAATTTGATTAAAGGTGTCCACTGTACGGCCTCTAAATTTCGATCACTCTCAGTCTGAGAGCACAGTTTACCCAAATAGGAGCAGTTTTATGTACATGTATAGGTATTATATAATTTACATAACAGATAAATAAAATATGTTTTCCTTATTTCAATCTTCTGTATGTATTTCTAAATTTATTACAGAGCGTTCACGCTATTGAGAGATCCTCTAGGATAACAGATTATCGTTTCGTGAAGGAGATTAATGGAGCACTAACCATAACAAATGTCATGATGGAAGATGATGGAAAGTGGCAATGTGAGGCCGAAAATGCAAACGCATATATCGAGAATGCCCGCCCTGTAAAACTAGTAGTACTAGGTAAGTTTGATATTAAATAGATATATCTTCAATTGTTGTCGTAATTGTTGCGGATGAATTTTTCTACAATACGAAACTAAAAAAAACTTTTTTTGATGTTCATATAAATTATTTGATATTTCATTCAGAACATAATTCAATTTTATTTAGTTTTTTTGATTTTTGATCAAAATATTGAACTTAAATGACTGCCTGTAGTGTTGAAGTGGAAATAGTCGGACTTTGCTTTGCTTATCGCAATAAATCGCTTTGTCTAAGGCAGTCCGCCAAACAACCACCCCATGTATAAATATCGGTCTTATTACCGAGATGTATTATAGCCAGTTGGTAATGCGGGGTTGAAGGCCCCATTTATTACCGATGGCTTTTTTTGCAAGAGAAGAGTGCTACCGTAGCTTTCCGAACTCTATCTTGTAAGTTATGTTTCCAGCTAATATGTCTAGCAATCATGTTCAGTTCTTTTTGAATAGAAAATATTTTATGAAATTGTATCTTAGCTGGAAAAATAACCGACGACCGTCTTTTTAATTGTTTTGGATTTTATATCTCCTTTATTTTCCCTCCTCTCATATGCTATTTTAAATTGACATCTTCAAAAAGTGGCGCCACCGACCTTTTACTCAGATTGGTATGCATAAAACGTTAAAGTCAAAACAATTGCTACGAAAATTCCGAGTCTGCTATTTTGTTGACTCAGAGCATTTGCTAAATATTTTGCGCGCGCCTTTTTTTTACAAAAACATTCTAGCCTTGTGAGTTGCAGTGTTTTTTTTTATAAATACATAGTTAAAATAATTTTTGCTTGTGAAAGAAACAAAAATGGATGCAATAAACATTCGTGAAAAAAAACAGTATAAGCTAAGAAGAATTGGTAGCGATAACAACTTTAAGCAACTGTATCGTTTCACGCGTCAAAATATGGATTGCTTGGCTAATACTTTTTTAGAAGAAAATCTGGTGACACGGGGTGGTGCTCTTTCAAATATCCAGAAAATAAAGTCTTTCCTGAGGTATATAGGAGATCCGGGCTTCCAGGTAATCATTTCAGAAACCTCTCCATGATTTATAGTTTAACTAGTGAAAAATTTATATATTTAGGTTACTGTCGGAGAGGATCTTGGCATTCATCAATCAACAGTTTCTTTGACTAATTGGTATGTGTGTCAAAAAATAGTCAAACAAGCCGATGATTGATAGGTGATGAAGGATATTCTCTAACACCATGGCTTATGACTACATATCGCAATCCTCAAACCTCGATTGAAAAAAATTACAATAAAGTGCATAAAAGTGAACGATGCATTATTGAGCGTATGTTCGGTCAAGTTAAACAAAGGTTCCCGATTTTGCAACCGAAATTGCGAATGGCCACAGAAAGAATAGCTTCAATCATCGTAGCTTGCTTTGTACTTCATAATGTAGCTAAATATTTGAACGATACAGATTTTGAATCGCCAGAACAGCTAAGTTCAAATCCTGGAGATATAGAAGTGTCTGGAGTGGCAGAAATTAACGATACCATTCAGATTCAGGCGAGGACAAAGAAGACGAAATAATGTTGCCGACTTCTTAGGTAGAATCATTTAGAATAAAACAATCATTATGGAATGTAATTTATTGTAATATTTTTTTTTTAAATTAATTAATTTTGTTCTTACTTATCTAAGTTTTTTATTTTCTCTTCTAAAAGTTTCTCTTTCATTTTATATATTGCCATTTTCTTAGCATGTTGCTCTTGGCTCCGTTCTTTTTGTGCTCTTAACATCTTATTCTGCAACTCTATAAGCTGTAGTTGCTTTTCAAGAACAGTTGGAAAAAATTAGTTAATCCTTTTACTTAAAATAAGGTTAAATTACCGTGGCAGATATCCGACAACTTTTGGCCGATGATTGCGTCGAAGTGGAAATGCTTTTTATTAAATAACTTTCTAAAAATTTCAAAAATTCAAAAAATAAACCATACGACAGTTGTCATTTGCAAATTTTGACAGAAACTGCAAGGGAAGGACACATGTAGTGAAGTAAATGCTTTGTTCGAATTTTCGAACTTACTTTAGCAAAGTTAGTTTTTATTCATACAGATTTAAAGCATTTGCTAAGCGCTTTTACTTTGCTACCACCTTTTACTCAGAGCAAATACTAGTTTTTATTCATACGACCCAAGGAGTATAATATGTTGATTCACGACTCAAGAGTGAGTATGAATTGTTTTTTTTCCATTTCAAATGCTTCTTCAGCTCGAAGCAAAATAAAAGAAATGATTTTTTAGTCCAGGATATTGCATTGATTAAAAATCAAGACAACAAATTTAATATATACTCAACTATTTCTAGCCTGACTTTATATACTTGGCTTGGCGTTTCACTCAGATGTGGCATTGTGGGATCATCGGTGGATTACTAAAAACACATGCAATCCATACGCGATTTTGTTCTCGTTTTACAACGAGTAGGTATATGTTGATTCACGACTCAACAGTGAGTATGAATTGTTTGCATTTCAAATGCTTCTTCAGTTCGAAGAATAAACCAAAGAAATGATTTTTCAGCCCAGGATATTGCATTGATTGAAAATCAAGACAACAAATTTAATATATAGTCAACTATTTCTAGCCTCACTTTATATACTTGGCGTTTCACCCAGATGTGGCATTGTGGGATTATCAGTGGATTACCACCACAAACGTATCCAAAACATACGCGATTTTGTTCTCGTTAAACAACGAGTATGTGTGGATTCACGACTAAGGGTTGAGTGTGAATTGTTTTTTTCCATTTCAAATGCTTCTTCGGTTCGAAGAATAATCACAATTAGTTATTGCTTAAAAGAAAATCTGCACACTTATAAACAAATCGTGTACCAATAAAGATTTTACTGTTAAGGATAGTCCCAACTGAGAGGATTAAATTTATTGAATGGAAAGTCATGTTTATGTCACTTAGTCTCAAAAATAGATATTTCAAAGCAAGTGTTGCCTGTTGCACGCAACGACGCCGACGGTATCTGAAAAAATATTGTAGTACCCTACTTAATGTAGATAGAAACTTTAATGTTATTTCTTAAAATATCGTGTTTCATTACATAAAAAAGGACTTTACTCAAAGGTTGGCATCTAGTGCCCTTATTGCATATAATAATTATAGGACTATTTTCAATGGCGACTTAATTTTTTTATTTGTCCCAATAATCTCTCTTCTGTCATTTCGTATTTTAAATATACTTCAGAGTGCTAACAACGCTTTTTAGCATTTCAACTCAGCTTAAAGTTCTGCCCGTGCATGGACAGGCTAAGAATATCGTAAAAATCGACTAAGAGGAGAACTCTTATCGAGCATTTTTACCAGACATGCGAGCCTAGCGACACGTTTAAAGTCTTAAAACTGGACCGCAAGTGTGCATGCAAACCCGTGGGTTGACACGACCGGAGATCACAGGTCTCGTAAAAGAAATACCACACAACAAGTATTATTTGGAGCACGTACGTTTCGAAAAATTAAAAAAAACAGACCTGAACGCTCCTGGGTCACACAAATAAAACAATAGGTATGAAGCGATGCGAAAGCCTGCCAATATTCATCGAACAGGCGAACCCCACATTTCAGTAGCGATGCAGTAAAGTGGAAGGGGCAGTATTCCGAGAAAGAAGAAGACTCATTAAAGTAATTATTTAGTTTTAATGAAAAACAGAAATATTTACATTAGTAAAACACCAAAGGAGGCGAAACTATAATGGCCCTATGTTGCGCTAAAACAGCTTAAGTACATCTATGAACGAATTAGCATTTTTCTAAGCTACGTTACCGGGTTTTTATAAACTTTTATTTTATACATAAGAGGGAATTAGAATTATATTTGAGAGAAATTAGGAGGCAACGTGATGATTTCGATATTACCTTTCGTTTCGCAATGGAGTTCCAAATTACTTACTTATTGAAAATTAGCTGACCCATGCTCACCTTGCTTCGCCAGTCTGCCACTTCTCAAATTTAAAACAAAATACTTGCTGATAAGAACTGATAAAGAAAACGTCGAGAGTGTCCCTTCTCATTATATGGATATTTTTTTTTTTTATAATAAGCGCGCACTAAAGGGATTTGTTGGGACCCTTATAATGCATTAGCTACACAGCGCGGGCGTTAATGAAATTATGGTGAGAGGAAAAGGAGAGATGCCGATGCACGTTGGTATTTGAATGTCTGTAGGTTATAATGTGTAGGAAAAATGGAGCGGGGAAGAGCATTCCACATTCGTGTTGTACGGCTGAGGAAAGATTCTTTGAACTTCACTGTACGTCCGAACACAGGCTTGAGGGTGAACTGATGAGCATTCCTTGCATGACGGGTATTGCGGTTGAAATGTTCAAGGGGAGGAATGCAACTGGCTATTTCCTTTGAGCACTTATGGTGGAAATAACGATAAAATAACGACAGGCAGGAGACATTACGACGATGACTAAGAGAGTCAATCGATCTCGCTATGTCTCGGTCGAAAATGAGTTTTATCGCGCGTTTTTGGATCCTGTCAAGTAGCTCCAAATAAGTTATTGGTGCACCGGACCAGATATGAGCGTTGTACTCGAGTTTCGGGCGAATAAACGCCTTATAAATTGTAGCCAGATCAGAAGGGGTGAAATATTTCTTACAACGCTTAAGGAAGGCTAGACATTTCGCGGCGTTCTTGGCGACATCGAATATGTGGTCATTCCAACGAAGGTTGTCATTAACACACATACCGAGAATGGAAAGTCTTTCGGTTTCAGCGATGTAAGTGCCATACATAAATAATGGCAGTGTGTGTGGGTTTTGCTTTAATGACAGGAGACGGCATTGAGTTTTGGAAGCATTAAATTCCACTCTATTGGTTTTACCCCACTGAGTTATGCTGTTAAGATCGGAATTTAATGAGCTTAACATACGTTGCCGTTCCAGTTCCACACCCGAAGATGAGGGGCGTGACCCAAGAAACGAATATGAGAAGCTGAGGGTACTGTCATCAGCAAAGGAATGGATTGGATTAGAAGTAACAGACAGTAGATCATTTATAAAAATGAGAAAGAGAGTCGGGGACAGAACAGAGCCTTGGGGGACACCAGCATTTATTTGGTGGGTTGCAGACTTGAAGCCGTCCAAAACAACTTGAATTGAACGGTCCGAAAGGTAATTTCTAATCCATTGAAGAAGAGTATCATCGATTCCAAATGCACGCATTTTCGACAAGAGAGCTTGGTGCCAAACTCTGTCAAATGCTTTTGAAATATCAAGCGCAACGATCTTACTTTCACCACCTTGGTGAAGAGATTGGTTCCACTTTTCGGTTAGATATGTCATCAAATCACCAGTGGACCATACTGCCGGTCATTAAGAAGTTTTCGCGATTCAAGATATTTCATTAGCTGACGGTTTATCAGCGTTTCCACGACCTTAGAAAGAAGGGACGTAAGTGCAATTGGTCGGTAGGAGGAGGGAGAAGAAGATTCGCCTTTTTTTGGTACAGGCTGGACAAATGCTGTTTTCCATCTTCCCGGGAAGAGTCCTGAAGAATAGGACAGATGGAAAAGCTTACGCAATGGTTTTGCCAGCGAAGAAGAACACCTCTTCAGAACGATAGGGGAAATACCATCTGGACGAGCGGATTTGTGAACGTCAAGATCTTGAAGTACTGTACTCTAGCCACTGTACGAGTGCGAAAGTGGATTGGTCCCATGGAGAATTCTACGCGCTCGAGTACAGGGGGAGACAAAGCACAATCTGGGAGCGTTGAGCTGACTGCAAAGTGAGCAGCAAGCAGATTGGTGTTTTTTTTTGTTTTTTTTAAATACACTATCAACTCTGTGTCGTGGAGTGCTTAAAGCAAGCAACTATCACGAGCAGAAATTGCCGGCACAAAAAGTGCTCTCACAGGCTCATCATTTAGTGCAGGTGTTAGTAAGGACAAAACAATTAAAAATACAATAATTATGTACCTACAAAATACTAACACAGACACAAAATAATGCAAACAATTTAAGACATTAAAGCATTATTACGCAAAATATTTTTTAGCTTATCTTAGCTTAGCTTAGCCTTATCTGTAGAGCTGACAGCTGGAATGACGTTGTAAATGAGTGTCGGGATAGATGACGTGGCCGAATTCTTGATGTTTTTAACAAATGACCAAACGTTTTTACTACCAGTGGGACTTTGTAGTATTTTTTACCTCAACTTTTGGTCATAGGAGAATTTGACACGATTAATGTGGGCATTGCAGTCATTTCTGGCTCGTTTAAACGTGTCGAGGAAGCACAGCGACCAGTTAAAACTCTTAAAGAAACCGTTTAATTTTTCCCAATTGGCTTTCTCGTACTGCCATACGGTTCTTTTAGGAGTTTGTTCTTTAACTATGTGGTTGGAGTACGAGAAATTTCCTGATATGATGCAATGGTCTGACGAACCTAGAGGCGATAATACGTTCAAAGCGTATTTATCAGGGTGAGAGGTAAGAAACAAGTCCAATGTGTTGGCAGTTTGGCTGCTAATGTCCGGTATTCGTGTCGGCTCATTTACAAGCTGAGTCAGGTTATTTACCTCAGCAAAGATCTCGACGTACCTTCCTTCGGGTGTTGTCTGACCAGAATGTCGAAGCCAGCTTGAATTGTGTATATTGAAATCGCCCGCAATAACGATTTCAGAACGAGGATGAAGGGTCATAATTCTTGTAATAGAATCAGACAGGGCATCAAACTCATTATAAGTTGAATGTCTGTTCCAATTGGGGCTTCTGTAAATAAAACAGTAGTGTATTAATTGCCTACGGACATGGAGTTTTAGCCAAATGAAATTAAATTCTGGGTTGGCACATTGGCCGTATTGAGGCTGAAGTTTTTAGGCTACGTCACTACGTATAAAAACGGCTCAACAACAACAACAACTCACGACGCGCTATTCGCCCGATGCTGCCTTTACCCAAACATTGCAAGTGCACAAACGATAATCGATCGACACATGCAATAGTCAAGAAAGAGCAACAGTGATGAAGTGGGATGGGGGACGGAAGGAAAACCCTACGCTGTTGCTTTTTTTCGCTTTTTTCGTTATCACTGCAACCGGCCACCGGCACTGGCTCTATGTAGTTTTTTTTTCTTACTCAGTGTGACTCCCACTCTATATCAATTACATTTCATACCCTATGAAAAAGCACGCAGTACAAAAGGTACAGAGAAGAAACAGATTTGTGCCACACACGCACACAAATATTCCTCCACTCAACGCTGGGAAAATCCAACAATCTAGCTTCAATCGAACATTTTACTTTTTTTTATTTGTATAAAATTTATAGTTTTATGCTTATTGTTCAACTTCAGGATAACCTACAAAGATGATTTATATCTTTAAATATTTGTACATAATTGAACTTTAGATTACAAAAAATCCTATTTCATTTGGATGAGTCATTCCAAAACTAGGAGCTAGAAAGCATTCGAGAGTTACAACTTTCCTTAGATATCAGCTTAGCGGATAATGGTAAAACATATCCTATCTTATAAACTTGACAATTTTCAATGCAACTGTGAAAACCGGAATCAATTTGGTGCAGTACTTTTTTAATCAAATCCGGTTAAACACCTTACAGCCAGAAAAAAGTTACAGTTTTATTATAGTGTTAAATTCAGGCTAGGATTCGAAAAGATAAAACGTAATTCTATCTAATTAATCTTTATTAATTCTCTTTCAATGTCTTTTAATTCTTGATTATTATTCTAATAATTCACTTACTTAATCCAACAATTCAGTTTCACAATTAATCACTTTAAATAAACAATCACTTTTCTCTTATTCAATACTTCAACTTTTCTTCTATACTTTTCACTACTGTCATCTATCGCGGTTCAAAACTGGAATGTCTTGGGTGCTCCTGCGACACCTATTTATATCTCCTAATGACACCTATCGGAATTTCCAGATTCGTTGAGCTCAGAAAGTTCGAGACCAACAGATGGACTAATTTTTCCATAGCTATTCAAACTGCTTTTCAAATGCTGCCAAATATCGATTATCTTATATGGTTATATGGCCCTTGACTAGATGGCGCCGCAAGTTGACTAATTGATGCTGAATGTCACAGTTTGAGCAAACATGCAACAATAGTAAGGACATCTTAATGAATACTAATATATCGGTCACAACCCTACCCGTTGTCCTATTACCCGTTTCCCTGTAGGAATGAAGCATTTTCCCGCGGTAAAAATTAGTATCAGGGATAATGTCGGCTTCTATTGATAAAACAATTTTTCAAATCGGCCCAGTAGTTTCGGAGCCTATTCAAAACAAACAAACAATCAAATCTTTCCTCTTTATAATCGGCCCTAGCGAGGTATCCGTCGGAACGGAAAATTCTCCGACCTGATTACAATCGGAGGATTTAGGCTTCGAATACCTGTTCGGAAGAATACCTCGAATCACAAATCTTCCGATTCTTATCAGATCGTAGAATTTTCCGTTCCGACACATACCTCGCTAGGGCCGATTATTAGTACACATTACTTTTGCTCCTCCTTGTATCACCGCATTATGACTTAGAAACGATGGTGGTGGTGGATGGCGGTGGTATTTCTGTCTTTGCAGATTCCTTTGGTTTTCTTATTTAAAATCTTTAACAAACAAATTGGTTTCAGTATAACTAACTCTACAAATAAATGAAAATCGATAAGCAACTTTTTGATAGATAGATAGATAGATAGTTTATTCTTGCTTCATGAAATAAAAATACGTTGTCGCTCAATTTACATTATATAGTTGCAGAGATTTGACATTTCTGTTTGTCTTTCAACTGAATCATTATTTTATTTTTTAAAAAACACAAATAAATATGAAAATTTTATGATTAATGAGGAAAATCATGAGAAAAACCTCAAATTAAAGAGAAAAAAAAAAATAAAAAAAAATAATAATGATATTAAAAAGAATAAATAAATAAATAAATAAATAAATAAATAATTAAATAAATAAATAAATAAATAATAAAATAAATAAATAAAATAAATAAACAAATAGATAAATATATCATAATTAATAAATACACGAATAGTGTATATTATAACAAATAAATAAATAATTAAATAGTATATAATTATAACAAATAAATAAATAAACAAATAGTAGATATATATTATAATAAATAAATAAATAAACAAATAAATAGATACATACATACATAAATCCAAAGGTAATTATTTGAACAGTTAAATAAATATTATTAAGTTAACAAAAACAAACAGATAAATAAGAAATGAAAATATATCGGTATTTAGTGAACACAAAATATTTTATATATCACGATGAAATAAGTTGATTGACTAGCGGATTGTTGGAGATATTACATCTCAGTTTGAATGCCTCATTTAGTTTATATATCCTGGAGGAGATCAGTTCAACATTAGCTCTACCATGTATATCTATTGTAGAATGATACCAGGGAAGATTTAGCATCATTTTTAATATTTTATTTTGGGATATTTGAAGCTTTCTAATATGGCTCTTAGCACAATTACCCCACACTATACAACCGTACAGTAAGATAGATTGGAATATCGTCTTATGAATTATTATTTTATTATCATTTGAAAGTAATGATTTCCTGTTTATAAACGGATAAAGCATTCGTATGGCTATATTTACTTTATTAGTTGTTTCTAAAATGTGTCTGTTAAATGTAAGTTTATGATCGAAGTGTATGCCCAGGTACTTAACAAATGGTTTCCATGCTATTAAGTGGCCATTTAATCTTAATTGATCAGCTGGAAGAAAGCAAGGCTTTCTTTTTCTGGTGAAAAAGATAGCTTGGATTTTTTCTGCGTTCAGCTTTATTTTCCATTTGGAGAGATAACATTGCAATATTTCAATCGCATTTTTTAAATTCGTCTCAATGTCGAGACCGAACTCATGCGAAGAAAGTATAGCAATATCGCCAGCATAAATAGCTATTTCACACTGTGGAAGACTTGGGAGATCAGATGTAAACAAATTATAAAGGATAGGACGAAGCACAGAACCTTGCGGTACACCTGCACAAAAATTTACTACATCAGACGCACTACTATTAACAAAAACTTTAAAGCGACGATTTGACACAAAACTTTGAATAGTTCTACAAACTTACAACTTACTTGTTAATATTTTCGATTTGTTTTCCTCGAAACCAGTTACAAACAAATTGTCCTTAGAAAAACTGTGATATGCGCATCCGAAATCTAACCGCCATGAACAACGTTTGACAGTGGATTAGGGAAGCCAATTTTTAGCCTGAAATAGAGGTGTAGAGGTGTGCAAATTATGTATGCAGCGAATATTCGCTATGAAGTTGTAATAGAATGCAAATATTGCTCAGCAAAGGCATTCAAATGCTTCTTATTATTTTTGTTCATTGCAAATTTAACTTAAAATTTGGGGAAGCCTTTTGATGTAGGTATGGCAAGCCATGTGCTAGGCAAAGGAACCCTTCCAACAGCGCTGCTTTCGACCTGTGAAGAGTCTCTGCCTGAGACACTGTAGCATTTCATCCTCTGCGATCCTAGGCACGCTGCTTCCATTTGTCCAGACCATGTGATCTGAAATCTGCAATGACTGGTTCTTTAAAACGGTGGTTCGGTTTTCCTTGCCTTATCGCACATAGGGACGGGCTAGGAATATCACTGCAGCGCCCCCAAAAAACAGTGCTTGTCGTAAAAGGCGACAAAGGGGAAAAAATCACTTCTAATCTATTCTAACATCAAGGTGAGCCTAGCGACATATTTAACATCTTTGGGCTGTCCCGCAAGTGGGCATGCAATTCCGTGGGCTGACGCGACTGGAAATCACCGGGGTCGTAAAAGGTCGGTCGAACAATTATCAATAATGGAAGCATGCACATTTGGAAATCTTAAAAAATAGGCAGGCCACTCCTGGATCACACAAATGCAATACCACCAGCATTTGAATGGCCTCAGAGATGAAATGATCGGAAACCAGGAAGCCAGCTGATTTGTATTGAGGTCAATTCGGCGAACCGCACAGGCGGACCAATAGGGATGCTTTAAAGTTTAAGGGGTTATGACACCTTTAATTCTGATCATAACCTCGTTGTAAAAAAATAGGGGCTGTGAGTCGAAGATCTTCTTATCTATAGAATTTTTGTCAATCCGCTCCATGTGTCTATTAAGTCGACGTAATAAAGCTTTTTGAACTTCATCCACATCTTGGTACAGCTCATAGAGTTCGCGGTTGTATCTTCTCCTCCATTCGCCCTTCTCCCACACCAGTAATAAATATCCGAAGTAGTATTTCTCTTTCGAAGAACCCAATATAAGCTCTACTTTCCTACTAATCGTCCAGCTATAACGCCATAAAGCGGAGCTTACAGGATTAAGGCTTGAAAGCGCATGCATTCGTCCTTTGAGTCAGGAGTTTTTAACCCATTTATTTTGCCAAACTGAAGAAGTAGCGGTTTCCTAAGGTAATTCTCCGTCGGATCTCCACTAAGGTTAGATAAATGCTATCAACAGTGAGTGATGTTTTGTCTTAGGCGGTGGACAGATGTTTATTTGTTACGTACTTGCGGTCTTGTAATCATTAACTTCAAAACCAATTGATTTCGGCTGTTTTTAAGTCGATGTATAAGCCACCACCACAGTACGCTGGGCACGGCTAATGTCGATATCGTCCACATACCGCAGTACCTGATTGGATTTATTGATTTATTATCATTATTTATTTTCCCCAGAACAAGATTGAAGAAATCACATGACACCGCATCTCCTTGCCGAAATGCGGTGCAAGTTTGGAATAGTTCCGAGGAATTTTCGTCTACAATAATTAAAGAAAACCAACTATTCCCTTCACACGATGGCGCATCTGTGCACGATAGTCAGCAGGGTAAATTGGTGAATTTCGAAAGATGTGCGCATCAAGTGATATGCATGCTTTGACAATTTTGCATTATACATAAATGTCCTTTTTCAACCGAATGGGGGCTCTGGGCTTCATAGTTTTCCTTCTCACATACCCACAAACGAAGCATCTGATGGTCCAGGCTCAACATCTGATATATTTATATATTTACATTATCATCCACCAATCATGTGAAATTTATAAATAATTTCTTTTATAGACAGCACTTACCTTCAGTAGCCGTCTCCATGCCTTAATTTACAATGAACCATCTTAGAATACTTATGTCGTTTTCCATTGGTAATCCGGAAAAACTTTCCGATTCGGGATGCCAATGGAACAAGTAAACACATTTTATTTGAGTTCGAAGTTTATGTGTCGTGCTTGTGAGCTGTCAAACACAGACCCCTCTTCCTCTGAATTTCTCGACATCATCGAGGAAGTTCTGCACTTGTGTTTTGTTCCTCGCATTTCTCCTGCCATTCGTTTAGAGTTCAACGACAAACCCAGCATCATCACATTATGATTACGATTAAGATGATAAAGAGGATGATAGTTAATTAATATTAGCCATATGAATATCCATTATAAAATTGTTTTTTTGTTAATTTTATTAAACTTCCTAATTATCTACAGTTCAAAATTATTATCAAATGCAGCACAACGAAAATGGCTTGCTGATTTTGGATCTTATAGCGTTTGAATGTGTAAGTGCTTCTAGTTTTGATTCTGAATTCAAATCGAAATAGTCAGGAGCTCTTGCATAATGCTAAAGGTAATGCAATCAGAACCGAGTAAAACTCTGTTAGCTTTTGAGAAAAGGAAGGGGAATTAGAAAGCAGTAAGGATGTAGTTATTAAACTACGTCGCGTTGTTAAGGGAACTATTAAGGACAGCATTTTATGAGAGAAATGGATCAACGACATTTTTCAAATGTTGACCAAAAAAGATCAAGGACAATTTTTAAATTAAGTTTGCAGCAACTTGAACATAAGTTGGAATTCTGTTAGGATCCCCAATTGATTATTTCCTCCCTAATATATTCTTCCGGTACTTCTGTTATTCTTCGTGAACTGGTTGTTTCCAGATCTCCAATGGCTATAGTAGAACTTTTCGAATGATAGAACATTTCGTGAAAAATACACTGTCGATCACAAGGATGAGGCCATACATTTTGCAATCGATTTTCAGTCTTTATACCTGTTGGAAATTTTATACACAGAAACTTTTACTACCTGGGAACAGGTACATATTTTCCCAATAATAAATCATAAAATTAAAGGGTAAATAAGAAAGGACCGCTGGAATTTCCCAAGATCAAAACAATTGAACTAATTGAAAAGCGTATAAAAAGATGCGCACTAGGACTCTGCTCAGTTGCTCAGGGTCTGATCGAAAGGTCAAAAACAAAAATGCATATAACATTATTTTAAGTTCTACTGGAATGAAGGTTACACCCAAATTACTCTACCAGCTATCGTGTGAAAAGTTTCTTACGTCTTCCTTGAGTTCTCGAACCTGGGGACTGGGAGTCCATATTCCTCTTGGTTGAAGCATTATTGTCCATTCGTATGGATATTTCGCTTGTTTCGGTGTTGCCCAATAAAGTAAAGGACTTCGCAAAACAATAAAATGATTTTTTTAATATTTTTTTTTTCAAATGTATCGTTTTATTCCTGGTTCCCTTCTATATCTAACTCTTAAAAACCAGTTGAAAAACCCAAAGAATCACTGCCCAGCTGAAACCATTAGAGCTAGAAACTTAAAATTCAACAGGTTGGGTCTCTTTATGCCCAAAACGTTAGATAAAACGGGATTTTTAAAAACTCTTCATTTAAAACTTTTAAAAAGGAACTACTTTGTTTTTACTTCACTTCCTTCAACATAAGAAGTATAAAACTTAAGGAATTTTTTACGCAATACTCTTCCAAATATTATAAGCTATCTTCGACTCAGTTTTCTACTCTGTCCGGAAGCTAAGCTACAGTAAATCAAAAACAGAGGTTGGGCGCTCATCGAAAAAATGGATTCAAACGAAACGGAGAAAAATGTATCTGGAGAGCTCTTATGTGCTGTGTAAACAAATGTATCCTATCGATAAATTTGCCTGACTACTAAGCACTGGGTTCAATTATTAAATTCCAAGCACTAACAAAAGTTGTGTATGATTAGCTTCGACTAGTATTTTATGTATTCGATTATATAATCTTCTTTAAATCCGAATGAATGACATAAGGCCGGTTCGCGTACTAATATCCAAACGTAAATTTATATAAACGTTCGTGCGAAACTACACAAACGCGTTCGCGTACTTAAAGATGAACGAAAGAAAAATGTAATTTTGTTCTCTTTTCTTCACACAGAATTTCAGCTGGTGAAACAATCAAAACTGTCAAATAATAGCCGCGTTTTATTATCCCAATGATCTTGATACGGATCCGATCTGATAATAAAACGATCTGGATCATCAGTGGCAAGTTGTGGCAACAGTTGTTTTTAACACATAACAGACGATACCAGGTATTTCAAGTTTCGATTGGCACTCAGCCATATTGCAAATATAGGGTACAATGTGACGTCACAATATGATCGCTTGTTGTGTCGGGGGTGTTGCCATTTGAATACAAATCAACATACATTTTGCACTCAATATTTTTTTTTCACAAACTATGTTCAAATGTTATGTTCAAATATGCAACATATTAACAGTATTGTACTGCTAATATTTCCATTAATTTTTGTGTATTATATTACGAAGCAAAACGTCTCAAAAGTCGCAGTGGTAAATTATTCGAATATGAAAATAGGCTAATTGATTTTTTGTGTTATTAATAGTGTTTCATATTTTGGTCTGGCAATATTATTGTGTTCCTATAATTTCCTATAATTTAAATAAGCAACGCCACGAAAAAACAGGTAGTGAGTTTTGTAATTACATTTTGGATCACGATTAATGATCCCGATAAATAGCAAGATCCTGTGTTGTTTTTGTTTTACGTATTAAATTGATCCAGATCCAGATCCGCATGGATAATAAAACACAGCTAATGATATCCTCTGAGTTTGCCAGCAAAAAACAGTGGTTGCTTTTTCATGCCAAACTTTGACGTTTTTCATCTTTTTACGCAAAAGCGTTCGCGTACTTTTCTTTAAAATGAGAGGATTCTCACTCGATTTTGAAGATTTGACAGTTTTCATTTTCCTTCACATAAAGCACGCGAATCGACCTATAAATACACCTTGTAAATTTTACGGGTGCCTTTAAAGGATATTCATGTAACCAAAACGAAATTCTGCAATGATATCGTCTTCTTTCTTCTTAAACCCTTTTCCATCAGATTTTATTTGTGAATTTATTATTTTCTGCACAAAGTGATGAACTATATTTCTTTTTTGTTTTTATTTTCAGACCGTCCAAAACCCCCTTATTTATTGATAGACTCACGTCGATTAGATGCGGGGAACATTTTTGTACCTGTGAAAGAAAATTCTGAACTCAATTTAGCATGCATCAGCGAGGGCGGTAATCCCAAGCCCACTCTCACCTGGGAAGTGCTTTTGAGTCCTGGCGTAGATCGACACGCACAGAAAGTTGCCGCTGAAGTTCTTGAGCTGGAGGAGATAAAAAAAGATAAAGTGAGTAATAAGGACTGGTGTGATTTGTACTAATTATAGTCTTACATACAGCCTTTTTATTTATAAACAATTTGTAGACCCTGCGTAACTTTACGTAATACTTAAACTGTCCTTACGCCGGAAAACGTAATTTAATTTGCAAACTTAAGCAACGTTGGCTAAGGCTTAGGTAACCTAAACGCCAAGATTGGCGTAAAGCCTGTGTTATAATGGCCGATGACAGTTTCCTCTCATTCTCTCAGCGTTGTCACCCATCTATTCAATTCAAGATTTAATTCATACAAATTCAAATACAACAATAGAAGAATTTGGGCTTAACAATACTTCTATAAATACAGAATTCAATAAAATAATTAGTGAAATTTCTTAGTTTTGTATACTTCAAGTATTAAAAATAGTGTTAATGCATTTTCTATTGACTTAACTACAAAAAAATATTGGTTATAAGTGGGGCGCCTCTTTAAAAAATAATATGCAAAATGAATAATTAATAAAAACCGAAAAAAATACAAAATAAAAATTCATGAAAAGGAAAATGAACATTACACCAAAATGCCAGAAAGGATGGATTCTAAGCTACTCAAAACAAAATAGGACCCACCCAAGATTTATTTTGTATTTTGCCTAAAAATTACTTAATTGGTAAACATTATAGAAACAAATCATTTTATTGTAGAGTTTGCATGTGTATGAGTCCTTATCAATGCTTTAAACAGTAATTTTACCGTTGCCTCCAAGTGAGTAGGCAAAAAAAGCCAGTGGCTCGAAAGAACAGTCAATTCAAAAATTATTGCACTTGTTTTCTCAGTCCGATTCTAGCGTTGTTGCTAAGTGTTACTTTCTTTAATTGATTTTCCTTATTTCTTCGTGATTAAACGTGATTACCATGCCCGGTTCTAGACGTCATTTGGAAAACGCAATTAGAGCGGTAAATATGCTGGAGCATCAAGGGTTGTTGCAAATCTTATCGGTGTGTCGAGGCGAGCTATCCGAAACGTGTGGAAATGCTTTCGGGAGACTGGTAGTGTAGCAAGAAGAACTGGATCGGGAAGAATCAGAACCACAACTCGGCAAGAAGACCGGTACATTTGAATACCTGCACGTCGCTAGCGTACCGTAACCGCCCTGGCTTTACAAACTCAACTGCGGCATTCAAGAGGCACTCAAGTCAGCGATCAAACCATTCGCAATCGACTCCACGAAGATGGCCAACGTTGCAGAGTGCGTGCTATTCGCCCGAAACTTACAACGGCTCATCAGGCAGCGCGCTTAAGGTATGCCCGTGAGCATTCAAATTGGACCATGGACAACTGGAGGTCTGTACTCTTTACAGACGAATGCAAGACAAAGTTTTTGAGTGATGATAATCGAGTACGCGTGTGGAGAAGACAAGGTAAACGTTTTACCGACCCGTGTATTAACGGAAGTGACCGATTTGGGGCCCCAGTGTTATGGTATGGGCTGGAATAAGTTTGCTAGGCACAACAGAGCTGGTTATTCTGGATGAGGGCATCGTTACCGCCGCCAGTTACGTTGAGATGGTAACACGACCTGCTGTGATCCCATTTTCACAGAGACTTGGCGATGGGTTTATTCTTATGCAAGACAATGCTCGCTCACATACGGCCTGTAGCAAGCAAGCAGCTCTTTCTGACGCCAGACCACAATCCCATCGAACATTTACGGGACCAATTAAAAAGAACCCTCAAAGAAAACCACAGCCATGTCAACACTAAACAGGAGCTGATAAACGCGTTAAAAGCCTGTTGAGAGCGCATACCCGAACAAAATGTAACGCATCTGATCGAAAGCGTACCAGATAGGCTAATACAGTGCCTACGGAGTAGAGGAGACTCTACTCGCTACTAAGAAAAATAAATCAACAATAAATGATAACTAAAAAATAGTGATATTATGTAATGTTTTATTTTTCTTTATTTTTCGAAAATGTTCCCACAAAATGTTTTTTGTCTGTAAATTTAATTTTTAATTTTTTTTTTCCGTATTGATTATGTTTACTCAATTTCTTAATAATAAGCTAAGAGTAAAACATTATAACCAAAGAAAATATAATTACTATTTTTTTCAAATGAAAGCCAAAAAACCAAGTGGGCCCTATTTTGTTTTGAGTAGTTTATTTCAGCATATTTGAAATTTAATACCCATTGCCTTAAAGAATTTTCAAGCCTTCCAGAAAATGTTGCGGCTCTTATGGATTGAGCTTATCAAATAAACGACGGATGAAACCAAATAAAAATTACGAAAGGCAGTAGTACAGGCATGAGGCACAGGACAACATTCAAAAAGTTTCTGCGCAGATTATAATCAGAAATTAATCTGCAACTAAGATGACCCGATCTTTTGAAAAACGTTTTTAACGCTTTAAAACAGTACAGATGGCGGACTGGGAGTGTTTTCAAATCACGAAACAGTGGATAACTGGTATGTCGACGGTGTTTTCGGCATATTTTTCTCAAAACATTTTTCTATAGGATTAGCAGAGGTTAAATTGTATTCATGTGTACCACCCCAACAAGAAGCTTATTGGAGCTTCGAATGAAAAATACCATAACAAATAATTTTAAGTAGTTTGCTTGAACAACAAATTTTTAGATAAAAGAAATATCTGAGAGTACATTGAAAGTATTTCCTCAAAGAATCCGTATGGAATACAAAGCTCATCATAGTGTCAAAAATGAGCCCCAGATACTTAAACTGATCAACTTTCTCAACCAAAAAACACATTTCACTGCAGTATATCGTGGTACAGAAAGTTGGGTGGCATATACCGGAAGCACATGATCAAGTTGGTATTTTATATTTTTTATCTGAACCGCTTGTGGTTGATAGATTGAAAAATATGATTTTTGTTTTGGAGCTTATGCTCAAGCTATTTTCAGCGAACCAGATCCTTATCAAATTAAGGTCCCAGTTGATATCAGATGCCAGTTCCAACGCACTATCGGAGCCGTAACAGCAACCTACATCCTCTGCAAAAGCAGTAAGCATAGCTTTAAATTGTAGACCAAACAGTCTACATATGAAAAACAGAATGGGTCCCAAAACCGGACCTTGGGGCACCCCCCGATTAACGAATTGGATCTAACTTATAGTTTCACCAATCTTTACGCTTTAGGATCTATCTGAAAGGTATTACCTGAACCAATCGAGCATAAAACCACGAAAGCCAGCATTTTCAAGTTTTCGCAGTAAAATAGTGTGGTCAATCATATCAAACGCTTTTGTTATGTTAACAAATATATGTACCTGCAGTGAAGTTTTTTTCATCAAGGGTGGCGAAAAAAAGGGAGCAAACATGTAAAAAGGCATCCTCAGTTGATTTTCCCTTTTGAAAATCAAATTGTATAGAACTGAAAAAAATGCCTTGTCTACAAAAAAAATACTATTCTCTCCCTAACAACTTCTTCAAAAACCTTAACATAAAATCGGAAGAAGCGAGATTGGCCTATAATTGTTCATATCCTCTGCAGCACCCTTTTTTTTAGTGCGGAACTATATCAGCGGACTTGAGGTTTTCCGGGAAAACTCCTGAGAATATGTTACGGTTAAAGATAACTGCTAGGACATCAACTACAAAGTACGAGATTTGTTTCAATAAACCGTTAGAGATGCCGTCAAAACCCCAAGCGTTCGAATTTTTCAGAGAGTCAATAGCCTTTAAGAGTTCAAGATCAGAAATAGGTTCGAAGGAAAAATTATTTCTTTGCAACGGTTCCAACGGTTGCCACAGCTCCCAAAAGCCGAACACTCAGTACAACGGGCTTGAACAGTTTGATTTGGTAAGCTACTAGCTACAGAGGTAGGTTAGGTTAGTTTAGGTTACTGGGTTGACGGAGCAAGACAAAAGCTACAGAGGTACACAGAAACTGTTATACGCATAAGCTCTAAGGACAGCTCCGTAATCGGAGCAATCACTGGCCACTGCCTTTTAGGCAGACACGACACCAGATTGGGAGCACCCTCAAACGACTTCTGCAGAAGCTGTAGAGACGTTGAGGAGGAAGAAACCAACACACATCTCCTGTGTAACTGTCCCGCACTAGCCAACTCAAGGAAACAAATTCTCAGCGATTATTTGCTTGAAGATCTAAGCGATCTCAGTGGGACAGACATCTGCTGTATCACCAAATTCGTCACTAGGTCCAAATGGTTGAACTAATTTAAACGACGGATTAGACTGTGACTAGAGCCCCTCCCGCTCCCCTCCCGCAGACCACCCCCAACCGGTTCTCCAAGGAAAAGAGATCTTACTGAGGTTAGATTGTACCAGTTACTTCAGTCGGCACTCCACTCCGAGGGCTAGACAGGAAACTCGGGAATTGACTGTAACCGTTTTCCCCCGGCTTTGCTGCCTTCCCGATGAACAAACAAACGTCAACAGAGTTTAGGTCAGATTGCAACAGTCATCCCACTCTGCTCCTCTCCCATACCTAATAACCTGCATTACATGCCCACCTAACTCAGTCACCAGAAACATCAACCATAAATCTAAACGGCTTTTTGCTTATCAGGTAACATGAGGGTAACCCCTAACTCGACTATCACAGCCGCCCCTCCCTGCTCCCTTTACGCGGTTGGGTGTAGCTTGGGGTTCGTACTGCAACAGTCACCCCAAGCTGCACTCCCACCCGTAATGCGTGTAGCGCTCATAGGGCGACCGTTTCGGAAGTCGGGCGGGAGTTGCCACTGCACTAGTCACTCCGAATATATCGCAACCAATGCGAACTACAGCCTGTATACCCTGACCGGCGCAGGAGTATCTCTCCCCTACAACCACTACCTCATTACAGGGATCCCAGTAGGCCGAACAACGACCGGCAGAACACCCCCCCCCCCCCCCCCCCCCCCCCACCCCTTTGTGGTATCACAATGGACCGAAATTGCGGCCTAAGTGTGCCTGGGCTCACGCCCTCGCAGCCACCTCACCTAACCTAACCTAACCTAGCTATAACGACTTTACCAGAAACTTCACAGTCATCAATACGAATAGTAGTATTGGTTTTACCGCCAGTAGACTGGGTTAGAATGCTGTTCACCACCTTCCATTCACTTTTTAACTTTCCTTTAGCACAAATAAATTGGTTGGGTAATTATTGTGGCAAATAGGAATTTCTTTTTTAAGTTAGGATTATAATTTCATGTACCTATTTTTCAGCCTGATGTTGTTGGTATGCTTTGAAAACTTAATTCCTTTTATTTATGTTTTACTTTGATTAGAACCTACTTTGTAATCCACGGTTTAAGTCTTTTTGTTGTTTTTTTTCGACGTTACTGAGTAAGAACAATCTGCAATATGCTTATTAAGGGTATAAAAAAATAGTAAATAAGATGCAGAAGCATCGCTCTCGAACTTCAATGTGTAAATGGGTGAAAATTGTCAACTGACAAAAAAGGTGTTATTTCAAAAACATGCTGTCAAAAGAAACTAAAGGTGTACTTCCGTTTAACAAAATGTAGAAGAATCGCATGTTTTGGTACTAGAATGGTTACTGTATTTACTTACCGAAACACAAACCGAATATAATAAGCTTCTCAAATTTGCCGTTCGATTGTATGTCCCTTCCTCCCACACGCAAATGTTGGAGTTGGAGAAGCTAGGTTTTATGCCCTTATGGGCCGTAAATGCCAAATGTATATGAATTGTATATGTTAATCCTTACAATGTTTAGGAGAAGTCCATCCTTCATTTATTATAATGAATCTTTCGAATTTTTGTTGTATTTGTTGTCGTCCGTGACTTCGCTCATGTAATTTTGTGTTACCCATCCAATTTTACCGAATTAATTCAATGGTAATAAGTTAGAATAGCTTTTGTTGAATTGCTTATGTCAACATAAGTCATTTATATTTGCAAAACTACAATTCAAGCATTCAAAAATACTGAAGATACCATTGAAAAATCAAACAGTTGATTTTAACCACCACCCAACATTTTTATATTTTTTTAAGCTTCCCTGTCCTCATAAAGAAACGCAAATTGTATTATACCCTAAGGAAAGCGCGGAACAACAACCCTGATTTATGAACGTTCCTCCCTTATAAAATCAGAAACAGTGCTCAACGTACCACGAAGGCACATTAGTTCACCCTTAAGCTTTCTTTTGGACGTACGAATATGGAACGCTTTTCCAAGTTGTATCTTTTTTCTTTTTAATTTACAAAAACATCCAAAAGCAACATTCAATGGCATCCTTTTTTATTTCTTCTTATTATCCTTTATTTTTATTAATGTCCATTTTACGTATCTTTGTTCGCTCACTCATGTATCCGAAAACCCCTTTAGGGCGCGAAGTATAAAATACGAGTTGCAGATAAGAAATTTGAAGTAAAACCGTCAAACTTTCAGGCTGTGCTTACTTTGCATACGAGTTGTACGTTTTCAGACAAACAGACTGACTGACGGAATTGCGAGACTTGTTTACCGTGCCTGTATAATGGAACGTTTAACTACAAATGGAACTTTGAGGGTGAGGCATGACGTGGAGATGGACTCTTGATAATGAATATGAGATTTTGTGTATGGATATGTGTTGTGTGATGTGATATTTTGTTCATATGTCGGACTGGTAAATTGTTGGTAACAGGAAAATAAAGTTTTGAACTTTTAGTAGTCTGAGTGCAAACGGAGTATATAATATACTCTGGTATGCAAACTGTTTCATAGGATAACATCCCACGTCTGGTGCACTTGTTAATTTGTATTTTTTTAGAGACTTCCTCAAGATCGAAAACAGAGTTTCGTTCTATTTTTAGTTTCTGCTCTCATAATAACGCGAAACTAGCGCACCAAGATGCTTTCAGTTATGTGTTACTTATTATTATTCTGTATTAAAAATGATTTTGTTATACATTCCGTACCACTTTTTTAGGGACTGGTTTTTTTAATGTAACGATATTTTTAAACCCATTTCTTTATCTGGGAGAACCCAGATAAGAATGAAGGAGAAAAAAAGGCAAATTCTACCTTAAGGGCCATGAAAAATGTGGAAACAAGTGGGGTGAGTGGAACGCAGGAGGTCCACGATCAACTTCACAGCGTGATATGAATAAAAATTAAGAGTAAAGAGATTAATAGGGTTGAAATATGCATGCGGCTCTGCTAATTACAATATAAATAATGAAAAGTGGGGTAAGTGCAACCCAGGAGTTCCACACGATCAACTTCGCAGCGTGTTATGTAAAGGGTGTCCAAATTTGAAGTATCGTTTTAAATTTTGAATGTAAGACATAAATTGTGTGACATCTGTATTTATTTTTGTTGGAAATTAATGTACATTGGTTCCGGTTAATAATGAAAAAGAATGACGTTCAAGTGACCTCCTCTGCTACCTCGGCTGACTGTCAACCTTATACCAACATTTTAAATCACTTTTTCGCATAATTAAGGGTCAATAAGTGATATTTGCTCGATGATGTTGTCTTTGAGGTGTTGAACAGTTTGACGATTATAGGCATAAACTTTACTCATCAAGAAACCCCATAAGAAAAAATCCAGTGGTGTTAAATCGCATGATCTTGGTGGACAATTCACGTCTGTTCTTCTTCTTTTCTTTCAAAAGATCGATTGAGTTCGTTGCTGTATTTTATGTTGCACCATCCTGTTGAAACCACATATTCTGTACATCAAATCTTCCAATTGACTCCACAAAACGTTTCTAATCACCGCTTGATATCGAGCTCCATCCACAGTAACTGCATTGCCATTTTCATCTTCGAAGAAAAATAAACCAATTACGCCACCACACCAAAATCCACACCATACAGTATTTTTTTTTGGTTTCAATGGCCTTTTAAGCAATCCTCGGCGAAGAGAATTTGCTAAAAAAAATTATCATTTTGTTGTTGCTTCTCTATGGCCCAATTAACGAATTTCCGACGCACTGCGTGGTCAGTTGGCTTTAATTCTTGTGTTAACTGTATTTTGTAAGCCTTTACATGCAGATCTTTGTGCAAAATTTTAAACAAAGTTGTTGGATTGAGGTTTAATTGCTGTGAACGACGACGAATTGACGTCCTTGGCTCTTCAGCAACACTTCTGCTAACAGCTGCAATATTTCTTATATAACTCGACCGACCACTACGATGATAGGCTTTACTTCTCTGATCTTGAACCGAAGCAGTTTCTTCAAATTTATGAACGATAGGTTTAATAGCACCGTTTGACGGAGCATTTTCTCTACCGTATTTTGAACGAAATTTTCTTTCAACTTTTGTAAGACTTTCACCATATTTAAAATAAGTTTTAATAATAAAAACACGTTGCTCAATAGTGTACCGATCCGTTTTAGCTAACGGCAATGTATTTACTTCATACCTGAAAAAACTTCGGTGTAATCTTATAGCTGTAAATAAAGTGGCGGCCAATTGAAAATGATGCGTCACATTTGAATGATATCAATACTATACTGATAATATATAATAAAAATTAAGTATAAAGGGATGAATAAGTTTGAAATAGAAAATATATATGAACTTTTTTTAACGGGTGTGCTAGTAATAATATGAATGAAAGTATAATAAAGGAGAGTAAGCGAAAACTCAGTAATATCTATATTGTTCGTTTCATTTATTATTAATATTGATTATGCAGGGTGGGCCAAATGAACAAACCAATGTTAAACACGTATAACACTTGAACTAATCATTTGTATTACTTATTATTTTTTATACTGTTATATTAAATACATTCTATTGAAGTTAAGGCATTATGTATGAAATATGACATCAGGGCGCAGTTAAATCTGGTGAACGGGGTGGCCAAGGGAATTCTGAATTTTTGGAAATTAAACATTCGCCAAGTATTTGAGGCTGCAGCTTCTGAGCATGCCTAGCAGTGTGCGCAGTCGCTCCATCTTGTTGGAACTACAAATAGGACGCTGCTCCGCAATTGGCCGCAAAATGTTGACCATTGCTCCAAGAAGCCCCGGAAATCGCTCTTAGCGTTTCATCCTCATTCTCGAAGAAATATGGGCCTATAACTTTTTCAGCCAAAACTACGCACCAAACAATGCATCTGGTTGGGTGTAACTAATGCTGGTGTGCTAAACTCAGATTTTTGGAGCCCCACAATCTACAGTTTTGCTGTATAGAAATAGGAAAGTTATTCGGGTTTAACATTGGTTGGTCTTATTTTGCGCACCCTGTATATTGCTGTTTTTTTATTCCTTATATTATAAAAAAAACTATGAGTTGCAGCTGGCCTGCTAGCAATAAAATAAATAATAATTAAGGAGAGATAAAATCAATTTTATTTTATTCTTCTTCTCATTCATTATTAATTTTGAATATTTGTTTTTTTTTTAATTTTATTTAGTTTTATAAAAATTTGTTAGTTGCTTTTAGATAAAATACTCAATGAAAATATCTCATATTTTGAAGCATACCACTAGAACAAATGTGATTAGAAAAATCTTTCTCAAGAAATTCTATAATCAATATATTTTCAGTCTTTTAGCTTAAAAAAAAAACAAACAAAAACAATAACGCACATACATCTTCTTAAAATTGTGGACCTTAAAGTTTTAAAATATGTTGTCAGTCACATTTTCATTTTCGGACCGATTACAATACTTAAGTGTTGGCAAGCCAACTACATACCAAGAACGGCGAGCAAAACTAAGAACTGCTTTCAATTCAAGACTCTCTAACGGAAAAATCCAGGCCAAAACTGGGGTTAAAGCCAGTAGAATGACTTCTCACCGCGTGACACAGAAAGCTGCACATATTCAGCACAAACAAAATGATGATAAAGCCACCACTGGATGCAACATGTAGGAGTCACAGCGAATTAACTTTGCTATAAGATGCATCAGTCAGTGATTTTCTTTTGAGGGATTTATCCCTTTTTAAGGAAGGAATTTTCTGCGATTTTGAATATGTCCGAGGGATAAAGGGACATTTTAGCTATTTATGGGATTTTATTTCATTGCTACTAGTTAATAATAAAAATAATATTTGTTAGGGTATATTACACTGCGACCTGGTGGTCTATTGTGTCCCCTTGCTTGTGCCTCGGAGAGGTTCATGCCAACTTTCAGAGCCCTCTCTAGATACTTCTTTGTGAAGCATGTCGAGGTATTGCTCTGATTTATCCTTGGCAGGTCACAATCCTTAGAGCACAGCGTCCAGACCAGTTTCTTTGATGAATCTGAGAATGAGCTGTGGGTTCATGGTTTGTATGTCCTTTTCTGTTATTTGGTGCCTGCCCAAATATTTCATCCTTTTGTGGGCCAGTGCCCCACAGGATTCCGGTATGTGGTCTGGATTTTCGGCGGTTTCACTGCAGAATCTGCAGAGCCCGCCCTCCGATATGCCCATTTTCCTCAGGTGCTCCTTGAGTCTGCAGTGCCCCGTGAGGAGGCCTGTTAGGATTTTTAGGTTGTTTTTGTTAAGGCCGATACAAGCTTTGAATCTCTTATGAGAGACAAGAGTTTCTTTGCTTGCCTTAGACCTTGGAGGTTGAGAAAGGTCTTGGCCTTTGTTTCTTCCTTCAGTCTCCTGAACTCTTCGCGTGTAGTGTGTTCTCCTATCCTGCAGAACGGTTCAGGTCCTATGAAGGGTTCCTCTGCCCCTTTTCTTGCCACAGAGTCCGCTGCCTCATTGCCTGTAATGCCAACATGGCCAGGTACCCAGCAGATGGAAATTCAGTTATTCTTGCCTAGTCTATTCAGTCCGTGTAGGCATTTCCCACACGAGTTTTGACTTGATAACGTAGGCGTCAAGAGCCTTTATGGCTGCTTGGCTGTCAGACATTATTGCTATGTTGCAATTCCTGTAGTTTTTCTCGAGGTTGATTCGAACGCACCTGTCTATGGTGCCTGGAAGATGCTGGTACATTTGCCCATGGATTCGTAGTGCTTAGTTCCTGGCCCAAACAGTCCTGCACGAGTTCCCTCCTCAGTCCTCGAGCCGTCCGTGTACCACTTTGTTGTGTGGTTGCTCAGTCCATAAGTTGTGGATTCATTGCTCCAGTTCTCCTTATTGCTGAGCTTTATCTGGAAATTCTTCTCGAATTTGAATTTCCTGATGCTATCGTCCCTAGGTATGCCAAGAAGTGGGAGTTTTTTGAGTAAGTCACCGTGTTTTTCGAACCGATGCATTTCCCTCTCCCAATTCCCTCCTTTGCCATCCTAAGGATTGTTTTGTCTGCCTCGTTCATCTTCATGATTTGTAGAGGGATCAATTCCAATAACACCTCCATGGCTGCGGTTGGGCAGCTACGCATTGCTCCGGTAATGCACAGGCACGCCAGGCTTTGCACTTTGCCGAGTGTCTCTCGCGTTGTGACTAGACTGGTTCGTTTCGCCCATGCTACCGCTCCGTATGTGATCGTTGGTCTCACGATTGCAGTGTACATCCATCGCAGGATGTTTGGGCTGCATCCCCATGCCTTCCCCGCTAGGCTCCTACATATCATGAGAGCGCGGGTGGCCTTCTAGGATATCTCCTCTGTATGTTTTCGGCAGAGGAGTTTACTATCTAAATGGAGTCCTAGATATTTTACTTCTTTGACTGGTATCAGTGTCGTGCCTGATAGGCTAATGTCCTTAAGTCTTTGAAGTTGTCTTTTCCTTGTGAATGGTACTATCGTTGTTTTCGCCGGATTGATGTTAAGTCCGACAGTATGGCACCATCCCTTGGTTACTTTAAGCCCCCTTTGTATGATGTCCCCAAGGGTTTCTTCGAACTTGCCTAGTGCTCAGCAACTCACACATCCAGTTGGATACTGTACTGTTAACTCCTTTCCTATCCAGGGGTCGTTTCATCGCCTCATGTGAGGTGTTGTCAAATGCGGTGCAGGGAAATAAGTCCACGGGAGCTAAGTCCACTGAGGGACTTAGTTCCCACTTAGTGGGAAATAAAGCCACTTTCGCGAAGTGGACTTAGATCCCATGTAAAGTGGGAACTAAGTCCATTTTGTTATGGGAACTTAGTACACATTTAAAAATAAGAAGAGGGAACTAACATCCAACGTTTAGAATTAGACAAATAACTGTAAAGTGCAGTTAGTTATCACACTCTTTAAGAAAAATCTTAAGCTTATCATGGTGACATAAAGCCAAAGTCTCAAAACTGTACCTCGCACCTACTCCAAATCAGAGTTGCACAAAAGTTAGCTTAACTAATAGCTTTAAAGCTACAACTAAATTAGCTGTAGTTTCTTTGAACGTACATAACTAAACCATAATTTTAGTTGTAGTTGCCACAAATTTTGAACCTAAATTAGTTATTAGTTGCGAAGTGTAACTAAACGTGTTTAGTTGTGAAAAATTAGTTGCCAGAGTGTAACTAACAATAATTAGCTTTAGTTTTAGCTTTTTAGCTATCGATTAAACACAACTAATAATTTTTTTCAAACAATTTAATCCGAAAAGGCTTACAGGAACAGGAGCGATTCTTTTATTTCGTTATACATTTTCTAGTTTTAATTATGTTTAATTTTAGAGATTATTATGTCCTTAAGTAGATTTGTCTTCGATAAGTTTTGAATAATTGAGGTTGTATAGCTTGAAGTTTGTTGTACATCAGTTGAAGGTAAGAGGTAACCGATGGCCGATTGAAGAATACCACTTTTAGTTTTCATAAGGTTATTTACCAAGAGGTCCTTGGAGCACCAAATAAGGTCCTTAAACCCGATTTTTTTTTTTTTTTCAAAAACTCCAAGAAAACCGCGCCTTATATCTGTGTTCAATGTTATTTGACTAAGAGGTCCTTGTAATAAACAAAAAAGGTCCTTGAAAATCGAAAAAGGGATATAATTCCAAAATATCATTTGAGCCCACACGGTATATCTGTGTTCAGTGTTATTTGACTAAGAGGTCCTTGCAACAACAAAAACGGTCTTTAAAACTTGGAAAAAGGATATTTTTCCAAAATATCATTTGAATCCACACGGTATATCTGTGTTGAATGTTATTTGACTAAGAGGTCCTTCCAACAACAAAAAAGGTCCTTAAAACTTGAAAAAGGATATTTTTCCAAAATATCATTTGAATCCACACGGTATATCTGTGTTAAATGTTATTTGACTAAGAGGTCCTTCCAACAACAAAAAAGGTCCTTTATAGTCGAAAACAGGATATTTTTCCAAATGTCATTAGAATCCGCACGGTATATCTGCGTTCAATGTTATTTGACTAAGAGTTCTTTGGAACAACAGAAAGGTCCGTAAAAGTCGAAAAAAGGATATTTTTCCAAAATGTTTGTTCTTTCTAGGACCCCTTATTCAAATAACAATGAACTCATGTATACCGTGCCGTTTGTAAAGACATTTTGGGAAAATATCCTTTTTCGGGCTTAAAGGACCTTTATTGTGGGTCCAAGGACCTCTTTGTAAAATAACATAATGTAAAATAAAAGGGACATTCAATCAATTTTTATTTTAAACGCAATATGCATAATAAATCCCAATAAATTATCACCATTATAGCAAAATAATAAATTTTGATTTAGTTATTAGTTATTACCTAGATAGCATCCGCAACTAACTTTGGCAACCTAACGAGCTTAGTTACACAACCTGCAACTAATAGCTAATAGCTAAAATTAGTTGTCATTATGATAGCTAACCACCAAATCGATTGCATTTTTAGCGCAGGTAATTTAACTACGTTAGTTACTTAGTTGTGGCGATAGCTAGATAACAAATTAGGTAGCTAACGTGCAACTGTGCTCCAAATCAGACAGTGACCCCAAGCAGGGGGGTTGCAGGGAGGCAGCATACCCCCCCCCCCAATATGCATTACACTATTTATGGAATCTACTTGCGATTTCGTAACTAATCGCATAAAGAGTGCAATGCATATGCAACCCCCCAGCTAGGGGTCACTGTTTGATTTGGAGTAGGTGCGAAGTCACGGTACCTATATTACTCAAGTTAATTTCTCTTTTGTTAATAAAAATTTCAAAGTGCCTACTCTTTAATTTTATTTTGTTCTTAGTCGACAATGAGAATTTACTTCATAATAAAAGGGAACTAAAACCACTCGGAGTTTTCGGATTTTATTTCCCACTTTACATGGGAACTAAGCCCACTTCGCGAAAGTGGTTTTATTTCCCACTATGTGGGAACTAAGTCCCTCAGTGGACTTAGTTCCCGTGGACTTATTTCCCTGCACCGTCAAATGCTCCCTCTATGTCTAGGAAAGCGCACAGTACTATTTCTTTTGCTTCCAAAGCACTTTGAATTATCTCCGTCAGCTGATATAGGGCGGTCTCTGTTGATCTGCGCGCTCTGTATGCATGCTGACGATGATGTAAGGGGAATGTGTTCAGTACAGCTTCCCTTAAATAATTGTCCATAACCTTTTCTGTCATCTTCAGAAGAAATGACCTAAGGCTGATGGGTCTGTACGATTTTCGCTGTGTGGGGTCTTTTTTCCTTGCTTTTGGTATAAACACAACCATTGCTCTTCCCCATTGCATTGGTATGTGGCCCAAGGCAATACTGAACCTTGTTATTTTTAGCTGGTGTGGTATTAGTATCCCTTGCCCTTCTTGTAGTAGGGCGCGTATAATGCCGTATATTCCTGCAGATTAAAAAGGCTGAAAGGAATTTATTGCCCATTTCAGGCGTCCCTCAGAACAGGTGGTTGATGTTCTTTCCCAGTCTTCTCTCCGAGGTCTGATTGAAGTGGTACTGATTCCTAGCTCAGTACTAGGCGAGCTGCCGGGAAAGTGAGTTCCTAGTAGCAATAGTGCCCTTTGATCCTCATCTTCTGTGAACTCGCCATCTGGTTTCCTCAGAGACATCGGCACTCCTTCTGACTTCGCAAGATCTTTGTGTAGCCTTGTCGCAGTAGGAGTGCTGGTGATTGTCTCACAGAATTTCCTGAAGCTATTTCTTTTAGCTTTTCTGATTTCCTTATAATATGTCGTAAGGGCCATTTGGTAGGTTTGCCAGTCTTCGCTGCGCTTTGCTTTATTGAAAAGCTTCCGCACTTCGGATGACAAGTTATTGCTCCACCATGGCGTCTGTTTCCTGTCCCGTTCTCTACTTAGAGGACAGTTTTCTTCGAACGCAGTGATGATGGCGTTTGTTATGCCTTCCACTGCGCTCTCTAGCTCAAGGGGGTGGCCCGGAGCCTTCCTCAAACTAAGGCGCCCCAGATTGCTCTCTAGAGCAGTTCTATAGGTTTCCCAGTTGGTTTTCCTTGGGGTTCTTACTGGATTTCTCGTGATACTTGTGCTGTCCAAGTCGAATACTATTATTCGATGGTCAGACAATGACGGCTCACTAGATACTCTCCTGTTGCTAATTAATTTACTTACGCTTGGGCTCCCAAGCGTGAGGTCGAGTACTTCCTCCCTGACCCTAGTTACAAAAGTGGGGGTATTTCCCACGTTTATAATATCAAGTGACGAACTCATAATAAATTCTAGTAGGTACTCACCCCTGATGTTGGTGTCGGTGCTCCCCCATATAATGTTGTGGGCATTTGCATCGCACCCTATAAGGAGCGGCATGCGTAGCTTGTTGCAATGCTCCACCAGTCGCTGCATTTGGGATGATACAACCGGCTCATCCCCTGCACAATACGCCGATGCGATGACAATGGTGCGGTGACATCCTTCAACATCCAGATGTACCTGAATTGGCACCAGATCTCGTGTCGCGTATTCTGAAAGTCAAATAAATTTATATTTATTGTTTATTAGGATGCAAGCTCTCGGTTTCTAGGCCCGAGTGTCCCATATTACCTTTGCATCCTTGCTCGCCAATCCTTTGACTTGTCCTTTCAGGATCCATGGCTCCTGGATAAGTACTAGCCCTAGGGTTTGGCAGGTAAACATCATAGATATAGTCGCCGAGGCGGCTATAGCATGGTGAATGTTTACCTGTGCTAGTTTGATTTTGCTGTTAGCGGGGTTCATCGAGCTATTGCTCGCGCGGGGCAATTGCCCCGTCCTCCTTCAGCAGCGATTCTTCCTCCCCCTGGGTGATGTCCTGGAAAAGGTCGATGACCGTGTTGTCCATTTCCCCCTCAGAGATCATGCTCTCCGAGATGGACATAGACTCGTCGGCCTCCTCAGGTTCCTGCTCCGCCGATTGGACAGTGGAAGAAGGTGCCCAGAGATCTCGTCCGACCTCTTGAGTCCGCACACCGCAACCCTGCCGAATCGGTAGATCAGGGATCCTTTTTGGGATTTTATGGCGTCGAAGTATTCTCGGTCGATGCCAAGAGCCAGTACCTGCCCGGTTCCCTCTTTTCGACAGTTGAGGACCTTCCACGCCTGGACGTTAAGTCCCACATTCTGTGCTTCCAGCAGTGCCAAGGAGGTTTTAACTTCTTGTTCTGCACTGCGTGGAAGGAAGATCGTTATGGAGTAGGATCGTGGTATATCTGTCCCACTGCATGCCATGAGGCATGTCCCCTTCCATTTTCCCAGCTTTGGGGCTACTGCCTTTAGCCACTCAGCTATCTGCGAAGTCTCGCAGTCAACCAAGAGCATTCCATGTTTGAAATGTATGCCCTGGAATTTTAGCTTATGCTCCCATCCCAAGGCCATTTCCACCACAATAGCATCTTGCAGTGCCGTGAGGTCTGAATTGCTGAGGATCTCCTGCGGATATTTCACCGGGAGAACAGCAACCTGCTCAGCAATCGTACCTGTGCCGTGTCTACCGCTTGCCGGGACAGTTTTCACCGCCGTAGCATTGCTTCGACCAACGGTGGCACTCGCTTTTGCAGGCTTACCCGTGGCCCTCTCGGTACCTTCATCTACCCTCGGTTTCTTGGCTTTGTTTGTGGTGGGGGGTGATGTTGTTATTCCCCCTTTTCCCCACCGCCACTCCTGTGCTTTCGGGCTTGGTCCGATGCTCCTCGGCCCTCCTTTTGGCTTCCTCAGGTCCGAAGCCTTTTTTGAGGTAGCGGAGGTACCATTTAAGAGGAGGCACCACTAAGACCCCTTCGCAGGGGGTCGTCCCTCGCACCTGGTTTCCCAAATGAAGGTAGGGCTGGCTTTACTTGTTTCTTCCCCGTTTGGTACCCAGGGGGCTCAGGGGCTGGTACTTGAGCTTTGCTCGTTCCCTCTGCTATAGTTCCCTCCACCGGTGTTTTCTCGGCTACCGGGCTTCTTCTCGGGCCTTTTGGCACCCCCGTAGCTTGTCTTGAGGTGATGATGGTTCTTTGACTGGTGCTGGGTTGCACCAGTCTAGAGCCTTCCTCTCGTCCCGCTCCGGGTCTCTCATGTGCCAGGCGGTCGTCATGGATGTCCTGCTCCATCCGACCAATGACCTCTTCTGCGGTCTGTCCCCGCATTCTATTTATTTTTTGTTTGTTTTTATTTTTGTTTTTTGGTTTCATGTCCCACGAGTAGCGCGGGAAAGACGGTCAACCACGCCAAAGCCCCGCAGTAGCGTGGTAAGGCCATGGTTACTCTCGGAGGTGGCCCGGTATCAGAGAGGCTCCGTGAAAATACAGCCGGTTACCCCTGGCTGCAAACCATCCAATAAGCACGGGTCGCGTGACACTCTGGATTAGGGGGGGATGGACGTTAATTCCTGGCCAGTTTTTGGTTGGCGCTCATCAGTCTGCCATGGGTAGCCCTTAGACAGCATAGCCCGTTGAATTTTTGCACCGCAAGCCTCCGCACCAGTACCATCGAATGCAATGATGGTACACACGTCAAGATGACTGACCATCGCGAGAGGATCGCTACTAGTTACATATTATAAAGACTTTTACACCGTTTAGTCCAAATTTTTCAGTCTAAAGATATCCCAATTGACAAAAAATGAAGGTAGTTTTCAATTCAAATTCCGTAAAGTTTTATAAAACCAGAAAATTTTACTACCGATATCGACGTAAGTGACAATTCGGTCCATTTAGATAAAAATGCTATTTAATTAGGTCCGTCTTGTGATGTCATAATCCCCCTCTGAAAGAAGGCAAACGATTTGTTTTAATTGGAAATGCTTTGAGATTTTACATATGGGCTACTCGAGAAATAAAAAAACCATGCCACTTCAATGTGATATGATGAGATGGAATTTTGGTGCCCAAATATTGCTCTCAGTTTTGAAAACGCAAACAGGTCAAAAGACTAGCGAAATCTAGGTAGTTTCCCTAAATTCGATTTAACAACTATTCGCCTTGGAATGGAAGAAATTGCCAATGCATTTCGAAGAAAAGGAAAAATCAGATTGGTTAAAGTTGGATGTACAACGATTCCGGACAACAGTTAATGATGTATAGAATCGTTAAACAATCGAAAGAATTTTTCAAAATCAATGTAATTTAGCTGGGACACTTATGATTTTGCAACATTTTAATCAAATTCTACTTGAAAAACAAATTAATTTTATTAATTTAATTTTTTTTTTAAATATAATTTTAAATTTATTTTGGACGAATATTTTAAATAATAAATGATGTTAGGAATAAAAAAAATTTGGCTGTGAAGCCCTCAACTCAGTAGCAAATATCAGATCTTAATTTTCATCAAAGAAAATTAATTGTATTTATTTTTTAAGCCAACGATAAAACATTTTTATTGGATGGGAAACAGTTTGAAGCGAAAATAATGTACATGGATATATGGGATAGTCCTGCAAAAAGGGATAAAGTACCTCGAAAAGGGACTATTTTTACGAACAATCTGGGATTTTCCACTATCAGTTTCTGGCAACACTGCCTGTGGAGTCAGGAGTGGCCATTCGTCGTGTTTTCCGACAAAAAAAATGTGATTTGGGCGCCATGATGGATGAATTTATTATTTCCATGATTTGAGGAATTACGAACTACATATTCAAAAAAGACGGCAGAGCGAGGTACATGCGTTTTTCATTCAAATCTTGGTTGAGAGAAATGACCTGTTCACATCTTTTATGATGAGCAGTGCTTGTATTAACAGGCTCGTCATTCGAGAACAAAAAAGCGGCCAAGTGCGAGTTGGACTCGCCCATTAAGGGTTCCGCGCGAATTATAATTATTATTTACTTAGACACCTATTACAGATTTATTATTAGCAAATAATTAATGGTTTACGGATTACGCATAAGGTTTATGTTTATGAAATTTTTTTATATTTGAGTTGATTGAATGAAAGGTAAATTGCGGTTTACGATTTATGACCTATTAAAAAAAAACTACTTACTAGATCTCGTTCAAACCAATTTTCGGTGGAAGTTTACATGGTAATGTACATCATACATTTTTTTTAGTTTTATCATTCCCTTATTTTAGAAGTTAGAGAGGGGGGGGGGGGCAACATTTTACCACTTTCGAAGTGTCTCTCGCGCAAACTATTCAGTTTAGAAAAAAATGATATTTGAAACCTCAATATCATTTTTGATGACCTATCCATTGATACCCCACACGTATGGGTTTGATGAAAAAAACATTTTGAGTTTCAGTTCTAAGTATGGGGAACCCCCAAAATTTATTGTTTTTTTTTCTATTTTTGTGTGAAAATCTTGATGCGGTTCACAGAATACATCTACTTACCAAGTTTCAACAGTATAGCTCTAATAGTTTCGGAGAAAAGTGGCTGTGACATTCCCGGACAGACAGACAGACAGACAGACAGACAGACATGACGAATCTATAAGGGTTCCGTATTTTGCCATTTGGCTACGGAACCCTAAAAACATAACAGTATTCTCAGAAGCAAAACTATAAATTTTATGACATGTACTCGTATGTCGACTGCAGAAGGTCATTTATATGGATAAGAAACATGATTGGAGCAAGTATCGATCCTTGTGATATTCCTGCATTAAAAGTATATTTGTAAGTAGACACTACATCGGCCAAATCTAACAATATCACATTTAGATACTTGGCAAAAACGTATTGGCGGGTAAGATCGTCAGTAATTTGTCTGCAGTCATAGTATAGAACCATACAATACTAACAGAAGCACACAAATACAAATGTTATTTAATACCTAATGTACCCAACGATCGCGATGGGCCCCTTTTGGTGCTATGTGCTGTAAACGGTTGTACTGTATACCCCTTTTTAACCTAATCCAAGACCCTATGGCCATACCATAGAAAACATTTGTTAGCCTTATTATTATAAAAATAAATTCTTATCATGCGACTAATAGACTTATTGCTGTCATAATTCGTTCTATGATGAGGCTGAACAAAAGGTCAACACTAAATAAGGTATAGTCTCCAAACAATCCAAACAATGTGTAAATTGAGATATTAGCATTTTTGTAAAGTTTTCCCCTAGTTTTGCAAAAAAAACAGATTATGCATTTTTCTTACGCTCACCTCAATTATTATATTATTTCAAAAGTGATCAAATTCGTTGGAGCCGTTTTCGAGGAAATCGGTATTGAAAAACCATTTGTATGGTATATATTTTTTTTTTTATTTATAATAAAAAGGAAATCCAAATCCCAGAGAACTCAGACTCGGTAACGGTCCATTGTACTACCAGGCAGAAATCCTCCTTTTGGTGTTGTAGAGGCATGTGAATGGGTGGCGTATGTTGCTGTTCCCCATGGGGATTGAAGCTGCACCGCACGGGTCACAAGCCAACACACTAACCTCCACACCGTCGCCACCCTCTATATAGGACATAGCGAAATACAGGCCTACAAATCCCAAATTCGAAGTTTGAAAAAAATCCGTTTAACCATTGTGGCTGGCGTCTCGCTGACAGACACACCGACGCACGGACGGAAACTTGGGACACACTTTTTTGAACTTCTCTTTAGCCGTTATATCATACCTCATACTCAGTTTGAGTTCGAAATTTCAGCACGATTGCAATATCTTTCTCTTTAGTATACTAAAGTATACGAGAAAGTTAAAGCATGATGGTGGATAGATGAAGCTAAGGTGTGGTAAGTAAATATAAAAAGGGAGCTTGGTCAAAAAGTCCCTCTAGTAATGAATAATGGAGTTGAAAAAGCTCCCCTCAATATGGAATAGGTACAGATATTGGTAAAGTCTCACAAAGACGAAGAACCCCTTAATTGCAAGCAAAAGGTATACATGGAGGGCCAAATCATGAGTTAGAGGCCCTTTTTATAATATATTGCTGATAGGAATCGTGGACAGAAGTTTTACTAAACAACTTGAACTTGAACACAACCATCATCTAAGTAGCCGCTTGTAAAGGAAAAATACTCAGAAAACAGTTTCGCCAATTATTTAAGGCCAGTATTTGCGAGAACGGAAAATGCTACTCAGGTGGCGACTGGCGACAGTATTGTGAAGGACATATAAACTAACAATTTCCCCGGCTATACTTTTTAAGAGCAATCCTAGTTGGGACGGTGGTCAAATACTCCATAAAACGAAGATCGATTGGGCCCGAAGAGATACCGTCTGAATTCTGGAATTTTATGGAAATAATGAGTGCAGCTCTTATGACTCATAAAAATTAATTTTTAAGTGTATTAACTACATTTTCGTATCCACATAAAGTATACATAAAATTTTACAAATATTTTTAATATTTTGTTCCGAAGATTTGTTCCTTCAGATGGCGTTTACTTTTACGCATTCGGTTGTTAAGTGTTTTATTGTAAGTGACTGATGTTGATTACAAAACAAAGGCAATCGGTGAATGGTTATTAGAGATGATGCGGTGTTTGTTAGATTGGTGTGGGCCAACCGGAGTCGTATGAAGGTGTGGAGTATGTTTAAAGGTTATTTTTTGGGCATGTTGGGGTTTTTGCCTGAGGATTTATCGATGAATAGATGAAGGAATTCTTCCAGTCTTGTTTCTTTCATCGCATGTGTTTATGATGTTGTAATATCTATTTTTATTTATTTCATTTATTTATTTCATCAACTGAAAACATCTACTGTGCACACTAGATTACTTAATACAATTTCAATACTTAAGTTCTACCACCAAAGCCTAACGGCGAAATTAATTTATTTTTAAACGAGTCCCTACTTAGATCAAACTCGAATAAACTGCTATACTTATTACATTCTTTAAGGTATCTGGTAATTGGTTCATTACAACCGTAATTAACTCTGTGCTACGGAACATAAAACAACAAACGATTTCTAAGTACTCTTGATGGAGCATAATATCCAATTAATGATAAAAGAAAAGGGCAATCGATATGATTGTTTATTAAATCGCGAATAAACATAAGTGAAAAATATTGCCTACGCCTGAAAAGAGGTAAGATACCAAATAATTTGCATCTTGTCTCATACGTAGGCATTTCAATATTCCAGCGTAATTTACGCACGGCAACCCTAGTTAAACGTTTTTGGATCTTCTCAATTCTAATGGAATGTACTTCATAACATGGATTCCATACTATACTACAGTATTCGAGATAACACCTGACAAATGCAAAGAATAGGTATTTAAGAGTAAGTGGATCATGAAAGTCTTTAGAATTCCGCAATATAAAACCCAACATTAAGTTGCCTTTAGCAACCAAGAAGTCAATATGCTTACAGAAATTTAGTGTTTTGTCAAATATGACTCCTAGGTCGTTCTTAAATGAGATAATGGACAATGCGGAATTATCGATCACGTACGTAAATGAAACTGGGGAAAGGTTACGACAAACAGATAAGCTTTGACATTTGGAGTCATTGAGTCGAAGATCATTATTATGACACCACATAGAAAGTCTCTCAAGATCTTCCTGCAAAAGAATGCAATCATGCTCAGACCTAATAGGTCGGAACACTTTTAAATCATCGGCAAACATTAAACACTTTGAATTCAAAAACAAATCAGGAACTTCATTAATAAATAGAACGAAAAGCAATGGGCCCAGATGACTTCCCTGAAGGACTCCAGACGCTACATACACTGGTGATGAAAGCAGGTCCTTAATGCGAACATACTGAATACGATCATTAAGATAGGAGCAAATCCACTCAAGAAAATTTTAGTGAAATCCAAGCCTATTTAGTTTGGAAACTAGTGTATAGTGATTAACGCTGTCAAACGCCACAAGGTCAGAATAAATTACATCACACTGTAACCCTTTCTCAAGGTCATTCATGAGTGTGACAACACATTGAGAGATTTGTAGTGGTAGATCTACCTGTCACAAATCCATGTTGAAACTGAGAGATAAATCTCTTTAAGAGAGGTGTAAGTTTCTCATAAATAGGTTTTTCAAATATCTTGGGTATGGTCGAAATTTTGCATATTGGACGATAATTAGTAATATCCTACCTTGATCCAGATTTATAAATTGGTGTTATAAAAGAGTTCTTCCAAACCTTCAAAAAATGTCCAGTCTGCAGAGACAAATTAAACACTAAAAAAGGAGGCACGGAAAGCGCATAAGAACACTTTTGAAGTAAAATTGGCGGGATGCCCTAGAAACCAGGATTTTTATCTAATTTTAATAGAGCAAGAGCAATATGAACTTCGTGGATTGCACACTCTAGTCTACCAACATTTAAATAATGACTTGACACTAAGCTATCACTTGAGTTTATAGGTGGAATAAACATACTGAAAGTGGTTAGCAAACATATTACAAATGGTTGAAAGGTCGACATCATTATGACGCATACAGTTAGGAAACCCATTAGATTGCTTTTTGCCATTGACAAAGCTCCAAACACGATTACTACTAGTCTTTAAATTAGATTCTACAGATAACATACTGTCTATGAAGAAATTTGTTTAAAACATCAAATTCTTTTTGCAGCCTCCGATAAACTAACAGAAGTTCAGGATCATTGTTTCTTTTTCGGAACTGCTTATAGATCTTATTTTTCCTATTACTTAAATTAACGATTCTATTATTGAACCAAATAGGTTAAGCGCCCGATACAATACTTACTTAAGACGTAAACATATCAATTGCCACTTTAACTGTTTTAATAAACAAATTAAAAGAATTATTCAGATTATCGTTATTAAAAAGAGCTCACCAAATAATACTATCTTATCTAAATAGTTAGAGATGTTATTGAAATTGGCTTTAGCATTTCAATTCGTAGATTTCAAATTGCATAGATAAAGCTACATGAAAAACAGAATTAGGAAAAAGTGAAGTCATAGAATTACTGATACTAATACTAAGCTCAGAATCTACAAAAACCAAATCTAGAACATTATTGAACTCATTGACAAAATGATTAATCTGCCTAAGATCTAACGGGGCAAGCATATCAACAACTTTACGCTCATATTCTAAGTTTACGTTAAAGGGAAAAAGTATGGACTCTTCGTAGTCAAACGACCAAATTAAATTAGACAAGTTAAAGTCTCCAAGTAGGATGGCACGCTGATGATCATTTTAATTATTTAAAATTATACAACAATTATGGATATGTGCTTTATATATTAAACTAGCTGACCCGTGCTCGCCTTGCTTCGCCAGTCTACCACTTCTCAAACTTAAAACAAAATACTCGATGATAAGAACTGATAAAGGAAACGTCGAGAGTGTCCCTACTCATTAAATAGATATACTCTGAGTATGACTCCCTCTCAATTTCAATTACATTTAATACCATATCTTTCTCAATCATGCGCCACAAAAAACACAATACAAAAGGTGCATAAAAAAAGAAAGAAAAAGCACACGCACAAAAGGTGCAGAGAGAGAAACAGATTTGTTCCGCACACACACTCAAATTTTCCTCCACTCAACGCTGGGAAAATCCAACGATCTAGCTTCAATCGAACATTTTACTTTTTTTGAATTGTATAAAATGTATTGTTTAATGCTTATTGTTCAAATTCAGGATAACCTACAAAGATGATTTATATCTTTAAATATTTGTACATAATTGAACTTTAGATTAAAAAAAAATCCTATTTCATTTGGATGAGTCATTCCAAAGCTAGGAGCTAGAAAGCATTCGAGAGTTACAACTTTTCTTAGATATCAGCTTAGATCTCCGCTTCTGGACAGCGGATGAAGCATTTTCCCGCGGTATAAAGTAGCCTATGTCCATTCTCAGGCTCTAGACTATCTGTGTACCAAATTTCAAATCAAATCGGTTCAGTAGTTTTGGCGTTAAAGCGAGACAGGCAGACAGACAGACAGAGTTACTTATAATATTAGTATGGATTAGAACTCCTTGGTGGTATATAACTTACAATAACAATAATTTCTGTACTCGGAATACATTTGATTTTAACTGCTACTTGGCCACATCAAGAGCTATTGAAGGTATAACTACTTCGCGAAACCAATACTCCTCCACCCCTTGCAAAGTCGGTAAGAACTGGACAACGGTTTTTGGGGCAAACGTCGTACTGGTCCTTGTTTAACATTTCTTTACTATGATAGCCACCAGTGAGCCAGATCTCAGTAAAAACACGGGGGGGGGGGGGGCAGGTGCGGTAATATTCTTAACCCGTCCCTGCACCGAAAAGTGATCTATAGTATATTATCTTGAATGCATTCTTTACAATTTCAGGACAAACTTCCTTACAAAATTAATACGGGAGCAAAGAGTGAAGCCCGTTTACTAGCTGTCTACAGGGCGCATCATAATGCAAGAATATTGTGTGTTATGGAACATCCTACACTGAAGATTCGACAAAATGCATCTCTACTCCTGGATGTTCAGTGTAAGTTAAATAATATTTCTGTATAATTTAATATAAATTTGTTTCGCATAACAAATCGTCAGCGTGATACAAAACATTTTTAGTTCCAAAAAGAATATCCTAAGCTTTAAAGTTTATATTATAAAATATACGCTTAGTGATTCAGATAATGGTACGTCGAACTCTCTTAAAGTATGAAGTTTTGGGCTTAATCACTTTTTACAGAAAAACAACGTGCAAAGTGATTAAGCGTACATAGTAAAACGCCCATCTGCTAGACGGTAGCTGTGTTTTAGATTACTAGATATTAATGCTCCTTGCCTTCAATTTATGAAATTTAATAAATTCAAAGCAATTTTTACTTTTCAGATACCCCATCATTTGCCATATCACGAACTCCTGGATTTGGCTACCCACTACGCGAAGGTATAGAAGTTTCTTTAAAATGTGATGTCGATTCTAACCCACCAAGTACACCTAGATGGCAAAAGGATGACACAGACACTCCCGTAAGTATTTGTTAAATAACATAGGTACATCTATGTATGCCGTGTAGTATCTCAAATCCGGCAGCCCTTCAGTTCACAACTCTCTTTAATTCGGCTACCCAAATATTCTGAATTTTTTTAAAACTTTACATTTTTTTAGTCTTTTAAAAGAGCTTACATAGCCTTAACTCGAAAGGCGTGTGTAGTTAGTAATATTTTTCATACGAATGAAATGCAAAAATTTACCAGTAGTCCATTGCTTTTGATAGGACAACACTTCGAGACTTTAATTTGAGGAAAAGTAAACATATTGTGACCATATTTGGAAATGCATGTTTCATTCAGTACGCAACGAAAAAGGTGGAAAGTAATTCTGGCATTACTGCGAGAAGTTTCGGTCAAAACACACAAATCAATATAGAAGATCTAATATCATTTAAGAATTCTGTCCTGACCCAGTTCATGTTGTCCAATAAGAAGTGAAATAAATTGAAATTATCGATAAGTAAAACATTCAAAAAGCCACACGTTTTACGATACGTATCGGTATGAAACTATGTATTATAACATACCAGAAGAGTTGTGTCCCCTAAACGTCCTTCCATGAATGTATAAGAAACTTTCAATGTCATCGCTAAGTGAGTTTTGTCACCAGAATTTATTTTATTTATCCATGCTTTTTTAAAGCCCAGTGACGCAACCCAACGTATTATGTAGAGGTTTGAAAGACCTTGATTATGTACGTTGGAAAACTTTCCCATTACATCATAGTTGCATTAAGCTTAAACTTGCAGACGGAGACACATTTTTTATCTAACCTATTTCCATTTCAATTCCATCTACATTCTTAATTTTCATTTTACAGGTAGCACAAACTGGTGATGGGTTTCTTAATTTTACATCGATACGCAGGGAGCATTCCGGCTGGTATAAATGTACATCCCGCCATTTGAATTTTCAATATTCCAGCATTGGATACTATTTAAGTGTTAGATGTAAGTACAGCTTCTTATTATTTATCTATGTGAACAAACTTTCTGAGCCTTAAGTTCAACATAAACAAAAATACAAAGAAAATATAAGGGATAAGAATATTTAATTTAAGTAATAAATCAAATTATAGAGTTCCTTATATTTCTTCTAAATAGAACGTTTGAATGCTCAATGCCTATTAGATAGATAGATATTTTTATTTTGTATGAAAAATTATACATAGGTTCGTTACCGCACATTTTACAACACAGAGATTTGGTATATTTGCATACCTTTCTACAGAAAAAATAATAATACTCGTAACATCACAAAAAAATAAATTTTTAATAAGTACAATTGATAATTTGAAGGAAACATACAAAAAAAGCATTCAATGTCTATTATTTCAGCATAATTATCATAGAACTGGCAACCTTAAGTAATTGCTTCATTGCACCCTTATTTCGTGGTTTGATGCGGAATAAAGACAAAATTGTTAAACCTCGGTCTCAAACATCAATCATGAATGTATGGCATAAGCAACACTAATAGAGGCGGACAATTTATATGACCCACTAAAACTTCTCTCGCAAGTGAAATCAGAAAATAAGACCTTCTGGCTTCAAGAGTTATTTAATCTAATAGTCCAATTAAGCTTTCGAACTAAATATCTGGTGAATCTTGTCTGAATTTTTTCAATTCGATTCGAAGTGTTTTTGGAGGACGGAGACCAAACAACGCAGCAATACTCCAAATTTCGACGAGTCCTTTGATTTCTAATTAACAAACTTAGCATTTTTAATGTACACGCACTAAAGGAATTTTTTAACACCCTTTTATGTAATAGCTGCACAGCGCGGGCGTTAAGGAAATTCCGTTTAGAGATAGGGAGACATGCCGATGCACGTTGGGTTTGAATGTTTGTAGATTATAATGTGTATGCAAAATGGAGCGGGAAGAACATAATACATTCGTTGTTGTACGGCCAAGGAAAGATTCCTTTCACTGTACGTCCGAATACAGGATTAAGGGTAAAGTGATGCGCATTCCTTGCACGGAAATTATCTAGGGGTGGAATGCAACTGACTATTTCGTTTGAGCACTTATGGTGGAAATAACGAAACACAACGAGAGACAAGAGACATTGCGACTATGACTAGGAGAGTCAAGCGATCTCGCGATGTTTTAGTCACCAATGAGTTTTATCGCGCGTTTTTGGATCCTGTTAAGTAGCTGCAAATAAGTAATTGGTGCACCAGACCAGATATGCGCATTGTACTCAAGTTTTGGTCGGATAAACGCCTTACAAAAAGTATCCAGATCAGAGGGAGTGAAATATTTTTTGAAGTGCTTAATAAAGCCTAGGCATTTCGCAGCGTTCTTGGCGACATCGAATATGTGGTCATTCCAACGAAAGTTGTCATTAACACACATACCGAGAATTGAAAGAAGTTCGGTTTCAACGATGTAAGTGGCATTCATGTGTTTTGCTTTAATGACCGAAGACAGCATTGCGTTTTCGAAGCATTAAATTCCACTCTATTAGTTACACCCCACTGAGTTATGCTGAGATCGGAATTCAATGAGCTTAACATACGTTGCCGTTCCAGTTCCACACCCGAAGATGAGGGGCGTGAACCAAGAAACGAATACGAGAAGCTGAGGGTTCTGTCATCGGCAAAGGAGTTAATTGGATTAGAGGTAATGGACAGGAAATAATTTATAAAAATGAGAAATAGAGTCGGAGACAAAACAGAGCCTTGGGGAACACCAGCGTTTATTTGGTCAGTTGAAAACTTGAAACCGTCCAAAACAACTTGAATCGAACGGTCCGAAAGGTAATTTCTATTCATTGAAGAAAGGTATCGTCGATTCCAAATGCACGGATTTTCGGCAAGAGAGCTTGGTGACAGACTCTGTCAAATGCCTTGAAATATCAAGCGCAACGATCTTACTTTCACCAAGTCATCAAATCACCAGTACACCTATTGCTGCGTAAACCGCACTGCCGGTCATTAAGAAGTTTTCGGGATTCAAGATATTTCATGAGCTGATGGTTTATCCGCGTTTTTATGACCTTGGAAAAAAGGGAAGTTATTGCAATTGGTCGGTAGGAGGAGGGAGATGAAGATTCACCTTTTTTGGGGACAGGCTGAAGAAATGCTGTTTTCCATCTTCTCGCAAAGAGAATTCCCTCTAAAGATAATATAATCTACATGCATCTTGAAATATCATTTTAAGTCAAATATAACTTCCTAATCTCTATTGTTATAAACTCTGTGAATCGCCTTCGCTGATATTATGTTTTCAATAATAATCGGGTAACACAATCGTAACAATGAAAGTAAACAGCTATTTTTCAAAATTTAAGAAAGATCATTAAGATAGCAGCTTTCAGATAGATCCGCATTTGATTTTATGACTTTATAAATGTTGAAATCATCAGCAAACTATACACGACGAATACCGAAATCAATCGGGCAAGCCATTTATAAAAAGTAAGTACAAAAGTGGACCCAGATGGGTGCCTTGTGGAACTTCCTAGTCATAAGACATTCATCCGAATTATATTGGTTCAATATTTGAATTTTGGACACGATTAGTCAAATAACTATTATCCAACTTAGTAATTGACAGTGGAAACCCAAAGCTTGAAGCTTTCTGATTAGCATTACGTGATTAATCCTTTCGAATGCTTTTGACAAATCAGTTTGAATAGCATAGACTAAACTACCATTTTTAATGGAAGTGACACAAAAATGTGTTGAAAAGTGAAAGGAGAGACATAATTTGTAACAGCGGATTCTTTTAGAATTAAATGACGTTTTGCGAGGGTGTCTTTAACGTCGCTCACAACAGCGTGGTCTCTGTCCATCCACCTTATGGACACTTTTACGCAAATATCTTAGTTTGAAGATCCAGCTTGTTTAAGAATTGCAGCCGAATAACCATCGTTGTTTTTGTCTACATTTTGGTGAATGGGCCCAAAATCAACTGGCGCATTGGATCCGCTGTTTTATCGAAAAATTGTGTTCAGCGATGAGGCTTATTGTTGGCTCAATGGGTACCTATGCCAAAAGGCAAAATTGGCGGATTTGGACCGAAGATAATCCACATGAAATTATTGAAACGCCGTTTCATCCTCAAATGGTGCGGTCCGAAAGCTGGTGGAGTCGTCTGAACTTTTCTTTCTAAAGCTGAGGCTAATCAGCGTTATGGACCTGTAAATTGGCCTCCCAGAACTTGTGATTTGGTGCCTCTTGATTATTTTCTTTGTGATACGTAAAGCTGCTACCCTATGTTGACAAACCAAAAACAAATACGCATTGGTAGCCAACATTATTCATGTGCTTGAGGACATACGGCCACATGTTTCTCGGATGACATTCATCAGATACCTACAGCCGTGGGAAGCATATGACTGAAAACGAATCGCAGAATGTATTCTCTCGGTTGAACACAAATAAATGGCTACTTAATGACTTTCATGATTTTATTCAAAATCGAAGTTACTACAGGATAAAAAAAAAAAACAGCCTTTATGTATGAACTCTTCCAATTAAGAAAAACATTCTTACACAGGCATACATTGAAAATAAATAGAAGGTGCTTAGATAGATTTGATTTACAAACTTCAAATATAATGCAAACTACTATCAAAAATACTCAATTCTGAAATAATTTCATCCTCTTACAGAGAAAAGTGACCCAAATCTGTCATAACCGTAACAGCAGAATCAAACACAGAATAAACTGAGATAAGATTGGGAAAACCTAGGCGAATAGGTCGCAAGTTATTTTGAGATCGCTTCTGACAGCATCTCTGTAATTCATACAAGCTGTAGTGCCCGAATATTTTCGTTTGGAATTAATATAGTACCAGAATATTTTCTAATGTGTTAATAGTAGCATAATATCGAGTTTTTCAGTAAGTTCCGAAGAAGACGGTATACAAATTGTACAGCCATGAAACTGTGTTGTGCATTCTCTTAGAATCAATTAAAAAACATAGGGACGGGCTACAGTCTGCTTGGGCGAACTGTTGGATACCCTATTCTTATTCCTATCCCTCATAAGTGGGCGTGACAAAAGCCTAAGTATGGTTGAATTGTTAAGAACGCTCTAGATATTTTGTTATATAACATTTAAAGAATTTTATCGAAAAAAAACGCTCCCTAGCTCAAATTTGGGTGTTTCAATAAAATTGTTTTATTTAATTGTGGGCGTGTCAGTGGGCGGATTTTGAAAATTTTATATCCCGAGCAGTTTTAGGAGTCATAGATCATATAAAAAAAATTCGCCTTTTTAGCTCAAAATTCGATTTTTTCCAAAATGTTGTTTTTTTGAGTTTGTGGGGGTCTCTGTGGGCGGATTTCAAAAATTCATAAGCTTGATTATTTCAAGACCCTAGAGAGTATATGGTTAAAATTTCAGCTCTCTAGGCCCAGTTTAAAGGCCTAATTGTTGCCGACGGACGGACGGACATGGCTAGATCGACATTACTATCGATGCTGATCATAAATATAGTAACTTTTAGGGGTCTACGGGCAATATTAAGGTATGTTACAAACTATGCGTTAAAATTAATATACCCTTAGAATAGGGTATAATAATGGAACAAGAAATGCCTTTGAATGACACACGAACAATTTGAAACGGACTAGTTGTGGGTATTAGCCATGCAGACGACGCGACGATGTAAATTTTATTTAGGTTTTCTGTATGCCAAAAGGTTCGCGTTTCTTAACATAAAATTTGCCTCTATCAGAAATTTTTCTTACACATTTTTTTACCTTTTTTCAGATGACTCGGTTGATGTTACATCGGAACCCGATGATCAGGATGTTTCTGTAGCGGCATCGCATAATCCTAATAAGGGTCATCTGGAAGTACAGTTAGGTGGCGCGGTTACATTACAATGTCCACAAGGTAGATTATTTTGTTTGGCACACGTACATTTTCCGTAAAATGCATTGGTAGAGTTACCCTATATTTATTATGATGTATTCTAAAAGTAAAGGGTGAGCCAAAAGATGGTGTGGATGTTGGTTGTCATTAAATTATATTTACTGAATTAATCATGGCTGATTTGTATGACAAATGGCAATAACAAACTAAATTAATTTTAGCCATGGACTCGCTTAGCATACACAAACGCATTTTCGTTAGGTATTCAAAGTTATAATAAAAATGGGCATTCTGTGAAAGTTACATTTTGCAAGATTGTTAATTTGTCCAATCAACATATTCTCCCTTCTAATTCAGACCGGAATTCAAGCGAAAGCAAAGCGAAGTGGAAAAGGCGGATCCGGTGCGGGTTAAGCAACATGACCGCCGAAGTCAACAATTGAACGTTATCGAAAGAATATGTCGACAGTGCCATTCCGGGTGCGCCATTCTGTTAATTCTTCGAGATTTATTTCAACAATTTGAGGACAGAAAAATTTGTTTATCATTTCACGGTAACGAACATAGTTCACATTTCCTGCTGACCGCATTGCCAGCCGCATTCCGAAATAGATTTTAATCACTCCGCCAGCCTAAATTGTGAACCAAACGGTCGCTCGTGGTGGATGCATGGGACGTGGTGGTGTGAAAGTAAATGCCGTAATGTGATAACTTATGTGATTACTTATTACATTACTTTTGTCTTTATTAGATTACTTTTGTGATTACTAATGATAGGTATTACATTTGCCCCACCCTGTTTATCAGGTATGGTCAGACCACTGTTCCGTTTCTTACCTACACCGCGCTAGGCTAATTATGAGGACGCGCCACCGCCAGGTGTGTTACGGACGTCCTAAAAAGTAGTGAGTGAGTAGAGTAGTAGGGTGAAAATTTTAACATGGTTCATACTACCTATAAAAGTTTTCAGGTCTATCTGCAAGCGAAACTAACGTTGTCCTTTAATCTGCATGACATTCAACCTTAGAGTGGCGAACCATTTTTTAAGCTGACCGTACATAAAGGAAAAGTACCTCACGCATTATAAGACCAAAATCATGACAAGTGACTGCAAGCTACCAAGTAGAAAACCAAAGCGTTTGCAAATCTTTCAACAATTTTTTTCAAATTTAATAGTTTGTAAAAAATCACTTTCTATGTACATTAGCGAGAGCGCTGCAAGTTTTTGCTGGCGGAGTGTGGAGCGCACTCTTTTAAGTGCTGAAAAAGACCTTTCGCCGCTGCAGTTGGTAACACTCATTGTGAAAAAAAATCTTAATTATTATCTCCACATTCGGGAACATGCATGAAATACTAAAACTTTTTATTAACTGCTTCAAACCCCTTCTGGTTCTGGCAGGAATAGAATGCTCGGCCTCGGTGTCAGATTTTAAAAACTGCGCCAAATGGACGCATTCTTCTGCAAAGGTTTCTTCTAAATCAGTGGCATATAGTTATTTTAACTCCTTTGCTTTACTTCTAATAAATTCGCTGTCGCCTAGTTCATGCAGTTTCCATAAGAAACCAAACTTTGTGTTTACTGTACGAGTATTATAAATAATTTGCCGGTTTTTGAAGTGCACTCCAAGACAATCAATAGCTGCATAATAATTATCAACGATTAAAGATCGTCTCCCTTCTAATTGAATATGCCCCGTTTTAACTTCATCAAAATGAAATTTTGATTTCTTTTTTCTTCTTACATCTTTTTTGTATGTGGTCACTTCGCATCTCTTGATTGCCTCTGATTCAAAATTTTCGAACTCTTTTTTGTCACGCAACGTATCGAGATAGGCATGTAATGTCTCATAAAGGGTAACAACGTTAGATAAATCAACAGAACTTGCTTGTAGCTGTGCACTAACGATTTGAAACTTTACGAGCATAGAGTTTAATTTTTCCAGAACTTGTTTGTATGAACTGTATGAGGGACTCTCAAGCGCATTTAGATTAGTGCATGCGAAGACACGATTTCAGCGCCCCTCAGGCCCTGAATATGTTTTCAATTATGTTATAGGAAATGATGGGTCATCAAATAGTCCTGTGATGATGCCTAATAAAGCAATAGACTATGTACTCCCAACTACTTGCAAAACTTCAAGTACTTTACACAAAACTCTTACCTATATGAACTATTAGCGAATATAAAAACCATTGAAAATTCTCCATTTTTTAGACGCCACGTCGAAAAGAATCATTGACACTGGTCTTCTTCCTTAATACTTGAACTTATTTAAAAGTGAATGCAATGCAATTACACTGTAAGAGACACTTACTCACTGTATTCAATTTGAATTTTCTTTTTAAATCACAGCTATTCGAATTGAGAACATGAGGCCTTTGAAATTTTTCCATAAAAAAGTAATTTATCTATCAATGCCTATACGTCAAGAGTGAACCGTTATTTAATAGCCATTGAAACAATATAGGTATATGTATTTATTTTTTAAACGTAATCGATGCACGTACTTAACAAAAACATAGCTGCAAGTTTTTTAAAGTACCTGCGCTGTTTCTCGCACCATAAGGGTGAAACAAAAACCGCTTAAGCGCACGTAAAAAATGAAATAATAAATCAAAATGGTCAATACGAACCTACATCTTATTATGTGTTAGGTATACCACCCTCCTGGGTGGTTTTTATAATAAATTTCTTCTCCTTTTACTAATCATCTTTTAACTATAGGATCTCTTGGCTGTTGGTCACAACTCGACCCTGTAACAGCTAGATTGCGTGGGTTGGGCCATGGTCTCTCTACACCGACTGGACAGTTTTCTTTAAAAGACGCTGTTTACCAAGATGCCGGCACATACAAATGTATTGGGCAATCGCCAACAAACAAGAAGAAGCTGGAAGTGCTGCAGACAGTAGGCCTACTTGTAAAAGGTAAGTACATTTTATTATTGCTTGCTTGAATATACTGTAAGTGTTGTGTCCTCATGCTGGCTGATGTGCACTGGAAAATAATTGTATCACATGTACTATAGACATCATTACTACATAAGTTCCAACCCCATGTAATTTCTATACATATTGATAAGCTCCATATGGCTTTTTAATTCCGTAGTTAACCTTCTGCCCGTATAATTATGTGCATTGTACCTATTCCTACTATACCTGCAATTTAAAGCGTTGTAAGCGATAAAAAGGAATGCTTCGTAGTTGATACAAGCATGTAAAAGTAATGACAAGTGACCTCCCGGAAAGTTACCTTCTTGTACTCGTATGTCTGACTAATAGCTATTTAAATAACATGGGATTAGACCAAACGACAGCAGTTTTACCTCCCGCCTTTTAGAACTTCATTTCTGTTCCGTTGGACAGAGATATGTAAAACTAAAAAAAATAAACACGTTCTTTCTGAAAGGACTTAAAAGAGCAACTAAAATTCAGAGCGGAAACTTAAAGAACTCTATGGGGTCAATAATGTATATAGAAATAGGTGCAGGGTGTCCAGTTGTTATTTTATTTAAATTTTCTTTGTGCAAAAGCTCTTTTTGTGGCAAGTTCAATGATTGATGATTGTTTTTACATGATTGATTTAAAGACAATTTGTCAAACACGAAAGTAGGGGAGACATTTTTAGAGGGACAATATTCATGTATTTTTTCCAAATGGGAGTGGGATATATTTCCCGCCGTTAAGGTGGGCGGCACAATTTCCAAAAAAAAAATACTTTAAAAAAACAACGTGCAATAAATAAATATAGGTACCTGTTTTAACATCCAGAAATCTGCTGTTTTATTTTGTTTTAAAATAAAGTTTTAAAAAAATACTTTAAAACTCAGAATTTTGAAAAAAAAATAGTTAACAATTTTTTTCAAAATCTTACTAAATTGTTAAAATTGGCTTATATCTATTTTTTAATGCCCCTATTTGCTTTTATATATATCCTATATCCTATCCAACGTACTGTGTGAACGTCTTAAACCGTTTTGCAACACACTTATCGGCACGTACCAGTGTGGCTTCCGCCAAGGCAGATCGACTATAGACCAAATTTTCACACTGAGGCAAATCCTGGAAAAGACCAACGAATTTCAAGTCGAGACACACCACCTATTCATCGACTTCAAAGCCGCGTATGATAGTATACATCGTCAGGAGCTCTATATGGCGATGGCCGAATTCGAAATACCGGCAAAACTGATTCAGATGTGTGGCGTGACTCTGGAAAACACGCGGTGCAACGTGCTGTTTGGAAATAGTTCCTCGGGACTAAGACTAAATACATGCTATCAACAAACAAAGAAACATCTGTCCGCCGCCTAGGACAAATTTTCATTATTGATAGCAACAATTTCGAGGTAGTTAAGGAGTTCATCTACCTCGGAGTAAACATGAACTCCACGAATGACACCTTAGTGGAGATCCGGCGAAGAATTACCCTGGGAAACCGCTGCTACTTTGGTTTGGCAAAACAGCTGGGTTTAAAACTCCTAACTCGGAGGACAAAATGTATGCTTTACAAAACCCTTATCCTGCGAGTTCTGCTTTATGGCGCCGAGAGCTGGACGATAAGAAGGAAGGAGGAGAAGATACAACCGCGAATTCTATGAGCTGTACCAAGATGTGGATGTAGTCCAAAAAGCCAAAATACGTCGACTACATTGGCTCGGCCACATCGAGCGAATGGACAATAATGCTCCAGCTAAGAGGATCTTCGAATCCCAGCCCCCAGGTTCGAGAAGGCAAGGAAGACCGAACCTCCGTTTCAAAGACCAAGCCATCGCGGATGTCAGAGCGCTTGGTCTGGACAACTGGAAGCAGCGCGCCCGGGATCGTAGAGGATGGAAGGCTTCTGTTTGTCAGGCAGAGACTCTTCACGGGTCGGGAGCCCGTTAAGTAAGTAAGTATTTGCTTTTAACCGCACGCTAAAAACCATATGCCTTCTAGTTTTTGAGAAAATTTAATATTACAAAATTACAAAAGCTTTATTTTGATCAATTTTTTTTTTTATTTACGTGGTTTTCCTAAATGGATTTTTTGGAAGGACGCAATTTAAGCATTTTTCATTATAAAGGCACCCAGTAGATTGAGATAACTACATAGGCCTGCCAGACGACTGCACACACCCTTAGCAGAGAAATAATAAAAGATTATTTTTCGTCATTTTCAATTTTCTCAAAATGTAGATGGCAAACAATGTGGTTTTAAGCGTCCGACAAAAACTATTAGGAACAGTGAATAATGAAAACCAATTTATTACTTAAATTTACGATTTGGAAAAAAATTATAATTTTTTTTTTTTTTCTTCAACATTTTGAGTTTGAAAGTGGTTGTTTCCACGGTACCTCTTTTCGTGTGAACACAAAAGGAAATCTGCCTATATAAATCTACTACAATGATTGAAGCTGAAATTTTAAAGCGGTTGCAAATTAGTAAAAAGTTCAGATGGGGATTTTCGTGGAGAGCGATATAAAGTGAAAACGGGACAATCTTTACTTGTATTTTGCCCCTCTACAAGAATCCGTTATTTGCGCCCCAGTTTGTGTATTCGCACCCAAAAATTTAGGTTAATTTAATAAAAAAACTATATATAAAAATCCTTTTTAGTAACAAAACCCATGGGTATAAATCGTTAATAGAAGCTTGTCAAAATGTACCCTAAGAATCTGCGAATAATTTTAGGTACTCGTATCTGCCATTCGTTACAAAATCACACACATGTATGTGCGCCTAATATTTATTTATTTTTAGTAAAAAAAACCAAAAGCCATAACTTATTTTTTGCGTGAGTGAAATCACAAGAAGTTTTCGCGCTGTTACTTCGACCTGCTATTACTTTTTATAGTAATAGCTAGGGAGCTATAGTTAGGCAACTGATTATATGAGGGTATCATACTTTGAATAGATAAAGTTTGAAACAGGGTCGAAATTAAATAGATCTCCGCATCCTATAAAATTGATTATTTGATGGGAATCCATGAGTTTCTGCCTCTCGGATTGGCCTTCTTACATGGCACACCCTTAGCAATAATGCGGTTTTTGTTCAACCATCAGATTCCTAATGGCATTTATTTATCTAGATAATCCAATAGGTATTACAAGAAATTAAAACTCACATTACAACAACCTCTGAACTATAATTACAGCCTATCCAAAACATATAGGGATATGAAGGCATTAAAGGAATGTCTATTTGTGACTTTGTGGGCATTAGAAAAGAAGAAGATATATGTACAGTACACATAGATATATTTATTTTTACATACTTCTGTGATTTAGTTGACTTGTTTCCTGAAAATTATTAACGTATAATCGGCGTTTTGAGTTGGTTTTTATTTAAACTATCAGCCTTACTCATAAATATGTCATAAGGAGTGTGTAAAGTTATGCCGCCACTAAAATGGCTTTAAAAACAAAAACCTTACTAATAAAACTATTGCAACCTCCTTTAGAGGCTGCATAGGTTAATTGTGTTTGAAGATTGATTAGTGCTTTTATGTATTAGTGTGTGCTTGGTTTAGTAATTTCATTTCCTCCTCTTCTCTTTTGCTTTGAAAAATATTTTGTATTTTTACTCAAGGATGCTCAGGATTTTAGCAGTGCGGTTTCTCAGGAAATAATTCAAATATGTATGTATGTTTAAATTAATCGATTGAGGCAGAGATTGGAGAACATTTTAATAGTGACAGAGGCAAATTAGAGAGTGCGCTCGAGTGATCAGCTTGTAGATAATAATAGCTGCCGTAGGGTGTTGATGACCAATTGAATTTTGTTCGGGAGCAGACGGATATCGGAACCCACTTCGCAATTATTATATTTCGGAACCCAATTGCTTCGTCCCTATTTGCCGGATTTTCCAATTTCCGCTGTCGTGATTTTTCGGATTTCAGAACCCACATGCTTCCGTTTTCGAAATGAAATGTGGTTTGTGGTGAATTTAGGGATTGTACGAGTATATGGAAATTAATAGAACAAAGTCCGCGTATATATATTCCATTGATTGGAATTGAAACGTACGTTATATACTTTTTTTCATTTATTTTACTGCGAGTTTCATCATGGTTATGCATGAATGCAAATATGAAAATGGCAAAAATTCAAACAATGACTAGAGTATAACCACACAGCTTTCAAAAGGTTCTGAAAAATTCTCGAAAAAACTTGGAAAATTATTGGAAAAACTGTATTAGATAGTCGCCTGAACAGTATTTAATCAATTTTGAAAGGCCTTAACAAGGCTAACGCAAGGGCCTGCATATTTTTCGATTACTCAATATATATTGTTAAACAATCTCTATTTGAGTTATCAAATTGAAATTTTAAAATGATCGTTCATTCAAAACTTATATAATTAACGTTGGTTCCTTTACAAAAACCAGTTGACACTAAAACTAAAACTGATGGCGGCGATTTAGTGGTATGTGTGTGTGAATCTTGTTTTCATTATGGGCGGAGTTGGATTTCCTTCATTCATTTTGTTGCGAATTTTATCATCAATAGGTATGCATGAAGATAGAATAAAAATGTGGAACGGTCAAAAAATGGCTTTAACCAGATACCCTTACACACCACACTACCAAAGGCGACCATAATAGTACGAAAAAAATATAAATTTGTACCGTGGAAATTGATGGTCAATGTCGATAGAATGTCGCTTTAATTTGGCATTGTGTTATTTTACCAGACTCCTTGGAACCCAACAAAATGAAAATTTTCCAAAATGTCCTTAGAAACCGCGCAGTATATCTGTGTTCAAGGCACAGGCGTTTCTAATATAACACTTAAAGACATGGATAACCCAATGAAATATTTTTAATGTTTCATACATTGTTTAAGTCTACAGAACAATTTTCCTAAACCAAAAACACTTCATCGACAATATTCGCACTGGATTTCTTAGTAGTACACTTATGTCCAAAAAATTTGCATGCCCCTCATACGTTACGACACACAAAAAGTTCATCGGTACTGTTCGCACCGGATATCCTTCGTGGTACCCATTTTAACTCTTACTACATAACTTTTGAAATGTTGGACGTAAATTCGAACTTGACTGTGCACTTCATATGTTGCATCCGCCTAAACAACATTTTCACCCGCAACCAAAAATATCCCATTAAGCGACAAACGACACACAACAAGTTCATCAATAATGTTCGCACGGTCTGTTCTGGAAATATCCATCATCTTCACCAATCACAAGTTCCAAGTCCACACGACGTAACTTTTCAATTTTTGTAGATAGTAGAAACAGTAAACAGATCAACACTTCAAACCCCGACTTCGACTGTGATAGGAGCGAGAAGTTTGAAGTCGAGTCAAACACATTGAAAAATTCAACTTCGAGAGCGAAACAAAAACTGGTTTGTAAACAAGAGAGCAAATTATGTGAAAATGCAACCAATAGAGAAAATTCTCATGTTGGCAAAATTGAAAACATCGCCGCAAGGTTGGTGGGATTTGCATTTCAACTCTGAACTTAGTACTTAGTTCTAACATTGACACATACACAATGGGCCCCCAGATACAAGATCAATCCAACTCTGGTTTTATCCATACCTAAAGCATACTGGGTGTTATGTTGGGTGGAAAAATTGTATACATAAAACTCTTTCGATTTGAAAGCTTTAATTTAAATGATCCGCACTTTTAAGGGCTCTTCACATTAACGTGACTTGCGCAAACGAACGAATAAACTGTGGGGAAGATCGCTTGTAATACTTCATAAACAGAAAGTTGAATATATTATTTCTATTCCAACAGCGGGATTTTTGATTATTTCATCAAAATATATTAAAAAAGAGTGTTCAGTTCAGTTCAGCCCGCCCCGGGCGGCACTTTTTACAATATTTGAACCATTTCATATTTTTGTCGCACCTACGACTGGGATCGATTGAAATGAGCACGAAATTTTCCATTACTAATAGGCTATTCACACCAAACCATAAACGAGGTTTTGCTCGTTATCCTTAAAACGAGCATCAAAAACACTTGTTTCCCATACATTTTTCATAAACGACTGGTTTTCGTAAACCACTAGTTTTGTGATGAAACGACTTGAAAAACATAGGGACGGGCTACAGTCAGCTTGGGCGAACTGTTGGATACCCTATTCTTATTCCTATCCCTCATAAGTGGGCGTGACAAAAGTCTAAGTATGGTTGAATTGTTAAGAACGCTCTACATATTTTGTTATATAACATTTAAAGGATTTTATCAAAAAAAACGCTCCCTAGCTCAAACTTGGGTGTTTCAATAAAATTGTTTTATTTAATTGTGGGCGTGTCAGTAGGCGGATTTAAAAAAAATTAAGCCATGAGCATAAAGGGCCCCTAGAGAGTATATATTATAAATTTCAGCTCCCTAGCTCACTTTGAATTTTCAAAAAAAAAAAAAAAAATAATTGTGGGCGTGCCAGTGGGCCGATTTTGAAAATATTTACACATGAGCATAAAGGGCCCATAGAGAGTATATATTATAAATTTCAGCTCCCTAGCTCAAACTTTGGATTTTCAAAAAAATTGTTTTATTTATTTGTGGGCGTGTCAGTGGGCGGATTTTGAAAATATTTATACATGAGGGCCCCTAGAGAGTATGTATTAAAAATTTCAGCTCCCTAGCTCAAATTTTGGTTTTTCAATAAAATTGTTTTATTTTTTTGTGGGCGTGGCAGTGGGCGGATTTTGAAAATTTTATATCCCGAGCAGTTTTAGGAGTCATAGATCATATATAAAAAATTTCAGCTTCCTAGCTCAAAATTCGATTTTTTCCAAAATTTTGTTTTTTTGAGTTTGTGGGCGTGTCTGTGGGCGGATTTCAAAAATTCGTAAACTTGATTATTTCGGGACCCTAGAGAGTATATGGTTAAAATTTCAGCTCTCTAGGTCCAGTTTAAAGGCCTAATTTTTGCCAACGGACGGACATGGCTAGATCGACATTACTATCGATGCTGATCATAAATATAGTAACTTTTAGGGGTCTACGGGCAATATTAAGGTATGTTACAAACTATGCGTCAAAATTAATATACCCCTAGAATAGAGTATAACGAGTAGCTATTCCGAGACACAAACGTTTTGAACATAGTGATACTATGGTGTGTGCACCCCAAAAAAACATCTGTCACGTAGCTGTCATTGAAGCGACTGGCAACACCGCCTGAGCATGGGTCCCCCATATTTTATTTTGTGCTTGGATTGTTTCTGACTAATATTCAATTAGAATGACTTCTATTGATGGATCGCCAGTTGTGGGGCATCTTACCGTAAAAAAAGAGCTAAATTGGAAAATATTAGAAAAAATGAAAGGTTCTTACTTAAATACGTGAAAAATCCTGTTTCTGAGATGTCAAACCTCAAGTTGGGCTTAAATTCACTAAAGACAACTGGGCCTGACACTGTTGATCTGGTAGCTGTTGAAAGGTTGACATTCATCCCTATCGTGGAATCCGTCGGATCTGAGATTCACTTCACTTATTCGATTCACGTGAACAGAAAATTGCTATCGTGGGATCCGTCGGATTCTCTTCCTTACCGACCACTATTGGTGATTAGGGAATTCAATAGTGACAGCTCATTTCAAAAATGATGTTTTGTAAAAATTAAATTCAGTGAAAATAAAATAAAAACTGCGGATGTCAAATGCATGGATAGATTCCATCCGTTCGTTTTCCACGATACAGTGAATTTCATTCACGTTACCGACATGTGGATGGTTCACGTCTGCGGATTACACGATGCTAATTGTTCACTATTAGCGGATCGTTCCCCCCGACGGATTCCACGATAGGGGTCATTGTTCCTGAGGATCAAATTCCAACAACATCTACTCTATTAGAGTCTGCATCTGTAGGTCTAGACATGGATTTCGATAGCTTAGAAACAGAGACTGATACAGGATCGGCATTGTCTGCCATTCAATACCAAAGCTTGGACGATATTGGAAAAGCATCCTGTAAGATCTAAAATGTGTGACAAAATTTCAATCATTTATATGTCACCAGAAATTCAAAATAAATTTATAATAATTTTGGGAAATAAAGTTCGCCATCATATCATCGGACATATCGAAAAGGCTAAGTAGGTATAATTCGATTATATTCGACAGCATAATAGACACTTCTCATAAACACAACTAAGCTACGTAGTTATTGAAAATCTGTTAATGCAAGTAGTGGAATCTTTTGTAGATTTTATTGAAACAAAAGATAAAACTGCTGAAGGAATTTGAAAGATGATTTTGAGTTCAGCTAAGAATTGAAGAAATAAATCCCAAAGTTGAATTCGTTCCATGCACACAAATATTTACAAACAAAGGGACTTGACATAAGACTGTGTGCTCAGAATGTAAATGCTTTGCTGATGGTATCAACTGATAGAGAAACGAGAGGAATGGGCAGAAGGCGCTGTAAGTTATGCAAAAAATATGTGTGAATAACTTGGCATTTCCATGGAATCTTTCAGGTGCAGAACAAAAAGGAACACTTTTGATGACCGAACCACAGATGCTAACTTGTCTTATGAAAACGAGTTGAGACGGAAGCTATTTTCTTCGTTAGCTAGAATTATTGTAGAAATTTATGAGCGTTTTCAGCAACTACAGAATTTGGCGGATAAGTTTGCTTATCTAACGCCGGCTATATTGCTAGATTCGGAGGACACCAAACGTTATCTAGACTATGCATCTGCCGAAATTGACGAGCAGGACTTCAAGTTGGAACGACTTCGACTGCGAACTTTCATTACTGCCACAGGCAACGAAAATAAATTAATTAATGCGGACTCACTTCAATTATTAAAATTTATTGTAAAATCCAAGCTTGATGATACTCTGCCCAAATTATAATAATGCTCCGAATATTCCTCACAATTGCCATACGCAATACAGCTGTGAGAGAAGTTGAATTTGATCAAAATTGAAATTGATCAAAAATTATTTAAGGTCAACAATGAGTTTTTTTTTTTTTTTTTTTTTTTTTTGTCGGGATGTGTGAAACTTTCTGCACTCGAGCACTCAGACTCAATACTGGTCCATTGTACTGCCAGGCAGACACACCACATTTTACTGTGGGAATTTACTCGTTTTTCTAAGAAAAACGAGAAGGCGCTTCAATGATAAGGAGCTTAGGTTTACAGCACTCACCATATCCGCACCAAATACCTGCCACCTGATACGAGCAAAAGCAGGACAATCACAGACGAAATGTTCCGCAGTGTCGTCGCTTTCTCCACAGGCTTCGCAGTTGGTGGTGTCGCTTAGGCCTAGCACCTTAAGGTGTTTGGCAAAAGCGTAGTGTCCCGTAAGAACGCCAGTAGTCTGTCTGCAGTCTTTTCTGTTGAGAGACAACAAGAATGCCGCGGATTTCCCACAGACGTCGGGGAGCATTTGCTTAGTCTGTCTGCACCCTGGAGAGTCATGCCAACGGCGATTGTGTTCATAGGAAACCCAACCGTCAATGGAAGCCCTGACCGAGGACGCAGGCAGACAGATCGCTGGTTCAGGTCCTGAGAGGTCCCCCTCTGAGCCTTGTCTAGCAAGTTCATCGGAGATCTCATTTCCCGTGATCCCGTTATGACCCGGGACCCAGACAAGTTTAAGTGAATTCAGCCTTCCGACCGAATTCAGAGATATCTTGCATTCACGTACTATTTTGGAGGTAGTTAAGGGTTTGAGTAAGGCCTTAAGCGCAGCCTGACTGTCGCTACAGACGCAGATACTTCGCCCCCTCCACCTGTTCCTCGTAACATAGTCCATGGCCATTAGGATAGCATAAGTCTCTGTTTGGAAGACTGACGCATGTTTGCCTAACGGAAAGAAAAGTCTAACGCTATCGCTCTCCACGAAGACACCAGCACCAGATCCTTGATCGGTTTTGGAGCCATCCGTAAAGATTCGATTGCATTCCCTTCCAGGTTCAGAGTCCGGCCAGAGCCAGTCCTGGACGCGAGGAAAGTCGACTTCGTATTTGCGCTTTAGCCGAAGTTCCGGTGTCATCGCATCAGACGGCATATCCATAAGACAGGAGTCGAAGGACAACCGTTGCGCAAGTTCATCAAAACTCCAGTGCGAGTTATACCAAAAGCCACCTCTTGTAAGACGTGAGATAGCCTTGATTGTACAGCCCATGATGTAAACATCAAGGGGCGGAAGGTTCAATAGTGCATCTAGGCCGGAGCCAGGCGTGCTGGGGAAGGCCCCCGTGCAGCCGAGACATACCTGCCTTTGGAGTTTGGCAAAAGCAGCAGTGACGTATTTACGTGAAAGCTTATTCCACCAAACAACCGATGCGTATGCTATAAATGGTCTTATCATAGCCGTATAAATCCATAGGACTCTTTTCGGTGATAAGCCCCATGTCTTGCCGAAAATGCCTTTGCACTGCCAGAAAATAGACAGCGCCTTGGCAGTCTTCAGCTCAACATGTTTGGACCAAAGAAGTTTGCTATCCAGGATGACTCCCAGATACTTTGCTTCATTGGAGAGTTGGATTGTGACGCCTTTTAGCACTGGCTGAGTCAACCCGACCAGCTTCCTCCTTCTCGTAAAGAGAACAACCTCAGTTTTAAGAGGATTGACCGAGAGCCCATTCCTAGTGCACCATTCGTCGATCACGTCAAGGGCCGCCTGCGCCTTGGCGCATACAGTCGCTAGGCATGATCCAACAGAAAGCACGGCAACATCATCCGCGTACGCCTGAGCGTAAATATTAGAACTGTTGAGTGCGTTCAACAGAGAGTCGACCAGCATACACCACAGCAGTGGAGACATGACGCCGCCTTGCGGGCAGCCTCTGTTTACCCCCGCCATAACATAGCGGCCACAATCCGCATCCGCAACCAACGTTCTATTCATTAGCATTGCTTTAATCCACAACACCAATGGTTCGTCTACTCCGTGTTGTCTGGCGGAGCTGCACATGCTATCAAAAGTCGCATTGTCAAAAGCACCCTCAATATCGATGAAAATGCCCATCGCGTATTCTTTTCTGTCAAGCGCGCCTTCAATTCTACCAGCTAGATTTTGGAGCGCAGTCTCGCAGGATTTTCCGCGTTGATAGGCATGTTGCATCGGAGACAGTGGGTGCAATCGCAAAGCACCTTTGCGCACGTGAAGCTCGACCAGCCTTTCCAAGCTTTTCAGCAAGAAAGAAGTCAGACTGATTGGTCTGAAGCTCTTGGCGAGCGAGTAGTCACTTCTGCCAATTTTTGGTATGAATGCCACTCTAACTGTACGCCAGGGTGTTGGAATGTATGCCAGTGCTAGGACACCGGTGAAGATTTTCTTCATAGTCGGTAGCAGCTGGTTTGTACATTGTTGCAGCATGGCTGGCTATATTCCGTCCGTACCAGGCGACTTGAAGCCGTCAAAAGACGCAAATGCGTATTTAATGGCCTCGTCCGTCACCACGGCCTTCGCAATATACCAGCTACGCCGAGTTGTTTGTCTTGGCTCACTCATAGTCTCGGTAATCGGGGCTGGTTGTGAACCAATTGTAATCTGGTTACCCGGAAAGTGAGACTCCAGCAGATAACTAAGAGTTTCCGCTTTCGTCTCAGTGAAGGTGCCATCAAGTTTTCTAAGTGAGTCCAGTTTGGCTGGTTTGCCCTTTTTCAGAACTTTAACCAACCTACTAGTTTCACCCAGCTTTTCAATCTTTTCGCAGAAATTCTTATAAGAAGCACTTTTGGATACCCGAATTAGCCTCTTATATTCCTTCTGCTTCGATCGGTAGAGATTCCAGTCTGTCTCCAAATCAGTCTTGAGTGACCTATTTAGAAGCTTTCTAGCTTCTCTACGAATTCTTTGCAGTTCCGAGCTCCACCAGGGAACCGGTGTTCTGCCAGGGGGTTTGCTTACTGGGCACGTCAGTTCAAAACAGCTAGTAATGGCACTATTCAGGTCTTGAACAGCTTCCTCTACCTTTTGTCTCGTCCTGAGTTTGGTTGGAGTTTTGAGAGTTTTCCCTAATTCCTCCCTGAAGCGTATCCAGTTGGTTTTTCTCGGATTCCTCCTCTCCTGCAAAGTTATGGCTTCGCATTCGATTTGGAATTCGATATATCTATGGTCTGAGAGGGACACCTCCGAAGAGACCCTCCAGTTAGTAACCGCCTTAAAGTATCTATTTGATAAAGTTAGGTCGATCACTTCCTGTCTTCTTGACGTCACAAAAGTTGGTTGCGAGCCAACATTGTTGATAGTAAGATCAGATGATAGAATGAAATCCAGGAGATGGTTTCCTCGCATGTTGCATTTGCTGCTGCCCCAAACAGTGTTTTGAGCATTGGCATCACAGCATATAACTAGGCCCATCTTCCTGGTGTCGCAATAGTCAATGAGTTCAGCAATTGCCCTCGGTGGTGGAGGCACTACCGAATCATAGGGGAGATAAGCTGATGCCACGATGAAGGTCTTCCAATTTCCATTCGTTTCGTAGCTTATGGCTGCAGCAACCAAATCTTGGCCACAAAATTGTCCAAGCTTAGTCGCTGAGAAAAGGTTCGACACAGCAAGACAAGCCCTTGGTCTCTCGGACCGCTCGTCACAGAGTATCGTAGTGCCACGGACACCTCCAAGGCCACAGATGCGATTTTTCCACACCCATGGCTCCTGTATGGATATTATGTGGGCTTTTGTATTCAACACAGAAAGCTTCTTACTGATGAGTGCAGTAGCAGCCTTGGAGTGTTGAAGGTTAATCTGAGTAAATCCAATCATTGGAAATACATCAGTCATACTAGTGGAAGGGCACGCAGAAGGTGCGCGCGCAGTTCCACCGACAGGAGTGCTTGAAGTCTTCTTCCTCCGTTTGTTCCTGTTCGAGCTATTGGAAGGGGAGGCAGCGTTGGTTTCAGTCAGCTGGCTGGTTTCGGTTGGGGTAACCTCTGCCGACCTGCATCTCTTTTCCGTCGCCGCCGGGGAAGGGCAGTTCTCAGCGCTTGCGCCTTCAACTGGCGGTGCAGTTTCTTCGCGCCGCACGATAGCCGCCTTTCTCCTTTTCCTCTTTCGCTGGCTCTTAGATGGACGCTGACCAGTGGACGCCGCCTCTTTGGCCCGTTTCACCTGTTCGGTTTCGCAGGCCTCGTCGGCAGCATCACACCTATCGGCTGTCTGTCTATTGGTCTGAAGATTAAGCGTATCAGGTTGAACCTCTCCGCCACTTTCTTCATGTTTCCAGCCCAGTCTACCGAACGTGTCGGAGATAGAGCTGCAGGAATCTTCGGAAGCAAACCTTTTCGCAACTCGAAGGTCAACGCCTGTACAGGCGGGGGGTATATGTATGTCGGTTGGGGCCTCCAGAATCCGTGCCCCGACCGTGGTCGAAAAGACCACGGGTGGATTTTCGCCCATGCGAGTACCACCTGGAGTATTTGAATCATTAAGTTGTTCCTGCATACTTGTTTTTTGGTTTGGTTCGCGATAGAGCTTTGACGGTGTATAAAACGCCGCTATGACTCTAAAACCTCGGATCACGAACGTATCGTACCGAGGTCCCCCTATCCACCACCTGGGGACGCGCCTGGTGGGTAACCAACCCGACAGGGTCAACAATGAGTACTTTAAGGCTTATCAATCTGGCTTTCTTGTCTATTGAGCAAAAGGTGTGTGATGCTATAGATATTGAAAGTGCAATAAAAGACTTTGCTCTTAAAAAAAGTAGACGTACCTACCTATAACGTTTTAGTTAAAGACAGAAGATTTGTTTTGACTCTAACAAGTAAACTATTTTTCAATGAAAATATAAACATTAAAATAATAAATAAAGACGAAGCCGTTTTGCAATTCGCTAATAACTTAATGTTGTTGATCGTCAAGGTATCAGTGTTCTATACCTGTTATATCAATGTAAGTGGCATACGTGTAATAAATGTGATTATTATATTGTTAAACATGTATATATGACGTTTTTATTTGTAACCTGTACAATACAAAATGATAATGACTGTTCTTTCCGAAAAGATCTTTAGAATTACTGTATACTATAGTTTTTTAAATGGAAATACCTAAATAAGAGGGCGGTAAAATGTTCTTCCGCCGCTGGCGGCAGATACCCACGCTACGCCACTGCTTATATAAATGGGAAAATGTTTTATAAACAAAATTTTATGAAACGACGTACAAATGCTGCATAAAAACACTCGATACTTTTTATCTATACAACCGTTTAGAGGTGTTTTACCGAATTATTCTTATTAATAAGGCTGTATATGTTTTATGTAATTATGTAAGTTATGAGCCCTCATAAAGTGATTCGTTTGCAAAAATACAGGAGGCCAAAGGTCATAATTTTCCGTACATTAATATGTATATGCAAATATGTTTATTGATTTACATGTCTATCTATCATAATAAAAATGAAATGTTGTTTGTTGGTATAATATACGAGTATGTATGTTTTGTATGGGAATTTTGTATGAAAAATGATTTAGATGGCATTGCGAAAGAAAATGATCAACAGCTTAGTCATTTGTTTGATTATTACTTAATTACTTTACTTAACAGGCTCCCGACCAGTGAAGAGTATTTGCATGAGACACTGCAGCCTTCCATCCTCTACGATCCTTGGCACGCTGCTTCCAGTTTCTCAAACCAAGTGCCCAACATCCGCGATGGCTTGGTTCTTAAAACGGAAGTTCGGCTTTCCTTGCCGGGGTCATGGGGTTTGGGAGTTGAAGATCCTTTACGCTGGAGCATTATTGCTCATTTACTCAATGTCGCCGAGCCAATGTAGTCGACGATTTAGCTTGTGGACTTATTTCATACGTTGTTTTACCTATGTTTGCCGTTTTTTACGGATATTTTATTTCAGGTTGTTTCCAGAAGCTTTTTGAAGTGACATCTTTTAGGGCCTTAAGGTCGCCGAACTTTTTCTAAACGACAATATTTTACAAAAAGGTTATTTCTCAAACGGAAACAGTTGAGCTCATCTTAAAAGCTGTTTTAGCTGTACCCTCTTCAGTGAAGGGTAAAAGGAAGCTCAATTTACTACAACGAGTATGGAAATTATTTAAGGAGGGTGAAAAATAGCTAACTGTTCCTAAATATATGACTGTAGAATTGACGGCCGGAAAAAAAATAGAAATATGTAATTCGATAGAAACTACGTGTCTACAAATCTCACAAACCATAAAAAGTTTTAATAAAAACAATGCCGAAGCGTAGCACGGGTATTCTTTTTTAAGGTTATATATTTGGGCGTAGGCAGTTTATGCTCGGTCTAAGGCTCTTATTTGCTACAAATTGAAGGGACATAAGAACAGTTTCACACCGATTCCGAATCGAAATTTCGAAAAGCAGCTCATGACAGTTCATACTCTCAGGTGTTAGTCACGTTCTCGTAAGAGGTGTGGTAGTAAATTTTTTTAGGTGTATCTAGTATGGAATAACAGAATCTACGACAACCAGAATAAATGCAAGTCGTCGAAATCTCTCGATGATAATCTTTTTATTAACATCGATACCGTTTGTAAAAATTATATGCAAGTTCTTATAATGAAGCCCAATTACTCCAAGTTTTAATTTCCATATACCCAACCAAAATATTCAACACCCTCATTTTCACCTGCACATGTACCACACATCGCATATGGTATATGGACCCTGTCGTCACAGCACATGCATTCCACAACTCTTAATTATCCTTGCACGAGTATCGCAACAAAAATTACTTGAGCAATAACGTATTCCACTCCCAACTTACTCGTACCTTGCACCAGTAATTAAAAATGGATGTATAATATGTTGTATTTTGCTAATCAGTTGTTCGGAACTGTAATAACTTTGTGTTTCTAAATAAAATCTCTTATTTGTGTTTACTTCTTATTTAAAGTCGATGAAAATCTGTAACCGCCTTGGTAATATTCTAAGTATGTACATACCTACCAACTTCGTAAAGTTAAAAATATTTTTTTCAGATTTTCGTTAACAATTGCCGGCTCAATAAAATAATTTGGGATATGATTGCTTAAACAATATTAACTTGTTATACTCCTATGGCAATACTTTTTGCATCAAATTTATAGTTATCGAATCAACAACACTAAAATTGTCTTGTAAGTATAAAATTTAATTGAACAAACCTATAACTTGCCAAGATCATGTTTTGATACCTTTGAGGAATCTACCTGCTCACCTCAGCTGACCATGTACAAATCAGTTCCAATTTAATACAGCTACACTCGCAAAGGCAAGTAATGGAAGCTGTAGTCGCTTAAGATAATAAAAAAAACACCGCCCCAAGACTTAAGGTTAGATTAGACTGTATGCCAAGTTGGCATTTAATGACAGTTCTCGCTGTCAAAATAGGGTCATGCAGTGTAATCGGCATATCTCAAATGACCTAATGACCAAATGACTACAAATGACCATGCTGATTTTGACAGATAAAAGTGACAAAATTGCAAGCAGTGTAATCGGACATAAAGCACGAATGCCAGTATAATGACCTAATGACCATATATGCAATTTATAGAAATTTGGTTATGGCATTGCTGTCATTTTTTTAATCTGAAAATTGTCATCTTTTCCAAGCGTGCAGTTATTTAATACTACAATAATAAAATGTTTACATGATAATAACAATATTTTTGGATAACATTGCAGTAAATTGTTTTAATAAAAGTATGCGAAAATTAGTTTCAAGCAATTAAAAAACAAATCAAATGGAATTATACCTAGGTACTACTTTCCTGTTTCCGATTATCTATTTTATTTATTTTGTATGAAAAATTAAGTTTCGCTTTAACATGTACGGCGTTACCATAACTCACTCTGAAAATATAATAACAAATGCCGTTAATGACCAGCAGGGCAAAAATGACCAAAATGGTCATTGTGGTCACGTAGTCTAATATATTACCTTGGCAGCGCTGAAATTTTTATCATTTGACAGATAATCTCGTCATTTGGCTGTGGTCATTTGAATGCACAATTGGCATGCAGTCGAATCTTACCTTTAGGCCTGATTGCTGCGCTCGATTGGAGCGATTGGTTGGCATATTTTGTATTGTGTAAAGCAATCGAATGACCAATGCTCTATTGTGAATAAACGAGCAGATTATTGTGAATATTTCATATCTGACAGTTCATTGGTGTTTCTGCATTTTAAATCAAAATTGTATTTTAATAAACAAAAAAAAGAAATTGGTTCCGTTACATTTTAAAATTGACCAAAGACGGGGACGCAAAAGAGACGCTTCTAATCCTCTGTTTTATTTAACACGGTTTTTTACTTGCTGCATTTCATGTCATTTTATTGCAGCTTTTTGAAATACTTCCGATTTTCTAAGAAAAAACCTTCTAGCTCAAATTAATCCAAAACTCAGACAATTAGAAGCTCTTTGATTCCCAATATAATAAAACTGGTTGGAGCTTTGAGATTCTGTGCTCACGGATATTACCAAGTTAGTGTTGGCAATGAGTTTTGTCTGTCTTGCACAATCCACAGCATCCTTAGTGCTAAAAGACGTTTTCTCTTTACTTGAAGCGAATATTTGCTTTAAATGGATTAAATTTAATTATTCTGAAGCGAAGAAACATCGGACGAGAATGCATTTCTATGAAAAAAGTGGGCTACCATTTATTATTGGCTGAATTGCCGCATATTAAAATAGCGTGTCCAGAAAAGAAACTTCAGAACTCATATTACAATCGTAAAGGATTTTGCATACCTAATACACAGACCTAAAGATTGAGTGCATGAACAATTATTGCTCGTAAACAACAGAAACAAATTGAATGATCAAATTGCAGAAATTTTTCGATAAATTTGTTTTTTTTTGAGTTTGTGGGCGTGTCTGTGGGCGGATTTCAAATTTCGGGGACCTGGAGAGTATATATGGTTAAAGGCCCAATTTTTGCCGACAGACGGACGGACATAGCAAATCGTTATTATCGATGCTGATCTTAAATATAGTAACTTTTAGGGGTCTACGGGCAATATTAAGGTATGTTACAAACTTCGCGTCAAAATTAATATACCCTTACAATAGGGTATAAAAACAGTTAATATGTTGACCATAAACGCTGTTCAATTGTATTTAGATATCTAAAATGTTTGTTTAGAAAACTTTTCAACTTATTTGCTTCCAAACAAAAAAATTTTGTTCCCACAACGCGATTGTCACGGTTTCACTTTTATTTTTCGTACAGAATCTTAATATATTGTTAGCTTTTTAGTATTCCAAAATAGTGTTTAGATACTCTTTCTTAGATCTGGAAATTTGTTTTTGTTATAATTCGCTTTAATATAAACTTATTACGAGATATTCGCAACAAAAACATTTTTTGCCACAACTACGCGAGTTTGGCTTTGGATACTCCTTCTTAGTTCCGAAACTTTTTTTTGTAAAAATTGGATTTGTTATAAACTTTTTTGGAAATATTCGCGAAGAACGTATTTCCCGCCATGCAAATTCGCCATTGTTTTCCTTCATTTTATTCAGCTGTTGTTTTTTTTATGTTCATTTGCCACTGACGTTGTCGTGAGGTACTCTATTCAATGAGCACAATGAATTGTTGAAATTATTCAAATCACACATGCACAAATTACAAACTGACAATACTCACGCTATTGTCATCGACCCTGATAAAACACAAGCTGGAGAGCACATGCGTGGATTTCATGCACCTGTTGTTGACGACTTTGCTGGAATCATGGTTGGCGACCGTACAGCGACGCGACAAATCGTGATTTGAAGAAGAAATAATAATCTTGAGTTCATTGCTGATACACACCGTTAACTGAACTATCAGCTAAATGAAAAAACATACCTCCTTAACTGCTTCTCTGTGGACAAAATTAGTACGATCTTTAGAATGAGAGGAGAACTAATTAATTTAAATTTTATACCCCACCGTACGGATTTACCAACACTCTGCGAACTTTGCAACATGAGGACTAGAGAAGACGTGTTACATTTTCTTGCAATCTGCCCAATTTTGAAGGAAATTCGCAGTTTGACTTTTTTAAAAGCTGTCTTAGATGAAGGAGAAGCACTAAATATTTTAAACGGGGAAAAAGGATGGGATGTTTTATACAACTTCACCGTAGCCGCACTTAAATATAGAAAACGAATCTTAGAGGGAGATTTTTAATATTTTTTTTCTTTTTTTTTGTTAATAGTATTACCTTATTTAATTTTGTTTGGAAATAAATTTGAGACTTAATTATATTGTCAACCTGGTAGACGGCCTTAGGCCAAACCAATTAGGCTTAGTTAAACTTACCATTGTTAAATATTTATTTGAAATAAAAGTCTTATAAAATCTAAAAAAAAATCTAATCACACCGTTAATACGACGCTCTCCAATATCCGCTAATGTTCTGAAAGGGACAAAACGTCCACAGCGCTCAATTCCTCTTTCAGTCATAGACCACATCCCCACACACAATAAGTTTGTTATTTTTCATTTCCCTACCAAAATATTCTCTAGAAATAATTTATATAGCAAAACAACGTTTGCCGGGTCAGATACTATGTTAATGAACGTAAACGTCTTGAATGGGCTGACAAAAACTTAGATATTCTTCCTTGAAAGCATTTTGCATGCAAGAAAATACAATCCAACATTCAATCAAAACTACTAATTTTTCATAAAAAGGGCAAAATGATGTTAGCAATAGGAGTACACGTCACATATCAAAACTATTTTGAATTATTCGCCTAATCTTATTACGAGCCCCCTTAAAACGCTGTTCCACTGGATCGTCGGGTTAGTCCTTAATGATGTTATTAACCATTCACTTAGACCTCTAAGAATAAGCACTGTCTCCAAAAAGTACAGCAGTATTGAAATTTGCTGCCAAACCGGAATTCCTTAACAATTTTGCATCGAGCACCATTAGTATTCTCTTCGTTTTGCAAACGTGCTTCACATAAGATTTTTTTAATTATTTTAGCGAACTTTTCAACTGCAAACGATTTTATTCCCTTGCAAATTATTGACAATCCTCACACAATTTTATATATAGGTAAACTAGCTGACCCGGCAAACGTTGTTTTGCCATATAAATTATTTCTAGTGAATATTTTCGTTGGGAAATGAAAAATAACTAACTTATTGTAAGTGTGTGGGGATGTGGTCTATGACTGAAAGAGGAATTGAGCGCTGTGAACGTTTTGTCCCTTTCAGAACATTAGCGGATATTGGAGAGCGTCGTATGAACGGTGTGTATCAGCAATGAACTCAAGATTATTCATGCTGATTTTGACATTCGAATTCGAACGACAGTTTGTCGAATTAGAAGAATTTGTATTTTGAGATTCGATCGAATAGAAAATTTATTTGAGGAAAACCGGTATAATTCCAACGAAAATAGACATTCGACCGACTTGACCATTCATTCGAATCTCAAAATAAGCATGATTATTTCTTCTTCAAATCACGATTTGTCGCGTCGCTGTACGGTCGCCAACCATGATTCCAGCAAAGTCGTCAATAACAGGTGCATGAAATCCACGCATGTGCTCTCCAGCTGGTGTTTTATCAGGATTGATGACAATAGCGTGATTGTCAGTTTGTAATTTGTGCGTGTGATTTGAATAATTTGAACAATTCATTGTGCTCATTCAATAGAGTACCTCACGACAACGTCAGTGGCAAATGAACACAAAAAAAAACACCAGCTGAATGAAATGAAGGAAAACAGTGGCGAATTCGCATGGCGGGAAATACGTTCTTCGCGAATATTTCCAAAGAAGTTTATAACAAATCCAATTTTAACAAAAAAAAGTTTCGGAACTAAGAAGGAGTATCCAAACACTATTTTGGAATACTAAAAATCTAACAATATATTAAGATTCTGTACGAAAAATAAAAGTGAAACCATGACAATCGCGTTGTGGCAAAAAATATTTTTGTTTGGAAGCAAATAAGTTGAAAAGTTTTCTAAACAAACATTTTAGATATCTAAATACAATTGAACAGGGTTTTTGGTCAACATATTAATTGTTTTTATACCCTATTCTAAGGGTATACTAATTTTGACGCGAAGTTTGATATTGCCCGTAGACCCCTAAAAGTTACTATATTAATCGATAGTAATGTCGATCTAGCCACGTCCGTTCGTCTGTCGGCAAAAATTGAGCCTTTAACCATACATACTCTCCAGGTCCCCGAAATAATGAAGTTTAAGAGTTTTTGAAATCCGCCCACAGACACGCTAAAAACTCAAACTAAAAAAAAAACAAATTTATCGAAAAAATCGAATTTTAAGCTAGAAAGCTGCAATTTTTTATGATCTTTGACTCATAAAACTGCTCGGGAGATAAAATTTCTAAAATCAGCCCACTGTCAAAGTTTGAGCTAGGAAACTGAAATATATGATATAGACTCGTTAGGTGTCTGATGCGAATAAGAATAGGATAGAGGATAGTTTATTGTTTGTTTTGCTTTAACATACTTTCTCACGTTTTTTCTCTATAATTTGTTACTTTTTACCTTTTATCACTTTGTGATAAACTTGGCCTTTGATTTTGAATTTCGAATGGAATTGTTGACCATTTGCAGCATTATTTTTAACTATCTCCGTTGCTCCGAACGATGTCATTTGGAAACATGAATTAAATGTTGACTTCAGGAACAGGTTAGAATCTGGATCCGTACCGATAAGTAAGCCGTTCAATCCAATTGTCTTTGTTGATTTCGTTCAGCTCGTGCCTCTTGTGATTGTGATTCACGAAATTGTGCTATGCTCATACGCACATCTGCATTGTTTACTACACACATAAATAGATTAAATTGAAGTACTTAATGATGGAAAACAGTATACTGACAATGTATTCGTTCTTTTATTATTTTACTTTCCTTTCACAATCATAAAACACGTATAAATTTCTCTTTTATTTTAAATTGTTCCCCTTAAGATTTTGCACGCACTGAATAATAAAGAAACTATGTAATAAATGATAAATCAGTTATCGATCACTGAGAGTTGAAGATTATTACAGTACTAATATTGCTATTAAAAAATGGGGGTTGGTAGTAGAAGTTTGAAAATTAAGGGTTATATGTATTTTTGAATGGCAAATCATAAAAAAATAAAAATAAAAAATGTTGTCGAAAAAAAAATGTTTGTAGTAGACCACCATTATCACTTAGTGGTATAAAAATTAGTTATAAACCGATTCTCATACCTACGGAATATACATATAAAATTTCATAAAAATTGGTCAAGTCGTTTCGGAGGAGTATAAACACTAAAACTGTGACACAAGAATTTTATATATTAGATTGCAAAGCTTATTTGATTGGGGAAATTTATTGCAAACCAAAAAAACTTTGTAAAAATATGCTTGTCACTTTGAACATTTGCAGTTGCTGAATAGAATTTGGGTGAGTTTTCCCGCCACTTCATCCACTCTACGCTTACGCTATGATTTATGTTGTCTTCACATGCTGCATTGCTTAACAATAGGTCCCAAATATTTGAACTTTTGGTACTTGGGAATCACTTTCCATTCATATAAATGTCTGAAATAGGTCAGAGTGGGTCAGAGAAGGAGCAGCACAAGTATGCAGTTTCTTCCGACCTATACGATACTCATTCCCGTCCAAAACAACCACCCATATCTCAAGTGTTCATTGCAGAGAAATTTGATTCTAGTCTATGATGGCTCCATTGTCAGCAAAGATAATTGCTATTCATTAATTGATGAATTACATACATTGTCAAGAATAACGAGTATTTGATCTATCTGAATGAAAATGTATGGAGAGGGAAGCAATGCGGACTTAGCCCGTCTGCACACTTGAGTTTCTCAAATCAAACTGATACACGTGCTCTGGCATCCGCGATGTCTTGGTATTTATAGCGGAAGTTCGGTCTTTCTTGTTGTCTTGAACCTGGGTGCTGGGAGTCGAACATTCTCTTCGCTGGAGCATTATTGTCAATTCGCTCGATGTGACCAAGCTAATTTAGTCGATATGTTTAAGCTTTGCGGACTACATCCACGTCTTGGTATAGCTCGTAAAGCTCGCGGTTTTATCTTCTTCTCCATTTACCCTTCTCGCACGCAGGACCAAATATCCGACGGAGTATTTTTCTCTCGAAAGAACCCAATATTAGCTATCCTTTCCTGCGTATCTTCCAGCATTAGGGTTCATGCTTGGTCTTTCAGGTTAGGACCTTTGAACTCATTTGTTTTGCCAAACCGAAGTAGCAATGGTTTCTTAGGTTAATACTTTATGGAGATGTTGTCGTTGACAGATGTTGTCATTAAGTTGCATTGAATTAATACTCGTCAATAGCGAAGCAAAAAGTCAGTGTTAGGTTATGGCATTCTTCATTTACCAGTTGTTCAGTTAACTTACCCACTGAAATATCCATATCAATAGTAGTGAAAACTAGATTCAATAATTTCCAATTTGAATTAAGTACGTCATTTAACTGGTTTAAGATAATAGATGTAAGCAGATGTAAAGCTGTCAATGATATGAGAGTCATGCCAGCTTATTTTACGGGGAGGTATCATAACACCGCGTCCAACAAATTAAGTGAGAGATTTGGATCATCTAAGCATTTTATATCATCGATATTGAATTGTGGATACCGCTATATAACAAGGCTTCCATCAGAGGTATACCGACGTTAGAAGTGTTTGGACATGTGGAAAATACATACCTTATTGGTCTTGGTTCGCAAACCACTAACATTCTTGTATAAAATAATAATTAATGGCGACCGTTTGGTGTCCTCTGGTCCATTCGAAAAGGATTTCGTAAAAAATGTCTTCTGTTGACGAGTTTTTGAATAACAATGCCTTCCGGCCAGAATTCGTTGTCCAATTATGATGTTAAGACTTCTTGTCAGACAAACAACATGAACGAAGAATAATCAGCTGATGCAGGCAACTGATGGATTCCATATTTAATTTCCCCGAGTCGAGATTTCAGATACGATGAAATGGCATCGCAACTTGTGTTGAACATCAAAGTTTGACAAAAAAAAAATACATTTTAAACGTTGGGAAGCTTGAAAGTGAATTTCAGATACTGTGTGGACGGTTGAAACGTTGGCATTTGACGTGATGCGATATTCCGTGGTAGAAATAACAGATGACAATTACAATTTTGTAGAATAGGTTAAACTTGAAGCAGCTGACGATGATATTGGTGATATGGGTGTGTGAGGTATTATGTACTAGAAAATAATGACGATAATAATAATAATAGTGAGGATATAGTACAGTACGATCTTTTGGTCTATTTTTCCCCTGCTTATACCTCGGAGAGGATCTTATCCTCTTTCAGAGCCAGCTCTTAATACATTTCTTTTATGAACCGCACCTGGGCTTAGCTCTGATTTGTCATTGGCAAATCACACACATTGGCAGAGCACAGCGTCCAGTCCAGTTTGTTTTATAAATCTGAGAATGAGCTGTGGGTCCATTATATGTTTGTCCTTGTGTGTTATTTAGTGCCTGTCCAAGTGTCTTATCCTCTTGTGGGCTAATATCATGGTTAAGTCCGACCGCATGGCAAAGTTCTTCGGTTCCTATAAGCCCGCTTTGTATGATGTCACCAGGGGTTTCCTCAAACTTTAATATGGCAATCAATACGATGCCATCGGCATACGCCTGACAGTTGATGCCCAGGCTAGTTAATTTTTCCAACAGTTCGTCTACAACTAAGCGTCACATTAGGGGAGATAATACCCCTGTTGTTGCTATAACCTTGTTGTGTCTACTCTAATGGTTCCAGATAGTGTTTGAGTTTTGCTAATTTAGTGCTCAGCAGCTCACACATCCAAGTGGAGACTGTATACTGTTCACTCCTTTCCTATCCAGAGATCGTTTGATTGCCTCGAATGAGATATTGTCAAATGCTCCCTCAATGTCTGAGAAAGCGCACACTACTATTTATTTAACTTTCAGGGTACTTTGAATTATCAGCGTCAGCTATCAATCTGCCTGCTCTGTATGCGTGCTGACGATGATGTAAGGGGGATGTGTTCAGCACGTCCTCCCTTAAATAGTTGTCCTAAACCTTTTCTTTCATCTTCAGAAGACATGACGTAAGGCTGATCTGTCTGTACGATTTCGGCTGTGTCCGGTCTTTTCCCCCGCTTTGGTATAAACACAACTTTAACTCGTCTCCATTGCGTTGGTATGTAGCCCAAGGCAATACTGCTCCTTGTTAGTTTGAGCTGGTGTGGTAGTAGTGCACTTTAACCCTTTTGTACTAGGGCAGGTGTAATGCCGTCCACTCCATTAAGCCGATTTAAAAGGCTGAAAGTCGGAATAGAAGGCTGTTGTTTTTCCCCAGTCTTCAAACCAAGGTCTGAATGAAGTGGTGTTGTTTTCCAAAGTCGGTACTAGGCGAGCTGCGCGGATTTGATACCCATCTTCCGTGAAACGGCCATCCGGTTCTTTCAGAGACATCGGCACTCCTCGTGACTCCGCCAAGGCCTCATGTAGCCTTGGTGCAGTAGGAATACTAGTGTTTGTCTTGTAGAACTTTATAAATCTATTTCTTTTAGCTTTCCTGATTTTCCTTACTTAGAGGACAGCTTTCTTCCAACGCACCGATGATTGTGTTTGCTGTGCCTTCCACTGCGTTCTCTAAGGAGCTCCAGTTTGCCCCATAGAGCAGCTTGATAGGTCTCCCAGTTGATATTTTTATTGGTTCCTTACTATGTTTCTCGTGATACTTGTACCTACTGTCCAAATCGAAGACTATTATTCGACGGTCAGACAATGACTTAGAGCCAGTTACCCCTGGACATTATATTATTGTTCCTTTTGTTAACTTGTGCACGAATCCCACAATTGATAGGTGCAATTAAAAGATTATTTGGGTTCGAAATCTTACTGTCCGATGAAGTTTTTTTATACATTTCCCTTAGGTTTACTTAGAGGCAAATCACTTGAAGATTTTACTGGAATTAGCTTCATATGTATTTTCGTTAAGAACAGTAAAAGCATCGATTTATGTTTTTATGTGTATTTCGAAAAAAATCGTTCTTAGATTTAGATGCTTCACAAACGATGCAGCACATTTTGTTGGTCAGAATTCTTTTTAAATTGCCACTACTGTGAAATATAATTACAGCCAAAAAATATGCAACAAAAGATTTTCAAAATGAAAACATAAAATACTCTCCACAGCAGCACTGCTGTCAAACTGACGCAGTAAACAAAAATTGGAAAAATATTTAATTAAACATTTCAAGTTATTTTACAGGAAAACTTGAGAAATTGAACACAGAACACTGACGCGAAAGGAAATTTGAAGCTTGACAAGCCTCAACAAACAAACGAAAACATTATTAATTAAATACATAGGGAAGTTACATATATGTATATTCAGCTTTTACTGTGCACGTTTTTTTTTAAATAATGGTTTGGTAATTTATATACCTTCCACTTCCATATTAATAATGTTCTCTTTCTGCAATTCATAACACCAAAACACAGTTTAAACACTAATGCAGTGAATAAATGCAAGCGCCGACAACAAAGACATGCGGTTTGAACAATGAATGGGTTCTGAGTTCTGTCTGAATACACGGAGAGGGGCACAAGCGTGACTGATGTGAATGTCATTTGACGGGCCGGTTATTGAGTTTCAAAAATGTGTGCCTTAAATAGATTTATAACCAAGTTGATGAATTCGACTTTTAAGTGGATTTTCTATGGAGATACTCCTATGAGCGACGCGAAATTTTGTGTGGCCCATCTATAGCAAGATACAAATTTTGCGTGCACATGGGATACTTATTGCTGCCTCGGTTAATTTGATATTTTGTGTAGACATTTTGGTATGGGAGCTAAATTTTGTGCGAACCGGATACTGGGCTTTAGAACATAACTTATTTCAATTTATCCAGCGTTAGTAAATAATCGTTTATATTTTCGTTGAAAAGGACAAATTAGGGGATTTGTTTCTATAAAATCATCCAACAAGAGGTGTGATTATAATTTTTGCGCCATTGTTGAACTGCCAACATTCAAGTATCATTGGGATGACTTTGGATAAGTTAAAACTAGGAGGTTATTAAATATGTGATTAGGATCGATACACGTTCGTAAAACGTGTGGAAAGAGTAAACATTAAGTATAAAAACAGTGGAAATATCGCGGAAACGTTTTTTAATGTCTTCACACAAATTATTCTAAGTGATGAGGCTCATTTCCATTTTTCTGGGTAAATAGACAAACTTAACTGTCGCTTATTGGGCTCCGAAAGCCCAAGGGAAAAACGGGAGCAATCTCTACATCCTGAACGTGCGACAGTTTGGTGCTGTTTTTGGACTGGCGGTGTTATATCGCGTCATATTTTTTCGAAATATTTCAGTTTTAGTGAATGGATTGTGTTACCGAACGATGTTGGCTGACTTTTTTCCCTGAAGCTGTTGCTATGCTATGACGGAGACTTCAATTAGCCGCCGAGATCGTGTTATTTAACACCATGGTAGGTAGGTAGGTAAATGAATGCCCTTATAACAGGTGTCACGGCTCACTTAGACCATCGGTTTGGGTCCATTGTGTCCAGTTGGGATTTTTCCAAAAAATTTAAGAACCTGCAAAGAAACCAAAATTATCCGCTCTATTAGAACCACTGGGATTTATACGTAAATCTCAGGAGTTTCCTCTGCTCAATAACGGTCACATCCTCCCGCTCCTCAATTAAGTAGCTACCAAGAATCTTGAATCTGTTAGTTCTAAGGGCAAGGCATTCACATAGTAGGTGACAAACAGATTCTATTTCTTCGACGTCTCCACAGCTCCTGCAGTAATCGTTGTACATTATGCCCAGCTGTAGCGTACTCTGATTGATGCAGTACAACCATCACTCCGTACCGCTACTGCAATTATGAAGAGAGCTTTATATATAAGTTAATACATCCCTTACCCCATACACCTTTGCTCTCTTACTCTTTCTCCATGGTCTAGCTCAGTCTGCGTGGGTGATTAGGCGGGTGGGATAAAGGGTACTTTTCACTGACGTCAACAATTCATAATCCTCATCTCACCTTTAGACCAACGAAATGGATTACGATATCAGATTGATGTTTTGATCAAACGAATTGATCGTACACCTTGGGTTATGACGACTGACTGGTTCGGTATGCATGAAAATTAATTCGACCTTTTATTGGTTTAGAACATGATTTATTAGATTTTTAATTCAATTATTAATACTTGACATTCCCTTCATTAGGATAAATAAAAAAAAAGGAAAATCTTAATAAGTATGCTACTATGTTCTAATATTAATGCTCGGAAGTTAGGTGAAACAATTAATGAAATATTTTATAATTTTACTTGAGAATTACCTGTTGTTACCGCTGGTCGTGACATGTCAGGAACAGGATGCTTGATGACTGTGTATTGTCGGAAAAATCGTTTATTTGTTAATAAAGTAATTCAAGTTTCACCACACTCAAAACACACTTCTTTAATATTTACTTTACTCTTTTTTTTTTTTTTTTTTTTTTTTTTTTGATTTGTTGATATTTAGCTTAGGGATTTTAGGCAATATTTTTCTTTTGCATTAAGTTAATAGGTAGGTACATATATGAATATGTGCACTTTTTCTTTCAATAAATTAAGGAAATTTAACTCATGCAATCACTTCATGTGGGAGCGGATAAGACACTTTCGCGGAGATTCCTTAACACTTAAAGGGACAAGGAGCATGGCAGTTCTTCTGCAGAGACTTTTCGGGGCAGATGAACTCGGTTTATTGGTGGATTCCGGTGTGGTTGTTGGTTCGGCACTGACTCGCGGTTGGAGAGATGTGCGAGCCGATGTGGTGTTTTCAGCATATGCCAACGGTAGTGCTAGAACGCATGGACTGGCGATGTTGCACTGACTTTCGCGGTTGGACTGATGTGCGAGCCGATGTGGTGGCTTCAGCATTCATCAATCGTAGTGCTTAAGTGCGTGGCCTGGAGATGTTGCACTGTCTCTCGCGGTTGGACCGATGTGCGAGCCGATGTGGTGGCTTCAGCATTCATTCACTTAAGCGCGTGGCCTGGCGATTGACCGGAGAGCCCTTCCAACACGTTACAAATCTCCGCGCTTGGATGGATGGATTATCAGCGCACTCGCCGAAGCTGACGCTGTCCAATAACGGCCCCTCAATCAGGTCTCAAACTTCAGCGCTTTGTCGCTCCTCACCGAGTAAATTAGGGTTAGTCTTACCAGCGAAATAAACTAAATAGTTAAGATTAAATACATTTTCCAACGCAAGACAACTATCAATGTATACATTAGAAAAAGATGAATTTAAGGTTTGTAGATATTAGTAAGCCAGTTTCTTAACTTCTAAGATTCCTTAGGATTACTTGATCTGATCTAATTTCTCCAACGTCAACGATGTAAAAGAAGGAATTTGTTTGACGGAAACCGAATCTACGAAACTTGAGGTTTAGGGAGCTCGTAAGTTTTACGATATCAAACTGACATCTGCCCTTCAATACTTGCATCAATAGGCTCGAACGCCATTACCGACTTGTTCGTTACGTTCGAAATAGATAATGCTAAGATCCGTGCTACACAGCCTCTCCGCGTGTAAGACCACTGCGCGGTGTCCTATGAGGACTCGCGTCAGTGTGCGTATGTCTTAGCGGTTTAGAACGATCACGACCTTAGACTTCCTTTTGTTTACCGCTTTTATGTAACACCATTAAATTTTTTGTTTGGGCCTACGTCAAAGATAAAGTTTACGCTAATGCTCCACCAACGATTCATGCATTAACCAATTTCAAGCCCAGAAATTGTAAACTTTTTTTAAATGAAATATAATTTGGCGCTGAAGAAAACGCATTGTAGCGGAGCAACGTAACGTAAGCAAAGTAGCGAAAGCAATCGGATACCGGAACCTACATCTAAATTATCGGATTTCGGATTTTCGAATGACCGCTATCGCGATTTGTCGGATTTCGGAACCCACTTGTTTCTGTTATCGAAAGGAAACAATGGCTTTAACCACACCCAAATACACGGAACTACTAAAGGCGACAGTTAACCCGGAAGGCAAGAGCAACCAAATCTAAAGCCACCAAAAAGTTAACCCGCAAGGCAATTTGTGGTATTTGTGTGTTTGAAGCATATCGGCTTCGTAATAAAAACAACAACAAAAAAACTTCAACAAACTGGATGCAATGGGATATTTCTTTTGGTATATTAATTTGCTATCGCACGAAATTTTATAAAAAAAATCCGTTACCAGCGATCTTAGCGCAGCGTTGACTGCAGATGCGCGTAGCGTATGTTAGCTGAAGTGATGATTATATGAATTTGTCAGTACAATGGACCAGTATTGAGCCTGAGTGTTCCAGTGTAGAAAACCTCGCACCCCGGCAAAAAAAATATCTATTTGTGATTATTCAATGACACAACCAAACAAAATCCTCAACAATTCACCGGATATTAGCTGACGTACAATTATAAATTTTAGCCGTGGATTTATCTGGCGAAATAAAATGGTAAATATTGCCTTCAATGCGTATGTGATGATTTGAACATTAACTACATTGAGAAAGCTGAAGATATTTCTCCGACCGCATTTTAATTTTAATCCACATTTTAGTTGATTTGTGAATTGGAGGCAAATCAAGCATCTCAAAGATACTCTTCTTATGAAAAAAGTATTCAAAAGTATTTCGCGGGTTAGGATTTTAATAAATAGGAAATTGTTGTGTCATTGAATTTTGTACTTATGCTATAAAGCAGGTGTTAGCCAATCGACGTAATAAGCGGATTTTACAAATTGTTTGGAATTGTTGGCTAACGACTTTGAAGAAAGAAACAACCCTATAGATACATAGGAGAAATCATTTAAATTTGTACCTGATGGCCAATTTGAAAATGTCGCTTTAGTTTGACATTAGGTTATTTTATTAAAACTAATTGAAAACTTTTTGATCTTACTTGGCCCAGCAGGGTTTGAACCTGAGACCTTTAGATTAGTAGTCCAACACACTAACTCTGTGCCACTGCGCACACAAGCATCAACTCTGCGTTGCGTTCAAAAATGCAAAAATTTGGCATCACACGTTCATTATTGCAAAATTGGATAAACCGATACGCAAACATAAAAAAACAAGCATCAGCAAATTTGGCTTGATGCGTTTTTCATTCGGCAGGCAAACAGATTGAAAGAAGCGAACTAAAGGACTACGGCAAGGAAATGAAAAATAATATTGATACAATTTCAACATAAAGGTGACATTTTAGAAAAATATCCTTTTTTAGTCCTCCAAGGACCTCTTGGTAAAAACTTTGAACACAGACATAACGCACCGTTTCTTAGGGTATTTTCGATAAAGATCTATCGTCTTTACGATTATTATTGTCAAGTCAAACCAAAACATTTCATTACCAAGACTACCATCTTGATGTAAAATATATTTAACGTAAACATTACGTTTTCAAACGCCAACGCATCAGCATCCCAAATAAGCAGTGATATCGCGTCACTGTGCTAATGTTTGACGTTTCTGAATTTACACTATGGACAAATGATGTGAACTTTACTAATAATTGCTGACAATTTTATATTAGTTGCTGATGCCGGTGGCAAGCAAAGTGGTATTTTGGGTGGAAATACCAATGCGAGAATCAATTGTTCGGCAGAACTGAATCTTATCATGAGATGACATTCACGTTCGTTACCTAAAAATACTAATGGAAATGCAGTTGTTTTTCAATAGACATTTGAATAATTTTAATTAATCAAAATTCGGAAATTAATATTTTTGTATTTCACGATTTTCAATACAAATTTCTTAACTCAACTTACAGCTGTGTCACATTATAATAAACGTCATACGTGCATGTGTGCTGCCAAGTTTTTTTGATGAATTCTTAGGCGGTGATGGTCGTTTTTTAATGCTATGCCCATATCCGCGTGCAAAGAAACACGGCTAGTGTTTTTAATCATATTGTTACATGTTTGCTCAAACTGTGTCATTCAGCAAGCGCTATCTAGTAGAAAGTGGCCATATTACCGATTTTGGCAGCATTTGAATATTAGTTTGAGTAGCTGTGGAATAACTAGTACATACATAATTAGATTGTTCTCGAACCTTCTATACGAACCTTCTCTACGAATCTGGAAATTTCGAGAGGTGTCACTAGGAGATATAAATAGACGTCGCAGGAGCACCAAAGACATTCTAGTTTGGAACCGCGATAAAGAAGTACGATAGATGACAGTAGTGAAAAGTATAGAGAAAAAGTATAAGTATCCAGTAAGAGAAAAGTGTTTGTGTATTTAAAGTGATTAATTGTGAAAGTGAATTGTTTAATTAAATAAGTGAATTATTAGAATAATAATCAAGAAGTAAAAGACATTGATAGAGAACTAATAAAGATTAATTAAATAGAATTACGTTTTATCTTTTCGAATCCTAGCCTGGATGTAACAATATCTATGATTTCGAACATCACTAGAAGAAATGCCAGCCAACGTATTGTGTGAACGTCTCAACCCGTTCTGCAATACACTAATTGGCACGGCCCGGCAGATCGACAATAGCCCAAATATTCACACAAATGCAAATTCTGGGAAAGGACAATGAATTTCAAGTCGAGACTTACCAACTTTTCATAGACTTTAAGGGCGCATATAATAATATTCATCCTCAGGATCTCTATGTGACGGTGGCCGTATTCCCAGCAAAACTGATCCAGTTGTGTCGCGGGATGCTTGAAAACACGCGGTGTAATGTGCCGTTTGGAAGCAGCTCTTTCGACTTGTTCCAAACTTGTAAGGGCTTTCGGTAAGGAGATACGCTATCAGGTGGCTTCTTCAATCTTGTTCTGGGGAAAATAGTGCGAAGGGCAGGTGTCAACACGGAAGGCACTATAAACAAAAGACCCGTCCAGCTACTGTGATATGCGGCATCATCGGCCGTTCCCAGTGTTAGAGGCTTTTACAGGGATTGAAGAACAGGCGAAATTAGTTGGTCTTGAAGTAAAAGAGTACAAAACCAAGTACATGCTATCAACAAACAAATAAACATCTGTCCACTGGCTAGGAAAAAACTCCACTGTTGATAGCAATAACTTTGTGGTAGTTAAGGAGTTCATCTACCTTGGAGTAAACATCAACTCCACGAGTGACACTGACACTTTAGTGGAGAACGGAGAAATACCTTAGAAAACCGCTACTTCTTCGGTTTAGCGAAACAAACGGGTTCACTCACTCGAAGGACAAAATGCATTCCCTGTCGAACCTCAATCCTGCCAGTCCTGCCATTCCGTCTTTATGGTGCCGAGTGCTGGACGTTCTTTTGAAGGAAAAATACTCCATCAGATATTTGGTTCTGTGTGCGAGGATGGCGAAAGGAGGAGAAGATACAACCGCGAACTCTATGAGCTGTATCAAGATGTGGATTTACTCCAAAAAGCTAAATCACGTCGTCTACATTGACTCGGCCATAGTGAGCGAATGGACAATAATGCTCAAGCCAAGAGATTCTTCGGGGGTCGGGTGCCCATTAAATAAGTAAGTAAGAAGTGCCTTACCTTGTCCTTATTTTACGAAAAGAAGAAGAAGATGTATACATAAAAACATGCAACTAAAATGAAATATACTACCACAACAAAATATTAAAAAGCGTTAAAGCGTTCGCAATTATCACAAATTTGTTTGTTGTTTTCATCCATTTGAAATATTTACAAAAAAAAACGCTATCAAAAATTTTTTTTTTTTAATATTTTTACACAAAACAATTTTTAAGAAACTTCTTAGAAAGGCGGGTTTACTTACACCCCATCTAACTTAAGGAGGGGGTCTGAAACCAACTCTTTAAGTATTGTTTTCCAACGTTTAGATAATATTTAAAATTATTGCATACTTAAATTTTGTAATAAAAACTTTGAAAGCTTAACAAAAAATTTAAAAAAAACAATATTACTGTTACAATATCAACAGCGTCTGAAATGGGTTAAAAGCAAATATCAGAGTTCAGATTCACGAAGTACAGCCGCAATTATGCGAAAACTTGATGAAAAATTTCATCAAAAGAATGATAATTTATTAGCAAAACCGAGACTGACATTTAGTAGATTTTGTATTCCGTTACTTTTCTCAGAGTTTGTAATTCAGATTAGAATAAAAATATCACCACTTTTCATAAAAGTGTTGCGTTTTTCGATTGATTTAAAATCTTGTGGGATGACCCTGTTCCACCAAAAAATTTGAATATTTTATTGCAAAAACAAACAAAATGATTAATCAAACCATATATTTAGATTGCCAAAATAATAAAAAAAAAAACTATTTGTTTAAGGTGTGCCGACAGTAGTTGCCCGAAATGCAACACCCACCGCATACCCAGGATCACCACTGCATTTATCTGTGGAATTTTGCGCAAATCCGCCTGCACATGCCGCCCGTTGGTTGCATGGCGATCGGGTGTTTACTCCAGGGAATCAGTATGGCAGCACTGTTCTTGCTTATGGTGTTACGGTAAGTATTACATGAATACTTTAATATTTTATTTAATGTTATTGATAAAACTGCAAGCATGGTCGAAAACATTACATACGCGAGAGATGTTATATTAGTAATTCATCAATGAAGGAATGGGAAATAACCTTTATGCGTGATTTTATTATAGGCGAACGAATTAATTATAAAATGGGGAAGAAACATAGGGACGGGCTACAGTCCGCTTGGGCGAACTGTTGGATACCCTATTCTTATTCCTATTCCTCATAAGTAGGCGTGACAAAAGTCTAAGTATGGTTGAATTGTTAAGAACGCTCTACATATTGTGTGCGCTCTAAGGATTTTATCAAAAAAAAACGCTCCCTAGCTCAAACTTGGGTGTTTCAATAAAATTGTTTTATTTAATTGTGGGCGTGTCAGTAGGCGGATTTAAAAAAAATTAACACATGAGCATAAAGGGCCCCTAGAGAGTATATATTATAAATTTCAGCTCCCTAGCTCATTTTGAATTTTCAAAAAAAAAAAAAAAAAATAATTGTGGGCACGCCCACAGTGGGCAGATTTTGAAAATATTTACACATGAGCATAAAGGGCCCATAGAGAGTATATATTATAAATTTCAGCTCCCTAGCTCAAACTTTGGATTTTCAAAAAAATTGTTTTATTTATTTGTGGGCGTGTCAGTGGGCGGATTTTGAAAATTTTTTATCCCGAGCAGTTTTAGGAGTCATAGATCATATATAAAAAATTTCAGCTTTATAGCTCAAAATTCGATTTTTTCCAAAATTTTGTTTTTTTGAGTTTGTGGGCGTGTCTGTGGGCGGATTTCAAAAATTCGTAAACTTGATTATTTCGGGACCCTAGAGAGTATATGGTAAAAATTTCAGCTCTCTAGGTCCAGTTTTTACATGACCCAAAAACATTTTTGACCATTGACAGTTGCTCTTTTCCATAAAGTGATAATTGAAAAAAACCAACGACCATACCACGTCGAGTTAATCGGTTCTCGTCAGATCACCCCAATTAAACAACGTTGGGCGCGGTTAGTACGTAGATGGGGGACCGTTTGAGACAACCGCGTGTCGTTGGCCAGTCCCATCTACAGAGTTGAGGTAGATAATATACGTGGTATCACAATGGACCTAAAATTGGTCTAAGTGTGTCGGCTTCTGCCGACAGCCACATAAACCTAACCTAACCTAACCTAGGTCCAGTTTAAAGGCCTAATTTTTGCCGACGGACGGACGGACGGGCATGGCTAGATCGACATTACTATCGATGCTGATCATTTATATAGTAACTTTTAGGGGTCTACGGGCAATATTAAGGTATGTTACAAACTATGCGTCAAAATTAATATACCCCTAGAATAGGGTATAAAAACGGATATAAGACATTAATTGAGGTCCTATTAAACTCGGAGTGTAATAATGTAGGTTTAACTGGATATAAGGAATATAGCTATAATAAGTTATGCATGCCTTAGGAAGACTTTAGCAGAATGGATTTAGCGTTAACCTCATAACCTGCGTGCACCAATCGGTTGAATGACGTCATGATAGGGGTTATTTTCTTGTTAAATTGAAGCATCCTCATAACAGAATCACGCGCAGTGAAAATGGAAAATAAAAGGTACCTGAACCTTCAATACAATGCGGGGGCTGGAGTTCTTTTGGCTTCGGTAACTGAGTGCCTAGTGTGAATGCCTGAGAAACGCTGGTCTATGTTCGATTCCAATTGGGGCAAATGCTTTTTCGTGAAAAGTTAATTAAAAAGACCAGCACCACCAAAACAGGGGTCTGAGGATCGGTTGTTGCAAGCCGTGTAACAGCGCTGCAACTCCAGCCCCCACTTAACGTGGATACAATCACAAGTTGTAGCTGTTCATTCAGCTCACTAACAAAACAATCAATCAACAACAAAAAGTTAACATGAAATTCAAACAAAAACTTCTTAAAAAAGTAATATATGTATATTGGGAAATACGCTGGAGTGAACATTTTTACTTATGGGTGTTTTCATAAACGTCGAAAATCTGCTCTAGTATAATCGTCTTTCTTCTTTGTTGCATTATTGAACACACTTATTCTGCAGAACGTGAGCAGGCCTGCTTAAGTACAATTTTAAGTAGTCACTGAATGTTCATAAACGTCAGATTTTTTGATATCCAAGACATCAAAGGAGAAGAATGTATCAACTTTTTTTATTTCATATAGCATCGTCCTCCACAAATAAATCTTTTTCTTTTACCCAGAGTTGAATTCTTTTTCCATCAGAATTCTTTTTTGAATTAATAGCTTAGTTATCGCCATATTCTACGCCGCAGCTCCTACTCCCTTTAAAAAAAAGTTGAATTTTGTTCTAAATAAAAAATTATTAAAATATTGCCAATAAAAGTTACATTTTTCGTACTTTAAATTTTTGTTTTTAACTCCAGCGCTTTCTGCAGTCAAAAAAATATGGATGCACAATCTGCCGGAAGATGATGACATTTATGACGTTTATGAACATACCTTTTGTAATTCATCTAAGTTAGTTCGATCAAAAATCTGATTTTATGAACACGTCTGACGCAGGTCTTAATTAAGCAGACGTTTATGAAAACACCCTATGTTCCCATTTTGAACATAATGGTTCTTTATGAAGATGTGCGTGTGAAATGTAACGAGGAAGTAAGCAACGGTTGCTAACTAAAGACCACTCCGGCCAGTCACTGATTCGATCAGTTCCTATTTCCTTTATCGGATAATTTAAGGATGTCGGATTTTGCCTATTGAAGCTCATACGAAATACCGGGGTCATTCCGTAAGTTCTATGACGATTATCATCCAAGCGAAAGTATTGGACGTGATTGTCATCAATTTGTTTCACGTAACTTTATCATCATCGTGTCATCCGAGTTCGGAAATCTCGTTCAAACCAATTGGAGTCGTACACCACGCTCAACTATAGACGGCGCGGCGTTGTTTCCACTCGTGAAACAGCTGATATGTGGAATTAAAATGTGTTTTCAGACTCGAATTAATTATTCTAGTACAATTTATCTAATGTTTACTTTCCAAATCAATTTTCTTTCCACTATTTATCCAGTGTGCGCGCATGAGTGAGGAAGGTTGCGGGCTAGAAAATGCCAGCACATTTTCAATGTTAGCTAATATGAGGGCGGGTCAATAAGTCCGTGACTTTTGGAATAAAACACAGATTTTTTGATAATTTTTTTTTTTTTATTTTTCAACGTAGTCTCCCTTGAGCTCTATAAACTTTGTCCAACGCTTCTCCAATTTTTTTATCCCTTCCAAAAAAAATGATTTGTCGAGGTCCTCAAAATAGGCCTTTATTTGCGAGATGACTTCATCATTGGAGTCAAATCTTTTTCCACCAAGCCATTTCTTCAGGTTTGGGAACAAGAAGTAGTCGCTCGGAGCCAAATCTGGAGAAAAGGGTGGATGAGGGAGCAATTCATAGCCCAATTCATGGATTTTTGCCATGGCAGCTGCACATGTGTGCACCCTTGCATTGTCTTGGTGGAAAAGAACTTTTTTCTTGGCCAAATGAGGTCGGTTTTTTTTCAAATCGTCATTGAATCGGTCCAATAAGTTGGCATAATATTCCCCATTGATTGTTCTTCCCTTTTGAAGGTAGTCAATGTGGATTATCCCGCGTGCATCCCAAAAAACAGTCGCCATAACTTTATTGGCTGACAAACCCACCTTGGCCTTCTTTGGCGCCGATTCACCCTTAGAAACCCACTGTTTTGACTGTTGTTTGGTCTCTGGTGTGTTGTGATGGATCCATGTTTCGTCCACGGTTACAAAACGGCACAAAAACTCCTCCATATTGCGATTAAACAACGCCAAACCTTCCTGTGAAGTTGTTACACGATTGCGTTTGTGGTCGACTGTGAGCAAACGCGGCACCCATCTTGCGGAAAGCTTTCTCATGCCCAAGTGATCATTCAAAATTGAAACCACTGAGCCATGCGAGATCCCTACGGCTTCCACAATCTCTCGCACTTTCAATCTTCGGTCGGCCAACACCATATCGTGAATTTTTTCGATTGTTTCGGGTGTAGAGACCTCAACTGGGCGTCCAGGACGTTCGGCATCTTCAGTGCTTGTACGGCCACAACGAAATTCAGTAAACCACTTTTTTACCATTGAAATCGATGGTGCAGAGTCCCCATAGTATTTTTCAAGCTTAGCCTTGGTCTCGGTAATGGTTTTTTTTCGCAAGAAATAATGCTTAATAAGCACACGAAATTCACTTTTTTCCATTTTCTCCTCAAATTAGTGAGTAGTCTGATAAAAATAGCTGTCAAACACAAACTAACTGACGCAGCAAGTTTAAATTTTGACAGGAGTCAACTGACAGATGCCTGTTGACAGGAGCAGTGTTGCCGTTTCAGTAAAGAGGTCAGAAATTCAAAAAGTCACGGACTTATTGACCCGCCCTCGTACACTGACGGCTGATACCGTGACAATGATTTGTAAATATTTGAAATTTCAAAATTGCGAGGGGATATCCTTTTTTTTGTTTTTTTTTATAACTAATTGTATTGATGTCATTCTGCGGCATATAAAAAAAAATATTTTATGTCAATTGGTGTACAATTAAAAATTTTCAAAAGTGTTTTTATTGTCTGCAAATATGCAGACGACACCTCATTAGCTAACGTGCAAATGACACCGTCTTGACGACGATTATCGAGCTACGGAAGCAAATAGTGAATGTTCGAAAAGACATCGTTTAGACGATTATTGTTGTTATACAGAAAGCCAAAGTATCGTTAAAACGATCTCGTCAGGCGATAATCGACTTACGGAATGATCCTCCACGTTCTGAGCAAAGAATACCCACTCATATCAAGCTCCGGAACTTGAGAGCGAGAAATTAAAAAAAAAATATTTAATAAAAATTAAAAAGGTTTGGCAAATATATTTGTTTTTTATTATTCAGTAGACATTACAGGTGACTATAGCGCAGAAAGAAAAGAAAATAACTAAAAAAAATGCATGCAGTTGTAATAAAGGCTGATATGTATTGTTACATCCAGGCTAGGATTCGAAAAGATAAAACGTAATTCTATTTAATTAATCTTTATTAGTTCTCTTTCAATGTCTTTTACTTCTTGATTATTATTCTAATAATTCACTTATTTAATTCAACAATTCACTTTCACAATTAATCACTTTAAATAAACAATCACTTCTCTTATTCAATATTCTCTATACTTTTCACTACTGTCATCTATCGCCCTTCTTTATCGCGGTTCACAACTCGAATGTCTTGGGTGCTCCTGCGACATCTATTTATATCTCCTAGTGACACCTCTCGAAATTTCCAGATTCGTTGAGAAGGTTCGTTAAGTTCAGAAGGTTCGAGAACAACATACCAAGTTATACCACAGCTACTCAAACTGCTATTCCAATGCTGCCAAAATCGGTAATATGGCCACTTTCTACTAGATGGCGTAGTTGACTAATTAATGACACAGTTCAAGCAAACATGCAACAATATCCCCCTCTTAAACTTGTTCGTCCCGAACAAGCACGTCAATATTTTCCCCATGGTAGCGATGGAGACGATCCACATGGACAACTTTTAGCTTGCCTCTTCCTCGCTGGATCCGGTAGACAACATCGTTGATGCGCTTCACTATCTTATAGGGTCCTTCCCAATCCTGCTGTAGTTTAGGTGACATACCTTTTCGGCGATGAGGGTTGTATAGCCATACCAGATCTCCTTCCTGGAATCCTGTGGTGGTCGCTTTTGTATCGTACCTCGTCTTCATGCGGTCGCTGGATATCCGAATCTTATCTCTAGTTTTCCGATGAATGTTTCTGATGATTTCTCTGAGATCCGCCACATAATCATCTTCATTCGTTGCTTCATCAGTCGGAGATCCAAACATCAATTCACTAGGTAACCGGATGGTTCGACCAAAAAGGATTTCGGATGGAGTATGTCCTGTTGTGTTATGAACTGCGCTTCGATAAGCTAATAGGAACATGGGGATGTGCTTGTCCCAGTCCCGCTGGCAGTCGCCAACAACCTTAGAAAGGTGTTCGTTTAAGGTTCTATTGAAGCGTTCCACCATTCCGTCCGATTGTGGATGAAGCGGGGTTGTTCTTGTCTTCTTAATCCCTAGTAGCTGGCATACTCCTTGAAAGATCTTGGACTCGAAGTTGCGACCTTGGTCCGAGTGCAATTCCATTGGTACGCCAAATCTGCTTACCCAGTTGTGGACAATCTGCTCTACCACGGTTTTAGCTTCTTGGTTAGGTATAGCAAAGGCTTCAGGCCATTTAGTGAAGTAGTCCATCACTACGAGGATATAGCGGTTTCCACTGTTGGTTTCTGGAAACGGTCCTGCGATGTCAACTGCAATCCTTTCAAAGGGCGCTCCAACGTTGTATTGATGCATCTTGCCTTGCATTTTTACTCTCGGGCCTTTACTGGCTGCGCAAGCGGCGCATTTTCGGCACCAGTTTTCGACATCGTCTCTTGCGTGGATCCAGTAAAAGTGTTCTCGCACTTTTTCGAGTGTCTTATTTACTCCCAAGTGACCTCCGGACACTCCATCATGTAGTTCCCTAAGTACTTCGTTGACTTTCGATCTGGGTACCACAAGTTGCATCACGGCTGATGTTCCATCCGAACTTTCCCATTTTCTTTTCAGAATGCCATCCTGGACATGAAGTGAATCCCATTGTGCCAAGTATGCCTTCAATTCCGGACTCCTATTGGAGATCTGCTGCCAGTCCGGCTTGCCCTCATGTTCCTTCCAGGCGAGAATCGGCTCGATATCCGGATCTTCCTGTTGAGCATTCCGGATCTCCCGTGCACTCCAGCCGCTAATGGGCTCAGCTCTCAACCGTTGGACTGACACTTTATCTTTTTCCTCCTGGCGTACGCAATGTTTACAATCAGCCTTGCAGGGTCGCCGGGAGAGGGCATCTGCGTTGGAGTGAAGAGTTCCCTTTCGGTGCTGTATCTCGTAGTCATACATCTGCAGCCGCTCAATCCACCTCGCGACTTGTCCTTCAGGGTTCTTAAACTGCAGCAGCCACTTTAGAGACGCATGATCTGTACGCAGGATGAATTTCTGCCCATATAAGTACTTGTGGAAGTGCTTTGTTGCCAGGATCAAAGCCAGGAGTTCCCGCCTGGTCACGCAATAATTCCTCTCCGGCTTGGATAGCACTTTACTGAAGTAGGAAACTACTCTCTCTTGGCCATCATGGATCTGCGAAAGAACGGCTCCGATCCCAACATTACTAGCGTCGGCATCAACAATAAATGTCTTTCCTGGAGTAGGGTACGCTAGAATTGAAGCATCACACAGTTGGTGTTTGAGACTCTTGAAACTCGCTTCGCATTCACCTGACCATTTAAATGGTTTTCCCTTTTCCGTCAGTTGATGCAAGCTCTTTGCGATCCTTGCGAAGTCCTTCACAAACCGTCTGTAGTAAGTTGCAAGTCCCAGGAAGCTTCTCAGTTGGTGTTTGTCTTTGGGAACGGGCCAATTTTTCACCGCATCGACCTTCTCTGGGTCAGTCCTTACTCCTTCGGACGAGATGATGTGCCCCAGATATTTTACCTCAGATCTAAAGAGATCACACTTTTTCGGGTTAAGCTTTAATTGTGCACTTCGTAGTCTCTGGAACACTTCCTTCAAGTTATCTCGATGTTCTTCAAACGTTTTTCCAACCACGATGACATCGTCCAAGTAGACCAAACACGTTTTCCATGTTAGCCCCAACAAAACACGCTCCATTAGTCGCTCAAAGGTTGCCGGCGCGTTACACAGTCCAAATGGCATTACTGTGAATTGCCAGAGCCCGTTTCCTGCTGTGAAAGCTGTTTTCTCACGGTCTTTCGGATGTATTTGCACTTGCCAGTAGCCACTCTTCAGATCTAGAGTGGAAAACCATCGAGCTCCGGACAGTGTATCCAGCGTATCGTCAATCCTTGGTAGAGGGTAGCTATCCTTTTTAGTGACATTATTCAGTTGGCGATAGTCTACACAGAACCGAGTGCTGCCATCTTTCTTTTTGACTAGGACAATTGGAGATGCCCATGGGCTTTTAGAGCATTCGATTACTCCTTCCTTCTCCATCGTTGACACCATCTCTGCAACCTCCGTCTGCTTAGCCAATGGTAATCGTCTGGGAGGCTGACGAATCGGTCTCGCATCTCCAGTGTCTATCCGGTGTTGTACAAGGTGTGTTCGGCCATACTCGCAGTCCCGCGAAGCGAATATATCAGCAAACTCGTTGATGAGGTTCCCTGCCAAGGCTTGCTGCTCCTGATTCAGATCGCAGTGCTGGAATAAAGTTCTTTTGACCTCAGTCATTCCCATTGGTGAACGAGGCTTCGCAACACCTTCCTGTGATAGTTTCGTTATGGCCGTAACCGGTACACACTTTCCAACCACATCACCTTGCTTCAGTTTGACGCTTTTGTGTTCCGCATTAAGAACTCGTACGGGAACCATATTGTTCTTCGGCTCGACAAGCATTTTTCCAACCACGCAATTTCGGCAGTGGTTGTCTTCTGGCTCGACTAGAAAGAATCGGTGGGCCCCAGAATCACCTTCCAGCTTTGTCCAAATCAGTGTCTCTGAAGAAGGTGGTAGGACCTCGTCCTTACTAATGACTGTCCTCAGGGATGCGACGTTCTCGTTCCCGTACACCATCGGAATTTCTACGTTTCGATACTTGAGTACTTGCATACCAATGTCCAATACTACATCATGCGCCTTCATGAAATCGATTCCAATGATGCATTCGTCACATATATCGGCTACTAGGAAAGCGTGGGAGAATACTAATCCTGCCAAATTTATTGTTAGTATGACCTCTCCATACACTTTCGCTGTCGCTCCTGTTGCTGTTTTCAGACAGTAATTGCTGGTGTTGTGCAGCCAAGACTGACGGACGATGTCCCTCCTTATGATGGAAGCGGTGGCACCGGTGTCGATGGTTGCCACGCACTTATTTTGTCCGATATAGGCTTCCACTGTTAGACTCTGGTTTCCTCGTTTGGTTTGGGAGACTTGAATTGTGGTCCTGGGGTCGTCGATTCCGGAAACCAACTTCTGCCCCACGAAGCTGGTCCTTACACGTTTCCCGACTGCTGGTTATGCGAAGCTATATCTGCAGGATGGTTGTTATCCCTGCCAGATGCTTCTTCGTTCCTAGGCCCGCAATGCGGACAACTGCCTCGTCTGGGTGGAGCTCTGCACTGTCTCTGTAGGTGCCCTATTTTGATGCAGTTCCAGCAGCGCATTTGACCTCTGTTATCTCTGCTCCGCTCTACGATGTCTGCTCTTTGACATGAACATTCAACGGCTGTCATTTCCCTTACGCGGTGGAACACATGCGATGCCTGATCAGCAGCTTGCATTGTCAAGGCAAATGCTAGGGCCTCAGCGAGAGTTCTCTTTCCAGCCATTCTTACGGCCATTTGCAGTTGTCTATCTTCAATGGCTTGGATAAACGCCTCCACAGCCATTTCATTGATGAGAACCTCACCAGCATTAGGATATGACAAATGTGCCAGACGTTCGATATCTGCTTGCAGCTGTTGAAGTGTTTCCCCCCGCTTCTGGACTCTACTGCGTAGCTGGACCCTGTACACTTGCTGCATATGCTCATCACCGAAGCGCATCTCTATAGCCTTGACCAGGGCGTCGTAGTCGTGTTGCCTCTCTTCTGAGACGGTTTGGAGTAACTCCGCAGCTGTACCTCTTAGTGCGAGCGTTAGCGCAATCGACTTTTCCTCGTTGTCCCAGCTGTTCGCCGTTGCAGCTGCTTCAAACTGTTTCTTATAAATTGGCCATGATGTTTGACCGTCGAAAACAGGAGGCTGCATCTCTTTCCTTCTCGGGCAGTCCGCAGAATTTTCTCGAGCCTTCTGCTTCTTCACTTTCTCGAGCTCTCTAGCCAAGTTCTCGAAGTTTGTTTCATGCTTGCAAAACGTCTGATGGATTTCGTCGAATTTGGTTTCAACCTTCTCGAACTTTTGGTCAATTTCTTCGAGTTTTCCTTCAAGAACATTTTTAAAATCGTCCACAGCGCTCTTTTGGGCGGCAACTATGGAATTCTTTTGTTCTTCCAATTTGGAATCTAGAGAATTCTTCTGTTCATCAAATTTAGAGTCCATTGATTGCAATTTGGAATCTAGAGAATTCTTTTGTTCATCAAATTTAGAGTCCATTGATTGCAGTTTGGAATCTAGAGAATTTGTCTGTTGTTCTAGAGAATTCTTCTGTTCATCTAACTTAGAGTCCATACAGTCGAATTTCTGATCGAACTTGGCCAGAAGTAGTTCCATCATAGCAGTCATATCAACGGCTGTACTTACTTGTTCTTCTGCTACGTCGAACAAAACGGACTTGGGATTTTCTCCTTCGTTTTCAACAGCTTCCTGCAGTCGAAGCACCAGATCACTTTTTCCTCCAGCTGTGGAGAGATTCCGCTTTTCTAGTTCAGCTTTTAACTGCGGTATACTGAGCTGAAGCAATTTCAATGTGCGGCCCATTATTGTTTTCTTTTTTTTAACTAATTCACTTCACTTTAATTTCACACTGAATACGTTTTATCCCACTTCCGACACCAATGTTACATCCCGGCTAGGATTCGAAAAGATAAAACGTAATTCTATTTAATTAATCTTTATTAGTTCTCTTTCAATGTCTTTTACTTCTTGATTATTATTCTAATAATTCACTTATTTAATTCAACAATTCACTTTCACAATTAATCACTTTAAATAAACAATCACTTCTCTTATTCAATATTCTCTATACTTTTCACTACTGTCATCTATCGCCCTTCTTTATCGCGGTTCACAACTCGAATGTCTTGGGTGCTCCTGCGACATCTATTTATATCTCCTAGTGACACCTCTCGAAATTTCCAGATTCGTTGAGAAGGTTCGTTAAGTTCAGAAGGTTCGAGAACAACATACCAAGTTATACCACAGCTACTCAAACTGCTATTCCAATGCTGCCAAAATCGGTAATATGGCCACTTTCTACTAGATGGCGTAGTTGACTAATTAATGACACAGTTCAAGCAAACATGCAACAGTATCATACAGGGTGGCGCACGAATCGTGCTACACAAACAAAACGTAATAACTTTTTTCTGTGTGAGTATCGGCTTTTTTTTTTTATTCGGCAGGTTACTACCTATTTAGATTTATTAAAACGAATGCTTGGGATACCGAAAAGAGGATTTGGATAGTGTAGCGGTACCATGCTTTGCAGTCCTTCATTTTCGTCTAAAGGGAATTTAGGCGGGAGTTTGGGGGCACTCCCACGAGTAGATATAACATTATGAGACTGGTAAACATGTTTGCCGAATCTGGAAGCATCGTACGAAGACCGTGCTATCGAGATCCCTAAGTTCGGGTTCAAGACACAATCGCGGCTGTAGCATCGTCAATTCAGGCAAATCCAAGCGTTTTGACTCGAAACTTATCGGCGCAAATTGGAGTTAGCAGACCGTCATTACCACGGATAATTCATGATGACTTACACTTGTTTCTGTACAAAGTCCAAATTGCAAGCAAGTTAAATCCTCTGTATTTGCCTATTCGCCTGGAATTTTGCCAAAAAAATATTGAAATTACCGAAGAAGACAGCTTGATAAATTGCTTGTTTATGTCTGATGAGGCTCATTTTTATCTAAAAGTAAATAAGCAAAATTGCTGTATATGGTGTGAATCTCATTTAGAAACTCCATGAGACGGTACTGCCCCCAGGACGAGTCACTGTGTGGTGCGCAGTTTCATCAAGGTGCATTGTGGGGCCATAGCTCTTTGAAGAAAACGGTGTAACAGTAACTGTCAATGTGGACCGTTATTTTGTTGCATGTTTGCTCAAACTGTGTCATTGAGCAGCAATTAGTCAAGTTGCGCCATCTAGTAGAAAGTAGCCATATTACCGATTTTGGCAGCATTTGAATATTAGTTTGAGTAGCTGTGGAATAACTAGTACATACATAATTAGATGGTTCTCGAACCTTCTAAATGAACCTTCTCTACGAATCTGGAAATTTCCAGAGGTGTCACTAGGAGATATAAATAGATGTCGCAGGAGCACCCAAGACATTCGAGTTGTGAACCGCGATAAAGAAGGGCGATATATGACAGTAGTGAAAAGTATAGAGAATATTGAATAAGAGAAAAGTGATTGTTTAAATTGATTAATTGTGAAAGTGAATTGTTGAATTAAATAAGTGAATTATTAGAATAATAATCAAGAAGTAAAAGACATTGAAAGAGAACTAATAAAGATTAATTAAATAGAATTAGATTCGTGTGTTAGCAGTCAAAGCGAACACAAGTATACTTAATCTATCCCCATCGCGTTTTTTAGAAAATAAAAATTTCTCATAAGCGAGTTCGTTGTGATTCTGGTGATGGCGGTGACCGCCCTCCCAGCAAACTTTTAACTTTGAATAGAAGTAAAAATAAAAACATCGAAATGACTACGAATAATCAAAATTACTATCAACCGCTGCAGAGCCTTATGGTGAACACGGAAGATATCACCGAAGACAATGTGAATTTAAAAATCAATAAAGAAAGTGTTCCTCCCATTGTGGTTTTAAAATCGTCATGCGAACGACTTCGTACCATTCTCCAAGAATTAAAAATCGAAAATTATCTCATCAAAAACATTTCACTTGGTCAAAAGATTTTCTCCCCTTCCGTTGAAGTCTATGAAAACATTAAATCTGAGCTAACAAAAAAAGCCTGTGAATTCTTTACTTATTCGCGTAAAAATACACGTCCATTAAAAGTAGTTTTATTGGGACTTGATCTGATGCCCGTAAATCAGATTAAAAATGAATTACTATCATCTGGTATTAAGTGCATCGATATTAAAGTGATCAACAACAACGTGAAATCTAATTCCCAAATTAAAAACCATATCTACATCGTGTATATTGAACGCGGAACGATTAAATTAAGTGAACTGAAAAAAAATCACTGTACTTTGTTCAATACTTTAATCCGATGGGATTTTAAGAAACAAAATCCAGGTAAATTGACTCAGTGTTATAACTGTCAACTATATGGTCATGGTTCCATGCATTGCAACATCAAAAGTTTCTGTGCCAATTGCTCCGGCAGTCACAAAACAACCGAATGTAATATTTCTGACGTGGTTCGATGCGCCAATTGCAACGGCCCTCACAAATCATCCGACCTCAAATGCATAAGCCGCATTCAATACATAGATATTCGGCAAAAACTATCACCTCACCAACGTACACCAAACTGCTACAAGCCAACATCATCTACAACAGTACAACAAAAACAATTCGACCATCAGTCCCTTACCCAATTCCCCTCCTTGCCATCACACTCCCATGCTTATTCGCACAAGCAATCAAATCGTCCACCAGCTATTCCATTACCATTACCATCTACATCACAGATCAATAGAACCCAGAATCAGCAACAACATTCGAATTCCAATGATATTAGTAAGAGCAAAATGTCATCAAGTGACTTATTCTCTTTTAGTGAAATTAGTTCTCTCTTAAATGAAGTACTCACTAAACTAAGTGCTTGTCAAACTAAAAGTGATCAATTTAACGTAATAACATCTTTAGCTATTAAGTATATTTACACAAATAATCATGATGTATAATAATAATAATTTAAATATTATCACTTGGAATGCTCAAAGCATCAATAATAAAAGCATAGAATTCTTTAATTTCTTAATTGATAAAAAAGTTGATATAGCACTAGTTACAGAAACTTGGCTTAAAGTTGACAAAGTATTTTCGCATTTAAATTTTAATTGTTATCGTCTGGACAGGAGAAACGAAAGAGGTGGTGGCGTAGCTGTCGTCATAAGAAAAGATATCAAGCACTTATTATGTACTAATCTAAAACTACGATGTGTTGAATCAATAGGAATAGATGTTTATACGAATGATAACTCTAAACTTAGCATATACTGTGTCTATTTCCCGGGCGGTAACAGAACTACTGAAAAGTTAACTCTTTTTAAAAACGAAATAAAGTCGATTTTTCGCTATCGACACAAAATTATCGTTGGTGGTGACTTAAATTGTCGCAATCAACAATGGAATTGTATTAGAGCAAATTGTTGGGGCAATGTATTATATGAAATTTTGGAGAGGCACCCAAACTTTTCATTACTTTATCCTCCCGATTACACTTATATTCCAAAGTCTCAATCTAAAAACCCTTCGACATTAGATTTTTATATAACTAATATTACTTCCAGTTGTGATCGACCATTTACTTATAATAAACTGGGATCAGATCATCTTCCTGTTAATATAAATGTTAGCCTTACATTAGAAATTCTACAGCCTATATTATATTACAAGTATTCTGCAGCTAATTGGAATCGGTTTACGTCATTCATAAATGCAAACTGTAGATTAAATAATATTTCTCAAATAAGTAGCAAAACAGAAATTGACTCGATGTGTTATAGTTTTAATCACTTACTGAATACCGCTGCTGATTTTGCTATACCTAAATATCCTGCAAAGAATATACATTCAACTCGCTTGCCGAACAATATTATCTTTTTAATACGACTAAGAAACGCCGAAAGAAGAAAATGGCTTCGCTATCGTTATGACAGTTTCCTGCGGAGTACCAAATTTCTCAATGAAGCAATTGCAAAAGAAATCACAGACTTCAAAAACTGTCGTTGGAAAAACCTTTTATCCAACCTAGATAAAGCAAGCAAACCCTTCTGGAAAGTTTCGAAAGTAATTAAAAAAAGAGGTTCAAGTATACCTCCTCTTAAAATACAGAATGAACTGTATGTAGCAGCAAAGGATAAAGCTAACCTTTTTGCTACAAATTTTTCAAAAAACCATATAATCACTGCTGATTTTAGTGATTCTCTAACCCGTGCTGATGTGACTGATTCGTTGGTTACTATTTCGGAGACAAACTCTGATTTGTCTGAATTGAATGTCTCTCTTGATACAATAAAGAGTTTAATTAAAAATTTTAAAAAGTAAAAAATGTCCTGGTTTGGATACCATAAATAATAAGCTGCTAAAAGCTCTTCCTCCATCAGGACTAAGTTATTTAACGGCAATCCTAAATGCTTGTTTAAAACTTAGATACTTCCCTGACTGCTGGAAAATAGCGAAGGTAATACCAATCCCAAAACCAGGTAAGCCTAAAGACGAAATAAATAGCTACCGACCAATAAGTTTATTAAGTTGCGTAGGGAAACTTCTCGAAAGAGTTATAAAAGAGAAACTGGAATGTCATTTAAATGAAAATAATATAATACCTGATTATCAGTTCGGTTTCAGGCGTTTTCATAACACATATCATCAAGTGGCTAGGATTAAAAAGCACGTGAAAAATAAGTTCTTAGCTAAAGAATCAACTGCTTTAATTTTGCTTGACATAGAAAAAGCATTTGACACCGTATGGCATGACGCACTACTACACAAGCTTTTAAAACACAATTTTCCAATTGAAATCATTAAAATAATTCAAAGTTTTCTTAGTAACAGAAAGTATATAGTCAGTGTTCAAAATGAGAATTCTTCCGTGCATAGCGTTGATTATGGAATTCCCCAAGGTACTGTCCTTGGCCCTATTTTATTTAATATATTTGTTTCTGACCTACCTGACCTTGGGCGTGACGTTAAACTTGCCATGTTTGCTGATGATACCGCCATATTTACATCAGGAATATATTACTTGGACGTACAACGTAAATTGCAAATATCTCTAACTTTATTAGAAAAATACTTTTTTAAATGGAAAATCAAAGTTAGCCCCACTAAAATACAAGCTATTTGGTTTACACGTCGACGTAAAGATTGTTTCTTGCCAAATAATGTTCAACTACAAATGGGCGGATTTAATATTGATTGGTCCGAACACTGCAGATATCTTGGCATTATGATAGATAAAAAGTTTAATTTTCAAAAACACATATCCACAGCTGTCGATAAAAGTAACAAATATATAAGAATCTTATACCCTCTTATAAGTAAAAATTCTGAGCTGTCCATAGCTAACAAGTTAATATTGTACAAATCGATCTTTCAAGCCATTCTGCTCTACGGTGCTCCTGTTTGGTATGATTGTGCGAAAACGCATAAAAATAAGCTTCAAATATGCCAGAACAAAATTTTAAAAATGATGCTTGGTCTGCCATGGCATTTTTCTACTCACCGACTCCACGAGCTTGCTAATATCAACTTTTTAGACATACTTACAGAAAAGGCCACACAAAAGTTTTACGAAAAATGTTACTTTTCTGATAATGAATTAATTAAAGATTTAATATTGTCAGTTTGAATTTTAATTAAAAACGAATCTATTTTTGTTATAATGTAAATATTTTAAATAATTATGCATATTATTGGGAAAACTGCAATATTAGATATAAGTGTTAAATAAGGGTTTTTAATTGTAGCTTGCCCTTGAAAAAAACAAAATTAATTAAAAAACCACTATTTCATTCTATCATTAATATATTATAGTTGTAAAGGAAAGCATGAGTCCTATATCTCTAAATAACTTTATATTCAGAAAATGTAACTTATTATTTTATGCTACATAATAAAGAATAATAAAAAAAAAAAAAAAAAAAAAAAAAAATAGAATTACGTTTTATCTTTTCGAATCCTAGCCGGAATGTAACAATTTAAAAGATGTTGAACGAGTTATTTATACCCAGAACTGCGCCGAAGAAGTATCCGTTTCAACAGCATTTGGTTCCAGCAAGATGGAGCAACTGCATGCATAGCCAGACCGTTTATGGCGGAGCTCCACCGAACATTCATTCCCAATTAAATTAATATCCAGAAACTCCACTTTCCGCTGGGCCCCAAGGTCACACGACCTGACTGCACCAGACTTTTTTTATGGGGTTATGTCAAGCAAGAGGTATACAAAAGGAAACCAAGGAATTTGACTGAATTGAAGCAGTCCATTAAAGCAATAATTGAGCGAATCCGACTTCAACCCTTTAGGCCGCAATGAATAATTTTCTGATCAGGTATTGCATATGCGTGGATGAGCATGGAGATCATTTACTGTCTATCATTTTAAAAAATAATTAGTTATATGAAATGAAATTGAATTTTCTATACAATAAAAAAAATTTAAATCCATTGATTAAAAATAGAAGTTATTTGAATTTCTTATTGTAGCACGATTGGTACGCCACCCTGTATATGATAACGACCGCCACGAGTCACGCGATATTGCGTATGGCTCAAAAAGCTTTTTTTCTCCAATGAAACTCGAACTTGGACCAGTGTTTTCTCAGGCAAGCATACTACGCACTCCGGCGTCGAAGCCACAAGTCCAGCTTTGCCTGAATGGGGTTTCGTTGTTTAACATTTTTAGTGAACTGACCAACATTTTTCTAAGCGCCTACATGTAAACTGTGGTTCATTCCGTTTCTTTCTAATTCTTGAATTATGTATTTATAATCAAATTGACTTAATTGATTTAAAATCAATACAATTTCCTTACATTTAAAATATGACAATTATTTCTTTACAGGATCTTTCGACGCCGTACTGCAAGGAAGCTCGCCTCACTTATGTGAGCATGCATGAAAGGGTTCCTAGAATATTTTACTTCATTGTTTCCTCACCGACTGGCGTCGCTGAAGCTGTATTCCATGTTAATTTTACAATTCGATATCGGACAATTTCTAATAGCGTGGTTGACGAAGAGGAAGAACTAAGTGAGCCGGAAGAAATACATTTTCCAGTCTTTGGATCTGGGGCCGTACAAAACTACTACTGTCATTCGCTATATATTAGTGTTCTAGTACAGCACATCCTCGTGTTGTTACTGACACTTTATTGTATATAAATTCCAAATTAGTTACCAGTAGATATTTAATTTCTTTATGACAAGTTTGTTAATATTTTTTTTTAATTTAATTCACAGTATTACCAGTCCGTACATTTCAAACAATAGTCAAAAGAAAATAGTAAACAGCACTTTTTTAATTTGTTATGTGGTTATGCGACGATATGTACGTTAATTTGTTTATGTAAATGTAAGTGAAATCTTAAAGCCACTTCAAACTGTCATTAAAAGTACATGGGATTTTCCTAGCATTATATGGACGAGTGACATGTCGTGGGTTTGATACTAATTTTCTCTAAAGTTCAACTCAAGGATATCGGTAAAAACAGACTTTTGTTACGTTTCAAACTTTTTAAAAATATTTAGCTTTTATTATTTTTGTCATTGTATACTAATAGTAAATTTGTAAATTAAGTCAAAGTGTCACACAAATGTCAAATGTTAAACATATAGGTAGAGTTCCATCTGCATGGAGGAATCCTACGAAGCAAAGCTTCAAAAAAAACTATGATTTAATAATGAAAGTAAAAACTTTAATGTCAATTTTTATATGCACATCAGGATACAAAGCTTCTTAACTGTCTTATTTGATAGCAGACTAAATAGGTCGTGCAAACAAAATCATCATAAATTCATCGTAAAACGTTTTTGTAAGCGATTATCTTTCCTATAAAACAATATTTCAAATTCCTTGATTCTTTAACTTAATACTTTATTCAACGCGTTGGACTTTTATAGAGAAAATTCATCGAAAAATAGATTTTTTTTGAAGTTAAACCTCTTTTGGCGCATAACGGGTACAATTTTAATTGTAACGGAAGCTTTGTAGCAGAAGCAATGTAGCGGATGTAATCGGATATCGGAACCTACTTCGCAAATAACTTCGGAACCCAATTAGTTCGTCGCTATTTGCCGGATTTTTGAATTGGATTGCGGAACCCACTTGCTGCCGTTATCGAAATGAAATAAAGTTGTTGTAAATTATTCGGAATTGTACATGAAAATTGATGTAGAGTACTCATATGATTGAAATTGAAATGTACGTTATATGTACGTACTTTGCATTAATTTTTTTGCGAATTTCATGTATGTGAATGAAAATAAAACAAAAAGATAGTCGCCGGTCAAACAATGGCTAAAACCACACACCCAAACACACCGAACTACCAAAGGCGACAGTTCGCCCGCAAGGCAAGCGAAAAAAAATCTAAAGCTACCGGCTCTGAAAAGTACATACACGAAAAAACATGGAAAATTATTAACAAATGAATTAAATAGTCGTTTGAAAAGTATTAAATCAGGTTTGAAAGGCCTCAACAAGGCCTACACAAGGGCCCACACATTTTTCAATTAACCAATAAAAACTGTTAAATAATCTATATTTAAATTTTATAGCAGTCATTCATTTGAAAGTTATTAACAATAAACCTGTACCCCTATGCAAAAATCAGATAATTCTTAAACAGGTACATATTCTTCATTCAATTCATGGCAATTTAATGGCGATGACATCTTGGAACTGGACACAATAAATTACCCATCGAGCATTTTGCGGTGGGAAATTTCTTTGCTATAACACCCAAGTTAAAAGCCCATAACAGCGATCCCAGCGCCGTGTTGACTGCGGAATCGCATAGCGGATATTAGCTGAAGTGTCAATTATATTTGTAATTATTCAATGACACAACCAAACAACTTCCTAAAGCTGTTAGCCAGTCGGCGTACTAGTTGGATTTTACAAAGTTTTTGGATTTGTTTGTGTGATTTGGGTAAAAACAAAAAATTAGCTTACGACTTCGAATAAAGAAACAGCTCTGTAGATAGACAGGAGGCAACATTTAATTTTGTACCGTGGAAACTGATGGGGAATTTGAGAATGCCGCTTTAGTTTCGTATTAGGTTATTTTACCAGTATCTCCTTCGAACCAAAAAAAGAGACATTTTTCGAAATGTCCTTAGAAACCGGGAAGTATTTCTCTGCTCAAGGTTATTTTAACTAACTTGAAGTTTTATCAATTATATTTCTCAGTGTAATTTATAACGCGCGTATATGAACACACACATTTTTTATTGTGGTCAAGTAGTCAGTCAATTCATTTCACCTAAATAAATCTGGTTGTTTTCCTATTCTTCTTTCAGAATATAAGACCTAACTTCAAAAAAAAAGACAGATATAGCAGAAAAAACGATCTGTTTTATTTTAATCCGCAAAAAGCTAAATTTTGAACTGTTCCATCTTGTTTCTGAGGATTTTTAGTGTGGATAACACAAGGAGTGTCTTTGAACATAGCAGATCTGATTTCTAAACCAATATGGAATCAAATAATATCGCATCGGACAGAGTCGCTGTCCCAACGTCACAAGTCCGCAATAAAAAAGATAGGTAACTTATTCGCTAAGGTGGCAAATAGGGATACTCACCATCAAAGAAGAAATTTAATATTTATGATTGCTTTATCAAATGTCCTGTGGCCAGATGGCGTAAAACTAAAATGATAGAACGACATCGTTTCGACGATAGCGGTCTCTATCGATCTCTATTAATCCCGTCTGGCCCCTAAGGTCAATAAAGTCATACAATTTTTCTCGCTAAGTTTAATAGTGGTCTGTTAAGTCTTAGGCGTATTTGTTATAACTGACAAGGCGGAAATGATATATATTATGACAGTATAAAGTGGCTTTTCGATAAACTTAAAATACTATCCTGTTGTAAAAATGTAAGTAAAAGGAGTGTGCATTTAATATTTAAGTTAACAACAAAAAAATTATGAAAATAAATCGCAAACATTTTTTAGGGTGTTAAGCAAATATTAACCAATGAAACATTGGAAATAATAATTTTTTATACGTGGATTTATATACATAAATAAAATTATATATATATATATAGGTATACAGAACAAAACAGCTATTTATATATTTAGGAGTGTACCTATACAAACAAATTAACTTTCAACTGTAAAATAAAAGCAACATAAAGTAATAAAGAACCGTAAGAAAAAGTTACAATGTATCTATGAGGTTTAAATATACTTTAGTTCCATTATTCTGGTTTTTCATTTTAAATTTAAAAATTGTTTGAATTGCCTCCTCAGGAGGCATTCATTAGAGACGCAGATTAAATTTACAACAACGGCAATCTAGATCAACTGGTGGTATCTATCTGATAGGACAATACTGACACTCCTGAAGGCGAGCGGCTTTAATTTGAAAGCTGTTAAATCAGATATAGAATCAAAAGCTCTTTTTAGTACAAACTTATCGTTTTTGTAAATGAAAGACGTGAATGAATTTCCCCCTCAGAAATTGTCGGATCCGAATTCAATAACACAAGCGTTTTGACATTATGAATTCGTTCGTTTGTTGTTGGAAAATTGGATCCGGACCACGAAAGATTTTAGTTTCAAGTCCTTTTTTTCTTAGAATTTTTTTCGTTGCGTTCACACCGAATTGAAATCCGAGACTTCGCGAAATCAATCAAAATCTACACCGAAGTCAGAAGATTTCCCATACATTCGGAAGATTTAGAAATGTCTTACTTTTGTTAGATTTCGATGAAATCATCTCAAAATCTACATGCGATCTTTGGGTTGTTAAAGCAAGCACAACTCATCACACTTTCATCACTTTTCACCAAGAGCCGTCTCAAGAACTTGATTTCAATGAGATTTTTCGAACTCCTTCAGGAGTGCCATTCACCCCTATCCCTAGCGACGTATCTGAAATTAACTTTACTTACGCGTGAGCATTCCGGCTGGTATAAATGCACATCCCGCCATTCGATTTATCAATATTCCAGTATTGGAAACTATTTAAGTGTTATGTCGTTTTCGATTGGGCAAAACATCGATTTTTTTGATTTAGATTGCATTTTTTGATATGAGATGTCATTTTCACGTTCGATTTCAGTGTTTTCCTATCTTCGGTGATAAAAATGTATTTGAGGTGATAATTACCCCTAAGCACCACCGCCTATCACTATTTTTTTGGCAATAAAAGCATCAAAAACGTCGGCATTTACTAATGTTGCATTGTCTTCTACGCCAAAAAAAAAGTTAAAAGTTTAATTCAGAAATTCAATAGATTTCCTCCGAATAAAAGGCCACCTCTCTAGGCAAAGTAATTGAAAATCAATTTCCAAATACAGTCAAAATCGCTTATAATGACATCAATTATAACGACGCATCGGTTACAACGACCAAATTCTTAGGTCACGAATCAGCGCCATTGTAATTCCAGGTGGCAATGGTGCGATGGTAGTGTATTCACTAAAGTGATTGGCAGGTCGTGCGTTCGAATCCCGACCAGGGCCATGATTTTTATAAATTGAATACACACAACAAAAACTGATCTCCCTAAAGCAATTTAGGCGCCACCTGTTGAGAAAAAAAAAATCCCATCGCACCAAACTTCTTTCCTATCCTTCTATTCTTTCAGTAAGTAGCACCCAAAAATAGGCAATGAATTGCTGGGAGCTACTTACGCAACAAACTAATGGTTTTACCATTATAAGGGTACTGTGTCACTACAGAAAAAAGAAATCCCTTTAGCGCACGCAAATTATAAAAAAAAAAAAAAAAAAAAAAAAAAAATTGTAATTCCATTGAACGACAATCGCTTATAACGACATCGCTTATAACGACATATCGCTTACAACGACCGATTTTAGCGTTTTTTAAATTTAATGTCGGTTATAACGACTAAAATCAAAGCAGCTGTTGGCGCAACTGATTTTTTTCTAGAACGGTAAACTGATTCTCTGTAGATGCGATGTATCTAAGTTCGTAGAATCTGGGATATGTTACAGTTACCGTTTGTAGACGTTATTTTTTTTGCTTTTGCGTTTATTGAGTTTGTTCTACGTTGGGGAAGTTTTACTCAGTTCAAATTTTTCAGTGTGACAAGTGGTTGTACCTAGAAGTTTAATTAAATTTTGTGAGGCAAAAAGTTGTACCTTCTTATCGGAAAATGAGTAAAAAAAGAAAAATCTGTACTAAGCAATTAGATATTACCACTTTTTTTAATAAACAGTAAATGTATATTTGTAAATGTGTATTCTTCTTATTTTATGGCTCAAAATCAAAGAAAAATTAGGGAAAAAAAAGAAAGTATATACATAGCTTGATATTGGTTATAGCGAAATATCGCTTATAACGACCAAATTCGTCAGTCCCTTGAAAGTCGTTATAACCGATTTTGACTGTAATAAGAAGTGAAATCCATTTTTGATTTAGTAAAATAAAAGTCGAAACCCGAACCAGAGAATCCATACGAAGTGATCCGTAAGCCACGGAAAAAAAGAAGGAAGTCGAAATTGTCTCAACTTGGAACTTGCAAAGAAACAACTTAATCCATTTGAGGTTGGAAAGAGCTTTTTTTTGTTGATTGTAACACTAATAATGTTTTTTCTTTTAGGTTGAGCTGCTTTTGCCAACAAAATTCACCAAAACAGACGAAATTAAAAAAACACGCACGCTCCCCGTTTCCAACTTCAAGTAGTCATAAGTTCATGGAAGCAAAAAAGCATAAGAAGAAGAAGTCGCCTGTGTCCGTGAAATGTCCATCATTGACACAACCAAGAGGAAAATTAAATTCAAATCAAATTTATTTCACATGGATAGCGGTAAAATTGAGGAACTGCCCACAGAAAGGAAATCACCGTTGAGAAGCAGTATCAGGAAGTCGACTCGAGATGTTAAGAACCAATAATGAAGTCTGTATTTCACAAGAACAATGAGGAATACCTACTCGTACATGTTCGCTTAATCAAATGAAGATGGCCTTGTCGTTACTTTAACCAGTTTGATAATTAGCATATTTCTAATGTTCTATGAAACGTTGATCGCTTTTTGTCTGTTTACTTAATTTGCACGAGGCTTTTTTAATTTAATTGGTTCGCCAAGTTATGTAATTTTTATTAATTTTATTAAATAAACGGATTGCGTACTTTTTGTATCGGAATTATGTTTTTTTTTTCTTTGAATAAACAATTACAGTTTACGCCAAAGGGGGAGTGGGGCTACGAGAGAATGTCCATCGAATATGAGAATGAAGAAGGCTAAGGTTTGTCTTCGATTTGGGACTGTCTGCGCGTAAAGAAGAACAAGATGTGGAGATGGAAAAAATTTAACATGGTAAAATCGAAGAAATTCTCAATAAGTTAATAGCCCTAACTTACATTGAAAGATCATTTTGTTTTACGGTATTAAGTTGGATTTACTCAAATAATTTTAGAGAAGCACCTATGTATCTGTTCTAAAGATGCGTGTTACAAAGGTGAGAAGTTACCTACATAATCTATGATTTCTTTATTGAGATCTAAATTGAATATCACTACCCCGTTTATCAATTTGAATGCAGATTAAGGAAGTCCTCGACTTCTTTCTTATTGAAAGAGCACTTTACTCTTCATGAAATCGCCCAAGTTCCGGTATTTTATGCCACAGTCTCATGACAACCAGAGAACGCCTCAAAGAACGGAAGGCAGTTGGCTGCCACACAACGAAGCAATACTCCGAATGTGGACGAACAAAGCTCACGAAAAGAGATAAAAGCCTAGTCATTTGATTTCCAAATAAAAAACTTAGCAAAGAATTCCCTTTAAAGATAATATTGTTACATCCAGGCTAGGATTCGAAAAGATAAAACGTAATTCTATTTAATTAATCTTTATTAGTTCTCTTTCAATGTCTTTTACTTCTTGATTATTATTCTAATAATTCACTTATTTAATTCAACAATTCACTTTCACAATTAATCACTTTAAATAAACAATCACTTCTCTTATTCAATATTCTCTATACTTTTCACTACTGTCATCTATCGCCCTTCTTTATCGCGGTTCACAACTCGAATGTCTTGGGTGCTCCTGCGACATCTATTTATATCTCCTAGTGACACCTCTCGAAATTTCCAGATTCGTTGAGAAGGTTCGTTAAGTTCAGAAGGTTCGAGAACAACATACCAAGTTATACCACAGCTACTCAAACTGCTATTCCAATGCTGCCAAAATCGGTAATATGGCCACTTTCTACTAGATGGCGTAGTTGACTAATTAATGACACAGTTCAAGCAAACATAGGTTAGGTTAAAAAGGGGTATGCAATTTGCACACAGCACTAGGCACCAGAAGGGCCCATCGCGATCCCTAGGGAACCACTTGAAAAAACTTCAATTGGAGAAAAACCTAAAAACCTAAAAAACTTTTCCTAGACAGAGCCCAATCCTCCTGCAGAACTTAACCAGCTTCCTATGGTCTATGCCGCTCAGCTCCCCTAGTTCCTCGAAGAAGTATTCCCCTAGAATCCTCCTACGATTCCGTGCTATACCCTCGCACTCACACAATATGTGTGTTATGTCTTCCTCGGCTTGTAGATCACCACAGAACCTGCACGTGTCCACATCCACCAGACCAAGTCGCCTAGCATGCTTTCTTAGAAGACAGTGCCCAGACATAATCCCAATTACTGTTCTAAGCTGTTCCCTGCTCAATTTTAGAATTTCCTTAGATCTGTTCTTATCCAAATGGGGCCAAAGGGCTCTAGACACCCTATGTCCCACTATGTTCTGCCATCTGAGGTCAGCCATTTTTAAGATCTTTTCATTGATTTTTCCCTTAAAGACGCCCAGGGGTGGTTTAATGTTCACACCTCCGCAAACATGCAACAATATAATGTACATGCATCTGGAAACCTTATTGCCTAAGTCATTTAAGTTGATTGCAGTCCGCAAGAGATTTTATTACTTTATACAATTTGAAATTATAAGCAAAAATTAAACATAACGAATACCGAAAACAATCGGGTAAGTCATTCATAAAAACCAAGAACAAAAGTGGACCCAGATGGGTGCCTTGTGGAAGTTTTTAGTCATTAGATATTCTACCGAAAAATACTGGGTCAATGCTTACAGTTTGGACACGATTAGTCAGATAACTTCTTATGCAACTTAGTAATTGAGAATGGAAACCCAAAGCTTTATGCTTTCTTATTAGTATTGTTGCATGTTTGCTTGAACTGTGTCATTCAGCATTAATTAGTCAACTACGCCATCTAGTAGAAAGTGGCCATATTACCGATTTTGGCAGCATTGGAATAGCAGTTTGAGTAGCTGTGGTATAACTTGGTATGTTGTTCTCGAACCTTCTGAACTTAACGAACCTTCTCAACGAATCTGGAAATTTCGAGAGGTGTCACTAGGAGATATAAATAGATGTCGCAGGAGCACCCAAGACATTCGAGTTGTGAACCGCGATAAAGAAGGGCGATAGATGACAGTAGTGAAAAGTATAGAGAATATTGAATAAGAGAAGTGATTGTTTATTTAAAGTGATTAATTGTGAAAGTGAAATTAAATAAGTGAATTATTAGAATAATAATCAAGAAGTAAAAGACATTGAAAGAGAACTAATAAAGATTAATTAAATAGAATTACGTTTTATCTTTTCGAATCCTAGCCTGGATGCAACAGTATTATGTGGTTGACCCTATCGAATGCTTTTGGAAAATCTTGGTTAGACTACCATTTTTAACAGAAGTGATACAAAAGAAGAAGTGTCAAGAGCAAAATTGTCGCATTTGGAGCAAAGATTGTCCACATGAGGCTATCTAAACGCCTTTTCATCCCGAATAATACGCAGTTTGGTGCGGTCTGTGGGCTAGTGGAGTCAACGGACCATTTTTTTTTTTCAAAAATGAGGCGATCATTTTCATTGACGAAAAAATACAATCACACCTCCGACATAAAATCTATATCACACGGCTGTTTTTGTGGGTGCAATGTTTGTTGCTCTCCAGTAACGTATATTTTGCTTATTGACAAAGGCTTTAAGCCAAAAATGATCTTTAGCGATTATGATGATTTTTCAGGATTTTCTTCATACGTTTGCACAGCCCAAGCGCAGAAGTTTCGGCGCTCGAAATGATCAAGAGGATTCAGTTCGTAAGTAAATTTGATCTAGTAAAAGTGTCGTCCAAAATCTTAACGCAAAACTCACTAAAATGTGGCTGAGAGATTCCCAATTCCTATGAATGGCGTGGAATCGACTAATTTGGCTCATTTCATCTGGAGCACTATCGATCGGTGTGTTGTTTCCCTGGCACAGGCACATTTAAAGTGAATCTGGTGACTCGAATTTAATCACTATAGCACGCACAGTCTGTCTAGTGCGACCATTATTACGTCCCAAATTGTAGTAAGCGCTTTCAAAGTTGCGACCACCGAGTAATTTCGGAATTCATTTTTAATAATCTCCAAACGTTTCTCGTTCGTGAACCTTACCATGATAAAACTATAAACACTGACTAACGTTTTGATATTGACCATCAAAAAGTACTATCACAAAAGTGTAAATTAGTTTGCACTATTTCCCACTAATTGTGGCGCAAGGTCCCTATTTTATTCCAAAATGTATGTTGCCATATTTGAGTTGAAACAATTTCAAAGAGCCAAACATTATTTCGTGATTTATTTTTTATATTAAATGAACATTCCGCAGTTTTTTGAAGTAAAACTGCTTTACGCACGCTTGACTTGGGGAGTAAGCTGGTGAATGCGTCACGGAAGTGTAGACAAACGTACACTTCCGGCAAAACGGAAGTGCAGACAAAAGTACACTTCCGGCAAAACAGAAGTGTAGACAAACGTACACTTCCGGCCAAACGGTAGTTGAGAGCGAAATATAAGTGAAGATAGAAAGAGATAGAGTTACGTTTCGTATCATAGACTCTTTTGTTACAACCCATAAAATTTAGTCGGCGGAAAGGTTCGTGGAATGGGTAAGCACCCTTGGATCTCCTCAACAGAGGGCATACTTAGCTCTTATCCAGGGCCGAATCCATCCAAACAAGCGCCCTGTGCAAGATTTACAGAAAGCGCCCTATTTTGAGTTAGATTCTCCTTGAAGTTGCAATATTGCAAGTGTTGTGAGTTAATGCGCAAAAATTCAGCACAGATGTGACGGATGTTGCTATTTTGGGCTTATTTGAAAAGGTTTTTTGTTTTAAATGCAAATGGCAGTATGCGCGCAAGGTAAAATTCATTTTTCTTACTGATAACAATCCTCCCCGGAATTTAACGCCCTGTGCATTTGCACATCTTGTACATATGGTTGCTCTTATCATCTATCCAAACCGACCCAAAGGAGAAAGCTTTATCTAAAACAGTTGCCTACAGATGGAATTTACAGGAAGTGAGTAAAGTCATTGTGTCCATGAATCGCAGTTCATTAGTTGGAAATATCGAGCGTCACCGTCATCGTCAGATTTTCAGGTCGGACGGCAAAAAACCAAAGTTTGAGCTAGAGAGCTGAAATTAATAATATAGACTCTCCAGGAGCCTTTGCCTTGGCGAGGTTAACGTCAATGCCTTTTTGACAGGGCTGGTAGGATCTCTCCTTTGAACATGACAGTACCAACTGAGTCGGTCGCGCTCCATTTTCGTTGAGATATGTTCTTTGACGTGAAGGCTTATTTGAATCTTTCAACTTCTTATTCGATCGCGCTTTGTTACTACTGCTGTAATGGAAAGCTGCTTCGTCTTAGTTACCGTTAATTTGCCTTCATACTTTTTTTGTGCACTTCAACATTATGTGGGCCACGGAAGCGCAACTGCGGTGTCGAACCTTCCTTTTCGGGCACAAAAGATGGCTGAGTTTTCCCACCGCTTCATCTACTCTAAAAACAGCACAAGTATTCTGTATTTTTTCGGACTATATACGATACCCATTTCGCTCCAAAACATCCACCTATGCATCAAATGCTCGTTCCAGGGATCGTTACTTATGATTACTTCATTCGTCAACAGAAGGTCATTGATATGGATTAAAAACATGGTTCGTGAAATTATCGATCCTTGCGATACTTCTGCGTTCATAATTAGGTCTTTCGAAGGCAATTGATCGACCACAACTTGAATTGATCGTCATTGAGCGAAATTCTGCATCTAATCACAGAGTTTATTCGGTATTCCGAAAAAGTCAGTTTTCTGAGCAAGTCCCTTTGCCAGACTCGATCAAAAACGTTTGAGGTGCTTAAAGCTGCAGCTTAATTTTAACTATAAACATTGTCATTGTATAACTTCCAAAAAAACTTACCATTGCGAGCATTTGGAATAAATTATTTAATATAAACAATATACGATAATTCATTACTCATGCCTAATTCAGCGAAATATTGATAAAACATGGACATTTATAACGTTTCATTCTTTATCTGAATACTGATAGTTTAGAAAAGATATTATTCTTAAGCTTTTCTATGAATGTAGTCTTTCGCTTGAGGCTAGGTTATATGGTTGTGGAAAACCAACTCAGTTTCAAATTAACAAAAAATAAAGAGTGTGCAAAACAAATTTAAAATGAAAGTAATATTTATGTTTTTGGTTGTTGCATTCGCAAGAATTACTACGTCACAAGTAAAAGGTTGGTGGAAAATCAGCACTGAGTGTAGTTTTCTTTTTGTACGAATTTGTCTTATATTTGAAAGAAAAACAATTCCGATTCGAGGATACATCAGAGCGATGTTCAAGCGCGAATTATAATTCCTCTTCGTGGTCAGATAAGGTTGTTAAAATGCTTTCATTAAAAAACACCTTTGCTTATTATACATAGCAACGTTTGCTTGTGATAACTAAAACTGAATTATTTTCTAATTTATCACCGCGGACATACGAAATACGTAACAGGTGTTTGTCACGAGATGAACTCATAATGTTAGGGTGTGCCCGTCAACGTATTTGGTTTAATAAACAGAATATATCCGTCATAAACGATGGTGAATTAAAGGATTACCAGAATGACGGTGTTCGTGCGAAACTAGTGACTCCACATAGGAAACATATGAAATAAGTTAAATGTAGGTGAATTAGCTTCTGCTCCCGGGAAAAATATTGCGATTGTCTTGCCACAAGTAACAGAAACGGAAACAGAAGCCGATATGTTAAGTAACAGAACAGATATCCCTGGCAACAGAGTGACGAAATTTGTATTTAAATTGACGGGACAATTAAAAAAATCAAATTCGAAGGATTTCATTGTAGAAACGAGTTACATAGTTGGGCCCCTGGTTTCGGATCACTTCAAACTTGTGTGAAATAGGAGTTTATTTGGCCAACATACTTTAAAGAACCTCCTGATTACTCACGGCTCATGTTCCGACAATATACACTCGACGTCGACATTAATTGAATAATACCAATGAGTTTCCATTCATTTTATGCAGCATATCACGCACTTTCTGTTGCTACTACTTTTTTAGTTGTATGTGTTATACGTTTAAAGAAAATCGAATCAGAGCTTGAACGTAGCGGTTGGCCCGGTTTATTTGCTGTCGAGTGTAGTTTGGTAGCTAGTAACGCTAGCCTCTTTTGGATTCACAGAACTTTTTCCATGCCTTTTGGATTTCCGTCTTGCTTTCGCTGTACTCATACCATGTCATCACTGATAAGTTTAGCTCTATTATTTATAAAGATTCCTTACTTCCTCCTTGGCCAATTTCCGTATTCCACCACTTCTATTGAGCCCCTTCTCTTTCTATTTGCCGGGCAAGCCACATTTAATATTTTACTTGTGGTTTCCACCACCCGGACCTGTCTAACACTGTCGTTACTTACCTATTGCGTATGATTGCCTTTTGCATCACAGCCCAGTACGTGCATTCAATTCTGCCCAGTCGTTGTTTACGGCCATCAAGCGCCCCCTTTTGACTTTATTTTATCCAAGCTGCGCCTACACAACTGCGTATTCCATCAATTCCTTTGCAAATTAAACATAGCTTGCGTCACCTTTCGACTGACGATTTTTTTTTTATCCGAGTGAAAGAATGGGCATAGTTTTTGAATAATTTTTTAATTAAGTAAAAAAGTAAGACTGGGCATGTTACTGATTCTTATTGGTAAAATGTAGTGGAAAGACATTTTCATCATTTTACACTGTACGTTTAATTTTCAAGCAATTGCATCTTTTACCTCCTAAACGGCGTAACCATGACCAGGATAAAATGGATCCCACCTCACAGCATCCTCGGTCGGCTTGTGGGGTTCGCCAGTTCGACCCCAAAAAAATATTGGCAGTTGGTGTTTCTTTTCTGTAATCCAGGAACTATTAGGCATACCTTTTCTTTATACCCTATTCTAAGGGTATATTATTTTGACGCATAGTTTCTAACATACCTTAATATTGCCCGTAGACCCCTAAAAGTTACTATATTTATGATCAGCATCGATAGTAATGTCGATCTTGCCATGTCCGTCCGTCCGTCCGTCCGTCGGCAAAAATTAGGCCTTTAAACTGGGCCTAGAGAGCTGAAATTTTAACCCTATACTCTCTAGGTTCCCGAAATAATCAAGTTTACGAATTTTTGAAATCCGCCTACAGATACGCCCACAAACTCAAAAAAAACAAAATTTTGGAAAAAATCGAATTTCGAGCTAGGAAGCTGAAATGTTTTATATATGATCTATGACTCCTAAAACTGCTCGTGATATAAAATTTTCAAAATCCGCCCACTGACGCGCCCACAAAAAAATAAAACAATTTTATTGAAAAACCAAAATTTGAGCTAGGGAGCTGAAATTTATAATATATACTCTCTAGGGGCCCTTTAAGCTCATGTGTAAATATTTTCAAAATCCGCCTACTGATACGCCCACAATTTAAAATTTTTTTTTTTTGAAAATCCAAAGTTTGAGCTAGGGAGCTGAAATTTATAATATATACTCTCTAGGGGGCCCTTTATGCTCATGTGGAAATATTTTCAAAATCCGCCTACTGACACGCCCACAATTTACAAAAAAAACTTTTTTTGAAAATCCAAAGTTTGAGATAGGGAGCTGAATTTTATAATATATACTCTCTAGGTGTCGTCTATGCTCATGTTTTTTTCAAAAGCTTCGTTTTTGTTTGATAAAATCTTTTAAATGTTATATAACAGAATATGTAGAGCGTTCTTAACAATTCAACCATACTTAGACTTTTGTCACGCCCACTTATGAGGGATAGGAATAAGAATGGGGTATCCAACAGTTCGCCCAAGCGGACTGTAGCCCGCCCCTATGTTTTTTATACCCTATTCTAGGGGTATATTAATTTTGACGCATAATTTGTAACATACCTTAATATTGCCCGTAGACCCCTAAAAGTTACTATATTTATGATCAGCATCGATAGTAATGTCGATCTAGCCATGTCCGTCCGTCCGTCCGTCCGTCCGTCCGTCCGTCGGCAAAAATTAGGCCTTTAAACTGGACCTAGAGAGCTGAAATTTTAACCATATACTCTCTAGGGTCCCGAAATAATCAAGTTTAAGAATTTTTGAAATCCGCCCACAGACACGCCCACAAACTCAAAAAAACCAAATTTTGGAAAAAATCGAATTTTGAGCTAGAGAGCTGAAATTTTTTATATATGATCTATGGCCCATAAAACTGATTGGGACATAAAATTTTCAAAATCCGCCCACTGACACGCCCACAATTAAATAAAATATTTTTTTTGAAAAACTAAAATTTGAGCTAGGGAGCTGAAATTTTTAATATATACTCTCTAGGGGCCCTTTATGCTCATGTGTAAATATTTTCAAAATCCGCCCACTGACACGCCCACAATTTTTTATTTTTTATTTTTGAAAGTCCAAAGTTTGAGCTAGGGAGCTGAAATTTATAGTATATACTCTCTAGGTGCCCTTTATGCTCATACTTAAATTTTTTTTAAATCCGCCTACTGACACGCCCACAATTAAATAAAACAATTTTATTGAAAAACCAAAGTTTGAGCTAGGGAGCGTTTTTATTTACAAAAGCTTAGTTTTTTCGATAAAATCCTTTAAATTTTTGTCACGCCCACTTATGAGATATAGGAATAAGAATAGGGTATCCAACAGTTCGCCCAAGCGGACTGTAGCCCGCCCCTATGTTTTTATTAAGATTTCGACACGGCATGCCCCTTATTAATAATTAAGGCTTGAATAAAATATGTATTTAAAACCATATCACAACCAATTTGCCATCATTTTTTTGTTTCACTAAAGCGGTAAAATAAATGTTCACGTAATCGAAATTTCCTACAGCTGATTTTTTTTTTAAATTAACCATCCTCAAAGTCTAAGGCATACCAATATACAGTGCGGTTCAATTGAATAGTCGCACCTGAGTTATGTTTTAGAACTTAATTATTTGCACCAATGGGAAAAGAAAACGCATTCAGCAGAAAGGTACATTTATACTGAGTAAAATAAGCAAAACTTCAATTCAATAAGTGGCCCATAACGGAAGATTTACTCTGTGTTTCCTATACCATGCTAAAATGTATGCATTTTTTGGGTCGCACCTGCAAAAAAAGTCGAAAAATAGCTAATTAACATATTGTTTTTTTTAAATATTTTATTTTTTTTATATATTTCAATCAATTACTCGTATGTGTCATTTAAATAGTATCTGCTGCCTCCACCGTTGGATATAATCTCAAAAATTCTTTTCTTCATAGAGTCATATAAACTTTTTACGTTATTCAAATAAATGTTTTAATTGCCGCAATCAGCTCTTAATTGCCTTGATACTGCTTGCCCCCTCCATAAATTCCACGCATTAGCCATCCCCAAACATTCTCAATGATATTAAGATCAGGCGAATACGGCGGCCAGGGCAATATTTGAATGTTTTCACTACTAATCCATTCTTTAACAACACGTGAATTGTGTATAGGTGCATTATAATTCAGGAATATCCATGGAATGGGTCCAAAAAGCTCATACATTGCGGAAAAGCTGCATCCCAAAGAACTTTGCAGGAAACACCAGTCACTTTGTTGGAAACGGTTACCAATTCAAAAGCGCCATAGTATCAAATTGCGTTCCATACAATGACTCCTCCTTGTCTTGAGTGATAGCGGTTCAAAAACATTTGTTCTTTCCGGAGATCATGAAATTAATAGTTGAAGCCATCAGCCCTCTCCAAGTTTAACTTTTTTTCATCCGAAAAGACAAAATCGCTCCAATTTCTTGAGACCATTTCATCCTTTGTCATGTGATCCCTTGCAAATTCTAGGCGCTGTTGTTTGCGTGCGCGATTAAGCAGTGGTTGTTTGTAGTTTTGTATGCTTTGAGTGTGGAGCACTACAATAACACGACGCACAGTAGATTTACTAAAAGAAACCACAGCAAATCCCTTTATTTTGTTTGTGGATTGAGCGGAATAAGAAGCTAATCTTTGAATTTTCCGTTTTTCCATAGCTAAGCTTCAACTTTAGCCCTTTCTTCCAAATTTAACCATTTTTTCTGCCCATTTTAATAAAATTTGTTAAAAAAATTCTCGTCACCCTTCCAAATTAAATTTTAACTGACCTTTGTCCGAACACCTGTTCCTAACTTAACAATTTAACCGCTGCGACTATTCAAATGAACCGATAAAATTCATATTTTTTTTATTTTTTTTATTTTTTTATTTTTTAATTTATTCTCCAATTCAATAATTATACATACATAGGACACATTAATCCTTAATATTTACAGAGTTTAAAAACTGAAATAAACTAGATATCACAATTAGGTATATTCGTATATAAATATTGCTTATAAATATTTCAGTTATACAAAAAGATTAATAATTTGTGAATATATAAATATTAAGTGTTTTTCATTAGGTATTTTTACTATTATTTATTGAAGAATATTATAGATACACTCTTTAGTTCAAAGAACTAGTGTCGAATGTATCTTATCAAAAAAATGTATTATTACATGTACTATAAAATGGTGGTAGTGGGGTGATTATGGTTATTGGAAAAACAAAATCTATATAATATTTATCAACATTTTTCAATTCAATTCTTAGCGTAAAACGTTGAGTAAGTTATTTATTTCAATTAAATTAAAATTAAAAAGCCATTTTTTAATCTCTCGACTGAAAAAAAGAGAATATCTAGTGGTTCTTAATGCAAGTGGTAATTTATAAAGTCTTGGAGCTACAGAAGTAAAAAAATTCAAAAAATGCGTTGTATTATGCGGTGGAATAACAGCCAAATAACGTTCGTAGCTACGAAGTCCATGGGCGATAGGATTACGATGAGGCAAGTAACCACTTCTTAAAAAAAATATTCTCAGAACTTTATAGAAGTAAAGGTGCTTGAGCGGAAGTATCTTTGAGTTAAAAAAGAGCGAAAAGCTATTCTCCATACGTCCCTTTCTCCAAATAATTCGAATTATATGTTTCTGGACAACAATCAGAGGTTGAATTTTATTATCGTGAGTACCGCCCCAGCAAACTAAACTATATTGTAACTTAGATTGTACCACGCCATAATAAACTGTTTCTAATAGTTTACGTGAACAAAAAAGTATTAGATGATACATTATGCAAGAAGTGTTTATCAAGTATTTTCTAAGTAAAGCGGTATGCTCACCCCAATTCAGTCCGCTATCAAACACAAGTCCTAAATACTTAAAAACCGTAGTTCTTTCGATAATAAAACATTTGGGGGAGCAGCTTACATTAGAGTTATACGTATTAGAACAGCTTCTCTTGCAGCAAGTGTCAGCACTAAGTAGCATGTGTTGGCAATTATTGCTATGGTAGGTTACATTAGGAAATTCAACCACGTTATTCGAAAGATTAAAAAACATAATTTTAGTCTTATCACTTATGACTAGTTTATGCATACTGAACCAATGTCTGAGCTGTTCTAAGTCGTAGCAGATATTAGCAATTAGGTCTAGAACAGAATAATTAGAATATGAACAAGCAATGTCATCCGCAAACCCTGTCTGAATTTAGACTGAAGATAGAATTAATATATACCAAGAAAAGAATGGGGCCAAGTACTGAACCTTGTGGTACTCCAATACGGATATCTAAGCTTTCACTGAATTTATCTACAAGTTTAATCACTTGTTTGCGGTTGTTGAGATATGAGAAGAACCAGCGAAGCACGAAACCTCTGAAGCCAGCTTTATTTAATTTCATTAGTAACAAGTCATCGTGCACTGTATCAAACGCTTTAGTTATATCAATATAAAGCGCAGCGGTATATTTTCTTTTATTTAGACTATCATAATTAAAGTTACAAAACTGTAAGAGGGCATCCTCAGTCGATTTACCTGCTCTAAAACCGTACTGGTTTGAACTAAAAAAGTGTTTTTTTTTCTAAGAAAACTACAACCCTGGTTTTAACTACTTTCTCAAAAAAATTTGAGAACACAGGAAGAAGGGATATAGGCCTGTACTTGTTCAAATTTTTGCTATCACCTTTTTTCAAAACAGGTATAACCTCAGCAATTTTTAAGGAATCGGGAAATATACCGCAATAAATACTTTTATTAAAAATATGAGCTAAAACATCAGCAATATTATATGAAACTTTTTTAATAAAATTGTTAGACCAACTATGTCTTGTCGCCGAGTTAGAACTGCTCAGCAGCTTTATTGTTTTAAACAATTCAAAAGAAGAGATTGGTTCGAAGAAGAAACTAAATACATACTTCACTCCTTTCACTGCTGAAACAATCCTCCACACAAGGATTGGAAGTATTGTCGTAACCCGCTTCTGAAAGTGTTTTGGCGGCAACATTAGTAAAATATTCGTTAAAAGCATTTGCCATCTCTCCAGAATTTTGGATAACTCTATCTTTATAAATTATATTAGATGGTAGAGTTAGAGGAACTCGTTTATTAAGAAGTTCATTCACAATATATATATATTTTTGCATGGTATAGGCAAAAGAGAGTGAAACTACCCTAATGTGTCTCTTATCAAATTGAAATTTTGCTTGTTTTTTTCAGTATTAATGTACCTGTGGGTGGCAACAGTGCAGTGATAGTGTATTCACCTGCTGATCGGAAGGCTGTGTGTTCAAATCCCAACCATGTCCGTGAAACAAAAATTCGCAGAATAAAAATCAATATAAGTGCAGCAAATGCTTGCTCATATGTGCACTTTTAATTATTGTATAAGTTTCTTCGGATTAAACCTGAATACAAAACTTCAACATAATGCTCCCTAAGTACCGGTGGAGGAAAAACCCTACCCAATGCAGAAACATATCTTTTCTATCATTCTTCTTCTTCCTAGTTCTACCACCTAATAGTAGTCAATGAAATACGTCCATAATGACATTGTGACATTGTGACATGGCCTGTGACCATTTTTTCGTTTCAGTTAACCGATTTTTTCAGTAAAGCGTAGTTCAGATAAGCGGATTTCATCTTCTTTTCTTTTCAACTAAAGAAAATACTTTTTATCCAGTGATAAATAAAAAATGCAATCTTTTATTTTTATAACCAAAAAAACAATACAACATAATAAATGTCATTTGAAACCACGCAGTGTATCTATTTTCAAGGTTAATTTCACTAAATTGAAGTGTTATCAAATATATTTCTCTTCTCCCGATTTGATATACGATTTTAACAAGTATAACTTCTAGCTCACCTATTTTTGGGTGGTTACCGCAGTGATATTCCTAGAACGTTCCTGTGAAGTGAACAAAATATATATATCGCAGGACTTTAAAGTGCTATACAAGGAATGTTTTCATGTGATTTGACTTTCTCTATTTGCAACGTTCAACCACACGAAGTACATCCATCGCGGTTGGAAAACGCATCTGCCTTGAAACATGTTTTTTTTTTACCTCATTACATGAACTGTTTTCAGTAAAACAATGAATCCTTAGACAAGGAAAATAAATATCTATGTAAATATAATACGCTGCTTACTAAACCGTCTTTGTATGTACTTGAGTTATTTCTTATTTCTGACAATGTAGGTATATATACGAAATTTTTAAGAGCATTTACGGGTACCTCCTTCTTATGATAAATAAATGGTCAGTTTTATTCATACAAATTGCTTCCAACTTGATGTTACCTACAATACATTGTGTTTCTTTCCCACAGCTTGAAGAATTTGTTTAAGATTTGTCTTTGTTTTATATGCATTTGGGCCACCGGCTTCGTTCATAGCTTTTAAGAAGCGGCAACAGCACCAGCGTAAAATTAAGGGAAATTTAGAAGTTCCTATATTATTACGAACGTATGATATGAATACATATTGTGTCTATCTTTTTTGTACAATTATCAATGAAAACATCCTGGCATTTCAGCAAATATTGAGAATCCTTAAACCCATAGTCTTGATTAAAATTCCTATATGTACGTAGCTAATATCCAAAAACTACATTTATTCAAGATAAAAATGCAAACATTTCGCGCAAATAAGTAACCAGGGATACACATTTTCGACCCCTTAGCCAAATTTGTATTTATGTAATTTATTAATTTCAATGCTGCATTGAAAATTAAATATTGCCAAGAAGAAAAACTGAAAACTTCAAGCGCTAATAGCTAACTTAAACAATAGTACAAAATTTTACTTCTAAGCGAAAAAAATAAACAGTAAATCCACCTGGGATTAACTGTCTAACATATTTGTACGAATGCGTTGCACACTACTTTAACTTCTCCCTTTACGGCGGGGCTGTGATCAGTATTAAGGGAATCATTTGACATAGATTAGTTAAAAGTAAACGAAACTACATATAAAAGAACAATGTGCAAAACTGTTAAAGAAAGCTAGTGTAAACAAATAATAGAGTCGCCAACTAGAATAAAAGATGACTCGCGAACCTTAATTGACATTGACATTTCAAACGTAAGAAACATGAAAGCTGGTTTACGATTAGTGACCACCAAAAAATTCGTTCCGAACTGCTCTAATAGCAGATTGAGATGCATCAACATTAATCGAAAGGCTATTTAGCCAAAGTCAGGGAAAGAATCTGTAACACCAATTGAAAAAGTGTAAAGCACTAAAAATTGTGAAGATTTTCGTCCTGTCAATTCGTGAGAAAGTTTTTCAGAAAATAGTATTTCTTCAGTTAAACAACTATTTTGGAAAATATAATAATATTTAATTATAGACATTCAGTCTGGCGTTACTCCTTAAGTTGCACTAAATCTTGTTCTTACTGAATGGAAAGAGCAACTTGCCCAAGGAGGGTGTATCCATTGTGTGTTACTTGTTTTAAAACCAGCGTTTGAAACAATGGACAAAGAATTGCTACTCAAGAATTAAGAAAAATACGGTGCTAAAAAGAGGAACTATAGTGGCTTAAATCATACACTCTGATATCAATAGAACACAAAAGGTTGAACTGAATGGAGAGCTATCAGAAGCAAAGATTGTACTAATTGGTGTTCCCCAAGGCTCGGTGCTCGGGCCATTGTTGTTCATCATTTATATAAAAGCCTTATTCGCTGATGATGCACCGATTTTTGCTACGTCCGCCACTATAAGGAGCAGGCGGGTTTAAAAACTGTCGATTGGTGGTAAAAACAAAACAGACTCAAGACTCAGACTTTAAAAAAAAAACTTCAGAGAATGATAATGAACGAGAGAGCAGGACTGAACATAGGACTGGAGATCAAGGATTAATATATCGAAAAAGTTTGCGAAATAAAGTATTTAGGAATTATTAAAGAAAACAGAAAAGGCTTTAAAAACATCTTGATTATATAATATGTTATAAAGTATCGGAGAAAGTAGGTTTCTTAAAGAGAATACGAACAATTATTTGGTCGCGGATGGCCGTGAATTCCCACTGGAAAGTTATAACCAAATCCTTTTTATTTTAATGTCGTCGGTAGCTGCAGCGAGACGAAATGTTGTGGATTGTGACTAAAATTCTGGTGATTTGCTTTCTTTTATGTCTTTTTATGTTCCCGAAACTAGTTTGAGGAACCGTACTGAACTGTTTTATGTCCCTTCACGAATTATGGTTTAAATTAACCGATTGCTCGCTCGTTGAATAATTAAGTCAGTCTGCAATGAAGTTGACATTTGCACGATAAGAGACCGTTTTAAAAAAATAGTTCTTGTATTGTGTAATAATTAATTTGTAACGTGGTATTTATGTAAGCAGCAGATCATTGTATTTCGTTAATGAATTAATAAAAAAATAAAAAAAAATGCATTGAAAGTAGTCTTCTCCGCAGTTTGTCTAATCGTTCGTTCGCGCAAGTCGAGCTAATATGAAAACTCAGTGTTTTATTTAAAGTTAAAAATAATTTCATACCAAAATAATAAGCAAGCTATGTTTAATGTACAAGAGACATCCAACCCTATACATTATGAAACAATAATGGTTTCCGATCGCTAATATTTAGTACTTAATATTACTACTCTTGTTGCCCACACGGCTACACACAGGTTCCCCGTCCCCGCATAAAATTCCATCCTTTCTATGCGCTGTTCATTGGTTGCATTGTTATAGGATTCATTTAATTACCACGGACACGGAGTAATGAATGAACGAAGGTCACCGAAAGAAAATGTCACTAACTCCAACATGTTATTGCGAACTTTACTTTTAAATTCATTTTTATTAATTATTAGCTTATATCAACTTAAATACTAGACAAAAATGATTAAATCTAACTTAAAATTAACAGGATACTTATTCTAGATTATTGATCCTTATGCGGACGCCCTAAACTTAACTCTATCTTATAATTATTGCCTTTCGGCCTAAGAGAACCCATTAACTCGACGTGGTATGGTCGTTGGTCGTTGTTTTTTTTTACTTAATTACATCAATTTAATTTTAACGGAAAGCAAATCACCATAAAGTCAAATAGTTGCAGAATGCATCTAAATATGTATGGAACTTGATCAGTTTGAATTATTTCTCTAATCTTTGTTCAATGAAAACTTATTAGAAAGAGACAACGCTATGAACGAAGTGTCAGCAGGCACATGTGGACATTCTACCCCCACTTTATTACATTCACAACCTACCGCCCGGTCTGACGCGTTGATAAACTAACGTAGGCCGGCCATTCACGACACATAATAACTGCACAAATAGATTTGAGCAAAAATCAAAATTGTTTTGTTTTTTACACAGTTAACTGTACAAAAAGTCCATTCGCAATACAAATGCACTGAGAAAACGCCAATTTGCGCAGTTATTTTGTATAGGGTTTGTATATGTAGTGAATGGCCGGCCTTAAGTTTGTTTTTATCAGTTTTTTTTTCTCCAAAATCAGGTTTTTCGATTTTTTTTAATGGTAACCCTATCTTTGTTACATATTATATTATATGTTACGAACTATGTATCGAAATTACCCTGTAAGACTTTTCACATGAGCGCGACATGTTCGAAGGAACGAATAAAAAAACAGAAATTGCAAATATTAATTTTCCGACCGGTTAAAATTATTAATTCATCAAAATATTCTTAGAAAACAAGGTGGAATTCCAAACATTTCGCTGTGAACAACTACACCCTCGTCGCAAATTGTCAATGTCTAATTACAATCTACAAAATTTGGTAGCGTTCCCCATCCCAACGTATCCTTGGAAACTTACCTCAAAATTCAGATGTCATTTACTTATAGTTTTCCAATTGGAGTTCCTGGGTGTCTGCTGAACAAACAGTTCGCGTACTTTATGTGTAGAAAAATGAAAACTGTCAAATCTCCAAAATCGAGAGAGAATCCTCTCATTTCAAAGAAAAGTACGCGAACGCATTTGTGTACAAAGATGAAAAACGTCAAAGTTTGGCTTGAAAAAAAGCAACCGCTGCTTTTTTTTGCTGGCAAACTCATAGGATTTCATCATTTCACAATTTTCATTTTTTTACCAGCTGAAAGTACATTTTTCTTTCGTTCATCTTTTTACCATTTTCTCAGTACGCGAACGCGTTTGTGTAGTTTTGCAGGAAAGTTTATATAAATTTACGTTTGCATAATATTAGTTCGCGAACAGACCTATAGTCATATGATTGAAGTGTCAATCTAGCGAATATACTCTTTTTTTACGCTTGTAATTGGTCGCTCTCATAATGAATGATCCTTATGGATACGGTATACAAATTGTATAACAATGAAACTGTATTTGAGCTCTTGAAGCATGTTATGTTTCTCTTAGAATCAATTTAAAATAATGGAAAAAGAAATGGCATTGAGTGTCAGTATTTGTCATGCGGACGACGCGACGATGAAAATTTTATTTTATGTTTTCTGTGTGAGAAAAATTTCAGCGGGTTTCCTAACATAAAGTTTGCCAGAAATTTCTCTTAAACATTTATTAACTCTTTTTCTTTTTAGATGATTCGGTTGATGTTACATCGGAACCCGGTTATCAGGATATCTCTGTAGCGGCATCACATAATCCTAATAAGGGTCACCTGGCAGTACAGTTAGGTGGCGCTGTTACTTTACAATGTCCACAAGGTAGATTATTTAATATGGCACACGTAAATTTTCCATAAAATGCATACCCTATATTTATTATGATTTATTCTAAGAATAATCGGTGAACCGACAGATGGTGTAGATGATGGTTGTCATTAAAATGCATTTACCGAATTGCTGAACTTTATAACAAATGGCAATACAAAACTTAATCAATTTTAGTCCAGGAATCGGTTAGCACACAACAATGCATTTTTGTAATTCAAAGTTGTAGGTAATGAAAATGGGCGTTCTGTGAACGTTACATTTTACAAGATTGTTAAATTCGGTAAATGATTTTCGGATTGAGCAAAATATTATGTAACCCAAAGTGTTCCAAGCTAGCCAAGCACCTCGATTCGTCGCCGAAGTAAACAATTAAACGTTATCGAAAGAATATGTTGACAGTGGTTTTCTTCCCGAAATTAGATGGACCGAATGTTGGTGAGCTCTGTTAACAAAATGGTGCCAAGAAAGAACGGTGCTTAGAGCAGAAGTGGATTGGCCACCAAGATCATGGGAATGAACTCCGTTACATTTTTTTTATGATTTTTATTTCAAAATTAATCCAAGTATTCAAGACCTTAAATATAACATTCGAACTGAGCTTAAGGTCGTTGGCCCACTAACTTTGCCAAACGTCATCGAACATTGAAGTCTTCGGATTCGTCGTCCTGTAATCAGAGCACTAGTGCCCACATAATTGCTTTGATAATTTTATTTCATCAAATAACTTCTGTTGAACAGCGGTCAAAGTATCCCTTTTAACTGGAGTCAAATTAAACTACAAGTTTGCGAATCGCTCTTTTCGACAATTGCGGTTCACCAAAAGCAATTGTAAATGGTCAGTTATTATTTTTTGGCCTACACTGTAACGATAGATACAAAACCCGATCACTCGGTTAGGTAGAAGGAGGTTAGTATACTGTGGATTGGTATTCGCAGCTCGACTGAGTGAAGTTGGTGGTTGAGCAGATGATTTATTCATTCCCAGCGGTGACGGGCGCTCGGTCGAGTTCGTGAAATTTCTTAATTATTATTATTGCGACTGTGAAAGTTATTATTTGACCATGAGAGTTATTACAATTGTATGCTCTTTTAATATTCGTTATGGTGGAGCTGCTGCTGTCGAAGATGGTTGTTCATCATCTGCCTCATATGGTATAACTTCAGCAGCCTTATCATCATTTCGTTATGTTTTTTCAAAGGTACCAGCTAATTCTCGCAAATCAGTTTGGTATAAAGTAAGAAAAGAAAAGAAACATTACTCAAAAATACTAATAGAAATGACGTTATTTTTCAATACACATTGTCAATACATTTAATACACAACACAAATAGTTTCAACTGAATAATTATCGTCAGCATTGTTTTCAATCATATCTATGATTTCGATGATTGTCAAGGCTTTTCGTGCCATTTTGTTAGTTATCTTAGTGAAAAAAACACACCCTTTACATCTTTTATAAGTTTTTATTGACTTTCGAACATAACTAGAAGTAGTGCATTATCTTACCCTTATTTTACAAAAAAAAAAACAGGTGCATGCATTAAACATGCAACTACATGAAATATACTACGACAAAAAATGTCAAAGCACCAAGTGTTCGCAGGAGCGAACAGCGCTTTACGTTTTTTGAAGGTAAAGCGTTCCCAAGGATCACAAATTTGATTGCGGATTTCAACAATTTGAAATGTTAACAAAAAAACATTATCATATTTTTTTTACTATTATATAAACAAACCAATATTTAAAAATCGTCTTATAAAGCTGGGTTCAATTACACACCATCTAACTTAAAATCAATTCTTTTAGTTATGTTTTCAAAAATAAAAAATTATTGCATACTTAAATTTTGTAATTAAAACTTTAAAAGCCTAAAAAAAATGTTAACAATATTTGCATATAAGGAAAAATTTCATCAATGGAATGACTATTTATAAGCAGAGCCAAGGCCGGCATTTGACAGATTTTGTATTCCGTTACTGACCTCAGAGTTTGAACTTTAGATTAAAATAAGAATATCACCACTTTTCATAAAATAGGGTCACCCAAAAAAAAATTTTTCGATGATCATATTCCACCAACAAAATTTAAGATTTTATTGCAAAAACAACTAAGTACATATTGTCTATTGATTTATCAAACCAAAATAATAAAAAAAATATTTGTTTAAGGTGCGCCAACAGTAAATGCCCTAAATGCAACACCCACCGCGTACCCAGGGTCACCACTGCATTTATCTGTCGAATTTTGCGCAAATCCGCCAGCACAAGCCGCCCGTTGGTAGCACGGCGATCGGGTGTTTACTCCAGGGAATTAGTATGGCAACACTGTTCTTGCTTATGGTGTTACGGTAAGTAACACATGAATGCTTTATATTTTATTATGTGATGCTATTGATAAAACTGCAAGCATGGTCGAAAACATAGCATACACGAAAGATATTATATTAGTAATACATCATTGAAGGAATTGGAACTAGTCTTTATTCATGATTTCATTATAATGAATGATATAATTCAATAAGGAGAAGAAAAAAGGATATATAATATTAATAAAGTTCCCATTACCTTGGGAGTGTAATAATGTAGGTTTAACTGGATACAAACTAGTAGGTTATTCGTGCCCTAGGAAAACTTTAACAGAATGGATTTACCCTTAACCTGATAGTTTTATACTCATGTCTATGTCTATATAGTGTTTATTTTTATCGACTGTGAAAAACTCCTACGTATACCAATTGGTTCAATGACAACGCGAAAAAGCTTGGGTTATTTTTGTTAAAAAGCAGCAGCCTCATCACAGAATCACGCGCAATGAAGTTGCGAATATATAGATAGAATATAGCAGACGGGCTAAGAATATCACTACAGATTTGGACCGCAGCATGCAGAGTTGGGCCGCGTACCGCATGCCGAAATGTATGCGGAAAGACTTCGGAAGTGATGATGGTGGGAAAAGCATTTAGTTTTATTATTTAATAATCAAGTAAGTAAAATTACTGCATCGGCGGTATACCTTTACTGCTCTTCTACCGATACCTCTGCATGCAATGAACCATTGCTAGGTCTTGCCCAATAAAAACGGCTGCGGTGTGTTTCTAAGACTTTAAGGGTACTGTTTCATTTACAGAAAACCGATTGAGCGGAAATTACTAAAAAAGGAAACCCGTACCGTTCTGGTGCATGCGCTCCTTAATCTGCGAAAGTTCAACTGCATTTCTTGCTACCTGCAAATGGAACATATTTGATCTGTGTAGGTCAGACGAAGAAGAAATTGCCCCACTTTAGCCTTCATGTGAGCCTAACGAAATATTAAACATGTTGAAACTGTCCCGCAAGTTTGCATAAAATTTGTACGTTGACACGACTGGTTAAGGAAGAATAGATAATATTAGGTCCGTTCGCGAACTAATATGCAAACGTAAATTTATATAAACTTTCGTGCAAAACTACACAAACGCGTTCGCGTACTGAGAAAATGGTAAAAAAAATGAACGAAAGAAAAATGTACTTTCGTTAATTTTTCTTCACACAGAATTTCGGCTGGTAAGAAAATGAAAACTGTCAAATGATGAAATCCTATGAGTTTGCCAGCAAAAAAAAAAACAGCGGTTACTTCTTTTCAAGCCAAACGTAGACGTTTTTCATTTTTTTACACAAAAGCGTTCGCGTACTTTTCTTTGAAATGAGAGGATTCTCTCTCGATTTTGGAGATTTGGCAGTTTTCATTTTTCTGCATATAAAGTACGCGAACGGACCTATTATTTCGAATGATCTGATGATTATCCCATCGTACTACGAGGAAGACATGTTTTTCTGTGTAATGATTTTGGAAAGTCGGATGTTGTTCGTTTCTTTTAGTGTCCCCCCGAACACAATGCTGTCAGGAAAACGAGACCGGGGCGGAACGAGAAAACGCTGCATAGAAGCGCTAATGATAATATTATTTTTAACGATACGTTCGTTTGTTTGTTTGTTTTTTACATTGGATATTTTTACTGATATTATCACAAAAAATCATTCTCTACGGCGTGAAACTCTAGATTCCCAACAAAAGAGTGAAGGGTGTAAAACAACAGGAGAATGCATGGTGCGACATGCGCTGTAAATAGGCTATTAGGTTGAGAGAGTTGAGCTTTTGCGATTTTTAGGCCAGGCCATTCCTTTTCTTGCCAAGGTCATAGAAATGCTGATAAAGAGCGATCTCATGAAATATCTCGGATCACGAACGCTTTTAAATAACCGCCAGTACCGCTTTCGTAGCAAAGGATCCACTTGTGTTCTGTTGGTATATTACACCGAGAAGTGGAACCAATCTCTCCAGAACTTTTCTGAAACGATGGTTGTTGCATTTTATTATTTCAAAAGGCATTTGACAGAGTCTGGCATCAAGCTCTTTAGTCGAAAATACGTGCTTTTAGGACCGATGTCTGTATTATCAATAGATTAGAAACTACCCTTACATTACTAGTTTCGACGGCTTTAAAAATGGCATTCACTGTTTAAATGCTGGTGTTACACAAGGCTAAGTTCTGCCTCCGAGTCTCTTTCTCATTTTTATAAATGATCTCCTGTCTGTTATTTTTAATAAAGTTCACTCCTTCGCTGATGATAGTATCCTCAGTTTCCCATATTTTTTTCAGATCTCGCGTCCCTGCTCTTCGGCGCGGATTCATATAACCGTGTTGAATTTAATGCTTCTAAAACGAAAAATGTGTTCTGTCATACAAGCGAAACCCAAATAATCTGTCATTATACAATTGCATCGTTAAGACCGAAAGGCTTTTTATTCTCGGTATGTGACAACCTTTGTTGGAAATACCACATATTCGATGTCGATAAAAACGCTGCAAAATGTAAAGGTTTCTCCCGTCGGTGAAAGAAATATTTTACCCCTTCTGATTTGCCTATAATTTACAAGGCGTTTATCCGGCCTTAACTTGGGTATAATATCATTGTCATATCTGGTCAGGTCCACCCAAAACTACTTTGTTGTTGCTGGCGATAAAACTTATAGGTGGCAGAAGTATAAGACAAGATGTTGATTCACATCGATTGAACATCGTCTTAACGTTTCCTGTCCTTCTTCTTTCTCGCAATGCTCGTACTTCGTACCTAATGTCAAGTATATAGAGTCTTTTATATGCCACACAAGACGCATGTGGAATGTGTTGCCTGACTCTGTTTTATCTAGATCGCACACCCACAATTGTCTTAAACTAATGTGTACCAGTTCCTTCCCTCTCGTTTTTCCACCCGCGCTATGTTGTTTACATGTTAAAGGTATCCAAAAATTCATTGTACTTACCGACAACAAGAAGGAATTTAAAAAAAAAAAAAAAATACACAACAAAAGAAACCTTAAAAAAAGACTAGGTACTATAAAATGTAATTCACATAAGTCGGTTCAGTATTAATATCCTAGCGTCATTCGAATTAAGAAATTGAAAACCTTTTCAGTTATAAAAGTCGTATTTGAAATTTATGCGGGAAAGCGATTATTATTTTATTTGAAATGAATTAATCAAAAAGTATGAAATATTAAAGTGGAAATATTATTACGTTGTCACATATACGAGTAAATAACAATTTTTAACACAGCGACCAGCAATTAAAATACGAAACTACAAAGCTTTTAATTGAAAAGGATTTAAGTTTCAAATTGATATATACGAGTACCATTGGTGATTTGCTGGAAAAGTTGGAAGTTATCCCAGACAGGCTTGGGAAAAGAGCCAAAAAGTAAAATGGAAATTATGCCAGAAAAGTACAAGTAATGCACATATTCCAAATCCAACAGTGACCCCAAGCATGGGGGTTGCTTGTGATATTCAAGGTAGATCCCATACACAGATCAATTGCATTTCTAAAAATGGAAAAAAAAACCCAGAAACTTTATGCAAAAAATGTTCTGAAATTTTTTCCAAAAAAAATCTGTCGTAATTTCTGGGAGCCGCCACGCAATGAATAGTGAATTCAAATAATCTTGACACAAAATATTGAATTTATTTTTTTTAAAACTGAGGAAGATTGACAAAACACCGACCAACAATCTTTTTTGATATACATATTTCTAAATAACTAAAGTTTAAGTGGGGGTCACAGATTCAAATAACGCCAGGCCAAAATTTATCAAAACAAATAAAGGGTCTTTCATATATTTTTTTGCTGCAGAAAGAAGTTCATTTAAATAATGCTTGATTGAAATGTTTTCTGTCGTATTATGTATTTTTATTTCGTCGATATATTTATTGTAAATAAACGTAAATAAATTAAAAAATGTCTGAATATACGAGTACCTAGGTTAAAAATAATATTTTGTACGCCTTAGCTTAATACAAAGCAGCAATATTTGGCTTGTTAACAGATGAAAGACATATTTTACAAACTTTATACATGAATGAATTAGAATGAAATAGCTAATATGCCGCGGGTATAAAAAGGGAAAACAAATTTGAAAATGTGGAGGACTAATTTACAGGCAATTGTTCATAAAATCACTATACTCTCGAGTTGCATTTCTAAAAAGTGAATTCATAAACAGCATAGTCGTGTTGATACCAAAGGAAATACCTACACACAAAGCGCGTTACGACGCGACGAGTCATGCGATATTGTGTATTGCTAAACATATTTTCATTGAATGAATTCGTTTTGAGCGCGCACTATCGTTGCATTGTGAAATAGGCATCATTTAATTTGTTTAGTCATGCAAATTATCCGCCATCGAAGCCACAAGTCCAGCTTTGGGGTTAATGGGGTTTGATTTGTTAACGATTTTTATTAACAGACCAACATTTTTTTAAGCGCCTACACGTAAACTGTGGTTCATTCAGTTTCTTTCTAATTCTTGAATTACAATCAAATTGACCTAATCGGTTTTAATCAATACAATTTTTTTACATTCAAAACATGACACTTATTTCTTTACAGGATCTTTCGAAGCCGTACTGCAAGGAAGCTCGCCTCACTTATGTGAGCATGCATGAAAGGGTTCCTAGAACATTTTACTTCATTGTTTCCTCACCGACTGGTGTCGCTGAAGCTGTATTCCATGTTAATTTTACAATTCATTATCGCTCAATTTCCAATAACTTGATTGACGAAGCGGAAATAATTGAGCCGGAGGAAGGAAGTGAGCCGGACGAAACACATTATGCCCCTCTAGTGCACTTTGGATCTGGGGCCGTACAAAACTACTACTGTCATTGGCTATATATTAGTGTTCTAGTACAGCACATCCTTGTGTTGTTACTGACATTTTGTTGTATATAAATTCCAAATAAGTTACCATTAGATATCTAATTTCTATGTAACAAGTTTGTTATTATTTTTTGAATTTAATTTGCAGTATTTTTTTTTTTTTTTTTTTTCAATTTATTTATTTCAACAATGTCTTGTACAGAGCTTACAAAGAACTTTTAATCTATAAAATTAATTAAACAATAAAGTTTCAAAGGAAAAGAAAATTTACAGACAGATTAAAGTTAAGTGTTTTTCATAAAAATACAAATAAAACATTGTTTTATATCTTTACATTCTATAGAGACTAAGGATAAAATCCTTTAGCCAACTAGTGGTGAATGTAGTGATTTGAGTAAATAAATACTACACAGCAAAAATTATTACCAGTCCGTACATTTCAAACACTTGTCAGAAGAAAATAGTAAACAGCACTTTTTTTTATATGTTATGTGGTCGTGCGACGATATATACGTTAATATGTTTATGTAAATGTAAGTGAAATCTTAAACTGTTACTAAAAACACATGTGATTTTCCTGGCATTATATGGGTAAGATAAAACTCAGATGTGTTTGATCGAGAAAAAAATAAGCAACTTTCAGTCGAAAAAATAAAGAATTTAAAAGACCAAATGTTGTTTATACCTGGTTATCACTGGTTTTATAAAAGAGCTATTTTATCACCTTAAGGAAGAAAAATACAATGAAAAAGAATTTGAAGCGTCAGTTAACCTCGTTGTAATTTTAAGAATTAAAAAAGAAATATTTTTTTTTCTGTAGGAGTTAAGTGAACTATTAAGTAAACTTTTTGAAAGAAAATTTAAAAACAAAAACTAATTTTGAAGCAAATTTTATGAAATAAAACATTTATTTTTAAAAACACTGAACATAACTTCCTTATCAAAAGATTTCAGTTTTTACTCCGAAAAAAGTTCTCCGCAAAAAACGTTGAGCCTTTATATCTCGATTCTATGCAAATGTCACTTACCCCCTTTTTAAATGGGAAATTTACTCAAAGTTGCATACCAATGTCAAAAAAGTATCCTATGAAGCAAAGCTTCACAAATACTAAGATTTAGTAATGGAAGTAATAACTTTAATGCCAATTTTTATATGCACATCAGAATACAAAGCTACTTGACTGCCTTATTTGATAGGAGACTAAATAGGTGATACGTACCAAATCATCATTAATTCGGCACATTTTGTAAGCTAATTTCTTCCCTAAAAACCAACATTTCGAATTCCTTAAGATTCCTTAACTTAATACTTTGTTCTGCACTTTGGACTTTTATAGATAAAATTAATCGGAAAATATTGGCAAATGAAACTCAATATTTGCGACAAATAGCTTTTTTTTTTGGTCAAACTGTCAGTCAATTCATGGCACTTAAATAAATCTTTTTGCTGATTTCCTCAGATGTTTTCCCATTCTTCATTCAAAATATCAGAGTTAACTTCAAAAACAGGCTAACAGATGTAGCAGGAAAAACAATCTGTTTTATTTTAATCCGTAAAAGGCTAAATTCTCGACAATTCCATCTCGTTTCTGCGGATTTTTAGTGTGGAAAACATAAGGAGTATCTTTGTATCATTTGAGTATCAACTTCAGAAGTCCGCAATAAAAGAGATAACTTATTCGCTAAGGTGGCAAAGATATAGAGATACTCGAAATCAAAGAAGAGACTAAATATTTATGAGTGATTTCCCAAATCTACTGTGGCCAGATCGCGTAAAATTAAAATGATAGAACGACATAGTTTCAACGATAGCGGTCTCTATCGATCTCTATTAATCCCATCTGGCCCTTAAGGTCACTGAAGTCATACAATTTTTCTATATAATAAGGTGACTGGTCTAAGCTAAGCGCCAGATTTAAATATTAAGTATTTCAATTTTATAGTTTATTACAAATTTTTACAACTGCGATATTTATCCTATGGTAATATACGATGGTGATGTTGAAAATGACAATAGTGATTCTGCCCCAACAAACTCAACATTTTGACATTATGAATTCGTTCGTTTGTTATTGGAAAATTTAGTTTCAAGTTCCTTTTTTCTTAAATTTTTCTCGTTGTGACACAAAAATTGTGGATTGTGCCACAATTTCAAAGTACACTCCTACGGGCTAATGCGCTATTCGCATCAAATCGAAACCCGAAATTTCGCAAAATCACACAAATCTATATGCAATCGTCGGATTGTTAAAGCAAACACGATTCATCAGACTATTGGCACAGGGACATAAGTCCCAACTTTTTGTTTTGGGACGTATGCCCCACTTGAGTGGGACATAACTCCCACTATTAATTTGGGACTTATGTCCCACACCATTGCGACATAAGTTCCAAAATATTTCGTCGAAGATGGGAAATGAGTCCCAAATTTTCGGAGAGATCTCTAATCTCAGCAGCAGGATAGGTTTATTGAATTCCACTTCGATGCTCTGTTCGAAATCGGTTGTAAAGGAAGCCGGTTCACCGACTTACGCTAATGAGTATAGCGGTGCCATGAAATAACGCCAAACGAAATAATACCATATTTGAAAATATGGCCTTATTTCACTTTGCAGTAGTAAAATATGGCTTTATTTCAATATATTCATTAACCAAAGTGCAATAAGGCCAACTGCTTAAATAAAACCTCGCACCTACTCCAAATCAAACAGTGACCGCAAGCAGGGAGGTTGCAGGCTTGAGTACTTTTGAGATACATAAATGAATTTTACTTTTTTTGGATTTCGCGTCTTCAAAATCCTTTTAAAAATTAAAAACAAAAACAATGCCTTATACAAAAATGAGTGTGCTTAAGACCACACGACTGAAGTAAAACTTCTTTCGCTCCATCTAATTTAAATTGTGGAAGTGTCGGCAACTGTTTTAGATATAGCTTTCTCCTTTGGATCGGTGTGCGCTTTTATCCAAACCGATGATGAGCTTAGTATTGCCCTCTATTGAGGAGATTCAAGGGTGTTTACCCATTCCACGAACCTTTCCGCCGACTAAATTGTGTGGGTTGTAACAAAAGAGTGTACGTTTGTCTACACTTCCGTTACGCCGGAAGTCTACATTGGTCTAAACTTCCGTGTCGCATTCACCAGCTTACTCCCCAAGTCAAGCGTGCGTAAAGAGGTTTTACTTCAAAAATTATGTAATTTTATTGTTCGCATTAGTTTCAGTAGTTTTGGTGATTACATAGAGAAAATGGACTTGCGATTTTTTTGCTTGGTATATATGCACCAAAAAAAAATTGCTTGAAATTTTAATTAAACCGAATTGTGGAAGTTAGTTAACAAACTTTTTTAGCGTGCTTCAAAACAACAATAAAAATTCGTCGGGAATTAAGTTGTTTGCCAATCAAAAGGCACATTTTCACGCATGAGAAACAAATTTCGCACCCAACAATCAGGTTTACTTCTTGTTAAGCTTTCATCGTCTTCCGCCTGCAGCTCCCTTTTTTACACAAAAAGCACACAGATTACAAAGAATATTTTCTTTTGCAAATGATTATTGTAAAATAGAAGGAGATATTGCAGGGAGATTACGAGATACGAGTATTATTATTATTATTTTTTTTCGATTTTCTGATAGCGTCACGTCTCAATTCACAATTTGCAATGATTTTACATTTGCAGCGCTTTTAGTGAATTGAAAAGCCATTTGTTCCAGAATTTCATTGTCATCGAAACGATAGTCGATTTGTATACCCTATTCTAGGGGTATATTAATTTTGACGCATAGTTTGTAACATACCTTAATATTGCCCGTAGACCCCTAAAAGTTACTATATTTATGATCAGCATCGATAGTAATGTCGATCTAGCCATGTCCGTCCGTCCGTCCGTCCGTCCGTCCGTCGGCAAAAATTAGGCCTTTAAACTTAACCTAGAGAGCTGAAATTTTAACCATATACTCTCTAGGGTCCCGAAATAATCAAGTTTAAGAATTTTTGAAATCCGCCCACAGACACGCCCACAAACTCAAAAAAACAAAATTTTGGAAAAAATCGAATTTTGAGCTAGAGAGCTGAAATTTTTTATATATGATCTATGGCCCATAAAACTGATTGGGACATAAAATTTTCAAAATCCGCCCACTGACACGCCCACAATTAAATAAAACAAATTTTGGGAAAAATTGAATTTTGAGCTAGAAAGCTGACATTTTTTATATATGATCTTTGGCTCATAAAACTGCTTGGGACATAAAATTTTCAAAATCCGCCCACTGACACGCCCACAATTAAATAAAATATTTTTTTTGAAAAACCAAAATTTGAGCTAGGGAGCTGAAATTTTTAATATATACTCTCTAGGGGCCCTTTATGCTCATGTGGAAATATTTTCAAAATCCGCCTACTGACACGCCCACAATTATTTTTTTTTTATTTTTGAAAGTCCAAAGTTTGAGCTAGGGAGCTGAAATTTATAGTATATACTCTCTAGGTGCCCTTTATGCTCATACTTAAATTTTTTTTAAATCCGCCTACTGACACGCCCACAATTAAATAAAACAATTTTATTGAAAAACCAAAGTTTGAGCTAGGGAGCGTTTTTATTTACAAAAGCTTAGTTTTTTCGATAAAATCATTTAAATTTTTGTCACTCCCACTTATGAGATATAGGAATAAGAATAGGGTATCCAACAGTTCGCCCAAGCGGACTGTAGCCCGCCCCTATGTTATTCTGTGAATTTTATTTATTTCTTGTTTTATTAATAATTGACATTAGTTTAAATGAATTATCAGTGGTGTCGTACAATGGCGAACTGAAGCGCTACCAAACCTTGCCAATTAAACGACGAGTGGAAACTCAGCTTAAAGTAGTAAATAGAACTCCCCAGATATAAGCAACCCCTTTAATAGCAAAACCCTTTTAATAGCAACAAATTATTCAGAGTTGAGATTTTCAAACGCTATCCTATGCAATTGCACCCGCTTTATAACAACCCGGTTTTAAGCAACCCCCTTTTATTATCAAATAAAAATCTGAACAAAAATTGTGCTTTACCTGGTATTTTACCCTTTTATTAGCACATTGAGTTTTTTTGCTTTGCAATTTCACAAAAAAATATGTTTTGTGTGTATCCAATTGCAACGGCAGCAGCTACTCTTGAGTCGGTCGCCAGGGCGCCGCGCCGGCCACCTGGCGGGCAAAACACTTGTGTATGAACAAGTCTACGAGTATGAACAGATTTGCAAAATGTTACAATAACGCATTCTTGATCTTCTGCGACGATCGGATAGTTTGTGTTTTTCTTTCTGTGCTTGCCTCAAAAAAAGATTAAATACAAATTGAGCACAGATCGTATAACTTTATTGTTTATTTGCAATGTGGAAGGATCAGAAAAATTTGTCTATGTAAAAGGTAAAAGGATTCCCATTCCGTACTTCCACCAAAAAAAAATGATGGATGGTTACTGAATTATGGACGCAAATAATAGCAGACCTCGAAAAATAGATGAAAAAGGAAAATAGACAAATAATATTTTTTGTCGACAATGCAAGTTGCCATAAATTGCTTCCTGGCGTAGAACTTCAACATGTGAAAATTCGTATGCTGCCCCCAAATACTACCAGCATTATACAGTCACTAGATCAGGGCATAATCAAGTGTTTTAAAGCATATTATAGGAGGAATCTTATACGAAAACAATTATTGACACTCGAAAATGAACAAACTTTGCCAGATTTCGTAAAATCAATTAATGTTTTAGAGGCATTAAAAATGACCAAGCGTTCCTGGTGGCTTTTTACTCCTCAGACTATAAAAAATTGTTTTAAGAAAGCTGGGTTTGTAAAAGCTGGAGTCGTTGGGGATGAAGAAGTATTGGAAGAGATTGATGTGTTCTCAACAGAAGAAGAGTTTGACGAGCTTCTGAATTGCGCTGATGATTAGAATGTTTCGGATGTTAAACCTATCAAGAAATTTGTGATGATGTGGTTTCATTTGAAGAATGTTTAGTAACGGATGGTGACGATTTGGAAATGGAAGTTGCAGTAGTCGAGAATGCGGTTGAAATTCCCTCAAGGAAAGATGCACTTAAGGCTCATGGTACTTTAGTAACGTACCTGGATGGAAACAACTTTACTATCAAAACTTTAGATGAAATAGAGGATAATTTTTTGGAAACTGCTGAAAAATCAGTGATTCAAAGGAAAATTTCAGATTTTTTTCATTAAATGTATTAATTTAATTTACTTGAATTTAATAACATTTTTGTTTTTTTAAGACTGAGATAAGTACGTACATATTGTCCAATACAATATTTTTGTGTTTTGTTATTTTGTTTGTTTTTTGTGAATTCTTATATTTATGTACATTTTACTTAATTTTTGATCAGTAGGCGGATTTAAAAAAAATTAACACATGAGAATAAAGGGCCCCTAGAGAGTATATATTATAAATTTCAGCTCCCTAGCTCAAACTTTGAATTTTCAAAAAATAATTGTGGGCGTGTCAGTTTGTTGATTTTGAAAATATTTACACATGAGCATAAAGGGCCCATAGAGAGTATATACTATAAATTTCAGCTCCCTAGCTGAAACTTTGGATTTTCAAAAATTAATACATATACCCTTAGAATAGGGTATACAAAAATTATTTTATTTATTTGTCGGGGTGTCAGTGGGCGGATTTTGAAAAAAATTTTCCCGAGCAGTTTCAGGAGTCACAGATCATATATAAAAAATTTCAGCTTTCTAGCTCAAAATTCGATTTTTTCCAAAATTTGTTTTTTTTTTGAGTTTGTGGGCGTCTCTGTGGGCGGATTTCAAAAATTCGTAAACTTGATTATTTCGGGACCCTAGAGAGTATATGGTTAAAATTTCAGCTCTCTAGGTCGAGTTTAAAGGCCTAATTTTTGGCGACATACGGACGGACGGACGGACGGACATGGCTAGATCGACATTACTATCGATGCTGATCATAAATATAGTAACTTTTAGGGGTCTACGGGCAATATTAAGGTATGTTACAAACTATGCGTCAAAATTAATATACCCTTAGAATAGGGTATAAAAACTTGTAAGTTAATCTAATTATACATTACTTTGAGAATATACCCTTCTAAAAACACATTTATATGCTATTACAAGGGTCCCCGCTTAATAGGAATTTAATTGAAAACCCGCTTATAAGCACTACAATTTTATACCCATGTGCATGTGCTATTATCCGGGGAGTACTGTAGCAGATAAGTCTTTTTAAGTAACAAATAAAAAATTCCCTCGACTTTAAGACTCAGCTTACAAGTGTTCATTTGAAAAGAGATAAGCAGCGCTATTCTCAATACAAGTGGGATTTACTTTGTTTCTACACTTGTAGCTTGTGTTACAGAAAGAGGATAATAACACAACTTAACACTTGTATATTCCGTCCTTTACACTTGTAGAGCTGCCAAGTCGACTTGCAGTTTCTTGTTACAGAACTAGAAGTCATTTGCATAGACGCCAAGATCCAGCTTTGGCCAGATATGCTTAATCGCTAGACACGTATTACTACCTGTCCACCTAAGGATTGTATTCTCGACTGCGGATAGCTCAATCATAAGTAGCTTTTCATTTCATTTCATTTATTTCATCAAACAGATTATACAATAACATATTATCTAAAAGACTACTACTAGGTATATGTACCTAGAAAACCTTTATAAGGTAGATGAGGTAGGTTAGTTAGGTTTATGTGGCTGTCGGCTGAAGCCGACACACTTAGACCAATTTAGGTCCATTGTGATACCACGTATTTTTTATCTACCTCAACTCTGTAGATGGGACTGGCCAACGACACGCGGTTGTTCTCAAGCGGTCCCCCATCTACGTACTAACCGCGCCCAACGTCGTTTAATTACGGTGATCTGACGAGAACCGATTAACTCGACGTGGTATGGTCGTTGGTTAGGTAGATGAGGTAATGCGGTTCCTTTTTAGGCGAGCTCATCTGCCCTACAATTCGCTGGAATGCATCTTTGCACCGGCACCCAACAGAGGTGAATGTTTAACGGCTCCGCCATCTCCTTAAGTGATGAACGGCAGTCTAATGAGTTTGAAGAGACTGAGTCCAGGGACTTTAACGCGGCTTGACTGTCCGAGATTATACGGATGTCGTTAGTGGATATCACATTCGTCTTCAGCCACGACCAGACTTCCTCAATCGCTACAATGATCAGGAAGACGGAGAGGCAGAATAATATTTAGTCTTTCTAAGAAAACGCCCCCACCTAGCCCATCACTAGTTTTTGATCAATCGGTGTTAAAGTGGATCGATTTATCCTCCGCGAATGATCTTGTGGGGATAGTGATTTGGAAGTTCTTAACGAACTGTAATTGGGGTATAGTGTAGTCTATGTTATTTTGTAGAGATCCAAATGAGTCCAAAATGATAGAGTGGCCAATATTCGTATTGATCCACTGCGAAACAGGCAGCTATTTGCCTGCTAAAAATATGGAGGGGTGTCAGATGAAGTAAAATGTCCAGTGCAGCGGAGGGAGTCGTTCGGAGTGTTCCGCTGATGCACAGACCAGCTGTACGTTGAACCTTGCTCAGCTTATCACGGTTTACTGCTTTGTCCAATGCAGTCCACCAGACAACCACCCCGTATGTCAGAATCGGTCTAACTACCAGTGAGAGTTGCGGGGTTGAAGGACCCACTTATTGCCAATGCCTTCCTTGCAAGAGAAAAGTGCTACTGGAGCTTTTTTGACTCTTTCTTTTAAATTGGGTTTCCAACTTAACTTCCTATCGAAGATTAGACCCAAGAATTTAGCTTCATCGGAAAAGGTTAAACTTGTACCGTTAATAGAGGGTGGGTCAATATGAGGGGCTATATTTCCTGGAAAAGAGGACAAGTTCGGTTTTGTGAGGGCGCATAACTCGAGACGGATGTAGTTTAGAGCTGAGCTGCTGTAGTAACTATTGTTTGTATTGAGGTACTCTACACATCCTGCTAGGTCGCGTTGGTGTGCCATCAAAAAAAAGCACCACGTGCTCATACATTTCAGGCAAAGTCCTTTATTGTATTGATTCTTGGGTATAGAAATTGATGCGCATAGTCTCGAAATTTTACTTTCCTCTCTCTCATGCAAGTAAATGCCTGACAGTAATCTAAAACTATCTAATCAAATTTGAAAAAAAGCAAAGGTTTTCGTTAATCGGTACGCAATCCATATATTCGTAAAACTAAACCTATTATATAATTTAAAGTACAGTTTTGGCACACAAGATTTAAAACGACAATAGAAGCTTAAATTCTCAGCTTTTTAAAGGTAGTCCAAGATTGTCTATTTCCAATGAAGGCACAATGGGAGGTTTGAAACCATATTCAACTCTGAAAATTCTGCCAAATTGCGGACTTCTTTTAGAATAGTGGTTTTTGTTTGCTCGTTTAATTGGTTGGTTCCAATGTAGGAATTCATTCTCATTTGGCATCTGAGCATTGAAGTCATCCAAAAGAAGTATGTCAATATTTTCGGGAAGCGTCTTATAACCCCGTCCTCCGTCGACGGCGGTAGGCAACGGTGGTGGCACAAGCTCCAGAAAATCCTCAAGTATGCCCGGAAGTTTACGTAGAAAAGGCTTCTTCTTAGAGGCCTTATTTTTGGATAATGGCAACGGTATTGGTACACCAACCGGGAAAGGAATATGTATTGGAACAATTTGTTTTTTTGGAGAGGGTTTTTCCTCCGAGTTTTTAGCGGGTTTTTCGACAATCCTCTCCACTTCAACTGGCACATGCTTCTCGACTATTTTTTCAACAATTTTTTCAACTGGATACGGGATGCGCACTGGCCTATCTACAATCTTTTCCACAGGGTAGGGACGATCAACATATCGATGCACTGGCACCGGTACAGCAACGGCCACGGGAATCTGAACGGCGTATGGGCGATCTATAAAGTGATCGACCTGCACTGGGTACGGAATGTGCACTGGTCTGTCAATAAGCTTTTCCACTGGCACTGGCCGATCTATAATTTTTTCTACGACTTCCCTCACTGGATATGGTACATTTACCTGCTTTTCAACAATGTGTTCCACAGGTACCGGCCGATCGATGTACTTCTCTACAACGCGCTCGACTGGATATGGCTGAAGAACCTGTTCAGCGTACGAAACATGCTTCTCGACCCCATGCTTCGCATAATGTAGCTGCTCTTGGCTTTGGTAGTGCTGTGGTTCTTCCAGGCTTGATTGCTTTTGCTCTAGAACACCTTCGGATCCCACAGCACTTTCCCATTGATAAGGCTCCTCAGCTTGTGCTACTCTGATTGGATGTTCTGAAAGAGTTGCCGGACTTGTGTACGTCTCATGTTGTTCAATAATATTTCCATTTTTTTCCGTTATATATTTATTGTGTATATTGACGGACTTTTGTACCTCAACGAGAGTTCTTGAGTGATTGCGATCGGGTTCGCTGACATATGGTGAACTCGCGTACACATGCCCATCGACTTCATTGGAATATCCCTTTGTTACGTACAAAGGCGGACTCCAGTTCCGGTCAGAGGACTGGTTTTCGGATGGTTCTTGGTTTTCTGTGATCTGGACATCGTCCTCTCCGTAGTAGTTTTGAGTCTTATCTTCTGCCACCGTTTTATTTGATTTATTGTCCTGATGAAGTTCTAAGGCCCGGTCAAATTCTTCTGCAAATATAAAAGTGTGCAAAGAGCTTTCGGCATGAACTGGTTTCAATTGGGCCCTTTCATCTTTTTTGTAGTCACTCACTGTGGGTTCATATAATTTGTTTTGTACCAAGTTGTCCTCAGAGGCAAATTCTTTAGTTGGCTCCTCGGAAAAAATATATGTATGTAAAAAACTTTCGGGTTGAATTGCCTTTGATTTTAACTTTTCCTGATTGGCAGACTCTTTGGATCGATGTTCTGAGGTACCTCCCGTAAATTTTTTCAAAAACGCTCTTGAAGCCGCTTCGGTTTGCATTCTACTATCAGTTGGATGAAATTGCTTTTCAACTTCCTCCTGGAAGTCGTCAAGCTGCCTTGTAGGAGAGAAACCAGTTTCCTTACCATAATCGCCCAACTCTTTGGGTCGATTTCCTGAGGTACCACCCTTAATATTTTTCAGAAATGTTCTTGAAGCCGCTTCGGTTTGCATTCGACTATCACTGGGATGAAATTGTTTTTCAACTTCCACCTGAAAGTCGTCAAGCTGCCTTGTAGGCTGGAAAGCAGTTTCCTTACCATCATCGCCCAACTTGTCTTCGATTATTTGCAGATTTATTTGCTTTTCAAGCCCAAAATGTGGAATATCCGTACGATTTTCGCTTGGTCCTGCCCCGATCTGTATCTCTTCTTCAGAGGGGTAAAATACCTGATTGGAAACTTCTTGCGAGGGTGAAATCGAATTGTCCTGATCCGTGTTTTGCAGTTCATAGTCGGAGGTATTCCTTTCTTTCATATTAATGCGTTCACCGAATCGAGAGACTGGATACAACAGTTCTTGATCAAGTTCTTCGCGAAATATGTCTTCAGTTTGAAGGCTTAAAGTATCTGCTGAGGCATTTATTTCATGAATATGGTCGAGACTCCGTAGATCTCCTCTGGGTTGTTCTTCAGCTGGAAGTTTAGGTGATGTTGGCAGTGGTGGTCGTAACAATAAAGCTCGCTTTTGTATTGATTGTTCATCAAGCTCAGATGGTTGTTTTTCAATCTGTTGCCTAATTGGAATTGTGATTGAATTTCTCTTCACCGCCGTTTGCCTTTTAGAACTTGGAGGACCGGCAACATAGCTAAAACGAAATATATCAGAAATGCCTTGTGGAATTAAACTTGACATAATCCGATCGAATGTCGATGAATATGGGATGCTTGTTTCGCCGGCGGGGAGATTATCATTACTTTCTCTTCCTGATATTTGGTCGTTAATATCAAACTCGAATTCGATAAATCCCGTCGATTTCGTTGGTGCCTTATCAGTCGGGCGATGTTGTAATTCTGTTGCATTTCTATCTGGGGTAAAATGTTGACTATTGTCGTTCTGTGATGTGTATCTAAAAATATATTATTGTTTTGGTATGTTTTTTTTTTTTTTTTAATATTTATTGTACCTGAGATGGTTTCCAACTTCGTCCCTTGTTTGATATACCTGGTCCTCGCCTTTAGGAACCTGGAAAAGGCCAGGTGTTTCCAGATGCAATTGGGATGGAGCTTTACTTGGCTTAAATATTACGTATTCAATGGCAGATGATGCATTCTGTAAGTATGAGAAACGAAGCGATAAAAAACAACCTAAACACGAGGTTGGACGACTTTTGGGGAAATACAAATTTAAGTTTCTTTGAAATTTGTATTAAATATGTCTTTGTTTACTTTCCTCATCTATTCCAGGCGCTTTGATTTCAATAAGTGGAAATGGTAGCGTTCTGGAAGCTGAGGTTGATTCTTCAGCTAACACTCGTCCAATCGCCAACAGGTGTATAATGAAAATGATAAGGTAACGAATCATTTCTTATCTGAAATAAAAAGAGCAACAGATTATTTCTCACATTCCGGATCGTAGATAATATAAATTTTATTAATTTGAATAGTTCTATCAATAGGCGTGTTTTTCTCATGGAACTCTTACTTTTCCATTTTGCATCTATTTTCAATGAAACAAGAAATGGCAAATAACACACCCGTCAACACTTGCAGCAAGTCACAAATCACCTGCAGCAAGTACGTGCAGCAAGCACTTTCCTTGCATGGTGTGACTGCTCCCTACAAGCACTTGCACGCACATCTCAAAATTGAAATGGTACGCTTGCTGCACCTTTAGGCTTTATTTTATCGTGTAACCTTGTGCTGGTCTTCTGATACCAGCGGGCATATATTTTGATTTATCTTAAAATGGAATGCTGATAAATAACAGAACAGATTGTATAAGAATGGCCATTCGATCCAAAAAGAAATCCTCCTATATACAAATTCAAGAAATTATACCGTCTAGAAACCGGTGAGTAATGAAATGAAAACCCGTTCTCCTAACTCAAAGGAATACCCCAACAGTCTTGAAATCCTATATGCGCGCAAACAATGAAAGAAAAGATCAAAACAATTGTTTTTAAAACACAAAAGAGAATGAACATAATGAAAAACAGGGAATACGTCGTCGTTCAAAATAAATTAAGTTTAAATGTGCAGAGCGATGCTATTTTGATTAAATGTGACAAAAAAACCGTGCAGTGGAAGCTGAAGTGAATGATTACAATGTCAAAATACACGAGCACAACAAACGGTCGTGAAATCTTGTCGTAGAGCTAAAAGTAGAGATAGATGACACTTAATTAACACATTCATCCGGTCCTTAAAGTTAAACAATCCATCATACAGCTTTTTAGATTTGGCTTGCAATTGGAACTGTCATAACTTGAGTTGGAAGCAAGTGCTGAGTGAAATTTCGTGCTGTCTAAGAAAAGAATTATAGAAAATTTTGCATATATCTAAGCATCAAATACAGATAAATTGTTTCTTTTTACAATCTTCACGCAATATATTTACGGTTCTTCAAAACGAAAAAAAATCACCCAACATTCATTGAAACTCGGAGTCTATGGTTGATATATATATACAAATTCAATCTCAAGGAGGATATTTTTGCCCCCTTCAAGTTGTAGCTAAAGGGTGTCCCAGCACATAAACTCGAACTATGCGGGTAAAATTGGAGTACCTAATAAGCATCAAAGACTTGTCGCTGGCCTCTTTTTATACCCTATTCTAAGGGTATATTAATTTTGACGCATAGTTTGTAACATACCTTAATATTGCCCGTAGACCCTTAAAAGTTACTCTATTTATGATCAGCATCGATAGTAATGTCGATTTAGCCATGTCTGTCCGTCAGTCTGTCGGCAAATATCAGGCCTTTAAACTGGGCCTATTGAGCTGAAATTTTAACCATATACTTTCTAGGGTCCCGAAATAATCAAGTTTACAAATTTTTGAAATCCGCCCACAGACACGCCCACAAACTAAAAAAAACAAATTTTTCGAAAAAATCGAATTTTGAGCTAGAAAGCTGACATTTTTTATATATGATCTATGACTCCTGAAACTGCTCGGGAGATACATTTTTTAAAATCCGCCCACTGACACGCCCAGAATTAAATAAAACAATTTTATTGAAAAGTCAAAGTTTGAGCTAGGGAGCGTTTTTTTAGAAAGGCTTAGTTTTTTCGATAAAATCCGTTAAATATTATATAACAAAATATGTAGAGCGTTCTTAACAATTCAACCATACTTAGACTTTTGTCACGCCCAGTTATGAGAGATAGGAATAACAATAGGGTATCCAACAGTTCGCCCAAGCGGAGTGTAGCCCGTCCCTATGTTTTTTTCTGTAGATACTGCCATGTGAGACGTTGTGAGGAATTAAACAAAACAATTAATGGAAATGTAATATTTGCTCGCCCACCAGGCAGACAGCTAATATGATCACCATCTGATGCTGCTGACAAGTGCTGCTGACATACTGCTAACTTTTGAATTTGTGTCCCCGAGCAGTTTTAGGAGTCAAAGATCATACTCAAAATTGAGGTATGTTACAAACTATGAGTCAAAATTAATATACCCTTTTTTTTGTGTGTGACTTTCTGCACTGGAGCACTCAGACTCAATACTGGTCCATTGTACTACCAGGCAGACACACCACATTTTACTGTGGGAATTTACTCGTTTTTCTAAGAAAAACGAGAAGGCGCTTCAATGATAAGGAGTTTAGGTTTACAGCACTCACCATATCCGCACCAAATACCTGTCACCTGATATGAGCAAAAGCAGGACAATCACAGAGAAAATGTTCCGCAGTGTCGTCGCTTTCTCCACAGGGTTCGCAGTTGGTGGTGTCGCTTAGGCCTAGCACCTTAAGGTGTTTGGCAAAAGCGTAGTGTCCCGTAAGAACGCCAGTAGTCTGTCTGCAGTCTTTTCTGTTGAGAGACAACAAGAATGCCGCGGATTTCCCACAGACGTCGGCGAGCATTTGCTTAGTCTGTCTGCACCCTGGAGAGTCATGCCAACGGCGATTGTGTTCATAGGAAACCCAACCGTCAATGGAAGCCCTGACCGAGGACGCAGGCAGACAGCTCGCTGGTTCAGCTCCTGAGAAGTCCCCCTCTGAGCCTTGTCTAGCAAGTTCGTCGGATATCTCATTTCCCGTGATCCCGTTATGACCCGGGACCCAGACAAGTTTAAGTGAATTCAGCCTTCCGACCGAATTCAGAGATATCTTGCATTCACGTACTATTTTGGAGGTAGTTAAGGGTTTGAGTAAGGCCTTAAGCGCAGCCTGACTGTCGCTACAGACGCAGATACTTCGCCCCCTCCAACTGTTCCTCGTAACATAGTCCATGGCCGTTAGGATAGCATAAGTCTCTGTTTGTAAGACTGACACATATTTGCCTAACGGAAAGAAAAGTCTAACGTTATCGCTCTCCACGAAGACACCAGCACCAGATCCTTGATCGGTTTTGGAGCCATGCGTGAATATTCGACTGCATTTCCTTCCAGGTTCAGAGTCCGGCCAGAGCCAGTCCTGGCCGAGAGGAAAGTCGACCTCGTATTTGCACTTTAGCCGAAGTTCCGGTGTCATCGCATCAGACGGCATATCCATAAGACAGGAGTCGAAGGACAACCGTTGCGCAAGTTCATCAAAACTCCAGTACGAGTTATACCAAAAGCCACCTCTTGTAAAACTTGAGATAGCCTTGATTGTACAGCCCATGATGTAAACATCAAGGGGCGGAAGGTTCAATAGTGCATCTAGGCCGGAGCCAGGCGTGCTGGGGAAGGCCCCCGTGCAGCCGAGACATACCTGCCTTTGGAGTTTGGCAAAAGCAGCAGTGACGTATTTACGTGAAAGCTTATTCCACCAAACAACCGATGCGTATGCTATAAATGGTCTTATCATAGCCGTATAAATCCATAGGACTCTTTTCGGTAATAAGCCCCATGTCTTGCCGAAAATGCCTTTACACTGCCAGAAAACAGACAGCGCCTTGGCAGTCTTCAGCTCAACATGTTTGGACCAAAGAGGTTTGCTATCCAGGATGACTCCCAGATACTTTGCTTCATTGGAGAGTTGGATTGTGACGCCTTTTAGCACTGGCTGATTCAACCCGACCAGCTTCCTCCGTCTCCTAAAGAGAACAACCTCAGTTTTAAGAGGATTGACCGAGAGCCCATTCTTAGTGCACCATTCGTCATTAATATACCCTTAGAATAGGGTATAAAAACAATAGCCCAAATTAGGGATATAAAAACAATAGCCCAAATTTATAGTCAGATAAAGCACACATCAAAATTATACCAGCACAAAGTCCAAACTAGTTTTTTATTTATAGTCGACATTAAACCCACTTTATCGTTATCACCTCGTTATAAAGTTAAAGTCGGAATCTCATTTTGAATATTTAAAGTGGAGTTTGATAATAACAAACACCTGAAACTCGTTATATCTTAAGGGTATTATAATTTTGATACATAGTTTGTTTTTATACCCTATATTAATTAAATATATTAATTTTGACTCATAGTTTGTAATATACCTTAATATTGCCCGTAGACCCCTAAAAGTTACTATGTCCTCCACATTGGGCGCCAATTGTTACACTTCGAAATCGCGAGCAAACTTATAATTAATCGGATATAAAAACGCGAAAAAAATTGCGATCAACACAGCCGAATCGAAATTTACCCGAACTGTCAAAAACCAAACTCAGTTAGGGTTGGGTTCGATAACCTTAGCGCTCGCTGATGAACGAGCTGGAGGCCTTTAGCTAATCTAGAAAATAACGTGAAAGGTACTTACTGGCTTACTATCGTCGAGAAAAATATTATTCCCTGAGGACAATAAGTGAAATGGGCGCCACACAATTTTGTTTGATTGGACAATTGGAAAATTGTAAAACCGTGCCAAAGAAAAAGATGAACTGTTTTTTTCCACAATGTTATAAATGCCCCGATGGAGCACAGCTAATTTTATTAAGCGCTATTTAAGCTGCAGTTATACAAAAAAGAAACGAAAAGCCGTTTTTGAAATGGCGCAAAACCGCGATATTCCGAAAGTTGGAAATATTCCAAAAAGAAAATGTTCGTGCGCCCCTTGATTCGCAGGGATTTTGACTGAGCCCGACCCGACCGAGATATATTTCCTCCAAATAATTCCCTAACTACCCTCACACAAAATTACTCTACTTATCTATTTTTTTTTTTTTTGTTTCCTGAACCCTTGTGAATCCAGACTAGTCTCTTGGATATTAGTCTCGCCTATATATCATTAACCTCGTTCCTGATGTGCTCTTCCTTCTTTTGATACGCTCCTTAATTACTCTACGCTGCCCTTCTCGACTGTTCCTTTCCTTTTATTTTTTTTTCCACAACCAATTATTAAACTACTATCCAATCCGTCCGTCTGTCCGTCTGTCGGCAAAAATTAGGTCTTTAAACTGGACCTAGAGAGCTAAAATGTTAACCATATAGACTCTAGGAGCCGGAAATAATCAAGTTTAAAATTTTTGAAATCCGCCCACAGACGCCCACAAAATCGAAAAAATCGAAATTTAAGCTAGAAAGCTGAAATTTTTTATATATGATCTTCGACTCCTAAAACTTCTCGGGGGATAAAATTTCTAAAATCCGACCACTGACACGCCCACAATTAAATAAAACTATTTTATTGAAAAGTCATAGTTTGAGAAAGGAAACTGAAAATTATAATATAGACTCTCTATGTGTCTGATAGGAATAAGAATAGGGTATCCAACAGTTCGCCCAAGCGGACTGTAGCACGTCCCTATGTTGTTTTTTTTTGGTAATGTACACGCACTTAAGGGATTTATTAGGACCCTTATAATGTAATAGCTACACAGCGCGGGCGTTAAGGAAATTCGGGTGAGAAGAAAAGGAGAGATGCCGATGCATGCCTTAATGTTGATGGTACGCCGCTAAAAGTTATTATAAGTGGGATCAGCATCAAAAGATATGTTGATCTAGCCATGTCCGTCCATTCCATTCCTACCAATTCGAGCCAGAAAGCTGACCATTGAAAGTGAAAATGAAGTTTGTGTGCTTCGTAAAGTATGTAAACAAATTCTTTTTGACAATTCGCCCATACAAAATTGTTGGCGCCTACAATTTGGGTGTTTTTGACATAAACATTGATTTTCCGATTAGTAGCGTAAACAAATGAAAATAAGAGTACACGCGAAATATGTAGACAATGTCCCAAACAAAAGTTGTTGCCAAACCCACTTTCAAATTTTAAAATCTTAGTCATTATATTAGAAAAAAAAATGTTTCAAAATGGACCTAGACTCTCCAACCAATGCCATGACAATTTTGGGGATATGTTAATGGATAGGGTATCTAACTGTTCGCCCAAGCGCAGTGTATCCCTTCCTTATATTTTTTTCTGTGTCTGCCTGTTCTGCGCAGAAAGCATGTATGTACATATTGGCGCAAATTTATAGTCGGTTAAAGTACACTTTAAAATGATATTAGCTCGTGACAAAGCCGACATTTTTATTTTCAATTTTTTTTTATAATTAACGCGCACTAAATGAATTTCTGGTACCCTTGTAATGTAGATATGTTTATAGTTACATAGTGGACGCATTAAGAAATGGGGATAAGAATGACAAATAAAAACCGTTGGTTTTAAATGTTCGTAAATTATAATGGAAATGGAAAAAAGCGGGGAAGAGCATTCCACATTCAAGTTGTAAGGCTAGAGAAGTATTCCTTATATTTCACTGTACGTCCGAAAACTGGATTATTGGTAAACTGATGCGCATTTCTGGCATGGCGGGTATTGCGGTTGAAATGTTCTTAGGGTGGATTGCAGCTAGCTATTTCGTTTGAGCTCTTGTATTGGAAATATCCGCGATAAGGTAGACATTATAACGATGACTAAAAGAGTCAAACGTTTCCACGATATCTCGATCGCCAACAAGTCTTATAGCTCATTTCCTTATTCTGTTGAGTAGCTCCAAATATGTGATTGGGGCACCAGCCCTGATATGAGCATTACACTTTGGGGTGAATAAACTGCTTATAAATTGTGGCACACATACCGAGAATGGAAAGTCGATCGGTTTCAGCGATGCAAGTGCCGTTCATGGATAATGGCAAGTATTATGATTTTGCTTATATGAGAGAAGACAGTATGCGTATCGGAAGCATTAAACTCCACTCTATTGATTGTACCCCAATGCCTTATGCTCTATAGACCGGAATTTAATGAGCTTAACATACGATTCCATTCCAGTTCCACTGCCGAAGAAGGGGGCCTGACCCAAGGAACGAATAAGAGAAGCTGAGCGTACTGTCATCAGTGAAGGAATGGATTGGATTAGAAGTAACAGACAGGAGATCTTTTTTATAAAAATGAGAAAGAGAGTCGGAGACAAAACAGAGCCTTGTGGAATACCAGCATTTATTTGGTGAGTTGCAGACTTGAAACCGTCTTAAACAACTTGAATTGAACGGTCCGAAAGGTAATTTCTAATAAATTGAAGAAGAGTATCATCGATTCCTAATGCATGCATTTTCGACAAGAGAGCTTGATGCCAAACTTAATATAAATAAGCCATCAAATCCCCAGTGAATCTGTTGCTGCGAAAACCGTCCCGGTCATTAAGAAGTTTTCGTAATTGAAGTCATTTTATGAGCTGGCGGCTTATCGGCGTTTCCATGACCTTGAAAAGAGGACGTTAGTGCAATTGGTTGGTAGGAGGACGAGCTGGACAAATGCTGTTTCTCCACGACAAGCGTAATGAAGAAAAGGATAGATAGTAAAGTTATCGGAGTAGTTTTGCAAGCGAGGAAGAACACCTCATCAGAACGACAGGGTACGAGTGCGGAACTGGATTGCTCCTATGGAGTATGGAGTGGTCCTATGGGATATGGTTTTTTCCTTTAATTTGGTCAACAAATCACACATCGGAACTTAATTTGTATTCTCCCTCTCAAGCATCTGCCAAAAGTACAACGTAGTAACAAATTAGACTCAATATTGTTCGAAACTACAAAAAAAATACCGACAGATTCACTATAAATTGAAAATTCCATCCAGAAAAACGGTGTCTTTCTCTGTGAAAACCAGAAAGGATGAGTTTGGCGCGTGTAAAAGTCCTAACAAAACAGCTCTCAATTATGTTTTCTGATAGTTCAAAAAATATTGTACGAGAGGCACTCATTTCACCCGACGGATATTTATAGTTTGGACAATCTGGAACAAATAATGTGCTGCAGACTTTAAAAGGAGGGGCAAGGCGCAGAGGTTAATGTGTTGGACTACTTATCTAATGGTTTCAGGTTCAAATCCAAGTTGTTAAGATTAATCCAGATACCATAAATAACACACTCACATAATTTCACCAAAATCTGTTGAGCGATTCGTGAGTTTTTAAAGGACACACACAATTAACGAGTCATTTTTGTGTATTTATATTGATTTCATTATTTTTAATATGTTGATAAATTACCTAAACATAAAACTTTGAACATTTGTTGCAATATGTGCCCCACTTCACCATACGGATAAAATTTAAATCAGCACTTGACAAAGTTGAAATCTGTGGGTGGCGACGGTGTAGAAATTAGTGTGTTGGCTTGTGACCCGTGCGGTGCAGGTTCAATCCCCATGGGGAACAACAACATACGCCACCCAATCACATGCCTCTACACCAAAAGGAGGATTTCTGCCTGGTAGTACAATGGAACGTTACCGTGTCTGAGTGCTCTGGGATTTGGATTTCCTTTCTTTTAATAAAAAAAAAAAAAAAAAAAAAAAAAAAAAAAAAAAAAAGTTGAAATCTGTTTTGACATAAGCAATCGTCATAAGACAAACTCTATCGTTATAATATCGCAATCATTTTAAAGTCACCCGAAACTTCTTTTTAAGTATGTATTTAATATTCTGAAGATGAAGATTTCGATTCAATTGAAGACTTCGAGCTAATAGGAAAGCCTACGGCGTATACAAATCGTGTGAATACTTTTGAAAAGCTTGCAGATGGGCAATTTTATCGGTGATGCAAGTTTGACAAACTTACAGTGTAGTTTGAACACACTACTTTAAAAGGACCTGTGAACAACTGCGGACTTTATTTTTCCTACAGCGTTGCATACTTTTTCGGGTAAAATGTTTATCAAACTGATGTTGATAAGTAATTAAAATTTCCTTTACACATTTTAAGGAGCATTTCATGGAATGACTTTGGCGCAGTGGTTAGTGTGTTGGACTACTAATCTAAAGATCTCAGGTTCACATCCGAATGTCTCAATGGCCAATTGAAGTCTAGATTTCGATAACTTTTGGACCGAATCGGAGTGGAAAAGCCAAGAGAAGAAGTTTAAATTTATTGAAGAGGGGACTTCAGCAACGAGACAACCGCAGAAGCATCTGGAAAAGCATTCCGGAACATTTTCAGTAACCAGGGTTTTTAGTCATTATTTCCATTAATAGATATATTTTATACAAAGGAGCATACAAGTTCTCAAATTCAATAAGCATTAGTAGAATAGAAACAATAATAATAAAAATAAACAGTCACATTTCAGTTTAATGCTATTATAGATTTTACGGTTTCATGTGAGAAAAAAGGTTGAAGCACCAGTCATTAACCTACCACCATCTGCTTCAATTTCGAAGCACTTAAGTAAATTAAAGTTGCTTAATTAATTTCATTTCTCCCGCGTGTATTTTGCTTGGTTTACGGGTATATGTTAATTGAAGTGTTGAGAAATACATTAAAAATTCCCATTAACGATAAGCGGGCAATTCAGTTTTGCGTATTCTACGATGGAAATCCTAAAATACTAGTGATTCATTCCCCCCGCTCCAGAGTAGTCCGAAATGCCCAGTCCTGGCGAAAATCTAAAATCCAATGTTTGTTTTGATTATTTTGTGTTTGATTTCTAATGGTAATATTAACATAGCTAAAAAAACAGCAAACAAAATAATTTTCTAAGCAGACAAAATGGAAACAGAGTTGGGGTTCGATTGAAACACCTCACTCTGCTCTTTTCCCATGGTTCTTTGATGAGGTTGATGTGTGTCTGAACACCTGCATCACATTCCCACCGATTTCATTTTAAGGATCACCCGTAAATTCAATCGGTTCAACTAAGTTTGGGATGGCACCCAATTCGACTATGGCAGCCACCCCTCCCTGCTCGTACCCGGAAAAACTCTCCCCTGCAAAAATGTCTCCGCAAAAAGCTTCTTTTGAAAACAAATTCCCGGAAATAATCCCCTTTGCAATCATTTCTTCCTGTTAATAACGGAGCGGTGCCCTGAGCATTCAATTATTAGAATATCGATTCCGGCGAATCCTCGCTGCTACCTTCCCGTGGACCAGTGTTAACTTGTGGTTCGTATTGCAACAGTCATTCCAAGATGCAATCCCACTTTAATGCGCGTAGCTCTCATTGTATCGCTTGCTTCAGTCATTCCCTCAAGCGGATTAACCCCGATCCCCCTTCCATGGCATGCCAATAACATGTTCGGGATTCGATTGTATGAGTCACCCGAATCGGAATTACATGCAGGAGAATAGAGAGCAGTTTGAGGTTCGATTCAATCAGTCATCTCAAAAGGCTCGTCTTTGCGTAGAAAAGAAAGCCGTAGCTCTCCCTCCGCTGCGCAGTGAAAAGGGATCAGTACCTACAAGGTTCGATTGCATCACCCACCTCGCCTTGATCCTAACCCTTAGTTCGGGATTCGGGCTGAAATCCCGACTACATTAGTCACTCTCAACATATTGCAACCGCTATGTGTTTTATTGTCGCGCTGCACTACCCGACTCTGCATGAATACAATTATCGGAACCACTACCTCACAGTTGGTAATATCAATACTCCCAGTATGGCGAGCGATAGCCAGAAATACGCCCCCCCCCCTTCCACCCCCTTCCACACCCCTTTTGATAACGCAATGGACCGAAATAGCGGTCTAAGTGAGCCTAGGCTTTGTGCCCAGACACCTTTCCTAACCTAATCTATTCACGGCACAGACTACAAAGATATTTGACCTTAACTATTTGTTTAACCATATGCAAAATTGTAGCTGCTACGTTTTACCCCATTCGGAGATATTGTAATTTGTTTCATCAAACATTTTGGAACGTTTTAAGAACGTGAAATTTAGTTCTTATATCAGATACAATGAGTTTCATTTTTATCTTGATTTTTAAAATAATCCTATTTTCTATAATAGGTTTGTACAAAAGTATACATACAATGAACTCCACTTATAGATAATAAATACAAAAAAATACTTCAACAAAGACATCTCATTCAATGAACCCAAACATTTCAAAAGCTTAAAATTACATTAAATAAACTAACTATAAAATAGTACAAAAAGAAACATCTACAACACGCCTATTTAAACTGTTCTCTGGTGCAGCTACACGAACTTCGCTTAAGGCTCATGTTATGCAACTCCGTTCGGTGAGCCATGTCCAACGCGTGAGCTTCTCTTGCGCGTACGGTTTCTTCCTGAGCTTTAAAGAGTAATTCTTTTGCGTGCAACATATGAACCAAGTGAAGCTCTGCTGCCTGGGAAGTGGTTTGTTGAATTTGAACTTCACGTGCTGACATTACTTGGTACTTTGTGATTGTTTTTTTTGACAACTGGCTTAGCACATTTTTTCCCGGAAGAGGTGTGGAAGAAGAAGGGTTGCTTGCTGCGGCAGTTGACTGAGCAACAGATGCCAAAGCGCTGTCGATCATCGCTTGTTCATATGGGACAATGGGAATTGCTGCGATTGCGGCTGTTTTGCTGGAGAGGGTGAATGGATGTGCAAAAGAGTAATGGCTTGCGGCAGCAATGGAAGTGGAATCGTCTGCTACGCTTTCACTATCAATCATTATTGTATCCTCTAGCAGTTGATCTTGTATCATCGCCTGTACTAAATTGAGCGAACGATCGGACACAGTAACCGGCAGCGTATGTCCCTTTGCTTTGATAGACTTATTTGTAGCTGCTTTTATTCTTTTCGCAGATATCTTCATTCTGGTCCATTGTTGTCGTAGTTTATCAGTTCTTCTGACATATCCAGCAGAAATCATACTGGTTTTGATTGCCTCCCAGGCAGCCTTTTTTTTATTAATCATTGGCAAATCGTTGCCCTTGTCTTCCACTATTTGCAAGTGCTGCTCAACAAACTGCCGCAGCATTTCCTTCTCCATGCGATCCCAGTTCCGCTCCCTCCTTCGCTTAGTCTAAAATTTATTTTTTAAATTTTTTTTTATACCACATTCCTTATTTTAAATAATACCTTCGTGTCCATTCTTGCACTATTATGGGTTTTAGAATTCGGCAAAACAATAAGAAAAAAACCGAAATTGTTACGAAATGATTTTATAGTCAACTGCTGTTTAAGAGCTTAACTTCACACTTGCTAAAGGCCACTTTAAACTTAAATGCATAACCCAACTTTTGCTCATTTATAGACATATTTTTACCAGATAACGACAGAGTGGGTTTTATGTCGACAATAAATCTAAAAAACAAACTAATTTTGACTTTGTCACGTGTTTAAATAATTTTATAGTGTACTTTATCCGATTAAAAGTAGAATGAGCGCACTGCTTTCTTCACAGATATGCGCTTGTCAGCTAATTAAAAAATGTTCTATCTGAAGCTGTTAAAATATTTTCGCAAATTCATAGTCTGATAAAGTACATCTTAGATCTAGCAGGTGACAAAGTTAAATTAGTTTTTTTTTATATTTTTAGCCGGCATAAAACCCATTTTATCGTTATCATATCGTTATAAAGTGCCCCACGCAACCTCATTTTAAATGTATAACGTGGAGTTTGATCATAATATGAACTTGGAGCTTTTTTTTATCAGTGCCTGAATGATCGTACCTTCGCAGAAAGCATGTACACATTGATATACACATTTTTGTGTTTTTTATTAATAATTGGGTTGATCGGTTATTTATACACTTTTTATGTATATGAAAAAAAGGCCGCTTAGAACAACGCATTTCTTTTCCGTACTGATTTCCGTATTAACGCGGCTTTTTGAACTGATTGATTAATTAAAAATCTTTTTTACAAATAAAAACAATCCATTTTCAGAGTTCTTACAAGATGAAGAATCTTTATTCAGTCATGTTCACTACATTAGATGCACGTGAATATTAACCAAGACCCTTTTTCTGTAGATCTTTATAAAAAGAAGCAAGTGGAGTGAGTGTAGGAGATCCACACGGTCAACTTTCCAGCATTATATGAATACTAGCTGTCCCGTGCTCGCCTTGCTTCGCCAGTCTGCAACTTTTCAAATTTAAAACAAAATACTTGCCGCTCAGAACTGATAAAGAAAACGTCGAGAGTGTTTCTACTCATTATATGGATATACTATGAGTATGACTCCCTCTCAATCTCATTTACATTTCATACCCTATCTTTCTCAATCCCATGGCCATGCACCATAAAAAACAACACAAACTGCAAAAGGTGCATAAAAAAAGAAAGAAAAAGCATATTGCGCAAAAGGTACAGGTAGAGAAAAAGATTTGTGCCGCACACACACACAAATTTTCCTCCACTGAACGCTGGGCAAATCCAACGATCTAAATACAATCCAACATTTTACTTTTTTTGAATTGTATACAATTTATAGTTTAATGCTTATTGTTCAACTTCAGGATAACCTACAAAGATGATTTATATCTTAAAATCTTTGTACATAATTGAACTTTATATTAAAAAAAATCCTATTTCATTTGGATGAGTCATTCCAAAGCTAGGAGCTAGAAATCATTCGAGAGTTACAACTTTTCTTAGATATCAGCTTAGATCTCCGCTTCTGGACAGCGGTTGAAGCATTTTCCCGCGGTAAAAAGTAGCCTTTATCCATTCTCAAACTGTTGGATACCATATTGCTATTCCTATCCTCCAAAAAGTGGAGTATATAAGTATTGGTAAGTTGTTAAAAAGGATATGGTCTACATATTTTATTATACGAACCTGTTTGAAAAAACAATGTTTTTGGTAACAACCTGCAAAAAAAAACCTAAAAAGTTGGCATGACAGAAGGAAACTTCCGTTTCCAATGAGCGGATCATAAGAATCTTAGCACACAAGCATTTCGGGCAACTAGAGACAATATCTTCCAAATTTAAGCACTCTGGCTCGAAAATGGATATTTTGATATATATTTGTTTTTTTTTAGATTATATACAGATTCAGATTATTCCAAATTTTAGCTTTCCAGCTCGTGTTTTGGTGCCTAATTTTTGCCAATGGTCGACCGAACGGACGGACAATGGACATGGCTACATCGACATTACTATAGATGCTTATCACGAATATAGTAACTTTTAGGGATCTTCTTCTTCTCCCTTACTTAAGGTGAGGTTATGATCAGGATCAAAGGGATAATAACCCTCCAACTTAACTGAATTCCCCCTGATTCACCTGTAGGGCTTGCCAGTTGGACCTCAGAAAATAAAGGCAGCCCTCCCGATTTTGAATCAATTCTTCGCTGAGGCCAATCAAATGCTGGTGTTGGTGCTTTGTATGATCCAGGAGTTTTAAGGCCGGGCTCGTCAGCCCGTGGTGGTGCTTCCGGGAGTTGATTGACGCTGTAAGGATTCAGTCAACTCACGGCAGCGAGAGTGAACGTTGACGACTGCCAGGTGCTCAGAAAGCAATTGGGATTTTAACCATTTCTTTCGAGTGCTCAGAATCCCAATTATAGTTAAAATACGTTAAGTAGAGTAAGTAACTAATAGACAGTTTTTAATTAGTTTTATATAATATATAACATTTAAACAATGATGCCGATTTTTTAACATTTTCTCGATGAATATATATGTAAGATTAGTTCGTAAAATAGTTTTTAGGTCGAAAGGCAATAATTATAAGATATAGTTAAAGTAAGGACGTCCGCATAAGGAACAATAATCTAGAATAAGTATTCTGTTAATTTTAAATAAAAATGATTAAATCTAAATCATTTTTATCTGGTATATAAGCTGATATTCAATAGCCATTAAAAAATGAATTTAATTTAAAACTTGGCGAACGGATTTCCTGTGCATTTCTTCTTCTCTGAGCGGCTATTTTGAAAATGGGTGTACCCCTGTTTCAGCTGGTTCGTGGATAGCCTGGTTTCTATCAGCAGACGATGAAGAAATTTCTTCTAACTCCCGATACAAGCCCTCCACATACTTTGCTTGAATTTGGGCCCACCTTCTCTTCGCGAGCTTCTTGAAAAGCCTGTATTACAATTCGAGGCGAGACTTTTTATCTCCATTATTAATGGCATTAAACTTTTCATAAGGTCTACGAGCAACTATAAGTCAAAATAAATATACCCTTAGAAATAGTAATGCATGCATTTTTTCAGAGGGTCTCCTACTAATCATATAAATAATAATAAAGATGAGTACGCGAAAACTCAATATAATCAATATTAATGTTTGTTATTCTCCTCTTTCATTAATAACATTTTTTATGTATTGCTTTTTTGTTTACATTTTTTTTTTCTATTACGAAAAACTGTTCCCAAATAACATTTTTGTTCTCATAAGGCTCTTCCAGAGTCTAATGAGGGTAAATCCAAAGAGGTTATCTCTTTCAGTTTCACTCTCACATATTGATTGAAGTCTATATAGAGAGGATTATGAGGTTTAAATGGCCCATGTATAAGAGTTAGTTCTCATATTATAAAGATACTATAATACGATACTCATAACGAAACTATTTATTAGTGTTTTATGAAAGTCGTTAAAAAGAGAGGAACACTATATTTACAAAATAAAATAAAACTAAGCAAATTGTTGGTAATTATTCAAGTGTGTCTACTCAAGTGAACCAGACTGTACTGGAATGATATCTATCTTCACATTTTTTTATCTACTAATACAACTTACACTTATTTAAGTTTAATGTGTAAGCTTACATTGAATAAATAACTAAAATAAATTTGAATGACTTGAATATGAATTAACAAGGTCATAGCATAAACATTTTGGTAATGACAGACAAGTCAATGCTATTTTCAAGAAGTTTGAAGTATGTATTCGCTTTAAGAAGCTCATTTTTAATACATTCACTGGGATTTCTGATTGTAATGACAAAACTATGAAGCTAGGAAATCATTTTATATCGCGTGTTAGAGAGCAAGAAAGCGCATTTACAAGAATTGAAAATTCAAAAAGAAAAACCGATATAGTGTTATGTAAGGGAATTATTTATATATAATAATAATTAGAATGATATAGCAATGAATTAGATGGCGTTGCGAGAAAAAATGCTCAACCGCTCTGTGTTAGTTTATTGCTCATCCTTTTTTCTCCTCGGTTGCATTGTTTTTTTGCGAATTGAACATCAGAAAGTTGTTATTTCCATTGGTAATTTCAATAATAACAATTGGTGTTAAAGTAAATGAAAAGTGATTCTATCGAACTTGCTGTTTCAACCGGAAAAGTAAACTGATATAGACGCCTCCCAGACACCTCTACACTTAGCGGAGCGACAAAGTTGCGTGAGTGGACTTGACTTAGCCATGTGGGGACAAAGGTACATCACCGAACCGACTTAGCCTGATAGTGTTTCTGTGGAGTTTAGTTAAAATCGATCCACCAACTTTGCCTTGCAATTTTGTCTCTAACTAAAAAACATAAGGAAAGGCTACTGTCTGCTTCGGCGAACGTTAGATACCCTATTTCAATTATCCCCCTAAAAGTGGGCGTGGCAAAAAGGTTAGTATTGGTGAATTGTTGAGAAGGACATTGTCTACATAGGTTAAGTTAGGTTAGGTTTAGGTGGCTGTCGGCAGAAGCCGACACACTTAGACCAATTTAGGTCCATTGTAATACCACGTATATTATCTACCTCAACTCTGTAGATGGGACTGGCCAACGGCACGCGGTTGTTCTCAAACGGTCCCCCATCTACGTACTAACCGCGCCCAACGTTGTTTAATTGGGGTGATCTGACGAGAACCGATTAACTCGACGTGGTATGGTCGTTGGTTGGTTTTTTTATTTATATATATTGTCTACATAACTTTTGTTTTCACGTTTTTTATGGAAAAAAAATGTTTTTGGTAAATAAAAAAACCTCTAAAATGTCGGTGTGGCAAAAACTTTGTATAAAGAAATTGTTAAGAACGACTTAATCTTCTTACTTGGTGAACAATTGGATAAAACGTTATTTGTAAATAGTGTTCGTCTCAGTAGGCGGATTTACTGTTCAGTGTTTCGTGCCGCTAGAGAGTATATATTCAAAATTATACTCGAAGCATTCTAGCTGAAATTTTTATTTCTTGGATTAAAAACGTTTTTTTCCTAATATTGGGCGTGTCAACGATTTGAAAAATGTGATCACTTGATCATTGTGGGCCCCTAGAGTGTAAATGCTTTAAATTTCTAGCTTGAATGTTAGGGCCTTAAAATTGACAAGAGATGGACATGGTTAGATCGATATAACATTCAATGCAATATTAAGGTGTGGTACAAACTATGAGTCCAAATTGTAATACCCTTAAAAAAGGGTATACAAACATGTCTTTCTTTTGTTAGGCGCAGTAACCCAGGCCGTGTTATTTAATAAAAGGATTTTTCGTATAGGCGTCTTAATTTTTGAACAGGTTGCTACCCCTTTTTTACCCTCAGGTTGAGAAACGATGTTCTAAAGAAATATAACTTCCAATGATGATCAATATAACGTAAATTGATATAGGAACAATAATAACTTATATTACATGCTATGTATCAGAATTTATATAGCCTAAATATCAAGTATTTATAAAATTAGCACTTTTGAAAAATGTTGACAACGAATTTCTATAAAACTTGAGTTGACTGCAGATCTTTGTCAGGTCGGCTTACTTTTTTAATTGGCGCATCAAGTTCGACTGTTATTTATCTGCTTCTAAGTTGTTTCAAATCATCCATTTGGGTGCTTTCTTTGGCGAACTCGTCCTTAACTGTCGACGTCAAAGAATTCCAAGTATTATCTTCGTCTTTCTTCTTTGTTTCTATCAACGAGGTAATGATCAGGACTTAAGGGATCATAACCCTCCAACTTCATTACATCCCTACTGGACTGCCTGTGGGGTTCGATTTTCAAGTCTTATCGTTCATGATTATTCTCTATAGGCTACACATCGCTCATCATCTGAGTCTTTGTATTTCTTAAATGTCTTCCTACGCCAAAGAATTTCTTTGATTTCGGCGCTTGTGACGGAACTTCTAGCCGAAATTTGAGTATCTGTGTTACTCAAATGTGCTCTTTTGTTGTTTTTTGGACGGCATATTCCAATACCTCCTTGTTTTATTTTTAACAGTATGTAGTTGGGCATTTATTAAAGACAAATTTTCTCAAATGATATCGATATCGAATATAGTTTATTGTCTAATTGTGAACAAACCACGGAATTAGGATTTTTATCCTTAATCAAAGACGAAGTACTATTTGAACTATCGCCTCTTAAATCGAGTATAAGTATTTCGGCCGATAACTTTCCACCTTTGTTTTTTTTTAATTCATGTATAGCCCAGCTTACCCACTTAAAATTATATTTAACATGTCCCTTACGCTAGGTGCATTTCTTGATTGCTCTAAATATTCATATAAATATAACTGCAATAGACAAATCAGGATCTAAAATAATCATTGAAAATTATAGGCCTATAGCCAAATTGCAATTGCTTCCTAAAATATTTGAAGCTGTTGTAAAAAGGATGTATGCTGCGGTCCGCAATCAAATTTCCCAAATCCAGCATGGGTTTTTACTACGAACTTCGTGATACTTTCTAATTACTGCCTCCATAACATTAAAAAAAAACGTCAACAAGTTGGCTGTATGTACACAGACACACGAAAGCGCTTGAGCGGATACAACACAATGTGCTTTTGAGTAAACTTCAAATGTTTGGATTTCATTCCAATATTTTAAGTTGCATTGATAGATACTTGATAAATCGGTTCTATCTAAAGAAATTTGGAATTATTCAGGTTTTCCTCAGAGAAGCACTTTTCCTTCTTTTCACCAATGACCTTCCATATTGTATATCTTCATCTAAATGTCTTTTATATGCAGATGATTTAAAAATATATTAGACCGCAGATTCTGTTTCGAAAGCTCTAGAACTGCAAAGTTATCTTAACCCAACCGAGTAAATAGTGGTGCTCTTTGAACGGGTTGCATTTCAATCTATATATTAATATCTATATATTAATACGGAGTTGCCTATAACGTGTTGCTACCCATTTTTGCTATTATACGTCACATAGATATGCCAACACTATATATATTTGGGTAGGGGACAATACATAGAGGTGCACAATACAAAAATTATCCACAACACACATTATGAATTAGAGCAGGTAAAATGAAGCGAATTGGATGAAATTACAACAATCGGAACGGAAAATTTTTATATCATGAAGTTACTTGAAAATGCTTGAAGTTACTTGAAAATGCTTGAAGTTACTTGAAAATGCTTGAACTTACTTGAATATGCTTGAAGTTACTTGAAAATGCTTGAAAATACTTCAAGTTACTTGAAGTTACCAACAACAACATTGCTGTGCATGTTATGTATTTGATAATGTTTGAACATACTTTAAGTTACTTGGACATGTTTGAAGTTACCTGCAAATGCTTGAAGTTACTTTAAGTTACTTGAAAATGCTTGAGAACTTGAAGTTACTTGATAATGCTTGAACATACTTGAAGTTACTTGGACATGCTTGAAGTTACTTGAAAATGCTTGAATTTACTTGAAAATGGTTGAAGTTATTTGAAAACGCTTGAAGTTACTTGAAAATGCTTGAAATACTTGAAGTTACTTGAAGTTACGAACAACAACATTGCTGTGCATGTTATGCATTTGATAATGCTTGAACATACTTGAAGTTAGTTGGACATGCTTGAAGTTACTTGAAAATGCTTGAAGGTACTTGAAAATGCTTTAAGTTACTTGAAGTTACTTGAAAACGCTTGAAAATACTTGAAGTTACTTGAACATGGTTGAAGTTACTTGAAGTTACCTGAAAATACTTTAAGTTACTTGAAAATGCTTGAAGTTACTTGAAAATGCTTGAATTTACTTGAAAATGCTTGAAAATATTAGAAGTTACTTGAAGTTACCAACAACAACATTGCTGTGCATGTTATGCATTTGATAATTCTTGAACATATTTGAAGTTACTTGGACATGCTTGAAGTTACTTGAAAATGCTTGAAGGTACTTGAAAATGCTTGAAGTTACTTGAAGTTACTTGAAAATGCTTGAAAATACTTGAAGTCACTTGAAAATGCTTGAAGTTACTTGAAGTTACCTGAAAATGCTTGAAGTTACTTTAGTTAAGAAAACTTGCAGTTACTTAATAATGCTTGAACATGCTTGAAGCTGCTTGGACATGCTTGAAGTTACTTGGAAATGCTTGAAGGTATTTGAAAATGCTTGAAGTTACTTGAAGTTACTTGAAAATGCTTGAAAATACTTGAAGTTACTTGAAAATGCTTGAAGTTACTTGAAGTTACCTGAAAATGCTTGAAGTTACTTTAAGTTACTTGAAAATGCTTGAAAACTTGAAGTTATTTGATAATGCTTGAACATACTTGAAGTTACTTGGACATGCTTCAAGTTACTTGAAAATGCTTGAAGTTACTTGAAAATGCTTGAAGTTACTTGAAAATGCCTGAACAATTTTATATCGTGTGAAATCAGAGAATGCAATGTCGAAAAATTTCATTTTCCGATTAATATGTATAACAGTCGACTTTGTTTTTTTTCAACTTATAGAATAAATTGGTCGAATTTCGACCATGGGGCGACCCCTAGTTTAAATAAATGCTCAGTGATAACTTTTCATAGAAAAGAATTCCATTTTGCTTATAGTTACAGCATTCGAAATGAAGTACTGAAAAGGTGAAAAGGGTAACTAATCAAAAGGATTAAGGTGTCATTTTCGATGAAGAATTGAACTTTTCACTACATATGAACTACATAATTGTTAAAGGTAATTTCATGTTTGGCTTATTGTGTCGTAATTCTAAGAATTTTCAGGACCCCCATAAGTACTCTTATGTCTTTATAAAACTACATGATTCGCTCAATATTGGAGTATCATTGTGTAGTTGGCACCCGTTTTATCGTAATGCAAAATGTGCATTGAGAAAATTCAAAAACGATTTACGAAATTTGGTCTTCCAAAAATGCATTGGAACAATAATATGCCCTCATATGAAGCAAGATTCATGCTTATGCTTATACATTTAAAAACTCTTGCCAAAAGAAGGAAATATTTCTCAATTCTCTCTGCTCGTGATGTCATAACAGCTCCTATTGATTGTTCGTTATTGCTGTCGATATTTAAAGTTTATGCTCCTTCACGCATTCTTTGGTCTAGAGAGGAGTATTTCTTTTATGTTTCTAGTCACAGAACTAATTATGGGCGAAATGATCCTATAACTACGGCTTGTGTACATGTAAGAACTGCTATTATGGAACTATCAAATTTGACGTATCATTTTAAATTGGCCACCACTTTTTTTTACAGCTATTAGATGTCACCGAAGTTTTTTTAGGTATGAAGTAAATACATTCCCGTTAGCTAAAATGGATCGTTACACTATTGAGCAAATTGTTTTTATTATTAAAACGTATTTTAAACATGGGTAAAGTTTTCCAAAAGTTGAAAGAAAATTTCATTCAAAATATGTGAGAGAAAATGCTCCGTCAAACCGTGCTATTTAACGTATCGTTCATAAATTTGAAGAAACTGGTTCGGTTCAAGATCAGAAAAGTAAAGCCTATGGTCGTTGTGGTCGCTCGAGTTTAAATATTGCAGCTGTTAGCAGAGGTGTTGCTGAAGAGCCAAGGACGTCAATTCATCGTCGTTGACAGCAATTAAACCTCAAACCAACAACTTTGTTTAAAATTTTGCACAAAGATCTGCATGTAAGGGCTTACAAAATACAGTTAACACAAGAATTAAAACCCACTGAAAACGTATTGCGTCGGCAATTCGTTAATTATGACACAGAGAAGCAACAACAGAAGGACAATTTTTTCAATCAAATTATCTTTACCGATGAGGCTTATTTTGAAATTGGCGGTTATTTTAATAAACAAAACTGTCGTATTTGGGCTGAAGAAAATCCTAGAGGATTGTTTGAACGGCCAATGAAACCAAAACAAGTTATTGTATGGCGTGGATTTTGGTGTGGTGGCGTAATCGGTCCATTTGTCTTCGAATATGAAAATGGCAATGCAGTTATTGTGGATGGAGCTCGATATGAAGCGATGATTAGAAACTTTTTGTGGAGTCAATTGGAAGATATTGATGTACATAATATGTGGTTTCAACAGGATGGTGCAACATACCACACAGCAACGAACTCAATCGATCTTTTGAAAGAGAAGTTTAACAATCGCATAATTTCCTGAAGAACAGACGTAAATTGGTCACCAAGCTCATGCGATTTAACACCAATGGATTATTTCTTATTGGGTTTCTTAAAGAGTAAAGTTTATGCCGATAATATTCAAACTTTTCAACACCTCAACACAACATCATCGAGCAAATATCACTTATTGAACCATCATTATGCGAAAATATGATTAAAAATTTTGGTAAAAGGTTGACAGTCTGCCGAGCTAGCAAAGGAGGTCACTGGGACGACATTCTTTTTCATTATTAAATAAATACAGATTTACACACAATTTATGTCTTTCATTCAAAATTTAAAATGATACCTCAAATTTGAACATCCTTTATTATTTAAAAAAAAATGTTATTTAAACCAAATCAATTGTTAAATTAGAACTAGTCTATAATGAGGTCGTACGCTCTTGGAAGACGACAGGAAATAAATCAATTAATTAATAGATAAACAAATCAACATGAATAGAGTACGCAGGCTAGGCTGTAGAGCAGCTTGAAACTGACTCTTGTTCTTATCGGTTAAAGCGTTTAGTGACGAGACTAACTTTTGGCTCAATAGGTTTACGAACAGGCTAAATTGCCATTACTCAATTACATTTATAACGGTGCACTGTTGAGTAATGTCTTCACGCTGACGGCATCTTCGGTCTTTTTTTTAATGAGCTGGAGTTACAGTCAATAACCAACTTTGATCAGTGATTATTTCTTTGAAAAAAACGACATTGACCACGTCGACCACGAATCAAATGATTTACTGATGCCTCGATGCAACGGCAACATTATATCGCGAAACGGACCAGTGAATTGGCCATCGATCATGCGATTTGATACCACTTGATAACTTCGTTTGAAGTTATGTAAAGTCTTGTGCAAACTATTCAGGTTCTGGAATACTCAGGACGATATTGATGAGATAGAGCCAAAAATGCTCGAAACATTTTTTCTATTCAATTTCTTTCAGCCCAGATTTAGTTTGGTTTCTACGAAATTGATCGAAGGAACACAATTTTGGTCACCACAAAAAGCAGGAGTGATAAACACGCAACATATATTGTGAAATGTGGTCGGAGTTCAATTGCTATCATTTGGGTTTCAAACATCTCACTTCAACTCCTAAGCTTATAATGCAAATCATTAATTTTACGGACAAACTTAAAGATTCACCCATGCCCAAATCATACTATTCCAACCACTAAAACTTTTAACTTACTTTGTAAGGTTTCAAAAAAGAATCATCAACCTTCATTATGTATGAAAAGGACAACAAAAGCAAAAATAATCAAAGTTAAATGACTTCGTCTGATCGAATTTGAATTCTTCACTAAAGTATAGTCCTCCAAAAATTTAAGTGAACATAGTTTAAAAAATATTCTTACATATATATTTGCAATTTTATTTTAACGATCACCGGTTATTTTAATATTGTTTAGTAACTATTCATTTCATCTACGTTTCCTCACTTATTGGCGGCACATTGTCTTTTAGATTTTTAATACGAGCACTATTAATATCTTAACTTATTAATTACATTTTATGTGGGAAAACTAGAAACCAAATTGTGATCACCACACTGAAAGAGTGTTACAAATAAACTGAAATAATATTATGCACTTGAGTCACGTTATAAGACACTTTCCCCAGAGTTTCCAACAATCTGAGATTCCGCGACTTTGCCGTTAATAAAATACGGTTACTCACTCAACTTGGAGTTAGACTTGTGCTTTCCTTTTGGTGGCTTTCCTCATCGATGTCTATTCCAGGTAATTGAACCTTGTACATGTGGGCACATACGACAGATTATTTTTTCCCAGATCCCCCAAACTGCACTTAAAACTGAATCAGGTGTCAATATTTGCAATGCGTGCCACCATATGAATAAAAGTAAATGAGAAGGGCTTTCACTCTCGCTAAATCGAAAGAAAACCCGTCCTCACGTTGGAGTATGTGATATGACAGAACCTGCTAAAAATATGAGAGAATTGAAAAGAGTAGGCTGTTAGTAGACTGTCTACCTTATGTATTCCTGTCTGAGTGGATTTGATTATTATTGCAATTTTTTAACGTGCAAACTTGTGGATTCGCTCGCCTCGCATACAGAACCAAATATCCAACTAAGAATTTTGTATTTGCTCTCCTTTCCTGGTTGTCGTCCAGCTATCTGTCACGTATAGGAGAACTAGTAGGATGAGTGTTTAGAGGGCATTCGCTTGATCTTCCGGGTTAAGACCCATTTAGCCATTTAAGTCATCGAATCTTTACTTCATTAAGGTTTCTTTTGTTGAGTTATTATTAACTACAAGGTAGGTGAGCTCCTTAATGAGGTACCACAAAATGTTCTTCTATCAACAGTGATGTTTGTTCGCTGACAGTATGTTCATAGTTTGTTAATTAAATCGCAGGTGCAGCCTACAAGCGGAAGCGATCTCTAAGGTCGATATCGTATACATACCATAGTAGTTGAACGGATCTTTTAAAGATAGTGGCTTCTTTCGAAACGGCTACCTTGCATGTTTCAAATAGTTCGGAAGAGCAAGAAGGCAGAGCCAGGCGTGCTGGGGACATACCTCCCTTTGGAATTGGGCGAAAGCAGCAATAGCCTGTTTACTTTAAAGCTTGCGGTCTTAAAATTGCAATTTTAATCCACAGGACTCTTTTCTGATAGACGCCAAAATTTCCTTTGCACTGCAAGAAACCTGACAGCACCGTGGCAGTCTTCAGCTCAACATGCTTTGACCAAAAAAGTTTGCTATCCAGGATGACTCCCAAATAATAAGCCTCATTGGAGAGTCGGATTGGGATGCTTTTAACACTGGTTGAGTTAACCTGACCAGCTTCCTCCTTCTCGCTAAGAAAAAACCCTCTGTTTTGAGAGGATTTACTGAGAGCCGATTCCTAGGGCACCATTCGTCGATCATGTGCAGCGGTTTTGAGCAAACAGTCGCTGGGCATGATCCAACAGAAGGTATGGCATCCGCGTACGCCTGAGCATAGAAGTCACAACTGTTGAGACTGTTCAGCAGAGCGTCAACCAGCATGCACCATAGCAGTGGAGACAGAACGTCGCCTGCGGGCAATTCCTGTTTTATCCCGCGATCAGATAAGAGCAACAATCCGCATCCGGAACAAACTTTCTGTTCATAAGCATTACTTTAATACAGCACACTATAATGACTCATATACACCGGCCGTATTGTCTGGCAGAGCTACAAAAGTCACAGTATCAAAAACACCCTCACTATCAATGGAAATGCCCATCGCGTATTATTTCTGGACAAGCGCCAACCCAATTCTACCAACTAGATTTTAAAGCGCAGTCTTGCAAGATTTTCCGCGTTGCATTTGAAGCAGGGGTTACCATGCCAAAGTATCAGTTTTGCTCACATGAACCTCGACCAGTCTTACCATGCTTTTCAGCAAAAAGGAAGTCATCTTTTGGTATACATAAATGACACTCTAACTGTACGCCGAGGTATTGGTATATATACCAGTGCCAAATCAGCTGTGAATATTCTCTTCATCATCGAAAGCAATTGGTCTATATTTGGTGCCAGCATGGCTGGGTATATTCCATCAGTACCAGGCGACTTAAAGCCCTACCAGGCGAGATCGCCTGTTACCACAACCTACGAAACATACCAGCTACATCCAGTTGCTTGTCTCAGCTCACTCAAAGTCTCGGTGATGTGGGCTGGCTCTGAACCAATTCTTACCTGGAAAGTGCGACACCAGCAGATAACTAAAAGTTTACGCTTTCGTCTCAGTGAAGGTGCTATCGGGTTTCAAAGTGAATCCAATTTGGCTGGTTTGCCCTTTTTCAGAACTTTAACCACCTAGTTTCTTTGAGGAGGCACTTTTAAATAAGTAGCTAACAGTTACAGTTAATAATAACCTAACGTCTATTAAAAAACTTTTACAAGCTTCATGCTTAACAAAGTCCCTGGATTCAGTGTCAGGAGATGGCAGACCAGTTCAACATTCAAATCTGTTGGGTGCCGGGGCATAGAGACATTCCAGGGAACTGTAGTGCAGATGACCTCGCCAAAGAGCAACTGCATTACCTCTTTTACCTGATAAAGGTTTTCTAGGTATACCCTGTGCTACTTGCTAACTTATGTTTAAGCTATCCGCAATCGAGGGTACAAACCTTAGCTGGACAGGTAGTAATACGAGTACATGTCCAGGGACTAAGCATATCCGGCCAAAGCTGGATCTGCGACGCTCTATGTGTTTGATCTCATTTAACCGACTGCATATTGGCTCTGCTATAGGTGTCATTACAGGACACTGTCTAATAGATAAACACGCATTAGGGCTTGACGTCTATTCAAATGCCTTCTGTAGAAGCTGGATGGACGAGGAGGAGGAGGAGACCTTCTTTGTACATGTCCTGCACTCTCCCATAAGAGAAATTTCTATCTAGGAGCCTTCTTCCTTAACGATCTCAGTGACTTGGCTAACATGTTAGAAGTCTATCTCGCTTCATTAGAAGCTCCACATTTTTTAGTGGGTAGAGGGAGAAACCCCCCTGATCCACGTGGCATCACAATGGACCTCAGAGTGGTCTTTTTTTTATATAATTTGCTTACGCTAAAGGGGTTTTTTCTGTTGTTACAGTACCCTTATAGTGCTAAGAACACAGCGTAAGCATTTGTGTCTAACAGCAAGCAGCACCTGGAAATATCGTATTTCATTGCATGCTTTTCGGTGCTACTTGCTATTAGAAAGAATAGAGAGATAGGAAATAAGTGTTTGGGTGCAGTTGTAGGGTTTTTCTCCACGGGGGGTGTCCAAGTTGCTTAGGGAGATTACGATTTCATGTATTCGATATAACGTAATGGACTTCCAACGCACGACCTTCCATTCAGTAAGCGAATATACTACTACGGCACCATTGCCACCCGTCTTTGTGTGTAGGCTATTAGCTGACAGCCACCTTAACCTAAGCTAACCTAACCTTCATGCTTAATAAATTCCAGTAAAAAGATAAAAATAAGGAAACAAAACTACATATTTTTAATAACATATTTAATCAATTGTTAATTGATTTAATTTAATTATACCTAATTAAATTGTTGAAGAATCTAAGAGCCAAACCAAAGCAAACAAAGAGAGACACGAAAATAATTATAAATGCTCGCTAACAATTCCAAATATTAATTTGTTTGGGTTAACGTATAAGATATTGTGATACTTCTGAATTCCTATTAGGGATGCCTGTGTCTTTAATAATAAATGAGTACGAGAGAAAAGGTATATTAGAGCAACAGATTGCCGTTAAACCGAGTCGGGGAATTGATGATATTAATATTCCAAAAATTCGGAGATTCTATTTAAACACTGAGAATTTAATAAAGAAATAACTCATCAAGAATGACTCTACATTGAAACAAAGACACCATTTGAAATATTCTTAACCTATTCCCGTATTCATTGCGGTTTCGGTATAGTTTATACTGTAAAAGGCTTGTAACATGTCTCTGTATGAGCTCAATTTTGTTCGAATGCGTCTGGTATATTGGACTCTATATCCATTTCTAGCTAAACAAAGCTGGTAAGTAGCTATACCCATAAAATACCAAAATAAAATATCACGGAGAATATCGAGAATACCGATTTGAGTTAGCATTCAGGATTAGAAAGATAAGTGCATTTGTTTTAATTATAGTATAGCTTTATTTAATTTATTTTTTACAAACGAAGGCGGTATGTCCAGTACAGGGAATGAAGGTGGATGCTTAAAGATGTTAGAGCCACTCGGTTACTACATATTTATGTGGTCCTGGGAAAAGTATATACGACATCCACAAGTTCGACAAATTCCATTTGACCAATTTCAATCGTATTTTAAGAAACAAATGATATCAAATGAAAATGTGAGTCCTGGATTCGCGACTGCATTGGTTTTTACAGCCCTGAATGCAGCAGTTTATCGACATTTTAAGATTTTCATATTGGTTTATTGTTAATTAGGTATTATTTATGTTTCATAGATGCTTGAAATCAATATAATATTGGTAAGAAAAAATATCTCGCCAGATTTTTTTTATTTTTTGTACATTATTATTTTTGCTCTGTTTTTTGCACTTTTTTAATAAATTTATGAAAGATTTTACAAAATCCATACTTCAACTTATGAATTTCGCTTTTGTTTTCCTGCAATCGAATCAGCCGTGACTTTTCTTTTTCATTTGAAACTGACGTTGTCCCGAACTACCCTATTGAATAAAAAGTACTGATAAAAGTATCGGCACTGCAAAAGAATTTCCCACGTCGAAAAATAAAACCCATGGTTCTGGTCGCTCTATTGGTTATGCGATTTTAGTTTCCATTTAAAAAAGGCTTAAAATCAAAAATAGTTCCGAGATTTTTTTGTTAAATGATATGATTTAATTCAGTTTGCCCAATACGATAACTAAAGTCTGTATAACATCGTTTTCGAGAAAATGCCTTGATTTTGCATTCGGCACCGTGCAAAAAACAGTGCTCGTACATCCGCGAAGATATTGTCAAAAAGCGAAAAATCCCCGTCACTGGGAAAGTAAATTTGTCGCTGATGCCATTTGGATGTTTAACAAAGTGCAAATTCTTCCACCACCTGACTTGTCAAGCATTTCGATCCGAAGTATCCTTAATCCTTATGGCTGATGTTCAACATGCGAAAATCGAAGGACAGGACGGACTGAGCATACTGATCGGATCGGACAAGTATTGGTAAGTAGTCACCGGTTAACAGCGTTGCATTTCATTTTCCCTGCGAGCAGTTATGATCATATTTGGATGGTAATAGGCAAGACCAAACTTGCTTAGAGCAGCTGAGGACTATTTTAATCGAGACCAAAGGGGTCGTAAATTCGCGCCCTTAACCTATTTGGACACCAAATCACTGGACACCGATCCATTAACCCCATCTCACTTCTTGTGAATTCAGGATGGCCCTACAATGCCCAAGGGAAATGGGATGCGAGTTTTATACGCTAACGAATTGTGGAAACGCTCGAGAATGGAGTATCTTCAACTTTTGCGGTCATTTCATCACAATAAGGTATGTGAAACCTGCAAATTTAGGAAAGACGAAGTCGATCTGGTCGCAGATACTGGAAACCCGCGAGACTGTACTGAAATGAAGTTAGCTATCACTGCGAAAGTGTTTCCTAGTCGAGATGGCCATTAGGCCGGAGTGAATTTAAACATTTTTTTATTATTATTTTTTCTTTTAATGCCTTTAGTTCTAAAAGTTGATTTTGATTATTCCTTAAAGCTACAACCGGTTTTTAGCAAAAACAGAAAAGGTCCTGTGGTTCCTATATTCAAAAACAAAATGTACTGGAAATAAATTAGCATTTACATAACGAAAGTACATTTATAATACAAAAGATCTACGAGCCGAGTACACATTCCCACTGGAAGGTCAGCATCTAATAATAAGATTTAATTTATTTGATAAAGTAAATTATTTAAAATTTTTATTTATGTTGTGTAAAAAATTAGTTCTGTGTTCGCCATCAAAATCGATTCCCTGAAAATGAGAATTTATTAAAATCGAATCATTGGTAGGAAGGCTGAATTCATCTTACACATTGGTTTATTGCATTATACGAGTATTCAAGCAAGCTCCTTCTGTGGGAATTGGTTTAAGGACTACATTCTCACTCTAGAATTAACAAATTATTAAGTAACTAACTATGTGAACTATAAATTTTAATTTACCCATGTAATTAACGAAATATTTCATGTTTTAAGGGTCTTAACGAATTCTTTCTTTCTTTCAAATCGCGGCAATAGTTTTCGAGATAAGATCCTAGCATTGATAAATCCATCTCTTGATTCTCAGCCACACACTGAAACAGAAGCTCTGTCACCAGCTTAACACATCTTTCGACTGCTTGAGTGTGACAGGGATATTTTGAAAGCTCTTTGTCTATAGCTGAATCCATATTATCAGGTACATTTTCAACCGTTGCTCGTAAGTCCTCATCTGATATATTTTTCGTTAATTTCCGAACATGGCTTTGGCTATCAGCTAACATAGCAAGTAAAATGTTTTCTGGATTCCAAAAAAAAGAGTTGCGCTCTATAACCGGATGAACTACTGCCTTAAGTTTTTTTTGGCAGGTATTTGCAAGCTTTTATAATTTTTAAAATATGCTTTGGCCCATCCAAAAAAGAAGGTTTAGTTTTTATTTGAAACCAAGCAAACGCATATACTTTCATTGTGTACGTGGACAGAATCACTAATTCCGTTGAAGGTTTCGCAGTTGCTACATAAAGGCGTAGAATCCTGTTAGCTGTTGTAAGCCACCTTGAATGGGACATTTTACCTGGTTGTCGTTGTGCTAAATCGAAAGATACTTTGCAATGAGAAACTGCCATACACATTTCATACAGGTATTTCTGATCCGTGCTTAGATTTTCGATACTTATTTCAGGCAGCTTCACTGGTATCTTTTCAGGCAGCTTCACTGGTATCTTTTGAAATGTATTGGCAAATTATCACAACTTTCAAGAGCTTTTCATAGGACTCCAGAAAAGCCTTTGGGATCATTGGTCTTGCCATCAATATGTGCCATTAAGTGCCGAAAAGGAAGTTCATTGAAATGAAGCAAACAAACAAACCAATGGACTGGCCCACCTATGGCCGCTTCAAGCTGACAAACGATACCATTTTTAGAACCAGTTATACCAACAGTTCCATCGCATCCAACTGTTTTAATTTTTTGGATGTCAATACAAAGGATGTTTTTTATGAAGTCAACTATGCTGGATGATATTGTTTTGGCATTTCCACAAGTCAGAGCGACATGTCCAAGATATTGTCCTCCTGGCTCAGAAACAAGTACAACATGTTCTTCGATTAAAATCCTTCGATATGATGTTAAGCTACTTGTTTTCAGAACCATGGTTTTGTCTTTTAAAAGTGCGCTAGTAAGGCACCGGTGCTACAAAACTGTTTGTGTGTATACAGTGATCTTCTTCTTCTTTTTCTTCAACGGCGAAGTCATGACCTTTCATCATGGAGACCAACTTCAGGATAAAAGGCATCTCATAACCCTCCCACTTTACTGCATTCTTGACTACTTATGGAGTCGGCGGTTAGCTGTGTTCACAAAATCGTTAGGAAAATAAAAACAAACATAGGGACGGGCTACAGTCCGCTTGGGCCTATTCTTATTCCTATCCCTCATAAGTGGGCGTGACAAAAGTCTAAGTATGGTTGAATTGTTAAGAACGCTCTACATATTTTTTATATAACATTTAAAGGATTTTATCAAAAATAAAACGCTCCCTAGCTCAAACTTGGGTGTTTCAATAAAATTGTTTTATTTAATTGTGTGCGTGTCAGTAGGCGGATTTAAAAAAAATTAACACATGAGAATAAAGGGCCCCTAGAGAGTATATATTATAAATTTCAGCTCCCTAGCTCAAACTTTGGATTTTCAAAAATTAATATACCCTTAGAATAGGGTATAAAAAAATTATTTTATTTATTTGTAGGCGTGTCAGTGGGCGGATTTTGAAATTTTTTTATCCCGAGCAGTTTTAGGAGTCATAGATCGCATATAAATCAACTTTCTAGCTCAAATTTTTTTCCAAAATTTTGTTTTTTGAGTTTGTGGGCGTGTCTGTGGGCGGATTTCAAAAATTCGTAAACTTGATTATTTCGGGACCCTAGAGAGTATATGGTTAAAATTTCAGCTCTCTAGGTCCAGTTTAAAGGCCTAATTTTTGCCGACAGACGGACGGACGGACGGACATGGCTAGATCGACATTACTATCGATGCTGATCATAAATATAGTAACTTTTAGGGGTCTACGGGCAATATTAAGGTATGTTACAAACTATGCGTCAAAATTAATATACCCTTAGAATAGGGTATAAAAATTGGGATGGGCTACAGTCCGCTTGGGCGAACTGTTGGATACCCTTATTCTTCTTATTCCTATCCCTCATAAGTGGGCGTGACAAAAGTTTAAGTACGGTTGAATTGTTAAGAACGCTCTACATATTTTGTTATATAACATTTAAAGGGTTTTATCGAAAAAACGCTCCCTAGCTCAAACTTGGGTAATTCAATAAAATTTAATTGTGGGCGTGTCAGTAGGCGGATTTAAAAAAAAAATAACACATGAGCATAAAGGGCCCCTAGAGAGTATATATTATAAATTTCAGCTCCCTAGCTCAAACTTTGAATTTTCAAAAAAAGTGTTTTTTTAAAATTGTGGGCGTGTCAGTGGGCGGATTTGGAAAATATTTACACATGAGCATAAAGGGCCCCCTAGAGAGTATATATTATAAATTTCAGCTCCCTAGCTCAAATTTTGGATTTTCAATAAAAATGTTTTATTTATTTGTGGGGGTGTCAGTCGGCGGATTTTGAAAATTTTATATCCCGAGCAGTTTTAGAGCCGTTTTATTCAGTCGAATTTGAACTCAACTTGGGGATTTTTAATGTCAACTTGAGAAATTGCTTTTATTCACTCAAAGTTGACTCGCTCAACTTTAGATAATCCGAAGTTGAGAAAAGAGAGAGTTGGTCAACTTTGAGTTTGCTCAACTCCCCGAAATAGTGGAAGTTGTAGAGCAAACTTGGGATTTTACGTCAAATGTCAAATTGATTGTGCGAACTTCAAATCAAGTGGTGTAAATAATCAAATATTAATTTTTTAAAACTTAAACAATATATCGTTCAAATTATTTCTGGGAAGATTGGCCATCGTCTGATTCGGGCAGCGAAGAAGACGAGCGCAATTTGGTCTGTGAAAGACGGCAATACAAGATGCTACCACGTGTTGGGCTCAAAAAATGGGACGACCGCGACTTCATATATCGTTTTCGTCCCTCAAAGCGGACGACAATGATGGCGCTCCAATTTATAATAAATTCGTTGCCGTACAACGAGAGAAGGTATTTTACGCCGAATAAGTTGGAATTTATTGTACCTATATTCCATAGTGGTTTTCTTCTTCGATAGATCGCGTGAATTACGACCAATAACCCAATTATTAATCGTATTACGGTACTATGCAGTCGGATCAATTCAATTGGCGGTGGCCGATTCCATTGGAGTAAGCATTGCCACCGTGCATCATGTGCTGAAACGAGTTTCCAGAGCGATTGCCAATCTTTCGCCACAATTTATTCGTATGCCGGAAACCCAATTGGAACTACTGCAAGCAGCACGTGACTTTTTTGCAAAAGCAAAATTCCCTCGAACTATTGGTGCGATTGATTGTACGCATATCCGAATTCAATCACCAGGTGGAACTGACGCAGAGAATTTTAGGAATCGTAAGGGATGGTTTTCCCTAAACGTTCAAACGGTTTGTGCTGCGAATTTGAAGATAAACGATATCGTTGCTCGTTGGCAGGTATAGCTCACATGAAAAATATACATTTCAAATCGGTTTTTTTAATTTTTTATGTGCTCCTTAATATGGCTCCACGCACGATCAGCGCATTTTCAATCTGTCTAGTTTGAAACAACGATTCGAAAGAGGCGAGTTCAAGCAATTCATTCTTGTTGGTGATTCGGGTTACACTAATACAAGCTATCTTGCGACACCTTTTCTGAATGTCACGAACCCTATTGAAAATTTATATATTGAATCGTAGATTCGCACTCGCAATTGCGTAGAACGTTCGTACGGCATTTGGAAAATGCGTTTTCCAGTGTTTGCCACTGGCTTAAAGTGCAGAGTGGAGACTGTACAGTTAATTACAATTGCTTGTGCCGGTCTTCACAACGTAGCTATTGACGAGAATGAGTCGGAACCACCACCGGAAGTGTACGGATTTTCCGATATGCTATCCGGCACATATGTTCCTTCGGGTACACCTTTGCAAACAACATCAATAGTCACTGACAATGTCCGCTCTCGATTGGTTCGCACATATTTTCAGCCGATTTTAGATCAAGCTTAAAAAACTCCAATCATTGTAGAACAATTAATAAGAAAAGAAAAATAAACAAACTTCAAAAATGTATGCTTTTTTACTTATTATTATTATTACAAATTATTTTTGGGAAAATTGGGCATCATCTTCTTCGGATAACGAGAATGATGGATGAACACGAAGATTGTTTATTTCTCGAGAGAAGACAATATAAAATTCTGAGACGTGTTGGACTCGACAAATGGGACGACCATGGCTTTCTGTATCGTTTTCGTCTTTCCAAGTCGACGACAATATTGGTGCTTAATCTGATAAAAGATGTATTTCCTTGTGACGAGAGACGGTAGGTATTTTATTTTAACTTAACCCAGTTTGTATTTGATAGAAATATGTTTATGTTATTTTTAAGATATATATAAGCACACGCAACATCCAGTCCATACCATTCACTAGGTTTGAGTAAAGAACGAATGCCAGCAAAAATATGTAAAGCAAAGAAAAAGTTTTAAGAAAAGCGGTACTGTATAATGCTTATACACAAATGTAAATGAATTAAATTTTAAAGCATATTAATATATATTTTCAAAAAAATGTATAAACTCGTAGGTAACAGTAGAAAATATCACGGCTTTTTGTAACATTTAAAAGGAACATCATGAAAACAGAATCGTTTCCAGCACTCTGAATCTGTTTCCTATTTAGCTTTCTTCTTTTTGTCAGTAGGAGACTTTTTAGATCCGGAACACCTGCATAGAACAGCAAATATAGTTGCGATGACAAAACCAATTACACCGAATTTTAGCAGCTGTGACCTATCCATGTTCATCAAATTGTCATTTATAAAGTCGTTCCTGTAATAAAAACATTAAAGAACACTTCTAATTAACTAGATTTAACCAAATACTCACATGGGACTAGCAATTGGTGGAACAATTTCTGGCTTAGTCCTCTGCAAGTGGATGTTCTGAGTAAATTCAAGAAACTCTTCGGAGTGTATTCCTTCGTCCTGTATGGGAAGTATTTGCCTTGATGAATGCTATAAAAGATAATCAAATTTAATGAAATTCATTTAATAACTGCACCATGTCTTACAACAAAAACTCAGGAGATTCCTTAACTTTGAATCGCTTAGCGGTCGCAATTCCATATTCCAAGCGATTTATACGGGCAACATTCATCTGTCGCTTTAGAGCAGCACCTACGGCTTCCCGAACAGCGTATAGTCCTTGGCAAATGATGCACTCATTGGAGTATCTAAAAAAATATGTACTTTAATTTACTAAAAGAAACAACGCAAATATTTTCTAAACTTACGAGAAAACAAACCAATCACCTGTGGTAGACCCTGTTGGTGCTTGTGTTGGATGTTCAAAACTGCTGTCCAACAATTCATTTACGGCTGGATCTCGGTTTTCACCAAAAGTATGCATTTTATCTTCCTCAGTGATTGGGCCATGATAAAGCAGCGGAATACCGCGTCGAAAGAAGACCAACGCTGGCTCGCGACTCGGATTGTGTATGCTCGTCATATGGCTGTTGACGGCTTTCACAACAACAGCTCCAAGATGTTCCTTCAGGTCATCTTGAATGTTTTCCAAAATAGTTTCAATTTCATTACACGGCTCGCAATTGGGTTTGGCTAAGGATTCACATAAGCGTGTAATGTTTTCCAATAACATGAAGGCTTTTTTTTTGTGGCAAACTTACAAAACAAAGCGATGACGTGTCTTCTCCAGTGTTAAATGCACAAGATCGGTGTCGTCCACGCCCTGAATTTGGACTGAGTGCGCGGTGCTTATAAGAAAGCCTATGGCAAGAATAATGCAATTGGTGGAACAATTTCTGGCTTAGTCCTCTGCAAGTGGATGTTCTGAGCAAATTCAATGAAACTCTTTGGATTGTATTCCTTCGTCCTGTGTCGGAAGTATTTGCCTTGATGAATGCTATAAAAGATAACCAAATTTAATGAATTTCATTTAATAACTGCACCATGTCTTACAACAAAAACTCAGGAGATTCCTTAACTTTGGGCAACATTCATCTGTCGCTTTAGAGCAGCACCTACGGCTTCCGAAACAGCGTATAGTCTTTGGCAAATGATGCAGTCATTGGAAAACTTAAAAAATGCTTTAATTTACAGAAACAACACAAATATTTTCTAAACTTACACGAAAACAAACCAATCACCGGCTGGTTCTCAGCAAATCCAAAGTTGAGACTGACATATTATGTGTCATCTGTCACAAATATCACAGGGAATTTTTTGAAACAGCAAGTTGTTCAACTTGCGAATGTCAAATTCCAAACCGAAAGTTGTAATAGTGAAAAAAACCATTTTTCAACTTGCAGTTCAACTCTTGAGTTGATATCAACTCCGAAGTTAGCAAACTTGGGAGTTATCAGCAAGTTGAACAATAGTGAATAAAATGGACCTTAGGAGTCATAAATCATTTAAAAAAAATTTCAGCTTTCTAGCTCAAAATTCGATTTTTCCAAAAATTTCGTTTTTTTGAGTTTGTGGGCATGTCTGTGGGTGTATTTCAAAAATTCGTAAACTTGATTATTTCGGGACCCTAGAGAGTATATGGTTAAAATTTCAGCTCTCTAGGCCCAGTTTAAAGGCCTAATTTTTGCCGACGGACGGACGGACGGACGGACATGGCTAGATCGACATTACTATCGATGCTGATCATAAATATAGTAACTTTTAGGGGTCTACGGGCAATATTAAAGTATGTTACAAACTATGCGTCATAATTAATATACCCTTAGAATAGGGTATAAACATAGGGACGGGCTACAGTCCGCTTAGGCGAACTGTCGGATACCCTATTTTTATTCCTATCCCTCATAAGTGGGCGTGACAAAAGTCTAAGTATGGTTGAATTGTTAAGAACGCTCTACATATTTTGTTATACAACATTTAAAGGATTTTATCAAAAAAAACGCTCCCTAGCTCAAACTTGGGTGTTTCAATAAAATTGTTCTATTTAATTGTGGGCGTGTCGCTAGGCGGATTTAAAAAAAATTAACACATGAGCATAAAGGGCCCCTAGAGAGTATATATTATAAATTTCAGCTCCCTAGCTCAAACTTTGGATTTTCAAAAAAATTGTTTTATTTATTTGTGGGCGTGTCAGTGGGCGGATTTTGAAAATATTTATACATGAGCTTAAAGCGCCCCTAGAGAGTATATATTAAAAATTTCAGCTCCCTAGCTCAAATTTTGGTTTTTCAATAAAATTGTTTTATTTTTTTGTGGGCGTGGCAGTGGGCGGATTTTGAAAATTTTATATCCCGAGCAGTTTTTGGGGTCATAGATCATATATAAAAAATTTCAGCTTCCTAGCTCGATTTTTTCCAAAATTTTGTTTTTTTGAGTTTGTGGGCGTGTCTGTGGGCGGATTTCAAAAATTCGTAAACTTGATTATTTTGGGACCCTAGAGAGTATATGGTTAAAATTTCAGCTCTCTAGGTCCAGTTTAAAGGCCTAATTTTTGCCGACGGACGGACGGACATGGCTAGATCGACATTACTATCGATGCTGATCATAAATATAGTAACTTTTAGGGGTCTACGGGCAATATTAAGGTATGTTACAAACTATGCGTCAAAATTAATATACCCTTAGAAGAGGGTATAAAAAGATGTTATGAAGGTCACCATTTCCGTTCCTAAAAGCTCCAATTCGATAGATGGCTTTGTGTATGAAAAAACTAAACACTGGAGATAATGTTTTGTGCCGAACATCCCCAACCCAACCAATGTTTTCCATCTCCTTCCCGAGTTCTTCTTCAGTTATCCAATCGATATATACATCACCTTAACAGCACGCTGATGGCCAATGTATAGTCAGTAAGAAAATAAAAGTACTTGCATTTTCACTCGCTTGGCTCAGATAAAGACTCTCGACGGTACGGAGCACAGACCATTCGTATAGAAGCAGTTGGAGAAAAGACAAATATCCATATATCTTTTTTTTTATTTCCAAATCTCTTTAAAAGGCGCATTCGGCTAGTCTGCAAGTCAACAGTGCATCGGATGTAATAATAAGGATTACGCTTTGAATAAGCATATCTCATTGGAGAGGCGATCGTTACGTACCTATACTCTTGTTCCGTTCCGGTGTGTATGTGCAGTGTAGCTATTCTGGTTACCGGAAACGTTGTTTATTAAGGAAATAAAAAAACAAACAAGATCGCTTTCGAAGGAAAAGGAAAGTACTCAACATGGAGCAACATGTATCAGTAAGTTAATTATCTGCTTTTATATTTCCACTCTTTAAATGTTTATCAAATATACTTACAAGACTCAATAATACATTTAAGATTTATTTACCATTTACCAACTATTGTTGGAGTCATTATTTTTCATCATTTGTTTTGATTTGTCTTCTTTTACAATTATTTTATGAAGTGATATATTTTTTTTTTCAATTATTTGTGAAATCTTAATGTCATCGATTAAGCATGTGGTCAATAGAATTCAAATTAAAAGCAATACCAAGTCAAATAACAAACCGTTTGAAATCCTAAGGAGTATTTGATCGAATAAGTTTCATCTTTACCTAAGTTTGAGTTTGAGGTTTCAAATTCGCATGGCATCACATCATTGTTTATTTAAAAAAATAAATATTAGGCATTAACGGCGGCCCCATAGAGCCGAATCCGAACGGCAAATTTGAGAAGCTTCTCATGACAATTGATACTCTTGGATGTTTGTCAGATGTTCGCAAGAGGTGAGGCAGTCGAACAAAAAACTCAAGATGTTACTGAACCATTGAGCCACTGCGCCCGACAATTTATTGCTTATGTAGTTTACAAAATAATAAATATTAGGCATCAACTGCCCATTAAGGGCCTGAAACCAAGCTTCTCCAACCATTTGCGTGTGCAAAGTGGAAGGGACTATTTTATGGTTTTAAACTTTCTATTATTATTTGTAGGCGCAGTGGCTCAGTGATCGAGGGGTTTTAAGTTCAAATCAAGCAGGGGCCAATTGACACCAAAGGTTTTTTTCCCCACCACTTGCGAAAGTGTGACAAACATCCAAAAGTATCCATTTTCATGAGACGCTTCTCAAATCAGCCTTTCGGAGTCGACGTAAAATTGTAGGTCCAATTCGCTTGAGAAGCCAAATTTTATTACCTGTTATGCTTAGTAATATATTATTGAGTTGTGGTTATCATTAGCATTAGTTTATTGAATATGTTATATGAATTCGAACATCTTCAACATCGATTTTGAAAATCACTTGAAAGTTCTAAATAGAAGTTTCTGATAAGCCAGCTCATCTAATGCTTGCAAAGTGCAACATTATTATAAGGATTAAAGTCTTTTATCATAAATTCCCATCATAACAAACATGATTTAGGTACTGCCATGTTCAAACTTCCTTCGCTTTCCGTCAAAAAAGCAATATCAATCTTCTTTTTTTTAAGGATAGATGTTATGATTTGTACTGAAGGGATCATAATCCTCCCACTTCACTGCATCTTTACTGTTCGCCTGTGGGGTACGCCAGTTTGACTTCAAGGTATCAGCAGGACTCCCAATTTCGAATCACTTTGTCACTGAGGCCAATCAAATGCTGATGTTGTTGCATTTGTGTGATCAGCAAGTTTAAAGGTCTGACTCTCTATCGCGATTATATAGGAACGTTGATTGATAATGACTTTTTGACAGGGTTCGTAGAATCTTTCATTTGAACAAGACAGTACCAACTGAATCTCTTCATTTTCTTTAAATCTTGGAACTTCTTATTCAATCAAGCGTTCTCGTAATTCCTGTCATCCGAAGGATCTTCTAATGACCTTTTGATTCGAGCCGCGGAGAGTCCATCAGATAAAAAGAGGTAAACTTTCGGTCATGTAAGGCCAACACATCCGAGGAAATCCATAAAAAATTTAAGCGAGCCAGAAATGACTGCAATGCCCACATAAATTGTGTCAAATTCTCCTACGACAAAAAGTTGAGGCAAAAATACTACAGTCTCACGGGTAGTAAAAACGTTTGATCGTATGTTAAAAACATTAGGAATTCGGCCTCGTCTTCTATCCCGATACTCATTTATAATAACACTACAGCTGTCAGCTCTTAAGATAAGACAAACCCGCTTGCTGCTCCGTTGGCAGCTAGCTCAAAAGCCCAGATTATGCTTTATCTCCCCGCTTGCACTCGAGCGCGCAAAATACACCATGGGACCCATCCACTTCCGCATTCGTATAGTTGCAAAAGTATTTGAAGATCTCAACATACACAAATCCGATGGTCCAGATGTTTTTCACCAATCGTTCTGAAGAGGTGTTCTTCAACGCTGGGAAAACTAGTGTGTAAACTGAAATCAAAAGGCTTTCCGTTCTCGGTATTTGCGTTAATTGCAACCTTCATTGGAATGACCATATATTTGATGTCGCTAAGAACGCTGCGAAATGTCTGGACTTCCTCAAGCGATGCAAGAAATATTCCACCTCTTCTGATCGTGCTACAATTTTTAGGACGTTTATCGGCCCAAAGCTTGAGTACAACGCCTATATCTGGTTCGTTGCACTGATTACATATTTGGAGCTCCTTGACAGAATTCATATACGCGCAATAAAACTCATTGGTGATGGAGACATCACGAAATCACGTGACTCTCTTAGTCAACGTCGAAATGTCTCCTGTCTTTCGTTGTTTAATCAGTATTGCCACCACGCTCAAATGAAATAACCAGTTGTATTCCTTTCATAGAACGTTTCAATCACAATACCTACTATGCTAGGAATGCACATCAGTTCACCCTTAAGGCTGTATTAAGGCGAAGAGTGAATTTAAAAAAAAAACATTCCTTAACCGTAAAACACGAATGTAGAATGCTCTACCATGCGCTATCTTTCCTTCGCATTACAATTTACAAACATTTAAAACCAACTTGAATCGCCAATCGCCATCTCCTCCCTCTCTCCAATCCAAATTTCCGTTCTGCCCTTGCTGTGAAACTATTTACATTATAAGGTACACAAAGACCCCTTTCGCGAGTCTAAATTATACAAACGAAAATCTTCATCTCAGCTGCAGTTAATCCTCGTAATTTTTGTACGCTGTCCAGCATTGTGAACCATGTGAGAGCGCGGGGCTCATAACTGTGGTTTAAAGCCTTCCTTTCAGCTTAGCGACCTTTTTTGGTAGCAAAAGATGACTGAGTTCTAATATTCCTTGCATCGCCCATTAAATTAACCTAAACTTACCTCAAGTTCTTCCTCCAACGATCGCCAACGGAAACGCAAACGCAACCAAATGATATCACATCCTTTGTGAATGCCCGGCAATACTCGTCAATTGATTAAAAAGACGTATCTTTTCTATTTGCGTGGAGAAATATTAGAATTCAGAAAAATCAAAATTTTATGATCACAGATTGCGTTTCATTTATCGAATCATGATTTAGACACTTTTAATTTTCGACTTGTGGTTCATGTGAATGTGAGCACAAACAATGCATATAGATACAATTAATGGAATGGCAAACGGTCGCTTTGTTTTTTATTATTAAAGTTGAAATAAGGATGTAAGAGTACGAGTCTCTTAGAAAGGCAGATCTTTTCCGCTGGTCGATGGTTAAGCTCATTGCATCGGCAAGATGTGGCTGTAGAAATAGCGGCAATGAACCTGACACAAGCAAGCATAAAGGTGATGGTTGATTTTATTTAATGTTTGTGTCCAGTAAAACGAACCCCGTTTCAGAGATTGCATTCATTAAAGTGCAAACTATCTCGCGCACATGTGCATGCATATCTGGAAGCATATCTTCACTTCAGGTTTCTTCGGAGAAAGGAGATATGATTTACTTTGAGCAGCAATCTATCATCGACATTACGTTATTCATAATTATATTGATGTTATTTTTCTGTAAAAAAAATCAATTATTAATTAAATCTTCTTTTTTCGCCTGTACAATTTGTTTGTCTATTGCTTTATTTAATACATACTTAATATTTTCACTATACACGGTCCGTGTTTGTCTACTATTTTGAACGTAAACACGTAACATCTGGAAAAATACTTAAAAAATGTATGAAAACTGATCTCCAACCAGAGAACCGCCTGTGGTTACTTCTCATTGGGTTCGAATTACATTTTTTCATTGGCCATTTCCTATACTCGTTAACTATTGTTAGTGACCGACCGAAGGCCGATTTCTAGCTGAAGCCGAATCCGAATGTTCGGCTAAACAACAACCTTCGGCCAAAGCCGAAGCCGAAGCTTTAATAACTTAATGAATTTCCGTTTAAGATTGACTAAAAGTGAACAAAATAATGATTTTTTAGAAGTTTTTCTGGAATGTATGCTTACTTTTCAAAAATTAATAAACTTTTCAAAAATAATACCAAATTAAACTAGTATCAATTTTAATATTTTATTGAAATAGTAAATAGTTCAAAACAAAACATATTCCCAGAGAGGCTTTTGTCCCAAAGATGTCAACAACATGTATCTACCTACCTAAAATAAAAATGAAATAAAATTAAAATACAAAAATCGCCAAAACTAAGCTGTATAGTGTATCTTGCAGTCGATTTAAAAGCGGATAGGTACTTACTTGGGTTCTTTTATTTTTTAAGTGTCTTCTACATGCACAAGTATAACGAAAACAATAAAAAGATTACAATTGTAGCTAGATGATAATGCATAGAACAAAAAAAAAACACAGGACAAGATCGAACAAATATGCGCACGAACTTATCTTTAGATTTTGTTGTGCTCTAATGATGCGACGGCAGCTGTCCGTCTCTTGTGCATTCATAACGGTTCTACAAAAAACGAAATTGAATTTTTTTCTGCGCCTACCACGACGCACGACATCGATAAACAGAACTTTCGGCTTCGGCCAAAACTTCGGTCTCATTTGGCCGAAGCCGAATGTTTTGCCGAAGGTGATATTTTTAGCCGAAGGTGGCCGAAGCCGAAGGTTCGGTCGGACACTACATACTCGTAATGGGTTTCGATCTTAATTAATATGTCCATTTGAAGCAAATAAAAAGATTTAATTCAAAAATTAAAGTATTCAAATTTGTCCTCAACCTTTGTGTTAGGTCAAATTTCAAACTAATTTGAAATCTCTTTATCCGTTTTTAAGATATTGCATTGTTTTGAAACTACCGCTGTTTTTTTTTTTTTTTTTTAACTGAGTATTTCACATATACATTAAAGGCTGAGAAAAGTCTAAGAAACTGTTATGTACATTTTTTCTTATTTTTTCCCCCAATGGCGGTGCGGCTACGATCAGGATTAATGGGATTATAACCCTCCCACTTAACTGCAACCCTTCTGTTCCGTCTGGTGGGTTCGCCGGCTTGATCTTAAAATGTTTCGGCAGGCCTCTCAAATCCGAATTACTTGGTCATTAAGGACAATCAAATGCTGGTGTTGCTGCATTTGTGTGTTCCAGGAGTTCTTAGGTCTGCCTCTCTTTTGTATGGGAACGTTAATTGATATTGCCTTCTTGACAGGTTTCGTAGGATCTTTTAGTACCAACTGAGCCGGGTGCGCTCCATTTCCTTCGAGATAGATTCTTTGACATGAAGGCTTCCAATGATCTTGGAACGAACTTCTTATTCGATCAAGCTTTGCTACTCCTGCTGTCATGCAAAGCATCTTCATCTCAGCTGCCATTAATTTGCCCTCATACTTTTTGTACGCTGTCCATCATTGTGAACCGTAGGCAAACGTCGGGCCCACAACTGCGATGTAGAGCCTTGCTGTAAGCTTAGAAGCATTTTTGGGTCACAGAAGATGGCTTAGTTTTTCCGCCGCTTCATCCACCTTACGCTTAAACGATTTTAATGTCACAGCTTGCTTGCTTGATTATAGAATCCAGATATTTGAACTTTTCGCACTTACTCTTCCATTCAAACAAATGTCTGGAATAGGTCGGAATGGATCAGCGAACGGGCAGCACAAAAATTCTGAGTTTTGGGACATACATATCTATGATCATCTGTACGGAGGTTTCTGGAAATCCTCGTTGTCTTAGCACCACCCACAGATCCCTTGGTTGTCTATCAAAGACCTTTCCAAAATCAAACAACACCATATGCAAATCCTTTAAGGAATCGCGATGTTTTTCCTTCATTATCCTTATACTTCGGATTCCATCTTTGGTTGATTTACCTGCGACAAACACGCACTGTTCTTTAGATAGCCGTATTATTTCATTCGGCTTTCTAATACCCGTTCAATGATCTTCATGGTTGATTAAACGGTAATTGTCACAGTCTCGCGTATAGTCTTTTGCTTTGTACAAATAACTGGTTAAGCTATGGATCGCCTCTCATCAGTATAAAGAATTTTGAGCCACTTGGACTCGATGCATCACATCTTTATCCAGAACTCAAAGGGGAATATCTCATCCTGCCCAACTGCTTTCCTTTTTTTGGAGGCTCTGACCGCCTTCCTAACTTCTTCGACTTCGTGTACTTTGTTATGAACGATTCTCGGAAAATATGTCCGAGCAAAATTTTCATTTAGAAGTCCATCACAATACTGCTGCCACCTATGTAGTATTTTTTCGTCATCCACAAGAAGCACCCATGCGAAAAAGTCCCACCGTATTTCAAGGAGAGCTCCACGCCATTCAAGAATGCGCCACTCACATGTACTGCTTCAATACCCTACAAACACTCGGATCAAGAAAAAAAAACAAATTATGGTGGGTTCCGGGTCATGTCAGAAGGTAACGAAAAGGCCGACGAATTGGCCAGAAAAGGTTCAGAAACACCTTTCATAGGTCCCGAACCCTTCTGCAGCAACGGCAGCAATAAAAAGCTGGGAACATAGAAAATGTATCTATTATTGGGAAAGCATCCCAGGTCTAAGACAGGCCAAATGAGCCATTCGGCCCTTCAATAATAATGCCAGCAAATGCCTACAGTTAAGCAGGCATGATATCAAAAACTTAGTAGGTTACCTTAACGGTCACCACGGTTTAAGATATCACCTAAACAAAATGAAAATAGCAGGCTCTCCTGAGCGCCGACTCTGTCTTGAAGAGGACGAGTCAGCTGAACACATTATATGTGAATGTCCAGCCCTTAATGCAATTAGAAAGAAGATCTTTTTCAGCGAACAAATGAGCCCCGAGGACATAAAGAAATCTTCTACTGGTAAATTTATCCGCTTTACACGGAAAGTAGAAGTTCTACTAGTTTAAACTTGTTCTTGCCCATATGGCACAAAAGATCTTTTAGGTCGATGGGCATATGAACGAAGTCGAATTTCATTCATAAATGTTTTGATGGTAATTGAAGCCAATAATTTTTTTTTTTTTTGAGATATCTCAAGTAATTTGCATTTTATTTAAAAAAGAATTGATATAATTGATTTTTTTCTTGTTAAGACTGTGTCACACAAGGCTTCGTTAGCCGATATCTCAGTCACCGAACTTTAAAAAATTGTGTGAGATTAATTGAAAAAATCCCGCACCAACTCATTCATGAAATTTGTAAATTCTGATTTTTCTTAACTTGCTGAAAGCTTCTAAATTTCGTCAAATACAAAGCAAAGATGACAAAACAGGTACACATTACCTTTGGACATAATGTTTTGACCAAAGACCGATGTCAACTGATTAATATGTGATAAAATACCATCCGGATGTTAGAAATAATTGAGGAAATATAAAGCGATATCCATCACGAACTTTCTTGTTTAAAAACATTTTACATCGTCGGACGCGGTACACCAGCCTCAAACTCATCAGTCGGTAGATCGGAAGAAAATTATCTTCCTCCCATTCATCGAACATTTGGTATAAACAAAAGTGTAGGATGTTATGACGCAATCCGGTTTGCTAAATGTTGTTGGGAACTAATTAAATTAAAATTGAAAAAAAAAACTATAATTGGGGATATCTTTTTGCTACAGACCGTATTTCCTACCAGCTCATAATCACCTTCAATTATCCAACCAAAATACACCTTTTCACAACAATTCACTGATGACTAAAGTAGTATAGGCGACTAAATAAACCAACTCGGATTTTCACTTAAATCGCAGAATACTCGGTACGCAGACAGTTGGAGAAAATGTATAAAAGACAAGTTTAATCTAAACCTTTCCAAAAGCAACATTCCTAGCAGTTTGCCAGCCACAGCACTGCAACCAGTGGCATAATAAAGATCACGCTGTACACTCTGGACGGGACAAATTTCATCTCCATATTCAAGGTGAAGATCACTTGATTTGTACCAGCTGTGGAAAAAGTGTCGATGAACTTTGCGCAAACCAGCCCGATAGTTGGATATATTTATTTTCCCGTTTCAGTATACTTGGACAGTGTAATAAATCCGGTTTCGGGAAATTAAACGTTAATGAAAATAGAAATGATTACTTGTACTAATCGCAGACGTGTATTTGGAAGCACAATCGCTTCAGGTTGTCGACAAAGAAAGTACTCACTATGAGGAAGTGTAGATTAAAGATTATATATTTTTAAGTGTAGATAGTTATGCGCATATTATATTTTTTATTGATGATCACCCACAAAGATATTGTCTATCAATCTGAAAACATACCCTAGAAGGATGTATAGAAATATAATTTGCATACACAAGTATATATTTCTGTAATATTTTGACATGACTTTGGGTAAGAATGTTCTCGGTGTCTCTGAAAGAAAAATGTTTGTGTGTTATTTGGTCCGGTTTGTATTAGACTATTAAGGAATCGATGCCATAAACAAGTACAAGGACTTAACAGCAATATTAAGCATTTTAAAAAAGACAATCCCTGTTTACATATTTTCACCGCCGGAAAATCCTTAAAACCAGAGCGACAACACAGGTCATGAGCTTTTATTAAAAGTGTCATGCCCAGTTGAAGGGGACCTCGAACAAAAAACCCGGATGAAACTTAAGGGAGCTTGCTATGGATCAAGCTTATTTATTTATTTATTTATTTATTTATTTCTTTGAATGCATACATATTAAGATACAATATTTTATAATTTTGTGAAGCTTGATAAAATAAGCATTAAAAATATTGTAGGTACGAGTACAAAGAGACAAAAGTAGAAATTAAATTCAATAATTTGCTAACAGATTGGTGTGACATTTTATTAACTTAAATTCATTAAAATGAAAAAGAAAAAAAAATCAGCAAGTAAAAAAGTTTAGCAAAATGAAAAAGATAAAAGAAAGAAAATCTGTAACAGAAGGGCATAAAGTTATGTTGGTTCAGAGTCAGACAAAGTTTGAAGAAGTAAAGACTAGTCAGATGTGTTGAAAAATAATTGCAATCGCGTCCTAAATTCTGTGGAATTATTTGTTCTTCTCATACTGGGTGGCAGAGAGTTCCATAAGCGAACGGCATTGACGAGAAATTGCTTCTCAGATGTCATACAAGTAAACCGGGGAACGATGAGTTGCGTAGTCTGTTTGATGCTAAGAACGTAAGTCTATTACAAAGATATGAAGGGTGTATTATATTAAATAGTAGCAAAAGTGTTCGGAAATTCAAGAGGTTATTGAACGACATACCATAGATACTTTAGGAGCATTATTTAGATAGAATCGAGGAAAATACGATAAGTCTACCGATTTCTTTGATATACAGTGCTCTTCACTTGATTAGACGCACACATTTTTATACCCTATTCTAGGGGTATATTAATTTTGACGCATAGTTTGTAACATACCTTAATATTGCCCGTAGACCCCTAAAAGTTACTATATTTATGATCAGCATCGATAGTAATGTCGATCTAGCCATGTCCGTCCGTCGGCAAAAATTAGGCCTTTAAACTGGACCTAGGGAGCTGAAATTTTAACCATATACTCTCTAGGGTCCCGAAATAATCGAGTTTATGAATTTTTGAAATCCGCCCACAGACACGCCCACAAACTCAAAAAAACAAAATTTTGGAAAAAATCGAATTTTGAGCTAGAAAGCTTAACTTTTTTATATATGATCTATGACTCCTAAAACTGCTCGGGATAAACTGACACGCCCACAAATAAATAAAACAATTTTTTTGAAAATCCAAAGTTTGAGCTAGGGAGCGTTTTTTTTTTGATAAAATTCTTTAAATGTTATATAACATAATATGTAAAGCGTTCTTAGCAATTCAACCATATTAGACTTTTGTCACGCCCACTTATGAGGGATAGGAATAAGAATAGGGTATCCAACAGTTCGCCCAACCGGACTGTAGCCCGTCCCTATGTTTTTACATAAATTTATTTTTTTTGTTAGACCGTGTAACATTTATCAAAAAATTGCATTTATTAGAAAGGTTATTAAGTTCTCAGCAAAAAAAACACAAACAAATGGTAGGTGAGTGGAAGTTAACGGATATTTTTTCTCTTTCTTGCCTATGCTGTAAGAAAAAGTGCAGTTTTTTTTTGTTCACATGATTAGACGCACCTATAAAAAACTCTTAAAAATGAAACATAGACTTTTTAATTTACTTTGTTCTCTTTTATTTTTATTTTTGTTGTTTTTTTTTATATTTGCAGTACTTTGTACAACCACCATGTTTTAAAATCACATCAAAAATCCTATTTTTAAGTGAATCATACAGTTTTTGTAAATAATTTAAGGGAATCGTCCTCCTGGCCTCTTTTATTGCGACAGTTAGCTCTTCACAGGTCTCATACTTCCTACCTCCTTTTTTTATTTTTTTTTTAATTTTAGATGTTCTGCACTCAAAATAGCTCGCCGAACAGTTGATGTGCTGGCTGTTATCCCAGCTTTTTCCTTTATTTTACTTGTGGAGACAGCTGAATTTGACGCTATTCTTATGATTTTTCTTTTGTCCGGAGGTGTTAAAGCGGTTTTTGTCCTTCGCTTGTAATTTTTATGGTATGGAGAACGATTTTTATGTCAATTCTCAGAACGTGGTCACTTCGGCCTATTTTCTTGGCAATGATTCTCATTGAAAACCCTTCAGAATCCAAAGCATCAATTTTTAATAGAAACACTCCTTGCTTCTTAAACTTTGTAGCTAACTAAAATCTACGTAACAGATCGCGACCAACTAACTAATTTAATGGGTGCGTCTAATCATGTGAACAAAAAAAATTATTCACTTGTTGCAATAAAGAGAAAAAATATCCGTTACCTACCATTTGTTTGTGTTTTTTTGTTGAGAACTTAATAACTTTTCTAATACATGCAATTTTTTGATAATTGTTACACGCACTAACAAAAAAATTTAATTTATGTAAAAAAAAATGTCTGCGTCTAATCAAGTGAAGAGCACTGTAACAATGACTTTCGATATTTCAGGATTTATTACTAAGCTATTGGCTCGTGACCTGTTATTTATATTCTGAAGATCCTCATTTAAGGTCTGGGCGCAGTGCTCGATGAGACCCAAGGGACAACTTTTATGTAACTGGACATCATCGGCATACATATGAATTGACGATTGATCTGCAATTTCGGGAATTTCATTTACATACAAAGAGAAATAGAGGAAGGGGTCCCAAAATAGAGCCCTGAGGGACACCATGGGTTAAGCTTAAAAATCCCGATGTTTTTCCTCCTATCAACGACTTGTTTTCTACCCGATAAATAAGAAAAGATAAGTTTCACTGTTTCAAGTGCAAAATCGAACTGATTTGATAATTTGCCGCATAATACATTGTAACTTATGGAGTCGAATGCCTTGGAGAAATCGAGGAGCACCAAAAAAGTAACCAAGTCGCTGTCTACTGCGTTTCTTATGTCGTCAACAACGTTTAGGATTGCTGTTGTGCAGCTACGCTTAGGTCGAAAGCCTGATTGGAAGTTGGAAAGCAAGTCTTTTTCGTTCAAATACGTGGTAATCTGTTTTTGGATAATTTTCTCGAACACTTTAGAGAAAAACTGAAGTTGTTAGAATCGTATTTAACAAAAGTGTAATAAAAGGTTAAAGCTTCGAAAGGAGTGCTTTTACAAAAACAAGATGAACTTCGTCCAGGCCTACCGCATCAGATTTAATTGATATCATGCTTTCAACCACATCAGCAGGCTCAATCCTGGAGAAGCTAAATCCCGTTGACGCTCGATTTAAATTCATGGGAGCTGGAGGCTCGGATGCCGGCTGTGGAACTTGGGAAACAAACTTTAAGTTGAGTTCATCGCAATCAATATTGGTAGGCGAGTCTTTTCTATGCGGATAGCAGTAACAACCTGGTTTCGAAGTAAGCGATACAGGCAACGATCCTCTTCAACTTTGTATTGCTTCCATCGATTATAGACTTGGTTCCTTTCATGTGAATGTTATTTGTGAACCAAGGCTGTGATGTGATTCTTAAAACTTTTTTTTTAATCGGGACGTGCTCGTTAAAGAGATTTACAATATTTGTGTTCAAGAACTCGACCTGTTCATCTGATGATGCCATGTAAAAAATATTCTCCCAGGGAATACTATCAATGCTATTTTCGAGTGCTAGTCTATCAATTCTCCTAAAATCAAGAAACTCATATGACCGAACTATTGGTGTAGGTAAGTTAAAATGATATGTGAGATACATGCTTACTGTAGAAGGATATCGGTTAAATTCGTTTTGAGAAATGGGGCAGAAAAAGATGCGAGCTATATGAGCTGTTTCGAGATTTGATTGTGGGACACAAAATTGACTATATTGACCCAGCCACGTGAATAATATGTTACAGCTAAGGGGATCTTCGAGTCGACAAAGAAATCCGAACCTCAATTTTAAAGACTTCGAATGTCACAGCACGTTTGGAAAATTGGAAGATGCAAAATGGATGCTGCCTTTTCTTAGAACGAGCCCGTTTTAAGTGCTTATTAACTGACTCAGGACCCATGCAGAGTCTCTGCCTGAGACACTGCAGCTTTCCGTTTCCTACAATCCCGGGCACGCTGCTGCCAGATGATCAGACCAAGCGCTCTGGCTTCCCCATAGTATTTAAAACGTTGTTCAGAGTCGAATATCCTATTCGCTGGTGCATGGAAAACAAAGTACTCCGCCGGATACAATACAACTCTTTGAACTTTAAACAATTGCGAACTCTTCGAACTGAACCAAGATATTGGAAACATATTAGGCGTTCACGATCTAAAGGGCCTAAAACCTAGCTTCGCCATCGTTTTTGTGTGCACGGAGCTATTTTTTGACAGAAATGCTAGGAACCTACATTTTAACGTAGATGCCGAAACGCACATTTTAAGAAGTTTCTTACGACGGCTTAAAGTCTTGCATGTCTATAAGACTCTAGCGCAAGAGAGGGCCAGTAGATAAAATGAGATCATGACGTAATCTCTAATGACAAAAATCTCGAATGCAAAAAATCTCGAAAAAAAATTTTCTAATCTAGTTTGCAAAAATCTCGAATGCACAAGAATCTCGAAAGATAATATCTCGAAAAAAATCTCGAAAAAAAAAGTTAATTCCAGATTTTTTCTTACCTATTTAAAGAGTTTAAACTTAAAGAAAACGCATTACATATTTAGTTTATTCAGCAATTTATTTTGTTGGGTAAATTACTAACAACAAAAAATTAATATTTTTTGTTACATATTAAAACCATTATAAGAAATATCAAAAACAAACAAAAAAGTTTTAAATTCATATGTAGGTATAACAAAAAAGGATGAATTATAGATACCCCACATAGCTCATCTCTTCTTTTTCGTCTAGTACTTTTAAAATGTGTTTTTCTTTTTTTAAATACTCCCGTCAGTCAATCGTGGATGTTAAAGAGTAGTAAATAATTTCGAATGAATATATTAATTTTTGAGACAATGGTTACAATTCGCGCGTTACAATTGTCTCAAAAATGAATTAGTTTACCACGAAATCTCGAAAGCAATAATCCAGAAAACAAAAATCTCGAAAGTAAAACTCTCGAAAACCAAAAATCTAGAATTGAAAAAATCTCGTAAGCATAATCTCGAAATACAAAAATCTCGAATGAATACATTAATTTTTGAGACAATGTAACCATTGTCTCAAAAATTAATATATTCATTCGATATTATTTACTAGGTACTCTGTTTAACATCCACGATTCACTAGCAAGTTGCCCATGCAACTGTAAAAAAGGTACCTCAAATTAGTGTTGTTTGGGATCGTGTGTTATCACAACGCGAGTGCAAATAAAAACAATTAAAATGAAAGTAAATGAAATCATTACAAACAAAGGCAATATTCAATACGAAATCGATGGATTTATTTACCGGTGCCGTGAAATAAAGTAGATGGAAATAATGTCGATCGACTTTATTTCCATAAGAAATCGGAAGTAATGTCGAAATTCACCATTTTCTATTCTCGACTTTATTTCCAATTATGTAGTAGAACAAAAGAGTAATAATATCAAATAAGATTTCGGAGATCGACTTTATTCTACTTGAGATTTCGCAACTCATCCCATAAATAGTGCAATGCCTAAGGGGGGCATGCTACCCCCTGCAACCCCCCTGCTTGGGGTCACTGTTTGATTTGGAGTAGGTGCGAGGTTTTCAGGGTTGCAAATCTGAAAACGGTTAGGAATCTTTATCTGATTGTGTAAATAAATTAAAAGCGAAACAAGGCCGATTAGGCTTTATTTCATTTTGGCAAAGTAAATAAAACCGAACATTGAAATTCGGCGTTATTTCGCTTTCATAATTCGTCGTTATTTTACTCGGCGTTATTTCATGGCACCTTATTTACTATTGGAATTTTTACAATTTTTTATGTTTTTTTTTTTGTTAAATATTGATTTGTTGTTGTTAATTTACCGAAAAAAATAAATTGCTGAATAAACTAAATATGTAATGAATTTTCTTTAAGTTTAAACTCTTTAAATAGGTAAGAAAAAAATCTCGAATTAACTTTTTTTTCGAGATTTTTTTCGAGCTATGTATTCATATTGTCCATTCGAGATTTTTGTTCATTCGAGATTTTTGCATTCTAGATTAAAAATTTGTTTTTTCGAGACTTTTTGCATTCGAGATTTTTGTCATTCGAGATTACGTTATGATCCCAAATTAATATATTCATTCGAGATTTTTTTTTTTAGATTTTTGTATTAAGAGATTATGTCCAGATTTTTTTTTCGAAAATTTTCCAATTCTAGATTTTTGTTTTCGAGATTTTTACTTTCGAAATTTTTGCTTTCTAGATATCGTGGTAAGCCCAGATAAAATGCAAGCTGTTCTTTGCTGCATTCAAGCCTCGAACCCCTCTCTCAGTTGTCCAACGCAGTAACAACGGAGCCACTGCCACCCACAATGAATGCTATCATATGTGACTTTTAAGTCTATTAGACGAAATAAAAGGTGGCCTTGTTTTTATTTCCTTTTTAATAAGTACGCCAACAATAATCGGGTGGTGGAACCGGTGCCGGGAAACAACTTCACATGGGCAATAACTCATCGAGTGGGAAATAACTTCACAAAAAAAGTGAAGTTATGCATGCTGCCCCCTGCAACCCAACTGCTTGGGGTCACTGTTTGATTTGGAGTAGGTGCAAGGTCAAATTGTTAAAAACAGCACCAATGGAAAGTGAAATAACGCCAAATTGGCCTTACAAACAAATTCTCAAATTATAGGTAGGAAATAACTGCACAAAATTTACGGTGGAGGAATTGCTCACCGTCAGTGGGCAATAACTTCACACAAAAAAAATGAAGTTATTTCCCACTAGGTGAAGTTATTGCCCATGTGAAGTTGTTCCCCTCACCGGTGGAACCGGCTCTCCATAGACTGAACGTGAGGTTTCTTCTAACACTATCATTCTCTTACATGATAGCCATTTAACATTCTGGAAATGTCGCTTAAACAGTTCTTCTACTCCCAGCGCTTGGGCAGCTAAGTTTCCTTCGTTTTTTCGAAGAGCCAACGTTTAAGCATGCAGCCAGTTGCTTGGCTTTCTTAAAAACCTGCACATATGGTTTCGATTACAAAACTCCTTGACTCCCTTGAGCTGAAAGACTGTGTAGTTTCGCAACTAGTTTATTTTGTGCGTTACAAACTTTCTCCCGTGCGTAGTGCCAGTAAGACTTCTGAGACTCATCCGCCAGTAATTTTTGACAGAATACTAATACTAATGCCATGTGGGCACAGTGGCTCATTGGTTAGTGTGTTGGACTACTAACCGAAAAGTTTCAATTTCAGGTTCAACTTGAGTTTTGTCCACTACCCCACCCATTCCGAACATTTGATATCGTCTAATATTTATTTATTGGCTATAGTTCTGCTATTTTCTAATTGTTCAACACTCGCGACCTAAACTGCTAAACTTATAATTTAGCAAGTCAAGTCGACATGGTCATTAAGCAGTGGATTCCACCGGCACGTTAAAGAAACGAAATTGAAGTATAATCATAGTTAAAGCACTGAGCAGTCCCCCAGATTGACGCCGACCAGTGCCTGCCTATCCTAATCGCTCAACCTCCAAACACCGGGAGTTCGTTCAGTATGATGTATAAAAGCACTTAATAAAATTCTTTTCGAAAAGTTTAATTAGGAGCTCCTGAGGAGTTCACAAAATGTTCCTTCAATTAAACTTTTTCAATTTCAATTTTTATTTTGACCTGGTGTTAGATTTGTTTTCGTAAAGTTTAACAGTTCGTCGGCATTTGAGAAAAATGTACGGAACTTGTATAAGAATAAAAAAATTAAATTTCCTTTCTAGGTTTTAAATTAATAATGACGCCAGCACGACATGAAAATGAAAATGGGAGAAGAAAAAATATTTTAGATTTGCTTGCAAAAACATTTTAAATTTAGTCTATAACTAAACTGAATAATAAATGCTTTAACCTATTAATTTTTAATTGCAGCAGATAATTTTCTTGTGGTCCATTTTACTTCTTAAAAATTCACAAGCATTTGAAAGTCAAAACAATTATGAAAAATGGGCGATACCGCCTTCCATGGAAGCTTTTGAGGTAAATTTAACTGCTTCTTAATGAATGAATATTTTGCATAATATTTTTATTTTGCAGAACATCCAAGCAAATATCAGTGATGAGAACAAAACGTTCAAGGAGCTGGAAAATCCGTTAGGTGATAGCTATATCACTGCCTACAACTGCCATAAAAGTAATTCAAAAAAGTGTTTCGTGAAAAGAGACACAGGAGCAATGCCACAGGTTTTAAAGTTTCAGTTAGAGGATGCCAAAGAGCCCAACGAAGCGACAAAAGAACTTATACGAATACACCGGGCCAGAGAACTAAACCTGAGCAAAGAAAATATTAAATACTCCAATGTTTCGAAATCTAAGGGAAGAACGAAGCGTGCGGTACAAAATACCCAGCCACGAGTAATAAAATTTGAGTTTTCTGATGCCAAGGAACCAGATAAGACCACTAAGGAATTAATTAGACGAGGCAGAGAAAAAGAGTTACGTACTAAAACTATGCAAGGCGTTAATTTATTGAAAACTGCCTCAAAAAAGATACCACGAAAGCGAACGCGAAGATCGATTTTACTGCTCGAAGACTTGAAAACGTTTGAAGGTACACATAGAAACTATTTTGAGGATGTTGGGGTAAGTTGAATAATTTACGAAGAGATCTAATTTATTTAGTGATGTAAATATTTCACAGGACATTCAAAGTTTCAAAATGTCGCGCGAGAAAAGAGACACTGAAGCAAAAAATAGCCCACAGATTTTCAAATTTCAAGCAGAAGACGCTAGGGAGCCTGACATGGCCACAAAAGAACTCATCAGAATGCATCGCGCTAGAGAACTGAATCTTAACAAAGGAGATATGAAACATACCCCTAAAAAAGAAAGAGCCAAACGATCGGTACAAAAGACGACACCAGAATTTATAAAATTCGAGCTATCCGATGCAAGGGACCAATATGATGCCATCGAACAAAGCAGGCCGGCATATCAACACCCGACAACAACTCCTAATTTTGCAACAGCCACAAGAAAAATGGAACGACAGCTAACCCGAAGATTGAGCCAAACGACTCAGGAAGAATTTTTACGAATTCAGTCGAAGGATACCAAAGAACCAGATAGTACTAACAAAAGAAGTTTCCACGGAAGGGAAAATCCTGGAATTGGAGTTGATTTCGTGAACAAAGGATTAAATCCGTTAAACGATACGCAAGCTCCCGATGACCCCGCTGTACATGAAAGTAAAAAGTTCTTCTTTTACCAAGCAGTACCAATGCAATCAAAACATTCTTTAAATGCAGTGCCTATTGAAGTAAGAAAGGTTATCGGCCGTATGCTTAAAGAGAGCAATGCCAATCCAAACTATAATTCCATCCCCAATAACTTGGATTCAAGACAAAACGCTCTGGGAAAGACAATACCGATTTATGAAACAGGGTCACCTGCCTCATCATCATATCCGCCTGCAAACAATTATGTAAATATTGAAGCAGCTTACACCCAAAGGCTAATACCAGTTAATGCCTTAACACCGCCAATACAACAACTACCTTACGGGCCAATTCCTGTTCCTGTAGCAGTGCCCAATCCACATAGTAACCAGCAATATTATCCACCTACTACGCCAGCAGAAAGTGATGCCAGTGTTTACCAGCAACCCACTACTTATCTCAAGGTTATACCAGGAGTCAGTCAAATTTTACACCCAATTCTTCCGCCCGCACAAAAAGTATACCAACCTGAAACATCAAATCGATATCAGTATGCCAAAATAGTTCCACTGGAATCATTTTTCCAATACGGAAAGGGTTTACAATTTTACCCCAATGCCGAAAATCAACAGCTTCTTTGGAATACCAATCACAATGTTGACCCCAGCAAACCGCTAGACATTGAACAGCAGCGATTAGCAGTTGGCAACGAGAACGTTAACAAGGAACCGCAACAAATACCAATAGAAATTGTGCCAGAATTTCGAGAACTATCCGCACTTATAGGAAAGTCTCCTACGGATCAAATGCATGGACTTGCATATCTTTTGGCAAAACAGATGCAACTAACCCAGCACGTTAGAGCAAAACGACCACATGATAATACTTCACCAATTGTCTTTCATCCGGAGAATAATAACCAAGTAGACACTGCAGCGACTCCGTTACAAGAACTTGACAATTCAAAAATTAATAATAATAATCAACAGCTTGCTTTGTCGCAACACAATTTAGAGCAATCGTCTAGGGACTTCACGCCCATTATTGAACACGCCCCACACTTCGACTATGTCGATCAAGCGAAAGCTGCACCAAATGCCGTGGCTACACAGCCGGCATACCCACCTGAGCCGACGTCCTTTAACATTATTAATTTGCAAAACCTTTCACCCAACTACAAGGAAATTGCCCCAGTGGAACAGCCTCAAGCGAATTCGAACTCCAACCACGAAGAAGTGGACGTAGTAAGTAGAAATACAATTTGAAAAATGTTCGGCTACAGAACAAAGCATGCATTTTGTGTTATTTAACGGTAATGATTGTTTATTGAATTCTCAAAACACGAAACACTATTATAACAGTTACAAGAACATTTTTGTTTTAAAGTTATATTTTGCATGAAACAGTTTATAATAAATTAATAATAGACGTTTTAGTGATATGGCATTAATCTTACATACAAAGGATAATTATAAACACAATGTGGTACTAAACATTTATATTTTTTATTTTTTTATTTATTTATTGTTTAAATTGGTGGTTCTGTATGTTTGCAATTCCATTAAGGCGGCCGGGTGTTTGTCAGTTTAATAGCTATTGGTACGCGCCATAGAGTTCTCGGAGGTTTTTGCCTTTCTAGGTATCTGACTTTCATATCAATGCTGATGGCTTATATTTTCTTTTTTTATTTATTTAAGTTTATAGCTGTTATGACTTGAACTTCAAGCAGAAAGCCTGCAGATTTTAGCGATTTTCGGTCATGCTCAGACTGAAAAGTCTTTTTTTAACAGATTTTTAGCATAAAAAAACAAAGGAAAAAGCAACAGTTCGCTGGGGCGAATACCCTATTAGATACCCTATTACTATTCCTAACCCAAATTCTTAACCATCAACCTTGGCTGAGTTCGTAATTGCAGGCTTTGTTGCCCATGCCCTGCCTAAAATATGCTCAAATACGTTTATGAACACAATTACAACTGCACATGTGCAGTCATCAAACTTTGTTTACATTGAGTTCATAATAGCAAACGTTGACAAAATGAGAAATATAAATTATTTGTTAGAAGCTTTTGATTTGATTTGTAGTACCTACATACATTTAAAAAATGGCTATCAACAAAAATATTTTTACTTATTGTTCTAAGCTTTGTGGGTGTGGAAAAATCGCATCTGTGGCCTTGGAGGTGTCCGTGGCACTACGATACTCTGTGACGAGCGGTCCGAGAGACCAAGGGCTTGTCTTGCTGTGTCGAACCTTTTCTCAGCGACTAAGCTTGGACAATTTTGTGGCCAAGATTTGGTTGCTGCAGCCATTAGCTACGAAACGAATGGAAATTGGAAGACCTTCATCGTGGCGTCAGCTTATCTCCCCTATGATTCGGTAGTGCCTCCACCACCGAGGGCAATTGCTGAACTCATTGACTATTGCGACACCAGGAAGATGGGCCTAGTTATATGCTGTGATGCCAATGCTCAAAACACTGTTTGGGGCAGCAGCAAATGCAACATGCGAGGAAACCATCTCCTGGATTTCGTTCTATCATCTGATCTTACTATCAACAATGTTGGCTCGCAACCAACTTTTGTGACGTCAAGAAGACAGGAAGTGATCGACCTAACTTTATCAAATAGATACTTTAAGGCGGTTACTAACTGGAGGGTCTCTTCGGAGGTGTCCCTCTCAGACCATAGATATATCGAATTCCAAATCGAATGCGAAGCCATAACTTTGCAGGAGAGGAGGAATCCGAGAAAAACCAACTGGATACGCTTCAGGGAGGAATTAGGGAAAACTCTCAAAACTCCAACCAAACTCAGGACGAGACAAGAGGTAGAGGAAGCTGTTCAAGACCTGAATAGTGCCATTACTAGCTGTTTTGAACTGACGTGCCCAGTAAGCAAACCCCCTGGCAGAACACCGGTTCCCTGGTGGAGCTCGGAACTGCAAAGAATTCGTAGAGAAGCTAGAAAGCTTCTAAATAGGTCACTCAAGACTGATTTGGAGACAGACTGGAATCTCTACCGATCGAAGCAGAAGGAATATAAGAGGCTAATTCGGGTATCGAAAAGTGCTTCTTATAAGAATTTCTGCGAAAAGATTGAAAAGCTGGGTGAAACTAGTAGGTTGGTTAAAGTTCTGAAAAAGGGCAAACCAGCCAAACTGGACTCACTTAGAAAACTTGATGGCACCTTCACTGAGACGAAAGCGGAAACTCTTAGTTATCTGCTGGAGTCTCACTTTCCGGGTAACCAGATTACAATTGGTTCACAACCAGCCCCGATTACCGAGACTATGAGTGAGCCAAGACAAACAACTCGGCGTAGCTGGTATATTGCGAAGGCCGTGGTGACGGACGAGGCCATTAAATACGCATTTGCGTCTTTTGACGGCTTCAAGTCGCCTGGTACGGACGGAATATACCCAGCCATGCTGCATCAATGTACAAACCAGCTGCTACCGACTATGAAGAAAATCTTCACCGCTGTCCTAGCACTGGCATACATTCCAACACCCTGGCGTACAGTTAGAGTGGCATTCATACCAAAAATTGGCAGAAGTGACTACTCGCTCGCCAAGAGCTTCAGACCAATCAGTCTGACTTCTTTCTTGCTGAAAAGCTTGGAAAGGCTGGTCGAGCTTCACGTGCGCAAAGGTGCTTTGCGATTGCACCCACTATCTCCGATGCAACATGCCTATCAACGCGGAAAATCCTGCGAGACTGCGCTCCAAAATCTAGTTGGTAGAATTGAAGGCGCGCTTGACAGAAAAGAATACGCGATGGGCATTTTCATCGATATTGAGGGTGCTTTTGACAATGCGACTTTTGATAGCATGTGCAGCTCCGCCAGACAACACGGAGTAGACGAACCATTGGTGTTGTGGATTAAAGCAATGCTAATGAATAGAACGTTGGTTGCGGATGCGGATTGTGGCCGCTATGTTATGGCGGGGGTAAACAGAGGCTGCCCGCAAGGCGGCGTCATGTCTCCACTGCTGTGGTGTATGCTGGTCGACTCTCTGTTGAACGCACTCAACACTTCTAATATTTACGCTCAGGCGTACGCGGATGATGTTGCCGTGCTTTCTGTTGGATCATGCATAGCGACTGTATGCGCCAAGGCGCAGGCGGCCCTTGACGTGATCGACGAATGGTGCACTAGGAATGGGCTCTCGGTCAATCCTCTTAAAACTGAGGTTGTTCTCTTTACGAGAAGGAGGAAGCTGGTCGGGTTGACTCAGCCAGTGCTAAAAGGCGTCACAATCCAACTCTCCAATGAAGCAAAGTATCTGGGAGTCATCCTGGATAGCAAACTTCTTTGGTCCAAACATGTTGAGCTGAAGACTGCCAAGGCGCTGTCTATTTTCTGGCAGTGCAAAGGCATTTTCGGCAAGACATGGGGCTTATCACCGAAAAGAGTCCTATGGATTTATACGGCTATGATAAGACCATTTATAGCATACGCATCGGTTGTTTGGTGGAATAAGCTTTCACGTAAATACGTCACTGCTGCTTTTGCCAAACTCCAAAGGCAGGTATGTCTCGGCTGCACGGGGGCCTTCCCCAGCACGCCTGGCTCCGGCCTAGATGCACTATTGAACCTTCCGCCCCTTGATGTTTACATCATGGGCTGTACAATCAAGGCTATCTCACGTCTTACAAGAGGTGGCTTTTGGTATAACTCGCACTGGAGTTTTGATGAACTTGCGCAACGGTTGTCCTTCGACTCCTGTCTTATGGATATGCCGTCTGATGCGATGACACCGGAACTTCGGCTAAAGCGCAAATACGAGGTCGACTTTCCTCGCGTCCAGGACTGGCTCTGGCCGGACTCTGAACCTGGAAGGGAATGCAGTCGAATCTTTACGGATGGCTCCAAAACCGATCAAGGATCTGGTGCTGGTGTCTTCGTGGAGAGCGATAGCGTTAGACTTTTCTTTCCGTTAGGCAAACATGCGTCAGTCTTCCAAACAGAGACTTATGCTATCCTAATGGCCATGGACTATGTTACGAGGAACAGGTGGAGGGGGCGAAGTATCTGCGTCTGTAGCGACAGTCAGGCTGCGCTTAAGGCCTTACTCAAACCCTTAACTACCTCCAAAATAGTACGTGAATGCAAGATATCTCTGAATTCGGTCGGAAGGCTGAATTCACTTAAACTTGTCTGGGTCCCGGGTCATAACGGGATCACGGGAAATGAGATCTCCGATGAACTTGCTAGACAAGGCTCAGAGGGGGACCTCTCAGGACCTGAACCAGCGATCTGTCTGCCTGCGTCCTCGGTCAGGGCTTCCATTGACGGTTGGGTTTCCTATGAACACAATCGCCGTTGGCATGACTCTCCAGGGTGCAGGCAGACTAAGCAAATGCTCCCCGACGTCTGTGGGAAATCCGCGGCATTCTTGTTGTCTCTCAACAGAAAAGACTGCAGACAGACTACTGGCGTTCTTACGGGACACTACGCTTTTGCCAAACACCTTAAGGTGCTAGGCCTAAGCGACACCACCAACTGCGAAGCCTGTGGAGAAAGCGACGACACTGCGGAACATTTCGTCTGTGATTGTCCTGCTTTTGCTCGTATCAGGTGGCAGGTATTTGGTGCGGATATGGTGAGTGCTGTAAACCTAAGCTCCTTATCATTGAAGCGCCTTCTCGTTTTTCTTAGAAAAACGAGTAAATTCCCACAGTAAAATGTGGTGTGTCTGCCTGGCAGTACAATGGACCAGTATTGAGTCTGAGTGCTCCAGTGCAGAAAGTTTCACACATCCCGACAAAAAAAAAAAAAAAAAAAAAAAAGCTTTGTGGAAGTTTGTTTTGAACGAACTTAAGCCATTTTGGAAAAACTCAAATTGCGGACGACGGAAATTGATATGAGGCCGGCAGTCTACCTCACTATTTGGAACCTTGCAAATATTTGCTCTTTTTGAGAAACAAGCTGTTAATTCAATATTGCTAAAGGCTCAACTTTCAAATACTTTATTAAAACAACGAGATTTTGTTGTTTAAGCCAAAAAAAAGGTAGATATATTAAATGGCCAGATTTAACAGATGATCAACTAAACCTAAAGGATAGTTTTGCATTTTTAGATTTTGGAACTTTCTTATGATATCCTCCCTATCATAAGCAATCGGGCAAAATATTTCTTATTTCTTGCAAAACCTTTCCCCAAAGAACGCTTTTCTTCTTCCGACCAGCTACAAATTCCGATTCCATTCCTAACCGAATAGAAATGACTAGTTTGGTGTCAGCATCTGACCACAGTTTGGACTCAAATTCAGTCCTGTGAAAGAAAAATAATTAATTTCATATTAAAAGCTAAGAAAACAAAAAAATATTATAAAAAATAATTAATTTCATATAAAAAGCTAAGAAAACAAAATAATATTACGATTATAAATAAATGTAATTAAAAAAATACTCACATTTGCTCCTCTGCCATTTTCGTGCAAATTCAGCAACAGAATAAAAACAAATGCCGACTTGACCGCAAATTGACTGTTTACTTTTAACTTTTAAATTCATTTTTATTAATTATTAGCTTATATCAACTTAAATACTAGACAAAAATGATTAAATCTAACTTAAAATTAACAGGATACTTATTCTAGATTATTGATCCTTATGCGGACGCCCTAAACTTAACTATATCTTATAATTATTGCCTTTCGGCCTAAAAACTATTTACGAACTAGTCTTACATATGTATTCGTCGAGAAAATCAAATAAAACTCGGTATCATTATTAAGATTTTATATTTTTTATATAAAACAAACTACAAACTACCTATTCTACTTACTTAAACTACTTAACGTATTCTAACTATAATTAGGATTCTGATCACTCGTTGCATTACGAAACAAGTGGTCAAAATCCCAATTGCTTCCCGAGCGCCTGGCAGTCGTCAACGTGCACACGCGCTGCCGTGAGCTGACTGATGCCTTACAGAATCAATCACCTCCCGGAAGCACCACCACAAATTGGCGAGCCTGGCCTCTCCCAGAAACGCCCTAGCTAACTTAATCTAACTTATAAACTAAGAGGATGTTACCTAGAGTAACGCACCGTCTTGGGAGGGCATGTTGACCACTCCCCCCTCAAAAAGCCACCAAAATTCGGCAAATTGTTTTTCCGTATCGAATTTATCCCTCTCCGCTATTGCGGTACTAAAACGAAGGAGCTCATGAGCATTGGCGACGTCCTCGCCGCGGATGAGCCGCTTATCTCTCGCGCTGCGGTAGCGGTGGTATAATACCGGGATACCATCCCTCGTCTGTACCAGCCCTTTTGCATCAATATGGATAAATGCCTCCGGCGGGATAAAGCCAGACCGGAGCGTACTCTCTATGTACATTTCATTGGGGTAGTAAGCCCCAAAGATGAGACTATTGCCGCTGGCCATCGCCCTTGCAACGTGCCTTCGAGTCACCTTAATGAGGAAATTGTCAATCCTATTCAACTGAGCCCCATCGTATAGGACCTTGTTGGGATAGTATTTTATATAGTTGGATTCAGGCGTTCGGAACAACCGGAGACAGGTCCTAAGACATTGTCTCTCCAAAACCCGAATCTTTTTCATATAACTAGGCGCTATATTAAACCACAATGGACAACCATAAGCGATGATCGGCCTTATAAGGGCCACGTAGCAAATGACCTTCACTCTAGAGTCAAGTTGACTGCTATGAAACAGTCTCCTTGTCAGAGCATAAGCCTTCTTGGCCCCAGCAAGACAAGCAACTATATGCCTATCGAAATACAGATACTGGTCAAGCCAGATACCTAGACATCTAACTACGCTTCTCACCGCCAATGGCTGCCCATTTTGTCCAATAATGGCCAATTTCTTCCAGTTTTTTCTGGTATCCCTAGAGGCCCCAGCCAATGGAGTTCTGAACAAGATTGTTTCCGTCTTCTGAAAGTTGATTTTCAACTTCCAGTCGTCGCAATATCGCTTAATTTGATCGAAGTCACGCTGCAAAAGGATATTAATGACCTCGATTTTAGGACCTGATCTGTATGCCACCAAATCGTCGGCATACGCTATAGCATGTCTGAGTGAACCCACCAGATCACTCGTGTAAATGTTAAACAGGATCGGAGAATTGACCGCCCCCTGCTGTAAACCATTTTTAATTTCAAAGACTCTGCTCGAAGTTACGTTGCCACATTTGACAACGAACTTCTTTCCCATAAGCATATTATAGATTACATATAACAAAGGTTTGTGCATCCCCCGCCTGGTCAACTTGTAGAAAAGTCCCTCTAACCATACGGTGTCGAAAGCCTTCTCAAAATCAACTAGACAAGCACCCGTGCATTGGTTCTTGCATTTATTCCACTGAATGTCGGAAACCAGTTTCGACGCGGCATGAATAGTGTCATGCCTCGCCCTGAAACCAAACTGGTTGTCCGGAATTATGTTATTGTCCTCGACCCACTTTAACAGGGCTCTATTGACAACCTTTTCGAAGACCTTGCTAATATTCGGAAGCAAGCTAATTGACCGGAGATTGGCAGGGTTCGTCCTATCTTTACCTTTTTTCGGGATAGGGTGTACCACAGCTATCTTCCAATGCGCCGGATAATGTGCATTATTCAGCGCATTGTTAAACAGCGTGGTGAAAATATCTACAGCCTCCAGAGGCAGGTGTCTCAATACGACGTTTGGGACACCATCCATCCCCGCCGACTTTTTATTCTTTAGTGACTCGAAGATGCACAGAAGATCATCCTTCGACACGAACAAGTGCGATGCATCTCGGCCATTGGCGACAACTGCATTAGCATGGTTTTCATCAGTGAATACGGTGAATCCGTTATTCTCAGATCGCCAATTCTCAAGTTCGGTGCGCAGATAGAAGTGGCTCACCAGAGCCCTATTCTCAATGTCGTGGTTACGGCGAACAGGATTGTTCACCGTATACACGGCCTCGAAACAAGCGCCCAGCAAATCCACTTTCTCCTGTGAGTCCTCGACCACGAAAAAATCGTCGTTTGAAGCGACACTTTCTGGACTTATTCCAGCAGTCAGTACTGTCTGTCTGTTCTCTGCTGTCTGGGAGATTCGAACACAAGGAATATCATTGTGATCTTTCCTCCTGAACAACTTATTTATCTGTGGGAACATATTCGGACTACAGGTTTAAATAGCCCGAATTTTATTGCCCCAATACAGACTTACAGATTTTCTGTAATTTTCTTTTATCAGCTGTTTCAGGATTCGGATCTCTGACTTCAGCATGCTTACCTCCGGGTCGTCGCGATCAGTAAATTGCCTGTACAGCCGTTTAAGCCTCGAGAGCAGTCTACTTTTCTGTCGGTATAGTGCGTCGATTGTAGTGTTTCTGTACTTTTCTGTCTGGTCGTCGTTGGAACGTCCTACTCGAGGAATAGTTCGTTCCATAGTTCGTTTGATGGCGTCGTTCATTTGCAATAAATGCCGATCAATTTCATCATTTGTCATGTTACTGTTTGTCGGTGGCTCGATCCCACTCGAACGTATATCTCGCTTTAAAAATCTGGAGAAGCGCGACCATTGTGCCCTCCGATAATCGAATGAACACACTGCTTCGTACTCCTCCAGCAGCGTTTGCTCGTTCGGGATCCGTATTGCGGCGGCGAGTCCGTAGTGATCACTATCGTACTCAAACGCACGCAAACAGTTCCGCGTGTTTTGATCTATGTTCGTCAGTTGAAGTCTTGCGTCCGTTAAGGCCAAGTCCAGGAAAGCACCGATTCTTGGGAAAGAAGGGATATCCGTCGCGTACAACTCGAGGTTGTACTCAATCATATTGAGGCGCCACCAGTCGTGAAACTGGTTGCCCCTGGGATTTGCAGTAACATTTCCCCATGCCGCATGTTTGGCATTAATATCTCCGGGGCAAATTGACTGTCGTTTTACTTTTATGGACACAAGTGTTGCCATGCTCATGCAGAGCTTATGCTGTTTGTTTACATTTATGACCGCAATTTTGACAGTACTGCGGAAGTTTTACAATTACGAACTCAGCCCTTATAAGTTATCTACTTATTTCGTTTTACATTATTTCAGGGATTTTATCGAAAAACAACGTTTTTGGAAAAGAGAAACGCCTCTTAAAAGTGGGCATGGCAGAAAACTTATTATAAAGGAATTGTTCAAAAGAACTTTAATTATATACTTTGCGATGTATAGCACTTTCATTCAGAATCATTGCTCTTTTTTTTAAAAATAGTCAGTGGACGTACCTTACATATCTACACACGAGCATTTTGGACCCCTAACAGATAATATAGTCTAAATGTCAGTTTTTTTAGTTCATATTTAAATTTTATATTTTTTTATATTCTATTAATATTTAAATTTTTTAGATAAATTAGTATTTTTGAGATTTTGGACGTGTATTGGGCGGCTCAGAAAGCTTACACTTAATTATTGACGGCCCCTAGAAAGTATATGTGACAAGTTGCAGATTCCTAGCTCAAGTTTTAATGCCTAATTTTTGTCGACGGAAGGACATGGCTTGATAAACATAACTATCTACGCTGATCATGAATATAGTAACTATTACCGGTCTAGAGGCAATATTAATATCCATGTGTTTACGACAGGTAGTTTCTTGATTTCATTTTACAATATTTTTAAATCTTTGGATAATATGGGAAAAACCAAATGTAATATGAAAGAAGGCTATACTAGGTATGTTTATGTTGTAGAAAAAAAATTGGAATTAGGTAGATAAATTCAATTTTTATGATGTTTTTCCCAATTAGGCCCTTAGTTCGTTCCATCTGTTTACAAACAGTAACTAAGTCTAACTGTTAGATGCTTAAACGATAATAAAACAACACAATTTTTGAGTTTTATAAAGATTATAACATTAGGTTGTAGTAATGTGTACTACCTCCCAATCGCTGTATCACATCAAGAAGGCTGCTATGAAGAGATTTATAGAGTTCTTCCAAGTAGTTTAGTGAAATTTCGGACCAAACTTGGTTTATGGCTGCAATTATTTCTTCCGGGTTGGAGTATTGATTTCCTCCTTCGTAGATCTTTTTTGAAAGCCATCCCCACACGTTTTCCATGATGTTCAGGTTCGGTGAATATGGCGGTCATGCCAGTAGGTCTACATTTTGACTCTGAATTTTGGTTATTCTTGCGGTATGTATCGGAGCATTGTCTGGTGGAAAATCCATCGTTGTCCACCAAACAATTCGGAAAAATGGGGGAAAACTCTTTCCAGTATAGGTTTGTAGGTGATTGCGGTCATTCTTGAGAAATGAAGGTTTGCAGTTCCGTAAAAGCTTACTGCTCCTCATACCATTACTCCACCTCCCTTGCTGAGTCTTCTATCCAAGGTTATTTCATCCTTCCTCAAATCATGGAAATAATAATTATATCCATCAGGTTCATCGAAATTAAATTTTTTTTCATCTGAAAAGACAATGGTATGCCACTCTCGACTCCACCTGATGTGGTGGTGGTTTCTTTTTATCTGTCTAATGTGGTTGGACTGCTATATCACGTGATAAACAGTTGATCTACTATCTTCAACTCCAGTCTCTGCCTTGATTTTACTTAGGGAAAGGCTTGAATTTGAAGCAGCCCTCAGTATCGCCCGTCGATCCAATAGCTGAAAGTTTATTAAAAACATAGGGATGGGCTATAGTCCGCTTGGGCGAACTGTTGGATACCCTATTCTTATTCCTATCCCTCATAAGTGGGCGTGACAAAAGTCTAAGTATGGTTGAATTGTTAAGAACGCTCTACATATTTTGTTATATAACATTTAAAGGATTTTATCAAAAAAAACGCTCCCTAGCTCAAACTTGGGTGTTTCAAAAAAATTGTTTTATTTATTTGTGGGCGTGTCAGTGGGCGGATTTTGAAAATATTTATACATGAGCTTAAAAGGCCCCTAGAGAGTATATATTAAAAATTTCAGCTCCCTAGCTCAAATTTTGGTTTTTCAATAAAATTGTTTTATTTTTTTTTGTGGGCGTGGCAGTGGGCGGATTTTGAAAATTTTATATCTCGAGCAGTTTTAGGAGTCATAGATCATATGTAAAATATTTCAGCTTCGTAGCTCAAAATTCGATTTTTTCCAAAATTTTGTTTTTTTGAGTTTGTGGGCGTGTCTGTGGGCGGATTTCAAAAATTCGTAAACTTGATTATTTCGGGACCCTAGAGAGTATATGGTTAAAATTTCAGCTCTCTAGGTCCAGTTTAAAGGCCTAATTTTTGCCGACGGACGGACGGACGGACGGACGGACATGGCTAGATCGACATTACTATCGATGCTGATCATAAATATAGTAACTTTTAGGGGTCTACGGGCAATATTAAGGTATGTTACAAACTATGCGTCAAAATTAATATACCCCTAGAATAGGGTATACAAAATTAAGGTGTGCCAGCTACAGTTTGCATTTTTTGAAACAAAACCAGCTTCAGGGGTGAGGCACATTTTCATCTTGATGACTCTGTTAATCATCATAACTGTCGATTTGGGGTTCAGAAAGTTCACGAGTGATTGTCGAGAAACAAATGCATCGACAACGAGCCACTGTTTGGTGCGGATTTGGAAGAGGTATTAACGGACCATTGTATTCAATCACAGCATGAGTCATTTCCTAGTCGACCGATTTCCAGTTTTGGTGATCAGAATTGGTCGCCCAGGCAATGCGATTTAACGCCGCCTGTTGGATTTTTTTCTTTGAAGTTTTTGGAGTCTACGTTCTATACGAAAACAAACTCACGACCACCCTCGCCTTGAAGGATTAAGTTGACCAGTGTATCTTCGAAATTCAGCCACATTTATACAAAACGGTCATAGAAAATTTCGACAAAAGGGAAGAAAAGCGTAACCGTGGAAGCCATTTACCCGATTTGCTAATGTATACATAATCCTATGCATACTTTATGAATTAATAAAAAAAATTGGGCACCCTTTATAATATGTCAAAAATGAACAATTCTAGGGAAAGCAGAAGGTCATCCACGCACTCAATGTCAGATATGAAACCGGCAGAGAAATGCGAGATGATCTTTACGATGGCAATATCAGCGACAAAGATAAGAAAACTCTATCCGGCTGCGATTGCGATGTTCAAGTATTGGACTTCTTTCGACCTGGAACAATTATTTTCTACTTAGAATCTTTTCTTCGGTGAAAGGCGCAAATCATTTTTATTCAATAATCTTAAAAAGTACATATTATGATTATAATATTATATGAATTATAACTTTCTTTTCTTTCTTTCCTTCCTTTTGTTTATCATCAATTTTCCTCCTCCTCCTGATGAGCAGGGCAGCCGGGTTTTCGCTCGTTTTTCTGGCATTTGCTGTTTTTTAGCTGGGAATTCTGTTATTTGCTTCCATATCATTCTTTTGGATGTTCTTTTATGTATTTGATGTAAAGTGTTTTATAAAAAGACCAAGCCACAGGCTGCTGTCCTTAAGACAGAAACGCAGCCTCTTCCTAACAGTGAAAGAAATCTTGTCGCCGATGAACACAGAATATTCGATGTGTTTAAGCAGTATTTCCAGCAGCTATTAAAAGGGCATAAAAGATAAACCACACACAGTCAACGAAGAGCGGGCTCCACCACAAGATATTGAAGTGGTTGTCAAAGCTGTAAAAAAAACTAAAGAACAACAAGGCCGCTGGGTCTAATGGTTTACTATACAGGCATGTACCTGCTTAATGTCGCATATAAGATAATATCCAACGGACTGTGTTAACGTTTGAAGCCCAGCAGATCGACCATAGACAAAATGTTTGCATTGAGGGAAATCAAGGGAAAGATTAACGACTTTCAGGTCGAAACTCATCATCTTTTCATCGACTTTAAAGCCGCAGATGATAGCATTAATTGTCAGGAGCTCTACATGGTGATGGTTAAATATTGGATCCCAGCTGTATCTCGTGACGCCTGAAAACACGCGGTGCAGTGTGCAATCTTGTTCTTTAGAAAATAGTGCCCAGCAAAAGTGACAACACGGAGGGCACCATCTTTAATAGATCCGTCTAGCTACTGGGGTATGCGGACTATATCGACATCATCAGCTGTTTCCAACATGCCGTGGTAGAGGCCCTTACGGCGGTTGCAAAACAGGCCAAATTTGTAAGGTGTTGAAGTTAAAGAGGAGAATACCAAGTTCATGCTATTAACAAACAAACAAACATCTGTTCACCGCCAAGGTCAAAATAACACTGATGATAGTAATAAATTCGGAGTCAAAACTACACTGGTGATAGAAATAAATTCGGGATAGTTAAGGAGTTCATCTACTTTGGAGTAAACACCAACTCCACGAATGATTAGTTGATATCCGACTGAGAATGACTAGGAAACCGCTGCTGCTTCTGTTTGGCAAAGTTCCGACTCGGGAGATATAAGTCTTTAGTGTCTCAGGCAGAGAACCGAGAACCCGTTGAGTAAAGTATGTGTTAAGTTTCTGGTTTATTGTATGGTATGGTGTTTTCGTTACTTGTAGTCGGTGATAGTGTGGTCTTTTGCTTCGTTTTCTTCTATGCCGATATGAGATGATATCAATTGTAGAACAATAGCTTTTCTTTGTCGGTTGATTAGTCCAAGTTGTTGTTTACTATTTTCAACAATTCGGTCTACTTACTTACTTAAACTGCTCCCGACCTGCAAAGAGTATCTGGCTGAAAGACTGCAGTCTTCTTTCATACTCTGTGATCTTGGCGATCTTAGCTTTTTGGACAACATCCACATCTTGGTACAGCTCATAGAGTTCGGTTTGTAACTTCTCCATATTCGGGTTAAGAATCGCACTGCAGCGTCCCCCAAATACAGCGTTTGTAATAATAGTGTCACATTTAGGCAATTTTACCATTATTGTGAGCTTAGCGGCATATTTAACATCTTAAATCTCTCACGCAAGTGAGCATACAAAACCTCTGGGTGATACGACTGGAGACACCAGTGTCGTAAAAGAAAAATCAATAATGGGAGAATGTACATGTCGCAAACAATAATGGCAGGCCTAAGAACTCCTGGATCATACAAATGCAACGCCACGAACATTTGATTGTGATAGGGCTATGATCCCTTTAATTCTGATCATAGCTTCGTGGGGCATAATACGAGTATTAATAATAATAAAACTGTGCATACGTTTCATACAATTCAGTACAAGCTAGCTAGATTTGTTACTTTATAAATACATATATTAATAATTATATCAATAATTAAGAACAAATACCAGTGCATTCCGCTAGTGTCCTTGTAATATGAACTGTACATATATGAAACGGTGCAGGGAAATAACTTCACGGGTAATAACTTCACATGGGAAATAACTGCACCTCGAGTGGGAAATAACTTCACTTTTTTTTGTGAAGTTATTTCCCACCTATAATTTGAGAATTTATCTATTATAACTGGAGAGCAAATGTGAAATGCAGTTATTTATAAGGTTTTTGTATAATTTTATTAACATTATGAATAACAAAAAAAATGTTTTCATTTATAACAGAATATAACAATTTATATTTAGAAACTTATATCAAATTATATTTTCAAAACGAATACATTTTGAAACAAAGATATTTTAAGTTCGTATTTCTATATTTACAAATAAACTTTAACAACAATTTGAACAATAGTTTTATAAAATGGACATAGGATCGAGGAGCGCGAGTTTTCAACCATTTTTGAGTAGCAATCTTGGCAAAGATTTAAATGATTGCAATATAATGATATTTTTGATGTCCAAAAGAAAGCATAAAATAGCGTCTTCTGTAAAATGTTCTTCTACCGAATCGCCATTTTCATCTGAAGAAATGTCTTCATCATTTGGAAATCCGATTTTTGATCGAAATTTTAATGACTTGTGGAAGAAACTCGGATATACTGATCTTATTTCTTGCCTCTTTGTAGTCACTTTATCAGTTAATTGATTTCTTTTTTTGAAAAATTCGTTTGGACCTTCGAAAATCTGAAAAGTTTGTCCATCTGCGAAGCCCATTTCGTAATGCTGGTACGAAGTCCGTCATAAACGATGATGGACAAAATTTAAACAAATTTCTATCCACAAATTGAAATTTTTGGGCATTTTGGCATATATTTGTTGTCTTATTGTATTTAAAGCGGGTGGCAATGGTGCAGTAGTAGTGTATTCGCTTACGGAATGGAAGGTCGTGCCTTCGAATCCCGGCCAAGTCCATTACTTTATACCGAATACATGAAATCGTAATCTCCCTAAGTAACTTAGACACCACCCGTGGAGAAAAAACCTACAACTGCACCCAAACACTTCTTTCCTATCTCTCTATTCTTTCTAATACCAAGTAGCTTACACTGTGTTCTTAGCATTATAAGGGTACTGTAACAACAGAAAAAAATCCCTTTAGCGTAAGCAAATTATAAAAAAAAAAAAAAAAAAAAAAAAAAAAAACCTTTTTATTTACGTTTATGGTCTCGTCATTAACTTGCATCCTGTTCTCATTGAAAATCTCTTTCGCTGTTTTCCTATGACTTTGTGGCTTGTTTACGCTTTAGGAAATTCATTTTTTTCATTAAACTTTCCTGATTTCCATGAGGATGAAATCTTCATTTACACGAAGTACTTTATTTGTTGCATTATCAACTAATAAACTGGCCTTCTATCGATCACTGCAAGCTGAGTCAACTTTACCAACGAAATTGTCAATACAAATTACGGTACTTTGTTTACGTTAATAGTGAATTATCATAAAATTCACAAAAAAAGTGAACTTATTTCCCACTCGAAGTGAAGTTATTTCCCATGTGAAGCTATTGCCCGTGAAGTTATTTCCCTGCTCCATATGAAATAAGGATTTGGTTTTTCATATCATTCGAATGGGTATCTGAGGACCAGGTGCGAATTCTAGTATGTACACTATTTTTGAGTACTTACTCGTAGGTATATCTATGATTACTGTATACACTTTCGTCATTTGAATTAAATTGTCTATGCATACTTGACTTCCTATAAAACGCATATTATAATTTTTTTTAATTTCAGAAAGAAATAACAGTTTTCAACACTTACGAATAAAAAATTAATATAAACATATAGATAAGATCATATAATATAATTACCATATTTCCTATTTGCATTGCATTTCATTTTGCTGTTCACCTTATGTGCGTTTGTGAGGCCAAATCCATACGAGTGCACACTGTTTTTAAAACAATGAAATGACATCAACATCTACTGCAGAATTAAAATTCATGGTGACACTTCCTCGTTATTTGAATCTCTGTTAGCAAATTATCCTTCCCTCGCTAAATATTAGCGTCATCGAATCACCACTTCACTCTCACACACTGATGCATGTTTATTGCGCGCTCTTTTCTCCTTCAGAGCATAGGTGACCTACTTAACAGGTGCTAGTGGGAAGCGGTACATTTAACACACAAGAAACGTCGATTGAAATCACTTGATTTATTTATATGACACATATTAAGATAAATCAGGGGGTTATCTTTTGTATCAGAGAATAATTGAATTACGTCAATTAAGTCAACTTTACAGTTAACACCAAACTTCAAATTTAAACATAAGGAAAGACTTCAGTCCGCTTGGCCGAACTGTTGGATACCCTAACCATATTCAGATCCCCTGAGAAGGGGCATTTTGTTGAGAGTCGTTTTCCATTTTTTTTTTAAATTTTTTGTTCCTAATAAAATAACCAACATTTGAAAATGTTGCCAAACGACCCAAGAAGTAGGCGTGCCAAAAACTTTTTTAAGGAGAAATTTTTAGAAGGATATTGTCGACATATTTTGCTTAAACCGTAATTTATGTTTTCAAGCAATTAATCGAGAAAGCAACGTTTTTGTTAAAGACCTTCTCAAAAAGTGGGCAACAAGCTTTCGTCTACATACTTTGCGAAGAACTCCTTCTTCGATCAAAGGGTTTTTTTATAAATAGCCTGCGTTTCATTAGGCGGATTATAAAAATCTTTACAATTGACCAGTTTTGTTCTATACAATTGACAAGTTTCAATATTGATGACGAACGGACGTACAAAATTTTTACAGTAAAGTGCACGACTGGATCGCACGAATCTTCCTCGCTTTTATTAGAAGCATTTTCGAATCGCATAATACAAATTTTTTTGATTATGGGTGTACACATTTTTTCTTATCCAGAATCCTGCTCGTGATAGGAGCAAAAGCAGAACCACCACAAAGGAAATGTTCCGCAGTGTCATCGCTTTCTCCGCAGGCTTCGCAGTTGGTGGTATCGCTTAAGCCTAGCACCTTACGAAGCTTGGCAAAAACGTAATTGCCCTAAGAACGCCAGTAACTTGTCTGCGGTCTTTTTGGTTGAGGGACAACAAGAATGCCGCACATTTTTTTCAGACGTCGGGGAGAATTCGTTAAGGCTGTCTGCACCCTGCAGAGTCATGCCATCTGCGATTGTGTTCATATGAAACCCAACCCTCAGTAGAAGCCCTAACCGAGGACACAGGCAGATACAACGCCGGTTCCGGTCCTGAGAAGTCTTCCTCTAAGCCCTGTCTAGCATCATAGAAGATCTCATTTCTTGTGATCCCGTATGACCCAGAACCTAGATAAGCCTTAGTGAATTCAGCCAACCGACCGAATTCAGAGAGATCTTGCATTCACAAACTACTTTAAAGGAAGTTGAAGCTTCATCACTATCTTATTTTATTATTTATTTATTTATCGATAAATGTGAAGTAACAGAAAGTAAATAAAAATAATTCGAATTTGAAAACGAATTGATTTAAATTTAACAAAAAAAATTCAAGTGAAAGAAAAAAACTCTATAATCAAGAAGAAAAATGTATGAAAAAGGAAAAAACCTTTTCTGAGCGAATATACTAAGAAAAGGCGTATTAGTAATGAAAAAAGGCAGAAAAATAGATAAGTACAAATTTAGTTAGCTTCTATACTAACATACAAAGCACATGCAATGACACTCCTAAGAAAATGAAAGACATAAAGGCATCTTAAGATAAGTTACTTTTGATCATATGCTATTCTTTTGCTATTTCCAATGAACTGATCTGTATCTATCTCGTAGATGCGTAATTGGTGCATATCTGTTAATATTATTTAGAAGTACGGATGAATTTATCCGTGCACAAGCAATACCCTTTATAAATATAACGCCTTGTATGTTTCTTCGATCATTAAGCGATTGAGCAGACAACGAGCTTGGTAATTAGCCAAGTCATCAGGCCAGTTTAGTTTTCTAGCAAAATTTGGTTGAACGCGCTCCACTTAACCAAGGAGTAATAGACGGATTTTAAAGTATAGGGATTTTTTTAAATAAAAAGAATTTTGTTTCAAAAATCCCAGCATAGAGTTTGGCCGAGATAATGTAATTGAAATTCGAATCATAAGAGAACCTAATGTCAACCATTATGCCGAGATCAGATATTTCATTAACTCGTTGCAAAACAACTTGATTGCCTGTAAATATTAACGTTAGATCTCTAGCCAGCTTAGAAGCTAAAATAAGGCTTACATTTGTCTACGTTCAAAGTTAGTGAATTATTATCACATCAGCGAAAAATATTACGAGAATCAGATTGACAATTGACTTATTAAACTTAATTTGTTGTAAATAATTTCCAACCAGCGGCATATCCCAAGCAGTTAGTTGACTAAAAAAATGAAGGAAGATAATTTAGAAATAAAATGAAGAGTAAGAGGCCTTAGGGACTATGTACATTTAATCGTAAGGATGAAGATTTTTATTTGCTTTCGATTCGCAAAGTAAGAGCATAACCATTTTCTTAAACTTGAGCGAATCCCCAAAGCATTAAATTTACTCACAAGCATTTTGTGGTTTTACCTATGAAATGCATTTGAAAAATTACTGAATATTACAATCACTTCCTAGCCGGGCTCAAGAACATTTAAGAACATTTAAGAACATACTTAGAAAACAAAGCCTAGATGATCTCCAGTCATGCAACTACAATGGAAATAATTTATACCGTTCTTAACCAACGAGTAAATGTTGTTCTTTGCCAATTTCTCCCATAGCCTTGGTATAGTTCAATTTTAATAAAGACAAAGAGCAATTCATAAAGAACATTGCACGATATTTTAGAACTATCTTTCTGTAACAAGTTACAAGAAAGAAGATGAAATTGGTAGAAGACGTCTGGCTCTGCGCGTTTTCCAACGGAACAGGGAAAGTCTCCATCGTAATCCTGTACAGACAGGCGAGTCAAAAGTGGACATCGCTCGGTACAGCTTATCTAGGCAGACGCGATTTGTATTTCCTTTTTTATACCCTATTCTAGGGGTATATTAATTTTGACGCATAGTTTGTAACATACCTTAATATTGCCCGTAGACCCCTAAAAGTTACTATATTTATGATCAGCATCGATAGTAATGTCGATCTAGCCATGTCCGTCCGTCCGTCCGTCCGTCCGTCCGTCCGTCCGTCCGTCGGCAAAAATTAGGCCTTTAAACTGGACCTAGAGAGCTGAAATTTTAACCATATACTCTCTAGGGTCCCGAAATAATCAAGTTTACGAATTTTTGAAATCCGCCCACAGACACGCCCACAAACTCAAAAAAACAAAATTTTGGAAAAAATCGAATTTTGAGCTAGGAAGCTGAAATTTTTTATATATGATCTATGACTCCTAAAACTGCTCGGGATATAAAATTTTCAAAATCCGCCCACTGCCACGCCCACAAAAAAATAAAACAATTTTATTGAAAAACCAAAATTTAAGCTAGGGAGCTGAAATTTTTAATATATACTCTCTAGGGGCCCTTTAAGCTCATGTATAAATATTTTCAAAATCCGCCCACTGACACGCCCACAAATAAATAAAACAATTTTTTTGAAAATCCAAAGTTTGAGCTAGGGAGCTGAAATTTATAATATATACTCTCTAGGGGCCCTTTATGCTCATGTGTTAATTTTGTTTTAAATCCGCCTACTGACACGCCCACAATTAAATAAAACAATTTTATTGAAACACCCAAGTTTGAGCTAGGGAGCGTTTTTTTTGATAAAATCCTTTAAATGTTATATAACAAAATATGTAGAGCGTTCTTAACAATTTAACCATACTTAGACTTTTGTCACGCCCACTTATGAGGGATAGGAATAAGAATAGGGTATCCAACAGTTCGCCCAAGCGGACTGTAGCCCGTCCCTATGTTTTTAATTCTTCTTCTTCTTCTTCTTCTTCTTCTTCTTCTTCTTCTTCTTCTTCTTCTTCTTCTTCTTCTTCTTCTTCTTCTTCTTCTTCTTCTTCTTCTTCTTCTTCTTCTTCTTCCTTTACGACGAGGTAATGATCAGTATTAGAGGGATCATAACCCTCCCACTTTACCGCATTTCTACTGATCCGCTTGCGTGATTCGCTTCTTGGAGCTAAATAAACATCGGCAGGCCTCCTGGTATCAGATCACTTCATCAATGAGGCTAATCAAATGCTGGTATTGTTGCATTTGTGTGATGCGGGAATTTTTGACCTTCCTCTTTCTAAAATTTCGACAAGTGCTTCCTCAATTGATTATTGTTTGATCGACCTTTAACGACAGCGGTAATCTCCAGTCGTGTCAACCCACACACTTGCGGGATAGATTTAGGGTGTAAAATGTGTCGCTGCACCTGGATGTTAAAATTCCCCAGATGTGGTATCTTTCCTTAGCCGCCTTTTACGACAAGCGCTGTTTGGGGGCGCTGTAGTGGTCTTCTAAGTTTCTTTTCTAATTATCTGTCATATTTTGAAAATTTGGTCAATGCACTGAGAAAACATAGGGACGGGCTACAGTCCGCTTGGGCGAACTGTTGGATACCCTATTCTTATTCCTATCCCTCATAAGTGGGCGTGACAAAAGTCTAAGTATGGTTGAATTGTTAAGAACGCTTTACATATTTTGTTATATAACATTTAAAGGATTTTATCAAAAAAAACGCTCCCTAGCTCAAACTTGGGTGTTTCAATAAAATTGTTTTATTTAATTGTGGGCGTGTCAGTAGGCGGATTTAAAAAAATTAACACATGAGAATAAAGCGCCCCTAGAGAGTATATACGAGTATTATAAATTTCAGCTCCCTAGCTCACTTTGAATTTTCGAAAAAAAAAAAATAATAATAATTGTGGGCGTGCCAGTGGGCGGATTTTGAAAATATTTACACATAAGCATAAAGGGCCCATAGAGAGTATATATTATAAATTTCAGCTCCCTAGCTCAAACTTTGGATTTTCAAAAAAATTGTTTTATTTATTTGTGGGCGTGGCAGTGGGCGGATTTTGAAAATTTTATATCCCGAGCAGTTTTAGGAGTCATAGATCATATATAAAAAATTTCAGCTTCCTAGCTCAAAATTCGATTTTTTCCAAAATTTTGTTTTTTTGAGTTTGTGGGCGTGTCTGTGGGCGGATTTCAAAAATTCGTAAACTTGATTATTTCGGGACCCTAGAGAGTATATGGTTAAAATTTCAGCTCTCTAGGTCCAGTTTAAAGGCCTAATTTTTGCCGACGGACGGACGGACATGGCTAGATCGACATTACTATCGATGCTGATCATAAATATAGTAACTTTTAGGGGTCTACGGGCAATATTAAGGTATGTTACAAACTATGCGTCAAAATTAATATACCCCTAGAATAGGGTATAAAAAGTGAGCGGGAAATATGCCTATAAAGTATTGTTACGGAAATTATAGGTAATTAAACAATAATTTCTGTAATATTTTAATAATTATTTGTAAAATCACTATAAAAATTAGGATATCTGCCAATATTTTTTTTAGAATTATAGGAAAAGCGAAAAACGATGTTTTCCTATGCAAAATTGACGTTCCACCTATAGTTATTGCGAAAAACGTTGTTTTCCTATGCAAAATTGACGTTTCACCTACACTTAATTGCAAAGAATACAATATGTATTGGAAAAAAACCTATAACAACTTTTCAGTACCAATAAAGTATTGCCGGAAATCCAATATATTTTTTTGTCACGAAAACGCCTATAATTATGGTTGCATTATACCGAAAAATTGAGCTAATTTACCAATATGTTTTCTGAGTGTGGTTGACCTTTCCGGCATACGAGTAAGACAACACTGATAAGAACATATATTATAATAAGGCTGACTTTAAGGAGACTAAGTCTTATATAGTTTGGGCAGTTAGGATGATCTCCAAACGATGCTAAGATTCCATTCATCGAGCATGCTTTCATCTGATTTTATATTTTAAACGAGCTGGTGCATACTTGTTGCTTTGCAAAGTTAAGTAAGGTAAGGCTGCTTCATCTGGACGAGCTTCTTCTCTATCATCGACATTATTCAATGGCTAGTTCTGCCAAGCGGAATATCGGCCGTTTAGCAGTCTCCCAAAGTAGTTCTGGCAAATTCTCAGAAAGGTTTGCATTTCTACTGCAAGTATCGTCTTTACAAGCTTCAGTTGGGGATATATAACCTTGAGTTTTTCTTTTTACCTATTATCTTATCCCTGCCGTAACATCTCCCTATCTACTATGCTTTGAATCACATAATCCCGTACGAATAACAAATTTAGTATGGATCTTAAATGTTTTGTCCCTATTACTTGCAAAAATAAATCTGAATAAAAAATCTGAATATAATAAGTCAAGGCCGTAGTTTCCTTATACAGTAAAGTTGTCGTGGGTCTCCAATTCGTTGACCTTTAACTTTAAGATGATTAGCTGAAAATTGGTATACTTAGTTTCAAATCAAAAAAATGTAAGTACACTCCCGGATTTGAAAAAGGTAATTTACTAATAATAAAAATTGATGGTAATGATGCAATGTACATATTCCTAATATGTACAACATGTACATACATGCGTTTTACTTTGTGATGTTTTCCTTTGTCTTTGCAGCAGCAACATGATTCAAAATATGAATTTGGCTATCGGGTACGTGACTTTTATAGCGGAAATGACTTTGGCCATAAAGAAGACCGAGATCTCGATGGTGTTACCCGTGGTCATTATCATGTGTTATTACCAGACGGGCGTGTACAAAATGTCATTTATCATGCAGATGGTACGGGATTTCATGCAGATGTCAGTTTTCATGATTCAAAAGTATACTAATTGGCTCACCAGATTATTAGCAAACACTATTATTAAAAACAGACTATTGCAATTTAAAGGGACACCATTCCGTGACATGGTTGAAGTACATGATTGAAGTAAAAGAAAATACAGATTTCTATTATTTTTCTAAATTTATATTTTTTAAAAGTGCTTTGTCAATTTCTTTTAAATTGAATACTTTTTAAGAACCGAGCTCTATTAGATGAGTTGATAATAGAAACGTATATTCTAGTTGTAGCTGTATCTGCGAATGCCTTCTTCTCCGCAGAGTAACATCTGTCATTGAACACAGAGAATCTGCCATTTTAAGTTTGAACGGAATGAAATAAACGTAGGCTTAAATTTGATCGAATTGTATATTGAAATAAACTATACATTCTTTTACTGTATTTTTGTTGATTTTTATAATATAAATTAAAAATAGCTCTAGTGTCAGTCTATTTTCACTTTTAATATATTTTGTCGGGTTTCGTGTTGTATTTTTTAATGCATTTTTTAGCGAATCGAACGTTCAACTCTAAAAGTAGGCAACACTTTTACAATTAAACTGAATATGGTTGTCTTATGTACCTAATATGCAAAATGTCAAAGTTTAGTTGTATGAGATACAACTCAATTGAGTTGTAATTGTTAAAAGTGTTGCCCTATTTAGATGTTAACTCTATTCGAGTGGAACCTTCGATTCACTTACTTTATTTAATAAGTTTTTAAATGGTAAAAGGAATTTATTTTCAAAATAGTCCATTAGCCGCAGAGACACAAATTTTTGAATGTTCTTGAACTGGTTTAAAGTAAAAGAAGATGTTGGTGTTTGGATTGCTCAATTAAAACAATAAGTACATTAAAAAAATTTACAAAATCAATTCTGTGGTAATAAATGAAACAAGCAAAAGACGTTTGAGCTCAGATTTTCTAAGGCCTATTTAATTGTATAAAAAAAAAAGTCACGTGGTTAGTTAAATGAAATAAATTGTCAGAATAAATGTTGACAATATAAATGCTTCTTGTTTTGTTGGAAGCTCACTTTAGAAACTTCAGCTAATTTTGAATTGGGTCTAAAATGATTGAGTCAACATAAAAACAAGAAGGAAATAGCTTATGTTGAATTAAGCGATGAACTTCGTTCATTTTCAGTAAAAGCGTATGTCGTAGGTATAATGTAGTTTCAAAACGTTTTAATGATTTCCACTCATAATATTCGCTATAATCAGAAATATAATTATTGCAAAAATACAATACAAATACAAATACAATTTTTTGTGAAAATACACGTGCAGTTAGGCTGCCAAGCTGCCGTCAATTTTACATTGACCTAGCCGAAAAACTTGGTTTTCGCTAACATCGATATAAGCTACACTAACTTAATACCTTCGAATTATATTAACACTTTCGTATAAGCTCTTAAATATATATTTTAAATACAGGGTGTCCCAAAAGTCACTAATGTAAAATGATAATAAATTTTATAGATTTAAATTTGTTTGATTAATTTTGTTTTATTAGTAAAATTTAGTTCATGGAGATATTTTTGAGCTAGTTGTGCAAAATAATGACTATCAAATGAGCACTATCTTCAGCCCCACATAACTCGAGATTGGCCGAACCGATTTTGATGATTTATACTTTGTTGGAAAGGTATTTTCTCAGCAAAAAAATCAAAATTTCAAAATGGCTTATTTTGACCACCCAGCGTGTTACGACAGGTTTTTTTTCTTGCTTTTTTCATTTTTTTTTTTTTTCATTTTGTATTTATTTATTTTGGCAACAACCAAAAAAAGAACAGTATACTGTTTTCCATCATTAAGTACTTCAATTTAATCTATTTATGTGTGTAGTAAACAATGCCAGCAAGACGCAAAGGGACCAATTTGGGCCGTCGAAAGACTAGAACGACAGACATGCGAAATAGAAGAGCCCAAAGATCAGGCGAACGAGTCAAACAAGATAATGCAGATGTGCGTAGGAGCATGGAAGAATTTCGTGAATCACAATCACAAGAGGCACGAGCTGAACGAAATCAACAAAGACAATTGGATTGAACGGCTTACTTATCGGTATGGATCCAGATTCTAACCTGTTCCTGAAGTCAATTCGAACATTTAATTCATATTTCCAAATGACATCGTCTGGAGCAACAGAAATAGTTAAAAATAATGCTGCAAATGGTCAACAATTCCATTCAACATTCAAAATCAAAGGCCCAGGTTATCACAAAGTGGGCTCATTGCTGCCAATGAACCACATAAATTTTTACAAATTTACTTTATGGGCGGTGGGGACTCCGAAAGCGCACATTGCGGCTACAATAACCTCAATTCACCATATGCCAGAAGCATCGTCGGCGAGCTGGATGCTCTATAGACATTTTCACCAAGCTATCTCTTTCTGAAGTGCGGAATCCCTGTCTTAAACAACAGAAACAAATTGAATGATAACATTGTAGAAATTTGCATAAATCGTATGGAATAATCATTGTGATTGTTAATAAACTGAATATGAAAGTGCAAACAGAAGCTATTGAAGGGTAAAAAGTAACAAATAATAGAGAAAAAACGTGAGAAAGTATGTTAAAGCAAAACAAACTATTAATATAGGGACGGGCTACAGTCCGCTTGGCGAACTTTTGGATATCCTACTCTTATTCCCAGCAGACACCTAGAGAGTCTATATCATAAATTTCAGTTTCCTATCTCAAACTTTGACTTTCCAATAAAATTGTTTTATTTAATTGTGGGCGTGTCAGTGGGCTGATTTTAGAAATTTTATCTCCCGAGCAGTTTTATGACTCAAAGATCATAACAAACTTCAGCTTTCTAACTAAAAATTCGATTTTTTCGATAAATTTGTTTTTTTTTTTTGAGTTTGTGGGCTCTGTGGGCGGATTTCAAAAATTCTTAAACTTGATTATTTCGGTTACCTGGAGAGTATATATGGTTAAAGGCCCCATTTTTGCCGACAGACGAACGGATATGATCGACATTACTATCGATGCTGATCATAAATATAGTAACTTTTACGGGCCTACGGGCAATATTATGGTATGGTTCAAACTTCGCGTCAAAATTAATATACCCTTAGAATAGGGTATAAAAACAGTTGATATGTTGACCAAATACGCTGCTCAATTGTATTCAGATATCTAATATGTTTGTTTAGACAACTTTTGAACTTATTTGGTTCTAAACAAAAATATTTACAAACTACAAACTGACAATCACGCTATTGTCATCAATCCTGATAAAACACCAGCTGTAGAGCACATGCGTGGATTTCATGCACCTGTTGTTGACGACTTTGCTGGAATCATGGTTGGCGACCGTACAGCGACGCGACAAATCGTGATTTGAAGAAGAAATAATAATCTTGAGTTCATTGCTGATACACACCATTCTTCAATACCCGCTAATGTTCTGAAAGGGACAAAACGTTCACAGCGCTCAATTCCTCTTTAAGTCATAGACGACACCCCAACACACTTACAATAAGTTAGTTACTTTTCATTTCCCTACGAAAATATTCACTAGAAATAATTTATATGGCAAAACAACGTTTGCCGGGTCAGCTAGTATATATATAAAATAACATCTTTTTTTAATACTTTTGGGGTGGAGTATGTGATACCCCAGTGTGAGGAGCGCGTTAGAAAAAATATGTGTGAGGACGGAAGGTTAAGTATTACGTAAGGTTACCAAGACTCTTTTATATGTTTATACAAACGAAAGAAATGTGCGAAGATGATAGATCGAATCCAGCAATAACCTCTAGGGAAATAGCCAAAGAAATAAAAGAAAAGATCAAATCGAAAAAAGCCCCGGGATTATCTAATAACGGGTGAAATTCTGAAAAAAAACTGCCTGAAAAAGGTAGGAAAAAAATAGCACAGATCATAAATGCTGCGTTCAGACTAAGGTATGTTCCGCGCATGTGGAAGGTGGCGGAAGTTATCATGGTACCTAAGCCGGGCAAATTGCCCAGTGAAGTAACGTCATATCGGCCGATATCATTGCTGCCAATCCTGTCTAAGCTATTCGAAATAATACTCCTAAAACGACTCCATCCGATTCTAGAAGAAAAGACACTGTTCCCAAACCATCAGTTTGGATTCGGAAACAAATACTCAACTATAGATCAGGTCCACAGAATAACTGATATAATAGAAAAAGCTTTAAAATAAAACATATACCTGTGTACATAAATAATAAAGTAGTTCTGCATTCGCGACTGACGCTGTAAGGCTTCAGTCGGCTCACGGCGGCGCGTGTGCACGTTGACGACTGCCAGGCGCTCGGAAAGCAATTGGGATTTTGACCACTTATTGCGCCAGGCAACGAGTGCTCAGAATCCTAATTATAGTTAGAATACGTTAAGTAGTTTAAGTAAGTAGAATAGGTAGTTTGTAATTTGTTTTATATAAAATCTCAATAATGATACCGAGTTTTAGTAAATTTTCTCGAGGAATATATATGTAAGATTAGTTCGTAAAATAGTTCGTAGGCCGAAAGGCAATAATTCTAAGATATAGTTAAGTTTAGAGCGTTCGCATAAGGACCAATAAATAAGAATAAGTATCCTGTTAATTTTAAGTTAGGTTTAATCATTTTTGTCTAGTATGTAAGTAGATATTTATCAATGAATAAAAAAATGAATTTCAAAGTCAAAGTTCTGCATTCGAACTCAGCTAAGTACTTAGGCTTGACTTCGGACGCAGAGTTGAGTTGGAAAACACATGTCAAAAAAAACGAGTTGAACTAATTATACGACACAATGAAATATATTGGCTAATAGGGAGGCATTCATGCCTCTCAATCTACAATAAACTACAAGCTGTACAAGCAAATATTAAAACCAATTTGGACATATGGCCTGAAGTTACGGGGGTGCACAAGTAAGACAAATCTTCAAAGCATACAATGCTTTCAAAACAAGGTATTACGCAATGTTGTTAATGTGCAGTGGTACAAACGTAATGCTGATCTACATAAGGATCTAAAAATTGAAATGGTAGTGGACGAGGTACTTAAGGTCGCAAGAAGACATGAAGTTAGACTTCGCAACCATGCTAATTTAGAAGTAGTCCAACTACGTAATAATAACAATTTACAAAGGTAAATATTGGAACAGAATTGCTGATTAGTCTGACGACTAGGAGCAATTACTGGAAGGATGGTAACATCATGCCTTCCCTGGGTGTTTTCAGTTGGTGTTTCAAGTCTCACACTATCGCAAAGCTCGCAAGCAATGTATTTCAACGATTTTCACCTAGCTACACCCAAAAAAAATGTTTATGAATCAAAGTTCAATATTTTGGATTGCAAAAACTTTGGATCATTTCATGTTAAGGGCTACTTAAGCCATGTTACGATAGAATGCTTCATAAAGTTGAAATGGTACGTCAACGGAGCTCTCAAATACCCCAGTACGTGAGGTATCAAGGGATCAATTTTTTTTGTAATCTTCTTCTCCGCCTGACTTCAAAACTTGGCTTGACCCAAGTCTCACTCCTAAAACCTCAAAGTGTGAATCACAAATAAGCCAAGTACGATCAACTTATATTAATTAATGTCACATTTTACTTCCAGCCCTAATATAAAGTTAATTTGCAGGATGTTGTTGCAATTATCTATATAACCCAATATTATATATACTATGGATTATTTAGTCGCTTGTTGTCGTTTTACAATCGTTTCATCTGCCATTTAAAGGTTATGGATACACCGAGCTAGGCAGACAGAGATGACTGAAACTATCTCTTCAGCTCAAAGCAATTCGCCCTTTAGCAGCACTCCATTTACGAATATGATAAATTGACTCTTCCTCCACTTAAACTTACGCGATTCCAATCATTGGATCAGATCCACATTCACATTCTCCTGCCAAACAATTGCACGTTGGCATTACAACCCACTGCCCCGCAAAGACGTTGCATACCAGATACTTATGTATACATATTTCTATATTCGGAACAAATTCAAAGCCATCGCAACGATTTTTAATCATTGACTTACTTTGCCATTCATAAACATACCTAGGGATATAAAAATGTATTAATACGTGGTTTACATGCTGGTAGGGGCATATGCCAAACGAATAAAATTCGTTCACATGTCTATGGTCAATGACGTACAATTGATAAGGAATGCTGCGTGCCATTGGTAAAGGCCGCACAAAGACGTCTTGTACGACTGTCGAAGATTTAGAAGTTCACCGTCGTCATCATCATCAACAACGTTGTCGCCGTTAAGGTGCTCGCTCGATCGCCTGCTCAGCATGAAATGTCAAATAGCGAATTAGTTGCACCGGCAATGTCGGCGGAAGCAACCCGAGAGGGGTGTAGTTGCAATAAGTGAAACGTGATCGTTTACACCTGCAATTTGCTGCACAGCAATCTGGTTATGTTTTGGAACGTATGTACACTCGTACTGACATACATATATAAAGTACAGCTACACTATATGCATATATATGCCGAGAAATTGTACTATTGCTAAAGTGTGCGCGTCTATGAAAAAGTTATTTGTTTCATTACTGCAATTCAATCGCACGATTTGATCAACACAATTGAGTGCGCGACATTTCGACATATTTGGGGCTCAGGTAAAGAATGACTTCTTCTGTACAGGTTCCTAGTACAAACAGCATCTTCAAACCTTCAAATGGTTTTTGTTTTTTATTAGATCAAAGGCGTGTCCTAAGTATTGTTAAGAACGGGACATGACAAAAATGTTATCTTCCTAAGTTAAATTTAATTAATAATAAAGACAAAAACCAAACTAGGTAGTTGATTGTATTGTGTACTGTATTTTATACTGTATGAATAATCGCCCAAAACAAAATCGCCTGATTTCAAAATTGAGCAATCGCCCCAATCAGGCGTTTAGTGAGACCTGCGTTACAAAGCATCGCCCAACAACATTTCCTCAAATGGGAGTTTTTTCACTATGAACAATCACCCGATATATAAAAATGCACAATCGCCCAAATGAAACGGAATATTCGCCCAAAACAATTTCAGGTTTTTTTTTGGGCGATAGTTCATTTTGGAATTATTCTGTGCACGCGAGTTGAAATATCACTGCAGCGTCCCTAAACAGCGCTTGTCGTAAAAGGCGACTAAGAGATGAAATCACATTCGCCAGTTTTAACATAAAGGTTAGCCCAGCGACACATGTTACATTTGAAAGCTGTCGCACAAGTTTGCATGCAAATCCGTGGGTTGAAACGACTGAAGATCATCAGTTTCGTAAAAAGTCGATCAAACATTACGTCGCCTGAGAATTGTTTTGTTCCATACGCCACTTTTGTCGCTTTTGAGTTAGGAACGGATTCTATGGTAATTTTGTATGCTCTTTTTAAATCTGTGATTCGATTTGCTCTTAGTCTTTCCAATCCCGAGATATCGAACATCGACTTTGTCCCATATCCACCAAAATCAACAGTTTGTAGAATTGTTTTGTTCCATAAACCATTTTTTGGCGTTTGGGACAAATTTTTCATATAATTTATCGCGATTTTTTTGTGAGAATTGTTTTGTTCCACGTGCATATCACTGCGACAAGAGATACAGAAAATATTAACAAAGTTGAGAATTGGTATGTCCTACGTGCACTCGTGTTAAAGAAAAACTATGTGTAAATTCAGTAACGCATCACTGGCATCATGATGCTCATGATGCTTTGCAAAATGTTCATTAACGCAACTACTGGCATCACTTTCAACGTCAAGTGATCATTATTGCAAAGTTGATCAAACTGATGCGCAAACATAACGAAAAAAAGCATCACAGAAATACCTGATGCGCTAGCGCTGTTGATTCGCCGGAAAAAAAGCAAGAAAAATGTCGGAAGAGAAAGAAAAGTAAGTAAACAAACATTTTAATTGATAGATACTATAAGATGTATAAAAAGGTGTCCAAAAAGGATTTAATGATTTTCGCAAATCCTAGAAACATGGTTTGGTTTTCATTTAGAAAAGTTAAATCATTAGTGGACTTACGTCGAAGGTGGATTCTAAAATGATTTTGAAATGCATCGTCTGGATATTCTTCTAGAACTTTGAAATAGTCCCTAATCTTAGGAATTGTCCTTCTTTTAAATCTGCTAATTAAAGTCTGTATGCGTTTCGACCTCTTTCTGCAGACGTACGAGCAGTCAATCATTGAATACATATGGTTTCAATAGATGTGTTTAATGAACCTTAGCTGCACATATAAGTACAGAAAAAATCAGAAAAGTACAAGATTTGGTGTTCCATGAGTAAAAAACTTGCCGCAAAGTGTTCTACATTCTGCCAATTTGTGTTCCATGAAGCTGTGCAGATCAGTTTAGCACAAGTTTTTTTGTACCTAGTTTTGAGGTAGGGTAAGTGAGTGAAATGTGTCAGATTTGAAAATTCAAATTGTACTGATGCCAACTGATTTATGTGTTTGGCATGAGATATCGTATTTCTTAGCTTAATGTTACAAATATTCGCATATATATGAAAAAAAATCGAAAGAATAACATGGAACGAGTTCAAATTGTTATCAAATCGACATCAGGCCAAACATTGACTGCGCAATGCTCACTCAAAACCCGAAATTCACTAGAAACCAAAGAGGATTATCTATTTGAAATTTCGCAGCTGAGAGGAGAACATTATGACTCGAAGCTATACTTTTCTGATCTGATTTGATCTGACATTTTTCACTCACTGGTTTAATGCTAAACACTTTGAATAATTTTCTTACTTTATTGTATTTTTTGAATAAAAACTTTGTTAACAAAAAAGATGAAATCGATTTTTATTTTCAAATTGTAGCATCCAACTCCATGCTTTCTTGCCTTTCAGATATTTTGGATAAGAATTGCTTTGTGCCATATCCATTTTTGTGTGTTCCACGTGTATGAAAAAAAATCTATTTCAAAATGTAGGAGCCGGGACACAAGTCAAAAAAGGAGACTTTTACGTTAATTAACGTGGCTTCTTAACGGTTTGGCAAAACACTTTGGAAATTGGTAGGTGAACTCTTTATAAGACTAACTTCAAATAAAAAAAAATAAAAAAAAACCGTATCACACAGTTTCGGAGTACCAAGTTCGCAAACCTTAAATGCGTTTTTTTCGAAAAAGTGCCAATGGCATATGGAACAAAACAATTCTCACGCGACGATTAATCAATTCAGGGAGTATGCACTTGTCGAAATCGTAGAAAGAGGCAGACCTAAAAAAAATGACTGTGCTTAAGACCACACGACTGAAGTAAAACTTCTTTCGCTCCATCAAATTTAAATGGTGGGCGTGTCAGAGGGCGAATTTTGAAAATATTCTTCTTTACGCACGCTTGACTTGGGGAGTAAGCTGGTGAATGCGACACGGAAGTGTAGACCAATGCAGACTTCCGGCGCAAACGTAGACTTCCGGCAATACCGAAGTGTAGACAAACGTACACTCTTTTGTCACAGCCTTTCGGCGGAAAGGTTCGTGGAATGGGTAAACACGCTTGAATCTCCTCAATAGAGGGCAATACTAAGCTCATCATCTACCCAAACCGGTTCAAAGGAGAACAGTTGCCGACAGATGGAATTTACCGGAAGTGAGTAAAGTCATTGTGTCCATGAATCGCAGTTCATTAGTTGGAAATATCGAGCGTCACCGTCATCGTCAGATTTTCAGGTCGGACGGCTAAAAACCAAAGTTTGAGCTAGGGAGCTGAAATTTATAATATAGACTCTCCAGTGGCCCCTAATGCTCATGGGTAAATATTTTCAAAATTCGTCCACTGACACGCCCACAATTTAAAAAAAATACAAAGTTTGAGCTAGGGAGCTGAAATTTATAATTTAGACTCTCCAGGCGCCCTTGATGCTCATGTGTAAATATTTTCAAAATTCGCCCTCTGACACACCCACAATTTAAATTAGATGGAGCGAAAGAAGTTTTACTTCAGTCGTGTGGTCTTAAGCACACTCATTTTTTTTTTTTTTTTTTTTTAACCCTTGCCCAAGGGCCGACACTGCGACCTAAGAGATCTTTTGTGTCACATGGTTGACTTACACCAAAAGACGACTGACTTCCCTAATGAAACTCAGCACGTCTTTGGTGGTAGAGTTGCGAAGCTCCACCAGTGATTACAGCTCTCTGTGGAGAAGGCGTCGTCTCAGCTAGTGCAGAGCCGGACATTCACAGAGTATGTGTTCTGAGGTTTCCTCTTCCTCCATGCAGAATCTACATTCTGACGTTGGACTAAGATTTATCTTGTTGAGATGTCGCAGTGGCCAGTGAGAAAGCCAACCAGTCTAATGTTTTCCTTATTTAGTGTAAGGATTTCCTTATAGGAGTAGGGCTTAATCAAGCGTTTGGACTGTCTCAGACCAGGGGCGCTTTCCCAATGTTTAAGGCGGGTCTGTTGCTCCCAATCTTTGATAAGTACTAGAGCAGTAGTCCAGTTGACACTGCAGTACGGTTTGGGACCGATGAAAGCGGCTTCAGAACCGGCTCTGGCGAGCTCATCTGCAGATTCGTTCCCTGCAAAACCTCGATGGCCAGGCACCAATCCGAGTTTAACTTTGTTGTTTTTGGCTAGCTTTTGTAAGGCGCAGCAGCAGTTTCTTACAGTCAGAGAGTCCATTGTGTTGGACGACAGTGCCTGAAGTGCCGCCTGACTGTCTGAAAAGATTTGTATCTTTGCGCCCTTAATTCCTTTGTTGGAGTTTAAGATAGCGCAGATCTCAATGGCATAGATTTCCGCCTGGAACACTGTGGGGCACATCCCCATAGGTATCGAGACCCTGGTGTTGGGTTCAAAGACACCAGCACCAACTCCAGACTCCATTTTTGATCCGTCGGTGTACCATAACAGACTTTTTGGGTCCACAGCTGGAACTCCCGAGACCCATTTAAAACGGTCTAGTATTTCTACCTTAAATAGTTTATCGAAACTATATTCCCTTACCATTAAGTCAGGGATGGTGTAAAACATGTCAAAATTTTGGATTGAGTTGAGTATTTTCAGGTGACCCACATGGTCATTTGAGTTATACTTGTATTCAAGCTGAAGCTTGATGGCGCATCTTCTGAATGAATACTTGTAACGGTGACAGTCCAATAATGGCTTCAAGTGCTACCGTAGCGCATGTGCGCAAAACACCAGTTATTCCCAGACAGGCAACACGTTGTAGCTTTTGGAGCCTGTTAGCCGTAGTACGTTCAAGTATTTTTGGCCACCACACGATGGATGCGTACGTGATGATGGGTCTTACCATCATGGTGTACAGCCGGTGTATCATTCTAGGGTTAAGACCCTAAGTTCTGCCGTATGCGTCTACAGGCCCAGATGGCTCTTGTGGCACGCTCAGTGGCGGCCTTTACGTGTGAGTTCCAATTTAGTTTCCTATCCAGGATGACTCCCAGATATTTGACCTCATTGGAGTAACTCAAGGGTGTACCACTTACGGTGATAGGTTCAAAGTTAACCAATCTTTTTCGCGTAAAAGGTATCAGGATGGTTTTAAGAGGGTTGATGGAAAGTCCTTCCTTAATACACCATGCGCTACGCTTACCATTAATAACAATCGCCAGATCATCAGCATAACCAATGGCGTTAAAGCCTAGTCTATGTAGACTGACCAGTAGGTTGTCGATGATAAGTGACCATAAGAGGGGAGAGAGTACTCCTCCTTGGGGACAGCCTTTGGCTGCCGTCACAGACACCGATTTACCTCCAGAGGAGGAGGTAATAATTCGACTGTCCAACATGGCTCTGATCCATTGGTTCGTCGATACTTCGATACCTTTATTACTGATCGCCCTGGCAATCGAGTCGTATCCGGTATTATCGAAGGCACCCTCAACGTCCAAGAAGGCACAAAGTGCAATTTCCTTTGACTTGAAAGTCTCCTCTATCTTTTTGACAAGACAGTGAAGAGCACCTTCAGTGGATTTGCCCTTTCTGTACGCAAATTGACTTGAGTGCAGGGGCTTGATGTTACTATCTGCTCCCTAATATGAACATCTATAAGTCATTTCATGGTTTTGAGAAAGAAAGATGTTAGACTGATGGGTCTGTATGTAGGTTATAACCTGCTTGTACGTCAGAGCCTAGCCCCTTCCGGGCAGGTGATTTGTATCCTACTTTATGTAGAGGTAGTGCGCATGAAAATCATTTAAAAAAAAAAAAAAAAAAAAAATTTAGGCAGTTCAATTGGCCTATTGCCATTTTTGGGGATAAAAATCACTTTGACCTGTCTCCAGGAAAGTGGAATGTATCCCCAGTTATAACTAGCTCTAAATAAAGCAATAGCCATCGGCAGTATGACATCACTAACCCTCTGGATAAAGGCCGGAAATATGCCGTCACCACCTGGGGCTTTAAATGGTTTGAATGAGCCAATTGCCCATCTAACTTTATATGGACTAAACATTTTTCCAGATAAGCTGTTTACTCTGCTATCTATATGTACCTTGGGGTCCACATCGCTAGAGTTACCGCTTATGTCGCGAATAGACGAACCTGGGAAGTGAACCTGAAGAAGTGTTCTGATTGAATCTTCTCGGTCCGTCGTGTAGGTGCCATTTAGTTTCTTTAGTAATCCTACACCGTTATTATGATCTCTGCATAGCGCTTTGTGGATGCGAGCTGCTACCGGCATATCTACTATGTCTTCGCAGCACTTCCTCCATGTAGCACGCTTTGATCTTCTCAGTTCTGAGTTGTACTCTGTGAGAGCGATCCTATAATCGTCCCACCTTTTAGTGTCTTTGGCTCGATTAAAGAGTTTCCTAACCTTCTTCATATATTCAGCAGGTTTGTCATTCCACCAGGGGACCTTACGTCGCTTTATGCTGGTTTTAATGACGCAACTACTCTGGTAGGAGGTTAGTAACACTTTGTTGAGCTGGTGTGCAGCTTCGTCAAGGTTCCACGTGGACTCGATTGACGAAATTAGCATATCCGTTTTTGAGAGGACAAGTCCTCGATACGTATTCCAGTCCGTCGACTTAGGATCATATCTAATTGTGGCCTGTGACAGTTGACCAGGCAGGGCGAACCTAATGTGTTGGTGATCCGACAGCGAGGCCTCGTCTGACACATGCCAGTTTTTAATGAAATTTGCCATAAATGGACTACCGAGCGTGAGGTCAAGTACCTCTTCGCGAATCGAATTTATGAAGGTTGGTTTGAAACCCTTGTTTATAATATCTACATTGTTACCGACTACAAAATTTAACAAACACTCACCTTTTTTATTATTGTCGCTACTACCCCATATTATGTTGTGCGCGTTGGAATCGCACCCAATGATGTAGTGCGAGTTGTTTAGTAGGCAGTAGTCCATGGAGCTTAAGGATGGTTCTAAAATCATAATACTCGTCAAAACTCATTCCTAACAGAGACCTTTTCTGTTGCGCAACACTAACACATCTTGGAATATCATAAATATACCAAATGCAATCATTAAAGGCATGAATGCATCGTACGCCTGCATTCATAATACAAACAGCTGTGCTTCCTTCGAAAACCGGATTGGAACTTGGAGAGCTTATTCCGACTATCCAAATCGTATTGAATTTGCTGCGACAAAATCTTTTCAAAAGCTTTTGAAAGAAAGGGAAGTACACTTATTGGTCTAAACGCTGTGGGGTTAGTGGAGTTTGATTTTTTTGGAGCAGGAAGGATTTTGGAGCACAGCTCTGGAAACTGACAGCTATATATACACTAGCAATTTAAAACATGAACTGTATTGGGAAAAAGAAAAGGGAGGTTAATTTTAATAAATTTTGGAGAGATATTATCAAGGCCAGATGCATTGGATTTAACCGAACGAATCGCTATTACAGCATCCAGATTACTTATGCATCTGAAAGCAAAGTAGGAATGAGAACCCAGCCTATTTCAGTCGGACTGAACGCACACCCTGGTAGTTCATTATCAACCACACCTGAATCCTTCAAGTTTTTCTACAGGACTCTAGAGCTTAACTTGATCTTAAGTCTTTGCAGAAAGTTGGGACGCTTAGCAGAACGTATCGCGGCAGTGACTCTATTTGGAGCGAAGATATATTGCCTCCTATTGTAATCAGAGGGAGCTCTCTTAAACCTCCTGAAAAAGCGCTCTCTTTCCTGGATCAACAGTTTAAGCCGTTGATTAAACCATGGACAACTCTGTGGCTTAATGGCTTTTGATGAACTGATCCGAAAGCAGGATGCCTGCCGATATTTATTCAGGTCGAAACGGCGAACCCCACAGGCGGACCAGTAGAGATGCAGGAAAGTTAGAGGGTTATGATCCCTCTAATCCATGTTCCGAAGAACGAAATGTTTATTATTTGTTGCTGTAAGAAATTCAAACTGCAGGCAGAACCAAATCCTTTTTAATGTGAATATTTTGGTTACAAATCTGGAAAATCCCGGGATTAAATCATTACAATCCAGGGATTTTCGCTTCCAGAAAATTACCGGGATCCCGGGATTGCAATCTCTTCGTGCCTTTTTTTGGTCAATGACAAAAGTGATAAAAACAATTTCAACTACTCTTCCTCCCCTTCATTAGTGAAGGAAGGCGGTGGTAGCCACACTAAAAGAAAAGACAGGTAGTTTTGAAAAAAGTTCGCAGTAGATTCAGCTCTTGATCCCGGGCAAACGCAACAATTTTCCGGGTGCATTCTTCAATGGGAAACATACGAATTTGGGCAAGAGAAATCCAACGCATTTCCCAAAAGCTAGATGGCAAAAAGACATAATTCCTGCCATAGTATTAAAAAAAACACTGCGCACCAAAAACCTGTACATATTTTAGGCAAGCTTTTTAATATATCTTACTATCAGAGAATTTGTCCTTCTTGCTTGAAAACCCGCCGCATTCAACCGGCTTCCAAAAAAGGCTTATCGTCAACTGGCTTTACTGTCTATGCTGTCAAAAGTCATTAATAAATCAAAAAAAAAAAATTGCGGTTGTTTAAAGTTGGCTAGGAACAAATAAGATTTTTTTCACAGCAGCGCCTTTTAAAAAAACCGAGGCTATCGTAAAAGGTGACTAAGAGCAGAAATCATATCTAGGCAATTTAACCATTCATTTGAGCCAAGCGACAAATTTAACACCTTGAAACTGTCACGCAAATATGCATGCAAATCCGTGGGTTGACACGACTGGAGATTGTAAAAGAAGATCAAAAACAATAATAATCAATAGTAAAAAACTAAATAAAATAAATGAAAAACACAATAGGCAGGCTAAAAAAAACTCCTCGATCACACAAATGCAACACCACCAGCATTTGATTGGCCTCCGCTAGGAAGTGATCCGAAACCGAGAAGCCTGCCAATATTCATTTAGGTTGAACCGGCGAACCCCACAGGCGGACCAATGGGAATGCAATGAAGTGGGAGGATTATGATCCATTAAGTTCTGATCATAGCTTCACCGTAAAGGAGGAAGAAGAATTATTTAATTAATAAATAAGTGTCTTGATACCTAACCGGAAAGACATTTTTCTATAACAGCTACAATCCTACAAACGGCAGCATATCGTTTAGCAGCTCCAGTTTACTCTTACGATGGAGCTTAGACAAATGTAATACCACTTCTCTTGTAACTTTGGCCTTCACCTTACCCAACATATACAAAACATTAATAAGCTTATCCCCACATGACACACCACACAATTACTCCCACAGAAATTATGTGTACATCAAAATATTCTCATATGTCAACATTTTTATGTTCCCAACAAATGCAGCAATAACATAATATAATGCATTTTGTTTCGGGTGCAAAAAGAAATATCAGTTCAAACTTAAGTGAAGGCCAACGGTAGCTAAACTTAAAGAATAATTCTCTTTATGTGGTTTAGATAATAAAGTGACTTTTGGCGATCGAACCAGATGCTAAGTTGTTTTCACTTGAGTCTCAAGTAGAAATCGGATTAATTGAGTGCCCAAAATGCTTAAGCACATTTCACAATTCGCCAAGGTTTATGTGTCTTCGTATCTTACAGACCGTTAACGTAAGCTCTCTTGTCTTGTAGTGATGCATACCTAATATTACCTTCGATGTATCTTTACAAATTGAATGAATTCAAAGTCATTAGTGCGAGTACCAAGAGTCGGTTGAGTGTGAAAATATTTAATTTTACATTATGTGGAAATTTCAACCGTTAGCAATATGAGGCTCTAGCCCACTAAAACCACCTCCCTCTTTCATTGCGAATGAGAAGAACAATATCATCTTGTAACATTTGTGAATAATGTATGTAGGTTTGCCATGCGCTAGTGGGGGGCGTAGGTTCTTTAATTTGTTACTAATAGTGTCGTTTGCATATGAAGGAAAATGATGAAAAACTAAATAGAAAAGGAATGGAAATTGTTATATTCCGAACGAGGTAACTAAGATATGGTTCGTTTCTCTTTAAAGTTGAGTTGATGTGAATCGTGAGGGACTTAACCTGTTACGCTTTGGTCACAAAACACATCCACACACCATTATTGCAATCGACTTCAAACTCCTTAGGTTTTGTAGTATTTATGACTTCAATACAACTTGCATTGGATTTAAGTATTGTAATGTTTGTGAATCTATTGACACTTTGATTTATCGTGCTTGGCTTTGACTTTACTTAAAGTTTATATCTTTATTGGAGACTAACGAACCCGTCAATACTTCGGTTTTGCTTGGCTTGAGTATCAATTCCAATCTGGTTAATTTTTCTTTGTGTCTGACGCAAATCGAATTACCGCCACAAATAAATTGGAAAACCAAATACATTTCCAATAAAAACGTATAATTTGACAGTGTTTTTGAAGCACTCTTTGATGTTTTAAATTCCATGGCTTTTTTCACAGGCCTGTCTAGCGGACCACATCCTAAACACTACTTACACTTACAAGAACTAACTGTTAAATCTTCAGTGACATTAGTGTAGTAGTTTTGAGCCTTTAAGGCGCACAATCATGAATATTGACTGTCATTTATAATGGTTTTACTATACATACCTGTACCATTTATCCGGACTAACATTTCTGCAGGCACTTGTGAAAAAACCTCGAATAGAAACGATGATTTTGTTTATGTACCACGGAGAAAATCGCCACAAGTATTAAGGTTTCTTCACTGTTTTCGTCACGGCTACACTGAGAATTAAAATGAGTAGGTTAGCACAAGAAACATTCACAACACATTAACCCACTTTTGCGAGTGTCAATTATGAACAATTGATAATTTACTAATTTTAATGTGTGCTATTGTGAACCAATTTTTTTCATTGATTGTTTTTTAACAGCATTTTTTCATTGACTAGGATAAAATCGTTCATTCACAATCGCACACATTACGCCTGACTATCATTCCCATGAACGTTGTGGGCATTCACAAAGATCCTGAATACACGGGCGTTCCCATGAAAAACATTTTGGCAGACGAAGGAAACCTCAACACAACAAAAATTCTCTTAATCTACTATGTGCCCAGTCTTTCAACTGAAATACTGTCCTTAGTAGATTGGTTTTGACGCAAACCGTTCACATTTGCGTGTAAAGGTCACTATATTTATTTTGTTCAAAACAATCTTTCTCTTTTCTCTTAAAATCGACCTATCTCGCTGGAATAAACGTGTATTCGGGCTCATTGAAAAAGGTTCATTATTAATTGACGTTCACAATACGGATGAACGGATTTACTTACGTCATTCTGGTTTGCGGGGCTATATCTCGCTGTCATTTTTTTTTATTCCAGCATTTTAAATAACGGTTCCGAACATACACATGGTTCTTCAACACTGTTTTCTCAAAAATGGGCCTAACGTTTTTGATCATTTTTGAAATAAAAATAAGTGTAAGAAAATGGCATACTGAGTGTTTCTCGAAAATATACGAATAACGGTATTTTACAAAAGCGCTTATATCTCGAAAATTGGTGGAGTATTTTTAAGTAATTCTTAAAATATTTTTTATAACTTTTTTATTTATATAAAAGTTTTTCGAATTTTTGAAAATTTCACTTTCTCAAAAACGTCTACGGATTTTGATCAATTTTAATGATTTGATTACTTGCGTTGAGTGTCAGAAGATAGCTTACTCAGCTTTTCAAAAGACTCGATTAGCGGTACTTTAGGCAACCAACAATAGCTCACAAACGGTCGACATAATTTCAAATAATTTTGATGATTTTGGGGATTTTCAATAGTTGGAATTAATGTAAGATTATTGGACACTCAGATTTTTGCAAAAGTCTTGAATTACGGCACATTAGAAAAGTGGCTGTATCTTAAAAACCAGCGGAGAGATTTCAAAAAATTTGACAATCAAGCTAATTCTGTAATTTCGAACAAATTTGCAACAAAAAAATATTACAAAATCAAAAAAATATGACATTACTACGTGCACACAATTTGAAGCAAGAATACCAGTCATGAGATTAGGATCAATGTCGAGCACATATCTTTCATAAAAATATGTACATATATATTATGCATCTTGTGCATACTCATACAAACGTTATACCCCTATAAAATGCGACTATACTTTTATTGTCCCTTTCCGGCCTCTTCTGAAAAGTATAAAATTAAATTTCAAGATGTATTTTTAGCTTACCTATTCACAAATGCAATTAAGACAAATCAAATATAGATATCGACATGTAATCGACATTGTTACGATAATATTTATTTTTCTGATTTTAAGAGTTAGAAAATGTCAGATGAACAAATGATTTTAATTCAATTTGTATAAAAGCGAGAAAGTTGTCGTACGGCCGCAGTCGTGCACATTATTTTTTGTTGTTATTTTTTATATGTAAACATCGGCGCATGGGTTCTCATAAGTTCTCTTTTGTCGGGACTGTCAGGTTTCTAGCTTTAATTTGAAATCTCCAACATTGTCGATGGACGGACAGACGAACATGGCCAGATCGACAAAAAGTGCGGTGGTACGAAGGCATAATACGAACTGTGATTAAAAGTAATATACCCCACGATGTATATCGCACAGTGATATTTTATACGTTTCATTCATAATGTTTCATTGAAGAAGAATTGGACAAATATATTAAAAAATAAATAGTCTTATTCGTCTACTTTATCGAAGAGGTAATGATCTGGACTAAAGGGATTGTAAACCTTTAACTTTAATACATCTCTAATGGTCTGCCGAGGGGTTCTGCGGGTCAACCTCAAAAAGAATCCGTACGCCTGTGGGCTTCGGATCACTTCGAAGGCCATCGAATGCGATATCCTTAGGCACACACGAGCAGCTTCACCACAAGCGCTCTACGAAAAACCAAAACGAACAGACAAAAAGAAGATGTCCGCTTTGGCGAACTAATGTATCCTCCAAAGTAGGCTTGGGATTGGATTGAGAGTCCTTGAACTTGTCTTTGTACGGACGGACGTTTGGATGGAAGGATGCACATGGGTAGATCGACATAACTGTGCCGATTCTGATCACAGTAAATTTTAGGAAACTACGATCAATATTAAGGCATGCTACAAATTACGATTCAAAATTAATATATATCCGTAGGATACGGAATAAAAACAAACAAATATTTGGTACAACAAGCACAACGCCTTCCTGTGGCAAAGTTATGTTTTTGCATCAAAGGGCCGCAGTGACTTAGCGGCTGAGTTAAATGATTATGTACAAAGTTTAGGATTTTTGCCAAAAAGATGCATATACACGTGTTTTTAACCCTACAGAATACATTTTCAGTTGTATTTAAAAGGAAGAAAACCATAACTTCACCATTCAAAATATGTTTTGAAGCTATAGTTTATTTTGTTTGAAGAGGACCCTTCTCTTTACTCAGCATATTATTAAACCGAAGTTTACTTTGCTTTTTTTAGTTCTGGAGACCCTTTTACTCTGCTGATCAACAACTCGTAGAAGTTAAAGGAATCAAACTTTGCCAACGATTTACCTTCAAGTCTTAAGCTATGACCTCATCTGCTTGCAACAATGTTCATTTTAATTCGTTTCAAAATTATAAAAACTAGAATAGTAATTGCGGACAGATTACTCAACTTGCAAAAGAACATCAAAATATATTCATATGCTCTGAAAAAAAGAATAAAAACATAAAATTATTGAGGCACAATAACAAAAGAAACACATGGTAACATTTCCGCAACCGGTTCACTCTGTCGTATACGCAATTATTTTGTAAAGTTTAATATGTGCATAACTAAACCTACATCCCATACACAAAATTAAAGGGAACATTGAACATTCACAATACTTCATCGCGAGCAGTGTTTCGACTTTAATAGTGCATATAGCACTATTTCGATATGTTTTTCATAAAATATTTAAAAGTGCTGGAACGATGTTTAGCATGCCCCAAATAATATACAATTAACCAAATATGCATAAGGGATTGTTGACATTCATTTGCTGAATAAGATAATATCGGGAGTGGACTAAACATCCGTGACATTATTAAAAGAGACAAACAACAAACACGCAAATGTTCAAAGCCTTGTACAAAACGAGACTGGTGATAGCAGCAGCTTTGCGCAAGTAACGGAGTTAACCTACCTCGGGGTAAACAAAACATCAGCCACAATAATCGTATAGTAGTGAAAGTAGACCAAATGCAGGTTCTTTAAAATACTGTCACTGTTTCATGGCGCTGGATTCTGAACGATGGGCAGAAAGGCAAACTGAGTTCCGACGAAAGAAATTTGTCGCAGAATATTTAGTTCTGTATACGAAGAGGACGAATGAAAGAGAAGACACAACCGCGAAATCTATTGGCTGTACCAAGATGTGTAGTCCGAAAACTGAATTGATAATATCTATAATTCGGCCAAGAGTGAAAAGGATCATTCATTCCCATTCCCAGGCCCCATGATTAAGACGACAAGAAAGCCCCAGATGCACTGGATTTCTTCTCAGGTTTAAGGCCCGTAAAGTAATAAAGTGATTTATATTACACATGTGTTTCATCTTTTCCCGAGTGATTTTGTATCAGCCCGGCCATGGAAACGTTAAGTTGTATGGTGTCTTCATAGAAGTACTGGTTCCACACCATTCTTGGCGAACCATTTCAGTCAGTCGAAGGGCTGTATAACAGGAATCTTGCATGTATCGTGACGATGACAAAATCCTGATACACGGCTTGCTGCTACTCGTATATCGAAAGGAATGACAACACGTCACATGTTTATGTTAAATTTTCGGTGGTTTTTAATACTGCTACTTTTTTTCAAATTGCATCTTTTTTTCATATTTCCAAAATAGAGAATATTTTACCCACAAGCAGTTGTCCTTTTTTTATTGTTTTTTTTAACTCAACAATTTTTTTTATTCAGAAAGTGGACGTCACAAAAATGTTATTTGGAGTTCGCTGCTATTGCCATCCGAAAACTAGGAGTATGTTCGATTAAAGAATTATATTTGGATTACGCATTACATATATACTTATCCCTCTGACGTTATCAGGCTGAAAAAAGAGACCTGCGACGAATCTCTGATTTCATTGATTTCCAAATATTTTAAAAACGATCGATGACTAAATAAAAATGCACAGAGATTCTCATAGAGGTTATTGTTCAATATTCATAAAAGGTAATATGGGATTTCATATAATCGGCGTTGACAGCCGTAGTTCTATAGCCGACTCAATCTGAAATCATTACATGCTATTTTTATAACGTCCATCAATAATCCTTTATTCGAAATTTAGTGAATTTTTGTTGAGCCGATTCCTAGTTAATAATTTCATTTCTCTTACCATCAACAAACTTTGGACGCAGAACCACTAAGGCGACGAGACGACAAAGTTCACCCAATTTTCGTAGACCCTGTTTTGTCGATTTATCCGTGTCTGACTGTCACTTGTATTGGGCCTTGGAATTTCAAGAATTTAGAATAAAAACTCTCAAGTGCAGGCGACTAAGATCAAAACCACATCTAGGTATTTTTACCATTAATTTGAGCCTAGCAATACATTTAACATCTTCAAACTGTCCGGCAAATATTCATGCAAATCCATGGGTAGACACAACTTGAGTTCACCGGTGTCGTAAGATCGAATAAAAATCAATAATGGGAGGCCTAAAAACTCCTCAATCAAACAAATGCAACACCACCAGCATTGAGAAAAATAAAAACTCTTAATTCGAGATACAAGATTTGTTATAAAAAATTAAAAAATCGTGTCAAGTCGTCGACTCAGAAATTTTAAACACTGATTCCCTCCATTTTGTTTTAAGTAAAAAAACAATTACTCGAAAACAAATAAATATGGAAATTTATTTCTCGGTAAAAGTACAGCACACAACCACTTCACCTATTTCGGAAGAAGAAGAAAACCTGTCTGAAATTGAGAAAAACTAGCACGACTGGGTCTTGCAAGGCAATTTTCCTTTTTTGAGTGAGTTTTCGAAACGCTTTAAACACTTTTTTGTATTATAATATAATTTATTATAAAAATAGACGTAGACATAAAAATAGAAGTAAATTTGTATCTGCTAAAACATAAAAAGGTTTTGAAATCTTGTGTAGTGAAACCTAAATTCCTAGAGAACTTCGCCGGGCACTACCATGCCCCTTGAAATTCTGAGTGATCTAATAACACCGCCGAATTCATGCTAAAAATATTGCTTCACCTGTATGAAGCCCAAGGTAATGGAAGAAAGAAAAACGATGAAGCTTTAGGTCCAGAGTGTTACATTAACGCCAAGAAATATTATACTAGTTCCCACAAGATTTAAGGCCGACTTATATTTACTAGTCGGAATCAACCGGAAGCTAAAGTTATAATTAAAAGAAAAGTGCACTTCAGTGCCAATGGAGGGAATGGGTTCTGGAGTCTTTTACATTTCTTACGTTTTCGCTTTTGGGTTTTGCGATAATTTTGTTTCAACACCCAACAAAATAGTTCTAGTCTGTGATCTTAGGAACCTGTCCGTTATAGTAGCAATTGGCCAACATATTAGCCCTACAACCTCAACTTGGACTTCAACGTTAGACCTACATTCTATATTGAAGTGCAAATCCCACCAACCTTGAGGCGAGGTTTTCAGTTTTCCTAACATGCAAATGCTTATATTTTGAGCGAATTTTCTCTCTTGCTTGTATTTTGACATAATTTTCTCTTTTGTTTACCACCATTTTTTCTTTCGCTCTCGAAGTTGCATTTTTCAATGAGTTCTCGCTCCTGTCAAAGTCAAAGTTGAAGTGTTGATCTATATCTACGAATTAACGAAACGAAAAATGAAACTACAAAGGAGGAAACCTAGCAATTGTGTAAAAGTACAAGTATCTAGGTGTGTGGATCACTTCACATCTCAACATGAAAAAACATTTTGAGTCGGAGCTTGCTGAGGCGAAAAGAACTATTTCATCAGCATACATAAGTGTACAAATAAAGTTCTTTCATACGGCTTGACTCCATAATGCTTTACGGTGCACAAGCTTGGGGCCATCGCAAATACGAAGCGGTGGAAAGGTATCTGAGATACTTTTTATTCGTATAGACTTATACAATAAGATACAATATCTTCTGAAACAGTATAAGCTTAATTGATTAATTTATATAGTGTGATATAAAGTTATAAAGTTACAACAAGAAGGAAGCAAAAAGAGCTAACAGTTTTGTAGAAATTAAATTCAATTCAGAGATATCATAAACTGATATAATGGAAATTCATAAAAAGCAATGAAAGAGAAGAAATAGAAGGAAAAAGAAGAAAAAGTTTGCATAAGGAAATCAGTCATTAAAAAAAGAACAATCATCATTACATTAAATAACTTACATTAATGTCTTGAGTTTCTCGAATTGCGTTGTGCTAAATCGATTTCCCCTGACGATGATAAATTTAATATTTAAAATAAGAGGTGAACTTATTTAGCTTAACTACATTCTACATCGACCTGACCTGCCAATTTTGTACGACCCTTGTAATCTCAGAGAGATTCTCTTCTAAGAGCGTCTGAGATACTTCGGCAAGCCTTCGATGGATAGGAGTGAGGTCTTGTGCATTTGGAATGGTTTCCTTGCCTGAGAAGCTTTATATAAGTATGCAACAACGGCAATGAGTTATAGAAACCTTATTATAGAGCGCGACTTAAAAACCAAAAAAATTGTTAGATGTATTTACGATTGAAAATGTTAATCTGGTAGAGACGGCGCGCGTTAGGCCAAACCTATTTAAACTTAAGTTAATACAATTATAAACGCTTTTTTATATAAATTTAAAAAAGCTATCTGATTATGCAAAATAATGCTTTATTATCACAATTAAACCGATGCAAGCTTAGGCTTATTGCGAACTCGGTCAATAAAAATAACAAAGGGGGGGGGGGGGGGGCGTCTAAAAACCGTGATGAAGATTGTACAAATAAACATTCATCACAGTAAGGCGGCTAGCGCCAACCTAATCTACCCCATGGAGGATAGAAAAATAGACCTGGCCCTTATTCAAGAACCCTGGGTAGCAGGAGGCAGAATAAGTGGTTTAAACTCGAAGGGACTGGCCCTGTTTAAAACAGTGCAGACAGATCCAAACAGTAAGATCAGAACTTGTATAGTAGCTAGGAAACAGATTAACCTCTTTCTTCTATCTACCTCCGCTGATTATAACATCATGCTACATGCCCTATGATGCAACGGAAGGACCACCGTCAGACCTGACACACCTTATTGTTCAACGGGCTACACAACAAAGATGGGACCTGGTGATGGGATGCGATGCCAACTCTCATCATGCCCTATGGGGTAGCTCAAACACAAATACAAGGGGTGAGTCACTTTTTGAATTTCTTATGGATCATAACTTATTAATAGCTAATAGGGACTCAGAACCAACTTTTGTTATTATAAATAGGCAAGAAGTAATCGATGTTACAATATTAAGTAACTCGAATACAATCAAAATAGACAAGTGGAAGGTATTAAAGGAGGAAACTTTCTCTGATCACAAAATCATTGAATTCCTAATACCAGACACAAACAATCCCCCAAAACCATATAGGAACCATAGGAAAACTAACTGGGACCTTTTCAATATGGAAGTGGGAAAGAACATAAGAACGCTCCAGACAAATGCTGCGCATGCACCTGAGAGTACAGACAGGAATGCCGAGGATCTAGGAAAAATCCTAGGCAAAGCCCTCGAAAAATCTTGTCCCTTGAAAACGAAGAGTAGAAGAAAATCGACTCCCCCCCCCGACAAGAGAACTGTACGACATTAAAAAAGAAACTAGAAAACTTTTCAATGCAGCAAAACGTACAAGAACGGACAATGACTGGGAAACCTACAAGCCCAGTCAAAGAAAATTCAAAACAGAAACGCAACGAGCAAAGCGATCTTCGTGGAAATCCTTCTGCAGCAAAGTAGAAAACACCACAGAATCAGCTAGGCTCAGGAAAATACTTGCTAAAGAATCAGTACCCTTGGGATCTCTCAAGGATCCTATCGGCAACTGGACAGAATCCTGCAACGAAACGCTTAAGCTCCTCCTTGAGAGTCACTTTCCAGGATGCAACAATGAGCACAATAACTTGGAAGAAGAGCACTACACGGAGCATACAGCACCAGCGGAAATTATAACGGAAGAGAAGATAAGATGGGCTATCAACTCCTTCTCTCCATATAAATCTCCGGGTATTGATGGCATCTTTCCTATGATGCTACAAAGATGTGAAGAATACATAATTCCACATCTTAGGAACATATTCCTAAATAGCCTAAAATGGGGATATGTACCAAAAGTATGGCGAGAAGTTAAAGTGGTTTTCATACCCAAAGCTGGAAAACCCAGTCACACTACCGCTAAAGACTTTAGGCCAATCAGCCTAACCTCTTTTGTTCTAAAAACTTTTGAGAGACTGATTGACATTTATATTCGTAGCAAACTGAGTCCAGAGGTCTTATCCCCAGCTCAGCATGCGTATACGAAAGGTAAAGGTGTAGAGACAGCACTCCATAGTGTAGTCAGCACCATAGAAAAGACATTAAGGGATAAGGAATATACTCTAGCCGCCTTCCTGGACATTGAAGGTGCTTTCAACAACGTCCAATGGGAAGCGGTAGAAAGAGCCCTAGTAAACCTTAATGTGGAGAATGCCATTATTAAATGGATAATGTGCATGCTTAAAAGACGATGCATCAACTCAGAGTTTGATGGTGAAATAATCAAGATGTCAGCATCTAGAGGAACTCCTCAAGGCGGAGTCCTATCACCCCTTCTATGGGTACTCGTTTTAAACGAGATTCTGATCGTACTTAGACTTAGTGGAGTGAAGGCAGTAGCCTACGCAGACGACTTAGCACTGCTAGCGACAGGGAAATTCCCATCCACTCTAAGCGAACAAATACAAAACGCCTTATCTATGGTTGGTACCTGGACAAAAAACTGCGGACTGGCGGTTAACCCACAGAAAACAGAACTGGTCCTCTTCACCAATAAAAGGATTATACCACAATTTAATAGGCCAACAATTGAAGGTACTCCACTACAAATATCAGAATCCGCGAAGTATCTGGGCGTGATTCTAGATAGAAAATTAAATTGGAGCCTCAACATAAAAGAAAGAGCTAAGAAGGCAATGATAGCCTTATATGCCTGCAGCAGAATTTTCGGCAAAACCTAGGGACCTAGTCCCAAAATTATCATTTGGTTGTATACGGCTGTAGTTAGACCTATACTCACATACGGTAATTTAGTCTGGTGGCAGGGGTTGTGCAAGGCCACCAACCTTAAGACCATGACTAGAGTCCAAAGAACTGCCTGCATTGGTACTACTGGGGCCATGAGAACCACCCCCACAGCGGGGTTGGAGGTAATTCTCAATCTTAAGCCTCTAGACCTTTTTGTACAAGAATCCGCAGCAAACAGTGCCTTGCGGCTAAGCCAAACGGAAAACTGGAAACCCAGCACAACAGGACATGCGCGGATTCTAAAGACATTTACGGGTGATAATGTATGCACAGACTACATTACTCCCAAACTAGACTTTACAAGACCATTTAATGTCTCCCTTCCCTGCAGGGAAGAATGGCATGAGAATCAAGTACCAGTCCGTGCAACAACGATCCCCATCTACACAGATGGCTCCAAGATGGATACTGGCGTTGGCGCGGGTTTCTATTCCGAAACACTCGGAATATCTGGCTCGATCAGACTCCCCGACTACAGCAGCGTCTTCCAAGCTGAGGTTCTGGCGGTGGCAACAGTCGCTAAACAGGTTGCAATGACGGCAATACCACAGGCTGATATTACCTTCTTCATTGACAGCCAAGCGGCAATAAAATCAATTTCCGCCACAGAAATAAAATCGAAGCTTGTAGGTCGCTGTCGCGAAGAGCTGCAGGCTCTTGGCGCGCAGCACAGTGTAAGACTCTGCTGGGTCCCCGGACACAGTGGTGTCCCGGAAAATGAAAGAGCCGATGAACTAGCAAGAAAAGGATCCTCCCTTGAATTAAGAGAGGCTGACACAACGGTAAAAACCCCACCCTGTTACCTTAAACAGGTGATTGGTGATAAAACGCTGATGACAGCTAACGAAAGATGGAGTGCCCTTGACTCCTGTGTCAATACCAGGAAAATGTGGCCACTATATGACAAGCGAAAGACCGAGAGAATCCTTCAAATGAACAAAAAATCGTTGTCCTCTCTCACAGGTGTTATCACCGGACACACCATGCTGGGCTACCATGCAAAGAAATTGAAACTCAGCACAGACGAGCTCTGCAGAGGTTGTGGGGACGAGGAGGTGAACGAGGATACCCTTCATTTCCTCTGTCACTGTCCTGCACTCTGTCACATAAGAAACAATGTCCTTGGCAGATATTTCTTCCAGGACTTAGAAGAACTCTCCGGCAAGTCTGTAAACGACTTGTGCAAGTTCATCAGCGCATCGGGATAGTTTGTAAGCCCGCTAGGTTTTTCATAGGTCCCAAGTAAGGGAATCAACCTCCAGGGTATCACAAAGGGTCTACATAGACCTAAGTGTGACGGGAGCAAGACTCTCTTGCCCCGTCAACCCAGCAACCTAACCTAACCTAACCTATTACAATTATCTCTGTACAAGTCAAAAGTTTCTTTTCTTCTCTGTTTCAAACCTATGGATTTTTCGCACTCTCTTTCAATAGTTTTCTTTTCTTTTTGATCTTTCTGCTTTTCTCTTTTTAGGGTTCCGTAGCCAAATGGCAAAAAACGAAACCCATATAGATTCGTCATGTCTGTCTGTCTGTCCGGGAATGTCACAGCCACTTTTTTCCGAAACTATAAGAACTATACTGTTGAAACTTATTAAGAAGATGTATTCTGTGAAGCGCATTAAGATTTTGACACAAAAATAGAAAAAAAAAAATTAAATTTTAGGGGTTCCCCATACTTAGAACTGAAACTCAAACATTTTGTATCTATGGATAGGTCTTCAAAAATGATATTGAGGTTTTTAATATAATTTTTTTTCTAAACTGATTACTTTGCGCGAGAGACACTTCCAAAGTGGTAAATTGTGTGCCACCCCCCCCCCCCCCCCCCCCATGTAACTTCTAAAATAAGACAATGATAAAACTAAAAAAAATCAAACCGAAAATTGGTTTGAAAGCGATTTAATGAGATTTAGTAAGTAGTTTTTTTTTAATACGTCATAAATCGGAAACCGCAATATACCTTTCATTCAATCAAGTCAAATACTATCCTTCTCTCTACATATTATTATGCTTCTATATTGATTAGCAATACTTGTCAAATATCTTTCAACATGACATTGTCTGACTATAGCTTTCTCCTTTTTAAATTGTAACGTAGCATTAGATTACAAGACAATATGTATGTCTTAATGTGCATACGAATTTAATGAATAATAAATAAATAAAATAAAATATCATAACTAACTACTAACTAGTACTAGTCCGCTACTTTTGGGGAAAATGCAAGTAGATAGGGTATCAAACACACCACCTAAGCATTTTGTAGCCTTTCCATTTGTTTTTATTACGTTTTGCATTGTGTTTTCTGTTTTTTTTATTATTCATCCAATCTCCAACCACTGGCTTATCGAAGACTTGTCGCTGACCTTTGTCTATTGTACAGATACCTACCATGGGGGGATTATCTGAGGAGTTAAACGGGATAATTTTAAGAAATGCATCTTTTGCACCATATGATGGTGCACTTATCTACTGCATACATATATATGCATGTTATATGGAAGAAAGAAACTTTATAATTCGCTTCCGAAAGACATCTTTCCGGAAGAATACAATTAAAAACAATTCAAGTGTAGAAGCCAAACTTATCTGAAAGCATTGTAGGATAGTGGGAGGCGAGCTTACAAGATGAAAGAACATTTTTATTATTTCATATCGATTTGTCGTGTAAAGAGAATTGATTTGGATTTTGCCAAGAATGTCAGTTCGTTGCGGCCTTGTTTCGTGTTTAGTTTGATTCAAATCAATTATGTAACTCTCTATTGAAGATTGGTGATATAAAGAGTTCATCTTAACACACGGCCATTTCATTACTTTGCAATCCAATAAAAACCCGCTGTGCAAGCAATTTTGAATTGATTACTTCATCGGAGTAATGCAATCTGGGTATAAACGCAAATTCAGTATCCACTTCGAATATTTGATTCCCCTATATGTACAATCAGTATAGTGAATGATTAATGTATATTATACTGGCAATGTTGCGTTCATTATAAGAATAAGCTTGCAATGCATTTTTTTCATAATCTTTTTAATGGTAAATATACTCATTATCCATCAAAGAAGATGAATACTTTTTTCGGTATACTGATTTTTTTTTCTCATGATAAAAGTTACAATGTAAGTTATTAATTTTAGCATAACTTCGAACGAAGTGAATGATGTAATATTGTCAAAGTTTTACGAACACATATATTTCAGCACCTCGGTTGAAATTGTCCTATGTGTATGTTTTCGTTTAAAGAACGTCGCAAGCAAAGTCTAACGTAGAACTAAAAAGATTTGAAAATAACGCACAAATGCACAACAAATAATTATAAATGCGTATGTTCAAAGACTAATTATTGTTATATGTTTTGCGAAGATGCATGTACCTCTCGTCAACATATCATCAATTAGAATGCTATAGCATTTCAACGCGGATCACCCTGGTGAGAGCATAATAACGTTTTCTAATGGAAAAGGTTTTTAAATGTCGTAACCTTAAATGCATCATTTATTCAAGTTCAATACTGAGCCAGCATGTTCACAGCTTCGATTCATGCCGCATTCCTTTTTCTACTGTGTGCTCGTATATATGAGCACAGCCTATACGATTCACCAAACAACACGAGTTGTTTTTACTTCCTCCTTGTATAGGGTAATTATTGGGTTAATTCAATTTGCATGGCACTTGATTGTGTGATCATATAATATGTATGTGTGTTGATAGGTTTCTAGGAGACTTTTCTTATCCTGATCCCGATTGCAAAATTGTAAATTGTATGTGGATGTCGGAACTGCATCGTTATAGCTTTTTTATCTATTATTTGAAGTTGGTCTCTCTAACGTCTTCAATGACAATGTACACAATCAGTTAGGCAATAGTTAAAGTATTAAATATTAAGCGTATGAAATTGTTGTTTTTGGAAGCTTGGGTTTATGAATTGCAGTAGTTGCCGACAAAGTATAATTGAGCAATTCATATGCAAACGCTTTATTGTGCAATTGAAACATTTATATAGGTTAATACGACTTTACTGTGAAAAATATGACTCAAGTTAAATACATGATCAGACAAAGGTTTAATGAATCAAAAAGAAGTATTAAATAGTGAAAACATCCAATCATCTACAATCAGGTCAGACATTTTGAAAATTGATGCTTCACATCACACAAAGGGTTTTATTCCATTATCTTCGGTTAAGTGCCGTCAATTGAGTCATCTAAATTCGATCAAGTCCCATACATATAGCACTTTAGGAATTTTTGTCATTTCAAGCAGTATTTAATAAAACCTGTGAACTCATGGTGAATATCTTTATAACGTTATCATGAACTACGACTCGTAATGAATATCGATGTTTGCCGAAAATCTTGGAATATTGTGTTATATCTACTTTTTGTAATCGCTTTTACTGACCTCGCCATAAATAAAAGTTTCTCATAAAAACTCAAAACCTTCTTTTATTCTTTCTTTAACGCAGAGTCCAGGATCTGGAATATAGGGATCAAAACCCACCAACTTCAATCCATACCCACTTATCCGCCTGTGTTTATCGCCGGTTTGATTATAAAAAGCATCGGCAGGCCTCCCGACCTCGTAACACTTCGTCACTGAGGCCAATCAAATGCTGGTGTTGTTGCATTTGTATGAGTCAGAAAGGTTTAGGCCTGCTCTCTTCCGCGATTGTATGGGATTGTTGGTTCATATTGTCTTTTTGACGGGGTTCGGGGGTACGGACAGTGCTAACTGAGCCGGTTGCCGCTTTATTTTCTTTGAGATAGGTTTTTCGACGTGAAGTCTTCCTCGGATCTTGGTAATCAATAACTCAAAACCTTCATCAAAAACAAAAGATTTTCTATACAATTTTTGTAAGATTCAGTTTATTGTAGCCTTTGATTAAACCTGCTTCCAGTATTAAGCTTGTCAATTGTAAAGCAGACGAATTTGTGAGCTATGCAAACGGGATGCCATAGGAAACATTAATGCATCAATGCCATCTGTTAAGAACCTTATCCACCCCGCCGCTAGAAAAAATTATCTCGAAAAGGAACCAGCTGAGCCACTGTTGCATTCGACGATTTTGGCCAAGTCGAGAAGATCCAACAGTCTTTGTAAGAGAGGAACCCTCTCTAATCTGACAAACACATTAACCGTACACTTTTTTAATAGATGGACATGCTCAAGGATTGGGCATCGCTTAAAATGAATTCTCTGATGAGAAAAATGAGTAGATAGTCCTGCACTTTCTGTGCACTGCGGTCGTGAACATAAAGAGGCACTAAGTCAATATCTCTTCCATTATCTAAGAGATCTAAATAATGCCTGGACTGCTGAAATTTATAGTTCCAAAAAGAAAAGTAAATGACAGCTTTCAGCCCTGTGAGCCTTCTACCTTTTCACAATTGCATAACAGACCTATTTTGAACGTAATATACCTTGTCGGGGCAATTCAAACAAGGCAACCAACCAACATTGTCAAAGAAAACAATTCAGTACATTCAGCAAAACAGCTAAGATAACCTTTCGGGCAGTTATCCACGAAATTAATCATCCGATATCCGCGGATTCGAAGACAGGCAAAGGACTACAAAAGCAGCTTGCAGCTAGTCCCTCAACATCTCCGAGTTGGCTGGGATGTCACCGGGCCTACATTCTTGGGAGTTCTGGTCGAAGTGCTAGCAACTTTAAGTTTTTTGGGCGAGTGATAGATCTCTTCGCGGCTATTTTCATTTCGATTCTAGCATTTTAAATAACGGTACGCATCAAGCAACTAACAACACAGATTTTCTCAAAAACGGCTCTAACGCTTTTGATCGCTTTTGAAGTACTAAACAATTGTTTTCTAAACACAAATTTTTCCCAAAAATAGTTGTATAACTGTGCATTACAGAAATGCTAATATATATCTCAAAAACAGTTGTTTTTAATACAGCTATACTACCATTATGAGCAAATTTTTTCAATCTAGATTTTCTAAATATTTTGTATAACCTAAATAATCCAAAATTTGCTATTTGAGTAATAACATAGCAATTTTTGGAATTTTTGATATTCCACTTTTCTCAAAAATGGCACTTAGGATTTTGGTCACATTTAGTGTTTGGAGCACTTGGGGTGAGCGTTAGAAGATGGCGTACCCATCATTTTCCAAAAAGACTAGATTAATGCTACATTAGAAAACCAGCAATATCTCAAAAACACAAAAAGCGGGTGAAGTGCTTTGAAAGAAATTTGATAAAACTGATATTAACATTCAAATGGAACCTGCATACTTAGATTTTCACAACTTTGTATATAATTAACTATATAAATAAAAATTACTCGTTATTTGTGTATTTGCTTTAAGGACTCACGAATCGCTGGACGTATTTTGATGAAATTTTGCGAATGTGTTTTTTATGTTGTCTGGTGTTAAGTAGAATAGTTATTATTTAATTTGTTTTATATAAAAAATATGAAATCTTAATAATGATACCGTGTTTTATTTAATTTTCTCGATGAATACATATGTAAGATTAGTTCGTAAAAGGCAATAATTCTAAGATGTAGTTAAGTTTAGGGCGTCCGTATAAGGAACAATAATCTAGAATAAGTATCCTGTTAATTTTAAGTTAGATTTAATTATTTTTGTCTAGTATATAACTTGATATTCAATAACAATGAATAATGAATTTAAAAGTCAAAGTCAAAAAGTTGTCTGGTGTTAGAAATAACAAAATGTGAAAAAGAACACTTTAAGTGATAAAAGAGAGAATTGTTTCCAAGTAAGCATTGATAAAAAATTTATCATTCCAGAGACACTTAGTTTTGTTTAGATTTGAATGTACAATTAGATGATATTGGGGATATTTTTATTGCCCCTCCAAATGCATTGAAGAATTAAAAAAAAAAAAAATTATAAATGAAATAAACGCGTGTGTGGTGACATAAATATTTAAAAACAACATTCATTCATTTTATTAATTAATTCTTAAACATGATACTACAAGATTTAAAATCTTAAAATTAAGTATCTGTATAAATTCACAATATTTAAAATATTTAAAAATGACACGTTCAAAAGAGAAAAAGAGAAAAAAAAGAAAAATTAAATCTGAAAATCAGCTATACCTTTTAGTATTAAAACTATGGTGATAAAAAAAAAACATCAATTACCAGGGTCACACAGTTGAAAATTACAATTTCTATGTCATTTTATCTCACATAAGACTCAAGCTGACAATTTGGTGTGATTTAGTGGGTCTGAAGCATAAAACAACTTAACAAAATAGTGCAGTGCAGAATTCATTTTGTTTTTGCCTACGAACATGCTTGTTGTGATATCTGCTTCTGTTTATTTCTGGTGGCTCTTTACTTCCTTCGTGGTGGGCCGGAAGTGACGCAAATCTAAAGGTCTTAAGTTCAAATACCGCAGGGGCCAAGTAACATCTAACAAAGTATTTTCCACTGCCCCACCTCTTGCGAACGTCTGACAAACATGAACGAACATCAATTATTGTCATGACAAGCTTTCAAATTTGCAATTCGTATTCGGCTTAAAATTGTGGGTCCCTTCCATTTCACACAATCAAGTGGTTGGAGAAGCTGGGTTTTAATGATTGTACTGTACTTACTAATACTGTAAATGCCTAATATTTATTTATTTTTTTACTTCCTTCGAAATAAAGTTAGAACTTTAAAATTTTGTACAAATATTTAAGAGTTTCTACTTTTCGGATATAAACATCGACCGACTGTAGCGTCACTGCATGGGCTTAAACAATAGCTTTGTACCTTATTGAACTCTGAAATTTTGCACATAAAGATATATTTAAGAAACTCTGCTTTTCGAAAAATCGCCCGACTGCACTTTCACACTGTGATTATTTCGAACATCAGTTTCAATCTTCATTTTCCCTTAACGAAGGTGAGGCTATGATCAGCATTAAAGGCATCATGTTGCATTTGTGTGATCCAGGACTTTTGTATGGTAACGTTCATTGATATTGTGTTTTTGACAGGGTTTGTAGAATCTCTCCTCTGAACATGACAGTACCAACTAAGACGAACGCGCTCCATTTTCCTCCAGATAGGTTCTTTGATATGAAAATGGATCTTGGAACTTCTAATTCGATTAATTTTTGTTACTCCGGCTGTCATGCGAAGCATCTTCATCTTAGCTGCCGCTAATTTGCCCTCATACTTTGTGTACGCTGTACATGGTGGATCGTTTGCGATGGAGAACCTTCCTTTCAGCTTAAGGGCCATTTTTCGATCACCAGAACATGACTTCATCAGAACATGACTGAGTTTTTTCGCCATTTCAACCACCCCTCGCTTATGCGATGTTTAATGTCGTCACGGATCCCAGATATTTGCAGTTTCCTCAGAGAACAGGCAGCACAAGTAATCTCTTTTTTCGGACTAACACCATACACATTCCCCTCCAAAACTTCCACCCATAGATCAAGTGCTCGTTGCAGGCACGTTTTATTATCGATAAAGATGGCTCCATCATCAGCAAAGAAGAACTGATAACTCAGTTCCAATACTAAAGACAAAACTGAATATATTTATCTATCTGAAAATCATAATCGCATCGAAATTAACTGCCAATTTTTCTTTTTTTTTACAAGTAGGACTTACTACGAAAATAAAGGGTCTTTCATTAGCGACTTGACAATTTCAAACTTTCAGTGTGAACGCACCCTTAAACCGATTACCGAACTGTTAATGTCAAAATATTCAGTAAAATTATTAAAAGAAGTTGTCAAGTCCTTAATGAAAGATCTTATTTTCGTAGTTAATAATGAAGTTTTAATATTATAAATGGTTTACATAAGGTCCTTCAAAAAATAATAATAATAACGATCCGGGCAACGCCGGGTACCATCCGCAAGTTTCTTATAAAAGTTTCGTGACTTTTAAAAGTTTTCCCTTTTCTTATAAACGACTTTGACGATTTTGATCATGTCTGGAGTTAATTTAAGAATGTGGCATACTATGGATAATTAGTATTATGGATAATACTACAAAGAACTGGAAATCTGAACATAAATTGCATACACAGATTTTCAAACGATTTTTTTATAAAGTTTAAATTATACTTGACTGAATATCACCCGTGTCGTTAAATGAGGATCAAATAATAATCAATAATAGGAGCATGCACGTGTCGGAATTCTAAAAAACAACAGGCTAGCCTTAAAATTCCTGGATCACACAAAAGCAACGCCACCATGATGCGAAACCGTCGGCCTGGAAATTTTCATTTAGGTCGAACCGGCGAACCCCACATGCGGATCAGTAGGGATGCAGTAAAGTGGGGGGTTATGATACCTTATCCTAATTATGGGAAAAGGAAATCCAGCTTTAATATTTACTTTTCTTTTAGAAATACCATGCTTTGTTAAGCCGCATAGTTTTTGAACAAAATATGTACGTATGAACTCCATTTTAATTAGAGCTCATTCGCCCATCCATTTTTAAAAATGGAATTTTTGGTTTATAAATATCCTTTTCGTGTGCGACATTGAAGTCGCATTTCACAGACAAATAATAATTGAAAACTCCGAAAACTATTATTTATTTATCAGCCTCGAAAGATCAATCCATACAGAAATATACGTTCATATAACCAATTTTTATGCGCACAACAAATTAAGTGTGACAGTGAACAGCCATCTGTCCAAAAAGAAGTGATTAGTACTTAACTCTTCAGTGCGAGTTTTGAGAATTAAATAATTATTTCATTTTGATAAAAGCAGGATTGCAATTTAAAATGCTGTTCTACTAACTTAAAAGGTGTGTTGATAAAATACGTGATCAATATGTAAGCTTTGCCTCAGTTTGCGAAAAGAATTTCCCATGTTTAATTTTTGGGTGCGTAAAGGCCAAAAGTCAGTAATAAAAAGTTTTTGAACTATTTGAATTACAATTTGCATTCTTTTTTTTCTGATTCTTCTCGTCCTAATTTAGGTGATCGAATTCGTAACAAAAACTGCTCCAGATAGTTATCAAAACTACAAGGTATAAAATCTGCACAACATGGTACAACAATTCGCCGATCAAGTACTTACGTGGGCCCGAGTAGTGCACTTTACTTCTCATGCGCATCAGCAACATTTTTTTAGAGGAATATAAAATTAGTTAATTACAATAATGTGTTCTCTTGCTCTCTTGGATTACATTAACACACCTTCAGTTTCAATCACTCCCTCCTTCCTGGGACTGTACAATAGGTACTGGAGCGTCAAAGTAATTGTGAAATATCTATGCAAACACTGCTTACAATTGAAAATAAAAGACAACAACGACGACGACGACGAAGATGATGATCAACATATTCTGATCATCACTAAGAAGATATATTTAATTCACCTTACCAAAGTTGTATGAAATAACTTTGATGCTCATGATTATCAGAAACATGATTACGACCAAAATCATCAACGAGTCTGTCGCTATAAGGAGGTGAGCACTTCACCTCGAAACAATTGCATTGCAATTGTGTGATCTCTTGAGATCATTTGTATAGTATTTGTTGTTTCATATACATAAACAAACTCATTCTCTCATGAGCGCGAACCCGGTATATTGCGCTCATCTCCAGCGTTGATGGAGATCAATATAAAAAGACTTGCATGACGTTATTGAACTCTAATTCAAATCGTGATTCGGGATTTATCACAGCTCCTGACATTTTCATAGAGTAAAAAGCTCATTCATAAAACACACGGTAAAACATACGTACATACGAAAATAGATCAGGAAGTGCGAAAGTGTTGAACAAAAAATTTTACAATAAAATTTAAATTTTGGCATTTACCAAAAAAAAAAAAGATCCAAAATCAGTAGTGCGGTTTTCTCATTAAATTCCATTAAATTTTGTGAATTAAAACAACCATCACGATGATGTTGCTAAACTTGTCTCTTGTTGTGAGTATATTTTCTTTGTCTTTTTTGCGTTTTTATATACCTATCCTCAAGTTTGGATTCGTGGAACAAGTGCAATTAATACAATTAATAGGGCGCGAGTTTAGTTTTTAGATTTTTCATAATTATTGTCTTTCTATTAAATTGAGGTACTTTTAAAAAAGGCTCTGATTCAGAATTCAGTGATTTCGTTTGTCTTTAACTAACAAAATACATATATATGGCAACATTTTGAAATGGTATTTTTAAGGTTGTGTATATTTGATAAGATAGATTCGGAATGTATGATAAATCAATGTGCACGAAAAAATTACTCAGGACCTACACAGGCTATACCAGTCTACAAACACTGATTGGTTCCCTAAATCAACCGCCGGTTCAGATGAACTTACCGATTTCATCTTGCACTTCTTTACTATAAATACCAATTTTCAACCGGATGCGACCGCCAACTTTCAACTTGCTTATTGAATTCCCGCGTTCACTTTCCCTAGACAAATTTAAAAAAATTGATATTGTCTTATAAAGAAGAATGTTTTACTATTTGTTTAATAATTATTTATATCTTTGGAAAATGATTTTAAAAAAATCCAAACTGATATTACTATGCTCATCACTCCAGCATTTTGACCAAACATCAGAGAAATTATAATGGAAACTATTGTGTTTGTATCATACTATATTTCCTTTTTGCTTTTTAACTTAGCGTTTTAACAGCGAGATTAAATATTATTGCAACAACTGAACACGAGCGCTGATTGTCGTCGGAAGGGTGCTCTTCAAAATAAATGCCAACGATGAACTTAACAATTCTTCCTAAGTTGGCAGAATGCATTATGTACTTATACTCGCAATGGCATTGCATAAACTATGATGTTCTGCTGATGTTCCAGTTTTTTTTTAGGTGCTACTTTTAGGTAGAAGTAGAAAGAGGATAGATTAGTTGGTGCATTTGTTACGTGTTTTTTTCAACTGTGGCGTCTAAATAATTTAGGGAGCAGTTTTCGATCAATATCTTGTACATATTCGACCCGAAAGATCTATTGTATCTAAAGGCTTTATTATTCCAAAGTAGGTCAATATGTATTTTCTTGCCAAAGCTTTTTAACTCTGCTAGCAAACGTATTTCTCCCGATTGAAACGTCTTCTTAACCAATATAGTGAATCGTATTCACGGAGATTGTGTTCGAAGGACTCATCATCCTCCGGGCCAAACCTATATTGTGTTTCTAAGCAGAAATTTAATTTGTTATAATGAAACATTAAAACACAATGGCCTGACGAGGAGCTCACCTGCCTCCTTTTGACTGTCTTAGCTTATTTAAGATATTCCCTATAGAAAAAATTAGTAATAGCTGCAATCGAATCGTATTCGGTTTTATCAAAAGCACCCTCAATATCTTAGAAGGCACATAGAGCTGTATCCTTGGATTGAAGTACTCTTTCTATCTTTTAAATAAGATAGTGATGAGAACTCTCTGTGAATTATCTCTTTTTGAATGCACACTGATTTGAGATTGTAATGCATCGGAGCAACACTTGACTGTCTTAGAGTACATTGAACTGAAAAACAGTGCTTGAATGTTGCTTGACTATCTGAGAATATTTGTATTCTGGCACCCTTAATACTTAATACCCTTTCCAAGGTTTATGCTGGCACAGATTTAAGTGGCATGGATTTTAGCATGAAACACAGTAGGTACGATTCCAGTACGTACCAAGACATTGTTGTTGGTCCCAGCTCCAACTTCGGGCTCCATTTTTGATCTGTCAACGGAGCAATTCACACTTCTATGGTCACAATATTCCAAACAATACTCCCTTACCATAGCGACCACCATGGAACAAAAAATGTCCTTTTTGGAATTGAGTCAGGTATTTTCAGGTGCCCACGAAATCACCTAATGTTCTAGGTGAAGCTTGAACGTGCATCTAGCAGCTGTCTTCTAAATGAAAATTTATAAGTGTGAAAGCTCAACGATAACTACTATTGCCTCTAGTAATGCCGAGACAGGCAATTCTCAAAAACGTTGGGTCACCAGACACGTATATGCTGAATTGAATTGAAATTGAATTGATTTGGATTTCCTTTAAAATATAATAAAAAAAATTATATATACAACAAGTTTGCAAGTATTGATGGAGAGTACTTCATTATTGCACCATTTTAATTGCGCCAGCGATGGTCGTGGAACGCTAACTTATAATATCGCCAAGTCATCTGCACAAGCAATGGCGTTAAAGTCTAGTATGTGAAGATTGACTGAAACACTTTCGATGATCAATGACCACGTGACCGGGGAAAGATCTCCTTCTTAAGGGCATCCTTTGACTGCTATTACAGACATCACCACTCCTTCCATTCGATTTGTTAGCATAGAGAATCTCCGATACCTATGATTGCCCTTGCAATCGAATCATATCCGGTTTTATCAAAAGCACCCTCAATATCTTAGAAGGCACATAGAGCTGTATCCTTGGATTGAAGTACTCTTTCTATCTTTTAAATAAGACAGTGATGAGAACTCTCTGTGAATTATCTCTTTTTGAATGCACACTGATTTGAGTGTAGATGAATATTTGTTTCTATTTGGTCTTTTATATGAGCATCAATAAGGCTTTCCATTGTTTAAAGAACAAACGAAGTTAGACTGATAGGTCAAGTTTACTTGGCATATCGCAAGGCTTGAGGATAAAAATCACATTCATCTGTCCCTTTTCAATGGAATATATCCCCAGTTGCTACTTGCTCTGATCAAAGCAATAACTGCCGGCAGGATTACGTCTTTTACCCTCAAAATAAGAGCCAGAATTATGTAAATGCCCATTTAACCTTATCTAGACTTAATACTTTTCCAGATAAACTGTTTAATCTCCTTGCTACAGAGAACTTGAAATCAGACTCGTTTGAATTTTCGCATATTACAGGAGACGACGAACCTGCGAAATGAATGCGGCTTCAAGTGTATCATCGACGTCCATTGTGTAGGTTCCATCAGTTTTCTTTAGTCACCTTACCGAATTTGTGTGACCTAAACCCAGAGCTTTACGGATATGTTCTCCTACTGGCATGTCAGCAATACCTGTATCCGTCCTACCTTTTTATGAGTTGGCTTGATTAAAGAGTTTTTTAACCATTCTGAGCTTAGCAAGTTAGTCATTCCACCAGAGCCTTACGCTTACACAAACTGGTTTTAGGGGCACAGCTGGAACGCTGCCTCATCCAGGTAACATGTGGACATAATGGACAAAACCAGCATATCCATTTTAGAAAAGACAAGTCCCAGATACATATTCAATACCGCCAACTTGGGATATGATTGTTTGGGGCCTATATCCGTCGGCCGGATATGACAAACCTATGTGTAGTAATGGATATAAATGGAATAGCGAGCGTAAGGCCAAGTACCTCTTCACGAATGGCATTTATGAAGGTTGGTTGAGAGCATCTATTTACGCCTACTCTACTACCAACAAGAAAATCTAAAAGACACTCACCTCTTCTATTACTATCGCTGCTTCCACATACCTTATTATGCGTGGTTACATTGCAACCGATTATGTAGCGGAGGTTGCTGTCCTGGCAGTAGCGAAAGACTGCATGGACCTCTTTTGGCGGTACTTCGTTGTTGTGTCTAGGAAAATAGCCTCGCCTTACGCGATGTTAAAGGTGCCTCTTGTGGTTGAGATTTCTGTTAAGATGGCTACTGTATGGACTTGCTCTTGATTTAGACGCGTGTGAAATTGTTACAAAAAGTATTGAAAAGAAAAACGCCAAGCTTAGAGAACAAAAACCCTTCAACTGGAATTATTTTCGCGGATTATAAAATCGGAAGTTTAATACTCAAATCAGATTGAAGTAAAATAGTCATAGCCACATACAGGCTGAATAATCATTTCCTATTTTAATTCTTCGAATTGAAGAATACATTTGAAGTGGAAAAAACAATTCACACTCGATCTCGAGTCGTGAATGTACATATACTACTTGTATAACTTGCGGAAACCGTTTTGGTCAATTGAAAACTTTAACGTTAACAGTCAAAGTGTTAGTGTAGATTTCCGTTTTGATTTCATGAAATCAACCAAATCTTGTAACGAATCGATTGGCCTTTCAAAATGTTGTTTTTTATTAGGAGCGTAGTGTAATAATTCAATGTACAAGGTGGCGCAAAAGTCATCTTCCTATCGGAAGAAGCATAATTTTTGCAAATGGCGGCAAATGTAAATTCTACTTTGATATTTGTGAAGTTAACTGATACAGAAAAAACTTAAGACCAATTAACATAATCCAAAAGCAGAACCAAAGTTTTTCATTCATAAAAAAAATTACAGCGAAAGAACATCGGGTGACAACTTTGGCGCCACCTGACAACTTTTGCGCCACCTTGTATAAGCAGGACCAGTTATAGATTAAAGCAAAAACCATAGTAACATGCTTATTAAGAAATCAAATAATGTCTCCTATACGCATAGATTTCTGGGAAAAAATCAAAATCCTCAGTGCTCACGTCTTAAGTTCTGGAAATGTCTGATTTATTTAAACTGATAGATAGATAAATTTATTTCGTTAGAATCATTTACATTATATTTGTTTGTTACCGCACATTTTACAGAGATTTGGTAGCGTTTACCACGATATCTAGAAAGCAATAATCCAGAATGCAAAACTTTCGAAAGTAAAAACAAAAATCTAGAATTGAAAAAAATCTCAAATACAATTCGCGCGAATTATATTTACTACTCTTTAACTGACGGGAGTGTTTAAAAAAAGAAATACAAATTTTAAAAGTACTAGACGAAAAAGAAGAGAGGAGTTATGTGGGGTACCTTAGGAGTTTTGCGTACAGCTCGAGCTTATAACATAATAATTCATCCTTTTTTGTTATACCTACATATGCATTTATAGCTATGTTTATGAATTTAAAACTTTTTTGTTTGTTTTTGATATTTTTTATAATGATTTTAATATTTACCAAAACATATTGATTTTTTGTTGTTAATTTACCAACAAAAAATAAATTGCTGAATAAACTAAATATGTAATGCGTTTTCTTTAAGTTTAAACTCTTTAAATAGGTAGGTAAGAAAAAAATCTCGAATAAACTTTTTTTTTTGAGATTTTTTTCGAGATATGGTCTTTTGAGATTTTGTCCATTCGAGATTCTTGTGGCTTCGATATTTTTGCATTCTAGATTAAAAATTAGTTTTTTTCGAGATTTTTTCCATTCGATATTTTTGTCATTCGAGATTACATCATGATCCCGATTTGGTACATTGTGTCTTTCTTCTGAAACATTGTTTATATTTTTGTGAAGGAAATTTTTCTGATCAGTTTGAAGGAAAAAACCTTCAATATAATATTGAGGAGAGAAAAAAAATTATTGTGTATAGGTACATACAATAAATAAATAAATATACATAGATAAATAAATAAGTAAACAAGTAAGTAAATAAGTAATAATACGGAAGTTATGAATAATAAACTGGAATCACTCATAAAACCAGAAAACTCCATCGAAACAAAAGCGGATACTTTCAGTCTAATGCTTGAGATTAGCTTCCAGGGGTTCTCCTTAAGTTTATTAGTGTTTAAGCAAAGACAAACAACTTGGCGTGGTTATTAATATGTTTCAATCATTTTTGCCAATGAGGCTGTCAAACATGCTATTATATAATCTTTCAAGGATTTCAATTCGGTTGGCTCCAATGGAAATTGAATAGGATATACTCATATTTGTTTCAGAACGGTATCAGCTGCCTGCCTATATTCTGTAAATTGTCGTGACTGAAGTTAGAAAACTTTTTAAAGTATCGCGCCTGATCAGTATGACATGCTTAATCACCTGAATTATGCTTCTCTTACAACTGAACGTCAATTTGTTTATTCATTCGGTTTGAATATGGAATGCTCTGCCGAGTTATATAAGAGAACTGGACGATGTTGCGAGTTATTTTCCAAATAACTCTAAAATGTATATTTTACTATCTTTAATGGATTTTTCATCCTCTTCCTTTTGTATTCTCCTTATTATTTCGCTCTCATGTTATATAAATTGTATCCAATATTAAAAAACAAGAAATTGTCAAAACCTAGCTCTATATTGTAAATTGTAGCCAATCACTAGATTATATGACATTGTGTGGTAATATATGCATTCAATTCAATTTTATTCCAATGTACAAATAAGACTCAGTCTTTTGTAGTACTTTACAATACGGATAATTAATGATAGTAATAATAAATCAATCTTAAAGCTAATCTTAATATATATATATATATTTTTTTTTTTTTTTTATCGAAAGAAAGAAAAGATTGCAGTTTTAAAATTTGCTGATGTACCAATTATTCTTTTGATTGAGGAAGGAAGGGAGTTCCATAGCCTGGTTGCATGAACTAGGAAAAACCGTGAAGAATTCAAGTAGTTGAAAGCCGGTACTATAAGATTAGTAGTTCTAAGAGAATGAGCGAATTGCAGTTTATCAACGTAATGAGGCGCTTTATTTTGCATGATTTTGTGCAAAAATATACAGCATCTAGCATCAAGAAACTGCTGTAGCGAGCATCCAAGGACCAGTTGATGGTAATGTGAGTTGTGTTGGTATCACATTATCAATGGACCACTTGGAAATTGCCGTAAGATCTTCATTAATCCTACAAATTACATCTTCCTGTAAGCCAATCGGACGGGACAAGTAAATTTGTACATTATCAGCATATAGGTGCAGCGATACTTTTGAATACACATTCGGGAGATCATTTATAAATGTGCAGAATAGTAAAGGCCCTAATATTGAACCTTGTGGAACACCCATAAGTAAGTTTGATGGCGCTGATTCTGCTTGGCCAATCTTAACTTTTTGGCAGCGATTGCACGGATAGCTCCTAACCAGACGCACAGCTCTATCATGAAAGCCAAAATAGTATTTCAGTTTTTGACAGAGAGTTTCATGGTTTACTCTGTCCAAAGCCTTTGAGAAATCCAACAGACAGAGAACAGTAACGTTATTCAGGTCATATTCACACCTAATATCATCAAGGACTTTGATCAATGCAGTTTGGCAGCTGTGATTTGCACGGAAACCAGACTGAAGTGGTGACAGTAAATTAAACCTTTTAAGGTAATTCGATAACTGTGAGGCCAGAATTTTCTCAAGGACTTTAGACAGGCAAGGAAGAATGCTAATTGGACGAAAGTCGGAGCATGAACTTGGGTTGGACTTCTTAGCCACAGGGATGACCTTACCCATTTTCCAGATTTCAGGGAATGATGAGGACGCAATGCAGAAATTTATCAATTGCGTCAGGACGCTCAAAACGTGTGGCATAATCATTTTTATGAAACACATTGGCATTTAATGAATAATAATAAATAGAAAAGTAAACAATATTGAAATCGAGTTGACTCTATTCTGTTTCGGCTCAATGTGGATTAACAAATTTAATTCGGGTTGAATCCAGATTCATTCGTCCATGTAAGCCTACGAAATTTTGCAACAGTGTGAAAGTGAAAATGGCGTTTAGCACTCGAAAAAGCTTTGAACAAAAAAAAATTTATAAAACATATAGAGACTAAAAGTAACCATTTGCCAAAAGCAAAACAAAATGCAACTCGTCTCAATTTTAGCGAATGGTACTTAAGAGACCATAAAAACAAGTACTAGTTGCGTCGGAAGCTTTGTTTTTGGCAGCATCATCGTGATGACAGATATTTAAGCAGCCTTCAGAGCGATTTGACTACTTAAGCCCACTCTCAATGTCGAGTACAGATCTTCATTTGACCTGTTGTTTATAAATTAAGAGCACATTATAACATAATATAACAGAAAGGCATTACAGGAAGTGAAGGTGATACTATTATAGGCATTGTACGCAGTTGATAAGTGCCCATGTGAAGGCTAAATAAGGTTTCAGCTAATTTTGCTAAGACAGATAAATTTAAATGGGATGTAGGTAGCTTCTTTGTCTACCTTCACACATAATAATCTATTTAAGTGTAACTTTTTTTGTGTTGGGAATTCGCTGGAAGAACAAATCATCGAAAGACATTGCAGAGCTAGTACGCTAGCGATGCTTCTGCAATAGTGAGAGACTTTAACCAATTTAAAAAAAACTCCCGAGGGACTGACATTCGCCATCCCGAATGAGATTGCACCTAGTCGACGACTAATCGGCAATTTGTTTTTGAAGTACATATTTGTTGAATTTGACAGATAAATCCGGCATTTGTCGGATTTCTAAACTTTTTTTTGTTTGAAATCAATACCTGATTTCTTAGCCCTAGCTAACTCTTATAGATCAAGAGGTTTTACGCGTCTCAATCTCCTGATTATTTAATAGTTCTGTTATTTCTGTATTTACGTGGTTGAGAGGCCTACTTCTATGCCTTTGAGCAACTTTCTTAACTTCATCTTCAACCATTTCAACATTTAGATCTTTATGCAGATCGGCATTGCGTATGTACCAAGGTGCATTAACTATGTTCCTTAGTACTTTATTTTGGAAACCCTGAATTGTTTGTAAATTTGTTTGGCATGTGCATGCCCACAACTGGAGCCCGTAGGTCCATACTGGTTTCAGAACTTGCGTGTATAGCAATAACTTGTTGTAGTTAGACAGGGATGAGAATCTCCCAATAAGCCAATACATTTTACTGTATCGCATGTTCAACTCATCTTTTTTTTTCTTTACGTGCGCTTTCCAACGCAGTTTAGCGTCTACAGTCATGCCTAGATATTTGGCTGTGTTTGAATATTCCACTACATTGTTATTAATGTAGACTGGAATGTGTGGTACGTTTTTATACGTAAAATTAATATGGACTGACTTAAGGTCATTTAATCTAATCTGCCATTTCTTAATCCATTCTAAAATATTGTTTATTGCTGTTTGAAGCTTTTTTGTTGCTATTTCGACAGTTGCTCCCAGAGCAAGGACAGCTGTGTCATCTGCAAAAGTAGCTATGGTGGTTTCTTCACTTTCAGGCAGATCGCTAGTGAAAAGTAGGTATAGAACTGGACCTAGCACACTGCCTTGCGGTACACCAGCTTTAAGCTCTCTTAATGTTGAGTACTCTGCATCTTGTTTAATTCTGAAGAATCTATCTGATATATAAGACTCCAGAATGATCGCATACTGCTTCGGCAGTTGCTTTTGCAGTTTGTGTATTAGTCCTTTGTGCCAGACTTTATCGAAAGCTTGTGCTATATCAAGAAATACTGTAGCGCACACATTTTTCTCTTCAAATGCTTTTTCGATTCTATCTGTGATTCTATGCCCCTGATCAATGTTAGAGTGCTTATTTCTAAATCCAAATTGTTGAATTGGGACTAGCGATTTTGCATCTATTATTTTCTGTAGACGTTTTATCAGCACTTTTTCGAATAACTTGGACAACATTGGTAGAATAGATATTGGGCGATATGAGGTACCTTCGTTAGGTGGTTTGCCTGGTTTAGGTATCATTATTACCTCCGCGACTTTCAACATGCTTGGCACATATCTCAATTTATATGCAGCATTAATAATCTGCGCTAGTTTTTTTAACATTTTCGTGGAAATTGCTACAAAATTTCTGCTGTAATTAAATCCAACCCTGGGGCCTTTTTTATATTTATGCTTTCTTTAATTTCTTGGCAAGTTCTTTAGCTGTTACCGGCCGAATAGGTCTATCTTCTTCGCACCTTATTTCGCGTCCTTGATAACCTTTATCTTCATAAGGTTTGAATACGACTTCAAGATACTCAGCGAAAGTGTTTGCTTTCTCTTGGCTGCTCTTGGCTGCAAAAAACGTAGCATCGTAATGCGACTTCAATCTCCTAGTTACACTATTTAATGCGAAGCGATACCCCCTAAAGCAGAAGTTCAACCGATGGGATCTATGAAAAATTTGCAGATAAATAAGCCCAGTTATCGCAATACATGATATATTTAGTGTTTTTTTTTATTCATTCGGAACATTCGGAATATTCCGATTGAGTCATTTGCGTTTCTTTATTCATTCTGGAATATTTCAATTGTTGTTTTTATTCCTAGAGAATATTGTTACCATTACTTTTTTCCTTAATCGTACAATGGTCACAAAGTAATGGTCTGTTCCTTAATCCTAATAAGTTCAAGTGCATTGTAGTCTAAAGAAAGCCTCTAGACCTGTCATACTTTCCTTCCATCATCCTTAGTCATACCACTGTAGAGTATGTTGAACCGGTAAAAAGCCTCGGTATGACATTAAGTCGTAATCTTTCCTGGGATAAGCACATCCAACAGGCAGTAGGAAAGACATATGGAGTCGTTCGAACATTATGGGTCTCCCACTCTTTCACTCCGTTCGAGACACGTACCTTACTCGCAAAAACATTGGTCGTGCCTCTACTCACTTACGGTTGTGAAATCTGTGGCAACTGCAGTTTTGAGTGTAACAGAAAACTAAACATTGCTTTTAATAGCATTGTACGTTATGTCCTTGGATTGCGCAGATTTGATAGAGTCTCTGCCTATTCAAAGCGTTTATACAATATGACCTTTGATAAACTTCTCCAGTATCGTTCACAGATCCGGTCAGCTTACTGCACCTAGATGCAACTGTCTTATATCTGAACGTCAATTTTTTATATACTCGATTGTGGAACTCTTTGCCTCAATGTATAAGAAGATTGGATAACACCGCTAGATCAAAAAAGGATTTTTTTTTATTTTTTATTTATTATTTTATTTTTATTATTTTTTGTGAATTTAGTTTTCCTTTTTTCCTCTTTTTTCGTCTATCAATATACTCGTAGCATCCATTTATTATCTGGTTTTTACGCTTATCACTTATTTATAAGATATTGTATCTTACTGTGTAAGCAATTTATGAAATAAAATAAATAAATAAAATAAAATAAAAACTGCAAGCAATCAAATGGTTCAGCATTTTTATATTTCAATGTGTTTTATTTCAAGTTTATTATTTTTTTATTTATATTTTCGATCTACTTTTACAATTTGCAGGATCAAATCCATTTTTAAATTGTTCTCCTGGGGACGTGAAATGCCTCATAGATTTGTATGATAAGACAATGTCATGAGAAGCGTTGCCAGGTTTACTTCATTATGTAGTACCATACTACATAGTTGCATGTTTTTTGAACTTCGTTTATCAATAATTGATAAAAGACAACCATAATAAGGGTGAAAGACTTCCGCTAAGAAAAAGCCTAATGTATTTTTTTCTTACTAGGATATTGTTATTATTATTGTTCTTGTGAACTAAAATTATATATTTGTAATGTTATTTATATATTTAGTTTTTGTTATTGCTTAACTGAAGTATTACCTGTGAGTTAAATAAATCGAAAATAAATATTAATTGTAGATAATACATTTTGTTGGTTTATCGACAACATCTACTCTCGATTGGGTGACAACGCGGGTCAGGAGGCAAATGATGGGCATTCTATTCGGTCCAATTCTGTTTCTTTATTCATTTCATTCTGGGTATTCCAGATACAAAATTCGAAAATTCTGTCTTTTTCATTCCTACTCCGGAAACACACTCATTGCCATTTTAGCACATTATCATATGATAAAAAATATCTTTTTAACCACAGGGGACCTGTTAAGTAAAAATTATATACCGCATCGCCCAGAACTGTCGCTTTTGTGTGACATTTGTATCCTCAAAGAACAAGAGGACGTATTTCACTTCATCGATATATGCCATATTCTCAAAGAATCCGCTGCAGGTCGCCGGTACTTACAGTTAAGGAGTTAAGCAATTATAGAGGAAATCATCAAATATCAAACACAAATCTTGTCAAATTATACACATAGTATAGTCTGCCAATCTGGTATACGAACTCAAGCCAAACAATAGAGACTTGAATTCAAAATTGTGGACAGTATTTTTTTTTGTGAAATAAATAAATCTGCGGGTTTCCGGCTTCTTGCCATATGAACACGCAATTAGCGCTTTAGTACCGTTTTTAGACCGTTTTTAGACCACTCACGAGACCTGTATTCCTGGTCATAGCTTCGTCGTAAAGGATGAAGAAGAACTCACGAGACCTGTAAAGTGGGGATAAAGTGGAAGAACTCAAGATCATCCCTGTGGTTATGAGAAAGTCAATGGTGTTTTTGTATCCCTTGTCGGAGATGTTCGGGAGGTCAGCAAAGAATTGTTTACATAGTATGCGATGCCTAGTTTGCGCTAATGCTGGGCATGCGCAAAGAAAGTGAAAACAGTTTCACTGAATGGTTGAATGAATTTGTGATTGCTCAAGTCCCGCAACTTTGTTTGTCGGCATTCCTATACTTTGTTATATCCCTATAGGAGGGAACCCACAGGAGACTAATCTTGAAACGATAGCTAACTCGGATCTGACTGTCCACACATATGACTATATTTTGCTTGTTTGTCAATTAATTGCCAGACGCCTAGAAGTCGCTGGACGAGTTGGGGAGGCGGAAGTAAAAGAAAAAAAAAAAAAAACTCTAAGGGTGTTGGTATCGAAATGTCATTTCATTGTTAGTTTGATGTAGAAAGCCTTATTATTTAATTTGCAGATGTAAGAAAATCGAAGTGTTTTAATAAATGGGTTGTTTTTATAAGTTAAGGCGGCTAGATTAATTTTGTTGGTTCCTTATCTGATGCCAAGCCCTATATAACTAATATGAATTGGAAAATATTTTATTAATAAGGATTAGTGCAACAATAAAGTCTTTATAAACACTCCAACACTGAATAACTATACAACCGTTTGAGGTGTTTTACCGAATTTTAGTTTAAAAGCTGATTCATTGACATTCACAAATTTATAAAATCCTGCTATAGACTTTAAGCTAACTGTTACTCTGAAGGTATAATTCGAATTTGTTTCGCAATCATGGGTTAATAAAAAAAAATGTTTAAAAGTCATGAAAGAAGAAACCCCCATTTTTAAGTCAAGGCCACATCCATTTGAACCTCAAATTCAGATTTTTTGTTCAAGGAATAAATCTGAAAAAAAATAACTACATAGATGATAATTGATTTAATGGAAGATGTATTTAAGTAACCGACAAACCAGGGCCAGTCCATTAGCCATGAACTACAAGTACTCATCGCACAGTTCTTCGAAGAAATAATAAGTAATACATAATTACTGCTAATGCTAACGATGTGTCTCAACTACATATCTGTGAACAAAAATGTGGGACGATTTAGCAACGGTCAAGTAAAATTGTTGCTTCTGAAAAGTGATATGAGTTGGTTAGCAAATTATGCAAAATGGTCTTGAGACATGTACAAGTACATACCTCTCACTCGGTAGGGAAGAAAGTTGATTTCGCCAGCGCCGCATCGTGTTCGAATGCTCTTGCTCTCTAAAGTTTGACTGAATTGCATTGTACGCTACGACTTTAGGCATAGCTGCTTAATAGGCAACATAATTTCAATAATCGCCATTCCCACTTTATTTAATTAATTTTTTACACTTTGTTCTATACCTACTTTTCACTAGCGATCTGCCTGAAAGTGAAGAAACTACCATAGCTACTTTTGCAGATGACACAGCTGTCCTTGCTCTGGGAGCAACTGTCGAAATAGCAACAAAAAAGCTTCAAACAGCAATAAACAATATTTTAGAATGGACTAAGAAATGGCAGATTAGATTAAATGACCTTAAGTCAGTCCATATTAATTTTACGTATAAAAACGTACCACACATTCCAGTCTACATTAATAACAATGTAGTGGAATATTCAAACACAGCCAAATATCTAGGCATGACTGTAGACGCTAAACTGCGTTGGAAAGCGCACGTAAGAAAAAAAAAGATGAGTTGAACATGCGATACAGTAAAATGTATTGGCTTATTGGGAGAGTCTCATCCCTGTCTAACTACAACAAGTTATTGCTATACACGCAAGTTCTGAAACCAGTATGGACCTACGGGCTCCAGTTGTGGGCATGCACATGCCAAACAAATTTACAAACAATTCAGGTTTTCCAAAATAAAGTACTAAGGAACATAGTTAATGCACCTTGGTACATACGCAATGCCGATCTGCATAAAGATCTAAATGTTGAAATGGTTGAAGATGAAGTTAAGAAAGTTGCTCAAAGGCATAGAAGTAGGCTTCTCAACCACGTAAACACAGAAATAACAGAACTATTAAATAATGACAATGCAATCAGGAGATTGAGACGCGTAAAACCTCTTGATCTATAAGAGTTAGCTAGGGCTAAGAAATCAGGTATTGATTTCAAACAAAAAAAAGTTTAGAAATCCGACAAATGCCGGATTTATCTGTCAAATTCAACAAATATGTAGTTCAAAAACAAATTGCCGATTAGTCGTCGACTAGGTGCAATCTCATTCGGGATGGCGAATGTCAGTCCCCCGGGAGTTTTTTTAGATGGGTTAAAGTCTCTCACTTTTGCAGAAGCATCCCTCGCGTACTAGCTCTGCAATGTCTTTCGATGATTTTTTACTTCCAGCGAATTCCCAACACAAAAAAAAACGTTTTTTGCTAGCTTTGAATGCGTTTCCTCCATTAAGCAGAGTTTGGGTTAGTTATACCTACGGTATCCTTTCTGTTTCATATCCATGACTTTTAGTACACACACTTATACATTCACTAATCAACCTCTAAACGCGTTTAACTAACGCAGTTTCTATCAGGGCTCGAAAACGCACACTAACTTACGGTTCGATATAGTATGTCTTGCGAAAACAATACACAAACACAATAACCTACAGAGAAAACACAAATATTACTTTCCTCATAAGATTTAAGTACGTCTACCAACATTATACATTATGTAGCGAAGGAAATCAGAAAAAAAAAACAATACAGAACGTAAAAGTTCTGTTTTTTTTTTGTTCTACCCAAACTCTTCCGGCCATCACTTCGTTTGTGCTGCCGAACAAATAGGTACTTAATACAGAACATAATACACTTAAAAAAATATATATATTATAGTGTTTTCTGCAGAAAAAATTAGGGCTGGAATCGGCTAAGGTGATAGTTGATTGTCGCTTTTTGATTGTCGTTTTTGATTATCATATCAACTCCTCTTTGCTCTGCGTAAAGCGATCACTAAAAAATGATTGATTATTGGCAGCACTTAGAGTTTTAAACGTCACTTCCTTGCCGACGCTGTCATTCCGAGCAGCTGATGTGTGTTTATTTTTCATGATTTATATTTCAAATATGATTTTGTTGAGTCCTTAGGCAAAAACTTTATCATCAATGGACAAAGTACTGACTGCATTTTTTTAATGACTGCAGCAGTAATTTCAGCCACCGTACTTTGGCCCATTGGTGCAGCCCAGTCAGCCCCAACTTGTCTTTGATAGCCACCACCCCCAAAAAGATTTTAAGTTGCAGCCGATTGAAGGATGGGTGGAACAAGCGTTGAGCTTATTCCAGTTGGTAAATCAAGCAGTCCCGAAACAAACACAAACGCTTCTTTTGATAAGCGAAAGTTTTTTAAAAATCTAAAATACACAATAATAAATGATAGCAATCAACAATGAATATTTATAATTATATAAATTCTTACATCGGGTTTGGAAGTTCCAAGATATTTGCTTTATTTCTCAGGTTTCTTCTTAATAGTTGGACATTTTGTAATTATTTTCTTCATTTGTGAAGAAAAGTTCTAATGAAGTAAACATTGCACTTCACGGATTTTCCAATTTCACTTTTTTATTTGAATTTATTTAATATATATTCTTTTTTCACTAAAGTATTTAATTTATTGGAGTTGAAGCCGAGGTGCATACCTATGAAAATAACAAAAATGTATGAAAGCGACACCTAAATAGCTGTCACATGAAATTGATGGCAAAAAGGTGATTGTCAATCATATGATATCATGACAATCACCTTACGTGGACGTAAAGGTATGATTTTGATTGTCAACTATCAACTATCACCTTAGCTGATTCCACCCCAGGTTTCCGCTTATATCAGTACGAAACGTGGTGTGGCGGTTGTTTTAGTTTGGTAAAATGTACTTGGGTATAGCTATGCTTGATGCGCAGTTTATGAGGCATCACTCTTTGTTTTATTGATTTATGCGAGCTGAAAATGGTGTATTCTTGAACTTTTGTGTGCTATGAGATTGCGAGAACATTAGTTGTATACAAGATCTTCGAGAGTTGTTTCCAAGTTGTGGGAAAAGGATTGTAGCTGGTTAGTTTGTTAAAGAACCGAGTTTAAGCTCTACAAAACACTGATATTGTCTGTTCTGCTTTATGGCGCTGACTGCTGGACGATAAGCGGGAATGGAGAGCGGATATTGGGTTCTTTCGAAAGAGAAATACTTCGTGGGATAATTTGTCTTGAGTGCGAGGAGGGCGAATGGAGGAGAATATAAAACCATGAATAATATGATCTTCAGACATAAATGTGGATGTAGTCCTTAGTATCAAAACACGTCGAAAACATTGGCTCAGTCAAATCGACCGAATTGTCAATAATGCTCCAGCGAAGGCTCTCTTCGGCTCTCAGCCCCATGCTCAAGATGACAAGGAAGACCGAACCTTCGTTTCAAAGACTAAGCCACCGCGGGTGTCTGGACAACTGGAAGCAGCGTGCCTGAGATCGCGGTGGATGGGAGGCTGCAGTGTCTAGCCAGAGACTCTCCACGTGTCAGAAGACCGTTACGTAAACAAGTTTGTTGGTAATATATTTAAATAATTAGATCCTGTGTTGAAAATCTTTGAAAGATATTTATTAGTTAAGGCGAAAGTAGTATTTTAATTTGATTATACGCATAACATATGAACATATGTTTTGTATCCCGTTCAGGGACGGGCGAGTAATATTACTGCAGCGTGGGAGAAATCATTTCTAGCGGCACATTAAACATCTTGAACTGGGGTCAAACGACTGGAAATATCATGTGCCATATACGGCCAATCAGAGAAATATCAATAACAGAAGCATGTACGTATCCAAATCGTAAAAAGAGGCAGCACGTGATCATAAAAATGAAACTGTACCAGCATTTGATTGGCCTCAGCCCCGCAGCCGATGATTATCGAGAGTGTTGAGAAAATCATGATTCTTAAAATTTACGATACATATAACTACAATTTTTGTGGGGAATTTACGATTCAATTTATTTAAGCCAAATTTATGCAAATGATGCTCATAACATTGCCTTTATATGTTACAGACATTTTTGCTTTCTAATTAAATTATTTTTATCAAAATGACCTTTTAAGTCAAAAGCGAACTTTAATTCGGGGTTTCAGTTATATTTAATTACAACATAGGGAAAGGCTACAGTCCGCTCGGGCGAACTGTTTGATACCCTATTCCTGTCGCTCATAATTGGTGAATTGTTGAGAAAGATCTACATATTTTGTTATACGACTTTTAAAGGATTTTATCGAAAAAAAATAAAAGTTTATGTAAAAAAAACGCCCCTTAAAAGTGGGCATAGCAAACAACTTTGTATAAAGTAATTGTTCAAAACGCCTTTATCTACATACTTTGCAAAGAATAGGACTTTCGTTTCCAATGGTTTCATCAATAAGATGGTTTTTCCTTTTATTAGTGGGCGTGTCAGTGGGCCGATTTTTAAAATATTTACACACGAGCATATTGAGTCCTTAAAGGCAATATATTCCATTTTCGATTTTTTATCTTCTCAGTGGAAGTTGTTGTAATGGGGCCGATATTGTTAATCGCGGATTCTGACAATACTCCACGTTTCAAGGTCACCAGAATCCAAATCCAACGTTTTTATAGAGATGTCTGTCTGTGTGTATGTACGTATGTGCGTTCGGAATTATCTTTCGCCACGATTTTCTCGAGAACCAAAGATGATGTTGACATGAGACCGAGTTTATTCGAAGCGTAATTACGTAACTCAGAACTGATTAAGTTTCCAGCGGAATTGGTCCAGCCTTTTTTTGTTAGTAAATAAATAACTAAAATAAAGGCAAATTAGCTGGATTTTGAAATTGATGATTTGTACTTTTTTTTATTATTATTATTATTATTATTATTATAACAGCTAGGGGAAGAAATGGTGGTAGCCACCACACCCCTAAAAGTGATACAAAAGAGGCCCCGGAAGCTGGTCCACGTCTAAAAAAGATGTACCTAGGGGCAGAGGTGGTGACTGGGTAAGAAAGACTGGTAGAGGTGGAGACACAGGCAGAGGAAGAGGAGGAGGAAGAGGAGGTGGAACAGGCAGAGGAGATGGAAAAGGACGACAAGGCGGGTGGGGCCGTCTTCTAGCAGAACTTCTATTACTGATAATAATAATCATAATCATAATAATAATAATAATAAAATAAATAATAATAATTAATTAAAAAATAAATATTTTTTTTTTATTTCTTCCCACTGGGAAGTTAGTCGTGTGGACCTAGCTCCAGTTGTAGGTCCTAATTTTTACTGACGGCCGGTAGGAAGGACATGGCTAAATTGACATCACTATCGATGCTCATCACGATTATAGTAACTTTTATGGTACTTCGGGCAATATTTAGGTATATTATAAACTATGAGTCAAAATTAATAAACCCTTAGAATAAAAAGCAACTTGACTATTACGGCAAGCGGACTACTTCCGACAAAACGATAACACTTAAATTTATTGCAGACATCTTATATGATAATATGCTCCCGTGTTATTTATAGTGGATAATCAAACAATCAAAAGGTCGCTGTTTGAATATACTTAAACAGCGACCAGTATGGCGTGGCCATTAACCATCCATTAACCCAATTACTACCGACTTCCCTTTCAAATTTTCACCAGACAACACTACCTATGAAATACACAGGACATCTTACAAAGATGTTTTATATTCATATATAAACTGCACACGCACACGTCTTATTGACTGAATTATTATTTGTTTCCATATCCACCTTGCGAGACGGCAAGGGCAACCCGGGTTATAAAATCTCTCACTGGAGATGGAGACGGAGAGCTGCTGTTGAGAACAAAATTGTGTGTATCCATGCGAGCGAAGGCAAGTGCAGCACGAAATGTGCCGGATCATATTCTTTCACCCAAGAGTTGCTGTTGGGAAAAAATTTGTTGTGTATCCCTTTTCTTCCTTTTCTCTGTGTTGAATCCCCTCTGTGCAACATCAGCATTCGTAAGAAACAATAAACACGCTTTCCTTCTACTTATTTATTATGTATGAATGACAGTGACTGTGAGTAGAGAACTGTTTTGTGTAGAATACAGTGCTGCTATCGTCAACTGGGAAGATGTTTCTTCAAAATAAAGATTTTCTTCGAAGAATTTTGTCCAAATGAAGATTTTATTTTTATACCCTATTCTAGGGGTATATTAATTTTGACGCATAGTTTGTAACATACCTTAATATTGCCCGTAGACCCCTAAAAGTTACTATATTTATGATCAGCATCGATAGTAATGTCGATCTAGCCATGTCCGTCCGTCCGTCCGTCCGTCGGCAAAAATTAGGCCTTTAAACTGGACCTAGAGAGCTGAAATTTTAACCATATACTCTCTAGGGTCCCGAAATAATCAAGTTTACGAATTTTTGAAATCCGCCCACAGACACGCCCACAAACTCAAAAAAACAAAATTTTGGAAAAAATCGAATTTTGAGCTAGGAAGCTGAAATTTTTTATATATGATCTATGACTCCTAAAACTGCTCGGGATATAAAATTTTCAAAATCCGCCCACTGCCACGCCCACAAAAAAATAAAACAATTTTATTGAAAAACCGAAATTTGAGCTAGGGAGCTGACATTTTTAATATATACTCTCTAGGGGCCCTTTAAGCTCATGTATAAATATTTTCAAAATCCGCCCACTGACACGCCCACAAATAAATAAAACATTTTTTTTGAAAATCCAAAGTTTGAGCTAGGGAGCTGAAATTTATAATATATACTCTCTAGGGGCCCTTTAAGCTCATGTATAAATATTTTCAAAATCCGCCCACTGACACGCCCACAAATAAATAAAATATTTTTTTTGAAAATCCAAAGTTTGAGCTAGGGAGCTGAAATTTATAATATATACTCTCTAGGGGCCCTTTATGCTCATGTGTTAATTTTTTTTAAATCCACCTACTGACACGCCCACAATTAAATAAAACAATTTTATTGAAACACCCAAGTTTGAGCTAGGGAGCGTTTTTTTTATAAAATCCTTTAAATGTTATATAACAAAATATGTAGAGCGTTCTTAACAATTCAACCATACTTAGACTTTTGTCACGCCCACTTATGAGGGATAGGAATAAGAATAGGGTATCCAACAGTTCGCCCAAGCGGACTGTAGCCCTTGCCTATGTTTGTTTTAAATTCTCACTATAACATTTATCTTCATTTTGAAGATTTTTTAATGCAAACCGAATTTCAATTTGCTGCAGTAAGGCTACTTTCATAATCAGTGTGTTTCTTTATTTTTTCCGGATAAGGAATAGAAAACACGGATTTTTTAAATTTTGTATCCGGAATATCCAGAATGTAATGCATAAAGAAACAAAAATGGACCGAATAGAATGACAGCCATTTGTCTCTTGACCAGCGTTGACACTTAATTCGAGAACAAGTACAACATTCAGTACTTACAATTAATATATTTTTTCTATTACTGAACTCACATGTGGGGTAATACTCCACTAAAGCACTAAAATAAAAACATACATAATAATACAAATATGAGAAACATTACGAAAATATAATTTCAGTTCACAAAAACAATAATAATAACGATATCTTAGTAATACAAATTATCTTATTATGGTTGTCAAAAATCAATTATTGATAAACGACAAAATTTATTGATCGATCGGCATTTTGGTACTATGAATGTCAATTAACAAATTATTCATCCATTGTGAACACTGACAAGCGAAATGCGATAGAGCACTTCGTAAAGCTATCTCTTTCTGAAGTGCCGAATTCCTTTCTTAAACGTTAAGAAAAAATAGAAGCATACAATTTCAGTAATTTGCTGAAATTGTATGAAAAATTATTGGGATTGTTAATAAAGTGTATATATTTACGTGCAAAGGAAAATTTTCTCCTTTATTGAGGAAAAACCTCAGAAAGTATGTCAAAGCAAAAAAAAAATATAAAAACAGTTGACCATGGGCTTGTGCAGCTCCTGATGATTCATTTTTTTTGTACATTTTTTGTTATTAATTAATTGTTTTTGTTCGCTTGTACTTAGTAGTATTAATCATATGTATATAGAAAATTCGTTCAACATAATTTTATTCGAAAAAAATTTGTTTCCCAAAAGTTCATTTTTAATTCTCGTACACAATTGTATAATATTTTTTACGTTTTACTGTTCTAAAATAGTGTTTAGATATTCCTTCTTAATTCGGGAGCGCAAATAATTTGATTATTCAATTAATAATTTGATTATTCAATTAATCAGCTGAGTATGTACTACTATTGGGAAAACGTACGAGTATTTCATCTGACGTTTATGTTATTCAAATCGGTTAGCTCTGGTTTGTTCGTTTTGCTTAAGTCAAAATTTAATTTTGATTTTGTTGTTAGTAGTTTTGTTTAAGCTCATGCATTTTGTGACTGCTTTTTTGTTTATAAGATTTGTGGAATTGAAGTTCCAGTGATTTTATCTATTCAATACATATTATTTTATTTTCCCAAAGAGCAATTCTACTCACGACATTTCGTTTTAAAAATTTTGTTTTACAAACAAAACAACGACTGAATTCTCTAAATTTATTTGTCAGTGATGAATTTGTGATTGACTGAACATTTTAAAGCTATCAATATTATCGACAACTAAAACAATAGCGGAAAACGACTTGTACCTAATTAAGTCTCCACACCTGCGTTTCTAAACGAAGTACCCAATACAGTAATACATACACAACTTTCGCTCAGAAAAAGCATAATATAATTTGTATTACTAAGATATTGCTATATTATTTTTATGAATAACATTATGTTGTTATTATGTTAAATATGTTAAATCGAAGGAAAAAAGTAAAACATTAAATATCTTGTTATTTTGAGTAAGAATTTAGTACAAGTTCAAAAAACATTCACCTTTTTATGTAGCATAAGTGGCAAAGCTGCTCATAAAATCGTCTTGTCACAAACATCTATGCGGCATTTCATGCCCACAGAAGACGATTTTAAAAATGTATTTGATTCTGAAAGGAAATTAAAAATATATAATAAAAAAAATAATTAACTTAAAACACCACACATAAAAATATGAAAAAAGACAACAAATTTGCAATAAATGCTCATCCATTTGATTATTTGCTGTTGCTTCTATTTTTTTTTTTTTGATCAAGTACATCTGTCAAATGAGGGAATATTCTTTTTATTCCACCTTTCTGTTGGAATAAAAAGAATGCATTCCATTTATTCCAGAATGAATAAAGAAACAACGAAATGGATTATCCGAAATATTCCATTGAATAAAGAAACGTAAATAGTTCACTCGGAATATTCCGAATATTCCTAATGAATAAAGAAACACACGAAATATATGCATTATTCTTGAAATTGTTTCACTCATTTGCCGAGAACCGAGAATGCCAACTCATTGGACAGATTTGAATTTCCGAGTTTAGTAAACTGTACTGAATGCGTTCTATTTAAGTTCTGTTTCTGTGTTCGCAGGCAGTTTTAAGTGAACAACTTGGAGTAAGCGTTTTCATTAAAAATCGAAGGAATTGCTTTCAAAATCTAGAATTCTCTTTTCAATAAAACATGTTTTGGTTCTATATTGATGAGGGTGGGGGTATCAGTACCTGTCCTACCTACTGCGATTATTTCACAATACATATATCAAAACCACGTATACCTCAATTTGACGTTTGTCGCAAGGCTATTTGTATGTTTTGGTAAATAAATCTTTTTACCAAATTTTTGCTGAAAATGTTAATAGTAATACATTGTAGATTGACTTAACTGATTTTTTCCTGAACGAAGCAATGATTTTAATCGGAACAGATCGTTAAACAATAAATAATAGCCATAAAGAGCCGCTAACCCCTCCTAAAAAATAGCTGACAGACGAAAGGATGGATTTTCTCTCATTTTAATAAGCCGTTGAACCAAAAATGTAGCTCATTGTAAATTTAAACTAGAATTTCTTGAAATATAAAAACAGAGGATTGAATAATTGCTTCTGCTTGGTTGACGTTGGAAGCAAATATACAATAAGTAAATGGTTTTTTTTCAAGGTACCCATAACTACGTTTGCAGCTATTTGTGTAAGCTTCGACTTTGACAGCGACCTTTCAATTTGAGCAACATAAAGTTGGTCAAATCGTTCTTCAATCAGTTCGAAGACGAACATGGAAATGGGTAAAAACAATTCACACTCACTTTTAGGTAGTGAATTGATGTGTTTTGGAAATCGACTGATGATGCCAACCACCACATCTGGGTGAAACGCCGAATTGGAAAAAAGTTCGCTATTATACATTCACATAAAGTCATCTTGTCCACAAATATATAATAAATTAGCAATAGTTGAATATATAACGGGTGCGCCATCTTGAATGTCTTTAAGTTAGTATTGAATAACCGAATTCCATATATGAGGTACTTTCATTTAATTTGGTCCTTCACAATTTATTTGGACTAGTTTTTGAATACAACATCAATCAAGTACTCGCCTCTATTGACCGCGCCGTCCTGTTGAAACCAGCAACCGTCAAGAACTTTTTCACACATTGTGGGCAGACATAATGAGCCAACATCCACCGATATCGATACCTATCGATTGTTTCGCCTTCTCTGAAGTAAAATGGCACAATGATGGGTTTCGCGCAAACGCCGGCCCAAACAGTCACAGTCAAGCAATGGTGTTTCATGGATCTCGTGTTGATTCTCCGTTTCCCAAAAGCAACAATTTCACTTGTTAATTGCGCCAGAGAGTGTGATGAGAAGCCTCATCGGTCATCAAAATTTGCTCCAAAAAATCAGGTTCAGTGTCAACCATTCGGGAGAGTGTTTGGCCTTATTCCAAGCGAAATAGACGGTCTGTCGGAAATATTCTTTGAGTCGATTCCACTTTTTACGGAAACAAATGCAAATCATCCTTCAAAATGCGGCGCAAGTTGGTTCTACTAACGCCTCAATGCTGAGCTCGGTGACGGTACGACACATGTGGGTTCTCGGCTACACTCTCTTACCGCTTCAACTAGTTCAATGGAACGCTTTGGGCGTTGATTTCTACAATCTTCCACTGTCCCGTGCTCAACAAAATTCGACACCAAACGACAAATAGTGTTGTCAGCGGTGCTTGTGGCGACGATATTTTCGATTCGACGATATGCACATTGAGTTAACACAACTGAACGACTATTTTCAATGTACAGCGTACTATTTCGGTGCGTTGTTTCGGTGTGAAGAGATTCATAGTTAAAATTGTGTTGAATTAAGGTTTCAAAAACATGTCTACTCAAGTCAATCAATTGATAAATGTCAAAGTTGTTTGATGTTTACACACCGAAATAAGAGATGGCGCACCCTGTATAATTTTTTGATTCTGTCATTTTTGTACATAATGGATCATTTCCATGGTCCGTCAACAAGTCGTAAAAATAAAGCAGAGATCGAGAGCAATGAATCAGAAACTCATTGGTAAAACTCGATAAACGCATGAAAGACAAAAACATGTATAAAACTTTCTTAAATTTCCGGTTAACATCCAATGCCATAGTATATAAATAAAGTGCACCTACCTGTTTGGGATTGTGCTGTCGGGGCACTTACGGGGCACCACGTAAAAAATAATTGGCTGTGACATAGACTCCTGGCTGGGATATCGACCCCCTCATATAAGATAACGACCAAAAACGTCAAAGGATTGCGAATTAAAAGTATGCACCTGGAACGTGCACTGTACACTCCTGGTGCTGTTTAGTCTATCCTTGTGTGATTTAAGGCAGATACAGGAGACACTAAAACGACACAAAACCGCCACGACTCAAATAACGACAAGAGTCGATCAACTTAAACGCCGCTCGTAATAAGGGTGAACATAGATAGGATCAGGTAAGTAGAAGTGAAAACATTGCTACATTTATTACAGCTGTCACAAAAAGAAGCACTTGTTAGAATACGGACTTGTCGTGGGAAATCGGCTAAGATCAAAAGTCATCGATTGAAACCGATAATTTATCGTCTGGCTGCAATCCGCATCCAAGGCACGTTTTACAACGTCAGTCTAATAACAAGCCCCTATCGACGATGTAAAGGAAGGCTTCTCTGACCTCAAATGTGAGCGACTCCGCTGTGCACTACCAAACCACAAACGCCAACAATATGTTGAACCGGTATCGCGATATCATCAAAGAGACAACCGCAACCACCATAGGGTACAAGTTATGGCAGAAAAAGATCCCGTGGTATGATGATGAGTACGGTTTACCGGAAAATGGGGGCGGAACGTGCATGATGGAAATGCAACTCCCCACGATCGGGATTCTGTTAAGTAAGCAAAGTAAATATTCAACCACAGATTATGCCCCAAAACTGTACCGAGCGCAGCAATTGTTGACAGCTCCCATGTCTCGTGTGTCTGAAGCTAACACATCGAAGACTTGTCGCTGATCTTCGTCACACAAAGCCAACAAAGCAATATGTTTCGAGATACTAAGCGGTAGATCCAACGATTGGATGAAATTAAAGCAGATAAATTGAAGGTGCACTTGATATCCGCGAGGATATACCAAAACGCATTTTTCCTGTCAATCACTTTATTTAATTGACAGCTACTTGATTTAGTTGGTTGACATTGGTAGGAATTATTTATTTGTTTGCAGTAGGAACGTGCTATGATTGACGACTTACATTATATTTCTCTTGAAAAGGCTAACCCATTAGCATAACGCAATTAAATGTCTCCTGGGTGCAAATTACATCAGCCTCGTCTACTAACACTCATAGACTCACTTCAATATAATTATAATTAGGACAAAAGCCTAGCTATTTTTGCAAGTTTTCTTTTTGACTGCAGCTACAAAATTCACTCTAAACAAACATTGAAGCTAGACGATCAATTGGGCGCACCCCTTATGTGCCAGCATAGCGTGGTACATATATTGATTTTTTGAATGAAAAGCTGTGTACAACTCATTAGGGAATGTGCGAGGTAAAAATATATTTGATTCGTTTATTTAATTTATTGCTGCAAAAAGTCCTTACGCAGTTATTAGTGTACCTGCGAAATCTCTCATACACTATGTGCGTATTTGGCAATATTGACTATTGATATTCTTTGTGTTAAAGTCAGAAACAACGTAGATATCTGATCAATAGCAAAAAAAAAAACCAAACCAACATATCATTTTCGGAAACTAAAATGGAGGTTGTTACAATAAAGTAATTTGGTAGCATTCAATTTCACTCAACTGACTATACGCCATTTAAGTATCCTGTCAATTTTAAAATTTCATCAGCTTAACATACATGTTGCCGTTATACGACCGTTGATTGGGGGCGCAATCAAGAAAGCAGGTATGAGAAGCTAAGGGTAGTATTTTTAACGAGGGAAAAGTTTTGGATTCGTGGGCTCAGCGGTTAGGCCGTTGGGGTTGGACTACTAATCGAGGGGTCTCAGGCTCAAATCCTGCCGGGCCCTATTACCTTAAATTTGTCTTCCACTACCCGAACTTTCGCGAAAGTCTGACAACCATCCAAGAGTATCAATTGTCATGAGAAGCTTCTCAAATTCGCCGATCGGAGTCGGCTTAAAATTGTAGGTCCCTTCCAGTTGGCACAAGCAAATGGTTAGAGAAACTGGGTCTTAAGCCCTGTTAATTCTGAATATTAAATTGTTATTTTGCTTGGATTAAAAAACCAAGTCGATATTCTGTCTGTTTCATTGCTTCTTCTTTTTCTGAAACGAAAACTTTATCTGGATAATCACAGAATTAAAAAAAAACCTATGGTAACTCCAGGCTAGATATCAAATTGGAAGTTCATCTGCAAGGTCTCAATAAAGAATCAGAATCTGTGCAAGGGTTCGTTGATCCATCTAGTTTTATTATCCTACATACAGATCAAATATGAAAATAATATACGGCAATTGGTTCAATTCCCACAGTGCCTCGTAATTCTTTAATCAATATAGAAATTAAAATTATCAGTGCATACTTTTAGGCGATTACCACTTGTTTAGTATAAACGCATACTTTTGATATTGTTCATGGTGTTACATTTAGGCTGGAATTGGAAAATGATGAAACTAACTGTATTTTGGTTGTATAATATTTATTATTTCATTTTAACTATGTCGGTTTCGACTGTTCTAGGAATTTATTCCGTAGAAAAAAATCACTTTAAGCATCATCATTAATCAAAACAATTCACAAGCCCTCAAATCCTATGCCATAGTTACCTATTATTATCTTTCTTTTACCACTGCTGTCATCAGGGCCGGCCCAACCATATGTGCAAGATGTGCAAATGCACAGGGCGCCGAATTCCGGGGCGCATTTCTAGGAGTAAGAAAAATTAATTTTACCTGGCGCGGATACTGCCATTTGCATTTAAAACAAAAAACTTGTTCAATTAAGCCCAAAAAAGCAACATCCACCACAACTGTGCTGAATTTTTGCACATTAACTCATATCACTTCAAATACTGCAACTTCAAGGAGAATCTAACTCAAAATAAAAAAAAAATCCCCCTAAACAAGTTCATTTCTTACCTATCTACCTTATCTCAAAATATTCCACCCTGTTCGTGTAGGAATATTTCTTGCACATTTACTTACCTATATTCAAAAAAGAATCTAAGTAGGTACACGTACATAGTTCAAAAAACTCAAAACAAAAAAAGTTCCACCTCGTATGTGCAGGTTTTAATTATTGCACATTCGCTTGCAAAACTTTCATAGGAAAATATGTCAAACAAAAAATTCATTACGACGGAATCGTATCCGTTAGAGCGTGCAGGTTTTTGATTCTGCACACAAGAAGAGTCGTAGTTATTTTTGTTGTCTTCCATTCTCGTCATTTATCGAATTTATTTTTATTCCCTATTCTAAGGGTACCTATATTAATTTTGACGCATAGTTTGTAACATACCTTAATATTGCCCGTAGACCCCTAAAAGTTACTATATTTATGATCAGCATCGATAGTAATGTTGATCCGTCGGCAACAATTAGGCCTTTAAACTGGGCCTAGAGGGCCTTAACCATATACTCTCTAGGGTCCCGAAATAATCAAGTTTACGAATTTTTGAAATCCGCCCACAGACACGCCCACAAACTCAAAAAACAAAATTTTGCAAAAAATCGAAGAAGCTGGAAAGCTGAAATTTTTTATATATGATCTATACTCCTAAAACTGCTCGGGTATAAAATTTTCAAAATCCGCCCACTGACACGCCCACAAATAAATAAAACAATTTTATTGAAAAACCAAAATTTGAGCTAGGGAGCTGAAATTTATAATATATACTCGCTAGGGGCCCTTTATGCTCATGTGTAAATATTTTCAAAATCCGCTCACAATTTTTTATATATGATCTATACTCCTAAAACTGCTCGGGATATAAAATTTTCAAAATCCGCCCACTGACACGCCCACAATTTAAAAAAAAATTTTTTTTTTGAAAATTCAAAGTTTGAGCTAGGGAGCGGAAATTTATAATATATACTCTCTAGGGGCCCTTTATGCTCATGTGTTAATTTTTTTTAAATCCGCCTGCTGACACGCCCACAATTAAATAAAACAGCGTTCTTAACAATTCAACCATACTTAGACTTTTGTCACGCCCACTTATGAGGGATAGGAATAAGAATAGGGTATCCATCAGTTCGCCCAAGCGGACTGTAGCCCGTCCCTATGTTTTTTACTTCTAATGATGGGTATATGATGTGTTGATGAGAGGGGTGCGGGATATGATTGGTAAATTATTTGTTGTTTTTAATGGAGGTTTGGGGTAGGTTATAGCATATTGCAAGGAGGCTGTAGCATTCATCAAAGAAAAGGGGTATTCATTCATAATCGGTATCAAAAATCATTATGTTTATTATTAATTATTATTAATTAAATCTCCGAATATAAGCAGATTTTTTTCATTTGGTTTTTCACAAACAAGTGGTTTGGGAAGTTTGGGCAGCTAAATGTAATTGATTAATGTTTTTTTTATACCTACTTTAATCGACACAATCTCTGCATAACTTACATGTTTTGGATGCTGTTTTATGAATACGGATTTTTGCATAAAAGCTGGAAAAATATTTAAACACTGTATAAGAAGATATGCAATCATTTCGAGATGTTAAATCGAATTCTATTGAAGAATGCTTTAAATTGTTTGCGTTGATGGGTGTGTGGTGTAGGTAGGGAACCGGCACTAGTTGGTTGGCCACTTCAACTCCAAAAATTAGTAATAATTACTGTAGTTTATCTTCTTTTTTATAATATTCACGGTTGAAATATCCCACCTTCAGAATATTCTTTTTTGTGAGTCGAAGAGGTGTGCAGAGTTATAATTTTTGTGAGTCAGTCAATGATATTTTCCTATCCCAGGAAAATATCATCATTATTCTGCACACAAGAAGACACAATGTATGGGATTTCTCATATCTCATCTACGAAAAAAGTAACAAATTTCTCTTAGAAAGCGAACGAATAGATTTGTTATGAAAATATAGTACTTTCTTCGACTTATGCATCCGATTCAGATGTCGGGTTTTTATCTCACACTCGCAAACGGCGTGTGCTCGAGTTTGAAATCCTGCACATAGAAAATGCTAGCTATGCTATGATATGAATCGTTGCTTGCATAGTGGCTTGTTACACCACAAAAATCATGTTTAGATGTGTTGAATTTTATATTCAGCTCAAGGCATGAAGATTTTGCTCATAATTTAGTTATTGCTCTTCAAATTTTTAATACAATCCCTGTGACGGTAGCTTCAGGAGAATGTAGTTTTTCCAAACTTAAAATTATTAAAAAATTGTCGCAGGTCAACGATGACTCAAGAGAGATTGGTAGACTTATCTATAATATCTATAGAAAAGGAACTAGGTATTAAAATCTTTAGACTATGATGATCTTATAGCTGAATTTGCCAAAGCTAAGGCCAGAAAAGCAAGTTTCCAAGTTTAAAGATTTCTCTCTGCACATTTCTTCGCTGCGTTTTATTTATGGTTAAACTTTTTTTCCTTTAAAAAAAATATCTAAAGTTCCTTAAATGAATTCCTTCATTATTTACTTTATTTTGTTAATACATACATATGTTCTTATAGCATTTTTTTACATTTATTTATTTTAATTTATTTTATTTATTTATTTGTTTTAATTATTAATTTTCTATTCTATATGTATACATATTTGTTTTTAATTGAGGATTAAGCCTGCCGGGGATACCTCAATAAAAATAACGCATTGAATATCTACCTCCTGGGTGATGGGCAAACAACTTATGGATGTGTGCAAATTAAAGGGCGCTTTCTGTAAATCTTGCACAGGGCGCTTGTTTGGCTCTAGCCGGCCCTGGCTCTCATCCATCACCACTATAACTCGAGCTACTTTATCACGGTGCAAAAATAAACTGCAAAAAGTAAAATGTTTGCCACTTTCGACAGTTCTACTGTCCACGACGAAATTCAGTTATTTGGCTGTTTTACACTCTGCTATATTACACTGTTTGACAAGACAAGTTTGTATTAGCTGTCAAATGCTTTCAGCGAGTATTAAAAACATTGATCGCATTTGCAATTTCTTACTTATGGCGTTTTTCAAGGAAGAACAAATTTGCTCCTCTACTTAAAAGAGCAAATATTTTTCGATTTGGCATGTTTCATTGAAGAAAAAGAGCAATTCTTACACTAAAGATGCGATTTAAAATGTTTGAAAGATTTGCTCTTTAAGTTATTATACAAGGTGGCGCAAAAGTCATCATCCTATCGGAAGAAGCTATAATTTTTGCAAATGGCGGCAAATGTAAATTCTACTTTGACATTTGTGAAGTTAACTGTACAGAAAAAACTTAAGACACCAATTAACATAATCCAAAAGCAGAACCAAAGTTTTTCATTCATAAAAAAAATTACTGCGAAAGAACATCGGGTGACAACTTTTGCGCCACCTGACAACTTCTGCGCCACCTTGTATAAAGGGTTTTTCAATAGGAGCGCTACAAAAATATTTTTAAATAAAACAAAAACGGTTTTGGATATCAATGAAATTCTTTATTCCTGTGAAAGTACGTTCGATGCCATTATGTATGGAACTCGATTTCTTTTGCATGGCCACCACGGGCACGCTTGCAGTCCAGACGCTGAACCCAATTTTCGACGGTTTTCAAGCATAAATCGGCCGATACTGCTGCAATTTCACGTTCGATATTCGTACGAAGTTCATCAATCGTCGCTGGCTTGTTGGCATAGACCATAGACTTGACGTAGCCCACAGGAAATAGTCTAACGGCGTCAAATCGCACGACCGAGGCGGCCAAGCGACTGGACCATTTCGTGAGATAACACGGTTTCCAAACTTGGTTTAACGTTGAGGCCACTGACTCTGAATTTCGGTAGTAAATTTTAATAATTTCGACTCATTGTTGGCTCGTATATCTTTCCATCATGAAATGACAAACCTTACTAAAGAGAAATGTCAAAAGAGCAGCAAGAAATTCGGCGTCGTTTGCTGTCCCTGTCGCTCTACTTTTGTAGCGTCCCTGTTGAAAAACCCTTTACAACTAGCCCTGCATCAAACTTCAAAATATGGAAAACATTGTTTTGATTTATTGTGGAATAGGACAGTTAGTGTGTCAAGAGTAATAAACTGATCAGAACCAAAACATGTCTTATTGAAAATAGCTTTTTGATCTTTTTTAATTTAAAGTACATTATTTTTATTAATAAGATCTTTCGCATATGGGTCTTGTCTCTTGTTGTAGACAAATTGCACGCAAAATTAACAAATTACTTCAAGTGTTAAAATGCGCATTCGCCCGTATCTTAGCCTCTATTTTTTCCTCGTTAATCTTCTTTGCATTAACTGATGTTGCTCTTGCTACTTGTACTTGACCACCGCAGGCCGCTTGTATTGCCAATATTGCTGACGTTCAAGGACAGGTCATTGTTCAATTAAATCGTGAGCGCCCATGGAATATGCCTTGAATTGAAGTGGCTCTACAGATATTTCCCTTAAGGTATGCAACGCTTTTAGCCGATCACATCGTCCAGGTTTATAGTTTTTTTAGTGCAACGAGATTGGTAAATTAATTTCGTTTTTCCATTGGTAATCCGTGAGAACTCTCCGATCCGGGATACCAATGGAACAGTCTCATCACATGAGGCCGACATTAGATAAGATAATAAACAGGGTGACAGCAAATAAATCTTAGCCATGGGAATATCAATTATGAAACTATCTCTTTGTTTGTTTTATTAAACTTTTTAGTTATCATAAGTACCTATACAAAATTACCAAATACAACACAACAAAAATGGCATTCGCCGATTTTGTAGTGTTTGAATATGTGAGTGCTTCTAGTTTTGAGTCTGCATTCAAATCTACAAGCATATTTCAGGATAAGAAGTAACTGCCATTCGAGTGTCAATGGAACACTTTCAGAAGAGTCCGCGAGCTTTCCGGATTACCAATGGAAAAGGACATACTGAGCGTCCTCCTTGGTGTCACACAAACCTTTATACATCGAATAGTAAAGGTACTTTTTAAACAACCGACCTTCTCGGTAGAACCCGAAAAGACGTCGCAAGAATAACAGCGATCATCACGGGACACTGGCATATAGGTGACCATGCGGCCAAGCTGGGCATCCCATACAATACACACTGCCACAGTTGCAAAGTGTCAACTGAAAAAGAGACCCTATAACTTTTTATGCACCTGTCCGGCTTTAGCTAGGACCAGACTACGAACATTGGGAAGCCCTTTCTTCAATACACTTGAGGAAGTCTCCGAGAAAAGTATCAAGGAACTGATAACTTTCCTGAACTCCGCAGGTTGGATATAGCCTCCCTCACCAATCGTTTGGCCAGGTTTACCCAGGTTTACGTGAGTTTGTGGTAACAAAACGGCACTCGGTGCTAATTGTGTTTGTCTTATTAAACCGCCACACCTACATACCTACATAAAGATACTTTTATCGATTGTTCACACTTTCAAATGTGAATAATTGAGCTATTTTTATGGGATCCATTGGTTGATTTCCTACTGCGCTTGTAAAGGGTATTTCATTAGGGACTTGACAAATTAGTTTTTAAATCACATGCCAACTACTTGAGATATCTCAAAACTGTATTAGCTTAAATTACTATCAAAACATTTATGAATGTAGTTTGACTTCGTTCATATGTCCACCACGGGAACGTATGCAGCGGTCAATACGTTGAACCCAATTTTCAATGACTTGGCCGCGCACTTCGACCGATACGGCCGCTATTTCTCGTTCAATATTGGATCTGAGCTCCTCTAACGTCGCCGGCTTGTTGGCATAGACCGATGATTTAATGCAGCCCCATAAAAAAAGTCTAGAGGCGTTAAATCAAACGAACTCGGCGGCCAATAGACGGGTCCGTTTTTCGAGATAACACGTTCACCGAACTGAGACTTCACAAACTCGATTGTTGCACCCGCTGTGTGGCTTGTGGCACCGTCTTGTTGGAACCACATATAACTGATATCCAAATCATGCAATTGCTTACAGAAATAACGTTCCAACATGTCTCTGTAGCGAATACCATTTACCGTAACGTGACGGTAATTTTCATCGACGAAAAAACGGCACAATGACGCCACTGGCATGAAAACCGCACCAAACAGTGACGTTTTGCGGATGAAGTTCTGTTTCATGAAGCACATGGGGGTTCTCACCTGTCTAGTAACGCATATTTTGCTTATTGACGAAGCCGTTTAACCAAAAATCCACTTCGTCGCTGAAGATGATTTTGCGATGAAATTCTTCATTTTCTCTTATCATGCCCAGAGCCCAATTCGAGAACGTACGTCGCTTCATATGATCAAGTGGCTTTAGTTCTTGAGTCAGCTTGATCCTGTAAGGGTGTAGGTCAAGATCCTTACGCAAAATTTGTCATTATGTGGTCTGGGAGAGCCCCAATTCTTGAGAACGTCGTGAAATTGACCGATTTGGCTGGTTTGCGACGGACGCCTCTACGGCAGCAATATTGTCCACACTTCGGGCAAAACGTAGTCTCACTGGCACGGCAACATCAAGTAGCAAATATTCTGACTCAAATTTGTTCACTTGACTATGAATTGCTTGTCTACTGGGACGAGAATTGCGGCCGAAAAGTGGCGTTAACGCTCTTCAAATTGCGACCACCGACTCGGAATTTCGTTAGTAAATTTTAATTATTTCTAAACGTTGTTCCTTCGTGTACTTCACCATGTTTTGACATTGTCAGTTTGGCAATCGGTTTAAGGGTGCGGTCACACTGAAACTTTGAAGTTGTCAAGTCGCTAATAAAAGACTCTTTATAATGGCCTTGACCCAGTAACTTTTCGCTCAATAACTTATAAGCGGTTATAAGGACTAGCTATATTATTCCTTTTTAAAAATCAGTTAATTTACTTTACCATATAAAAAAAAAGCGAACCTGAGGTCAGTTTCAACACGTTGTGTCCTCAAATTGACTTCTGTCCACTTCTCAAGACAACATTTTCAAATTCCTCCCAATCTTCTTTTTTCCTATAGTCTCCAGTTAGGTTGGAAGGGAAGTGCACAGCAGGGCTGCTCCAGTTACAACTTCTGATATTTCTTTCATCAGAAGTTGTACACAATACCGTCTGTATTGATGTAGAACTTATAAAACTGGAACTGAACTACTCTCAGAAGCTTTGTTCTTCTCCCTGGAGACCCACCCGCATTTGGTGCAACGAAATAACTTCTCCTTCTTATTCATAACGGGCACCCGACCCGTGAAGAGCCTCTGCCTGAGAAACTCGCCACCATAAAGCAGAACTGACAGTATCAGTGTTTTGTAGGGCTTTCACTTGGTCTTCCGAGTTAGGAGTTTTGAGCAAATTTGTTTCGCCAAACCTAAGTAGCAACGGCTTCCTAAAGTAAGTCTTCGTCGGATCATCCACTTAGGTGCCATATGTGGAGTTGATGTTTACTACGAGGTAGATGAATATTAATATATAAATATAACAATTTATTAATATTATATTATATATATATAAATAGATTATTAATTTATAAACTAAGCTATTATTTATATAAATTGAAGGTTTTTTTAGAAAAGTATATTATATTTATATAAATATTATAATTATTTATATATATATATATACATACATATATATACGTATACTTATATATATATAAATAATTTATAAATTTAAAATTATATTTACCTCGAAGATGCTGCTATCAACAGTGACTGCGACTAGTCGGCGGACAGATGTTTTTTGTTTGTTCAAAGCAAAGAAAGCAAGCTCTTCGAGATAGCGAAAGAAACCTAGTCACCGAAGCGCAGGGAATAGTAGATGTGTTTAAGCAGCATTTCCAGCACCTGCTTAATGGGCATCATGTAGAGAGAGTGATAGGGCAAGAAGAAAGCCCACGTCCAGTCAATCAAACCAGTTTCACCACCTAGTATAGAAGAAGTTGGCTTAGCTATAAAAAAGGTTAAGAACAACAAACCCCCAGGCTCTGATGGCTTACCAGCGGAGCTATTCAAATACGGTGGTGATGTTTTGGTAGGGCGCATGCACCAAATCATCAGTCAAGTATCTGTGGAGAAAACATGCCAGATGACTAGACTATCAGCTCCATATGCCCCATCTACAAAAAAGGCGATACTATGTCATGCAAGAACTATCAAGGCATATCCCTGCTTAATGTCGCATATAAGATCCTATCCAACGTACTGTGTTAACGTCTTAAACCCTTTTGCAACACACTTATCGGCACGTATCAGTGTTTCTTCCGGCCAGGCAGATCGACTATAGGCCAAATTTTCACACTAAGGCAAATCCTGGAAAAGACCAACGAATTTCAAATCGAGACACACCACCTATTCATCGACTTCAAAGCCGCGTATGATAGTATACATCGTTAGGAGCTCTATATGGCGATGGCCGAATTCGGTATCCAGGCAAAACTGATTCAGATGTGTCGCGTGACTCTGGAAAACACGCGATGCAACGTGCAGTTGGCTCCTCCGAACTATTTCAAACATGCACCGGATTTCGGCAAGAGGACGCGCTATCATGCGATTTCTTCAATCTCGTACTGGAGCAGATAGTGCGCAGGGCAGGTGTCAACACGGAGCACTCTCTTCAACAGATCCTTTCAGCTGCTGGGTTATGCGGACGATATTGACATCATCGGCCGATCACAGCGCTCCGTGATAGAAGCTTTCTCCCCGATGGAATAGCAGGCGAAATCTGTTGGCCTTGTAGTAAATGCGGACAAGACTAAATACATGCTATCAACAAACAAACAAACATCTGTCCACCGCCTAGGACAAAACGTCACTATTGATAGCAACAATTTCGAGGTAGTTAAGGAGTTCATCTACCTCGGAGTAAACATGAACTCCACGAATGACACCTGAGTGGAGATCCGGCGAAGAATTACCCTAGGAAACCGCTGCTACTTCGGTTTGGCAAAACAACTAGGTTCAAAACTCTTAACTCGGAGGACGAAATGTATGCTTTACAAATCCTTAATCTTGCCACTTCTGCTTTAGGGCGATTAGTACTGGACGATAAGCAGGAAGGGAGTATCAGCTCTCCCTTCTGGGCTCCTATGAAAGAAAAATTCTTCGGCGGATTTGTGGTGCTGTGTGCGAGGAGGGCGAATGGAGGAGAAGATACAACCGCGAACTCTATGAGCTGTACCAAGATGTGGATGTAGTCCAAAAAGCCAAAAAAATACGTCGACTACATTGGCTCGGCCACATCAAGCGAATGGGCAATTATGCTCCAGCTAAGAGGATCTTCGAATCCCATCCATCAGGTTCGAGAAGGCAAGAAAGACCGAACCTCGGTTTCAAAGACCAAGCCATCGCGGATGCCAGAGCGCTTGGTCTGGACACCTGGAAACAGCGTGCCCGGGATCGTAGAGGATGAAGTGCTGCTGTGTCTCAAGTAGAGACCCTTCACGGGTCGGGAGCCCGTTAGTAAGTAAAGTAGTAAGTATTTCGTTTTGTCCTCGTTGACTTCAAGGCCGGACAATTTTGCCTGTTCTTCAATCGCCATGAAAGAATCTAACACGGAACGCTAAGATCGGCCGATGATGTTAATATCGTCCGCGTATCCTAGTAGTTAGACGGATCTGTTGAAGATAGTTCCTTCCGTATTGACATTTGCCCTGAGCACTAGCTGCTCCAGGACAAGAAGGAAGATGTCACATAACAACGCATCTCATTGCCCGAATCCGTTAGAACTGTTTCCATAATGCACATTGTACTGCGTGTTTTCCAGCGTCACGCGACACAACTGGATCAGTTTTACCGGGATCCCGAATTCGTCCATCGCCAAGTAGAGATCCTGGCGACGATGCTTTCATGATGCTTAAAGCAGTTCTTTGCTGTGGATATTATCCACAGTGGCTGTCGATGGAATGTTGTTTTTGTTTATCGTCGAAATTCGAATATTGCTGTGGATTCATCCCACAAATTGTTGGATAACCTATTCATATTCGTATCCTCCATAAAGGGGGCGTCGCAAAAATGGGGTGAATTGTTAAGAATGACCTTCATATTTTATTTGAAAGGTTTTATCGAAAAACAAGGTTTTTGTAAAAAAAAAACGGCCGTTAAAAGTGGATATGGCAGAAAACTTTATATAAAGGAATTGTTCAAAACGACTTTATGTACATACTTTGCGAAGAATAGGACTTTCATTTCCAATGATTTCTTCAATAAAACGTTTTTTTCTAAATAGTGGGCACGTCTGTGAGCGGATTTAAGAAAAAAAATCACACATGAGCATTTTGGGCCCCTACAGAGTATTTATTCCAAATTTCCGCTTCCAGAGTTTAAGAGCCTAATTTTTTCCGACGAACGGACAGACATGCCTAGATCGACAATACTATCGATGCTGATCACGAATATACAAATTTTTTGGAGTCTACGGGCAATATTAAGGTCTGTTACAAACTATGAGTCAAAATTAATATACCCTTTTTTTTTTTTTGTCGGGGTATGTGAAACTTTCTGCACTGGAGCACTCAGACTCAATACTGGTCCATTGTACTACCACGTAGACACACCACATTTTACTGTGGGAATTTACTCGTTTTTCTAAGAAAAACGAGAAGGCGCTTCAATGATAAGGAGCTTAGGTTTACAGCACTCACCATATCCGCACCAAATACCTGCCACCTGATACGAGCAAAAGCAGGACAATCACAGAGGAAATGTTCCGCAGTGTCGTCGCTTTCTTCACAGGCTTCGCCGTTGGTGGTGTCGCTTAGGCCTAGCACCTTAAGGTGTTTGGCAAAAGCGTAGTGTCCCGTAAGAACGCCAGTAGTCTGTCTGCAGTCTTTTCTGTTGAGAGACAGCAAGAATGCCGCGGATTTCCCACAGACGTCGGGGAGCATTTGCTTAGTCTGTCTGCACCCTGTAGAGTCATGCCAACGGCGATTGTGTTCATAGGAAACCCAACCGTCAATGGAAGCCCTGACCGAGGACGCAGGCAGACAGATCGCTGGTTCAGGTCCTGAGAAGTCCCCCTCTGAACCTTGTCTAGCAAGTTCATCGGAGATCTCATTTCCCGTGATCCCGTTATGACCCGGGACCCAGACAAGTTTAAGTGAATTCAGCCTTCCGACCGAATTCAGAGATATCTTGCATTCACGTACTATTTTGGAGGTAGTTAAGGGTTTGAGTAAGGCCTTAAGCGCAGCCTGACTGTCGCTACAGACGCAGATACTTCGCCCCCTCCAACTGTTCCTCGTAACATAGTCCATGGCCATTAGGATAGCATAAGTCTCTGTTTGTAAGACTGACGCATATTTGCCTAACGGAAAGAAAAGTCTAACGTTATCGCTCTCCACGAAGACACCAGCACCAGATCCTTGATCGGTTTTGGAGCCATCCGTGAAGATTCGACTGCATTCCCTTCCAGGTTCAGAGTTCGGCCAGAGCCAGTCCTGGACGAGAGGAAAGTCGACCTCGTATTTGCGCTTTAGCCGAAGTTCCGGTGTCATCGCATCAGACGGCATATCCATAAGACAGGAGTCGAAGGACAACCGTTGCGCAAGTTCATCAAAACTCCAGTGCGAGTTATACCAAAAGCCACCTCTTGTAAGACGTGAGATAGCCTTGATTGTACAGCCCATGATGTAAACATCAATGGGCGGAAGGTTCAATAGTGCATCTAGGCCGGAGCTAGGCGTGCTGGGGAAGGCCCCCGTGCAGCCGAGACATACCTGCCATTGGAGTTTGGCAAAAGCAGCAGTAACGTATTTACGTGAAAGCTTATTCCACCAAACAACCGATGCATATGCTATAAATGGTCTTATCATAGCCGTATAAATCCATAGGGCTCTTTTCGGTGATAAGCCCCAAAGAAGTTTGCTATCGAGGATGACTCCCAGATACTTTGCTTCATTGGAGAGTTGGATTGTGACGCCTTTTAGCACTGGCTGAGTCAACCCGACCAGCTTCCTCCTTCTCGTAAAGAGAACAACCTCAGTTTTAAGAGGATTGACCGAGAGCCCATTCCTAGTGCACCATTCGTCGATCACGTCAAGGGCCGCCTGCGCCTTGGCGCATACAGTCGCTAGGCATGATCCAACAGAAAGCACGGCAACATCATCCGCGTACGCCTGAGCGTAAATATTAGAACTAGAACTATACCCTTACAATAGGGTATAAACAGGCCTAACTTTGATTCACCGGTTTATCAAATGGGTTTGTATTACTTTGCACTTACGGAAAGTTGTAGAAAATAGTCCAATGCCCTGGTTCCTGTAAATATAATCAGCCGCATTGTTTTGTCGTATATTTAAGTATAATTTGTTGTATTGATTTCAGATGAACCTGGCACAGGGACGATTTTCTGCTGTTTCACCTGTTTGAACAAACAAAATAATAAAAGATTATAATGAACAAATGTAAATATCAATATAATCAAAAGGATTACATTTATCTTTTTAGACCATTTGTCTGGGCTTAATCTCGTATGCTAACGCACAGATAGGTTCCAACACCTATTTGCCCCCCACAACCAAAGGTTACTCATATCCAGAACCAAATAAGCCTTTTACGGTAAGTAGTTACTAATATTTAATATATCAAATATAAGCTTTTCAAATTATATATTTAATCTTAGTTAATTTTAAACCTGTTCATCTAAGTATTACTCTTTATAATGTGTGTTTTTCTATCTAATACTAATAAAACGGTGAATGATTTAATACTTAAAAGATAGAAATTGCGAAATAATGCATTCGATTATCTAAACATAAAAATAAAATGCCAATGCCAAAAATAAAGAGACAAACTCTGGGATAATACAAGGTGGCGCAAAAGTTGTCAGGTGGCGCAAAAGTTGTCACCCGATGTTCTTTCGCTGTAATTTTTTTTATGAATGAAAAACTTTGGTTCTGCTTTTGGATTATGTTAATTGGTGTCTTAAGTTTTTTCTGTATAGTTAACTTCACAAATGTCAAAGTAGAATTTACATTTGCCGCCATTTGCAAAAATTATAGCTTCTTCCGATAGGATGATGACTTTTGCGCCACCTTGTACAATGATGCAAAAACACAAGCAATTGATTGTCCTCAGTTAAGAAAAGATCCGAAACCGGAAAGCCTGCTCATGCTTATTGAGGTCGAGCCGCTTAACCCCACAGGCTATAAAGTGAAAGGGTTTAATCACTTAATTTCTGATTATAACCTCGCCTTTAAGGAAAAGAAGAGGACGTACTTATGGTTAGCTGCAGCTAACGAGGGCTGTTCGATAAGTCAGTGACTTTGAAAAAAAAAAATTTTTTTGTGTTGGGAATTTGCTGGAAGAAAAAATCATCGAAAGACTTTGCAGAGCTGGTACGCGAGGGATGCTTCTGCAATAGTGAGAGACTTTAACCCATCTAAAAAAACTCCCGGGGGACTGACATTCGCCATCCCGAATGAGATTGCACCTAGTCGACGACTAATTTGTTTTTGAACTACATATTTGTTGAATTTAACAGATAAATCCGCCGTTTGTCGGATTTCTAAACTTTTTTTTGTTTGAAATCAATACCTGATTTCTTAGCCCTAGCTAACTCTTATAGATCAAGAGGTTTTACCCGTCTCAATCTCCTGATTGCATTGCCATTATTTAATAGTTCTGTTATTTCTGTGTTTACGTGGTTGAGAAGCCTACTTCTATGCCTTTGAGCAACTTTCTTAACTTCATCTTCAACCATTTCAACATTTAGATCTTTATGCAGATCGGCATTGCGTATGTACCAAGGTGCATTAACTATGTTCCTTAGTACTTTATTTTGGAAAACCTGAATTGTTTGTAAATTTGTTTGGCATGTGCATGCCCACAACTGGAGCCCTTAGGTCCACACTGGTTTCAGAACTTGCGTGTATAGCAATAACTTGTTGTAGTTAGACAGGGATGAGAATCTCCCAATAAGCCAATACATTTTACTGTATCGCATGTTCAACTCATCTTTTTTTTTCTTTACGTGCGCTTTCCAACGCAGTTTAGCGTCTACAGTCATGCCTAGATATTTGGCTGTGTTTGAATATTCCACTACATTGTTATTAATGTAGACTGGAATGTGTGGTACGTTTTTATACGTAAAATTAATATGGACTGACTTAAGGTCATTTAATCTAATCTGCCATTTCTTAGTCCATTCTAAAATATTGTTTATTGCTGTTTGAAGCTTTTTTGTTGCTATTTCGACAGTTGCTCCCAGAGCAAGGACAGCTGTGTCATCTGCAAAAGTAGCTATGGTGGTTTCTTCACTTTCAGATAGATCGCTAGTGAAAAGTAGGTATAGAACTGGACCTAGCACACTGCCTTGCGGTACACCCGCTTTAATCTCTCTTAATGTTGAGTACTCTGCATCTTGTTTAATTCTGAAGAATCTATCTGATATACTCGTATAAGACTCCAGAATGGTCGCATACTGCTTCGGCAGTTGCTTTTATAGTTTGTGTATCAGTCCTTTGTGCCAGACTTTATCGAAAGCTTGTGCTATATCAAGAAATACTGTAGAGCACACATTTTTCTCTTCAAATGCTTTTTCGATTCTATCTGTGATTCTATGCACCTGATCAATTGTAGAGTGCTTATTTCTAAATCCAAATTGGTGAATTGGGACTAGCGATTTTTCATCTATTATTTTTTGTAGACGTTTTATCAGCACTTTTTCGAATAACTTGGACAACATTGGTAGAATAGATATTGGGCGATATGAGGTACCTTCGTTAGGAGGTTTGCCTGGTTTAGGTATTATTATTACCTCCGCGACTTTCAACATGCTTGGCACATATCTCAATTTAAACGCAGCATTAATAATCTGCGCTAGTTTTTTCAAACATTTTCGTGGAAATTGCTTCAAAATTTCTCCTGTAATTAAATCAAACCCTGGGGCCATTTTTATATTTACGCTTTCTTTAATTTCTTTGGCCAGTTCTTTAGCTGTTACCGGCCGAATAGGGGTATCTTGTTCGCACCTTATTTCGAGTCCTTGATAACCTTCATCTTCATAAGGTTTGAATACGTCTTCAAGATACTCAGCGAAAATGTTTGCTTTCTCTTGGTTGCTTTTCGCCCAGTTACCTTCTCTGGTTTTTACTGGCGGAATGTGAGCTATTGGCCTGTTCATTTTCTTCGTTACCTTCCAGAGCGAGTAGTCGGTACTAGCATCATTTCTAAGACTTGTGAGGTAAGTTTTCAAAGACTCATTATTGAATTCTCTTACAGATTTTCTGAGCTTATAATTTAAGTTGTTCAGTGTGGTCTTGTCGCTTGGCGCCCTTGTCTGTTGCCAGCGTTTTCTAGCTTTCCTCTTTTCTGTAATAATTTCACATATTTCGGGAGGATAAGAGTTTTGTTTGATATTTTTTGTTATTTTGGGAGTGGCACCTTCAGTGCATGCGAACAAAATATATTATATCATATTTCCCTCGGCAGACTCAGAGCAAGAGCCAGACGACATGAAATAAGATATATAAAAATACTCACACGACGCCTTCAGTGCATGCGGGTAAAATATAGCTATTGGCGATGGTGTTCGACCGTAGATTATCCAACGTAAGCAGAACAGCCTAAAAGAATCGAATTGTTGAGTGATATGCTGATAGTGTATAAATGGATATTATGGGAACTTCGACGGAATGTTATGAACGATCGAAGACGATAAAAGACGATAATAAAAGGAAAATATTGTACTTCTATTCTTGGAGTCAAAAGAAGCCTACTGAGTTTTTATTAAGCAACACGATGGAAATCCAGTAGACTTCCGTGGTATACCAGACGCCCTAAAGAGCTATTCGCTTTTGGGTACAAGGGTCATAAGGCTACTCGCCACTCCAAGTCTGTTTGCCATCAAGGAACCTCAAAGATCTTTACTAAACGGTACGTTGGCCACAGGACCGACCAACGTTACACTTGGAATTGTGGCTACAGAGGTCCAAAAACTGTTTTGAAATTCACCCCGATTCCGTTTTTGATCAACTGTCAGCGAAACCCATCTTGTCGATGATTTGATCATGCCCAAATGGTCATTCAGGATACGAATAAGGCTATTAATTGAAACGGCAACCATCTAAGCTATCTCATCATCCTTGACTCGGACCACAATATCGTGGATTTTATTTAGCATTTCTTCTCTTGTGGCGTCATTTGGACGTCCTGGCCGCCCAGCGTCCTTTGTGCTCGTACGGCCTCATCGTATTTCAGTGAATCACTTGGCACCGTTCCATGCGAGGGAGCAGTCTTTACAATATTTTGAGAAAACAAAACAATCAATAGTCCGTTCGATCGCTGTAAGAAGCTCAATGTTTGGCAGATTTTTTGTCTATTTCTAAAAAGAAACAAATGTGTCAAAAAAAAAACATCCATGAGATCAGAACGCCATCTTTTATTAAAGTCAGTGACTTATCGAACAGCCCTCGTAAAAATGGTCCGTTCGCGCACTAATATGCAAATGTAAGTTTGTTTAAACTTTCGTGCGCAACGACAGAAACACATTCGCGCACTGAGAGAATGGTAAAAAGATGAACGAAAGAAAAATTTACTTTGTACTTTCAGTTGGCAAGAAAATAAAAACTGTCAAATGATGAAATCCTATGAGTTTGCCAGCAAAAAATCAGCGTTTTCTTCTTTCCAAGCCAAATTTTTACGTTTTTCACCTTTTAACACAAAACCTTTCGCGTATTTTTCTTTGAAATTAGAGGTCTCTCTCTCGGCTTTGGAAATTTTACACTTTTTATTTGTTTCTACACATAGAAGTACGCGAAGGGATCCGGTCGCATCTCAGTTATTTTTGCTTTTTTTCATTTCTAAATTGTCGGAAATTAAACTAATTAATGGGCACCCGGTTGGTTTGATTTGTTGGCACTTAACGAAACAATAAATTACTAATTAACTTCTTTTCTAACTTACAGCAACCACCAGGTAAAACACCCTCCGGTCCAAATAAGACTCCCGGTCAACGTCCTGGAGGTCCAAGTCCGGGACAACCAACTGATGTGAGTTGCAAATAATTCAAAAATACGAGTATTCTAAAATAAAAAATTAATTCGGGAATTGGAGTACAGCCAGAGTAGATCCCATTTTTATTTCGCCAAGATTTCTTCGATTAAGACTACTCGTAAAATGATTAAGGCTACGATGGGTCAACTCCTTAACTGCTGCGCAAGTTGCTGAGTATGTTTTTTGATTTTTGTTACACCCGCCAACACCACTAGTATGTGCAGAAATATGTAAATAAGGATTTGGATGGTGGTTATTTTTTTATCCGTTCTTTGTTTTTTGGGCACGTACTCGTCGAGTATACAGGCGTTTAGTTTCACTATAATCAGATTTTTTTTATCGAAAATAGGAACCACGAAGAAAATTACTAAGCTCTTATAAAATCAATAAAATTTGTTTTATTTTTTCGTTTACATATTTAGGATCATGTTCATGTTCCTGGAATGCCATACGACTTTGAGTATGCTGTCAACGATGTTGGTACAGCAAATGATTACTCGCACAAGGCCAGCAGTAACGGCGATGTTGTGAGCGGCGAATATCAGGTCGCCTTGCCCGATGGCCGTAGACAAATTGTGAGGTACACTGCCGACTGGAAGACTGGTTTTCACGCGGATGTTAGCTACGAAGGTGAACCGAATTATCCTCAAGGACCCAATGGAAAATCTTCAAGTGCTTATAAGTACTAACCAATGCTCTATAAAATAAATTAAAATTATCCGTGTTAATAACGGATAAGGTAAGTCTCTTAAAAAAGAATAAGAAAAGCGCAAAATAAATAGTCCAACTTTTACACTCCGTTTTCCTTAAATGCTCTCGTTATTTATGTAGAGAATTCGAAAATTTTTTTTAACTGATCACGATTTGTTTTGTTGAATCTAATTTTTTATAAATTATTGTTACTTTCTTGTAAATAAAAATCTGATATTGTCTACAAAATTCAATGCGTTTTATTAATAATTAATTTCGCTCTGATATGTATAGTATAATTTTCATTTTGTCAACATAGATAAAAAAACATAGGGACGGGCTACAGTCCGCTTGGGCGAACTGTTGGATACCCTATTCTTATTCCTATCCCGCATAAGTGGGCGTGACAAAAGTCTAAGTATGGTTAAATTGTTAAGAACGCTCTACATATTTTGTTATATAACATTTAAAGGATTTTATCAAAAAAAACGCTCCCTAGCTCAAACTTGGGTGTTTCAATAAAATTGTTTTATTTAATTGTGGGCGTGTCAGTCGGATTTAAAAAAAAATTAACACATGAGCATAAAGGGCCCCTAGAGAGTATATATTATAAATTTCAGCTCCCTAGCTCAAACTTTGGATTTTCAAAAAAATTGTTTTATTTATTTGTGGGCGTGTCAGTAGGCGGATTTTGAAAATATTTATAAATGAGCTTAAAGAGCCCCTAGAGAGTATATATTAAAAATTTCAGCTCCCTAGCTCAAATTTTGGTTTTTCAATAAAATTGTTTTATTTTTTTGTGGGCGTGGCAGTGGGCGGATTTTGAAAATTTTATATCCCGAGCAGTTTTAGGAGTCATAGATCATATATAAAAAATGTCAGCTTCCTAGCTCAAAATTCGATTTTTTCCAAAATTTTGTTTTTTTGAGTTTGTGGGCGGATTTCAAAAATTCGTAAACTTGATTATTTCGGGACCCTAGAGAGTATATGGTTAAAATTTCAGCTCTCTAGGTCCAGTTTAAAGGCCTAATTTTTGCCGACGGACGGACGGACGGACGGACGGACATGGCTAGATCGACATTACTATCGATGCTGATCATAAATATAGTAACTTTTAGGGGTCTACGGGCAATATTAAGGTATGTTACAAACTATGCGTCAAAATTAATATACCCCTAGAATAGGGTATAAAAATGGGTACAGTTTCTCATTGGTTGATACGTTGGACTTCTGCGCACTGGGTTCGAGTTTTAAATCCCAAGTAAGAGCACCTTAAAACAAAGTTTATTGACTGTCCCAAATCTTTCAGAAGTTCAAGCGTTAAACTGTCATAAAGCTGCCAAATATAAAGGGTCATTAGCGACTTGACAGCTTCAAACTTTTAGTGTGAACGCAGCTTTAAACCGATATCCGAACTGCCAAAATGTCAAAATATTCAGTAAAATCAAGAAACAACCCGAGATCGTGTGATTTCACGCCTCTAGACTTTTTTTTATGGAGCTACATTAAATCATTGGTCTATGCCAACACGCCGGCGACGTTAGAAGAGCTCAGAGCCAATATTGAATGAGAAATAGCGGCCCTATCGGTCGAAATATGCGGCAGAGTCATCGAAAATTGGGTTCAATGTATCGACCACTGCATACGTTCCCGTGGTGGACATATGAACGAAGTCGAATTCTATTTATAAATGTTTTGATAGTATGTAATTCAAGCCAATAAATATAAAAGATATCTCAAGTAGGTAGTTTGCATTTTATTTAAAAAAAAAAGTCTGGAGAGTAACTGTTTGATACCCTATCCATATTCCTATTCGACAAAGTGGGTGTGGCATTAAATTTAATTTTTCAAAGAATTTATTGCAAAAAAGCCCCTAGAATGTGGGTCCGGCAAACAACTTTGTATGGGCAAATTGTTATGAGGCACGTTATGTCTTTGTTTTCTAAAGAACACAAGCATCATTATCATAAATGCTTCCCATAGAACGGTTCCTTAAATGAAATTAACAATCGACATTCTGTCCGGACACTGCCTTCTCAAGAAGCATGCCAGAAGACTAGGCCTTTGAGAAACGGAAGCATAAGGATACTGCCATGATATTTGCAACACGGAAAACATTACACACATACTTTGTGAATACGAGGCCATTGCTTTGCTCGCTACATAAGGATAATTACCGTATTTATAGCCTAGAGGAGGAAGCGTCGATTGTCTGTAACAAACAAATGGGTTTTTGCAGGAAAATAAAATGCATTAAGGAAGCGGTTTAGAATGTTTAGGACGACTGAATTATAATTTTTGAACGTGCCGTGACTTAAACGGTCAGTTAAATATCTAAATGGGCAGTTTAATAAATAGTTCGTCTATTCAAGGCATTCAACAGAATACCGTCCGACATTAGACAACGTATATAAAGTATTGATTTTTTCGAAATTATTATAAACGCTGTATATGGCGACTCGCAGTGCAGCAAGTTAAGTACAGCTTAATGAGATAGTCTTAATGACCACCCGGAACTATTGACCATTTTCGCTGAACTGCCGGAACTTGACATGAGCTGCACGGCCACACGGTATGACCAGATTTATAAAACATTATGCTTCAAAAGCTATGCATTGCATACCTTTACCTCACATATATAGACTCAAAATATGAACACCTTTATAAAACATTATGCTTCAAAAGCTATGCATACCCTTAACTCAGATATATAGACTCAAAACTAGTCCGGCACTATTTTAAAACTATTCACACACCTGACTTAACGAACAAGACCTAGCTATGGTGAGTTCCGAGCCATGAGGGATTTGAAGATTATGAAAAGGTCGACAAACTGGCCAGCAAAGGTTTAGAAACTCCATTCAAAGGTCCCCAACCAGGGTTACCGCCAAATGGCGACATTTCTGCTCTCGGGACGCATGGCGACGACATTTCAAAATAAGTGGTTTTTGGACCCTATTCTCAAAAACGGGCGACAATTGGACGCATTTTCATATAAATCTTAATCTTAGTAAATTTCAGATTGAATTTTTAAATTACAACACAAAAATTTCCAAGCCCAAAACAAATTGCACGTTTTTCCTCCCAAAATAATTCTACGAATGCGTGTCGCATAAGTTTAAAATTCTTGATTAAGAAAATGAACGGATTATTTTTTGTTTTGTTAGTAACTGAGCGTTTTTCAGATAATGAACTTTTTTTTAGTTATATTTTGTAACTATAACTTTAAGTTTTGTGGTTAAGAAAATGGAATTATTTTTTTATTTTTGTAGTACCTATTTTTTTAAAGTTTCCTTTAATAACAAAATAAACTGTTTTTTTACGTTTTTGCTAGTACCTAACTTGAAGTCTCTGTTGTTAACAAATCAAGTGATATTTTTTTACTTTTGTATTGTAAATTTATGTTTCTTTCATTAGAGAAATGAACTGTTCCCTTAACCTGAAGTTGATTTAACCAAACAATTGAATTGTGATTTCTTTTTATGAATTGCTTTGTTTATGTTAAATTATAACCTTACCTACATATGTTTTTTTTTTTAATAAAATGACAACAATATAAAAACATAGGGACGGGCTACAGTCCGCTTGGGCGAACTGTTGGATACCCTATTCTTATTCCTATCCCTCATAAGTGGGCGTGACAAAAGTCTAAGTATGGTTGAATTGTTAAGAACGCTCTTCATATTTTGTAATATAACATTTAAAGGATTTTATCAAAAAAAAACGCTCCCTAGCTCAAACTTGGGTGTTTCAATAAAATTGTTTTATTTAATTGTGGGCGTGTCAGTAGGCGGATTTAAAAAAAAAATAACACATGAGAATAAAGGGCCCCTAGAGAATATATATTATAAATTTCAGCTCCCTAGCTCAAACTTTGAATTTTCAAAAAAAAAAAAAAAAAAATTGTGGGCGTGTCAGTGGGCGGATTTTGAAAATATTTACACATGAGCATAAAGGGCCCATAGAGAGTATATATTATAAATTTCAGCTGGCTAGCTCAAACTTTGGATTTTCAAAAATTAATATACCCTTAGAATAGGGTATAAACAAATTATTTTATTTATTTGTGGGCGTGTCACTGGGCGGATTTTGAAATTTTTTTATCCCGAGCAGTTTTAGGAGTCATAGATCATATATAAAGAATTTTAGCTTTCTAGCTCAAAATTCGATTTTTTCCAAAATTTTGTTTTTTTGAGTTTGTGGGCGTGTCTGTGGGCGGATTTCAAAAATTCGTAAACTTGATTATTTCGGGACCCTAGAGAGTATATGGTTAAAATTTCAGCTCTCTAGGTCCAGTTTAAAGGCCTAATTTTTGCCGACAGACGGACGGACGGACGGACATGGCTAGATCGACATTACTATCGATGCTGATCATAAATATAGTAACTTTTAGGGGTCTACGGGCAATATTAAGGTATGTTACAAACTATGCGTCAAAATTAATATACCCTTAGAATAGGATATAAAAAAAACATGTATAGGTACATTTTGTTTATTTTTTTCTTTGTGGGACGCATTTTTTTGTCTCGGGCGACTTTATTTGGCGACATTTTCAAATTGGCCATCGGTAACACTGTTCCCAACCATTCTGCTGCACTCCTAAATCGGCAGCAGTCACAGATATAAGCAGCTGGAAACATATAAAATGTATCTCTTATTTGAAAAAACATCTCAGCTCTTGGAGAGGCCAACCGAGCCACTCGACCCTTAAATATCAAATGCCCATAGATGTCTTAATCTAATAGGGCATGATTAAAAAAACTAAGTAGGATATGTTACTAGTGCCCACGGTTTACGATACCACTTTAACAAAATTAAAATAATTGATGCTTCAGAGCGCCGGCTTTGCCTTGATAAGACGAAACAGCTAAACACATACAATGCAAACTGGGAAGAAGATCTTCTTCAGCGAACAACTGAGTTCCGACGACATAAAGAAATCCTCTTCATTACCTGTTTTAATAGAAAGCTAAAATTTTACTAGCCTAAAAATGCGTCTTCCTTCGTCTTCTCCTTCGTATTCTTCGTCTTCTTATTTATACTGATTCATCTGGACTTTATCGATTGAGAATTTTGATCTCTTATAACTTGTCCCAGAGATGAGTGGACAAATGGCTCCTCCTCTTCAGGGCTAATTTGGCTAAGATGCAAGCGATGCGCTCCTGGCAATTGGGGCAATGCGGGATACTGTTACACGAACATCTTTAATGGATTTTGTTGCATTTGATAAGCTAGCGCAACAAAGTATCGAACTAACCCTTACAACAGTGGTCGACTTCTTCTTTGAAATTCTTCTTCATTTTTTTTTTTTTTTTTTCTTTTTGTCGGAGTGCGGGACTTTTTTTACTTCTGCACTCGCCACTCAGACTCAATACAGGTCCATTGTACGTACTGCCAGGAAGACACACCACTTTTACTGAAATTTTCTCATTTTTCTTAGGAGGCGCTTCAGTGATGAGGAGCCTAGGTTTCCAGCAATCACCAAACATCAGCACCAAATACCGGCCACCTGATATTCCACAGGCTTCGCAGTTGGTGGTATCACTTAAGCCTAGCACCTTCAGATGCTTGGCAAAAGGCAAGTAAGAACGCCATAATTTGTCTGCTGTCTTTTCTGTTGAGGGACAAGAAGAATGCCGCTGATTTTTTACAGACGTCGGAGAGAATTTCTTTAGTCTGTCTGCACCCCGGAGAGGCATGCCATCTGCGATTGTGTTAATATGAGACCCGGCCGCTTAACAGTCGCTGCAGACACAGATACTCCGCCTCCTCCAACTTTTCCGTTTGGAGGCTAACGCATGTTTGCTTAACGGCAAGAAAAGTCTAAAATTGCCGCTCTCCATGAAAACGCCAGCACCAGATCCTTGATCGGTTTGGAGCCATCCCTGAAGGTACGACTGCATTTTTTTCAGGCTCAAAGTCTTCCCAGAGCCAGTCCTGAACACGACGAAACTCGACTTCATAATAGCGCATCAGCCGAAGTTCCGGTGTCATTGCATCGGTCGGCATATCCATAAAACAGTAGTCGAAGGACAACCGTCGTGCCACCTCTTCTTAAACGTTAGATAGCTTTGGTTCTGCAACCCATGATGTTAACATCAAGGGGCGGGAGGTTCAATAGAGAACAACCTCAGTTTTGAGAAGATTTACCGAGAACCCATTCCTATTGGACCATTCGTCAATCACGTCTAGGGCCGCCTGCGCGTTGGCGCAAATAGTCGCTAGGCAGGATCCAACAGAAAGTGCGGCGACATCATCCGCGTACACCGAGCTTAGACGTTAGAGCTGTTGAGAACGTTCAACAGAGGCGACCAGCATGCATCACAGCAGTGGAGACAGAACGCCGCCTTGCGTAAACCCCTGTTTACCCGCGCCATCACATAACGGCCACAATCTCTCTCCGCAACTAACTTTCTATTCATAAGTAGGGCCCGGATTTTCATGCTCTAAAAAACACAAAATATGCGCCTAAAATATGCTCTTAAAAAGACTAATATGCCATAAAAAATCCAAAATATGCTGCAAAAATATTCAAAATTAAAGGAAAAAACATTGAAATAAAAAAAAATCAGTCTTTTATTCATACAAAGTTTTCATAGCAAAAAGTAGATAAAATAAACATAAAACATAAAATTCAGGTAGGTTTAACAAAAAATAAATAGTATTAATAATATGTACATTAGTTTCGTAAGTAGGTTTTGTTAGCATGACTCATGAAATTTTTTTCCGAAGTTTTCAAAACTGAAACCTTGGCGATTTGGTCTCAAAAAACATTTCTACATGGAAAATGACCTCTTCGCGTCAACAGACGTGCAATTATTAATGAAACAATCTCATTTATTTAATATTGAATGTCCAAGTACTATTCTTCATTCGCATTTAAGGATAACATGGTGGAGATATTTTCCATTTTCATATATCCTTCGTTTTTTTCAAGAACATTTTCTATTTTTTACACAGATTGACCCATTGGACAATCTACTGCATTAATTTTTGAAACTGCTTCGTCCATTAAATTTATTTGTTTTTTAATCGAGTTCTACCCCTCTAATTTTACTATAGTCTCACTGAGAAACAAATAGTTTGAACTTATGAAAGCCAATTGGCTTTTTAATAATGACTGGTTTAGAAAATCTTTCGTTTTTTTAATTATTAAAACAGCATCAAAGTCATCTTATTCCCTAACAGCGCTTTCAAACTGCTCAAAATATTTGGCATAATACAACACTGCACTAATCCATGTTCCCCATCGTGTTATAATGGGCTGAGGTGGAAGAGGAATTTCCGGATACTTTTCTTTAAAAACATCTACACGGGACGGAGCTTTTAAAAATATTTTTTGCCATTTGACACTAGTGTGTCAACATCTTTCAAGTTGGATATAATTTCTTCAGCGACTCGGTGAAGTCCATGAGCCAGACAAGACAAGTGACATGAATTATTTTTGGATAAAATACTTTCAATGTACGAGCTGCTTTCACCATATAAGGCGCTGCATCCGTTAAAAACAAAAGGATTTCATTTTTGTCTATATTGTCTCCAAATACGTTTACAGATTCGTCAAAAGCTCGAACGATTGTAGCGTGGTTTGTTTTGTCCAGCTCAATAACATTGACTTAGTATTTCTTTTTGATATTAATTTCCTCATCTTGATGTAAGACACCAACAACTACGTTAGCAACAAATCGACCCTGTATATCAATGGTTTCATCAATGGAAACACACAAAAAATTATCTTTTAGATTTATTTTAATCTCATCGAAAACACGAGTAACCACTTTTTCAATATAGTTTTTTCTTATTGTAGATTCGTTGGGTATAATTTCTTTCGTGTACTTTTCGAAAAAATCTCTCAAATATGTGTTGTAAGTTTTTCTAAAGTGATGTCGGCATATGAAAAATAAAATGTTTAAGGTTCGTTTGCATTTCGTTAAAATCAATTTTTTAATTGTTTAATTTTTTTTTTTGAAATAGGCACGAAAAATATGCATTTATTTTTAAAATATGCTCAATAAGCCAAAATATGCATTTACATATATCAAAATATGCAAAAATATGCGCTAACGATTGAATGCCATTTTAAAGCAAATTTCTTAATTCGGAAAACTATCTGATTCATTTGCTTCTAAGGCTGTCCAAAAAATATATGCATTTGCATAGAAATCCTGGTCCTATTCATAAGCATTACTTTAATCCACAGCACAAATGACTCGTCTACGCCGTGATGTCTGGCAGAGCTATACACGCTGTCAAAAGTCGCATTGTCAAAAGCACCCTCAATATCGATGAAAATGCCCATCGCGTATTCTTTTCTGTCAAGCGCGCCCTCAATTCTACCAACAAGATTATGGAGCGCAGTTTAGCAAGATTTTCCGCGTTGAAAGACATGTTGCATCTGAGATAGGGGGTGCAATCGCAAAGCAGTTTGCTCGACCAGTCTTTCCAAGCTTTTCAGCAAGAAAGAAGTTACTTCTGAAATTTTTTGGAATAAAAGCCACTCTTAGTATACGCCAGGGTCTTGGTATGTATTCCAGTGCCAGAACAGCAGTGAAGATTCTCTTCATAGGCGGTGGCAACTGCTTTGTACCTTGCTGCATCATGGCTGGGTATATTCCATCCGTACCAGGCGACTTGAATCAATCAAACGACCTGACAGCGTGTTTGATAGCCTCGTCCGTTACCACGGCCTTCGCAATTTCCAGCTACGCCGAGTTCTTTGTCTCAGCTCACTCCTAGTCTCGGTAATTGGGGCTGGTTGTGAGCCAATTGTTATCTGGTTACCCGAAAACTGAGACTAGTTAACAATAGAACGAAAATAAAATGTGCTTTCGTAAATTTTTCTTCACACAGAATCTCGGTTGTTAAGAAAATTAAAACTGTCAAGTGATGAAAATGATAGTATGAGTTTGCCATAGCAGGTATTGCTCCATTTCATTTTTCTATTCAAAAGCGTTGGCGTAGTTTTCTTTGAAATGAGAGGATTCTCTCTCGATTTTGGATTCACAGTTTTCCTTTTTCCTCACAGAAAAGTGCGCGAACGGAGGTTTTGTTGCAAAATGTTGCATTTCGAGCCTACCTTCAATAGGATAACTACATGCGCATTGTCAAACCATGTATATGTGTGTCAACACCCAGACATAGTGTCACTTCATAATTCCTTATTATACCCTATTCTAAGGGTATATTAATTTTGACGCATAGTTTGTAACATACCTTAATATTGCCCGTAGACCCCTAAAAGTTACTATATTTATGATCAGCATCGATAGTAATGTCGATCTAGCCATGTCCGTTAGTCCGTCCGTCCGTCCGTCCGTCTGTAGCCAAAAATTAGGCCTTTAAACTGGACCTAGAGAGCTGAAATTTTAACCATATACTCTCTAGGGTCCCGAAATAATCAAGTTTACGAATTTTTGAAATCCGCCCACAGACACGCCCACAAACTAAAAAAAACCAAATTTTGGAAAAAATCGAATTTTGAGCTAGAAAGCTGAAATTTTTTATATATGATCTATGACTCCTAAAACTGCTCGGGATAAAAAAAATTTCAAAATCCGCCCACTGACACGCCCACAAATAAATAAAATAATTTTTTTATACCCTATTCTAAGGGTATATTAATTTTTGAAAATCCAAAGTTTCAGCTAGGGAGCTGAAATTTATAGTATATACTCTCTATGGGCTCTTTATGCTCATGTGTAAATATTTTCAAAATCCGCCCACTGACACGCCCACAATTAATTTTTTTTTTTTTAAATTCAAAGTTTGAGCTAGGGAGCTGAAATTTATAATATATACTCTCTAGAGGCCCTTTATTCTCATGTGTTAATTTTTTTTAAATCCGCCTACTGACACGCCCACAATTAAATAAAACAATTTTATTGAAACACCCAAGTTTGAGCTAGGCACCGTTTTTTTTTTTTGATAAAATCCTTTAAATGTTATATAACAAAATATGTAGAGCGTTCTTAACAATTCAACCATACTTAGACTTTTGTCACGCCCACTTATGAGGGATAGGAATAAGAATAGGGTATCCAACAGTTCGCCCAAGCGGACTGTAGCCCGTCCCTATGTTTCATTTTACTTTTGTCCGTCACTTTTAGACGAGATCTTTTTTCAGCCTGCATGTAGTATTCACACAATTAATACTCGTAACTTTTATAAAAATTTCGAATTTAAAACAAAATTGAAGAATAGTCGTGGAATTCTTATTTGCAAAATGTTTGAAGTAATTCCAAACTGCCTATCATTATTTCCAGTATTCACCACAAAGGATCTTTAAAGTAGAAAGACTATTTTTTTGTGTTTTCAATATACATTATTACTTTATTGGATGGCATTCTCTTTCATAGTTTTGTCATTTTCATTGAAATTAACATAGGACAGAGTTTTAAACTTTAAAAATTAAATATAAACATAAAAAATAAAAGCATCATATGAATGGAAAATCATCAAACTAGATTAAAGTCAGGCTTTGAAAAATTGTCAATATTGGTAGCCACTACCGTCGTTTTCACCATTTTGTCCACCAGATCCAAACCCGTTAGATGAGGCTTGATCATATGAATAGCCATTGCTGCCATTGCCATTTCCATTGCCGTTTCCATTGCCGTTTCCATTGCCACTGCGGCCCGAGCCATTACTTCCATTTCGTTTACCATTTCCGTTACCATTACCATTACCATTACCATTACTGTTTCCGTTACCGTTACCATTTCCATTTCCATTTCCATTCGGCCGACCACTGGAATATCCGTTTCCGTTGTTGTCTTGTCCATTTCCATTTCCATTACCTGGTTGTCCGCTCGAGTACCCGTTCGACGATAGATCTTGCCCATTGGGTCGTCCACTCGAGTAGCCGTTTCCTCCTGAGTTCTGTCCGTTAGAACCACCACCATTTCGCCCTCCGTTTGAGCCACGATTCTGTCCCGACGATGGGTATCCCTCTCCATTGTTGCCATTGGATTGATTGTAGTTATAGCCATCAGCACCCGCACCTGCGCCGCCCCGAGAGCCGCCTTCATTGTCTTCATTGGAATCACCTTCGTAACGAATCTGTGGCCGATATCCACCCTTATCGGCTTCATATTCCACAATCTAAAGAAAAAGAAAACAAAAAATACGAAAAACACAAGCATTTCATATAAAGTTGGTATCCGAAGCGATCGGTGTTGCGGGATCTCTTCTTACTTGCTTCCTTCCATCTGGTAATAAAACATTGTATTGACCAGTTGTAAAATCACCATCGCGCATCTCCGAATGCCCAAACAATAAACCACTTGGTGCATCATCAACCTCATAGCTAAATTCATATTTAGCCGGTTCCTATATAGAAAACGGTATGATGGTTGATTTTGTTTGAAAAGATTTCCATATATATGTTTAATTGTTTTTTTGTTAAGCTAAGTAAAAGTGTATCATGGATGTACTGTTCTGTTTCTGAATCATGAGAGTGGAAGGAGCCAAGTAAGATAGACATGTAAGTTTATAAATTTTGTTTGGTTTCTATGTTTTTCTACGTTTTACACACTACGGCATTATTAGATCGTTCAGATTATGTTAGGTGCCCTAAAAAAGAGTTAGGTCGCGAAATTAAGTTAATAAAACCGTCAGAACTTACGTTATTGCCATCGCCTTCTCCACCGCCATTTCCTCCTTGAGAATAGTCATAGCCATCATCTGCGCCACGCCCACTACCACCGTTGCGACCACCATTACCGCCTGCATTACCATTTTGGTTATAATCTGAGCTGGAACCAACTCCTGGGCTTCCGTATGTATCCGAAGGCCTTTCAGAGCCGCCGCGTGTATTTCCGTTGCCACCGTTACGTCCTCCGTTTCCAGATGCTGGGGGTCCATAACTGTCAGATGGAGGACCATAACTATTCGACGGCCGCTTTCCGTTGCCATTTCCATTAGGTCTTCCGCCTGAGGAACCTCCATTCGCCTTTCCGCCAGGAGCACCGTAAGTCGAAGAAGGTCGATCCCCATTGCCACCTTTTCCGTTCTGGCTGGGCGCTCCGTAGGATGAAGAAGGCCGACCACCGTTACCACCACCACCACCACCACCGTTACCTCCGTTTTGACCTGGTGCGCCATAAGTCGAAGATGGTCGCTCTCTTGCACCTCCACCATTACCATTGCGACCAGGTGCTCCATAACTTTCTGATGGACGCCCTCCATTTCCATTTCCATTTCCATTCCCATTTTGGCCCGGCGCTCCATAGGAATCAGATAAGCCTCCTGAACCATTCGAATTATCACCATTTTGTCCAACGCCTGGAGCTCCATAATTAGATGAAGGCCGCTGGCCTGCCCCATTGCCGTTACCATTACTCCTTCCAGGTGGTCCATAAGAGTCTGAAGGCGGAAGATACGAGTTCACTGGCGGTTCAGGGTAACCTAACACCGTTGACGCTATCACCATTAGGCACACAATCTAAAAAATAAAAATTAAAAAAAAATTAAAGGACCTTTTAAAGGATCAACTTATCCGCAACAGACTTTTATCATCGTAGACCAGAATCTGAACAGCTGTAGAGAACAAAACTGGTATCGTCTTGGCTTTACTGTTAGTAAGGTTTTTTCTTCAAAATCTTTTTCTAAATAGGAACAGAAAATTTAGTTATCCATAGACCAAGATCGAAATCCCAATTCTGACTGATTTTTTGATTCAAACCGTTCAGCTATTTATACGACACCTAGATGTCTATTTGGCCATTAAATGTATCTTGTAACTCGCGCAATTCTACTTCTTTTTTTCTTATTTACTTTTCACGATTCTGGTGAAGATGGTAGCGCACACGTTTGTTAGAGAGAGGCAAGATGGCACGTCGCTTCAAACTGAATTAAACTTCAGTTTCGCTTTTAGCTCCATAGTGAAGGTAAACCAAATGACTGAATATTATGTGTGCTGCTTATGTGTGGGGAGAAAGAGAATTTGAAAAAATCGTGCACATCTGGGATGCTGGTGATGGTTACTTCACAATATAGTTCCATGGGTAAATGTACTACTTTGGTGCATCTAATACTGAGACTATCATAACATCATTATTATCATGGTTACAGTCATCATATGTTCTCACCTTCACAATCCATAACAATTGTGTGTGCATCTTCTCCATGCAAGACGGCCCATTATAATCTAAATTAAAGTGACGGCTTGTCTTACTAAAGGATTCAAAAAGCATGTCTATTATATTATGCAAGCTCAATGAATTTCGTACACGTACAAAATAAGATATGTTTACGTGGATCCTTGATGGAAGCGTGTGCCCCATTGGGGGCTTTTCAGTGTTCAGTCTACATAGTGGTTGGGGCTTCCTACGAGCAAAAGTTATTTCGTAGATAATTTCGAAAGCCGGGAAGCCCATCTTTAGAGTTAGAATTGCAATATAATTGGTTAGCTATTAACAAGTATTTTGTTGGCCCACATTTTTCTTGTACATATGCAATTTAAACCCAAATTATTAAAAAAATTAAAAAATTATAAGAAATATTCGTGGAAAAATACTCGTCATATTTTACAATAGCTGCATATAAAAATTGACTATGGAAAAATAAGAATAAGAACTACAGTTGCGCATAAACGGGCCCAACTTAACTTCTTTAGCTGGGATTAAATTATATGGCAAGGCTTTGGTCATATTTGACAGAAATCTGTAATCAGGAATTATGTACATATGAAGGCTCTGTAGGTTATTTAAGCACAATGCTCACAAAATGCAAAAAAAAAACGACAAGCGCCTACTTTGGTAAGGGATTCTGGTTAATAATTATATAAATGGTTTTATCATAACTTCTACCTTTCTGTCTCTAAAAAACCATGCTATATATCATTTAAAGGCTGATATCCAGGGCCAAAAGTGTGCCCGTCATTGGCGGTGCGTCCATATTACTCGATTACTACCGAGTTCCCTTAACCCTCCGATGAGCGGTGGCATATTAGGCGGTAAATGGAGCTTAAAGGGTCTGCCCAGACCCATACATATTAAATGCGTATAATTTCAGGACAGGGAACGGGAGATGACCAGAGATGTATTAAATGTGTGGTTGTGTGTTAGTATATGCGGCTAGTATGTATGTATGTGTGTATGGGTGTATAAAAATATGATAAAACAAATGTTTTAGTCCGTTTTAAAAGGTGCGGGTACCTTAATTTATTACTAAATAAAAATACATTATAAAGAGCATTCTGGTTTGCACTTATACGCTCGCCTTGGTTCGTCTCTCGTTGGTCACCTGGTGGTTTTCGCGTATAAATTAATCCTTTCAGGGGATAATTTGACACGGAATCGCAGACCCACCAAACCTTTATTTCGTATTTCGCGGGCTTCCTCGGAATATATTGAGTAAACCTAGTTCTTCCGCGATACGGAAATAACTGCTCATCGACGGTCACTTAGCAGTCCGGGGTGTATGCTCTCTCTAAATTAGCCATTAGCATTAGCATGCTTTGTTGAAGCCTCTCCGCACGAGTGTTACCGTTATCGAAGCAGATGTATGTGGCCAAGTGCTTGAACCGGTTGAAGTATATGGCGCCTTTGTAGATGGGCATACTGTGACTCGCCCACAATTCTGCGAATTGGAGTGGAACACACCAGCAAACAGGAACATCCCAAAGAAGGCATACATTTCGTCCTCGTTGGTCATCATCCAAACTCGCTGTTTTTTATTGGGATGCGCTTCGTTCCATAGTCGAAAGAATTCCAAGGCTTTTCGATTAGTTTCCCGCACGATAATGTTCACGATTTCGGGTGACAACAACGATTTGAAGATGGCTCGGTGATGCGGCAATGTTCCTCGTAATGGCCCTTTATGTGTAGTCGTTGGCACATTATGCGAACGTGGCCTTCCAGATGGTGGTGGATTCGCATTCCATATCTTGCCATCTTTCGAACGATAAGCCTCTTCCTGAACAGGAGCACCCAAGTAGTCTGAGCAACAGCACTAAATAAGGGATTTGCCGTTGGTGCTTCTGTGTATAATTCCTCCGCATAATCATCATCGTTATCATCCAAAGCGGCCTCCAACTCAATCTCGTGTTCAATATCGGCCGCCTCATCTAAATTTGCATCTTCTTCTGGCGTCACCTGATTCGAGTGGGTCGAATTCCGACCCCATTATTTATCCAATTTGCGTCTCAAGTCGCTCTCCTTCTTCCGGATTCAAATTTGGTGAATTAAGTTTACGAACCAAATTTGTCATCAACCTCACTGCCTTCTCGCTCCATTTTACTGGAAATGAATAACACGAAAAAATTGACACACGAGCCAAACACTATTCACACCTGGCAGCAAAATATCTCCTAAAATAATCATAAAACACGTGAACTAAAGATAAAATTCAATGAACCAGTATTACTAACCTGCAATTTTGTCGATAGAAAACTAAATAACACTTGAAAATATTCCAATATCAAATCACCAGTCAATTTGCTTTCGATATTCGCACTATGAATCCTAGGCACCTACTGTGGGTCTACTCAGACCCATGTGTGTATGATTCACGAAAGTCGTTTAAAATTAAATTTGTCCACTATAAATATATCGAAAACGTATTGTTTACCGGTACTTTGTGTTCACCTCAGCATATTTGAAAAAGTCATGGACTGCTGCTATTCAGAAATACCAAGAAAAAAACTTAAGCTCATTTCAAAATCGGTTTGGTCTGGCCAGACCCATACGCCCATCGGAAGGTTAAAAATGTTGACCAGAGAACACTATCTACCAAACACACAGGAAACTCTACCAAATGAACTTGATATTCATACGAGTATATACTGCGCATATAATAGTCAGCGAGTTTATGTGTGTGTGTGTATCCATATTTTCATGCGCATACCGCATCGTAGCGAGAGAGCGAGGGCAAGGCAACCCGAAATATATCGTGTTATAAAATCTCTCACTGGAGAGTTCATGTTAAGACCAAACGACATTTCTGCTCTCGGGACGCATGGCGACGACATTTCAAAATAAGTGTTTTTTGGACGCATTTTCATATAAATCTTAATGTTAATAAATTTCAGATTGAATTTTTAAATTACAACACACAAATTGTCAAGCCCTAAGCAAATTGCACGTTTTTCCTCCCAAAAGAATTCTACGAATGCGTGTTGCCATAATTGTCGTACCAAAAGAAATACAAAAATCTTAAAAAATCTTAATCCCTACCGCGAGACAGGAACCTTCCATTCCATACGTCAAACAATAGCCAACAAAACTGAATATTTGCTACTATATAACTTTAAGTTTTGTGGTTAAGAAAATGGCATTTAATTTTTTATTCTTGTACTACCTATTTTGTTAAAGTTTCTTTTAATAAGAAAATAAACTGTTTTTTTTAGGTTTTTGCTAGTACATACTTAACTTGAAGTCTCTGTTATTAACAAATCAAGTAATATTTTTTTACTTTTGTACTGTAAATTTATGTTTGTCTCATTAAAGAAATGAACTGTTCCTTTTACCTGAAGTTGATTTAACCAAAAAATTAAATTGTGATTTCTTTTTATGAATTGCTTTGTTTATTTTAAATTATAACCTTACCTACATACATAATGTTTATTTTTTTTCTTTAATAAAATGAAAACAAACATGTTTATTTATTTTTTATTTTATTTAAGTAGATATTTGAAGGCTTGCACAGTAAGGTATAAAATATCTTTTACAATAGTGATAAGCTGATTATTCGATTTACAAGGAACAATGAAGACTACCATAAAACGAAGAGCATAATATGTACTCAGAAATTTAAAAAAAAAAAAATATAAGAATATAAGCGGCCGATTCAAATTCATAAATACAATAAGATTAAGTTACATGAAAATAATATAAAAACAAGTTTCAACAAATTTTAATTACAAAAATTTTAAATTTACAGGGAACAAATAAAATTAACTGGCAGACAAGAAAGATCTTAGTTCAGTAGAAAATCTCTTTTTCAATCCTATTTCTCTGATTTGGCGCGGTAAGGAGTTCCAGAGTCCAGTGGCATTAACAAAAAATTGACGTTCAGACGTTAAACAAGAATAGCGCGGGGATACAATTTGTCTAGTCCTGATGGATGCACAAAACGTTAAGCGGTTAAAAAGGTTGCGGGGTTGACGTGAATAAATCATATTATGTAACATTAAAATGGTATGGTACTTTAAAAGTGAATCAAACGTAATATTACCGATCCGGAAAGAAAAAAGTGAAATGTGGTCGTATCTTCGAAGACCGAAGATCGAGCTGTGTTGTTGTAGGCGACATTAAGTTTCCGGCTACTAATCGAGTCACACTTTCCAAAAACTTCGCACCCGTATGTTAAGGTTGGTATAATTAAGGTCTTAGCTAAGAGGATCCGCGTTTTCATGGGAATGAAGTATTGAGTCGTCCAAAGAGAACGAAGAATACCATAAACTTTGCCAACTCTTAAGTTAATGTGATCACTCCACGATAACTTTTTATTAAATAACATACCCAAATTTTTTGCCGTGTCAACATATTCGATCGGACCATCGTTAAGGTAGATAGGTGGGAAGAATGACGTGTTTAAGATTTTCCTTGAAATGACAATGCATTTAGACTTCTTTGGGTTAATAAGAAGCGAATTTTGTTGCGACCAATTAGAGATTTTATTCAAATCGGAATTTATGCAACTGACGCAATGATCGATTGAATCAGGTGGACAGCTCGTGTGTAGCTGAGTATCGTCAGCATACATTTCAACATATGACGATGGAAGGCAACTCATTGACATACAGTGAAAAGAGTAGGGGTCCTAGGATGGAACCTTGGGGAGCTCCGCATATTTTGGGAAGAAAGTCTGACATTCTACTGTTAACATACACAGCCTGCTGACGACCAATAAGATAAGAGGATATTAAACGCACAGCGGAAGAAGAGAAGTTGTATTTACTTGTCAGCTTATTGCATAGTATTCCGGGATTGACGGTGTCAAATGCCTTGGAGAAATCAAGGAGCACTAGAAACGTGATATGATTTTTATCTAAGTTCTGCCTTATGTCGTCGACCACAGTTAAAAGTGCAGTGGTACAACTATGCTTAGCACGGAAACCAGACTGATGAGAACACAATAAATTATTCGAATTAAGATACCTATTAATTTGCTTCTGCATAATTCTTTCAAAGACTTTGGAAAGAAAAGAGAGAATAGCAATAGGGCGAAAATCCTTATCTGTGCGATTCTTGGGAACAGGAATAATTTTCGAATTCTTCCATATTGAAGGGAACACACCTGTTGTAAGGATGTGGTTAAAGGCATGGGTGAGACATGGTAGGATAATGGGCAGAATAATCTTTATGAACTTCATCAACTCCAACAGAGTTAGATTTGATCGAGAGTATACACTCAACCACATCTGCCTGTTCCACGAGAGAAAACTCGAAAGCTTCGATGCTTTTGGTGATGTTCAGTACATGCCAGGCAGGTGAAAGAGTGGGCTGAGTGCAGGACACAAAGCATCGATTTAGTTCATCACCGTCAACATTATCAAGGAGGTGGTTCTGTTGTTTTCCTACACCAATTTCCTTCAAGTTCTTCCACAATTGTTTATCAGAGAAAGATGCATTTAATCGTTCACAGTAATAGCGTTTTTTGGCAGCACGAACTTTGCTGACCACGGTATTACGGAGAGTACGGTATGACCTGTGGTGCTCTTCTAAACGAAAGCGCTTCCATAGGTTATACGCTTCGTCACGTCTTTCCATTAGCTCTCGGATATCACTTGTAAGCCATGAATTGGTGATATGTCTCACTACCTTAGTTTTATGGGCCACGTGAGTATTAAAAAGCTGATTAGCATTCGATTGTAAGAACTCAACTTGTTGATTTGAAGAAGACATGCAGTATATTAGGTCCCAGTTAACGCTGCGCACATCTTTGTCTAAAACCGTGTAGTCAATGTTTCTGAAATCTCTAAACTCAAATGAATTAGGTAATTCATGATAATTGAAATCAAAGGTAAAATAGATCAGATCGGTCATAGAAGAGGGCCTTATTGGTTTCGCTAACAAAGAAAACATCAAGTAAGGTGCTACAAGTATCGGTAAAGTAACAAGTAAGGTAAAGTGAGTAGGTGTATCCATCAAATTTCGTTCAGATAAGAGATCACTATTTATGTCACCTCATACAATGACGTTGGACGAACAGACAGATATTTCTTCTAACAATGAGGTAAGGTGACAAAGGTTAACATTCTTATTTTGTCTGTAAACCACTCCGAGAAGAATTGTATCGGTTACACTTGCAAGGTCCAGAAACAAAAAAACTATCTCACTATTACCTTTCGACACACAATTTATTTTAACATTACGAAATACAGCAGTATACCTACATTTTGTTGATTTTTTCTTTGTGGGACGCATTTTTTGACTCGGGTGATTTTTTTTGGCGACATTTTCAAATTGGCCATCGGTAACGCTGATTCTGTCAATGCGATTGAGAGACAGCTCATACTGAGCTGATTGGGTGATTGGTTGAAATTTCTTAAAATTCTAGGGATGTTTTTGACATTCGACTAGCAGTGATACAAAGGGTAGGGGAAAATCCCTACTTGTAGGGAATTCCAGCTTAAAAATTAAGCCATAGGAAAAAAAGGGACAGTTTTTTATAATCAACCAGAATTTAGTTACTTTGCAGATTTTATTTTCAAAAAGTCACTAGCTACGTTTGATTTCCGTAAAACTTCTTTCAGAACTAGTTTGGTAACATCATGAATTCCTTAATATCATCTTACATTATTGCTTTGCATTATTCCTTTGAAAGACATTCAACAAAGGTTGTCCATACAAAATAATAAATTATTTAAAGAAATTAAATTTAACCCTAAACTCGTATTAGGTTAAGTTGAAGACAGATCTGAACTTTCAGTTGATCATCTTCCCCAAAAACACTCTTTGGACTTAAACGAACTTTTGTTAGAATGGAAATCAATTGAATACAATTTTAGCGAAGTAGAAAAAATATGTATGATTGATTTAAATGTTGAACAGTTAGCTTAAAAATTAGTGAGCTTATCTTGCAAAATACGTCCTGAATCTTCCTCATTCAAATGCTGACGCAGAAAGAACATTTTTAGTAGTGACAGATGTAAGAACAAAAAAAAGGAACAAACTTAGTGACGAAAATTTCAATTCAATTTGCATTATTCGGTCGTGCTTGTAAGATGAACAAATAAATTGCGGTTTTTTTAAGTGAACAGAAAACCATTTTGAAAAAAATAAAGCCAAAGAGCTTTAATGCCAATTTAAGGCCCCTTCAATTGTAAAAAAAAATAGGGATTTTACTCTCCGGTTGGGAAGGCAACACAAAATATGTCGGGTTATTGATCCCTCACTGATAAATTTTGTGTGTATCCCTTTTTTCTCCCTTAGCTCTGTGTTTGACCCCTCTCTGTTCAGCACCACCTTTTTTTATCAAAGCGTGTTATTTGACCTTTGACTTATTTATTATGAGTGTAGAATACAGTGCTGCCATTGTCAATAATTGTCTTCAAAATGACGATTCTTTTAAGAAGAATTTTGTTAAAAATCTTCAAATGAAGATTTCGTTTTTGTTTGGAGTTCTCCTTTCATAATGTATATTTTGGAGATTTTTTTATGTGCAAACTGAATTTTAATTTACTAATAAAAGCCTTTCTTACATAATATAGGCACTTTTTTTCTGAAATTGTTTCACTCATTTGGAGAAAACAATACCAACTGACTTTTGACTTATTTGAATTACCCAAGTTAAGTAAATGAATATAATTGATTTTATTTGATTAAAGTTCTGTTTTTGTGATTACAGAAGGACAATGTTAATGCTTTTGTTTCAAGGTATACTTGATGTACACTTTTTTTACGTTTACAGTTTCTTACAAGCTTATACCTCCCATTTTAATTTTTCACGACACGCCACTGATGCCCTTAATACTTTGTTACTTGCATGCACCGTTAGGTAAAGCGTATAGCATGATTGTTTAAAGAAAGAAATGCAGAAGCTATGATCGAAACCCTTTTTTTAAATTGGTAACCAGAACCACTTACCAAAGTAAGGGCGCGTGGTTTTCGCTTCTGGCGGTTTTCTAGCCGAGTTGGGCGGTTTGCTTAAATTTCAAATTGATTGTAATCGGTTTCATCCTCTAGCGCAAAGACACTTTTCCTTAGCAGTAGTAGTCCTAATAATTTAAGGGACTACCAATGCTACATTAAATGAATTAGAAGACTTATTATCTAAGTCTTTTGATGTACTTAAAGTATTTAACTCCAAAACTGAATTCAGCATTCATTTTGAAATTCCGAATGGGCAATGAAAAATGGCAGTCAATGCAATGGTCCTCAAAATAAATGATTCCTTCTTTTCTTCCGATACGGAATTATTCTGTTAGCTGCTCAATTGTAAACTGATATGATCAGAAAGTATGGCATGTCCAGGGGCAACCAGTTTCACGATTGGTGGCGCCTCTATATAATTGAGTAGGGGAGACTAGCTTAAGATGACATACTTTTTCTTTAAAGCTAAAAATAAAAAAATCTAGTTGACATACCAATGAAAACAAAGTCAATTTAGTTTATTTATTTATTTGTAACAGAAAAAAACTCAAAATTAAGCAATTCAAATATATATTGGTAATTTATATTATTATTCAAAAGAAAGTCCACAGCCCTGTGTAAGTTGGCATACATCAGGGTAAGATGGCATACTGCCTATGGGTAAGATGACATATGTGCCTCTAATATTCTTAATTTTCAGTGCAGAGTTCACAAATGAACTGCCTTACTTTCTTCAATAGCCTGAGCCAAATTATCTTTTGACCAAGAATGCCTGGTTGAAGTCCTTTTATAGTTGTAACTTGGCATACTAAAAAAAATATTTTCTAATTTAATACAAAATACTAACTTCGGGTAAGATGACATTTTTTTTTTTTTTTTATATATAATTTGCGTGCGCTATAGGGATTTCTTTTTTCTGTAGTGACACAGTACCCTTATAATGGTAAAACCACAGCGCAGGCATTTAGTTTGTTGCGCAAGTAGCTGCTCCCAGCAATTCATTGCCTATTTTTGGGTGCTACTTACTGAAAGAATAGAAGGATAGGGAAGAAGTTTGGTGCGATGGGATTTTTTTTCTCAACAGGTGGCGCCTAAATTGCTTTAGGGAGATCAGTTTTTGTTGTGTGTATTCAATTTATAGAAATCATGGCCCTGGTCGGGATTCGAACGCACGACCTGCCAATCACTTTAGTGAATACACTACCATCGCACCATTGCCACCTGCAAATATGTCAACTTGGACGATCGAGCGTGATGTCATCTTGCCCGGAACGGTTAAAAATGGTTTCAATTATGAATGCACAAATACTTCACGATTAGGCACTTTAAATCACATAGAAATTACGTAATACATAAACAACTGTACCCGTAAAACACTTTAGACAAAACACATTACTCACCTTGGCGTAGATATGCGTCCTAACAAAAAAGGCAAACAACATTTTTTTGGGAGCGAAATGTTTCTTGCTGCTCTTGTCAAAAGACAATTCAAAACTGAGAAAAGCTACAATATACTGATTGTTGACATTGTAAAACTGTAAATATGGGCGTACTCAAAAGAATTGTAACGGTTATGGTTACTGAGAAAAGGCAAGAATGTCATCTTATCTGGATATGTCATCTTAAGCTAGTCTCCTTTACAAACTCGAGTTGTACTCGACGGATATCCCTTCTTTCCACAGAAGCTTTGCTTTCTCTGGGCTAGACCTTAACGGAGGCAAAAATTCAACTGACGAACATACGAACATACATTTTTTTTTTTTTATTTTTTTTTTTTAAAAAAAAGGAAATCCAAATCCCAGAGCACTCGACTCGGTAACGGTCCATTGCACTACCAGGCAGAAATCCTCTTTTTGGTGTAGAGGCATTTGATTGGGTGGCGTATGTTGTTGTTCCGCATGGGGATTGAACCTGCACCGCACGGGTCACAAGCCAACACACTAACCTCTACACCATCGCCACCCTTACGAACATACATACTCGTAGATCAAAACACGCGGAAATGTTTGCGTGCGTTTGAGTACGATAGTGTCACTACGGACTCGCCGCCGCAATACGGATCCCGAACGAGCAAACGCTGCTGGAGGAGTACGAAGCAGTGTGTTCATTCGATTATAGCAGGGCACAATGGTCGCGCTTCTCCAGATTGTTAAAGCGGGATATACGTTCCAGTGGGATCGACTCACCGACAAGCAGCAACATCACAAATGACGACATTGTTTGGCATTTATTGCAAATGAACGACGCCATCAAACGAACGATGGAACGAACTATTCCTCGGGTAGGACGACGACGACCAGACAGAAAAGTACAGGAACCCTACAATCGACGCACTATACCGACAGAAAAGTAGACTGCTCTCGAGGCTTAAACGGCTGTACAGGCAATTTACTGACCGCAACGAACCGGAGGTAAGGATGCTGAAATCAGAGATCCGAAACCTGAAATAGCTGATTAAAAAAAAATACAAAAAAACTGTAAATCTGTGTTGGGGCGATAAAATTCGGGCTATTAAAACCTGTAGTCCGAATATGTTCCCGCAGATAAATAAGTTGTTCAGGAGGAACGATCACAATGTGGTCGAATCACCCAGACAGCAGAGAACAGACAGACAGTACTGACTGCTGGAATAAGTCTTTCAAAATTGTCGCCCCTTCAGTATATTTCGAAAAGCTGTGCAATAGCACTGCATGGCCTGAAAATACGTTAGTTAAAGAATTTACACCCCGTTCGACAAAAAGTCGCAGGAAAGATTGTCCGTCCAAGTTAAAAAACCAAGTAGGCTGTACCTCTACTATCAAAATGTAAGGGGACTCCGCACAAAAACCGCTGAATTATATATAAACTCGTAAGCCCTCTCTCATGATATCTTCTCCTTGACGGAAACTTGGCTAAATGTCGGAATTCTAGACACGGAACTCTTCAATCATGAGTTCTCCGTATTCAGAAACGACCGTCATAACAATGACCTGAAAGCGCTTGGAGGAGGTGTTCTGATCGCTGTTCGTTCCAACCTTGAGTCACGCAAGATTGACTTTCCATTTCAACTTAATGTCGAAGTTATCTGTGTAAAAATTACACTTAAGAACAAACATTTATATGTTGTTAATGCGTACATTCCATCGTCTCGTCTATGTTCTTTGTATTCGGAACTCTCTATGGCACTAGACCATATTTTTGACATATCTTGTTGTGACAGCACTGTCTTACTTATAGGCGACTTCAATCTGCCACATATTGGATGGGTACCTTCTGAGGATGATTCTCATTTCATTCCATCCTTTGACTCTGCCCAACAAGAGCTCGCTTTACTTGACAACATTTTGTCTTTTGACTTACAGCAAACAAGCTGTATAAAAAATTTCAGAAATCGAACTCTCGATCTTGTTTTCTCTTCTGACTCTGTTAGTACTGTGGTTCTGGAATCCCATCTCAGTATAACTAACATAGATGACAATCATCCACCCTTGGATGTATTTATTGAACTGGGCGCACATCTGTACGAAAACAGTAATTCGTATGACCGTTCGCAATCTTTTGACTTTCGGAAAGCAAATTTTCAAAGGCTTTCTGATGAAGTTAACAGCTTTAATTTTAACCTTACTGCCTTATCTAATATTGAAGATGCAGTAGGTTCTTTTTATTCTCTGATGGATAACTGCATGAAAAAAGTGATTCCTGTGAAATCCTCTAGGAATCTGAAAACGTCCCATCCCTGGTACACTAAAGAGCTAAAATCGATACGAAACAGACGTAATAGGGCTTGGAAGAACTATTTAAAAAGTGTCTGCCATTCAGATCTTGAACTCTATTTAATTTAATTTATTTCATCAATAGAGTACATTTCTCTTACAGACTAATAACAATATGATTTGTTGAATATTAATAGATAATTCATAAACATATAGACGAAAAAGAAAAAAAAAAAAAAAAAAAAAAAATAAATAAATAAAGAAAAAGAGATAACAATAAGCAATAAGATTTCAATAGTGCAATTAAACTAAACTAAGTCTGTCTTAAAGTTAGAAGAAGATTGTTTTTAAAATCCAACCTGCTACAACTCCTGAACAAATCGATAGACGTCATTATAGAGTTTGCTTCTTTGATGCAGCGGGCAATAGGTTCATTACGAGAAAAATTGGTAGTAAGAAGATTTTCACGAAAGTTAAAGTAACTGCGAAGACGACGAGAGCACAGAGGGAAATTGATCATACTAAGCAATTCAGGACACTGTATTTGATAATGAATTAAATCTCTTATAAACATGACAGAGAAATATTTACGTCGAATACGAAGGGAGTTCAAGTTAATCAAAGAACATCTAGTTTCATAAATAGGTGTGTCAATTCTCCAATTTAACTTGAATATTACGAACCTAGTAAAATTTCTTTGAACCCTTTCGATCCTTTTACAGTAAATGTCGTAATGCGGGTTCCATATTACACTGCAATATTCGAGGTGGGGTCTGACTAAAGATATGTAGAGGGATTTTAGAGTGTAAGGATCAGTAAAGTCTTTAGAATTACGTTTGACGAAGCCTAACATGGAGTTGGCTTTGGAGATAATGTAATCAATGTGGTCTTTGAATGTAAGGCGCGAGTCCAGAATAATGCCTAAGTCTTTCTTAGAATACACTCTTTCAAGTTGTGTGGATTTTATGGAGTATCTATACGGAATAGGTACCTTCGATCTAGTAAGAGTGAAGCACTGGCATTTTGAAATATTCAAAAATAGATTGTTCAGGTCACACCACTCAACAACCACAGCAACATCGGCTTGCAGTAATTCACAGTCATATTCAGAATTTATTGAACGAAATAATTTAAGGTCGTCCGCAAACAGTAGACATTCGGAATGTTTTATCACACTGGGTAGATCATTAATAAATAAGAGGAATAAAAGAGGTCCTAGGTGACTGCCTTGTGGAACCCCCGATGTTACCTTTATAGGCACTGAAAGAATATCATCAATTTTTACTAACTGAGTGCGATTCATTAAATAAGATTCCATCCATAACAAAATATTGGAGGAAAATCCAAGAGTACATAATTTTTGAACAAGTGTGCTATGACAGACTTTGTCGAAGGCTTTCGCGAAATCAGTAAAAATCGCATCCGTTTGATAGCCACGACTGAAATTTTTTATAACGAAATTGCAAAAAAGAGCTAAGTTAGTAGTAGTGGATCTACCAGATATAAACCCGTGTTGGTGATCCGATACCACAGTCCGGATTGAAAATGTAATTTTATTGCAAACAATCTTCTCAAATAATTTGGGGATTGCAGATATCTTGCATATAGGCCTATAATTGCAGACCTTCTGCTTAGGACCAGATTTATGGATTGGTATTATATGCGAAAGTTTCCAAGCATTCAGAAACATACCGGAGGCAATAGACTTTCTGAAGATAATACATAGAGGTTTAGAGAGAATTCTAGCGCAATTTTTTAAAACAATGGGGGCAATCCCATCGGGGCCCTCATTTTTACTAGCTGTAAGACTAAGTAGAGCTTCCTCAACATCAGTCCTGTAGATACTAACATCAGTAATGTCAATAATTGGGTGGACATTTGAGATGTTGAAGGGAACGACATTAACTGGGGAATAGACAGACTTAAAAAAAGAAGCGAAGAAGTTGCACAAGGTTTTTTTATCATCAGATGAGGAGTCTAAGTAGAACATAAGATTAGGGAGACCATTTGTCTTTCTCTTGGAGTTTATAAACTTCCAAAAATACTTACTATTGGACTTTAGATTAGTTTCTGCGGAAATAATATATGATTGATATAGAAACTTATTTAAGATATTATATTCACGTTCGCAATGCAGATACCATGACTTAAGTAACGGATTAGCTATGTTTGATCTGAAACGTTTGTAAGCCTAATCCTTTTTTTTTTTTAGATTTGTTAACCTCTTGTTAAACCAGGGAGGGTTCGAGTTACGGTTTATATGCTTTTTGGGCACATAGAGACTAATTACATTCTGAAGAACTGAAAAAAAGGATTCATACATCACATTTAAGTCATGAGATGATAAAACGGAATCCCAAGATACATTTTGTAGAAAAATGCTCATTGCATCGAAGTCAGCCTTATCATAATCATTATATACTTGAATACACTTGGATGTTAATTGGTAATGTAGTGCTGAAAATTCAGCCATAATAGCACTATGGTGCAAAGAATGATCAAAGATGGGAGAAACAGGAACGTCGATTTTAACAACAAACTCTTTGTCAACAAATACGAGATCAAGCATACGATTTAAGCTGTTAGTAATATGGTTAATTTGAATACAGTCATATTGACTGAAAAAGTCCGTGAATAATACTTCAATATCCGTTGATACGTTAAATGGTACAAAGTGGTTATCATCATCATCAAAATTCCAACTGATATTTCCCAAATTAAAGTCACCGGTGAATAAAACATGTTGCGAGTTCGTTAAGTTCTCAAAAATATAACGCACATTATTTAAATGGAGATTAAACAATTCTATGGGACTACGAGGCGGTAGATAGCTTACAATAACAAAAAGGTCAAAGTTGCCTTCAAATTAAATTTTTACAATTAGCTGGTCTATGTCATAATTAGGTGGAGGAATTAAGTTATTCGATGGCAGTTCGAGTTGGCTACATGAGTAAGTATTGCGAACTGCTATTAAAACACCACCTCCTCTCATTAATCCTGTGGTGTGTAGACACCGATCTTTACGAAAAACATTAAAGTACTTAGTATTTAAAAGTTCTGAGGTAAAATGACTACTAGTTAACCAAGTTTCAGTAAATATTAATAAATCGTAGACTAATGATGATGATGATACAAATAACTTATTAATTTTAGATCTCATACCACCAACATTTTGATAGTACAGTGAGTAGTTACATATAGTTGGAGGTTCAGGTTCACTTAATCGTTTTTTGGATGTGTTAATAAAGATGCAGGATCAGGTCTGGAAACGTTAGGTCGTGGTGAAGGAATATCCGAATTCGCATTTTTCACCCGTTGGACAAATTCGTGCACAAGAATCCCTTCCGGCCAGAAGTCTTTTGATACAAGTTGTTTAAAGTTATTTTCAGACACTAGCAGTTTAAATGATGCGATACTTCGTGGCTCATTAAACGAGTATTTAAAGCAGGATAAACTCGTATCGGTCGAAGACGAAGGTATTTTATGCTTAATGTAATTTAGCACATCATCAACGTTAGTTGCTGCGTCGAGTCTCGAAATAAATATCGACTTACGAGATGGTCTTCTAACGACTACCAGATTTATAGCGGGTTCTGAGATATTGGAAGTGTCCTCAGAAAAAACCACATTAGGGATGTCACTGGTTGTGGTAGAATTGGATCGCAAAGTCCTCGTAGGTGCTGTCGTGCCATGTAAATCAGTATCAGGATGAGCTGAAAGGTCATGCGGCTGTGAAGTATATGCTGTCTGAATATCGTCCGTATTGATTGTAGGATGTTTATGATTAGGATGCTGTTGCCTAGGTTGTTGTTTTCTATGTGCCTGTTTGTGTTGATTATCCAGGTTGAGTTCAGTTGTTCGAGTTAGATCAAGTTCGTAGTGATTATTTCACATTATTCAATGAATTCAAATCTTTATCCTGCAACTTATATATTGACTATATAAGTAAAATGGAATGCTCTTTAAAATCGAACCCCATACTTTTTTGGGGTTTTGTCAATTCTAAGAAAAAAACTGATGGTTATCCATCGAAGCTTACTTACAATAGTTCTACAACTGCTGATTCAGTAGATGCAAGCAATATGTTTGCAGATCATTTCAGTAAATCATTTAGGGGGACCCCTCTTCACATTGATGATCAATATTTTTGTTATCTAACTAGCTGTTCCCAAATAAGTTTTAGTAGTATCTCATTCGATTTGGAAACAATTTTAAAATGTATTTCTTCTCTCAAGAATGATTATTCATCAGGTCCTGATGGCATTGCACCGATCGTTCTTAAAAAATGTAGTCATGCAATTGCTCCATATCTTAAGTATCTGTTTGAATTGTCCATCAGTACAGGTAAATTCCCTAATCTATGGAAAAGTGCTTTTATCACACCTGTATTTAAAAAAGGCAAACGTGGTGATATCACTAATTATAGGCCTATTTCAAAGCTTTCGTGTATCCCTAAGCTTTTTGAACAAATTGTTTGCGAAAAGTTAATATTTCTTTGTCGCAATTTAATTTGTAATGAACAGCATGGATTTGTAAGAAACAGATCCACTGTCACTAATCTGTTAAGTTTCTTGCATGATTGTTCTAATACCTTAGAGAATAAGGACGAAATGGATTGCATATACACTGACTTCTCTAAAGCTTTCGACCAGCTGTCCCATGAAATAATCGAGTTTAAGCTCAGGGCTTTTGGCTTCCCACCAAGTTTCATAAAATGGGTTAATTCATACCTTAGATCAAGGGTTTATCAAGTAAAATTTAGAGGATCGCTATCCGTATCTTTCACAGCGCAGTCTGGAGTTCCCCAAGGAAGTCACCTCGGACCAATATTATTTATACTTGCCATTAATGATGTTAAGGCATGTATAAATCACAGTAATATCCTGATCTACGCTGATGATATGAAAATATATAAATCTATCACTAGTCAGCAAGACAGAATGTTTCTTCAATCTGACATTAATAGCTTCGCCAATTGGTGTGATAAAAACGGTTTATCCCTGAACCCAACTAAATGTCAACATATGACATTCTCTAGAAAGAATATCCCTTCCACCTTTCAATACTCTCTGTCTCAACATATTCTTTGTAGTGTTGATAATTTTAAGGATCTTGGGGTTTATTTCGACCCCAAACTGGATTTTGCTAAGCATATTAATTCTATTATTAATAAATCTAATTCTATGTTGGGCTTCGTAAAACGGTGGTCCAAAGAATTTAATGACCCTTATGTTTCTATGTCATTGTACAATTGTTTTGTCCGTCCGATTCTAGAGTATGCCTCTCAAGTTTGGACACCGTTCTACAACATTCATTCAAATCGAATAGAGGCCATTCAACGTAAATTTATTCGATTTGCACTTAGAGGACTTCCATGGGATGATCCATTTAACCTTCCTCCCTACAGTCAACGTATCAAGCTTCTTCAAATGTTACCCCTTTCTCAACGAAGGCTTAATAGCGATATCATTTTTTTACAGCAGCTTATATCCGGTCAAATATTTTGATGCACCTGACTTGCTGTCGTCTATTGGCTTTAATTTTCGTGGTGGTGCCCATAATTTACGCAGTGTTGAATTATTGTTTAGCCCCCATCATAGAACGAATTATGGGAGGCATGAGCCTATTAGTCACATGAGTAGAATCTATAATCTAAATGATCATGTGATTGACTTGCATGTTAGTAAAATTAAGCTAAAAAATATTTTGCGTAATAATGCTTTAATGTCTTAATTGTTTGCATTATTTTGTGTCTGTGTTAGTACTCGAATTTTATAGGTACATAATTATTGTATTTTTAATTGTTTTGTCCTTACTAACACCTGCACTAAATGATGAGCCAGTGAGAGCACTTTTAGTGCCGGCAATTTCTGCTCGTGATAGTTGCTTGCTTTAAGCACTCCACGACACTGAGCTGAGCTGATAGTGTATTTAAAGTTCAGAAAGTGAAGTGTCGCTGTAAACGACGATTTTTCGTGGTCGAGGACCCACAGGAGAAAGTGGATTTGCTGGGCGCTTGATTCGAGGCCGTGTATATAGTGATTAATCCTGTTCGCCGTAACCACGACATTGAGAATAGGACTCTGGTGAGCCAGTTCTATCTGCGCAACGAACTTGAGAATTGGCGACCTGAGAATAACGGATTCACCGTATTCAAAGATGAAAATCATGCTAATGCAGTTGTCGCCACTGACCGAGATGCATCGCACTTGTTCATGTCGAAGGATGATCTTCTGTGCATCTTCGAGTCACTAAAGAATAAAAAGTCGGCGGGGGTGGATGGTCGTCGTATTACATCTGCCTCTGGAGGCTGTAGATATTTTCACCACGCTGTTTAACAATGCGCTGAATAATGCACATTATCCGGCGCAATGGAAGGTAGCTATGGTGCACCTAATCCCGAAAAAGGGTAAAGATAGGACGAACCCTGCCAATCTCCGGTCGATGGGTCTGCTTCCGAATATTAGTTAGGTCTTTGAAAAGATTGTCAATAGAGCCCTGTTGAATTGGGTCAAGGACGATAGCATAATTCCCGACAGCCAGTTTCGTTTCAGGGCGGAGCATGACACTATTAATGCCGCGTCGAAATTGGTTTTCGACATTCAGTGAAATAAATGCAAGAACCAATGTACGGGTGCTTGTCTGGTTGATTTTGAGAAGGCTTTCGACATCGGATGGTTAGAGGGACTTTTCTACAAGTTGACTAGGCCGGGGATGCGCAAACCTTTGCTGTATGTAATTTATAATATGCCTATGGGAAAGAAGTTCGTTGTCAAATGTGGCAACGTGACTTTGAGCAGTCTTTGAAATTAAAAACGGTTTACAGCAAGAGGCGGTGAATTCTTCGATCCTGTTTAACATTTACACGGGTGATCTGGTGGGTTCACTCAGACATGCTATAGCGTATGCCGACGATTTGGTAACATACAGATCAGGTCCTAAAATCGAAGTCATTAACATTTGTAGCGTGACTTCGATCAAATTAAGAGATATTGTGACAACCGGAAGTTGAAAATCAACTTTCAGAAGACGGAAACAATCTTGTTTAAAAGACGGAAACAATCTTGTTCAGAACAACAAGGGATACCAGAAAAAACTGGATGAAATTGCCCATTATTGGGCAAAATGGGCAGGCTTTGGCGTTGAGAAGCGTAGTTAGATATCTGGGTATCTGGCTTGGCCAGTATCTGTATTTCGATAGACATGTAGTTGCTTGTCTTGCTGGGGCCAAGAAGGCTTATGCTCTGATAAGGAGACTGTTTGATAGCAGTCAGTTTGATTCCAGAGTGCAGGTCATTTGCTACGTGGCGCTTATAATGCCGATCATCGCTTATGGTTGTCCATTGTGGTTTAATATAGCGCCTAGTTATATGGAAAAGATTGGAGTTTTGGAGGGACAATGTCTTAGGGCCTGTCTCCGGTTGTTCCGAACGCCTGAATTCAACTATATAAAATACTATCCCAACAAGGTCCTATACGATGGGGCTCAGTTGAATAGCATTGGCAATTTCCTAATTAAGGTGACTCGAAGGCACGTTGCAAGGGCGATGGCCAGTGACAATAGCCTGATTTTTGGAGCTTACTACCCCAATGAAATGTACATAGAGAGTACGCTCCGATCTGCCTTTATCCCCCCGGAAGCATTTGTCCATATTGATGCTAAAGGGCTGGTACAGACGAATTATGGTATCCCGGTATTATGCCACCGATAGCGCAGCGCGAGAGATAAGCGGCTCATCCGCGTGGGGGACGTCGCCAATGCTCAACCTGAACAACATGCCCTCCCAAGACGGTGCGTTAGTCTAGGTAACATCTTCTTAGTTTATAAGTTAGACTAAGTTAGCTAGGGCGTTTATGGGAGAGGCCGGGCTCGTCAACTTGTGGTCGTGCTTCCGGGAGGTGACGACTGCCAGGCGCTATTAAAGCAATTGCGAATTTGACCACTTGTTGAGCAAGACAACGAGTGCTCAGAATCCTAATTATAGTTAAAATACGTTAAATAGTTTAAGTATGTAAGGCCCGATTGCTGATACTAGTCATAAAATTGTGTCTTAGCTAAGTAATAGTTAGCGTTATATGGAACTTAACGCTTAAGTTCATCATAGTTTATTTCCAGTTGCTGAGAAATATTTAAGTTCAGTTTAGCAAAGAGAAACTTTTGAATCGCTTTCCACTTCACAGCATTGAAAAAACTATAAAATTTTATTATTTCATTGAAAATAAGTTGAAGTTTAATTTTTAATAGAATTTGTTTTGCAGATTGGGGGAGCTATAAGCCTAGTCAGCTTAAGATGCCAGTTAATTCAAAGCTTCAAATTAGGCCAATCAACCTTGTTCACCTGTACAGGAATCAACAGAAGCACCCATTATTGTGTCTAAAGGCTCAAGAAAACAATACGAGGACACTGAGCGTACAAAGAAATGGTCTGATAGGCGTAGACCAGTGGCTTCGACTCTGCACGGTAGTAAAATAACTGAGCAATACTCTGAACTACGAGTATCAAAAATTAAAATTGAGCTAGCAAAGCTCCAATACGAAACCCTAAAGGTTAGGTTAGGTTAGGTTTATGTGGCCGTCGGCAGAAGCCGACACACTTAGACCAATTTAGGTCCATTGTGATACCACGTTTATTATCTACCTCAACTCTGTAGATGGGACTGGCCAACGACACGCGGTACGAAACCCTAAAAGAAGAAGCCAAAAAATACCGACTCAATTGAGCATGAACTACGTAAGAAGTCGCTGGAAAAATCAATTGAAATAAAGGCGGAGATTTAAAAAAAAAAAAATCAAAAATATTTCCTCTAGCATAGGCGAAGCCTGCAATATTTTAAAAGACATGGAAAATTTATTCAACATTTAATTTAAATTTTTTATTTCATTTATCTAATAAAAACTGCAAAATTTAAGTTGTACAGCGTCCATTTTTAAACCTTACAATCTTCCAAAATAATTATTTATTAAGTTCGCACGCTTTTGCATCCCCATATTAAGCGACGTCGGATAGGAGTTCTTTCGTTTGACTCAAAACGATTCTCAATTTGCCCAAGGTCGATGGCTCGCTGAAGTTCGTCTCTATCAAAATCTAAACTTTCTGGTGGCTCCTCTGGTTCACCATGCTGACGGAGTATATTATGCAGAACAGAGGCTGCAACTATTATTGTTAGCACAGTATTTAATTTTAAGCGACATCCATATGCTAAAACTGGAAATCGTCTTTTCAAAATGCCGAAAACCTTTTCAATGGGACCCCTGGAACGTATTTCAGATTCATTATAAAGGTGCTCTGCTTTTGTTTGTGGACTAAGTAAAGGTGTCATTAAATACACTTTTTGGGGGTAAGCTGAATCACCGAAAATCTTCCAACGATTAAAAAATTTCAGAAAAATAACAAAATAATAGGTACCCAAAACAACACAATCAGAATAATTTTGTCCTTCTAATATAGAGTTTTTCATTCTACTATTGCTAAAAATAGTTGCGTCATGAGTTGACCCAGGCCATCTTGCAACAATATCAGTAAAAACCATGTTCGCAGCACACGTCGCCTGAACATTAATTGAGAAGTACCCTTTCCTATTCCTGAAGATTTCTGCATCTGAACCACCTAATTAATACAATTTAAAATAAATCAAGTAAAAAATACTAAATTCGCTGGATTGTCATGCCAGGTGACTGAATTTTGATATGAGTTCCATCCACTGCGCCAATTACAGACGGAAAAGAAGCTATATTATAGAATTCTCTTTTTACCCTTGCGATTTCGCAACCAAAAGTTGGTTGACTGGCGCTATAGAATTAGTTCTAACTATTCTTAAAATAAAATGATCTTAATTGAAGAGTCAAAAATGAATTTTTACCTATTAAAGGGGCACTCCAAACGTGTCTCGATCTGTTCTAAAACAATCAGAGTCATTTCTTTAGTCAGACGGAATCGCTTGTAGTAAGAAAGCTCATAGAAGAAATGAAAATATTCCTTTCTTTCGTATATCTGTCGGGGAACACCTACTCCGATAATTTCAAGTACCTCGACATCGTCTTCCAATAAATCCAGGAGCTCAAAATTCATTGTTGCTGACTGCAATCTTTTTTGTCACAAAATGATTATGACGAACTATTTCTGGGGCTTAATTTAAGTGTCACATACGGACATTTAAGATTAACTTTGTTTTTCGTGCACCCGTTAAGTATTACTTAGGCGCTTAAGCGATAGTTAAATATTTAAGATTAAGGTAGTTTTTAATTTGTTTAAATAAAAATATAAAATCTTAATAATGATACCGAGTTTTATTTAATTTTCTCGATGAATATATATGTAAGATTAGTCCGTAAAATAGTTTCGTTTAATAGTTTTAGTTAAATTTAGGGCGTCCGCACAAGGAACAATAATCTAGAAAAAGTATCCTGTTGATTTTAACTTAGATTTAATCATGTTTGTCTGGTATGTAAGTACCAATGAAAAAGGAATTTAAAACTAAAGTATGACATGTCGGTTGATTGCAAATCGAATCGTGAATCGAGATTATAAAATTAAACTAAGGATTTGCAAAAATCCAATATTATAGAAACCTGAATGTTTTTAGACAAAATGCTTAAAAGCAGGCAAACGACTAAAAAGCATTCAAAAAACTAACTGACCGCAACAAGGTATGAAGACTTACAATTATCTTACATAATGCAAATAGTGAAAAAGTACTGCATTCCTTTAACTTACAGTCAATTGACAGCTTTAGTTAACTGCACATTCAGAATGTTCAAAATGACTGCTGTATGTTCTTTTGTACGTTAAAGGTTTAAGGTAAAGTTTAACGACCATTCTGAGATTTTAGTCATATACCTTACTATATATACATACACTTACCTGAATGCAGTACAAAAGTAATGCATTCTTTGCAACTCTGACAAATGTCTAAAATAAAACAATACCGTTTTCCCCCTTCATAATTCGTGTATTGTAGTTGCTTGACAAGCAATTTGAGCGAACAGTATAGGTATGTAAAACAGTAGGTATGTTTGATGAACCTAAGCTGCACAGAAAAGTACAGGAAAGATTGGAAAAGTGCAGGATTAGGTGTTCCATGAGTATACATTTGTCTTTAATTATTCTGTTCCATGAAGCTATTCAGATCAGTATAGAACAAGATTTTCTGCACTTAGCTTTGAGGTAGGGTAAGCGAGTGTCAGTGTCAGATTTGAAAATTCAAATTGTACTGAAGTCAACTGATTTTTATGTTTGGCATGAGGTTTCGTATTTTTTAGTTTAATATTGGAAATATTCGCATATTTATAAATAACATTTAACAAGTTCAAATCGTGTTCAATACGACATCAGGCCAAATATTGAGGATACAAATCGGAAGTGTACTAGAAAAGAGCGAGGATTTTCTATTTGAAATTTCACAACTGAACAGAAAACTTAAGACTCGAAGCTGTACTTTATTCTGGCTTGATCTGACAGTTTTCACTCACTTATGCTGTTCTGCTGTAATAAAGTTTTCGTTCATTAAACACAGCAAGTGTGATCACAAATAGTTTCTGACAACTGTTCATGTGACCCTTAGAGCATATATGACCATTTTGGTGAAATAAGTCATACAGTCTTATTGGGGATTAGTAAAGTTCTTCTACGGTACTTGGTAACTTGTTTTCAATTTCGCATTTCAACGTAATTTCATTATATAAACGCAATTCTGTTTTCAACTTTTGTTTTCAATCCCTAGAAAACGATCTTTCGAATGTTCGATGTTGAAATTTAAAAATAAAAATCTGTATGAAAAACAAAATAACTCCACCATGGAGTATCCACCATTATTTGTTGTTATATGTACAGGGGTGCGCAAAAGTCATCATCCTATCGGAAGAAGCTATAATTTTTGCAAATGGCGGCAAATGTAAATTCTACTTTGACATTTGTGAAGTTAACTGATACAGAAAAAACTTAAGACAACAATAAACATAATCCAAAAGCAGAACCAAAGTTGTTCATTCATAAAAAAAATTACAGCGAAAGAACATCGGGTGACAACTTTTGCGCCACCTGACAACTTTTGCGCCACCTGTTATATACGAGTATGTTTAGAATCTACGACAAAAGTCGGCTTGACGTGGAAGTATTTTATAAGATTCCTTAAACATAGATTTTTTTAATGAAAGTGTAATGGCAAAATTGCAACAGTTTTCACTTCAATTTTACAAGATGAAATGACCCCAGTTTGGTAGTATTCCAATTCTTGTTGATGAATTTTATTTTATTTAACCTTACATCTATAGGACACGAATTTGTTTGAATTTGCCTTAACATTTTACTGGGACATAGCCCCACCATTTAATCAAAGAAGTGGGATATAACTATTGGTAAATAGGAAGAATTGCATAAGGTCCATCGTCACTCTGTCCCCTTTAATAAAGAGTCATTTTTTAAAGAACTGTAGAATTTGAAATTAAAATAAAACACCCACAAGTTAAGCAAATAAGCTAGTTTCTTTTAAAAAAATAAATAAATATAAGGCATTAACGGTCAATGCAGGGACTTAATCCTAGTTTCTCCAACCATTTGCTTGTGTGAAGTGAAAGGGACCTACCATTTAAAGCCGGATCTGATCGGCAGATTTGAGGAGCTCCTCATGACAATTGATACTCTTGGATCTTTGTCAGACGTTCGCAAAAAGTGGTGCAGGAAAAAAAACGATTAGGTGTTACTTGGGGCCCCCCCGGTATTTGAACCTAAGACCTTTAGATTAATAGTCGAACACCTTAACCTCTGCGCCACTGCACCCAACGGCCCATACAAGGCCTAAGGCCTAGCTTTTCTCCTTGGGAAGCGAAGTGGGAGCGACCTACACTTTTAAGCCGACTCCGAACGGCAAATTTGAGACGATTCTCATGACAGTTGCTAGTCTTGAATGTTTGTCTTCCCAAGAGGAAAGGGAGCGGAAAACAAGTAACGTGGGGGCCCGGCGTTATTTTAACCTGAGGCCCCTTTGATCAGTAGTCCAGCGCCATAACCACTGAGCCCCCAAGCCCAGTTGGTCGATTATGTTGACCGAAAAATTTGCTTAGCGGTCTATAAACATTTTTTATGAACACTGATTTAGGGAATGAATATCCAAGCTGCTCGGGCGTGATGATTTGCAAAACAGTACTGAATGGATGGGTGTCAGCTATCAGATTAACTATCAGCTGTCTGAATGTTTCCAATACTGAAAAAAACACCTTTTCAAAAGTTTGTAATTATGTGAAACTAAGGCTTTGCAAATTGGCGAATTAAACATAACTAACCTTAACTTCGTAACCCGGTATAGTCTTTTGCACACTATTGGTATTTGGTATCATTCAAATCTCCCAAATTGGCATAACTTACATACATACATATTCCTCCTTAACGGCCCATTCATTGCCTAGAACCTAGCTTCTCCAACCACTTTCATGCGAAGTGGAGGGGACCTACAGTTTAACGCCGAATCCGAACGGCAAATTTGAGAAGCTTCACATGACAATTTGATACTCTTGGATGTTTGTCAGACGTTCGCATAACTTACATAATCAATTAAATACATGACCGGGGAACGGAAAATGCCTTTTTTGGAAAGTAGATATCGAAAAACTGGTTTTAAATATATGCGATTTCGGTCCTCCTGATTCCAAAAATATGTATTTTATGTTGCCTACTCCACAACTCTTTTATTAAATGCAATGCAAATGCGAGATTTTTGCTTCTCATACAATTTTTTTTTTAAAGGTAAACCAGTTCTTTTACTTGTACTTATATATTTGACCTACGAATGCAACACACTTCTCTAATAGTCAGGTTTACTTTTTTTCTATCAGTGTTAAACAGTAAATGAAGAGACTATTCAAATATGTTGTGAAATAAAACTTTTTAATTTTGCTGCTACGCTTTTCTATACGAAAACAAAAATCTTTGTTGTCGCTCTCAAATTGATATCCTCCTAAAAATTGGAAACATAATTCGATCTTCTCTGACACTTTTACGAATATGGTAAACTTTAGACGTTGCACGAATACCATTCGTGTAGTTAAATCATTTGATTTCGTTTAAAGCTGGTCAAGATGAAACTATCAAAAAATCACAACGTTTTGAAAGTATGTGTAGTGTAGCTCAATTTACGAAGTTTAAAAGTATAAGTACTTTCCTCTATCATGCTTATTTTACGATTCGAATGAACAGTCAAATCGTTAGAATAAAACCGGTTTTCCTCGAATAAACCGATCGAATTTCAAAATACATAAGGTCCGTTCGCGTACTTTATGTGTAGAAAAATGAAAACTGTAAAATCTTCAAAATCGAGAGAGAATCCTCTCATTTCAAAGAAAAGCACGCGAGCGCTTTTGTGTAAAAAGATGAAAAACTTCAAAGTTTGGCTTGAAAAGAAGCTTGAAATACTTGAATGATGACGGTCGCCATTCGCTGCATGCAGTAGAGTTTCCAGAATCATGTTCAGAGAAGCATGGCTCGAATAACTTCTCCAACCCAAAATTTGTTTTTTAGTAGTTTAGCTTGCAATGAATTGAGGGCCTGCCTCAAAGCCTCTCCCATGTTAATGTGTGAGTTTTCGATAATGCTTTTCAGTTTCATGCAGCTTGAAATATAATGTACCAATATAATGCACTTGTAACCTTATTGATTTCTATTCATTTTTATTAACGGTAATTTACTTTGTTCATACCTTTTAGATCGAGTTTATATTGTCAAACGACACTCCAACTCAAAATGATGGTCTCCATGGGCATCAAGAGAGCTGTTATGCATTCACAATTTGTATCCACTTGCAGTAATGTAGATATTATAGCTTCTGATTATAGTCCAATTTGTAAAAATCAATTTTTATACCTACGCTACGAACAATCGATTTTCAAATATTTAATAATAATATTATACGAATCGGTTGCACATGTTCGCTTAAAAAGTATACGCGTGATCTTCTCATGAACTTTCTATTGGTATGTATTGCTATAAAAGATAAAAAAAAAACAATGCAAAATATTTGCATACAAAGAGAATTACATGGAAAAAACTGAAGAGCCAGATTTCAGCCAACTAAAATGCAACACCCGAGTAACCCAGGCGCGTGGCCAGTAAATCTAGTTATCTAATTGGAAACATTGAACTTGTTGTCGATACCTATGCCAGTCAACAATAAATAATTATTAAAGAAGATAATATGTAAGGAAAAATGATGTCTAATGGAATCGCGGTTCGAAGATTACCTGTTGATGAAGTTATTCATTTTTCTTTTCGTTTTGCCATGAATAAAAGATACTTGGTTTCGTACAAAGGTTGTACAATAGGCTGCAGTGAATTTGGACATTCTTTACAACGCCTATTGTGCTTTCCGTTGAATTGGGGTTTTTTCTTTACATTTCCATAGGTTTATAGCAAAAACAAAAAATGTCCTAAGTGATCTGAAAAAAACGCAACGCATACACTTTTATTGTATACAGAGGCAGAACCAATAATTTGTAGTCTTAAAATCGCAGTTGAAAGCCACCTTGAATAAGACATTTCGACTAGTGATAGGAAGTATCGAATGAATTTGACTATCGATAGTTAGTAACTGAACGATTTCAACCATCGAATAGTTTTATTCATTCATTCATTTAGTGAAAACTGTAACATTTCCCACAATGTAGTGGGTGTGCGTTGGCGGGAGAGAGGGGGGGGGGGGGTGCCTTTATACACTTTGCTCCGTTTCCACAACACCTCTCTTTTTGCTCAATAATATTTAACAGAGCGGCTGCTATATTATTCGCAGTATATTTTTCAGGAACCTCTCTTGTTGCAAGATTTGCTGAATACATTATGAAGTGGATGGTTACAGTCAAGAACGCGCGCTGTTGCTATCCTATATCCAAATATCTGTTGTAATTACGTTTTGTACTATAGCCTCCATTCGTTTGCAAACTTCCGAATACTTTGCTGGTAACATGGTGTTCGACAAAAGTTTCCGATTGGGAACTCGATATAAGAACTGCATTTTCCGCGAGTACCTATTCTAGAAACCCTGCGTTTTCCACAATCGAAAGTGGCTGCAGGTCTGTAGCTATCATTTTTATAATAGAATCGTCAATGCTCTGTGATTCAGATGACGAAAGTTCTGAACGTTTATCAGTCGCAAATAAATTCGACTGCACCGTTCTTTTGATCTTTGGAACTACACCTGTCGATGATGAAGTGGCTGGTGCTTCTGATTCTTGCGTTGTCATAGGCACTGATTGTGTGACATGTACTGTTGTTGGAGGTCCCCCATCATTTGCTTATGAATAGCTTGGATGTTTACATCGTAAATGGTCATTTAAATTAGACGTGTTGCCGTGTTGCCTAAAAATTTCAACCGCTGGCATATAATTGCAACGAACAGCATTGCCTGTCTTCTGCCTGAACTCCCATGAAAGCGATATTTTTAATCCAGGACGCATATTGCCAAATGTAGACCTATAATTTTTCGCAAAAAAGTACAATAGGTACCTACTAAAAAATATTTCTTATCTACTTACTAGCAAGTCACAGTATGAATGAAGGACAAATTTGGAGCGTGTTTACAACATCGCTAAAACACGAAAGAGCAAAGCAACAGCAAGCAAGCAAAATGCGTTTTACATACATATAAGACTAATCCATCAAGATAAACCACTCACACAGATTGCAAATACCATAACTCCAAAGTGCAAAAAAAACCTTCTGTGTAAAATCGTCCAACATTTTTCTCAGTCGATAGTACAAAAAATCATTCAGTTACTATTTCGAGAAATCATTTATTCGAATAAAAAACTTTCAGTCACTGTTTTTGAGAAATCAGTCGATAGTCCAGAATGAATGAAAGTGGAAGCATCATAAATAACCAACCTTAGCATAATCCAACTTGACTGAAAAGAGACTGAACGAACATCTCAGTGCAAGCCAACAACAACATTTTTGCAGTAGAGCCATCGTGACAGAGTCGAAGTACATACACAGAAAAATCATTTAGTTGAAGAAAACTATATCGATGGAAAAATATTTGTATGTGTGAATGAATGCATATGGTTTCTCTAATTCAGTAACTGAAAGTTTCTTATTCGAATAAATGATTTCTCAAAAATAGTAACTGAATGATTCTTCTATAAATATCGAATGAATGAATATTTTGCAACCATCGAATAAATCGATAGTTTTTATTCGATAGGTCCCATGACTAATTTCGACTGGCTGTCGTATTGCCAACTCTATAGCTCAAGGCTGCTCAACCGCAGGCCCGAGGACGAATTTTGGATGGCCCGCGCAAGATATTTGTAAACTTCCTGCCAAAGTATAGTGTGCACATCATGCTAAAATGTATCTTCCATACAAATGTTCTTCAGGGAAATTTTAGCAAGAATTTTTTTATTGTTTAATTGAAAACGCGCGTTAGCGAACTATTTAACCAACAGAATATTTTCGTTAAAAGGCACGACGAGCTTGAATCCATGGTCAAAACATCTTATGCGATTTCTTTGCTTTTAGCGAAAAAGAAGAAACCTATTTCTGATGAGAAATTGTTAAAGAAGCTTTAAAAATCTTTGCTCAAAATTGTAATGATTAAAACGTCAAATCTAAAGCCAACAGTGTTTCACTCTCACGACACACTCTTACAAGATGGGTGTAGGAGATGGCAGTTGATATCAGCGGTCAGATCCAAGAAATCGTAACAAATGTAAATATTTTCCATTGCCGTTAGACGAAACTTGCGATTTAATGTCTACATCTCAGTTGGCTATTATTGTGTGGTGTGTTGATGAACAATGGAATGTATAACAAGATTCATTAGAATTCTGTCAGATGGAAACTACAACCCAAGGAAAAGATATATTTTTAAAAATTAAAGAATGCATTGAAAAAAGGGTTTACGAGTATCATGGGCACTGATGGTGCACCTGCAATTGCTGGAAAAAAACAAAGGTTGCGTAGCTTTGTTACAGAATTTTTTGGGTCGAACACTATTTTTGTATCATTGCATTATAGACCAGGAAGCCTTGTGTGCAAAGGAAATGCATTTTGATTATATTATGGATCCAGTAGTACGCTGCATAAGTTACATACGTTCAAAAGCTCTTCATAGACGTCAGTTCGAGTTTTATTTGAAGAAGAAATTTGCGAATATGGAGAGTTACAACTTACGACTGTACTGGCAGCATGTTGAAACATTTATTCAACTTGTGAGAGCAGGTGTTGGAATTTTTAGAGGAAAAATGGGCTTTACCTTTGGGAACTGATTTACTGAAGAATATATCCTGGTTGAGTGATCTTGCATTTCTTGTTGACGTTACGAATTACCTCAAAATTCCAAGGCAAAGATTGTTCATTTCCGATAATGATTTGTAAGCGGATTCGAAGCTAATTAAATCTGCTTTTAATTAATTAAGCAACGGAAAATATTGACCTTTTTCCCACACTCAAAGGTTTGAAAGAGGAGCTGAATATCGCCACTATCAACTGTTCTAAGTACAAACCCAAAATAATATGTTTATTAGAGTCGTTTGAGAGCAGATTTAAGGACTTTGGGAGTAAAAACAAAATATACAAATTTTTATAAATCCTTTCATAATCAGTTTTAGTGAAATAATTACTTATCCTGCCGATATTCAATTGGAACTCTCTGAACTGCAAAATCAATTTTCGCTAAAAAAAAAACCTTTTTACCGAGAAAGTATCTTTCAAACCACAAAATTCTTTAGAAGATTTTGCAGATTTTTGGAAATTAATACCAAAAAAAGACTTTCGTGCAATAACAGACCTGGTCTTGAAGTTCTTAGGTAGTTTTGGATCAACATATATTTGTGAAAAGGTTTTTTCAAATCTTAATTGTGTAAAAAATATATACCGCACATAACTAAATGAGCAACATATTTTTTACTTGATGTTACTATCGACATCCGATTTGATGCCTAACATAAGTAACTTATTACAACATAAACTATGTCAGAAATCACATTGATTTTATTAAGATTTTCATTTAAGATACCTACATATGTACAGTTTTGTTTCGTTATTTGGCATTAAATGGCCTTTTTTCTTATTTTAATAAACAACTATTAAACTTCATAATATTAAATTTCTTATTATAGAAAAAAGTAGAAAAGTAATTAAAATAGGAACCGTCAGCGGCCCACCGAAAATATCTGAATCGTTCACTTGGCCCGACTGCTAAAAAAAAGTTGAGCAGCCTTGCTATAGCTACTTTGCCGTTAGAAACTGCCTTGTATGTGATCAACAGATATTTTTATTCCTGATTAGATTTTGAAATGTGAACTCAGAGAGTTTAACTGCTGTCTTTTCTCACAGGTTTAAATAGCTTTTACTAGGGTTTAACAAAATTCGAAGAAGAAGTTCATTAAAATGAATGCAACTTGCTATGGTCGGTTTAAGCTATCTTACGATTCCATTTGAACAGTTCCATTACATCCAACGACCTTAATTTGTTGTCATATCTGTACATAAGATGTTTTGTAGGAAGTCGATGATGCTCACGCATACAATTTTATTATTATTTGTTCAATTTGGCACTTAAAAATAAAAACAAACATAGGAACGGGCTACAGTCCGCTTCTGTGAACTGTTGGATACCCTATTCTTATTCCTATCCCTCATAAGTGGGCGTGACAAAAGTTTAAGTATGGTTAAATTGTTAAGAACGCTCTACATATTTTGTTATATAACACTTAAAGGATTTAATCGAAAAAAAGGAAGCTTTTGTAAAAAAAAACGCTCAAACTTTGGTTTTTCAAAAAAAATGTTTTATTTAATTGTGGGGGTGTCAGTAAGCGGATTTAAAAAATATTTAAACATAAGTATAAAGGGCACCTAGAGAGTATATATTATAAATTTCAGCTCCCTAGCTCAAACTTTGGTTTTTCAAAAAAATTGTTTTTTTTTAATTGTGGGCGTGTCAGTGGGCGGATTGTAGAAATTGTATCTCCCAAGCAGTTTTAGGAGTTAAAGATCACATATAAAAAATTTCAGCTTTCTAGCCAAAAATTCCTCTTTTTCGATAAATTTGTTTTTTTGATTTTGTCAGCGTGTGTCTGTGGGCGGATTTCAAAAATTCGTAAACTTGATTTTTTCGGGCCCCTAGAGAGTATATGATTAAAATTTTAGCTCTCTAGGTCCAGTTTAAATGCCTAATTTTTGCCGACAGACGGACGGATGGACAGACGGACGGACATGGCTAGATCGACATTAGGTACTGTTGCACTTTAGATTACGCGATCAAACTACTAATTAATCGCGGTTGAAAACGAAATAAAAGACGCGGAATACTTTGCGATTGCGATCAATGCGTAAAATGAAAATTAACTAAACTGTCAAACACACGCGAAAAGTGCAACAGCCAACAAAAATATGCTGGTCTACCGGTCGCTCAGCTGGGGTGGGTTCAACGAAAGCGCTAAGTTGCGCTCAGATTAGTGAACGCTTTGAAATTAGCGAACCTAAAAATAAAAGTTTATGTGCTTACTGGCGTAGAGGAAGAAAAAATATATCCCTCCGATGACAGTAGCACAATGGGCGCCACACAATTTTTGTTGGGAAATTGTGAAACCTGAAAAACTTGAAAGACCTGAAAGAAGAGTGAAATTCCGACCACCGAAGAATCACGAACTGAAAAGAAAGTTCCAGAACAAAAGAAAGACCGTTTTTTTGTACCACGTTATAAGTCCCCGTTGGGGCACGGCAAATTACTTTTAATGAATGGAAATTTTGGGTTAGCGCACAAAAGAAATAACGGAATTGCCGTTTGAATTGGCGCAAGATCGCGTTGTCCCGAAACAAGAAAATTCTATAAACACGGTCGCGTGTCCCGTTCTTTACCGGGATTGTACGGAGCCCGATCCTACCGAGATCTATTTTTACTTTTTTTCTCACTACCACAAAACTATACTTATCCCAGTTTATTTTTTTCTGTTTTGTCCTTATTCTTCTTCCTAGCCGCCTGTTCCTCCTGAGTAGGCCTTGGATTTTAGTCCCGCTTAGCAATCTCCTGCACACTCTATTCCTGATTCCTTCCTTCAATTATTTTTCCACGGCACTCTACTATTACCCTTCTCGATTAATTACTTTTAATTGCGTATTTTTTTCCAAATTATTTAAAACAAGTAAAACGTCTATCTACACGACTGGTCAACCAAGAAGTGATTTATCCAGATTTCTTTGTCCATTCGGCCGGCCAGTGTGCCTCACTCACACCATCATCCACCCTTGGGGAAGCAGAGCCAACGGCAGCCCTAACGTGACCATTCAGCTGTGGCGCTGAAATTGTCGACTGCTTCGTACTCCCTCACTCACACGTACTTGGGCTAGACAATTCACAGCTCCCACACGATAACTCAGCTGTTGCTCTGAGAGTATCAACTGTTCCTTGTTCTACCCCCACCCATTCGCGCACATTCACGCATTTGGCTGGACCATGTCGTTTTTCGCTACACTGTGCCATCTTTACACTAATGCGCTAACATGATCCCGCTAATGCTCTCACGGTTCTCATTCTTTCGAATTCGCCCATCACTGGAAACATCCAACGATAAGCGAACCCTCTGGCCGACCCTGGATCTACCCTCACACATTTCCCATTTGACAGTTCGCGAATTTAATAACAAGGAAAAATAACCTTTCGAGAAAAATAAATATTAATTGCACTAATTCGCGCATTCAAAGTTAACTTTTCCAAAAAGAATCAATTGATACATTTTAATCATGTTCCCTCATTCAACCAACCCTAAAGGAATCACAAATAGGAGGCATAGGATTATAAAAATACCTAGGACCAGGCACCAACAATCCTATTCAGAAAGACAATCGACCATTTGGGGAAAAGGGGAAATGCCAATCTTGCGCCAGTTCTCACATATTTGTATGTAAGTATTTTGATTTGTTGTTTAGTGTTTTTTTCTTCTTTTTCGTACTGGTTTCTCGTCGTAAATTGACTCGTACAATTGTGGCAAGTGTTGTGAGAGTGTGTACACGTGGCCGTCCGCCCACACGTCTCTGTGGCTCCTCCGGTGCTCCCACGACGGAGTTGAAGGACAGAGCGTCATCTTCCCCCCATCGTGCGTGGCTCAGTACCGTGACAATGGTACTTCTGGTGCAATTGTCTTTAGGAGGGGCCGTCCGCTCGCCCTCCCCAATTGCTATCCCCGACCGACCGTCTGGTTGTGGCAGTGTCATAGCTGTCGACTACTGCATTTTACAGACCGCCCGTCTGTTTGGAGTGTGTTGGCAGATGCGTACACGACTCTACTGTTGCAGACCGTCCGTCGGGGTTTGATGTCTCCGTTTGTGCCTCAGACAGTCCGTCTGTAAGGGAGTGCGTTGGTCCGTTGGGAGTCTCCTGACGGTCCGTGTCAGGCTCACCATCCGGACATTTGGGGCCCCGCCTCTTGCTTTACTGGACAGACCGTCCATCTGTTACGGTGGGCCTTTTCCTCGACCCAACGACCGCCTGTCGATCTGGTTTGCCAGTGTTCGGCCGCCTGCCCATGCTAAGCGTCTACCTGTTGTGGTCGCCTACCCAAGGCTCTAGAGAAGTGGACGCATGGCTGATGGAACCATGGCTGCCCCTCCACTTCTTCAGACCCTGCATATGCGCACCGAAGAGGGAATTGGTCAGGAAGTCAGGGAATGGAGAGTAGAACTTGTTTCGGTAAATTTTACCGCAACAGTACTATCGATGCTGATTATAAATATAGTAACTTTTAGGTAACTTTTAGGGGTCTACGGGCAATATTAAAGTATGTTACAAACTTCGCGTCAAAATGACTATTCCCTAAGAATATGGTATAATATAGTAACAAGGAACAGCATGCGAAAAATGTGCAAAATACTTGTGTTGATTTTGTGTATAGGTACCCTATTCTAAGGGTATATTAATTTTGACGCATAGTTTGTAACATACCTTAATATTGCCCGTAGACCCCCAAAAGTTACTATATTTATGATCAGCATCGATAGTAATGTCGATCTAGCCATGTCCGTCCGTCCGTCGGCAAAAATTAGGCCTTTAAACTGGACCTAGAGAGCTGAAATTTTAACCATATACTCTCTAGGGTCCCGAAATAATCAAGTTTACGAATTTTTGAAATCCGCCCACAGACACGCCCACAAACTAAAAAAAAAAAAATTTGGAAAAAATCGAATTTTGAGCTAGAAAGCTGAAATTTTTTATATATGATCTATGACTCCTAAAACTGCTCGGGATATAAAATTTTCAAAATCCTCCACTGACACGCCCACAATTAAATAAAACAATTTTATTGAAAAACCAAAATTTGAGCTAGGGAGCTGAAATTTATAATATATACTCTCTAGGTGGCCCTTTATGCTCTTGTGCTAATATTTTCAAAATCCGCTTACTGACACGCCCACAATTTATTTTTTTTTTTTTTTTTTAAATTCAAAGTTTGAGCTAGGGAGCTGAAATTTATAATATATACTCTCTAGGGGCCCTTTATGCTCATGTGCTTTTTTTTTTTTAATCTGCCTACTGACACGCCCACAATTAAATAAAACATTTTGTTGAAAAACCAAAGTTTGAGCTAGGGAGCGTTTTTTTTTTTATCCTTTAAATGTTATACAACAAAATATGTAGAGCGTTCTTAACAATTCAACCATACTAAGACTTTTGTCACACCCAATTATGAGGGATAGGAATAAGAATAGGGTATCCAACAGTTCGCCTAAGCGGACTGTAGCCCAACAACAAAAAATGCAACTATGTATAAACAAATAAATATAATACAAATGTCTTCTGCCTAAGTAAAGTTTCAGTATTATTAAATACTAAAGGCATAACATTTAGTCAATTCTCCATTCGATTTTTAATTTGGAACTCCAAATGCATACATAGTCTTTAAAGATTTTCAAAAAAAAAACTTCACTCCACCCTATTGTACAATGTTTTAACGGAAAATCGTTATTTCTTATTTTAATAAACGCACTTCATGGAATCAATAAAAATAGAACTCTTACTAACTCTAACTCTGTGTTTTACTTTATTTGACTTTTAGTGAACCTTGAACTGTATTAAATCTTTATAAAACCTGAGCTGCACCGAAAAGTACAAAAAAGTGCAGGATTTGGTTTTCCATGATTAAAAATCTTGCCAAAAAGTGTTCTACATTCTTTCACTTTTTGTTGCATAAAGCTATTCAGATAAGTTTAGCACAAGATTTTCTGCAATTAACTTTGTGGTAAGGCATGTGAGTGAGAGGTGTCAAATTTGAAAATTCTAATTGAACTGATGTCAACTGATTTATTTGTTTGGCATGATATATCGTATTTTTTAGTTAAATGTTACAAATATTGGCAAATTTGCAAAACAAAAAACCGAAGAACAACATGAAACAAGTTCAAATTGGGAGCAAATCGACATCAGTTTTGTGAAACAGGGCACAGGTCACTGAAAATCGTAAGTAGGTACACTAGAAAGCAGCGAGGATTATCTATGTCAAATTTCAAAGCTGTGGGGAGAACATAAGCCATTTTTAGGGTCCCGTAGCCAAATGACAAAAAAACGGAACCCTTATAGATTCGTCATGTCTGTCTGTCTGTCTGTCTATCCGGGAATGTCACAGCCACTTTTCTCCGAAACTATAAGAGCTATACTGTTGAAACTTGGTAAGTAGATGTATTCTTTGAACCGCATTAAGATTTTCACACAAAAATAGAAAAAAAATAATAAATGTTGGGGGTTCCCCATACTGAAACTCGAAAAAAAAAAATTCATCAAACCCATAGGTGTTGGGTATCTATGGATAGGTCTTCAAAAATGATATTAAGGTTTCTAATATCATTTTTTTCTAAACTGAATAGTGTGCGCGAGAGACACTTCCAAAGTGGTAAAATGTTTGCCCCCCCCCCCTATAACTTCTAAAATAAGGGAATGAAAAAACTAAAAACAATTTATGATGTACATTACCATGCAAACTTCCAACGAAAATTGGTTTGAACGAGATCCAGCAAGTAGTTTTTTTTAATACGTCGTAAATCGTAAACCGCAATTTATCTTTCATTCAATCAACTCAAATATAAAAAAAAAACATTTAATTTCATAAACATAATCAACCTTATGCGTAAACCATGAACCATTATTTTCTAATAATAAATCTGTAATAGGTGCCTAAGTAAATAATAATTATAATTCGCGCGGTACCCTTCATGGGCGAGTCCGACTCGCACTTGGCCGCTTTTTCTTTTTCAATTCAGGGCAGAGCCTGAGTTGTCAAAAAAAGGTCGTTTCTTTTTTAGCTCTGACACATCAGAGCGTTCAAACTGATTTTCTTTTTTCGTTTAGAGCTTGATCAGAACGCGCTCTATCAGCTCAAAATAAATTGACTGAGCAGTCTGAGTAAAAAAATGAACACAGCCAAGGAAAGACTGAGAGGAGGGAAAATAAAAGAAAAGAAGCGGGTTGTTTTTCCGGCGTAGAAAGTCATAGTTGTCAAAGTCAGAGCTGTTCTGTTCTGATCTAGCTTTTGTTCATTAAACACAGTTATAAAGTGTCCCATCATGAATACTTTTTTGAAATTTGAAAAAACCACAATATCCGATATCCCTCGTGGCTGATGGTACACGTTGACCCTTTTGACGAATCGATTTCGATGACATTTTAGAATAGTGCCGGCTGACTTGCATCAATGAAGCGTCGAATTTTGTTTTTGTGTTCAGACATTTTTCTTGGGTTATTGGCACACCTTCCCTTTCAAAAAAAAACCAAAAGGAAAGGGCATCGGATCGCTTTTGATAGCGAATTTGTGTTTCCCTATTCTAAAAAGCGATTCGCTTTCGATACGCGCTTCTTTGAAAAGCGGTTTTAAAAAACCATATTGTTTTGTTACGCGATATAAGATTGAAATACGTTTCTTTTTTTAATTAGATGAGAACGGGTTGGGTCCGTTTGCCCGCATATCAAAAGCCCGCACACGAATGCCCGCATATCAAAAGCCCGCATCCCAAAAGCCCGCATCACAAAAGCCCGCACCACAAAAGCCCGCATGTCATGGGGAAATATGAAGTTCCCCTTAAGAAATCTCTTTTCGGTGATTCTCACAAGATCGAGTATCTAACATTTTGGAAGTTGAAGTAAACCAATCAAAAGTCAAAACTCTTATAGAAAATATTTTGTGGCTTCGAGTTAGTTATTCACCACACTCACCTCTTCCCCTCTTTTTTTTTGAAAACGTGTAAAATCTCTTACAAAATTTTTGCTCGTCCTAAAAAGAACGGATTTATTTACCTTATCCACCTCTACCCCTCATTTCCCCTCCTAAATTGAAATTGGTTAATATCTCTCAATGAATATTTAGTCGTCCTAAAAAGAACGATTTTGGTTTATAGAACCAGTTTCAGTTTCAGTTTCAGTTTATTTATTTAATCTGGTATGCACAAATAAGACTTAGTCTTTTATAGTACTTAATTTTAGGATAATTCAAGGATTGATTTTATTTAATAGATAACCTACAATAAGCAATAATTGAAAAATACAAATATATTATAGCGGTAAACAGGGAGTGAATAGGAAGGGAGGAGAACAGTATGAGAAAGAGGAATAGAATGTTAGAAGAAAGAAAGAAATAAGAAGTTGTTACATTTTTATGAGAAATACTCTAAAGCGGCATTTTTGAATTGTGTCGCTCCGATTATTTGTTTTACTGTTGTAGGCAGGGAGTTCCAGAGTCTGGTGGCAAATACGAAGAAATGACGTCAGGAGTTCAAATAATTCGAGGAGGGAGTTATAAGACTAAACGTCCTTGCCGAACGAGCAAATTGAAGTTTTTCAAAGAGGTATGGTGGCGACCTTTTGTGTATAATTTTGTGCAAGAAGACACAACACCTTACATTTAAAAACTGCTGAAGTGAACAGCCAAGGACATTATTGTGGTAATTGGATATGTGGTCGTGTCGACGAAGCCCGTACACAAATCTAACCATATCGTTGAATGCAACAGTTAATTTAAGCTGAGATAAGGAGTCCAGTTTGCAGTACACAGCTGATGCATAATCAATGTAGGGAACCAGTAAGGTTTTGACTAGTCTCAGTCTGGTATTTACGGGAGTAAAACTTGAGAACAACCAAAGTTTACGTAGACCACCGTAAATACGTCCCACAGTGTAGTTAATGTGACTTACTGGGGATAGAGAGCGGTTAATCTTAAAACCCAAATTGGTAACAGTATCTGCAAACTTCAGTTGTGTATCGTTAAGGTAAATTGGCGGCACAAGTTCGACGTTGTGGAGCTTCTTAGATATTAAAATTAGCTGGGATTTTGCTGGGTTGATGGTCAGGCAATTGCGAAGCGACCATTGGTTAATTGCGGATAGATCATCGTTCAGTCTGCTAACCAGATCCTCTACTAGACCTGTAGGTCTAGATAAGTATATTTGCGCATCATCCGCATAGAAATGAAGGCTAGCATTTGAGCAAACTTTGGGAAGGTCATTGATGAACATGCCGAACAAAATAGGACCCAAAATTGAACCCTGAGGTACCCCTGCAAGTATGTCCTTCACACGAGAGCATTTATCACCAACCACAACCCTTTGACAGCGATTGCTCAAGTAATTACTGATGAGGCTCAACGAACCTTCACTGAAACCGAAAAACCTTCGCAGTTTCTCCGTAAGAATTGAGTGATTGACTGTATCAAAAGCTTTGGAAAAGTCAAGGAGGCAGAGTACTGTGATGAAGTCTAGGTCATAGTTGATCCTTATGTCATCCAGGATTTTAACCATAGCCGTAGAACAACTGTGGTTGGCTCGAAAGCCAGACTGGACCAAAACAAGAAGGTTATGTTGATCAAGGTGACTCGAAATCTGCTTTGCGAGAATTCTTTCCAAAACTTTTGACAGGCAAGGCAAAATACTTATGGGGCGAAAGTCTGTGGCCATCGAAGGTTGGGGTTTTTTCGCGACAGGAATAACTTTAGCCAGTTTCCAACTAGACGGGAAAGACGAACACGTTATGCAAAAATTAATTACATGCGTAATTACACTAATAATGTGGGTTAAAATCATTTTTACAAATCGCATAGGAATTCCATCTTCACCAACGGCATCGGACTTGAGAGACCGAATATTATTGACAACATCAGCTTCTGAGACAACTTCGAATTCAAAAACTGCAAGTGGTTCCAGAGAATGTTGATCGTATGGTAGAGAGGGAGTGTAATCTCTTGAGTTGGATAAAAAAACATTATTAAGATCATTAAGATCAGGTATAACGTCTGCAACATCTTTTTTACTACGAACAACTGATCGTAAGTTGCTCCAGAGCTTTTTGGCGTTTTGCTCTGCTCCCAGCTTAGATAAGAAATATCTTTTCTTTGATGATCTAGCAATGGAAGTTGAGAGATTACGTGCTTGGCAGAAAGTTTCCCAATTCATATCAGTTGGACTTTGCTTCCATTTCGAATTCAGTTTTCTACGAACTTTTATGGCATTATGTACTTCAGATGTGAACCATGGACAATTTCTGTTGCGCACCGTCACTGTTTTTAAAGGAACATGGTAATTTAATAAATTTAGTAGTAGGGATTGCAACAGATCCACTTTATCACCCAAGTCTGGGACAAAATAACAAGTATGCCAGGGGAGTAAGCTCGCTTCCATTTGCAAGGCGTAGTTATCTACGGAAGCGAAGTCTCTGAATTGAAAAGTGGATGGTGTTGAGGAACGAGATAAGTCAATGTTGTAAGTGCAGAAAATTAGGTCGTGGTCTGTGACACCCTCCAACGACAGCTGGTCCTGTAGTAACACATTCGACCGATCAGATACCAACAATAGATCAAGAAGACTCGGAGAGCAGTTGGGTGCAAAGCGGGTGGCATATGAGTTGACTACAGCTAGCGCAGAAGTGGCGGCTAGGTCTAAAAGTTGGCGAGATCTACTATCACATTTGAATAGGTCGGCATTAAAATCACCGCCTATGATTATATGTTCATAATTTGGGGAAAAATCTTGAAGTGCGGAGAACATTGGTTCAGGAGAACAGCTACGATTGGGACTGTAAACAACCCCTATAATGCACTTAGTATTGCCATCAGTAACTTCCAGGAGAAGATACTCGGTAGCACTTACCTCAGATTTTCCAATGATCTGACATTTCAAGGAAGTATTACAGTAAATGGCTACCCCACCACCTATTGTATTCGTGACTCTATCGTTCCGAACAATTCTGTACCCCGGAATATTGTACAGGTGATCTTCCAATCCACAAAATCACTTCACTTTCACTATTTTGGGAGCAACCGCACTGCTCCAGCCATCGACGAAGAATGCGACAATTCAGAAAAATACCACTCCTTATACACTTTGTCGAAGACTTTTCTTACGGTAAATTTGTTCTCCGTGATTCTCAAACAATCGAGCATTTTAACTTTTTGAAATTGAAAGAAGCCAATCCCCCTCGAATTGGCAATATTTTTGACAACCAATCAAAACTCATGCAAGATATATTCTCCTTACAAATGTTTAAAATTTTAGGAACTTTTTTCTCTTTTATTGGGAGGAATGCTGTTATTATTCATTGGTAAGAGCATCTATTTAACGCATGTACTATGCGCAAAATTGAATTTTGCCTAAATTTCAGCTACAAATAGTATAAAAGAAATGGAGATTGAAACGATTTCCTATAAAAGAAATGGATATTTCCAAATTACTCGCATTCACAGTCAGACATCAGTCGACAACCAAAATGTGCGGTAGTGCTCTTGCAAAACGTACATATTTCCAAAACCACCAACTTTTATTACCCAATAAAAACAACAGTGTTAGGTTTTACCTACCTGTTCGAACCCAAAAAGGTGCTACCTGTGCTGAAGTGATTATTATCATATCAGTGAAAGTGATTAAGTGCCAACGAAAAATAAAACAAGAAACAATTGAAAAAGAGACAGTAAGTGATACCCAACACCAAATGGGGAAAAAGAAAAGAGGAAGGATGACGTCAACTTGGCGCTGTCCAGCCTCGTAGAAAAAATCAAGTCAGGAGTAGCAGAGCATGGAAATGCGTTCCTTGCCTCGCTACACGAGAAACTCACCATTGTTGATGAGCTCTACATCGACCAGCCCGCAGCCGAAGAAGACGAGGACGAAGAGGAATCAATGGAGGTCGCCGATCTTCCAGATGAGGATTCAGAATCTGAATCAGATGCAAAAACTGTCAGAAGTTCGGTCACGTTGCCAGCAACTGTGGTATGAAGTACAGGTGTGTCAAGTGCAAGGTCGAGCACCTACCTGGAAACTGCCCACGTAGTATCGACAACAAGAAGGACGACGCAGTATTTTGTGCTAACTGCCAGAAGAATGGACATCCAGCGAACTACAAGGGATGCCCCAAATATAAGGAGAAAGTTTCCGAGAGGCTCAAAAACTCGCAAAAGAAGAAGGAACAACGTCAGTTCGCCGTCAACTCAGCCTCGAAAGCGATTAAAGCTGGTCTGAGTTTTGCAGATGTCGCAGCTTTAGGGAGGACAGTGAAACCACAAGGCAATCCAACAACGAAACCAGTGGTCACCAAGCCAGCAGCAAAACCAAGTTTCACCGGCAAGGCTACCAATAAGCCCGCGCCATCATCAACATCAAGGAACACTGTTCCTCCCGGTAAGACTTCGTCTAACATCTTTGAGGATACTGAAAGATTGTTCGGCACTGACCTTTTAACCCTTCTCCAGAAGGCAAGAAAGGTTGTGCCTAGCAACTATGGCATCCTCGACGATAGGGCGAAGACAATTATACTGGGCAAACTTATTTGTGAATTATGTTCCCAATAAATTCGCTCAGTATCTTAACATATAATGTAAATTCTATCTATTCCACAGCCAAACGAAGTTCCTTAAGCTTATTTATTAAGTCTAAGAAACCCGGCATTCTTCTCTTACAGGAAACAAGATTGAGCCCAAACAACCCATACAAGCCGGATGGATACAAGACATATCGGGAAGATAAGTCAAGTGACCGAAGTGGGACAGCGATCATCGTCAGAAACACCCTTAAGTGCCAAAAGATACAAATATCAGGACTGACAAGCATGGAAACAACAGCCGCTACCATCAAGTTGTCTGAGGTGGAAAATCTGCTGGTTATTTCGGTCTACAACCAATGCCAGGCGCCAAGAGGAAACATCATGCACGATTTAACTGTTATCCAAAACATGTGCAGCACACACACCTATTGTGTGATTGGAGGGGATTTCAACGCCAGACACCAGCTTTGGGGAGACGGCGAAATATCACCTAAAGGGACGGCAATAGTGGAGTGGCTGCATGGTAATGCACATCAACACTCCCTAGTGGTGATTTCACAACCACTAAACACCTTTCCAAGAACACCATCGATGCTGGACTTTTTCTTGGCTTCATCGAACTTCGTCAACATCCTACCGGACTTTCGAAATTACTCCTGCCTTGCGCACGTAAGTGATTCTGATCATTTGGCTGTAGAACTTCGGATTCGACTGAACCATAGAATAATGGTGGAAAATCCTGCACCAGAGCTGCACATCAAATTCAACCGGATCAACTGGATCCAATACGAGTCGGACATCGAAGCAAATGTGATACTGCCAGCAATGGACGAAAACCTCGGCAACAACGAGATTGACGGAGTCATCAATCACTTTGAAGCCGTAGTTAACGCAGCTGTAGACCGACAGAAGACAACCCGAACCAGCAAAGACAGATATGGGCACCTACCTCAACACATCCAAGCAATTCATGCACACAGACAACGGCTGCGAAAAAGGCTACAGAGGATTCTCCACCGAACTTGGAACACCCACAATGACGAGTATAGAAGTGTACATTCCCAGCTGGAATGCACCAACGTCATGTTTCGTCGTGCTGTGAAACACTTCAGGGACAACGAATTCAGGCAGAGGCTGGAAGACATAAAACCAGGCCCCAACGCCTTCAAGAAAATCAACTCGCTGGTTGGAAAATCGAGGTCAATGCCTGAAACCATTGAGCACGGACAAGATACTCCCACCACCGCAATTGAAAAAGCCGAAGCATTTGCCACCCACTTCGAAAAGAATTTCACGGATCGACCACCAACGCACCTTCCAGAATTCCTAGAAGTAGTGGAAGCACAAGTTCACGAGGCCACAATGTCAACCGATGTCATCACGACTTTCAACACCAGGAATCCAGCAGATGACCCAAATAGCGACGAAGTCTTCACCAACACAGAAGAGGATGGTAACATTATCCATAGCGGCAACTCAAAGAAGTCATCCGGAACTGACCACATTTCGAACTTTTTGCTTAAAAAGTTACCAAGCGTGGCCATCCTTCTACTGACCATCATATTCAACAACTGCATTAACAACAGCTATTTTCCGAAATCATGGAAAGTAGCGAAAGTTGTGCCAGTGCCCAAGAAGACAGATCGAACAAATGTCAATGGATACCGACCAATAGCTCTCCTGTGTTGCGTGAGTAAAATTCTGGAGTCATTGATGCTGCGAAAGATCAACCAACTGTGTGCGGAGAGAGGCATAATCCCGACGTATCAATTTGGATTCAGAGCTAGACACTCTACGATACATCCCCTACTGAAGCTTCATAGCGACGTCACCACGGGACAAAAAGGAGACAACTGTAGCCTGCTTGCTGGACATCGAGAAGGCCTTTGACAGCGTCTGGATTAAAGGACTGATCTTCAAACTAATGGAATATGGTTTTCCGCTCAATATGGTGAGACTTATTAATAATTTCCTAACAAATAGAATTTTCTTCGTACAGGTACAGAATGAGAAGTCGTCAGTCAGAAGCATCAACGCAGGTGTACCCCAAGGATCAAGATTAGATCCGATCCTCTTTAACTTCTTCACAGCTGACCAGCCAATGAATGAAGGCCGAAGCAAAACGCTTCTGTACGCAGACGACTCAGTGACCTACGCCAACTCCCTGTCTCCAGAGATAGCTGCACGAAGAGTTGAGACCCACATCAGGAATCTTTGGGACTACTATCTTAAGTGGGGACTGAAGATAAATAGCAACAAAACGGATCTTATCTGCTTCCGCAATCCTGTAACAGCGACCGGAGGACGCCGAGCATTTGCAACCCGCTGCCGTAATATTAAACTGAATCTTCCAGATGATACAGTGGTTCATACCAGAACATCAACGAAATATCTGGGAATCAACTTCAGCGAAAGATTTAAATTCAACCAGCATGCTGACATTACCCTCAAAAGGGCAAACTTTGCATTGCATCTAGTGCACCCGCTTCTCAAGAAGCGCAACGGGCTTAGCAGAAAAACCAAGCTGCTCATATACAAGCAGCTCATCAGACCAGTGATAACTTATGGTTGTCCCATCTGGTTCACAATTTCACCATCAACAATGAAGAAGATCCAGCTTTTCGAAAGGAGAATACTTCGGACCTGCACAGGACTTTGGCGAAACCCGACAACTCTGAAGTACTACTCAACGAGAAGACTCTACGAGGAGGCAGGAATCGCACAGCCGATCAACAAATTTATGATGGAACTATCAGGAAGACTCATCCGAAACCTTGCAGACCACCCAAACACAGAAGTCCGGGAATTAACCCAGCAACAAATGGAACCAAGCCATCGGTATCTAAATCCTCGCGCCATCACGGATGCTAGATTTGACGACATCATCCACAACGAAGATACTCCGTTCTACGAAAAATCGGTAAGACATTACAGGGGGTGACTTACTCCCTGTAATCAACGCTAATACTATATTTTCTTTTCTTCCCAACAGGAACAATTAGCTTTTAATTAATTATAAAATATCATAAATAGATTAAGAGTAGTCATAAATATAGTTTTGTAAAACTTTTGTAAACCTAGCCATAAGAAATTCGTCGGGCCCCTTTTGTTGAGCCGACATTTTTAATTTTAGTTATAAGTTTAGATATAAGTCAATTTGTACATATTAGATTGAATAAAAATAATTTCCTAATCGTAAAGAAGAAAAAATTCGTAAATTACTCGCATTATTCGTTGTTTGTTACGCCGATTGGTGTGGTTGTCTGCTCCAATCGTTCTTTTTAGAGCGATTGGTATTAAAGAGGATATTAATTCCTTCAGAAAGCGTTCTTTTAAGGACGACTAAATGCCTAAATTAAGAGATTTTGCTTATTTCAGTGAGGAGGAGTGGTGAATTTACAGTTCCTGTAGGTGGTTTTGTTACGCTTTAAAAAAAGGGGTGATTATATTGAGAAATAAAAGCTGTGGGGAAGATAATGTCCATATATTCGGATTATTTTCATCTTTTACTGTGAGAAATAGTGTCAGTCTTCCTTTGAATAGACAACTATTCAACTCATGTACTTACGCACACTTGAGATCAGGTTATTTCCAAGACAATTGCGTCTTAACCTCGAAGAAATGTTAAGCAGGCGCCATAAACACTGAAATTAGCGCCAAATTCTAAAGATTATAACCATATATTCGCATAATGTTCGTTCTGGGTGGCCCGCTTCGCGGGATCTTAGCATTTCACCTATCTTTCCGCAGGGTTTAGCACGCTCACGCAACTCCGTTGCTCCGCTAAGGGTATATGCCTTATGCCTGGCAGGCGCCATAAGCACTATGATATTAGCGCCCAACTAATAAAGATAATGTCCATATATTCGCATCATTTACATCTTTTACTGTGAGGAATAGTGTCAATCTTCCTTTGAATAGACAACTATTGCACTCATGTACTTACGCACACTTGAGATCAGATTATTTCCAAGATAATTGCGTCTTAACGTCGAAGAAATATTAAGCAGGCGCCATAAACACTGAAATTAGCGCCAAATTCTAAAGATTATAACCATATATTCGCATAATGTTCGTTCTGGGTGGCCCTCTTCGCGGGATCTTAGGATTTCACCTATCTTTTCGCAGGGTTTAGCACGCTCACGCAACTTCGTTGCTCCGCTAAGGGTATATGCTGGTTGTCTGGCAGGCGCTATAAACACAAGCAAATAAGCGCCGAATTGAAAAGATTAGGCGAATTTATGCGCATCATGTCGGGTCTATGTAGCCCGCTCGCGGAATCTTAGGATTTAAACTGGTTTTTCCACTAAATAAGCGAATAATTCCAAATATGAACTCCATTTACTCGCATGATTTGCGGTCTGCTTTAATCAAATGTATACAAATTCTTTCCATTTTATGAACTTTTTTCTCTTTTATTGGGAGGAATGCTATTATTTTTCAATGGTAAGAACATCTATTCAACACATGTACTATCCGCACTTGGGCTATGGTTATTTCCTAAACAATTGCGTGTTAAAATAGAACTAATGTACATTTAAAATCCATTGAATTCTCACAGAAATCCATCTGTAAGATGCAAGAAATCATGAGAATCACGGAGAGGGAAGTTGTGTAAAATATATCCTGCAAGAGTTTTGATTGGTTGTCAAAAATATTTTCAATTCGAAATGTCTTCGACAAAGTGTATATAAGAAGTGGTATTTTTCTGAATTGTCGCATTTTTCGTCGATGCCTGGAGCAGTGCGGTTGCTCCCAAAATAGTGAAAGTGAAGTGATTGGGTGTATTGGTTACTATTAACCAAAATCGTTCTTTTTAGGACGACTAAATATTCAATGAGAGATATTGACCAATTTCAATTGAGGAGGGGAAGAGGTGGATATGGTTCTTTTTAGGACGAGCAAAAATTTTGTTAAGAGATTTTACACGTTTTCAAAAAAAAGAGGTGAGTGTGGTGAATAACTACATCCCCCTCCATATTACTGGGAACAAATATTTCTTTCAAGTGATATGATTGGCTTTAAAATTTTTTAAATTAAAGTGATGAGGTGAATAACAAAACAATAAGCCCGCATCATATGCGGGCTAAATCTGGAAATAAATTGTGCGGGCTTATGGCATGCGGGCTTTTGTGCTGCGGGCTTTTTCATAATTTGGCGTGCGGGCTTTTGTTACGCGGGCTTTTCATATGCGGGCTTATAGGGGTTTCCCGATGAGAACACATTTGTCACAATTTTCAACATTGAATATCCAACTTTTTAAGTATCTCCTTTGCACCTATTTTAATATATGTATATATATTGTTGCATGTTTGCTTGAACTGTGTCATTAATTAGTCAACTACGCCATCTAGTAGAAAGTGGCCATATTACCGATTTTGGCAGCATTGGAATAGCAGTTTGAGTAGCTGTGGTATAACTTGGTATGTTGTTCTCGAACCTTCTGAACTTAACGAACCTTCTCAACGAATCTGGAAATTTCGAGAGGTGTCACTAGGAGATATAAATAGATGTCGCAGGAGCACCCAAGACATTCTAGTTGTGAACCGCGATAAAGAAGGGCGATAGATGACAGTAGTGAAAAGTATAGAGAATATTGAATAAGAGAAGTGATTGTTTATTTAAAGTGATTAATTGTGAAAGTGAATTGTTGGATTAAATAAGTGAATTATTAGAATAATAATCAAGAAGTAAAAGACATTGAAAGAGAACTAATAAAGATTAATTAAATAGAATTACGTTTTATCTTTTCGAATCCTAGCCTGGATGTAACATTGGTGTCAGAAGTGGGATAAAACGTATTCAGTGTGAAATTAAAGTGAAGTGAATTAGTTAAAAAAAAAGGAAAACAATAATGGGCCGCACATTGAAATTGCTTCAGCTCAGTATACCGCAGTTAAAAGCTGAACTAGAAAAGCGGAATCTCTCCACAGCTGGAGGAAAAAGTGATCTGGTGCTTCGACTGCAGGAAGCTGTTGAAAACGAAGGAGAAAATCCCAAGTCCGTTTTGTTCGACGTAGCAGAAGAACAAGTAAGTACAGCCGTTGATATGACTGCTATGATGGAACTACTTCTGGCCAAGTTCGATCAGAAATTCGACTGTATGGACTCTAAATTTGATGAACAGAAGAATTCTCTAGATTCCAAATTGGAAGAACAAAAGAATTCCATAGTTGCCGCCCAAAAGAGCGCTGTGGACGATTTTAAAAATGTTCTTGAAGGAAAACTTGAAGAAATTGACCAAAAGTTCGAGAAGGTTGAAACCAAATTCGACGAAATCCATCAGACGTTTTGCAAGCATGAAACAAACTTCGAAAACTTGGCTAGAGAGCTCGAGAAAGTGAAGAAGCAGAAGGCTCGAGAAAATTCTGCGGACTGCCCGAGAAGGAAAGAGATGCAGCCTCCTGTTTTCGACGGTCAAACATCATGGCCAATTTATAAGAAACAGTTTGAAGCAGCTGCAATGGCGAACAGCTGGGACAACGAGGAAAAGTCGATTGCGCTAACGCTCGCACTAAGAGGTACAGCTGCGGAGTTACTCCAAACCGTCTCAGAAGAGAAGCAACACGACTACGACGCCCTGGTCAAGGCTATAGAGATGCGCTTCGGTGATAAGCATATGCAGCAAGTGTACAGGGTCCAGCTACGCAGTAGAGTCCAGAAGCGGGGGGAAACACTTCAACAGCTGCAAGCAGATATCGAACGTCTGGCACATTTGTCATATCCTAATGCTGGTGAGGTTCTCATCAATGAAATGGCTGTGGAGGCGTTTATCCAAGCCATTGAAGATAGACAACTGCAAATGGCCGTAAGAATGGCTGGAAAGAGAACTCTCGCTGAGGCCCTAGCATTTGCCTTGACAATGCAAGCTGCTGATCAGGCATCGCATGTGTTCCACCGCGTAAGGGAAATGACAGCCGTTGAATGTTCATGTCAAAGAGCAGACATCGTAGACCGGAGCAGAGATAACAGAGGTCAAATGCGCTGCTGGAACTGCAACAAAATAGGGCACCTACAGAGACAGTGCAGAGCTCCACCCAGACGAGGCAGTTGTCCGCATTGCGGGCCTAGGAGGGGCAACGAAGAAGCATCTGGCAGGGATAACAACCATCCTGCAGATATAGCTTCGCATAACCAGCAGTCGGGAAACGTGTAAGGACCAGCTTCGTGGGGCAGAAGTTGGTTTCCGGAATCGACGACCCCAGGACCACAATTCAAGTCTCCCAAACCAAACGAGGAAACCAGAGTCTAACAGTGGAAGCCTATATCGGACAAAATAAGTGCGTGGCAACCATCGACACCGGTGCCACCGCTTCCATCATAAGGAGGGACATCGTCCGTCAGTCTTGGCTGCACAACACCAGCAATTACTGTCTGAAAACAGCAACAGGAGCGACAGCGAAAGTGTATGGAGAGGTCATACTAACAATAAATTTGGCAGGATTAGTATTCTCCCACGCTTTCCTAGTAGCCGATATATGTGACGAATGCATCATTGGAATCGATTTCATGAAGGCGCATGATGTAGTATTGGACATTGGTATGCAAGTACTCAAGTATCGAAACGTAGAAATTCCGATGGTGTACGGGAACGAGAACGTCGCATCCCTGAGGACAGTCATTAGTAAGGACGAGGTCCTACCACCTTCTTCAGAGACACTGATTTGGACAAAGCTGGAAGGTGATTCTGGGGCCCACCGATTCTTTCTAGTCGAGCCAGAAGACAACCACTGCCGAAATTGCGTGGTTGGAAAAATGCTTGTCGAGCCGAAGAACAATATGGTTCCCGTACGAGTTCTTAATGCGGAACACAAAAGCGTCAAATTGAAGCAAGGTGAGGTGGTTGGAAAGTGTGTACCGGTTACGGCCATCACGAAACTATCACAGGAAGGTGTTGCGATGCCTCGTTCACCAATGGGAATGACTGAGGTCAAAAGAACTTTATTCCAGCACTGCGATCTGAATCAGGAGCAGCAAGCCTTGGCAGGGAACCTCATCAACGAGTTTGCTGATATATTCGCTTCGCGGGACTGCGAGTATGGCCGAACACACCTTGTACAACACCGGATAGACACTGGAGATGCGAGACCGATTCGTCAGCCTCCCAGACGATTACCATTGGCTAAGCAGACGGAGGTTGCAGAGATGGTGTCAACGATGGAGAAGGAAGGAGTAATCGAATGCTCTAAAAGCCCATGGGCATCTCCAATTGTCCTAGTCAAAAAGAAAGATGGCAGCACTCGGTTCTGTGTAGACTATCGCCAACTGAATAATGTCACTAAAAAGGATAGCTACCCTCTACCAAGGATTGACGATACGCTGGATACACTGTCCGGAGCTCGATGGTTTTCCACTCTAGATCTGAAGAGTGGCTACTGGCAAGTGCAAATACATCCGAAAGACCGTGAGAAAACAGCTTTCACAGCAGGAAACGGGCTCTGGCAATTCACAGTAATGCCATTTGGACTGTGTAACGCGCCGGCAACCTTTGAGCGACTAATGGAGCGTGTTTTGTTGGGGCTAACATGGAAAACGTGTTTGGTCTACTTGGACGATGTCATCGTGGTTGGAAAAACGTTTGAAGAACATCGAGATAACTTGAAGGAAGTGTTCCAGAGACTACGAAGTGCACAATTAAAGCTTAACCCGAAAAAGTGTGATCTCTTTAGATCTGAGGTAAAATATCTGGGGCACATCATCTCGTCCGAAGGAGTAAGGACTGACCCAGAGAAGGTCGATGCGGTGAAAAATTGGCCCGTTCCCAAAGACAAACACCAACTGAGAAGCTTCCTGGGACTTGCAACTTACTACAGACGGTTTGTGAAGGACTTCGGAAGGATCGCAAAGAGCTTGCATCAACTGACGGAAAAGGGAAAACCATTTAAATGGTCAGGTGAATGCGAAGCGAGTTTCAAGAGTCTCAAACACCAACTGTGTGATGCTTCAATTCTAGCGTACCCTACTCCAGGAAAGACATTTATTGTTGATGCCGACGCTAGTAATGTTGGGATCGGAGCCGTTCTTTCGCAGATCCATGATGGCCAAGAGAGAGTAGTTTCCTACTTCAGTAAAGTGCTATCCAAGCCGGAGAGGAATTATTGCGTGACCAGGCGGGAACTCCTGGCTTTGATCCTGGCAACAAAGCACTTCCACAAGTACTTATATGGGCAGAAATTCATCCTGCGTACAGATCATGCGTCTCTAAAGTGGCTGCTGCAGTTTAAGAACCCTGAAGGACAAGTCGCGAGGTGGATTGAGCGGCTGCAGATGTATGACTACGAGATACAGCACCGAAAGGGAACTCTTCACTCCAACGCAGATGCCCTCTCCCGGCGACCCTGCAAGGCTGATTGTAAACATTGCGTACGCCAGGAGGAAAAAGATAAAGTGTCAGTCCAACGGTTGAGAGCTGAGCCCATTAGCGGCTGGAGTGCACGGGAGATCCGGAATGCTCAACAGGAAGATCCGGATATCGAGCCGATTCTCGCCTGGAAGGAACATGAGGGCAAGCCGGACTGGCAGCAGATCTCCAATAGGAGTCCGGAATTGAAGGCATACTTGGCACAATGGGATTCACTTCATGTCCAGGATGGCATTTTGAAAAGAAAATGGGAAAGTTCGGATGGAACATCAGCCGTGATGCAACTTGTGGTACCCAGATCGAAAGTCAACGAAGTACTTAGGGAACTACATGATGGAGTGTCCGGAGGTCACTTGGGAGTAAATAAGACACTCGAAAAAGTGCGAGAACACTTTTACTGGATCCACGCAAGAGACGATGTCGAAAACTGGTGCCGAAAATGCGCCGCTTGCGCAGCCAGTAAAGGCCCGAGAGTAAAAATGCAAGGCAAGATGCATCAATACAACGTTGGAGCGCCCTTTGAAAGGATTGCAGTTGACATCGCAGGACCGTTTCCAGAAACCAACAGTGGAAACCGCTATATCCTCGTAGTGATGGACTACTTCACTAAATGGCCTGAAGCCTTTGCTATACCTAACCAAGAAGCTAAAACCGTGGTAGAGCAGATTGTCCACAACTGGGTAAGCAGATTTGGCGTACCAATGGAATTGCACTCGGACCAAGGTCGCAACTTCGAGTCCAAGATCTTTCAAGGAGTATGCCAGCTACTAGGGATTAAGAAGACAAGAACAACCCCGCTTCATCCACAATCGGACGGAATGGTGGAACGCTTCAATAGAACCTTAAACGAACACCTTTCTAAGGTTGTTGGCGACTGCCAGCGGGACTGGGACAAGCACATCCCCATGTTCCTATTAGCTTATCGAAGCGCAGTTCATAACACAACAGGACATACTCCATCCGAAATCCTTTTTGGTCGAACCATCCGGTTACCTAGTGAATTGATGTTTGGATCTCCGACTGATGAAGCAACGAATGAAGATGATTATGTTGCGGATCTCAGAGAAATCATCAGAAACATTCATCGGAAAACTAGAGATAAGATTCGGATATCCAGCGACCGCATGAAGACGAGGTACGATACAAAAGCGACCACCACAGGATTCCAGGAAGGAGATCTGGTATGGCTATACAACCCTCATCGCCGAAAAGGTATGTCACCTAAACTACAGCAGGATTGGGAAGGACCCTATAAGATAGTGAAGCGCATCAACGATGTTGTCTACCGGATCCAGCGAGGAAGAGGCAAGCTAAAAGTTGTCCATGTGGATCGTCTCCATCGCTACCATGGGGAAAATATTGACGTGCTTGTTCGGGACGAACAAGTTTAAGAGGGGGATATTGTTGCATGTTTGCTTGAACTGTGTCATTAATTAGTCAACTACGCCATCTAGTAGAAAGTGGCCATATTACCGATTTTGGCAGCATTGGAATAGCAGTTTGAGTAGCTGTGGTATAACTTGGTATGTTGTTCTCGAACCTTCTGAACTTAACGAACCTTCTCAACGAATCTGGAAATTTCGAGAGGTGTCACTAGGAGATATAAATAGATGTCGCAGGAGCACCCAAGACATTCTAGTTGTGAACCGCGATAAAGAAGGGCGATAGATGACAGTAGTGAAAAGTATAGAGAATATTGAATAAGAGAAGTGATTGTTTATTTAAAGTGATTAATTGTGAAAGTGAATTGTTGGATTAAATAAGTGAATTATTAGAATAATAATCAAGAAGTAAAAGACATTGAAAGAGAACTAATAAAGATTAATTAAATAGAATTACGTTTTATCTTTTCGAATCCTAGCCTGGATGTAACAATATGTATAATCGGATCCTTTTCCGTTCTGTTCAGCTTATGCAGGCCATCAAATAACAAAAAAAAAAGTGTCCTGTTTTTGAAAACAAGGAGCCTATTTCCGAATACTAAATATATGATATTAAATTGTTATTTATTTGCAAGACCCCTGTTTTCTGGGAAAAACAAAATCTAACATTTTCATTCAACTAGAATGGATCATTTTGATGATTTGCCCAGTTTTAGTCCTTTGACATTTTTTTCGCGAAATGAGATCAGCTGTTTTACATAAAGAAGAACACCTCACTTTGGTGTGGAGTATGTTCAAAATAGAAACTCGTCGTATAGTTGACATTTGAGTCTTGAGTTAAATTTATTTATTTATTTACGTGTGTGTGTACAACTACATTTATATATTTGAAGTATTCGTACTTTTTCTATAATTTTCAAACACGTTCATCTGAACTCCAAATCCATCTTAACTGAGTCGAAAACCTGCATCAAGATTTCAACGCTACTCTGCGAATGAAGCATAAAATGTATCAATCGTACCAACACATGTGAACGAACCCACCAAAAGTTCATTCAATGTTCATTCAATCTATCTGCAGCAGTTTCTGCTTTTAGCAGCAGTGATCCGCAGTGAGATCTTGTATTTGTAAAATCTTTCTTCACTGCAGACAGCTTTCTCAACAAAACAGGTGTATTGTAATTTGTTGACAATCAAAATCATACCTTTACGTCCGCGTAAGTTGATTATCAAATTGACAATCACCTTTTTGCCATCAATTTCATGTGACAGCTATTTAGGTGTCGCTTTCATACATTTTTGTTATTTTCATAGGTATGCACCTCGGCTTCAACTCCAATAAATTAAATACTTTAGTGAAAAAAGAATATATATTAAATAAATTCAAATAAAAAAGTGAAATTGGAAAATTCGTGAAGTGCATTTCTTCACAAATGAAGAAAATAATTACAAAATGTCCAACTATTAAGAAGAAACCTGAGAAATAAAGCAAATATCTTGGAACTTCCAAACCCGATGTAAGCATTCATATAATTATAAATATTCATTGTTGATTGCTATCATTTATTATTGTGTATTTTAGATTTTTAAAAAACTTTCGCTTATCAAAAGAAGCGTGTGTTTGTTTTGGGACTGCTTGATTTACCAACTGAAATAAGGTCAGCGCATGTTCCACCCATCCTTCAATTGGCTGCAACTTGAAAACTTCTTGGGGGTGGTGGCTATCAAAGACAAGTTGGGGCTGACTGGGTTGCACCAATGGGTCAAAGTACGGTGGCTGAAATTACTGCTGCAGTCATTAAAAAAATACAGTCAATACTTTGTCCATTTATGATAAAGTTTTTGCCTAAGGACTCAACAAAATCATATTTGAAATATAAATCATGAAAAATAAACACACATCAGCTGCTCGGAATGACAGCGTCGGCAAGGAAGTGACGTTTAAAACTCTAAGTGCTGCCAATAATCAATCATTTTTTAGTGATCGCTTTACGCAGAGCAAAGAGGAGTTAATATGATAATCAAAAACGACAATCAAAAAGCGACAATCAACTATCACCTTAGCCGATTCCAGCATGGTCTAGGTTTAAGTAAAATAGAACAGCACCATAAAGAAAACCGAGTCTGATAATCGGGTGTGCAAGGCCGGCAAACACTGCACTGGACATTGGCAGCGGCATGCATAGTGCAACCCGAACCCTTCATAATAATTTTTTGGTGTTTAGTGGCGAGACAAATGCATTCACAAGATACATGCGGTATGAATCTGCGGTATGAATCTGTATCTATGTGATTATGTCACTGGGCATGGTCGCCACAAAGAGGGAAATCTCTGGGGTTTCGGTATACACATATGTGTACCATAGGTGTTAGTCATATGGACATGAATTACGATTGCGATGGACGTGTGATACGACGCTCGATCCATGTTAGGCGGATTCCAATTATCGAAGCTCAGAATGAGAAGATTTATGAATTGTAATAAATGATCGCTGATGTGATCCCTTCACAAGTGCGAGAAAATGTTCACTTTCGCATTTTCGCAATGAAACTAGACCAGTTCCATCGGATCGTGAATACCTCCAATGTAACATAGAAATAACCTGCAAGGGTGCAATCAGAAGAAAGTCGACATTTTTAAATAACAATTTGTTTTATTCGAAGGTAAATTAAATATTCAGGAATACTTCATTTTAAGGTTATTGTTAACAAAGTAGACGCCATCTCGATTTTGAATAAATTTTAGTATGTTGTCGAGCGGCTGCTTTCAAAGTGGTATGATATGAAAAGTTTACGAGATATTTATAGGGATGATATAGAAAGGTGCCCCGTACTACCCACCATTGCGCGAGTCAGTTTCCATAAATTGGATAAATGCCATACAGGCACCTTAAATTTGGCGGTCTATTTTTTTTATTGGGCTCAAGAGCCGCATCATCTGGGAAGTGTAGAAGGGACCTTTCTACACGTGTAACCCTTTTTTAATCTTTAATCGTATCCGCATATTACATATTCAAGCCAATCGCGAATAATTTTTCCCGGACAACTGTATCCATTCAACAATCTTATTTACACTCCCTCGGAATTCAAAGTGCACACTCAGGAATTAAACCACCTGGACACTTTGTTAGCAATTACCCATTCAAAATCTATACATAGTATAAAATTAAAATTTTTTTCATAAGAAAAACAAAACTTAATTCTCACTACCACAACATTTATGCGTAAGGCAACGAGTGCTCAGAATCCTAATTATAGTTAGAATACGTTAATAAGTTAATAAATATGCCGAGTTTTTTTTAACAATTTTCTTGGTGAACATAATATGTAAGATTAGTTCGGAAAATAGTTTTTAGGCCGAAAGACAATAATGATAAGATATATGTAGTTAAATTTAGAGCATCCGCACAAGGACAAATAATATATAAAAAGTATCCTGGTAGTTTTAAGTTAAATTTAATCATTTTTTCTAGTATCTATATAACTTAGTATTTAATAACCAATAAAAAAATAATTTAAAAGCTAAAGTTAAATTTAATAGTAAAGATCAATGGATACTCCAGATAATCTTTTTAAAAGCTATACATAGTATGAAATTGACATTTTTTATAATAACAAAAACAAAATTTAATTACAGTTTTCACTACCACAAAATTTCGAATACCTATACATTTATGTACATTCGTTTGAAACTTGTTGGTATCTAGAGGGACAATAACTTAATAACTTTTAACTTGAAGTCAAATGCTACAAATTATATGGATCAATGGATACTTCCACGGGAAAAACTGTTAAACCTTCATACATTTTTCAAAGCGTTGGTGGTAGGATAAAGTATTAAAAATATAACGCTAAAAAAAGAAAATATAAAAAAATCCTAACTTTGCGATGTCGCAACAAAAGTAAACACCTCTTAAAACGTACTCAGCTCAGCCTCATACTTTTTTTTGAATTCTAACATAATTTCAGCTTAAAGTTTGGTTCTGAAATTATTTTTACTGGAACTATGGCTCTGTTGGGAATTTGACTATCCTGGTTCTTTGTTGTTCTATGGAGGTTTAACTTCTAAGTCGATCATTTCCCATTCGATAAGACAAATAAGTTCAAAACAACAAACCTGAAGTTGATATGTAGTAGGAGTTCAATTATCCGAATGGAACTGTGGCGAAAAACTGTAAGAAAATAAGTATTATAATTAAGGGTGAATTATCTTTAATCAATGAATTAAATGAAAAATCCTAATAGCAGAGTGTTTTTTAAAGTTAATTGACGTTGATAAACAAGTGAACTAATTCACCGAAGACGAAGAGGGTGAATTAACGAGTAATTAAGTTAAAATATAACTGACAGCGAATCTTCGAACCAAATGGGATGTTGCATGTGGTATGTCCATACAATTTAATACTTCTTAACGATTCCCAATTTCCATACCATTTATTACTTAACGACAATTAGCTCATGCATGGACATGATTTTTTATTAATGAGCAGTGCATTAACTTTTAATCCACAATGTTGTAAATTTTTGAATTAGAGGCAAATGAAGTTATTAAGATTTCTTATCTAATTCATTGATTAAAGATAATTCGCCCTTGATATTAATAAAAATACGGCTGATAAAGTGAAGATAAGTTTTGCAGCCTCTGGAATGGAATGACACATAAGCGGGTGTCCTAACCATAACTAAGATTTTCAATGTCTAAGCTAAGCTGCGGAAATTAAATAAATTTTCTATCCCGGAACAATCCACACTCATTCGCTCACAGTAGAAAGAAAAATTGAATTGGGAAGTAAAAATTAGATTAAATGTACGAGAATAATAAATTTAGAACTTGCGTTCGTGAATATACGTCTAAAAACACATTCAAATTTCACTGAATATCAGCTGTAGGTCCGTTCGCGTACTTTAGTCGAGAGAGAATCGTCTCATTTCAAAGAAAAGTAGGCAAACGGTTTTGCGTAAAAAGATGAAAGACGTGAAAGTTTGGCTTGAAAAGAAGCAACCGCTGTTTTTTTTTTTTTTTGCTGGCAAACGGCGGAAATTCTGTGTGAACGCGTTTGTATAGTTTCGCACGAAAGTTTAAAAAATTTGCGTTTGCATATTAGTACGCGAACGGACCTATAGTTAAGTATTCCATTGGTATTCAAAATTTTACATTTGAACTAAAAGGTGAACATAAAACTGAACTTAGCGTTTCTATCCGTTTCATAGTCGGTAAGATTAGGAAAGGACCAACTGTTGTTTGTAGTTATCTTAAGGACCCCGAGAACTATGGAAACAACTGGAAAGGACGAGGAAGCAAAGCAACAACAAGTCAGGGGCCTTACTATGTAATTCTATTCTACCTTCGATTCTATTCGATAATTGTTCCCAATTCTACTTTTAAGCAGTACTAACGTATAAAATTAGAATCGAATGTAAGTAATGCCAACTCTTTCCCACAAAATTTCCGAATTTCGACCTAGTCTCATATTCTAAGAGCCCGCAGTAATTTTTTGGTCTGAGAGGTAACCGAATGATATTTGCATATTGTGTAGCCTGAGTAGATTGTGTATCGAAAATATTAGTCTGGCAGCAAATAGTGGCAGCCAATGCCAAATGTGACAGCGCCTTGAATGTGCGTTATTTTCCACAATAGTAATAATGAGTGTAACCGAATGAAATTTTCAACATACATAGAACATGACCTCTTGAGCATGAAAATATCAGTCCAAGACGTTTTGCACGCAGCCAAGTCCGTGCCAGACGCGACCAAAGTCCAGCATCAAACCCATTTTGTTATATTTGACGTAACCGAATGAAATTTTCGAAATTTCGACCTAGTCTCACATTTGGATTGACAGATACAGAAAAAAAGAAGCAATAAACAATCATTTTTTGTGAAACGATATGAGCACGTTTTTAAATAATAATATTTATAATCATGGACAGACATATAGACCTTTAAATAATGAAATAAATATAAAGGATTATTCTAGGTTCAAATTTTGTAAATAATGTGGTGAATTTCTTCTTCTTCTTCCTTCTCTTTGAGAATTACGTAGTTTGGATCTCGCGAGTTCGAGTATTATTGTTGAAGATTTGAGTTACATAGAAGGCCCCAGGGTCGGACGGCGATACTGAGAGCTGCTTTAAATTCAAGACTTTCCGTAAGTAAAATCAAGGCAGACACTGTAGTTGCGTGATACAGCAGGCCAACCATATTAGACGGTCAAAATTGGATAGCTATGAACAACAGTTGGTCCTCTTCCAATCTTAACGGCCATGAAACGGTAAGATTTGACTTGTTCCTTGGAAGCTCGAATTCGCTCTCTTTCCTTTGGTTAATGAATTTATTTTACACAAAGTTGTCGCTATGAATTTATGTTTTGAACTAATATCCCTAATACTCTCAATGCCTATTTATTTGATTTTAAATATAATAACAGGTAGATTTAGCTACTGTCCCGGAGTGTACATAAAAAACAATTGCCCTGCGGAAGTCCCGCAAAAATTCGAAAATGGCTCGATCGATGACCTACTTTTTTTATTTTTATTTTATTTTATTTCATCAACAAGCTTAGCTTAAGATTACGAATGTATTTTGTTAAGTACAAAAAACAAGAATAAAATAACGTAATAAGAGATAATAAATAATAATAGGAAATTAAGCAAGCAATGTAAATAAAATTGACTTAAAACGCTCCCTTGAAATATGAAAATCTACATGTCTACTGATTTCATTAAATGATTTCAGAGATCTAGTAATTGGCTCATTCTGCCCGTAATTTGTTCGATGCCCCACACAGTAAAAGAAGTGACGGTCCCTTAAAACCCTCTCAGGAGCATAAATAGGTAGCATCGATAAAAGTGCAGGACTCTTTATACGAGAAGATCGAATATCTCTAACAAACATAGTGTCATGTACATACCTTCTTGCGCTAAGTGTCATTATACCTAATAATTGACATCTAGCTTTATAAGAAGTCTCAAAGGGCCAACGCATTTTAAAGAAAATGTATTTTGTAAAACGCCTCTGTACTCTTTCAATGCGATCAGAAAGGTATAGATAGTTAGGATTCCAAACTACATCGGCGTATTCAAGAATTAACCTGACAAGGGAAATGAAAAGGGACAGAAATGTATAAGGATCAGAGAAATCTCTTAAGTTTCTTTTAATGAAACCAACTAGGGAATTAGCTTTAGAAACTATATACTCGACATGGGATACAAATGTTAATTTAGTATCAAGAAGTACGCCGAGATCCTTAATTTTGTCGACCCTTGTTAAGGGTATGGATTCAATACAGTAATTAAAACATTTTTGTATTTGAGATCTATTAAAAGATATAGTTGAGCATTTACGAACATTTAACTTTAAACAATTGCTAACACACCAAGTTGACAAATTGTTAAGGTCAATCTGGATCTTTGGACAATCATCGAAACTTTTTATTTTGAGGAATAATTTAAGATCATCCGCATACAGTAGATAACTACAAAATTCGAATTGACGAACAACGTCATCAATAAAAATAATAAATAGGAGGGGACCTAAATGACTTCCTTGAGGAACTCCAGAAGTGCAAGAAATTAATCTAGAGTAGTTATTGCCAAGGCATACTTTTTGAAACTTTCCGATTAAAAATGAAGAAATCCAGTTCAACATTGCTGAATGAAATCCAAAATTTTCTAGCTTTTTTAACAGCAACACATGGTTCACAGAATCAAAAGCTTTGCTGAAGTCAGTGTATACGGCGTCGACCTGGCATCCACTTTCAACAGCATTAATTACAAAAGATGTAAAGTGGACCAGATTGGATGTTGTCGAACGGCCAGAAACAAAACCATCCTGAAACTCAGATATATGCTCTTTTGTGTGGAATTCAAGCTTATTTTTAACAATACATTCAAAAAGCTTTGGTATAGCGGAAAGTTTGCATATACCTCTATAGTTTTCGATATCATTCTTGGAACCAGATATAAAGATAGGCACCAAAAATGAGATCTTCCACTCATCAAGGAACAAACCCGAACTCAACGATTGATTAAAAATCCTTAACAGAGGTTTGCAGATGGCGTTGGAACAGTTTTTTAAAATTATTGCAGGAATCCCATCAGCCCCAGGTTTAGAATTCGGCTTAAGGCAGTCTCGAAGACCAAAATGATTTGGAGTCATGTTTAAGTTTGATTTCAATGTCATTTATGAAAATGTTATATAAAAATGTACTTAACACCGTAAATTCTAGATTTTCCAGATTTTTTTACTCTTTTATAAGCTTTGTTTTTTTAAGTTTTTCAGGTGCAAAAGTCGCTTATTATACCATGGGGGCTTGGTATTATATTTCCTAGTGGAGCACGGAACAAAATAAAGAGAAACCGACATTAATTATTGAGACAAAATGGTTATACATATCACGTAGACATAGATTTTCAAATTCACTATCCCAATTGTAAGCGTTAAGATACTCATTTAAACCCGCAAAATTACATTTAACTCCCTACTCTAAGGGAGTTGCGTGAGCGGTCTTAGCCATGCGGAGAAAATGGTAAAAGCTCTAAGCACCGAACCGATTGATCTCGAGGTAATCTTCGGTTGAGAGTGTTTCCTTGAAGTTTGGTCGAAATCAGTTAAGCTGACTCTAGTCGTTATCAAAATTTATAATACAGAAAAATATTGGCTTGAAAAATTAGCCCAAATACTTCAACAACAAGGTTTAAAGAACATCCGTCCACGCAATTAATTAGGTAGGAGGGTCGCAGACAAACAGACGGACGGGATTGAATACAAACAGCTTTATAAAGTTCCTAGAAAACATACTCATTTTTCATTTCTTTTATTATTTACCATTACTTCAGCAGTGTGAGTAGCAAGAAACTATCATCAATTAATCTCACAATATGTTGATTTATATTTTCAGAGGGAATTATTACTTGATATGCCAACAGAAAACTGTAAAAATAAAAGGAATTAATACATAGTACATTTTACGTTAAGACATTCGTACCTTTTTATCTAAAGGTCTTCATTGATTGCATTTTTTGTATCTTGGCCTCTCCTTTTTCAATCTTCGCCATAATTTGCGGAAAATCTTTCAACTCATTACATCTTTGCCAGAATACCGAATCGTATAGCAATACTTCTTCTCGCGTCATGCCCTTAACATTAATGGCAATGTTTTCAACATCCTTCCTACCATACTTTACAATTGCCGTAATATATTGGTTAAAGTGTGTTTTGTTCCAATTGGGAAATCCTTGCGTCAATAAAAATTGTTTTTCGGCAACTTGCTCGTTGGTTAATGGCTTAGCAATGTTAATATAAGTCTGCTCCCCACACCGTTCTTTTGACGCATTCATGGTCTCATTGTAATTAGTCTCCTGGTCCAGAAGCTTAAAAAGTTCAGCTGGGAAAAACCGGAAATCTTGGGCAATTGTTTTTTTTTGTTTTCTGATTGTTTTCGGGCTTGATAAGTTAGCATTGAAACTCATTTTGCACCAACGTTTAGGTGGCTCAACCCCTGCATCAAGTTCATCAAGCTTCCGCTTCTGCCGATAGTCTTCACCTTCAAACTGGTATACAAATCTTGGTGCACCTTCAAAATTGTTATCAACATTGAGGTTTCGCAGCGATCTCTCACACATTTCATCGTACTTTTTTTTCTGTTTTAAGGTCTTGTCTTCGCCACGTTGAAGTATGGTGTCAATATCTTCTTCAATTATCTCAGAGTCTTTAGAAGCAAGAATATGATTTGCACCGAAACGGATTATATTCAAGGTCTCAGATTTTTTTGATTCAGTAGTACGATTGTCTAGCCAGCGACCTTGCTGAATTACTAATTGGTTCAATCTCAGCTTGACTTCAGCAAGCTCTACTATCTTCTCATCGACAGTGTTTTCTGCAATCAAGCGAAACACGCGCACCTCTTTCTTTTGGCCAATACGATGCGCGCGATCTGTAGCCTGCAAATCCATTTGAGGATTCCAATCAGAATCATAAATTATGACCACATCGGCTGTTGTCAAGTTGATACCCAAGCCGCCGGCGCGTGTAGACAATAAAAACACGAATTTGGAACTATTATCGGCGTTGTATTCCGCAATTCGTCTACTACGCTCCTCATGTCGAGTGTTACCATCTAATCGACAGAATTGATATCCACGCCATGAGCAGTAATCTTCCAAAATATCTAACATACGCGTCATCTGACTAAAAATCAGGACTCTCGATTCTTGTTCTTGCAATTTCGGTAGCAATTTGTCGAGTATAACCATCTTGCCAGAATTGAACACTAAATGTTCATCGGTTGTATACGGTGGGCCCGGTTCGGCGTCCTGAAACAAATATGGGTGATTGGTACACTTACGAAGGTGCATGAGAAGATTTTGCAGCTCCATTTTCCTTACTTCACCAGCACCTACCACAATGTTAATGTCTTTCAGCAGAACTTTCGTGTACCATTCTCGTTGCATTTTTGACAAACCTACAAAAATTTTGGTTTCCTTTTTTGGCTTAATGCCTTTTTCTACCTCCGACTTTAAACGTCGCAATATTAAAGGTTTAAGTACCGCATGTAGACGTTCAGTCAAAGCCTTATCAACAAAACAGCTGTTGGTATTAAACCATGAGTCGAAATCTTCCGAGCTATTAAACACATCCGGAAGCAAAAAATTCAATAGAGACCACAATTCGTGGAGGTTGTTTTGTAAAGGAGTTCCAGTGAGCAGAAGACGATTCGTGTTTTTAAAACTGCGCAATATGTTGGCTATTCTCGTCTTTTCATTTTTTATGCGATGCCCCTCATCGAGCACCATATAATGCCAATTGATTTTTTTTAATACTGCTTTCTCGCACAAACACATTTCGTAGGAGGTCAGACAGACATCCCATTTTCTTGGCCTAAAAATTTTATTAATAAATCGTTTGCGTTCCTCTGGGTCGCCGATCAGACAAATGGCATGTACTGATGGGCACCATTTTTTAAATTCATTCATCCAGTTTTGAAGAGTGGATTTCGGCACAATAACTATGTGATGTCCATCTTGCTTTCTGCAATTGTTAATGAAGAAAATAGTTAAAAACATATTTATATAATGGTATGATGGAAGGCATATGTTTTAAAAAATCACTAAATTATATACATCTCAAAATTTGTTCATAAACCACACTAACAGATCTTTGCTGTGGACTGCTTAAAGCTAACAGCTATCAGGGCTCGTCATTTACTTACCGACCTGTAGAGAGTCTCTGACTGAGACACTGCAGCCTTCCATCCTCTGAGATCCCGGGCACTGCTTCCAGTTGTCCAGACCAAGCGCTCTGGTCCTCTCGCGATTGTCAGTCACCTTGACGTGTGTACCATCATTGCATTCGATGGTACCGGAGCGGAGGCTTACGGTGCAAAGATTCAACGGGCTATGCTGTCTAAGGGCCACCCATGGCAGACAGGCCGATTGATGAGCGCCAACCAAGAACTGGCAAGGACTTAACGCCCATCCACCCCTAATCCAGAGTGTCATGCGACCCGTGCTTATTGGATGGTTTGCAGCCAGGGGTATCCGGCTGTATTTAAGCGGAGCCTCTCTGATACCGGGCCACCTCAGAGAGTAACCATGGCCTTACCACGCTAATGCGGGGCTCTGGCGTGGTTGACCGTCTTTCCCGCGCTACTCGTGGGAAATGAAACAACCAAACAGAAACAAACAAAACAAACAAATTGCGGGGACAGACCGCAGACGAAGTCATTGGTCGGATGGAGCAGGACATCCATGACGACCGCCTGGCACATGATAGACCCGGAACAAGTCGAAAGGGAGGCTCTAAACTGGTGCAACCCAGCACCAGTCAAAGAACCATCGTCACCTCACGACAAGCCACGGGGGTGCCAAAAGGCCCGGGAAGTAGGTCGGTAGCACCGACAGGTGCATGCAGTGGGATAGGAGCCAAATCCTAATCCCCTCCCTGACCGGGGAAGTAATGGTGGAGGGAACTAAGGCAGTGGGAACGAGCATAGCTCAAGTACCAGCCCCTGTACCCCCCGACAACATCACCGGAAGGAAGAGGAATAAGCCAGCCTTACCTCCACCTGGGAAACCAGGCGCGAGGGAGGACCCTATGCGAAGGGGACTTAGTGGTGCTGGCACTAAATGGTACCTCAGCTACTTCAATAAAGGCTTCGGGCCCGAGGAAGCCAAAAGGAGGGCCGAGGAGCATCGGGCCAAGTGGCGACGGGGAAAAGGGGGAACAGCAACATCACCCCCCCCCCCCCCCCCACAACAAATAAAGCCAACAAACAGAAGGTGGGTGAAGGTACCGAGGGGGCCACGGGAACGCCTGCAAAAGCGAGCGCCACCGTCGAAGCTATGCTACGGCGGTGAAAACCTTCCCGGCTATTGGTGCGATTGCTGAGCAGGTTGCTGTTCTCCCGGTGAAATATCCGCAGGAGATCCTCAGCAACCCAGACCTCACGGCACTTGAAGACGCCATTGTGTTGGAAATGGCCTTGGGATGGGAGCATAAGCTCAAATTCCAGGGCATACATTTCAAACATGGAATGCTCTTAGTGGACTGCGAGACTCCGCAGACAGCTGAGTGGCTAAAGGCAGTAGCCCCAAAGTTGGGGAAATGGAAGGGGACACGCCTCATGGCTTGCAGTGGGACTGATATACCACGGTCCTACTCCATAACGATCTTCCTTCCACGCAGTGCAGAGCAAGAAGCTAAAACCTCCTTGGCACTGCTGGAAGCGCAGAATGTGGGACTTAACGTCCAGGCGTGGAAGATTCTCAATTGTCGAAAAGAGGGAACCGGGCAGGTACTGGCTCTTGGCATCGACCGAGAATCCTTCGACGCCATAAAATCCCAAAAAGGATCCCTGAGCTACCGATTCGGCAGGGTTGCGGTGTGCGGACTCAAGAGGTCGGACGAGATCTCTGGGCAAACAGCCCAGCCAGCATCGAATCTGAATTCGCAGAGCGCGCAGTCCGAGGTAGAGCATACTGCTCCTCCGAAGACTAAAGCACCTTCTTCCGTTGTCCAATCGGCGGAGCAGGCTCCTGAGGAGACCGAGGAGTCTATGTCCAGCTCGGAGAGCATGATCTCTGAGGGGGAAATGTACAACACGACCATCGACCTCTTCCAGGAAATCACCCAGGAGGAGGAAGATTCGTTGCTGAAGGAGGACGGGGCAACTGCCCCGCGCGAGCAATAGCTCGATGAACCCCGCCAACAGCAAAATCAAACTAGCAGAGGTAAACATTCACCATACTATAGCCGCCTCGGCGACTATATCTAGGATGTTTACCTGCCAAAGCCTAGGGCTAGTACTGATCCAGGAGCCATGGATCCTGAAAGGACAAGTCAAAGGATTGGCGAGCAAGGATGCAAAGGTAATATGGGACACTCGGGCCGAGAAACCGAGAGCTTGCATTCTAATAAACAATAAATATAAATTTATTCTACTTTCAGAATACGCGACACGAGATCTGGTGCCAATTCAGGTACATCTGGATGTTGAAGGATGTCACCGCACCATTGTCATCGTATCGGCGTACTGTGCAGGGGATGAGCCGGTTGTATCATCCCAAATGCAGCGACTGGTGGAGCATTGCAACAAGCTCCGCATGTCGCTCCTTATAGGGTGTGATGCAAATGCCCACAACATCATATGGGGGAGCACCGACACCAACACCAGGGGTGAGTACCTACTAGAATTTATTATGAGTTCGTCACTTGATATTATAAACGTGGGAAATACCCCCACTTTTGTAACTACTGTCAGGGAGGAAGTACTAGACCTCACGCTTGGTAGCCCAAGCGTAAGTAAATTAATTAGTAACTGGAGAGTATCTAGTGAGCCGTCATTGTCTGACCATCGAATAATAGTATTCGATCTGGACAGCACAAGTATCACGAGAAATCCAGTAAGAAACCCAAGGCAAACCAATTGGGAAACTTATAGAACTGCTCTAGAGAGCAATCTGGGGCGCCTTAGTCTGAGGAAGGCTCCGGGACACCCCCTAGAGCTAGAGAGCGCAGTGGAAGGCATAACAAACGCCATCATCACTGCGTTCGAAGAAAACTGTCCTCTAAGTAGAGAACGGGACAGGAAACAGACGCCATGGTGGAGCAATAACTTGTCAAAATTAAGATCCGAGGTGCGGAAGCGTTTCAATAAAGCAAAGCGCAGCGGAGAATGGCAAAGCTACCAAATGGCCCTTACTACATATAATAAGGAAATAAGAAAAGCTAAAAGAAATAGCTTCAGAAAATTCTGTGAGACAATCACCAGCACCCCTACTGCGGCAAGGCTACACAAAGCTCTTGCGAAGTCAGGAGGGGTGCCGATGTCTCTGAGGAAACCAGATGGCGAGTTCACGGAAGATGAGGATCAAAGGGCACTATTGCTACTAGAAACTCACTTTCCTGGCAGCTCGCCTAGTACTGAGCCAGGAATCAATACCACTTCAATCAGACCTCGGAGGGAAGCCTGGGAAACAACATCAACCATCTGTTCTGAGGGACGGCTGAAATGGGCAATAAATTCCTTTCAGCCTTTCAAATCTGCCGGAGTGGACGGCATTATACCCGCCCTTCTTCAAGAAGGGCAAAGGGTACTAATACCACACCTGCTAAAGATAACAAGGAGCAGTATTGCCTTGGGCCACATACCAATGCAATGGAGACGAGCAAGGGTTGTGTTTAGCACAGCCAAAATCGTACAGACCCATCAGCCTTACGTCATTTCTTCTGAAGATGACAGAAAAGGCTGTAGACAATTATTTAAGGGAAGATGTTCTGAACACATCCCCCTTACATCATAGTCAGCATGCATACAGAGCGGGCAGATCAACAGAGACCGCCCTATATCAGCTGACGGAGAAAATTCGAAGTGCCCTGGAGGCAAAAGAAATAGTACTGTGCGCTTTCCTAGACATAGAGGGAGCATTTGACAACACATCACATGATGCGAACAAACGATCCCTGGATAGGAAAGGAGTTAACAGTACAGTATCCAAATGGATGTGTGAGCTGCTGAGCACTAGATCAGCAGAGACTCAAACACCATCTGGAACCATCAGAGTAAACACAACGAGAGGATGTCCACAAGGAGGGGTACTATCACCCTTAATGTGGAGCCTAGTTGTAGACGAACTGCTAGAAAAAATAACCAACCATGGCATCAACTGTCAGGCGTACGCCGATGACATTGTATTGATTGCCAGGGGCAAGTTCGAAGAAACCCTTGGAGACATCATACAAAAGGGGCTTAAAGTAACCAAGCAATGGTGCCATAATGTCGGACTTAACATCAATCCGGCGAAAACAACGATAGTACCATTCACAAGGAAAAGACAACTTCAAAGACTTAAGGACATAAACCTATCAGGCACGACACTGATACCAGTCAAAGAAGTAAAATATCTAGGACTCCATCTAGATAGCAAACTCCTCTGGCGAAAACATACAGAGGAGAAATCCAAGAAGGCCACCCGCGCTCTCATGATATGTAGGAGCCTAGCGGGGAAGGCATGGGGATGCAGCCCAAGCATCCTGCGATGGATGTACACTGCAATCGTGAGACCAATGATCACATACGGAGCGGTAGCATGGGCGAAACGAACCAGTCTAGTCACAACGCGAGAGACACTCGGCAAAGTGCAAAGACTGGCGTGCCTGTGCATTACCGGAGCAATGCGTAACTGCCCAACCGCAGCCATGGAGGTGCTATTGGAACTGACCCCTCTACACATCATGGTGATGAACGAGGCAGACAAAACAATCATTAGGATGGCAAATGAGGGAATTGGGAGAGGGAAATGCATCGGTTCGAAAGAACACGGTGACTTACTCAAAAAACTCCCACTTCTTGGCATACCTAGGGACGACAGCATCAGGAAGTTCAACTTCGAGAAGAATTTCCAGATAAAGCTCAGCAATAAGGAGAACTGGAGCAACGAATCCATAACTTATGGACTGAGCAACCACACAACAAAGTGGTATACGGACGGCTCGAGGACTGAGGAGGGAACTGGTGCTGGAGTGTTTGGGCCGGGAACTAAGCACTACGAATCCATGGGCAAATGTACCAGCATCTTCCAGGCAGAAATATGTGCCATAGACAGGTGCGTTCGAATCAACCTCGAGAAAAACTATAGAAATTGCAACATAGCAATAATGTCTGACAGCCACGCACCTATAAAGGCTCTTGACGCCTACGTTATCAAGTCAAAACTCGTGTGGGAATGCCTACAAGGACTGAATAGACTAGGCAAGAATAACAGAATCTCCATCTGCTGGGTACCTGGCCATGTTGGCATTACGGGCAATGAGGCAGCGGACTCTCTGGCAAGAAGAGGGGCAGAGGAACCCTTCATAGAACCTGAACCATTCTGCGGGATAGGAGAACACACTATACGCGAAGAGTTCAGGAGACTGGAGGAAGAAACAAAGGCCAAAACCTTTCTCAACCTCCAAGGTCTGAGGCAAGCAAAGAAACTCTTAGGAAATTACAACCAAAAGAGATTCAAAGTTTGTATCGGCCTTAACAAAAACAACCTAAGAATCCTAACAGGCCGCCTCACGGGGCACTGCAGACTCAAGGAGCACCTGAGGAAAATGGGCATATCGGAGGACGGGCTCTGCAGATTCTGCAGTGAAACCGCCGAAACTCCAGACCATATACTGGAATCCTGTGGGGCACTGACCCACAAAAGGATGAAACATTTGGGCAGGCACCAAATAACAGACAAGGACATACAAACCATGGACCCACAGCTCATTCTCAGATTCATCAAAGAAACTGGACTGGACGCTGTGCTCTAAGGAGTGTGACCTGCCAAGGATAAATCAGAGCAATACCTCGACACGCTTCACAAAGAAGTATCTGAACGAGGGCAAGCACCTCTCCGAGGCACAAGCAAGGGGACACAATAGACCAATAGGTCGCAGTGTAATATACCCTAACCAAATATTATTATTATTATTATTATTAAGCGCTCTGGCATCCCCGATGACTTTGTCTAAATTTTTCATTTCAAAACTTTTCGTCCCTTCCATCATCCCCATCATCATACATGCTACTTGCCGAGGCGACGACAGCATTTTGGGCGCCTTAAGACAACATTTTAGCTTTCTAGCTCACATATTTGTTCTTTTGAAATTGTGGGCGTGTGAGTGGGCGGATTTTAAAAATTCTTAAAATTCATTATTTCGGGCCCCTAGAGAGTATATGGTTTAAATTTCAGCTTTCTAGCTCCAGTGTAAAGGAATTCATTTTTGCCGACGGGTGGACGGACGGACGGACGGACATAGTAGATGCACATTACTATCGATGCTGACCACGAATATATTACAAAAAACTGCAAAACTACACGTGACCTGCCTCAATATTAATGTAGGTCATCAATTCGCTAATAGATAAATATACCTATCCAACAACCATTTCTTTGAATTACGGCTGATACAACACAAATTGAATATTTCCGAATCAAATACTGAAGAAATGATATAAATCGGTACATATTTGAACGAGATACAGCGAAAATAGCAAAAGTCTAAAAATCCATAAATTTATAATTCCTTATTTGATGGAAAATACCGAAATTAGCTTTTATTCAATTTTTCCATCATACATTCTACTCGCAGACGACAAAGGCAGATTTCTAATTTTTCCATCATATCCCTCTCATCCTACATACTATTTGCCGAAGCGACGCAACATTGCAAATCATCAAAAGTTTTCGGCTGTTACACAGAAAAATAAATAGCTATATAATATCAGAATGATTCGATAAAGAGAAATAGCAAAATTTAATACACAAACCTTCAAACGCCACCACTTTTGCTCCCGCCTCTGTCGAGTTTGCCGTTTTCAAATTCGTGTTGATGAGACTACTATTAGGAATGTATATACAAGGTCCAAGCTAAAGTAAGCCAATAGAGGCGAAATTGTTGTTGTATTTAACATGCTAATGTGAATAAGCGTATATACGCTTGAGTAAAAAAACACACCTATTATCGTTGTCAAAAAGATCGATAGATATCAAATTGTTAGTCACTCACAAATTCGTCATTGACAAATAAATTTGTAAGAATTCATTCGCCGTTATCGTTTTAAAAAGTCAGTACAATTGTTTTTTTGGGAGAAAACAATATGTATTGAATATGTATAAATGAAATCAGTGGAACTTCACTTTTATAAAAGTCATACAGAAAAACAAATCAAAAGTTTTATTAACATAAACATTAAAAATAATCAGAAAAAAAATGAAACAAATTTTTACTGAAGCAAAGTCAAACAATCAGAAAAAATAAGTTAATAACTTAAATGCCGTAATTACATTTAAAAATAATTTAAATAGCATTGTCGGATCTCCATTTGAGCTGTGATCGTCTGCATGTTGACCTCCAAGATGTGTTTGAGTAAAAGAGTTGAATCACTTTGGCCCGAGAAGCGGTCCACATAAACGTTGATGGATGGAAAAAAGTATGCTGATATAGGCGCCTGCCAGACAACTAGCAACTACCCTTAGCGGAGCAACGTGCGTGACCGGGATTAACCATGCATAGAAAAGGGATAAATACATTTTACTCACGGGTCACCCAAGCACTGTTCAATTCAAAAAAGTAAGCTGACATAGGCGCCTGCCAGACAACAAAACAACGTTCGCCGGGTTCCGCTAGTGGATCTAATAATACAAAAATGTCCATTAATTGACAAATTTTGTTATTTTTCTATAATTGGTTTTTGACAACCATAATAAGGGTACTAGCTTCTCCGACAAGTTGCGTGTGCGAAGTGGAAGAGACATACGCTGACTCCGAGCGGAACAAATGAGAAGTTTTTCATGACAACTGATGTTGTTTTGTTACACTTTCGCCAAAGGTGGGGCTGAGGTGGAGAACTATCGATTTCACTATCGATAATATCGATATAGAAAACAATCGATGCTTTTTCACAATTATCGATAGTTTTTTACTTACTTACTTACTTAGGTGGCGCTACAGTCCGGGGTGGACCTGGGCTTCAACCAATATGCCTCTCCAGTTAGCAAGATCTTTGGGTAACTGCCTCCAGTTGCGCACTCCAAGTTGGTTGAGATCCCCTTCCACTTGCGCGCGCCACCTAAGGCGAGGTCTTCCTCTACTGCGTTGTCCCTCCGGGTTGGAATCGAAGACTCTTCGGGCCGGAGCGTTGGTGTCCATTCGCTCTACATGTCCTAGCCATCTTAGTCGACTGATTTGCACTTTTTTGACCAGGTCGATGTCGCTGTACAGATCGTAGAGTTCGCTGTTAAATCTCCTCCTCCAAAGCCCGTCAACGCAAACGGGACCGAAAAAGACTCGAAGAATTTTGCGTTCGAAACGACCAAGGAGATCTTCATCCGCTTTTGCTAATGTCCACGCTTCTGCGCCGTAGAACACGACTGGGATGATGAGGGTCTTATACAAAGTCTTCTTAGTGTTTCTTGACAAGGCCTTACTAGTCAACTGCCTTCTTAGGCCAAAGAAACAGCGGTTGGCAGGTGTAATTCTTCGTTTGATTTCTGATGTGATGTCGTTTTCAGTATTTATAGCGGAGCCAAGGTAGACAAAGTCCCTAACTACCTAAAAATTGTAGCTGTCTATCGTGACGTTCTGTCCGATTCGTCGATGTTGTGTGTCCCTTCTTGTTGACAGCATATACTTGGTTTTGCCCTCATTCACCACCAAACCCATTTTTGTCGCTTCTGTGCTAATACTTGCAAACGCATCACTGACAGCTCGCTGTGTTCTGCCAATTATGTCAATGTCGTCAGCATATGCAAGTAGTTGCAGACTTTTGAAAAATTGTGCCTCTAGTGTTGGCTTGCGAGTTTCGCACAATTTTCTCAAGTATGATTTTGAAGAAGTCACATGACAGCGCATCACCTTGTCTAAACCCTTTCTTGACATCAAAGGTCTCGGTGAGATTGTTTCCGACCTTTATGGAGCAGCGGGCGTTCTACATCGTCATTCTGCACAATCTGACAAGTTTGGCAGGGATGCCAAAACTAGACATGGCTCTGTATAGCTCGTCTCTATAGATGCTGTCATACGCGGCCTTAAAATCGATAAAAAGATGGTGGGTACCGATTTAGACTTCTTGGGTTTTCTCCAGGACCTGCCATAGTGTGAATATCTGATCGGTCGTGGACTTACCGGGACTAAAACCGCACTGGTAGGGACCAATCAGGTCGTTGACGAATGGTTTCAGGCGTTCACATAGTACAGCAGACATGATCTTATAGGCAGTATTCAGGAGACTGATATATAGTCTCTATAGTTGGCGCTGTTTAGAAGGTCTCCTTTCTTGTGGATCGGGCAAACGATAGTTTTTTACCTATATTTTTATATATATTTGGCGAAATTTGTAGTCTGACATGTATTTCACGAATGAAACAGATTCACCAGCAAACTTTCACAAGGTATTGAAGTTTAACAGGGGAAACCCCATTCTACACTGTCATGTAGGAATAGGAGCATTATGAGATTTTTTTTTGCAGATACGGATTGATTTCTGTTTGTTTCCTGCTTGATTAGGTCGATTATTTTATAGTAGCCGTGTTTCTTTGCACGCGGATATAGGGATGGCATCAGAAAACGACTATCGCCGCTTAAGAATTCATCAAAAAAAAAACTTGGCAGCACACATGCACCTATGACATGCACCGTGGCACAGCTGTAAATTGCAGTTAAGAAATTTGTATTGAAAATCCTGAAATTGAAAAATATTTACTTCCGCCTATTGAAATTGATGCCAAGCATATTCTAAAATTATGAAAAACAATTTCACATTAACAGATTTGCTAAATTCAATTACCCTTAAAATGAAGTTTGAAAAATAATAATAGGTCCGTTCGCGTACTTTATGTGTAGGAAAATGAAAAGTGTCAAATCTCCAAAATCGAGAGAGAATCCTCTCATTTCTAAGAAAAGTACGCGAACGCTTTTGTGTAAAAAGATGAAAAACTTCAAAGTTTGGCTTGAAAAGAAGCAACCGCTGTTTTTTTGTTTGCAGGCAAACTCATAGAATTTCATCATTTGACAGTTGTCATTTTTTTTGCCAGCTGAAATTCTGTGTGAAGAAAAATGAACGAAAGTACATTTTTCTTTCGTTCATCTTTTTACCATTTTCTCAGTACGCGAACGCGTTTGGGTAGTTTTGCACGAAAGTTTATATAAATTTACGTTTGCATATTAGTTCGCGAACGGACCTAATAATAAAATCACGAATAAAATATTCGGCGGGATGTGTGAGTGGTCAGTGGGTTGTCAAACTTTGACATTTCTTGAAAAATTCATCGGAAGGATTCATCAGAAACGAAGAAAATGGATTTTGGAAGCACTGTTTATCACCGCTAACTGACTTAGCAGCGATAACTATCGCCGCTAAAGTTAGCGTATATAGGATAAGTTGTTGTTGTATTTTACATGCAAATTTCAAATTATCCCTATATCCGCGTGCAAAGAAACACGGCTAGTGTAGAGTAGGAGAAAAAGATTAACTGAGATAATTTGGTATTTAGTTTTTTTATTGAACGGATTATAATTTGAATGAAAAACCTTTTGGGGAAACCCCACAGTTCACTTGGGCAATTAATTTCCTTAACTTTTACTATTTATATGAGGAAAACAAACTATCGCTAACAATCGAGAGCAGCGACTATGGATAGTTCGCCAACTCTACCTAAGACCTCTCTATCAGTCCAATGCACTAACCACTAAGCTTGGATGAATAAAACTTACAAATATTTAAGAGAAGAAGCTACAATTATCTGGAAGAACCTCGGGCGATTTTTTCGCGTTAGTGGTTTGCATTTCCTGAGACAAGAAATAAAAACAAAAAACACACATAAACACACGTTAGAAATAACGTCAGCATTTTTGTTTGGCCTCAAAGGGTGAAGTCCTGACGATACCATAGTAACTAAATTGTTTACACTTTTGATGAGACCTGTTAGGTTACTTTTACTTGTTGCTTCGAAAGTAAGTTTTCTGATAACTTATTGTTATTGTTAAGATCCACAAACCTGCTAGTGTCAGAGAAAAGAAGAACAAGCTGCATCCCAGTCAGCTCATCTTCATGGAGGAAGTGTATGAATAGAACAGTCATACTGGTTCGTAAGACTGATACTGCACTCTCCTAGTTTTGGACCATCAACAAGTGTTCCATTCCAATTGATCTTGAAGGAGAACCCGGTACTCTTTTTAAAGCATTTCCACGATATTTCAGGCGCAAAATGTTTCTGACCGTTGCATTTTTATACAATTGACGTTATGTTTACATTAAGCTGTTGCCATTTGAACAGTTGAAATAAAATGTTGTTAGTTTGTAATATTTTAAATAGAATGATAGCTTATAGAAAAACTGTACAAATTACCATGCTATGCAATCCTAATAATCATCCGAAAGCTTAGGACATGCTGAAGAGCCACAGTGGCAATTTCATAGGCAAGTCCTTGATCACTTAATTGCGAGTGATTGAGGAGGGGATCAATTAATCGTGAAAGGTGCTTTTTTCGTTGCAGAAGAACTAAACACAAACAATGGACATAAACGCATGCATTGAGTAATTTATATGAAAAATATGTGAAATCCGCACAGATAAGTGCAGTTATTTCGTGTTTAAATGTCACCACTTTTTTGTCTTTCATTGCTTTACAAGGCTTTCATTTACGAACAACAATTGCAACAGTTGAAATTGTTTACTATATACTGTGGAATTGTTACTGCGGCTAGGTGTGAATGATTACAAAAGACATAAATAAGAACCGCACCATTTGAAACCGTAAGGTTTCCACACTGGCTTAACAGTAAAAATTCAGTTTAAGCAAACAATTTTTTTTAATTGGTACTTACTTAATATGCTTCAGATAGCCCAAAAGAGAAATGGTCTGCAAGGTTTTTCCAAGGCCCATTTCGTCAGCCAAAATTCCGTTGATGCCATTTTCATACAGTGATATCAGCCAGTTTAAACCCCTTACTTGATAATCGCGAAGCATACCATTTTCTATGTACGCTGGCGATGACGCAAATTGAAATACATCCCCAGCATGCGATTCTTCAGCAAACAGTTCTTTATTCGAAATTCTCTTAGTTTTGCGATGGCGGCACCTATACAAAATTATTGCTTAAATTTGTTAACCAATAAGCCAATAGAAAATATATACTCTGATCTTTCCGCATACTTTTCCGATTTGATCTCAGCCTCTTTCTGGTCAACAGCAAGATACTTTTTAAATCGACCAGCCTTGGATATTTTTAGATGTTCTGTATTGTTTGTAATGCAATGAGTAAAGATCTCAGCTTGTTTGAGTAACAAATCAAATCGCGCACTACGATCTCTACTTTCCAAGGAGTCTGCTTCACAGATCTCATCCTATACATTTAAATTAAAATTATGGAAATTTACTTCAGAGACGGACTAATAATTTGCTTACGGAATGCTCTTTAGGTTCGTCTTCGTTTGACATTGTTCAATTATTAAATAGAAATCTATGCAAAATTTGAAAATCGCAATATCATTTAAGGAAAGTAAATATATCTTTGGAAAAGTGTTTACCTTTTGAATTGAAGCGGGAAAAATTTCGGTTTCAGTGCAACAAGACAAAAGAGGCGAGTGGTGCTATCCGGAGATTCTCCTATTACCCCGTTTACATGAGAGATTCAATACAGATGGAATCTGAATTGAAACGCAGATTGAATCAAAAAATTCAAAAAAAAGTTTATGTTATAATCGGATTGAAAATTAGCAGGTAAACGCGAGTTGAAAGCCCGAGCTGGGACTGACAAGAGAAGTTTTTCTTTTTATTTTTTAAGGTAGACGGCAGCTCAACGCAGTCACTCCGGCTTGGATTTTGACAACCACGCCGCACATTTTAGAACCAATGCTTTTAAATGGGATGGAACACATTATGGTGGATTTACACCATCACGCACGCGCATTTTTGCAACAAAACCGAAAAGAGAGATCCGTTTATCCGCAGTCAATGCTAATAAGGTGTAAGAGTGAGATCACTTACTTTAACTTGCTATAACATTATTATGGAGATTTGACAGATCACATGTAAACAAACAAATTTATTTTCATCGGTTTTGTTGTAGTAGAATTAAAAAATAAATAAAAACATGGATCTCGTAAAGGCTGCCGTATTAATAGTGTTTTCCATCTTGAGTAGGTACAATCGGCGATGTGAAGCAGAGAAATGTCAAAAATGTATTATGGCGATTAAAACATATGATAGCAGCGCCCATTTTGTTTTATAGGAAATCGAAATTTCGTAAGCCATCGCTATAAAAATATCAACATGCATAGCTTTCCCATAACCTGAATACGTGTCACGTTTTTTTGCATGTTAGGTAATGCTGTCCCTTTCAGTCACACGAATATTTAGTATTTAGCATCCCTTTAATCTTACATGTTAGGAATGTGTGACCGTGGAAATCCACCATTAAAGTAGAAAACGAGCAACATTTCAACTCCGTCTTCGACTTTGACAACCACGCCGCATGTTCTAAAACCAATAGAACTTCAACTTCGAAGTCGCTTAACACTAATTTAGGACTTTGTCCCTTAAATTAAAGAGCGACATTTCAAAAAAAAATTTATTCAAATTTTTATATGTACGAGTATTATTGAAAATAATGTTATGTTAGTTTAAGCTAATGAAAGATGTAAACTAAAACTAAAAAAAAAAAAGTTGAAGTGCGAATTTCACCAACCTCTTGAGGCGATGTCTTCGGTTTTCCCAACATGCAAATGCTTATATTTTGACCGAATTTTCTCTCTTGTTTGTATTTTGACATAATTTTCTCTTTCGTTTACAACCATATTTTTGTTCGCTCTCGAAGTTGCATTTTTCAATGTGTTTTACTCGACTTCAAACACTGAAGTTTTCGCTCTGGCTCTGTGATCTGTTTCTACCAATAGGCGTTTTTCTTTTTAAGCTTCGAGCAGTGCACTGAGCTGTCAAAAAATTGTGTTTCTTTTGTAGCTCATGGCGCTATCTGAGCGCACTCCCTGAGCTCTGAATAAGGTTGTTTATCTGGCGTTTAATATAATACAATTTAATAAAATGATTTTTATTTGAAAATAAATCGGAGCGCTCCGAGTTGTGCACTGAGCAGACTTGAGCATGGCAAGTATGCTCTGAGCAGCGTAACTTTTAGGTTACCCGCTACCCAGATCATGTTACAATTTTCAGAAAACCCCAATGTTCTGCTCTTTAAAATTTGAACATAGCAAACCCCCCCAACCACCCAAGAACTTGTAGGCACGAGTGTGTGCACAGAATTATTATCCACAGTAAAACAATTAATTTATTTAATGTACGTATATTTAATTATTGAATATTATAAAAACAATGAAACAATGAAACAACTAACTCGAAGAACAAACACGAATTCCTTCATTTTCTTTTCTCTCTGGTGCCGTTCAACTTTTGTTTTGAATTTCTCGTTGTTGTTCGTTGCGACATCTATGATTAGTGTGTGGCTCCAAGGAAATGCTTTCTCGCGTAGCCAACGTATTTCGAGGTCGCCACATGACTCCCCCTCCAGTGACGAAGTCACGATGAACTGGCAAATGTTACTTTTTGTTTCACAGCCGATTTATTTTTATCCAATTGATTTTTGTTTTTCAGATTTTTCAGTGAAGTTGGATTTTTGTTGACATCTGGATGAACGTCTGGGATAAAATCGACATAGATGTGAGCTGGTTTCAAACGGTCTACCGAAACATTTAATTTTCTGCCATCTGCATTAATTGTGAAGAGTCGATTACTGATTCGGTGGATTATTGGATGTGGACCTGTGTATGGTTGTTGCAGTGGTTTCTTCACAGCATCGCAGCGTAGGAACACGTGTGTACATCTGTTTAAATCTGGTGAAACAAACATTCTTTCTTTTGCATGGTTTGCAGTTGCTGTAGGACGGAATTTGCGCATCGCTTCTCGGTGTTTCTCAACGAAAATCTGTGGATCTGGAACAAAGTTATTATTCGTAAAGAACTCACCAGGAACTCTGAGATATGTTCCATAAAGCATCTCTGCTGCGGAGGCCTTGATGTCCTCTTTGTATGCCGTTCGCAATCCCAACAACACTGTCGGAAGAGCATCAGTCCAGTTCGTTTTTTCATGGCACATCAGGGCGGCTTTCAGTGAACGATGCCAACGTTCAACAAGTCCATTTGAGGCTGGGTGGTAGGGTGATGTTCGTATCCTCACCGTTCCAATCATGTTGATCAGTGCGTTGAACAGTGCAGACTCAAATTGAGTTCCCTGGTCGGTGGTTAATGTTGTTGGCGAACCGAAACGAGCAACCCAGTGCGTATAAAACGCCGTGGCCACTGTGTCCGCATACATGTCCTGTAGAGGTACTGCTTCCACCCATCTACTGAAGCGATCGATCATAGTTAGGCAATACCTATTGCCTTTGCAGAGTGGCAGCACAATGAGGTCTATGTGGACATGCTGGAAACGGTGCTCTGGAACTGCAATTGAATCCGGGATAAGCCTCGTATGTCGATGAACTTTGGATCGTTGGCATTGGATGCAAGTGCGTGACCACTCCAATGCGTCTTTCCTGATGTTTGGCCAAACGTACTTCTCTCTGAGTTGTCGACTGGTTGTTCTTCCGCTTGGATGAGAAAGACCATGGATGGATTCAAAGGCCTTCCGTCGCAGGGAAGCTGGTAGATATGGTCGAATCATATTGTCGGAAACATCGCAGTAAATTTTAATTTCAGGTTCCAAAGTGAGTTTCTTTAACTTGAGCGATGAATTTTGTTGCTTCAGGATTGATTGAAGTTCCACATCGAGTAGCTGAGATAAATGAAGTTCTCTCAGATCAAACTGGATTGGCATGGTTATCGAATTGAGTCGCGATAATGCATCTGCTACTGAGTTGTCGTCGCCGGGTAGGTAAACAATGTCCGTAGTATACTGCGATATGTAGTCTAATTGCCTTAGACGACGTTGCGGGGCCTTGTCCGAATTCTGCTGGAACGCATATATGAGCGGCTTGTGATCCGTTTGCACGACAAAGTGTCGACCGTCCAAGATGTGTTTGAAGAATCGGATAGCTAGGTATATTGCCAGCAACTCGCGATCATATGTGCTGTAGCGACTTTGTGCAGGTGACAGTTTGCATGAAAACAGTCCGATCGGTTGATATTGGTTATTTTGTTTTTGTTCCAATTTGGCACCAACTGCGATATCAGAAGCATCCGTTGTTAGGACAAGTGTAGACTTCGGATCGATGTGGTTGAGTAGTGTAGCATGCTTGATACTGTCCTTGCATACATCGAAAGCTTCTTCCGCCAAAGGAGTCCAGGGAACGGGTCGTTTGTCGTTTTTCTTGGAGTCCCTGATGAGTCCATTCAACGGTGCTTGAATATGGGCACAATTAGGGATGTATCGTCGGTAGTAGTTAACGACTCCAAGAAAACGACGTAGTTCCATGATGTTGGATGGCTTTGGATAATTCGATATGGCCTCAACTCTGGCTTCAGGTGGTCTGCATCCGGCTTGGTTGATTGTATGTCCAAGGTACGTAACCTCAGACTTCCCAAAAATGCACTTCTTGATGTTGATGATGAGTCTATGTTCGTGGAGACGTTGTAGAACTATACGGACGTGTTGGCGATGTTCTTCCTCTGAGTCGGAGGCAATGAGGATGTCGTCAACGTAGCAAAAAACGAAATCTAGTCCACGTAGGACCATATCCATGTGCCTTTGGAAAGTCTGAGTTGCGTTTTTGAGTCCGAATGGCATGACTACAAACTCGAACAAACCAAAAGGCGTGGTCACCGCAGTTTTTTGGATGTCGTCAGGTGTCATCGGGATCTGGTAGTATGCCTTGTCTAGATCCAGTATCGAGAAGCAGTTTTTGTTGTTCAACTGTTCAGTAAAGTCCATGATGTGAGGAATGGGGTAGCTATCTGGTTGTGTTATGGAATTCAGACGACGGTAGTCACCGCAGCATCTCCAACCGCCAGTCTTTTTTTCAACAAGATGAATGGGGCTAGCCCAAGGACTGCTGGATAGACGGCAGTAACCCTTCTTTTGAAAATCCTCGAATTCAGCCTTGGCCTGTTTCAGCTTGTCGCCGGAGAGTCGTCGTGGTCGTTCGGACACTGGTTGGCCCGTGGTTACGATGCAGTGTTGCACGATGTTGACTCCTGATTTTGGATCAGGTGCGTTGTTGTTGGCCAGAACGAATTCGTTGACGAGATTTATGTATGGTTCAGGACCACTGATAGTCAGAAGTTTTGACAAATCACTGGTATAAATCTCGCCTTGTACCGTTAATGATGTTGTTTTGTCTATGACACGTCTGGCTTTCAAGTCAATGACAAGTCCGTAGTGTGCGAGCAAGTCTGCGCCAATTATTGCTGTTTTGACATCTGCAATAACGAACGGCCAAGTGATAGCTCGCCGAAGACCAAAGTTGAGTGTGATGATCTTCTCGCCGTAGGTGTGAATCGGTGAGTTATTCGCTGCCAGGAGTGTTATTTCCCCTCTGTTGTTTTTGCAGTCCCTGGAACGAGGTAAGACACATATAGTTGATCCAGAGTCGAGCAAAAACTTTTGGTTTGTCTCCTTGTCGAAGATGTAGAGGCGGTGTTCCTTGTGGAATCTTTGACTGTTGCCGTCCGCCTCTGAGGACAACAGCTCACTTAGTTTTTTGCTTTGTAGCTGCATGGTTTCTTACACTTCCGGGCATCGCTGCCGAATTTCTCATGGAAGAAACACATTCCGTTAGGAGTTGATGCTCTTGAGAGCGATCTGTTATTTCTTGACTGTGGTCGAGACCTGCCATGGCTGTGACTGATTTTCAGTGATTGCATAGCCGTAATTAGAGTTGACAGAGTGGACTCGATGGAATTTAGTCTTCTGTTCAGATCACTTTCAGCGTTGGTGGATTGTGGTATAGGGTCATCTTCATGAACATCAGTGGAGAAAACAGCGTGGGCGGATGTGTTATCAACGATTTTGTCTGCGATTTCAGACAACGCAGTGAGGTCGATTCCGTGACTGGCAGAAAGTATTCCACGCACATGACTGGGCATTCGTGCCATCCATAGAGTGGACAACATGTCGTCTGGAACATTTGAACCAGCCAGTCTTCGCATTTCCCTGAGGAGACTTGATGGACGTCTGTCGCCAAGTTCAAGGGTCGTCATCAATCTGTTCAGTTGCCTCTCCTTAGACTCGGTGAACCTAGATATGACTTGTTTTTTAAAAGCAATGTACTTATCTGTGTCCGGTGGTTTCTGCACTAAGTCTGATACCTCATTCAGCACTTCTGGGTCCAGTCCAGCGATGATGGCGTTGAATCGGCTGTTGTCGCTGATGATCCGATTATTGTGGAATTGCGCTTCCACCTGTACAAACCATAGCGTTGGATTAATTTTCCAGAACGGAGGAATCCTCAGGTTTTTGAGAGCATTGATTTCCTGGATCTCCGCATCGGATGGAGTTGGTGGTCCTGAGGAAGCTCCTGCATTCGTCCTTGTGTTTTGTTCGCCTTGCATACTTATATAAATATATATACAAGTGCAAGAGATAAAGTGCGTAGTTGGTTCGGCTGTTGCCAATTAAATAAATTTTTAATTGTTGTGGATCACGTCGGGGTCACCACTGTAGGCACGAGTGTGTGCACAGAATTATTATCCACAGTAAAACAATTAATTTATTTAATGTACGTATATTTAATTATTGAATATTATAAAAACAATGAAACAATGAAACAACTAACTCGAAGAACAAACACGAATTCCTTCATTTTCTTTTCTCTCTGGTGCCGTTCAACTTTTGTTTTGAATTTCTCGTTGTTGTTCGTTGCGACATCTATGATTAGTGTGTGGCTCCAAGGAAATGCTTTCTCGCGTAGCCAACGTATTTCGAGGTCGCCACAAACTCATGTCCTAGAGTCTACTACAATTTTGTTGCCCCACCATTTACATCTTTCAAGTTGAATCGAACTGACAGTCAAAAAAAAAGGTGATTTGATTATAATGGACATTGTACTAGCTGTGTTTAATGAACCTAAGCTGCGCAGAAAATTACAGAAAAGATCAGAAAAGTACAGGATTTTGTGTTCCATGAGCAAAAATCTTGCCCCAAAATGTTTTACATTCTGTCACTTCGTGTTCCATGACGCTGTCCAGCTCAGTTAAGTACAGCATTTTCTGCACCTTCTTTTGAGGAAGGGCAACTGCGTAAAAGTTGTCAAATGGAAGACGTCAAATGTCACTGATGTCAGCTGATTTGTTTGTTTGGCATGAAATTCGCTATTGCTCGTATCCGATGTTGTAATATCCGACGAACTTAACAAGATGCTACTGCCAGAATCTTCCAACATCTCGAGTATTAAAAAGTGTGAAGTATTCATTTTGTTTTTTTTATCAAAAGCAACTTTGAATCTCACTTTTCATTTAGATTTATTTATTTTAGAATTCAACAGCTGATATAAGAGCTGTCACATGAAGCTGTACTTTTTGTTCTAAATTGATCTGACAGTTTTCGCTCATGTGTGCTGATCTGATCTGTTCTGTTCTGATCTTTTGTTCATTAAACACAGCTAATGAGTAATGATGCATAGGGAAATCTACACAGAATTTTATCGTGACATTTTGCATCGGACACAGCTAGCAGTAGGTAGGCAGGCATAGCAGTTGTTCTGTGTCATTCCTTGATAAAAGTAAATGTTTCTTCATTTAGGTATCTTATAATTATTCTTCATATTTGCATAGGGCTTGTGTGCCCTTCCCCCGACCATAGCACTAAGTAAAATAAAAGTCTCACTTGAAAGAAAAAAGTAAACTCGGAACGCATTCAGTTGAACCGCAGGAAATCAATTTTCATTCATCTTAGAGATGGGCTAGATCGCGATTATGCCAATCACAGGTACAACTGTGAATGTGATTTTAGTTTCACTATCACCTGTGATAGTGATTTTTGTTTCACTATCACCTGTGATAGTGATTTTTGTTTCACTATCACCTGTGATAGTGATTTATATATGTGTAAAATTTGCTAAGTTAGTCCCGTCCGATAAGTCACATAGTCAAGCTCGCCAAGTCGTAAAGTCCTATTGTATGGTATTTTTCTTATTATGTTCATTATTCGTGTCTATGTCCAATTGATTTTAAATAAACACTTTGAATTAAATTAAAACGGAAAAGCGTCTTTTTTTTTAACTACGTGTATGGTTACGTACCTATTTCTTATTAATTAATTTAATTTCATATATACGAAGTTATAAAGGTACTCACCGCATGTTTGATCTAATTTACTTGTCTAATCGAAACACCGCAATAGCGTAACGGACACCATGGTTGGCACCCCTAAGAAAATTTTGAATTCAAATGCGTGTAAATTTCGCATTGATAGAACTAAGAATATGGTAAATATACCAAATTAAAATTTGGAACATTTTTTATTTAGAAATATTTTTTTAATTTGTATTTTATTATTAAAAAAGGGATAAAAATGGGATATTAAAAAAGCTTACCAAAAACCACAATTATTGGCACACGAAAACAATTGTCGGCACCCCAAATTATACAATTATTGGCACCCTTGAATTTAAAGAAAACCATATTTCCTTTTTTTGATTTTTATTAATAAACTAGCTGGCTGGTTAATTTATTTATAATAAGAAAAAAAACATAAAAAGGAACATACATATGCCGCTTCTTCTAGTTTATAAAGGACAAAAACAAATAAATATTAAGTTAACAATAAATAAGTGTGATTTTGAAATAAATAAAAAAAATGTTCACTCAATCGGAACTGCAGAGTAGAACGCGGTATTTTGTAGATTTTGGAAGCTGCCTTTTTAGAAATTTGTCCATTTTTTTATGGCCAGTAGAGCTTCTTGAACATCCTTTTCTTGATAAGTCTTTCTTGTTTTCGGTATTTTTTCAATCTTTAAAAAGTAATGATTTAATTCTATAATTATTGGCAGTCCTAAAAGTATATTTATTGGCAGTGCCAATAGTTGTAGTTCCATAGAACCAATTATCAGGGTGCCAATAATTCAACACCTACTTTTTTCGGAACCAACTATTGGCATCCATTTTTTTTTTTTTAATAATCAATTAATTTAACAAAAAAAAGTTAAAAACGAATAATTTACTATATTCTCATATCAAAAAACATAAATTTTTAATAAAACAAATATATATTAATAACTAAATAGGGCTTACCAAATCTAAGGTCCTTAACAGGAACACACAAAATTTTGCTAATTTTTGACTTTTTTAAAACGTGTTAATACTTTCACTACCACTCACTGACTGAATACGCATTCGTCAAAACAAAGATGCACAATTGTGCGGAATAAGCTACAATTTAGGAAAAAAAAATTGGCTTGCTTAGATAAATATTTTTTTGAAAAATGGCTTATGAATGAAGGGGTGCCAATAGTTGGTGCAAAAAAAGGGGGTGCCAATAATTGTATCCGTTACGCTACCTCTCAAAATAAATGTTTTTCCCAACTCTTTTTACATGAAGTTTGTTTGAAAAAAGTGAGAAAACTATCCTAGAGAATAGAGACAGGTGACCATCAGAACTTGGACTCATACTTGTACATAATGTACATTGTTTTATTCTCAACCTTATTTCAGCATCCTTGATCTTAATATTTCTTACTATAACCATATACATACCTAGTCTACATATACGAAAATGTAGGTCTTCGTACGAGAGGAAGATGCAAAGCTTGACTTCAATTCCGTTTTGTGTCGTTCATATTTTACCAAAGAAAGGAGCAGATTGAATATGAAATATCCGAAAAAATTTCTATGCGTGCATTTGAAAATGGAAAATGCGAGTGGTTAAATGTTTGCTTGCTGTTTAGCTCATTCGTTTGTTGAATAAATTATTGAAGAATTAATAATTAAAAAAAATGTATTGGAGATGAGTCACGTCTACAAGATAAGGATGTTTACAGGCGTTATTTGAGAATGGACAAGGATTGTTTTCTCACTATCTTGTTACTGAACTATGTACATCCAACTCGTGATCTTGAAACAAAACGCAGAAATGAGAAAGGCAATACCCTCAGACGAAGTCTTTTCTATGGTTTTGCGTTTTTTAGCAACTAGAGAATTTTACCGTGAAATACAAAATCGAGTATCCGTGTTTACAATTCATCGAGAAAAGTCTATCGGTCTTGTAACCACATCTTTTCTACTTGTAACATATATATAATCAAATAAATCGAAAAAAAAACTAAGCAGTTAAGCCTCTCGAATAGAGTAATGAGCGGGTGTCTTAAAAAATCCATTACAACTCAATCAACTAAAAAATGTAATTAAGAAGCGCATATGTACCTACATACGAGTATTTGCATACAAAAAAATTTCATCATGTACATAATTTGCAAACAAAAAGCCTCGTCATATCCTTTTTCTCTGGGTAGAAAAAAATTGTACCATAATGCTGCCATTGTGTGTGCTGTGACGTTCAAAATCCGATTCTTAGGAAACAGATGAAATAAATCGAAGAGAGCCTTCCAGCCGAACTAAGCGTCGAGGGTTATTTATGTAAACAGGTATGTATTGTACATTTTTATTTGTGAAGTCATGAATACTATCCCAACAAGGTCCTATACGATGGGGCTCAGTTGCATAGCATTGGCAATTTCCTAATTAAGGTGACTCGAAGGCACGTTGCAAGGGCGATGGCCAGTGACAATAGCCTGATCTTTGGGGCTTACTACCCCAATGAAATGTACATAGAGTACGCTCCGATCTGCCTTTATCCCACCGGAGGCATTTGTCCATATTGATGCTAAAGGGCTGGTCCAGACGTAGGATGGTATCCCGGTATTATGCCACCGATACCGCAGCGCGAGAGATAAGCGGCTCATCCGCGTGGGGGACGTCGCCAATGCTCATGAGCTCCTCCGTTTTAGTACCGCTGTAATGTCGCCTGGTCCTGGCGGCAACGTACGGTAAGAACCCCTAATTTCTTTGTTAAGTCTATTACCCTCGCTTCGGCTAAAAAGGCAGTCAGCTCAAACCTCTGATGCACGTATGCTTCCTTGACGTGGATAATCGACGAGAGGGGGTTCTTCAGCTGAAAAGCTAGTCAGAACAATATTGAGGTACGTAGGGCTCAGTCTCTCGTCCGGAGAATGAGTGAACTTTATTTTCAAATTATGCTACTTTTATACCCTAACTTAATTGCTAAATAAGCTTAAATATTAATGTCTTAATTGCTAAGTCGGCTTAATATATTGTTCACAAATATTGAATTGAAATATTTGTATTTATTTTATTTCGTATCTCTTTTTTTTCTCTTCTTTTTGCCAGTGACAAATACCGACCCCATAATGAACAACATTATTTTATTTGCCCAATCGGCAAATTCGTTAATAGACTCATGCACGTTTCATAGCCTCTTGTGGAAATGCGCACTCAGCATATCAACTACTTCCAAGCGCTTGACAGTATTTGGTATACGTAGTGTGCTAACCATGCAGTGGATATGAAACTGCAATATGAGCGCTATTTGCCAAGGCCGGCTATATGCCGGCCACCCGTAGTGCCTCTTGGTGAACACATATTTAATATAATTGTTAAGGTGTTGTGTTACCTGATACACTACGGCGGGCTTAAAGGTAGTTGACACATGTCGTGTGTCGTCCGGGTTCCGTATTTGTAACTGGATGAACTCAATGAAGTGGACGCTAGTGTGGTCCCTTCCCACCGTAATAGCGGAGAGGGATAAATTCGATACGGAAAAGCAATTTCCTGAATTTTGGTGGCTTTTTGAAGGGGGGGGGGGGGGGGGGTCAACATGCCCTCCCAATACGGTGCGTTACTCTAGGTAACTACTTCTTAGTTTATAAGTTAGACTAAGTTAGCTAGGGCGTTTCTGGGAGAGGCCGTGCTTCCGGGAGGTGACGACTGCCAGACGCTATTAAAGCAATTGCGATTTTGACCACTTGTTGAGCAAGACAACGAGTGCTCAGAATCCTAATTATAGTTAAAATACGTTAAATAGTTTAAGTATGTAAGTAGAATAGGTAGTTTTTAATTTGTTTTATATAAAAATATAAAATCTTAATAATGATACCGAGTTTTATTTAATTTTCTCGATGAATATATATGTAATAATAATAATATTTGGTTAGGGTATATTACACTGCGACCTATTGGTCTATTGTGTCCCCTTGCTTGTGCCTCGGAGAGGTTCATGCCCTCGTTCAGAGTCCTCTCTAGATACTTCTTTGTGAAGCGTGTCGAGGTATTGCTCTGATTTATCCTTGGCAGGTCACACTCCTTAGAGCACAGTGTCCAGTCCAGTTTCTTTGATGAATCTGAGAATGAGCTGTGGGTCCATGGTTTGTATGTCCTTGTCTGTTATTTGGTGCCTGCCCAAATATTTCATCCTTTTGTGGTTTAGTGCCCCACAGGATTCCAGTATATGGTCTGGAGTTTCGGCGGTTTCACTGCAGAATCTGCAGAGCCCGTCCTCCAATATGCACATTTTCATCAGGTGCTCCTTGAGTCTGCAGTGCCCCGTGAGGAGGCCTGTTAGGATTCTTAGGTTGTTTTTGTTAAGGCCGATACAAACTTTGAATCTCTTTTGGTTGTAATTTCCTAAGAGTTTCTTTGCTTGCCTCAGATGTAAGATTGCATATATATGTAAGATTAGTCCGTAAAATAGTTTCGTTTAATAGTTTTAGTTAAATTTAGGGCGTCCGCGCAAGGAACAATAATCTAGAAAAAGTATCCTGTTCATTTTAAGTTAGATTTAATCATGTTTGTCTGGTATGTAAGTACCATTGAAAAAGGAATTTAAAAGTAAAGTATGACATGTCGGTTGATTGCAAATGGAATCGTGAATCGAGATTATAAAATTAAACTAGGGATTTGCAAAAATCCAATATTATAGAAACCTGAATGTTTTTAGACAAAATGCTTAAAAGTAGGCAAAGAGCATTCAAAAGACTAACTAACTGCAACAAAGTATGAAGACTTAAAACTAACTTACATAATGCAAATAGTGAAAAAGTACTACATTCCTTTAACTTACAGTCAATTGACAGCTTTAGTTAACTGCATTCAACATACAGAATGTTCAAAATGACTGCTGAATGTTCTTTTGTACGTTAAAGTTTTAAGGTAAAGTTTAACGACCATTCTGAGATTTTAGTCATATACCTTACTATATATACATACACTTACCTGAATGTAGTACAAAAGTAATGCATTCTTTTGCAACTCTGACAAATGTCTAAAATAAAACAATACCCTTTTTCCCCCTTCATAGTTCGTGTATTGTAGTTGCTTGACAAGCAATTTGCGCGAACAGTAGGTATGTAAAACAGTAGGTATGTTTGATGAACCTAAGCTGCACAGAAAAGTACAGGAAAGTTTGGAAAAGTGCAGGATTAGGTGTTCCATGAGTATACATTTGCCTTTAATTATTCTGTTCCATGAAGCTATTCAGATCAGTATAGAGCAAGATTTTCTGCACTTAGCTTTGAGGGCAAGCGAGTGTCAGAGTCAGATATGAAAATTCAAATTGTACTGAAGTCAACTGATTTTTATGCTTGGCATGAGGTTTCATATTTTTTAGTTTAATATTGGAAATATTCGCATATTTATAAATAACATTTAACAAGTTCAAATCGTGTTCAATACGACATCAGGCCAAATATTGAGGATACAAATCGGAAGTGTACTAGAAAAGAGCGAGGATTTTCTATTTGAAATTTCACAACTGAACAGAAAACTTAAGACTCGAAGCTGTACTTTGTTCTGGCTTGATCTGACAGTTTTCACTCACTTATGCTGTTCTGCTGTAATAAAGTTTTTGTTCATTAAACACAGCAAGTGTGATCACAAATAGTTTCTGACAACTGTTCATGTGACCCTTAGAGCATATATGACCATTTTGGTGAAATAAGTCATACAGTCTTATTGGAGATTGGTAAAGTTCTTCTACGGTACCTGGGTAACTTGTTTTCAATTTCGCATTTCAACGTAATTTCATTATATAAACGCAATTCTGTTTTCAACTTTTGTTTTCAATCCCTAGAAAACGATCTTTCGAATGTTCGATGTTGAAATTTACAAAAAAAAATCTGTATGAAAAACAAAATAACTCCACCATGGAGTATCCACCATTATTTGTTGTTATATGTACAGGGTGGCGCAAAAGTCATCATCCTATCGGAAGAAGCTATAATTTTTGCAAATGGCGGCAAATGTAAATTCTACTTTGACATTTGTGAAGTTAACTGATACAGAAAAAACTTAAGACACCAATTAACATAATCCAAAAGCAGAACCAAAGTTGTTCATTCATAAAAAAAATTACAGCGAAAGAACATCGGGTGACAACTTTTGCGCCACCTGACAACTTTTGCGCCACCTGTTATATACAAGTATGTTTAGAATCTACGACAAAAGTCGGCTTGACGTGGAAGTATTTTATAAGATTCCTTAAACATAGATTTTTTTAATGAAAGTGTAATGGCAAAATTGCAACAGTTTTCACTTCAATTTTACAAGATGAAATGACCCCAGTTTGGTAGTATTCCAATTCTTGTTGATGAATTTTATTTTATTTAACCTTACATTTATAGGACACGAATTTGTTTGAATTTGCCTTAACATTTTACTGCGACATAGCCCCACCATTTAATCAAAGAAGTGGGATATAACTATTGGTAAATAGGAAGAATTGCATAAGGTCCATCGTCACTCTGTCCCCTTTAATAAAGAGTCATTTTTTAAAGAACTGTAGAATTTGAAATTAAAATAAAACACCCACAAGTTAAGCAAATAAGCTAGTTTCTTTTAAAAAATAAATAAATATAAGGCATTAACGGTCAATGCAGGGACTTAATCCTAGTTTCTCCAACCATTTGCTTGTGTGAAGTGAAAGGGACCTACCATTTAAGGCCGGATCTGATCGGCAAATTTGAGGAGCTCCTCATGACAATTGATACTCTTGGATCTTTGTCAGACGTTCGCAAAAAGTGGTGCAGGAAAAAAAACGATTAGGTGTTACTTGGGGCCCCCGCGGTATTTGAACCTAAGGCCTTTAGATTAGTAGTCGAACACCTTAACCTCTGCGCCACTGCACCCAACGGCCCATACAAGGCCTAAGGCCTAGCTTTTCTCCTTGGGAAGCGAAGTGGGAGCGACCTACACTTTTAAGCCGACTCCGAACGGCAAATTTGAGACGATTCTCATGACAGTTGCTAGTCTTGAATGTTTGTCTTCCCAAGAGGAAAGGGAGCGGAAAACAAGTAACGTGGGGGCCCGGCGTTATTTTAACCTGAGGCCCCTTTGATCAGTAGTCCAGCGCCATAACCACTGAGCCCCCAAGCCCAGTTGGTCGATTATGTTGACCGAAACATTTGCTTAGCGGTCTATAAACATTTTTTATGAACACTGATTTAGGGAATGAATATCCAAGCTGCTCGGGCGTGATGATTTGCAAAACAGTACTGAATGGATGGGTGTCAGCTATCAGATTAACTATCAGCTGTCTGAATGTTTCCAATACTGAAAAAAACACCTTTTCAAAAGTTTGTAATTATGTGAAACTAAGGCTTTGCAAATTGGCGAATTAAACATAACTAACCTTAACTTCGTAACCCGGTATAGTCTTTTGCACACTATTGGTATTTGGTATCATTCAAATCTCCCAAATTGGCATAACTTACATACATACATATTCCTCCTTAACGGCCCATTCATTGCCTAGAACCTAGCTTCTCCAACCACTTTCATGCGAAGTGGAGGGGACCTACAGTTTAACGCCGAATCCGAACGGCAAATTTGAGAAGCTTCACATGACAATTTGATACTCTTGGATGTTTGTCAGACGTTCGCATAACTTACATAATCAATTAAATACATGACCGGGGAACGGAAAATGCCTTTTTTGGAAAGTAGATATCGAAAAACTGGTTTTAAATATATGCGATTTCGGTCCTCCTGATTCCAAAAATATGTATTTTATGTTGCCTACTCCACAACTCTTTTATTAAATGCAATGCAAATGCGAGATTTTTGCTTCTCATACAATTTTTTTTTAAAGGTAAACCAGTTCTTTTACTTGTACTTATATATTTGACCTACGAATGCAACACACTTCTCTAATAGTCAGGTTTACTTTTTTTCTATCAGTGTTAAACAGTAAATGAAGAGACTATTCAAATATGTTGTGAAATAAAACTTTTTAATTTTGCTGCTACGCTTTTCTATACGAAAACAAAAATCTTTGTTGTCGCTCTCAAATTGATATCCTCCTAAAAATTGGAAACATAATTCAATCTTCTCTGACACTTTTACGAATATGGTAAACTTTAGACGTTGCACGAATACCATTCGTGTAGTTAAATCATTTGATTTCGTTTAAAGCTGGTCAAGATGAAACTATCAAAAAATCACAACGTTTTGAAAGTATGTGTAGTGTAGCTCAATTTACGAAGTTTATTTTACGATTCGAATGAACAGTCAAATCGTTAGAATAAAACCGGTTTTCCTCGAATAAACCGATCGAATTTCAAAATACATAAGGTCCGTTCGCGTACTTTATGTGTAGAAAAATGAAAACTGTAAAATCTTCAAAATCGAGAGAGAATCCTCTCATTTCAAAGAAAAGCACGCGAGCGCTTTTGTGTAAAAAGATGAAAAACTTCAAAGTTTGGCTTGAAAAGAAGCAATCGCTGTTTTTTTGTTTGCTGGCAAACTCATAGAATTTCATCATTTGACAGTTGTCATTTTTTTGCCAGCTGAAATTCTGTGTGAAGAAAAATTAACGAAAGTACATTTTTCTTTCGTTCATCTTTTTACCATTTTCTCAGTGCGCGAACGCGTTTGTGTAGTTTTGTTCGAAAGTTTATAAAAATTTACGTTTGCATATTAGTTCACGAGCGGACCTAATGTCTATCCAGCCATATTGCCATACCCGTGTCGATGTTTTTTGGTAGTTCTATGTAAGTGTTTTATGTTAAAGGTTATGATCTTGATTTGTCGGGCGCAGTGGCTCAGTGGTTAGTGTGTCGGACTACTAATCGAAAAGTCCCTCGATCAATTGCCGCCGGGCCAAATAACATCTAGTTTTTTTCCAGTGCCCCACCTCTTGCGAACGTCTGACAAACATCCAAGAGTATCAATTGTCATGAGAAGCTTCTCAACTGTGCCGTTAGAATTCGGCTTAAAATTGTAGGTCCCTTCAACTTCGCATAAGAAAGTGGTTGGAGAAGCTAGGTTTTAGGGCCTGTATGGGCCGTTAATGCCCAATATTTATGTATTTATTATCTGGACTAAAAGGATCATAACACTCTCACTTTACTGCATCCCTCCTGGTCCGGTGGTTTGACCTCAAAAAGTATGCGCGGGCCTCTCGATTTCGAGTCACTTCACCTCTGAGGCTAATGAAATGCTGTTGTTGCTGCCTTTGTGTGATCCAGGACCAGGAGTTTTAAGACCTGCCTCTCTTTCGAAATTGCATAGGAATATTGATTGATTGCCTTTTTGACAGGGTTCGTAGGATCTTACCTTTAAACATGACAGTTTCAACTGAGCCGTTCGCACACCATTTTCTTTCAGATCGGTCCTTTGTGGTGAAGGCTTCCTCGGACATCAAACTTCTTATTCGATCAAGATTTATTTCTCCTGCTTTCATGCGAAGCACTTTCATCTCAGCTGCGGGCACACAGCTGCGGTGTAGAGCCTTCCTTTCCACTTAGGGGCTTCACAGAATGTGACTGAGTTTTCCCACCACTTCATCCTAAGCTAACGCTATGGTTAATGTCGTCATGAAGTTGCTTTGCTATTAATCATAAGGGCCCTACACACGATCAATGTAACTCGACAATGTTACTTGAATGATGACGGTCGCCATTCGCTGCATGCAGTAGAGTTTCCAGAATCATGTTCAGAGAAGCATGGCTCGAATAACTTCTCCAGCCCAAAATTTGTTTTTTAGTAGTTTGGCTTGCAATGAATTGAGGGCCTGCCTCAAAGCCTCTCCCATGTTAATGTGTGAGTTTTCGATAATGCTTTTCAGTTTCATGCAGCTTGAAATATAATGTACCAACATAATGCACTTATAACCTTATTGATTTCTATTCATTTTTATTAACGGTAATTTACTTTGTTCATACCTTTTAGATCGAGTTTATATTGTCAAACGACACTCCAACTCAAAATGATGGTCTCCATGGGCATCAAGAGAGCTGTTATGCATTCACAATTTGTATCCACTTGCAGTAATGTACTCGTAGATATTATAGCTTCTGATAATAGTCCAATTTAAAGTTCTGAAAAAGGGCAAACCAGCCAAACTGGACTCACTTAGAAAACTTGATGCCACCTTCACTGAGACGAAAGCGGAAACTCTTAGTTATCTGCTCGAGTCTCACTTTCCAGGTAACCAGATTACAATTGGTTCACAACCAGCCCCGATTACCGAGACTATGAGTGAGCCAAGACAAACAACTCGGCGTAGCTGGTATATTGCGAAGGCCGTGGTGACGGACGAGGCCATTAAATACGCATTTGCGTCTTTTGACGGCTTCAAGTCGCCTGGTACGGACGGAATATACCCAGCCATGCTGCAACAATGTACAAACCAGCTGCTACCGACTATGAAGAAAATCTTCACCGCTGTCCTAGCACTGGCATACATTCCAACACCCTGGCGTACAGTTAGAGTGGCATTCATACCAAAAATTGGCAGAAGTGACTACTCGCTCGCCAAGAGCTTCAGACCAATCAGTCTGACTTCTTTCTTGCTGAAAAGCTTGGAAAGGCTGGTCGAGCTTCACGTGCGCAAAGGTGCTTTGCGATTGCACCCACTATCTCCGATGCAACATGCCTATCAACGCGGAAAATCCTGCGAGACTGCGCTCCAAAATCTAGTTGGTAGAATTGAAGGCGCGCTTGACAGAAAAGAATACGCGATGGGCATTTTCATCGATATTGAGGGTGCTTTTGACAATGCGACTTTTGATAGCATGTGCAGCTCCGCCAGACAACACGGAGTAGACGAACCATTGGTGTTGTGGATTAAAGCAATGCTAATGAATAGAACGTTGGTTGCGGATGCGGATTGTGGCCGCTATGTTATGGCGGGGGTAAACAGAGGCTGCCCGCAAGGCGGCGTCATGTCTCCACTGCTGTGGTGTATGCTGGTCGACTCTCTGTTGAACGCACTCAACAGTTCTAATATTTACGCTCAGGCGTACGCGGATGATGTTGCCGTGCTTTCTGTTGGATCATGCCTAGCGACTGTATGCGCCAAGGCGCAGGCGGCCCTTGACGTGATCGAGGAATGGTGCACTAGGAATGGGCTCTCGGTCAATCCTCTTAAAACTGAGGTTGTTCTCTTTACGAGAAGGAGGAAGCTGGTCGGGTTGACTCAGCCAGTGCTAAAAGGCGTCACAATCCAACTCTCCAATGAAGCAAAGTATCTGGGAGTCATTCTGGATAGCAAACTTCTTTGGTCCAAACATGTTGAGCTGAAGACTGCCAAGGCGCTGTCTATTTTCTGGCAGTGCAAAGGCATTTTCGGCAAGACATGGGGCTTATCACCGAAAAGAGTCCTATGGATTTATACGGCTATGATAAGACCATTTATAGCATACGCATCGGTTGTTTGGTGGAATAAGCTTTCACGTAAATACGTCACTGCTGCTTTTGCCATACTCCAAAGGCAGGTATGTCTCGGCTGCACGGGGGCCTTCCCCAGCACGCCTGGCTCCTGCCTAGATGCACTATTGAACCTTCCGCCCCTTGATGTTTACATCATGGGATGTACAATCAAGGCTATCTCACGTCTTACAAGAGGTGGCTTTTGGTATAACTCGCACTGGAGTTTTGATGAACTTGCGCAACGGTTGTCCTTCGACTCCTGTCTTATGGATATGCCGTCTGATGCGATGACACCGGAACTTCGGCTAAAGCGCAAATACGAGGTCGACTTTCCTCGCGTCCAGGACTGGCTCTGGCCGGACTCTGAACCTGGAAGGGAATGCAGTCGAATCTTTACGGATGGCTCCAAAACCGATCAAGGATCTGGTGCTGGTGTCTTCGTGGAGAGCGATAGCGTTAGACTTTTCTTTCCGTTAGGCAAACATGCGTCAGTCTTCCAAACAGAGACTTATGCTATCCTAATGGCCATGGACTATGTTACGAGGAACAGGTGGAGGGGGCGAAGTATCTGCGTCTGTAGCGACAGTCAGGCTGCGCTTAAGGCCTTACTCAAACCCTTAACTACCTCCAAAATAGTACGTGAATGCAAGATATCTCTGAATTCGGTCGGAAGGCTGAATTCACTTAAACTGTCTGGGTCCCGGGTCATAACGGGATCACGGGAAACGAGATCTCCGATGAACTTGCTAGACAAGGCTCAGAGGGGGACCTCTCAGGACCTGAACCAGCGATCTGTCTGCCTGCGTCCTCGGTCAGGGCTTCCATTGACGGTTGGGTTTCCTATGAACACAATCGCCGTTGGCATGACTCTCCAGGGTGCAGACAGACTAAGCAAATGCTCCCCGACGTCTGTGGGAAATCCGCGGCATTCTTGTTGTCTCTCAACAGAAAAGACTGCAGACAGACTACTGGCGTTCTAACGGGACACTACGCTTTTGCCAAACACCTTAAGGTGCTAGGCCTAAGCGACACCACCAACTGCGAAGCCTGTGGAGAAAGCGACGACACTGCGGAACATTTCCTCTGTGATTGTCCTGCTTTTGCTCGTATCAGGTGGCAGGTATTTGGTGCGGATATGGTGAGTGCTGTAAACCTAAGCTCCTTATCATTGAAGCGCTTTCTCGTTTTTCTTAGAAAAACGAGTAAATTCCCACAGTAAAATGTGGTGTGTCTGCCTGGCAGTACAATGGACCAGTATTGAGTCTGAGTGCTCCAGTGCAGAAAGTTTCACACATCCCGACAAAAAAAAAAAAAAAAAAAAAAAAAAAAAATAGTCCAATTTGTAAAAATCAATTTTTATACCTACGCTACGAACAATCGATTTTCAAATATTTAATAATAATATTATACGAATCGGTTGCACATGTTCGCTCAAAAAGTATACGCGTGATCTTCTCATGAACTTTCTATTGGTATGTATTGCTATAAAAGATAAAAAAAAAACAATGCAAAATATTTGCATACAAAGAGAATTACATGGAAAAAACTGAAGAGCCAGATTTCAGCCAACTAAAATGCAACACCCGAGTAACCCAGGCGCGTGGCCAGTAAATCTAGTTATCTAATTGGAAACATTGAACTTGTTGTCGATACCTATGCCAGTCAACAATAAATAATTATTAAAGAAGATAATATGTTTTTTTTTTTTTTTTTATAATTTGCGTGCGCTAAAGGGATTTCTTTTTTCTGTAGGGACACAGTACCCTTATAATGGTAAAACCACAGCGCAAGCATTTAGTTTGTTGCGCAAGTAGCTCCCAGCAATTCATTGCCTATTTTTGGGTGCTACTTACTGAAAGAATAGAAGGATAGGAAAGAAGTTTGGTGCGATGGGATTTTTTTATTTCTCAACAGGTGGCGCCTAAATTGTTTTAGGGAGATCAGTTTTTGTTGTGTGTATTCAATTTATAAAAATCATGGCCCTGGTCGGGATTCGAACGCACGACCTGCCAATCACTTTAGTGAATACACTACCATCGCACCATTGCCACCTGTAATGTAAGGAAAAATGATGTCTAATGGAATCGCGGTTCGAAGATTACCTGTTGATGAAGTTATTCATTTTTCTTTTCGTTTTGCCATGAATAAAAGATACTTGGTTTCGTACAAAGGTTGTACAATAGGCCGCAGTGAATTTGGACATTTTTTACAACGCCTATTGTGCTTTCCGTTGAATTGGGGTTTTTTCTTTACATTTCCATAGGTTTATAGCAAAAACAAAAAATGTCCTAAGTGATCTGAAAAAAACGCAACGCATACACTTTTATTGTATACAGAGGCAGAACCAATAATTTGTAGTCTTAAAATCCTGTTCGCAGTTGAAAGCCACCTTGAATAAGACATTTCGACTAGTGATAGGAAGTATCGAATGAATTTGACTATCGATAGTTAGTAACTGAACGATTTCAACCATCGAATAGTTTTATTCATTCATTCATTTAGTGAAAACTGTAACATTTCCCACAATGTAGTGTGTGTGCGTTGTCGTGAGAGAGGGGGGGGGGGGTGCCTTTATACACTTTGCTCCGTTTCCACAACACCTCTCTTTTTCATGGTTGCCACTATTATTAAAAAAAAAATCCTTGACTTTTCCCTGACTTTCCCTGACCAGTTTTAAAAATTTCCCTGACCAAATTTTGCAAATAAAGCAAACAAAATGACGCATTTAAACACTAGTCCCAAATATTTTAAAGAACAGACAATTTGTATACTTCTAAACATTCCTTTTAAAAAAATATCAATGAAACAATAAGCTGTGAACAGGATATACCTTATTTTTTTAAAAGGGAGAGTTGATAATTTATTTTCTCTTCTTCTTGAATGCGAATTTTTGCTTTTTCCTTATAAATTTTTTTTATTTCTTCCTCCCTTTTTCTTTTTAATTCGTTTACTCCATCTTCTTTTTTTAATTTAAGTTTTTCTTCTTACTGCTGTGTATAGCGGCTATCAGAGGATCGAACATTAAATATTAATTTTGAATTTATTTCCACTTTCGATACTCCCCCCAGGCTCTTTCACGCCATCTAAGACTCTTAAATACATAACATTGAATAATAGCTACAGCTGATTCTAATATTAATAAAGCAATTTGAGTAATTAATAAAATTATAATAATTATTGGAGATATTTCCTAATATTGTTAATAATAAATGACCAGCAATTATATTAGCTGTTAAACGAACAGCTAATGTACCTGGTCGAAAAACTCTGAGCGACTAGTGACTCCTCAAGGAGGTTTTCGACCAAAAGAGTCTTGTTAATTGAGAAGAAACTCTCAACTGAGGCGTTTCCGTGCGATAAAATGCAACACATTTTTATAACATGCCAAAGATCTATAAAATTTTCATTTTTGCCATAAAGCTGAAAGTAGAACTTTGCAACTTTGTACATGCATTATGTACTGCAATTTTGCCCTTTCCGCGCATGTATGAAACAATCGGTTGGCATTATATAAAATTTAAAGCAAATTTTTGAATCTTTTACTGTAGAGACCGTTGTTTTGCAAAATATTTCTAGGATTAAGACTGCTCGATTTTTGATATTATGCTTATAATAATTTTGCGGCAATCCAGTTTAAATTTTAAAATATCTTTTTTTTCGAAAAATTGTCTTTTTGTTTTATTGCATTGATGATTTTCGTTGCTTTGAAGTCAACGTCAACGTTTTTTATTTCCAGAAGATTGGATTGACTTGAAAGATCGATTGAGATCCTATGGAGCATTCGCTGATATACTTTTTTTTGACGATGCGATGCAATAAGTTTTTAACCAATATGAGGAGATCTTCATAAAGGTAAAATATCAATGGTTTCTCGCCTTGAAATTTTGATAAAAATGGTTCACAATGAGATGTAATTGTATGGAAAAATGCAAGTTTGCAGTCTAACAATTTGTGTTGGAAGTATTTTTTTACGTTTTCAATTGGCCTTGTTTTTGGTAAATCTGAATTTGTCATAGAAAAAAAGTGCTTCAACTCTCTAAACAGATTTTGTTTTCTAGTCAATGTTCACCGCAATATTTCAGGGGAAATCGAGTACAATCAAATTTGGAGGTAAATAAGCTTCTTCTTGAAGGACCTCCATGTATTACATGTAGACCACACACACCACATTTTAATAGCTGCGTACCATCCGGATCAAATTCATTTCGCTGTTGTTTAAATTTCTTTAAAAAAGATAAATTTACGTTTGGGCCATCCATAGATACTTGAAGAAGTTTCTCTTTTTTCAAAAATCGGATTCCATTGTCAAAATGTTTTAAAATGTCATCTGACTTTGAAGATCCCATGAACTCGCTTTCTAAGTACCTATTGCAAACAAATCCTTTTGACTTATCAAAAAACGGACAACTAAATCCATTTGTCCTTTCTGAGCTATTTTGTTCAGTGCTTCGTCAAAACATATAACAAAGCCGTCACATTTGTTTACTTTATCCAAAAGATTGTTATGGAAATATGGGGAGATACCGTGGTTGATAACGTAGGAACTCTTAGTTCTTCCTAACTTAACATTTTGAGCAATTTGGCTGTCTGGGAACATCAATCGAAAAAGATCACTAATTTCCACAGCCGAGTTCAAGGACGCTCTGGTGGAAATAATATACAGACACCACCTTATCTCTGCGACAATGGAACCGGTCTTGTCGAAAGTAAAATATGTTGTTTGTGTACTTTGAGCGTTAATATTTTCTGGTGTATTTTGAGATGTTTTTGACTACTAGAGGCGACCAATGAATGCGACGCAGTGAAGAAAGTATCAATTTGTTGTGACGTCAAAGCCTTAGAGTTTGACTTATGCGCTAGTCCATTTTGATGTGACACCAAAACCCTTTGGCCCATGTTGCTTAACTCAAATTCGTTTTTGCATAATTTGCATCTTGCTTTGCCGTTATTGCCTTAAAATAAAAACTATACTATACAAAATCTTCCTTAGCAAAGGGAACAAATTTCGCTAAACAAAGTCAATCGAAATAGACTATTTTGATTTTTGATGTATAAGTTTGCATATCTTTTTTTCGGAAAGAATGAAGATGTGGTTTTCCATTTAAGCATTATCTCACACTTTTCGTAGCGCATGGATCGAAAAATAGGATTGATATGCTTTTAAATGCTACTTGGCATCTCCATTAGCTATTTAGCAATTAATACAACTGCGTGCAAACGCTATACTTTCTCGAAACCAAAATCGTCTCAATCAATCAAATTAAAAATGTCCACGATATATACATTATTAGGTAATAGTGGTGGATTAGTGAAATGGTGCGTGGGTATATCTTGAAAGATATCGAGATCTGCGAAATGTGATCCCAAAATAAGAAAAAATGTGGATTCATGAAAAGTAACATTTTTGCTCCCAATGGAAAACCACATAAATTTTATTCAAAAATATTGCACAGAACAGAAAAGATATAAAGTTGTGTTCCTTTTCACAAATAAAATTTTGTGTGGGTAAACTTCAGAGCTCTACATACAAATTTTGTTTAATATTATAAAAAAAAAATACACACAACGGGAATTTTCCCTGACTGTTTTCGAAATTCCCTGACTTTCCCTGACATTCCCTGACCAAATGTTCGTTCCCTGACTTTCCCTGACTTTCCCTGATTTTCCAGTCCAGTGGCAACCATGTTTTTGCTCAATAATATTTAACAGAGCGGCTGCTATATTATTCGCAGTATATTTTTCAGGAACCTCTCTTGTTGCAAGATTTGCTGAATACATTATGAAGTGGATGGTTACAGTCAAGAACGCGCGCTGTTGCTATCCTATATCCAAATATCTGTTGTAATTACGTTTTGTACTATAGCCTCCATTCGTTTGCAAACTTCCGAATACTTTGCTGGTAACATGGTGTTCGACAAAAGTTTCCGATTGGGAACTCGATATAAGAACTGCATTTTCCGCGAGTACCTATTCTAGAAACCCTGCGTTTTCCACAATCGAAAGTGGCTGCAGGTCTGTAGCTATCATTTTTATAATAGAATCGTCAATGCTCTGTGATTCAGATGACGAAAGTTCTGAACGTTTATCAGTCGCAAATAAATTCGACTGCACCGTTCTTTTGATCTTTGGAACTACACCTGTCGATGATGAAGTGGCTGGTGCTTCTGATTCTTGCGTTGTCATAGGCACTGATTGTGTGACATGTACTGTTGTTGGAGGTCCCCCATCATTTGCTTATGAATAGCTTGGATGTTTACATCGTAAATGGTCATTTAAATTAGACGTGTTGCCTAAAAATTTCAACCGCTGGCATATAATTGCAACGAACAGCATTGCCTGTCTTCTGCCTGAACTCCCATGAAAGCGATATTTTTAATCCAGGACGCATATTGCCAAATGTAGACCTATAATTTTTCGCAAAAAAGTGCAATAGGTACCTACTAAAAAATATTTCTTATCTACTTACTAGCAAGTCACAGTATGAATGAAGGACAAATTTGGAGCGTGTTTACAACATCGCTAAAACACGAAAGAGCAAAGCAACAGCAAGCAAGCAAAATGCGTTTTACATACATATAAGACTAATCCATCAAGATAAACCACTCACACAGATTGCAAATACCATAACTCCAAAGTGCAAAAAAAACCTTCTGTGTAAAATCGTCCAACATTTTTCTCAGTCGATAGTACAAAAAATCATTCAGTTACTATTTCGAGAAATCATTTATTCGAATAAAAAACTTTCAGTCACTGTTTTTGAGAAATCAGTCGATAGTCCAGAATGAATGAAAGTGGAAGCATCATAAATAACCAACCTTAGCATAATCCAACTTGACTGAAAAGAGACTGAACGAACATCTCAGTGCAAGCCAACAACAACATTTTTGCAGTAGAGCCATCGTGACAGAGTCGAAGTACATACACAGAAAAATCATTTAGTTGAAGAAAACTATATCGATGGAAAAATATTTGTATGTGTGAATGAATGCATATGGTTTCTCTAATTCAGTAACTGAAAGTTTCTTATTCGAATAAATGATTTCTCAAAAATAGTAACTGAATGATTCTTCTATAAATATCGAATGAATGAATATTTTGCAACCATCGAATAAATCGATAGTTTTTATTCGATAGGTCCCATGACTAATTTCGACTGGCTGTCGTATTGCCAACTCTATAGCTCAAGGCTGCTCAACCGCAGGCCCGAGGACGAATTTTGGATGGCCCGCGCAAGATATTTGTAAACTTCCTGCCAAAGTATAGTGTGCACATCATGCTAAAATGTATCTTCCATACAAATGTTCTTCAGGGAAATTTTAGCAAGAATTTTTTTATTGTTTAATTGAAAACGCGCGTTAGCGAACTATTTAACCAACAGAATATTTTCGTTAAAAGGCACGACGAGCTTGAATCCATGGTCAAAACATCTTATGCGATTTCTTTGCTTTTAGCGAAAAAGAAGAAACCTATTTCTGATGAGAAATTGTTAAAGAAGCTTTAAAAATCTTTGCTCAAAATTGTAATGATTAAAACGTCAAATCTAAAGCCAACAGTGTTTCACTCTCACGACACACTCTTACAAGATGGGTGTAGGAGATGGCAGTTGATATCAGCGGTCAGATCCAAGAAATCGTAACAAATGTAAATATTTTCCATTGCCGTTAGACGAAACTTGCGATTTAATGTCTACATCTCAGTTGGCTATTATTGTGTGGTGTGTTGATGAACAATGGAATGTATAACAAGATTCATTAGAATTCTGTCAGATGGAAACTACAACCCAAGGAAAAGATATATTTTTAAAAATTAAAGAATGCATTGAAAAAAGGGTTTATCATGGGCACTGATGGTGCACCTGCAATTGCTGGAAAAAACAAAGGTTGCGTAGCTTTGTTACAGAATTTTTTTGGGTCGAACACTATTTTTGTATCATTGCATTATAGACCAGGAAGCCTTGTGTGCAAAGGAAATGCATTTTGATTATATTATAGATCCAGTAGTACGCTGCATAAGTTACATACGTTCAAAAGCTCTTCATAGACGTCAGTTCGAGTTTTATTTGAAGAAGAAATTTGCGAATATGGAGAGTTACAACTTACAACTGTACTGGCAGCATGTTGAAACATTTCTTCAACTTGTGAGAGCAGGTGTTGGAATTTTTAGAGGAAAAATGGGCTTTACCTTTGGGAACTGATTTACTGAAGAATATATCCTGGTTGAGTGATCTTGCATTTCTTGTTGACGTTACCTCAATATTTTGAATCTCAAATTCCAAGGCAAAGATTGTTCATTTCCGATAATGATTAATTTGTAAGCGGATTCGAAGCTAATTAAATCTGCTTTTAATTAATTAAGCAACGGAAAATATTGACCTTTTTCCCACACTCAAAGGTTTGAAAGAGGAGCTGAATATCGCCACTATCAACTGTTCTAAGTACAAACCCAAAATAATATGTTTATTAGAGTCGTTTGAGAGCAGATTTAAGGACTTTGGGAGTAAAAACAAAATATACAAATTTTTATAAATCCTTTCATAATCAGTTTTAGTGAAATAATTACTTATCCTGCCGATATTCAATTGGAACTCTCTGAACTGCAAAATCAATTTTCGCTAAAAAAAAACCTTTTTACCGAGAAAGTATCTTTCAAACCACAAAATTCTTTAGAAGATTTTGCAGATTTTTGGAAATTAATACCAAAAAAAGACTTTCGTGCAATAACAGACCTGGTCTTGAAGTTCTTAGGTAGTTTTGGATCAACATATATTTGTGAAAAGGTTTTTTCAAATCTTAATTGTGTAAAAAATATATACCGCACATAACTAAATGAGCAACATATTTTTTACTTGATGTTACTATCGACATCCGATTTGATGCCTAACATAAGTAACTTATTACAACATAAACAATGTCAGAAATCACATTGATTTTATTAAGATTTTCATTTAAGATACCTACATATGTACAGTTTTGTTTCGTTATTTGGCATTAAATGGCCTTTTTTCTTATTTTAATAAACAACTATTAAACTTCATAATATTAAATTTCTTATTATAGAAAAAAGTAGAAAAGTAATTAAAATAGGAACCGTCAGCGGCCCACCGAAAATATCTGAATCGTTCACTTGGCCCGACTGCTAAAAAAAAGTTGATCAGCCTTGCTATAGCTACTTTGCCGTTAGAAACTGCCTTGTATGTGATCAACAGATATTTTTATTCCTGATTAGATTTTGAAATGTGAACTCAGAGAGTTTAACTGCTGTCTTTTCTCACAGGTTTAAATAGCTTTTACTAGGGTTTAGCAAAATTCGAAGAAGAAGTTCATTAAAATGAATACAACTATGCTATGGTCGGTTTAAGCTATCTTACGATTCCATTTGAACAGTTCCATCGCAGCCAACTGCCTTCATTTGTTGTCATATCTGTACATAAGATGTTTTGTAGGAAGTCGATGATGCTGGACGATATTGTCCACGCATACAATTTTATTATTATTTGTTCAATTTGGCACTTAAAAATAAAAACAAACATAGGGACGAGCTACAGTCCGCTTCTGTGAACTGTTGGATACCCTATTCTTATTCCTATCCCTCATAAGTGGACGTGACAAAAGTCTAAGTATAGTTGAATTGTTTAGAACGCTCTACATATTTTGTAATATAACACTTAAAGGATTTAATCGAAAAAAAACGAAGGTTTTGTAAAACAAAACGCTCAAACTTTGATTTTTCAAAAAAAAATGTTTTATTTAATAATTGTGGGGGTGTCAGTAAGCGGATTTAAAAAATATTTAAACATAAGTATAAAGGGCACCTAGAGAGTATATATTATAAATTTCAGCTCCCTAGCTCAAACTTTGGTTTTTCAAAAAAATTGTTTTTTTTTAATTGTGGGCGTGTCAGTGGGCGGATTGTAGAAACTTTATCTCCCGAGCAGTTTTAGGAGTTAAAGATCACAGCTTTCTAGCCAAAAATTCCTCTTTTTCGATAAATTTGTTTTTTGAGTTTGTGAGCGTGTCTGTGGGCGGATTTCAAAAATTCGTAAACTTGATTTTTTCGGGCCCCTAGAGAGTATATGGTTAAAATTTTAGCTCTCTAGGTCCAGTTTAAATGCCTAATTTTTGCCGACAGACATAATATCCATTCGATTTTTAATTTGGATCTCCAAATGCATACATAGTCTCTAAAGATTTTCAAAAAAAAACTTCACTCCACCCTATTGTACAATGTTTTAACGGAAAATCGTTATTTCTTATTTTAATAAACGCACTTCATGGAATCAATAAAACTGTGTTTTACTTTATTTGACTTTTAGTGAACCTTGAACTGTATTAAATCTTTATAAAACCTGAGCTGCACCGAAAAGTACAAAAAAGTGCAGGATTTGGTTTTCCATGATTAAAAATCTTGCCAAAAAGTGTTCTACATTCTTTCACTTTCTGTTGCATAAAGCTATTCAGATAAGTTTAGCACAAGATTTTCTGCAACTAACTTTGTGGTAAGGCATGTGAGTGAGAGGTGTCAAATTTGAAAATTCTAATTGTACTGATGTTAACTGATTTATTTGTTTGGCATGGTATATCGTATTTTTTAGTTAAATGTTACAAATATTGGCAAATTTGCAAGACAAAAAACCGAAGAACAACATGAAACAAGTTCAAATTGGGAGCAAATCGACATCAGTTTTGTGAAACAGGGCACAGGTCACTGAAAATCGTAAGTAGGTACACTAGAAAGCAGCGAGGATTATCTATGTCAAATTTCAAAGCTGTGGGGAGAACATAAGCCATTTTTAGGGTTCCAAGCCAAATGACAAAAAAACGGAACCCTTATAGATTCGTCATGTCTGTCTGTCTGTCTGTCTATCCGGGAATGTCACAGCCACTTTTCTCCGAAAATATAAGAGCTATACTGTTGAAACTTGGTAAGTAGATGTATTCTTTGAACCGCATTAAGATTTTCACACAAAAATAGAAAAAAAAATAATAAATTTTGGAGGTTCCCCATACTTAGAACTGAAACTCAAAAAAAAAAATTTCATCAAACCCATAGGTGTTGGGTATCTATGGATAGGTCTTCAAAAATGATATTAAGGTTTCTAATATCATTTTTTTCTAAACTGAATAGTTTGCGCGAGAGACACTTCCAAAGTGCCCCCCCCTATAACTTCTAAAATAAGGGAATGAAAAAACTAAAAACAATTTATGATGTACATTACCATGCAAACTTCCAACGAAAATTGGTTTGAACGAGATCCAGCAAGTAGTTTTTTTTAATACGTCGTAAATCGTAAACCGCAATTTATCTTTCATTCAATCAACTCAAATATAAAAAAAAAACATTTAATTTCATAAACATAATCAACCTTATGCGTAAACCATGAACCATTATTTTCTAATAATAAATCTGTAATAGGTGCCTAAGTAAATAATAATTATAATTCGCGCGGTACCCTTCATGGGCGAGTCCGACTCGCACTTGGCCGCTTTTTCTTTTTCAATTCAGGGCAGAGCCTGAGTTGTCAAAAAAAGGTCGTTTCTTTTTTAGCTCTGACACATCAGAGCGTTCAAACTGATTTTCTTTTTTCGTTTAGAGCTTGATCAGAACGCGCTCTATCAGCTCAAAATAAATTGACTGAGCAGTCTGAGTAAAAAAATGAACACAGCCAAGGAAAGACTGAGAGGAGGGAAAATAAAAGAAAAGAAGCGGGTTGTTTTTCCGGCGTAGAAAGTCATAGTTGTCAAAGTCAGAGCTGTTCTGTTCTGATCTAGCTTTTGTTCATTAAACACAGTTATAAAGTGTCCCATCATGAATACTTTTTTGAAATTTGAAAAAACCACAATATCCGATATCCCTCGTGGCTGATGGTACACGTTGACCCTTTTGACGAATCGATTTCGATGACATTTTAGAATAGTGCCGGCTGACTTGCATCAATGAAGCATCGAATTTTGTTTTTGTGTTCAGACATTTTTCTTGGGTTATTGGCACACCTTCCCTTTCAAAAAAAAAACCAAAAGGAAAGGGCATCGGATCGCTTTTGATAGCGAATTTGTGTTTCCCTATTCTAAAAAGCGATTCGCTTTCGATACGCGCTTCTTTGAAAAGCGGTTTTAAAAAACCATATTGTTTTGTTACGCGATATAAGATTGAAATACGTTTCTTTTTTTAATTAGATGAGAACACATTTGTCACAATTTTCAACATTGAATATCCAACTTTTTAAGTGTCTCCTTTGCACCTATTTTAATATATGTATGTATATATATGTATAATCGGATCCTTTTCCGTTCTGTTCAGCTTATGCAGGCCATCAAATAACCAAAAAAAAAGTGGCCTGTTTTTGAAAACAAGGAGCCTATTTCAGAATACTAAATAATGATATTAAATTGTTATTTGTTGGCAAGACCCCTTTTTTCTGGGAAAAACAAAATCTAACATTTTCATTCAACTAGAATGGATCATTTTGATCATTTGCCTAGTTTTAGTGCTTTGACATTTTTTTCGCGAAATGAGATCAGCTGTTTTATATAAAGAAGAACACCAAAGTGAGGGGAGTATGTTCAAAATAGAAATTCGTCGTATAGTCGACAATTGAGTCTTGAGTTGAATTTATTTATTTATTTATTTATTTACGTGTGTGTGTACAACTACATTTATATATTTGATAAGTATTCGTACTTTTTCTATAATTTTCAAACACGTTCATCTGAACTCCAAATCCATCTTAACTGAGTCGAAAACCTACATCAAGATTTCAACGCTACTCTGCAAATGAAGCATAAAATGTATCAATCGTACAAACACATGTGAGCGAACCCACCAAAAGTTCATTCAATGTTCATTCAATCTATCTGCAGCAGTTTCTGCTTTTAGCAGCAGTGATCCGCAGTGAGATCTTGTATTTGTAAAATCTTTCTTCACTGCAGACAGCTTTCTCAACAAAACAGGTGTATTGTAATTTGTTGACAATCAAAATCATACCTTTACGTCCGCGTAAGTTGATTATCAAATTGACAATCACCTTTTTGCCATCAATTTCATGTGACAGCTATTTAGGTGTCGCTTTCATACATTTTTGTTATTTTCATAGGTATGCACCTCGGCTTCAACTCCAATAAATTAAATACTTTAGTGAAAAAAGAATATATATTAAATAAATTCAAATAAAAAAGTGAAATTGGAAAATTCGTGAAGTGCATTTCTTCACAAATGAAGAAAATAATTACAAAATGTCCAACTATTAAGAAGAAACCTGAGAAATAAAGCAAATATCTTGGAACTTCCAAACCCGATGTAAGCATTCATATAATTATAAATATTCATTGTTGATTGCTATCATTTATTATTGTGTATTTTAGATTTTTAAAAAACTTTCGCTTATCAAAAGAAGCGTGTGTTTGTTTTGGGACTGCTTGATTTACCAACTGAAATAAGGTCAGCGCATGTTCCACCCATCCTTCAATTGGCTGCAACTTGAAAACTTCTTGGGGGTGGTGGCTATCAAAGACAAGTTGGGGCTGACTGGGTTGCACCAATGGGTCAAAGTACGGTGGCTGAAATTACTGCTGCAGTCATTAAAAAAATTCAGTCAATACTTTGTCCATTTATGATAAATTTTTTGCCTAAGGACTCAACAAAATCATATTTGAAATATAAATCATGAAAAATAAACACACATCAGCTGCTCGGAATGACAGCGTCGGCAAGGAAGTGACGTTTAAAACTCTAAGTGCTGCCAATAATCAATCATTTCTTAGTGATCGCTTTACGCAGAGCAAAGAGGAGTTAATATGATAATCAAAAACGACAATCAAAAAGCGACTAGGTTTAAGTAAAATAGACCAGCACCATAAAGAAAACTGAGTCTGATAATCGGGTGTGCAAGGCCGGCAAACACTGCACTGGACATTGGCAGTGGCATGCATAGTGCAACCCGAACCCTTCATAATATTTTTTTGGTGTTTAGTGGCGAGACAAATGCATTCACAAGATACATGCGGTATGAATCTGCGGTATGAATCTGTATCTATGTGATTATGTCACTGGGCATGGTCGTCACAAAGAGGGAAATCTCTGGGGTTTCGGTATACACATATGTGTACCATAGGTGTTAGTCATATGGACATGAATTACGATTGCGATGGACGTGTGATACGACGCTCGATCCATGTTAGGCGGATTCCAATTATCGAAGCTCAGAATGAGAAGATTTATGAATTGTAATAAATGATCGCTGATGTGATCCCTTCACAAGTGCGAGAAAATGTTCACTTTCGCATTTTCGCAATGAAACTAGACCAGTTCCATCGGATCGTGAATACCTCCAATGTAACATAGAAATAACCTGCAAGGGTGCAATCAGAAGAAAGTCGACATTTTTAAATAACAATTTGTTTTATTCGAAGGTAAATTAAATATTCAGGAATACTTCATTTTAAGGTTATTGTTAACAAAGTAGACGCCATCTCGATTTTGAATAAATTTTAGTATGTTGTCGAGCGGCTGCTTTCAAAGTGGTATGATATGAAAAGTTTACGAGATATTTATAGGGATGATATAGAAAGGTGCCCCGTACTACCCACCATTGCGCGAGTCAGTTTCCATAAATTGGATAAATGCCATACAGGCACCTTAAATTTGGCGGTCTATTTTTTTTATTGGGCTCAAGAGCCGCATCATCTGGGAAGTGTAGAAGGGACCTTTCTACACGTGTAACCCTTTTTTAATCTTTAATCGTATCCGCATATTACATATTCAAGCCAATCGCGAATAATTTTTCCCGGACAACTGTATCCATTCAACAATCTTATTTACACTCCCTCGGAATTCAAAGTGCACACTCAGGAATTAAACCACCTGGACACTTTGTTAGCAATTACCCATTCAAAATCTATACATAGTATAAAATTAAAATTTTTTTCATAAGAAAAACAAAACTTAATTCTCACTACCACAACATTTATGCGTAAGGCAACGAGTGCTCAGAATCCTAATTATAGTTAGAATACGTTAATAAGTTAATAAATATGCCGAGTTTTTTTTAACAATTTTCTTGGTGAACATAATATGTAAGATTAGTTCGGAAAATAGTTTTTAGGCCGAAAGACAATAATGATAAGATATATGTAGTTAAATTTAGAGCATCCGCACAAGGACAAATAATATATAAAAAGTATCCTGGTAGTTTTAAGTTAAATTTAATCATTTTTTCTAGTATCTATATAACTTAGTATTTAATAACCAATAAAAAAATAATTTAAAAGCTAAAGTTAAATTTAATAGTAAAGATCAATGGATACTCCAGATAATCTTTTTAAAAGCTATACATAGTATGAAATTGACATTTTTTATAATAACAAAAACAAAATTTAATTACAGTTTTCACTACCACAAAATTTCGAATACCTATACATTTATGTACATTCGTTTGAAACTTGTTGGTATCTAGAGGGACAATAACTTAATAACTTTTAACTTGAAGTCAAATGCTACAAATTATATGGATCAATGGATACTTCCACGGGAAAAACTGTTAAACCTTCATACATTTTTCAAAGCGTTGGTGGTAGGATAAAGTATTAAAAATATAACGCTAAAAAAAGAAAATATAAAAAAATCCTAACTTTGCGATGTCGCAACAAAAGTAAACACCTCTTAAAACGTACTCAGCTCAGCCTCATACTTTTTTTTGAATTCTAACATAATTTCAGCTTAAAGTTTGGTTCTGAAATTATTTTTACTGGAACTATGGCTCTGTTGGGAATTTGACTATCCTGGTTCTTTGTTGTTCTATGGAGGTTTAACTTCTAAGTCGATCATTTCCCATTCGATAAGACAAATAAGTTCAAAACAACAAACCTGAAGTTGATATGTAGTAGGAGTTCAATTATCCGAATGGAACTGTGGCGAAAAACTGTAAGAAAATAAGTATTATAATTAAGGGTGAATTATCTTTAATCAATGAATTAAATGAAAAATCCTAATAGCAGAGTGTTTTTTAAAGTTAATTGACGTTGATAAACAAGTGAACTAATTCACCGAAGACGAAGAGGGTGAATTAACGAGTAATTAAGTTAAAATATAACTGACAGCGAATCTTCGAACCAAATGGGATGTTGCATGTGGTATGTCCATACAATTTAATACTTCTTAACGATTCCCAATTTCCATACCATTTATTACTTAACGACAATTAGCTCATGCATGGACATGATTTTTTATTAATGAGCAGTGCATTAACTTTTAATCCACAATGTTGTAAATTTTTGAATTAGAGGCAAATGAAGTTATTAAGATTTCTTATCTAATTCATTGATTAAAGATAATTCGCCCTTGATATTAATAAAAATACGGCTGATAAAGTGAAGATAAGTTTTGCAGCCTCTGGAATGGAATGACACATAAGCGGGTGTCCTAACCATAACTAAGATTTTCAATGTCTAAGCTAAGCTGCGGAAATTAAATAAATTTTCTATCCCGGAACAATCCACACTCATTCGCTCACAGTAGAAAGAAAAATTGAATTGGGAAGTAAAAATTAGATTAAATGTACGAGAATAATAAATTTAGAACTTGCGTTCGTGAATATACGTCTAAAAACACATTCAAATTTCACTGAATATCAGCTGTAGGTCCGTTCGCGTACTTTAGTCGAGAGAGAATCGTCTCATTTCAAAGAAAAGTAGGCAAACGGTTTTGCGTAAAAAGATGAAAGACGTGAAAGTTTGGCTTGAAAAGAAGCAACCGCTGTTTTTTTTTTTTTTTGCTGGCAAACGGCGGAAATTCTGTGTGAACGCGTTTGTATAGTTTCGCACGAAAGTTTAAAAAATTTGCGTTTGCATATTAGTACGCGAACGGACCTATAGTTAAGTATTCCATTGGTATTCAAAATTTTACATTTGAACTAAAAGGTGAACATAAAACTGAACTTAGCGTTTCTATCCGTTTCATAGTCGGTAAGATTAGGAAAGGACCAACTGTTGTTTGTAGTTATCTTAAGGACCCCGAGAACTATGGAAACAACTGGAAAGGACGAGGAAGCAAAGCAACAACAAGTCAGGGGCCTTACTATGTAATTCTATTCTACCTTCGATTCTATTCGATAATTGTTCCCAATTCTACTTTTAAGCAGTACTAACGTATAAAATTAGAATCGAATGTAAGTAATGCCAACTCTTTCCCACAAAATTTCCGAATTTCGACCTAGTCTCATATTCTAAGAGCCCGCAGTAATTTTTTGGTCTGAGAGGTAACCGAATGATATTTGCATATTGTGTAGCCTGAGTAGATTGTGTATCGAAAATATTAGTCTGGCAGCAAATAGTGGCAGCCAATGCCAAATGTGACAGCGCCTTGAATGTGCGTTATTTTCCACAATAGTAATAATGAGTGTAACCGAATGAAATTTTCAACATACATAGAACATGACCTCTTGAGCATGAAAATATCAGTCCAAGACGTTTTGCACGCAGCCAAGTCCGTGCCAGACGCGACCAAAGTCCAGCATCAAACCCATTTTGTTATATTTGACGTAACCGAATGAAATTTTCGAAATTTCGACCTAGTCTCACATTTGGATTGACAGATACAGAAAAAAAGAAGCAATAAACAATCATTTTTTGTGAAACGATATGAGCACGTTTTTAAATAATAATATTTATAATCATGGACAGACATATAGACCTTTAAATAATGAAATAAATATAAAGGATTATTCTAGGTTCAAATTTTGTAAATAATGTGGTGAATTTCTTCTTCTTCTTCCTTCTCTTTGAGAATTACGTAGTTTGGATCTCGCGAGTTCGAGTATTATTGTTGAAGATTTGAGTTACATAGAAGGCCCCAGGGTCGGACGGCGATACTGAGAGCTGCTTTAAATTCAAGACTTTCCGTAAGTAAAATCAAGGCAGACACTGTAGTTGCGTGATACAGCAGGCCAACCATATTAGACGGTCAAAATTGGATAGCTATGAACAACAGTTGGTCCTCTTCCAATCTTAACGGCCATGAAACGGTAAGATTTGACTTGTTCCTTGGAAGCTCGAATTCGCTCTCTTTCCTTTGGTTAATGAATTTATTTTACACAAAGTTGTCGCTATGAATTTATGTTTTGAACTAATATCCCTAATACTCTCAATGCCTATTTATTTGATTTTAAATATAATAACAGGTAGATTTAGCTACTGTCCCGGAGTGTACATAAAAAACAATTGCCCTGCGGAAGTCCCGCAAAAATTCGAAAATGGCTCGATCGATGACCTACTTTTTTTATTTTTATTTTATTTTATTTCATCAACAAGCTTAGCTTAAGATTACGAATGTATTTTGTTAAGTACAAAAAACAAGAATAAAATAACGTAATAAGAGATAATAAATAATAATAGGAAATTAAGCAAGCAATGTAAATAAAATTGACTTAAAACGCTCCCTTGAAATATGAAAATCTACATGTCTACTGATTTCATTAAATGATTTCAGAGATCTAGTAATTGGCTCATTCTGCCCGTAATTTGTTCGATGCCCCACACAGTAAAAGAAGTGACGGTCCCTTAAAACCCTCTCAGGAGCATAAATAGGTAGCATCGATAAAAGTGCAGGACTCTTTATACGAGAAGATCGAATATCTCTAACAAACATAGTGTCATGTACATACCTTCTTGCGCTAAGTGTCATTATACCTAATAATTGACATCTAGCTTTATAAGAAGTCTCAAAGGGCCAACGCATTTTAAAGAAAATGTATTTTGTAAAACGCCTCTGTACTCTTTCAATGCGATCAGAAAGGTATAGATAGTTAGGATTCCAAACTACATCGGCGTATTCAAGAATTGACCTGACAAGGGAAATGAAAAGGGACAGAAATGTATAAGGATCAGAGAAATCTCTTAAGTTTCTTTTAATGAAACCAACTAGGGAATTAGCTTTAGAAACTATATACTCGACATGGGATACAAATGTTAATTTAGTATCAAGAAGTACGCCGAGATCCTTAATTTTGTCGACCCTTGTTAAGGGTATGGATTCAATACAGTAATTAAAACATTTTTGTATTTGAGATCTATTAAAAGATATAGTTGAGCATTTACGAACATTTAACTTTAAACAATTGCTAACACACCAAGTTGACAAATTGTTAAGGTCAATCTGGATCTTTGCACAATCATCGAAACTTTTTATTTTGAGGAATAATTTAAGATCATCCGCATACAGTAGATAACTACAAAATTCGAATTGACGAACAACGTCATCAATAAAAATAATAAATAGGAGGGGACCTAAATGACTTCCTTGAGGAACTCCAGAAGTGCAAGAAATTAATCTAGAGTAGTTATTGCCAAGGCATACTTTTTGAAACTTTCCGATTAAAAATGAAGAAATCCAGTTCAACATTGCTGAATGAAATCCAAAATTTTCTAGCTTTTTTAACAGCAACACATGGTTCACAGAATCAAAAGCTTTGCTGAAGTCAGTGTATACGGCGTCGACCTGGCATCCACTTTCAACAGCATTAATTACAAAAGATGTAAAGTGGACCAGATTGGATGTTGTCGAACGGCCAGAAACAAAACCATCCTGAAACTCAGATATATGCTCTTTTGTGTGGAATTCAAGCTTATTTTTAACAATACATTCAAAAAGCTTTGGTATAGCGGAAAGTTTGCATATACCTCTATAGTTTTCGATATCATTCTTGGAACCAGATATAAAGATAGGCACCAAAAATGAGATCTTCCACTCATCAAGGAACAAACCCGAACTCAACGATTGATTAAAAATCCTTAACAGAGGTTTGCAGATGGCGTTGGAACAGTTTTTTTAAAATTATTGCAGGAATCCCATCAGCCCCAGGCTTAGAATTCGGCTTAAGGCCACAGATAGCAGTCTCGATATCATGAACATTCAGAACTAATTCCCCAAAATCAATTTTGGGCATTGCGCATAGTTCAGGCAAAGTAGAAATCACTGGGTGAGAAAAGACGGATTCAAAAAACTGAGCAAATAATTCGACGGAGTTTTTAATGTCATTAGACGCACAATTCTTATAGAACATTTCCTTAGGCAATCCATTGGAACACCTTTTTTGGTTTATGAAAGACCAAAATGATTTGGAGTCATGTTTAAGTTTGATTTCAATGTCATTTATGAAAATGTTATATAAAAATGTACTTAACACCGTAAATTCTCTACGCAACTTAATAACCTTATCACTATAGTTTCCAGATTTTTTTACTCTTTTATAAGCTTTGTTTTTTAAGTTTTTCAGGTGCAAAAGTCGCTTATTATACCATGGGGGCTTGGTATTATATTTCCTAGTGGAGCACGGAACAAAATAAAGAGAAACCGACATTAATTATTGAGACAAAATGGTTATACATATCACGTAGACATAGATTTTCAAATTCACTATCCCAATTGTAAGCGTTAAGATACTCATTTAAACCCGCAAAATTACATTTAACTCCCTACTCTAAGGGAGTTGCGTGAGCGGTCTTAGCCATGCGGAGAAAATGGTAAAAGCTCTAAGCACCGAACCGATTGATCTCGAGGTAATCTTCGGTTGAGAGTGTTTCCTTGAAGTTTGGTCGAAATCAGTTAAGCTGACTCTAGTCGTTATCAAAATTTATAATACAGAAAAATATTGGCTTGAAAAATTAGCCCAAATACTTCAACAACAAGGTTTAAAGAACATCCGTCCACGCAATTAATTAGGTAGGAGGGTCGCAGACAAACAGACGGACGGGATTGAATACAAACAGCTTTATAAAGTTCCTAGAAAACATACTCATTTTTCATTTCTTTTATTATTTACCATTACTTCAGCAGTGTGAGTAGCAAGAAACTATCATCAATTAATCTCACAATATGTTGATTTATATTTTCAGAGGGAATTATTACTTGATATGCCAACAGAAAACTGTAAAAATAAAAGGAATTAATACATAGTACATTTTACGTTAAGACATTCGTACCTTTTTATCTAAAGGTCTTCATTGATTGCATTTTTTGTATCTTGGCCTCTCCTTTTTCAATCTTCGCCATAATTTGCGGAAAATCTTTCAACTCATTACATCTTTGCCAGAATACCGAATCGTATAGCAATACTTCTTCTCGCGTCATGCCCTTAACATTAATGGCAATGTTTTCAACATCCTTCCTACCATACTTTACAATTGCCCTAATATATTGGTTGAAGTGTGTTTTGTTCCAATTGGGAAATCCTTGCGTCAATAAAAATTGTTTTTCGGCAACTTGCTCGTTGGTTAATGACTTAGCAATGTTAATATAAGTCTGCTCCCCACGCCGTTCTTTTGACGCATTCATGGTCTCATTGTAATTAGTCTCTTGGTCCAGAAGCTTAAAAATCTCAGCTGGAAAAAAACGGAAATCTTGGGCAATTGTTTTTTTTTGTTTTCTGATTGTTTTCGGGCTTGATACGTTTGCATTGAAACTCATTTTGCACCAACGTTTAGGTGGCTCAACCACTGCATCAAGTTCATCAAGCTTCCGCTTCTGCCGATAGTCTTCACCTTCAAACTGGTATACACATATTGGTGCACCTTCAAAATTGTTATCAACATTAAGGTTTCGCAGCGATCTCTCACACATTTCATCATACTTTTTTTTCTGTTTTAAGGTCTTGTCCTCGCCACGTTGAAGTATGGTGTCAATATCTTCGTCAATTATCTCAGAGTCTTTTGAAGCAAGAATATGATTTGCACCGAAACGGATTATATTCATGGCCTCAGAGTTATTTAATTTAGTAGTACAATTGTCTAGCCAGCGACCTTGCTGAATTACTAATTGGTTCAATCTCAGTTTGACTTCAGCAAGCTCTACTATCTTCTCATCGACAGTGTTTTCTACAATCAAGCGAAACACGCGCACCTCTTTCTTTTGGCCAATACGATGCGCGCGATCTGTAGCCTGCAAATCCATTTGAGGATTCCAGTCAGAATCATAAATTATGACCACATCGGATGTTGTCAAGTTGATACCCAAGCCGCCGGCGCGTGTAGACAATAAAAACACGAATTTGGAACTATTATCAGCGTTGTATTCCGCAATTCGTCTACTACGCTCCTTATGTCGAGTGTTACCATCTAATCGACAGTATTGATATCCACGCCATAAGCAGTAATCTTCCAAAATATTCAACATACGCGTCATCTGACTAAAAATCAAGACTCTTGATCCTTGTTCTTGCAATTTCGGTAGCAATTTGTCGAGTATAACCATCTTGGCAGAATTGAACACTAAATGTTCATCGAATGTATACGGTGGGCCCGGCTCGGCGCCCGCAAACAAATACGGATGATTGGTACACTTACGAAGGTGCATGAGAAGATTTTGCAGCTGCATTTTCCTTACTTCACCAGCACCTACCACAATGTTAATGTCTTTCAGCAGAATTTTCTTGTACCATTCTCGTTGCATTTTTGACAAACCTACAAAAATTTTGGTTTCCTTTTTTGGCTTAATGCCTTTTTCTACCTCCGACTTTAAACGTCGCAATATTAAAGGTTTAAGTACCGCATGTAGACGTTCAGTCAACGCGTTATCACCAAAACACCTGTTGGTATTAAACCATGAGTCGAAATCTTCCGAGCTATTAAACACATCCGGAAGCAAAAAATTCAATAGAGACCACAATTCGTGGAGGTTGTTTTGTAAAGGAGTTCCAGTGAGCAGAATACGATTCGTGTTTTTAAAACTGCGCAATATTTTGGCTATTCGCGTCTTTTCATTTTTTATGCGATGCCCCTCATCGAGCACCATATAATGCCACTTGAATTTTTTTAATACTGCTTTCTCGCACAAACACATTTCGTAGGAGGTCAAACAGACATCCCATTTTCTTGGCCTAAAAATTTTATTAATAAATCGTTTGCGTTCCTCTGGGTCGCCGATCAGACAAATGGCATGTACTGATGGGCACCATTTTTTAAATTCATTCATCCAGTTTTGAAGAGTGGATTTCGGCACAATAACTATGTGATGTCCATCTTGCTTTCTGCAATTGTTAATGAAGAAAATAGTTAAAAACAAATTTATATAATGGTATGATGGAAGGCATATGTTTTAAAAAATCACTAATCATAATCATAAACCACACTAACAGATCTTTACTGTGGACTGCTTAAAGCTAACAGCTATCAGGGCTCGTCATTTACTTACCGACCTGTAGTCTCTGCCTGAGACACTACAGCCTTCCATCCTCTGCGATCCCGCGCACTGCTTCCAGTTGTCCAGACCAAGCGCTCTGGCATCCCCGATGACTTTGTCTTTAAAATGGAGCTGGGAGTCGAAGATCCTGTTCGCTGGAGCAGTATTGTATTTTAGCTTTTTGGACAATATCCACATCTTGAATCAGCTCATAGAGTTCGCGGTTATATATTCTCCTCCATTCGCCCTCCTCGAAACTTACTTACTTACTTAGGTGGCGCTACAGTCCGGGGTGGACCTGGGCCTCAACCAATACGCCTCTCCAGTTAGAACGATCTTTGGCTAACTGCCTCCAGATGCGCACTCCAAGTTGGTTGAGATCCCCTTCCACTTGCGCGCCACCCAAGGCGAGGTCTTCCTCTACTGCGTTGTCCCTCCGGGTTAGAATCGAAGACTTTTCGGGCCGGAGCGTTGGTGTCCATTCGCTCTACATGTCCTAGCCATCTTAGTCGACTGATTCGCACTTTTTTGACCAGGTCGATGTCGCTGTACAGATCGTAGAGTTCGCTGTTAAATCTCCTCCTCCAAAGCCCGTCAACGCAAACGTTATCGAAAATCACTCGAAGAATTTTGCATTCGAAACGACCAAGGAGATCTTCATCCGCTTTTGCTAATGTCCACGCTTCTGTGCCGTAGAGCAGGACTGGGATGATGAGGGTCTTATATAGTCTCCTTAGTTTTTCTTGACAAGGCCTTACTAATCAATTGCCGTCTTAGGCCAAGGAAACAGCGGTTGGCAAGTGTAATTCTTCGTTTGATTTCCGCTGTGGTGTCATTATCAGAATTAATAGCGGAGCCGAGGTAGATAAAGTTCCTAACTACCTCAAAATTATAGCTGTCTATCGCCCTCCTCGCACACAGAAACAAATATCCGTCGGAGTATTTTTTTTCGAAAGAAATTAGCTCTCCTTTCCTGCTTATCGTCCAGCACTCGGCGCCGTAAAGCATAACTGGCAGTATCAGTGTTGTGCATAGCTTACACGTGGTCTTCCGAGTTGGGAGTTTTGAACCCATTTGGTTCGCCAAACCGAAGTAGCAACGCTTTTCTAGGGTAAGTCTTCGTCGGATCTCCACTTAGACGTCATATATGGAGTTGATGTTTACACCGAGGTAGGTGAACTCCTTTGCTACCTCGAAGCTGCTGCTATCAACAATGACGTTTTGTCTTAGTCGGTGGACAGATGTTTGTTTGTTTAAAGCAAGTACTTCGTTTCGTCATCGTTGACTTCAATGTCAGCCAATTTTGCCAGTTCATCATCGCCAGGAAAGCATCTAACATGGCACGCTGAGATCGGCCGATGATGTCGATATCGTCCGCATATCCTAGTAGTTGGACGGATCTGTTGAAGATAGTGCCTTCCGTTTTGACACCTGCCCTGCGCACTATCTGCTCTAGAACAAGATTGAAGAAGTCACATGACAGCGCATCTCCTTGCCGGAATCCGGTACATGTGTGAAATAGTTCAGAAGAGCTGTTCCCATACTGCACATTGCAATACATGTTGTCCAGCGTCACGAGATACAACTGTATCAGTTTGGCCGGGATCCCGAACTCGGATATCGCCACGTAGAGCTCCTGGCGATGAACGATATCATATGCGGCCTTAAAGTCGATGAAAAGATTGTGGGTCTCGAATTGAAAGTCATTAGTCTTTTCAAGGACTTGCCTTGGTCTAAAGATTTGGTCTATTTTCGATCTTCTGGATCGAATTTCCAGAAGATGGGGCATATGGAGTTGATAAGTCCAGTCGTCGGGCATGCTTTCTTCCACCCGTACTTGGTTGATGATTTGGTGCATGCGCCCTATCAAAACATCACCTCCGTTATTGAAAAGCTCAGCTGGTAAGCCATCCCTGTTGTTCTTCAGCTTTTCTACAGCTATGCTAACCTCCGCAATAGTGGGCGGTGGAACCGGATCTGCGTTGACTAGACGTAGGTTCTCTTCTACCCATATCACTCTCTCTAGATGATGCCCTTTTAACAAATGCTGCTTAAACACATCCACTATTCCCTGTGCTTCGTTGCCTAGGTTTCCTTCTCTGTTGAAGAGCCTGCATTCTGGTCTGGCCATTCTGGCCAAAATAGTTGCTTGGCCTCTTTATGAAACCTCCGGATGTTGTTTCGATCGTAAGACACTTCGATCTCCTTCGAGGCTTGTCATTTTGTGCAGGTGTTAATAAATTCATATACATACTGCATTTATACTATCTAATTAAGCAGGTAAATCATTGCCGATTTGAGATTCCACGAACGAATTTAATGATATGCGTGTTAGACTACGGCTACACATTGAACGGTGTGCCGCAGAGCGGATATCGACAAGTTTGGGTGCGACTGGTCATTTTCTGAGCGGCAGTTTTGATTTTTGTTATTTTAAAAAATGCCATTGATACGTTCGGCTGGACGTAACGCTTTATTTAATGACATTTTTTTAAATGATAGGTTCAAAAACTAAAAAGTTGGGTTCATAAGATAAATTCAATTTTTATGATTCCTTTCCCAACAAGGTCATAAAATTTGTCTTTTTTTTCGTTCCACCTGTTTACGTATTTATCGTACCTGTTATCATATTTTAAATAATATACCAAGGACCTTAGTTCAAACATAATTTCATAGAAACAACAACTAATGGGTAAAATAAATTCATTAAATAAGGAGGAAATAGGCCAAATTCGAGCTTACTAGGAGCAAGGGAAATCTATCCGTTTTATAGCCGGTAAGATTGGAAGGTGACCAACTGTTGTTCACAGCTATCTTAAGGACCCTGGGAACTATGGAAAAAACGGAAAGGAGGAATAATCAGAGCAACAACAAGTCAGGATCGACGGGCGATACTAAGAGCTGCTTCAAATTCAAGACAGAACTGGAGTTGAAGCTAGTAGATCAACTGTTTATCGCGTGGTACAGTAGTCCAACCATATAAGACACAAACAAATGAAAAAGAAACCACCATTGAATGCAGCACGCAAACGTGAGCGACTTGATTTTGCAATAAGTCACTTCAGGTGGAGTCGTGAGTGGCATATCGTTGTCTTTTCAGATGAAAAAAACTTTAATTTGGATGGACCTGATGGATATAAATTTTATTTCCATGTTTTGAGGAAGGATGAAATTACCTTCGATAGAAGACACAGCAAGTCAGGTGGAGTAATGGTATGGGGAGCAGAAAGCTTTTACAGAACTGCAAACCTTGATTTTCAAAGCTCAAGAATAACCGCAATCACCTACAAATCTATACTGGAAAGAGCTTTCCCTCATTTTTTCGAATTGTTTCTTGGACAACGATGGACAATGCACCGATACTTACCGCAAGAATAACCAAAACTTCGATTCAGAGTCAAAATGTAGACGTAGTGGCACAGCCGTCATGTTCACCGGACCTAAACATCATGGAAAACGGAGGAAAGTAATACTCCAACCCAGACGAAATAATTGAAGCCATAAAATAAGCCTGATACGAAATTTTATTCTTTAGAATTGTATAAATCTCTTCATAGCAGGCTTCTTGAAGTGATAAAGCGAATGGGAGGTAGTACACATTATTAAATACTATTGTTATAATCTCATAAACTTACTTACTGACTTAGGGTGGCGCTACAGTCCTGGGTGGACCTGGGCCTCAACCAACAAGCGTCTCCAGCCAGCACGATCTTTGGTCAGCTGTCTCCAGTTTCGCACGCTAAGTTGGTTAAGGTTCCCTTCCACTTGCGTGCGCCGCCTGAGTCGCGGTCTTCCTCTACTGCGCCGTCCCTCGGGTGTGGGTTCGAAGATCTTCCGGGACGGAGCATTCACATCCTCTCTACATCCGCTCTACATGACCCAGAAACCTCAGTCGTTGGACCTTCACTCTTCTGGGTAAGTCGATGTCGGTGTACAGCCCGTACAGTTCGTCGTTGTATTCCTACTCCATTCTCCGTCTATGCAGACGGGACCAAAAATTACCCGAAGAATTTTCCTCTCAAAACGACCAAGAGTGACCTCATTCGCTTTTGCTAGAGTACATGCCTCTGCACCATAGAGAAGGACTGGGATTATTAAGGTCTTGTAAAGGGTCACTTTAGTTGTTCGAGAGAGGGCTTTGCTACTCAACTGCTTTCTTAGCCCAAAGAAACAGCGATTGGGAAGGGTTATTCTTCGTTTAATCTCAGCGCTGGTGTCATTGCCTGAGTTCATTGCGGAGCCTAGGTAGACAAAGTCCTGAACCACCTCAAAGTTATATCTATCTCTAGGACATTCTGTCCACGTCTTCAGTGTTTTGTGTCCTTTCTTGATGACAGCATATACTTTGTCCCTCATTGATCGCCAAACCCATCTTCGCCGCCTCAGTCTCAATACTCACGAACGCGCCAGTGACATCCCGCTGTGTTATGCCGATTATCTCGATGTCGTCGGCGTAGGCGAGTAGATGGACGGACTTTTGAAAGATTGTGCCTCTGGTGTTAGCATTTGAGTTTTCCACTATTCTTTCAAGAACGATGTTGAAGAAGTCACATGACAGCGCATCGCCTTGTCTAAATCCTTTTTTGACATCGTAGGTCTCGGTGAGTTCTTTACCGACCTTGATGGAGCAGCGTTCATTCTGCATCGTCATCCTGCGGACGAGTTTGGCAGGGATGCCAAAACTAGACATTGTTCTGTATAGCTCGTCTCTATAAATGCTGTCATAGGCGGCCTTAAAATCGATGAAAAGGTGGTGGGTATCCATTTGGATTTCCTGGGTTTTCTTCGAGATCTGCCGCAGTATGATTATTTGGTCGATGGTAGACTTTCCTGGCCTGAAGCCACACTGATAGGGACCAATCAGGTTGTTGACGAAAAGCTTCAGGCGTTCACACAGCACGACAGATAAGATCTTGTAGGCGATGTTAAGAAGACTAATACCTCTGTAGTTGGCGCAGTTCAGAGGGTCTCCTTTCTTGAGGATCGGGCAAACAATGCTGAGTTTCCACTCATCGGGCATACTTTCCTCCGACCATATTTTACAGATGAGTTGGTGCATGCTCCTAACCAAATCATCGCCTGCCGCCTTGAATAGCTCGGCGGTAAGGCCATGTGCTCCAGCTTCTTTGTTGGACCTAAGCTTAGATATGGCTATCTTCACTTCGTCCAGATCGGGTGGACGGAATTGGTGGTCTTGATCGTCCATGTTGAAGGGTGCATTCTGCCTGACAGCGGTATTTAGTTTGTCATCGCCGTTAAACAGTCTGCAGAAGTAGTTCTTCCATATCCTCAGCATCGACTGCGGTTCTACTATGATGTTCCCTTGTTCGTCCCTGCAGGCTTCGGTTCGGGATCTGTAGCCTTGGCAGGTTCTTTTTACCCAACACTTCCGAACCTCATTACTGCTGTAACATCTCTCTATTTCCTCGGTCGCGCACTTCTCGTGCTCTTTCTTTTTTCTCCTCAGAAACCGGTGTTCGTCTCTTTTTTTCTGCGCGTAGAGCTCACGAGCCGCCCTTGTCCTTCTTTGCAGGCCCGCTTTGTATGCCTCTTGTTTCGCTGCATGTGCTTGCCGGCACTCTTCGTCAAACCAGGGGTTTCGTTGTGGTGGCCGAGTGAAACCAAGCACATCAGAGGCGGCGTCTCTGATGGCTTCTTGGCAATGTTGCCACTGGTCTTCGATACTTGATTGTTGCCGCATGGAACCTCTGCAAGATTGAGAGAGATCTGGTGATCTCTTGCGATTTTAGCCGATCTCATAAAAGCCAATTTAATTTATTAAAAAAAAAATGGGCTGTCGTATTACCTTTTTTTTAATTTAGGTACATTTAGTTACTGTTCGTTAACAGGTGAAACGAAAAACGGACTAATTTTATGACCTGATTGGGAAAAAGCATCACAAAAATTGAATTTATCTGCCTAATCCCATTTTTTTTCACAACACAAACATAAAATGTATAGCCCGCTTTCATATTGCATTTATTATGAAATTAAACCTCCGAAGAAACCCTCCAGTTGGTAACCGGCTTAAAGTACGGGAAGGTATTGAACCTTGGTCCGGATTTCAGGTTTTTTGCCAATATTTTATGTGGCGTTTTTATACCCTATTCTAAGGGTATATTAATTTTGACGCATAGTTTGTAACATACCTTAATATTGCCCGTAGACCCCTAAAAGTTACTATATTTATGATCAGCATCGATAGTAATGTCGATCTAGCCAATGTCCGTCCATCGGCAAAAATTAGGCCTTTAAACTGGACCTAGAGAGCTGAAATTTTAACCATATACTCTAGGGTCCCGAAATAATCAGGTTTACGAATTTTTGAAATCCACCCACAGACGCCCACAAACTCAAAAAAACAAAATTTTGGAAAAAATTGAATTTTGAGCTAGAAAGCTGAAATTTTTTATATATGATCTATGACTCCTAATACTGCTCGGGATATAAAATTTTCAAAATCCGCCCACTGACACGCCCACAATTAAATAAAACAATTTTATTGAAAAACCAAAATTTGAGCTAGGGAGCTGAAATTTATAATATATGCTCTCTGGGTGTCGTCTATGCTCATGTGTTAATTTTTTTTAAATCCGCTTACTGACACGCCCACAATTAAATAAAATAATTTTATTGAAAAACCAAAGTTTGAGCTAGGGAACGCTGTTTTTACAAAAGCTTCGTTTTTGTTTGATAAAATCTTTTTAATGTTATATAACAGAATATGTAGAGCGTTCTTAACAATTCAACCATACTTAGACTTTTGTCACGCCCACTATAATAGGAATAAGAATAGGGTATCCAACAGTTCGCCCAAGCGGACTGTAGCCCGCTCCTATGTTTTTATTAGTTTTTTTTTGTTATTACCTAAAGTCTTATCTATGGTATGGTGAAACTATCAAAAGGATATTACTTAGTTATTTGCAGCAATCATTGTCAGATTCCTCTTTTGCCTGATGTTACGCTACCGATTTGTTTCTCTACTATCCGTGCCAGAACTTTTGGCGGAATGTGCACGGTTGAATTTCCCGTTTTATCTATATTATAGATGGAATCCGGGGTAAATTTAGTCTTTTTAATTTTTGGAAAAAGGTTCTATGTTTTGCTTGTTTAAGCTTGTGGCTCTAGATAAACTAAAGGCCACTCTTTTCTTGCTTTTTTTTGTCTACATCAATTTTTAGATATATTTTTTTTGAGTTGACTTTTCCAAACTCAAACGCTAGTTTTAAGAACTCGTTTCTAATAAGCCCATAATGCAGCTGTTAATACATACTCTTCTAAAGCTTTTTCTTCAGCTGCAGTAAACACCTGTCGACAAACAATTTTGAATTCGTAAACAAATTCATTTTTTTCCGCTTTTCCATGTTTATTTAAAATTGTTGACCCTGTGTACGTACTTTTACCATCTTTAATTACTGCGTCTATAGCTCGCTTTAATACTTCAACGTCTGCAGGCTCCCTTTTTACACCTAATTTGCTTCTTGGCATATTTTCCTCAAACAGAAAACAAATTTTGTTTGAAAAAATCGAATAACGTATACCTTGTGCCGGACCAAGGTACACTAACACCACTTTAGCCAAACAAATTAAATTCTAACGTAGTATTTAAAACACATACGTACGACAATGTGTTCCTACCAATAGATAAGCAATACACTTACCGAAATCGATTAAAGTAGCGGAAAAAGACAGAAAATTAGGTACTACACAACTTCAGAAAAAAAATAAAAAAATTGTTTTTTTCAATGAAAACTATGGTTTTTTCTGCCGACTCGTGCAGCTGTACATTCAAAAAGAAACAGAAAAGAGAAATGAACAAAAGAGGAACATTTCACAAAAGAACCGGTTTTTGCTTTTTTTGTATTTTTCTGAAAATTGGCACTCGGACCAAGATACAATCAGAGCAAGGTACCATACCTTCCCCTGCCTATAAGATAAAGCTAAGTCGATCAACTCCTGTCTTCTTGACGTCACAAAAGTTGGCTGCTAACCAACATTGATGGTAAGATCAGACGACAGAATGAAGCAATTGCCCTTGGTGATGGAGGCACTGCCGATGGTTAAGAACTTAGCGGCGATAGTTATCCAAGCCTTTGTATATACACTTTATAGTAGTCTCACTTCGAGTATTCGACTTACACACCATCTTACGACTTAAGTATGTACTTAAAAAAAGCTACATTTATACAACCATATTGTAGAACCTTTTCTACAAAATGCTAGTATGCCTTTGAATATGCATAAATTCGTAGTTATTTTTGTTGTATTCCATTCTCCTCATTTATCGAATTTATTTTGTTTACTTCTCATGATGGGTAGGTGAGAGGGGTGCGGGATATGGTTGGTAAATTATTTGTTGTTTTTAATGGAAGTTTTTCATAAGTGTGTGGTTTGTCGTTTATTTTTCGAATTTCTTTTTTTTTTTACTTCTCATGATGGGGATATGAATGATGTGTTGGTGAGAGGGGTGCAGTATATGGATTGTATATTAGTTGTTGGTTTTGATGAAAGTTTGCGGTAGGTCAGGGGTAGGTATTCATTCATTCATAATCGGTATCAAATATCACATTATGTGCATATTGCGATAGCATTATCTTGCACAAATAAATTTCCGAATATTATGTATAAGCTGAATTTTTTCATTTGGTTTTCCACAAACAATTGATTTCGACAGTTTGGACAGCTAAATGTAATTGATTAATGTATTCTTGCAAATTTCAGTTTCAGGAAGACCGAGTACCAAAGAAATTAAGTATGCATAGGTAGTTTACATTTACCTTTTGAAGAAGGTACAATAAAGAATGTTTATAGGTAGGCACCCATATGCACAAAATGTTAAGTATTGAACTTCGTCAAGCGCATGGTTAGGCATATTAACACATTTTAAAGAAGTACACATTTTTTATCATACCCCTTCTGACAATGGTATGGTGAAACTATCAAAAGGATATTACTTAGTTATTTGCAGCAATCATTGTCAGATTCCTCTTTTGCCTGATGTTACGCTACCGATTTGTTTCTCTACTATCCGTGCCAGAACTTTTGGCGGAATGTGCACGGTTGAATTTCCCGTTTTATCTATATTATAGATGGAATTCGGGGTAAATTTAGTCTTTTTAATTTTTGGAAAAAGGTTCTATGTTTTGCTTGTTTAAGCTTGTGGCTCTAGATAAACTAAAGGCCACTCTTTTCTTGCTTTTTTTTGTCTACATCAATTTTTAGATATATTTTTTTTGAGTTGACTTTTCCAAACTCAAACGCTAGTTTTAAGAACTCGTTTCTAATAAGCCCATAATGCAGCTGTTAATACATACTCTTCTAAAGCTTTTTCTTCAGCTGCAGTAAACACCTGTCGACAAACAATTTTGAATTCGTAAACAAATTCATTTTTTTCCGCTTTTCCATGTTTATTTAAAATTGTTGACCCTGTGTACGTACTTTTACCATCTTTAATTACTGCGTCTATAGCTCGCTTTAATACTTCAACGTCTGCAGGCTCCCTTTTTACACCTAATTTGCTTCTTGGCATATTTTCCTCAAACAGAAAACAAATTTTGTTTGAAAAAATCGAATAACGTATACCTTGTGCCGGACCAAGGTACACTAACACCACTTTAGCCAAACAAATTAAATTCTAACGTAGTATTTAAAACACATACGTACGACAATGTGTTCCTACCAATAGATAAGCAATACACTTACCGAAATCGATTAAAGTAGCGGAAAAAGACAGAAAATTAGGTACTACACAACTTCAGAAAAAAAATAAAAAAATTGTTTTTTTCAATGAAAACTATGGTTTTTTCTGCCGACTCGTGCAGCTGTACATTCAAAAAGAAACAGAAAAGAGAAATGAACAAAAGAGGAACATTTCACAAAAGAACCGGTTTTTGCTTTTTTTGTATTTTTCTGAAAATTGGCACTCGGACCAAGATACAATCAGAGCAAGGTACCATACCTTCCCCTGCCTATAAGATAAAGCTAAGTCGATCAACTCCTGTCTTCTTGACGTCACAAAAGTTGGCTGCTAACCAACATTGATGGTAAGATCAGACGACAGAATGAAGCAATTGCCCTTGGTGATGGAGGCACTGCCGATGGTTAAGAACTTAGCGGCGATAGTTATCCAAGCCTTTGTATATACACTTTATAGTAGTCTCACTTCGAGTATTCGACTTACACACCATCTTACGACTTAAGTATGTACTTAAAAAAAGCTACATTTATACAACCATATTGTAGAACCTTTTCTACAAAATGCTAGTATGCCTTTGAATATGCATAAATTCGTAGTTATTTTTGTTGTATTCCATTCTCCTCATTTATCGAATTTATTTTGTTTACTTCTCATGATGGGTAGGTGAGAGGGGTGCGGGATATGGTTGGTAAATTATTTGTTGTTTTTAATGGAAGTTTTTCATAAGTGTGTGGTTTGTCGTTTATTTTTCGAATTTCTTTTTTTTTTTACTTCTCATGATGGGGATATGAATGATGTGTTGGTGAGAGGGGTGCAGTATATGGATTGTATATTAGTTGTTGGTTTTGATGAAAGTTTGCGGTAGGTCAGGGGTAGGTATTCATTCATTCATAATCGGTATCAAATATCACATTATGTGCATATTGCGATAGCATTATCTTGCACAAATAAATTTCCGAATATTATGTATAAGCTGAATTTTTTCATTTGGTTTTCCACAAACAATTGATTTCGACAGTTTGGACAGCTAAATGTAATTGATTAATGTATTCTTGCAAATTTCAGTTTCAGGAAGACCGAGTACCAAAGAAATTAAGTATGCATAGGTAGTTTACATTTACCTTTTGAAGAAGGTACAATAAAGAATGTTTATAGGTAGGCACCCATATGCACAAAATGTTAAGTATTGAACTTCGTCAAGCGCATGGTTAGGCATATTAACACATTTTAAAGAAGTACACATTTTTTATCATACCCCTTCTGACAATGGTATGGTGAAACTATCAAAAGGATATTACTTAGTTATTTGCAGCAATCATTGTCAGATTCCTCTTTTGCCTGATGTTACGCTACCGATTTGTTTCTCTACTATCCGTGCCAGAACTTTTGGCGGAATGTGCACGGTTGAATTTCCCGTTTTATCTATATTATAGATGGAATTCGGGGTAAATTTAGTCTTTTTAATTTTTGGAAAAAGGTTCTATGTTTTGCTTGTTTAAGCTTGTGGCTCTAGATAAACTAAAGGCCACTCTTTTCTTGCTTTTTTTTGTCTACATCAATTTTTAGATATATTTTTTTTGAGTTGACTTTTCCAAACTCAAACGCTAGTTTTAAGAACTCGTTTCTAATAAGCCCATAATGCAGCTGTTAATACATACTCTTCTAAAGCTTTTTCTTCAGCTGCAGTAAACACCTGTCGACAAACAATTTTGAATTCGTAAACAAATTCATTTTTTTCCGCTTTTCCATGTTTATTTAAAATTGTTGACCCTGTGTACGTACTTTTACCATCTTTAATTACTGCGTCTATAGCTCGCTTTAATACTTCAACGTCTGCAGGCTCCCTTTTTACACCTAATTTGCTTCTTGGCATATTTTCCTCAAACAGAAAACAAATTTTGTTTGAAAAAATCGAATAACGTATACCTTGTGCCGGACCAAGGTACACTAACACCACTTTAGCCAAACAAATTAAATTCTAACGTAGTATTTAAAACACATACGTACGACAATGTGTTCCTACCAATAGATAAGCAATACACTTACCGAAATCGATTAAAGTAGCGGAAAAAGACAGAAAATTAGGTACTACACAACTTCAGAAAAAAAATAAAAAAATTGTTTTTTTTCAATGAAAACTATGGTTTTTTCTGCCGACTCGTGCAGCTGTACATTCAAAAAGAAACAGAAAAGAGAAATGAACAAAAGAGGAACATTTCACAAAAGAACCGGTTTTTGCTTTTTTTGTATTTTTCTGAAAATTGGCACTCGGACCAAGATACAATCAGAGCAAGGTACCATACCTTCCCCTGCCTATAAGATAAAGCTAAGTCGATCAACTCCTGTCTTCTTGACGTCACAAAAGTTGGCTGCTAACCAACATTGATGGTAAGATCAGACGACAGAATGAAGCAATTGCCCTTGGTGATGGAGGCACTGCCGATGGTTAAGAACTTAGCGGCGATAGTTAGCCAAGCCTTTGTATATACACTTTATAGTAGTCTCACTTCGAGTATTCGACTTACACACCATCTTACGACTTAAGTATGTACTTAAAAAAAGCTACATTTATACAACCATATTGTAGAACCTTTTCTACAAAATGCTAGTATGCCTTTGAATATGCATAAATTCGTAGTTATTTTTGTTGTATTCCATTCTCCTCATTTATCGAATTTATTTTGTTTACTTCTCATGATGGGTAGGTGAGAGGGGTGCGGGATATGGTTGGTAAATTATTTGTTGTTTTTAATGGAAGTTTTTCATAAGTGTGTGGTTTGTCGTTTATTTTTCGAATTTCTTTTTTTTTTTACTTCTCATGATGGGGATATGAATGATGTGTTGGTGAGAGGGGTGCAGTATATGGATTGTATATTAGTTGTTGGTTTTGATGAAAGTTTGCGGTAGGTCAGGGGTAGGTATTCATTCATTCATAATCGGTATCAAATATCACATTATGTGCATATTGCGATAGCATTATCTTGCACAAATAAATTTCCGAATATTATGTATAAGCTGAATTTTTTCATTTGGTTTTCCACAAACAATTGATTTCGACAGTTTGGACAGCTAAATGTAATTGATTAATGTATTCTTGCAAATTTCAGTTTCAGGAAGACCGAGTACCAAAGAAATTAAGTATGCATAGGTAGTTTACATTTACCTTTTGAAGAAGGTACAATAAAGAATGTTTATAGGTAGGCACCCATATGCACAAAATGTTAAGTATTGAACTTCGTCAAGCGCATGGTTAGGCATATTAACACATTTTAAAGAAGTACACATTTTTTATCATACCCCAGAAATAATATAAGTTTTGTAGGTAGGTATATACAGTGAAATCTTACTTGAGCGGACATCAATGGTGCAGGATTTGGTCCGCCTAAGGGAGTTGTCCATTTCAGGAAAATTAAAAGAAATTATCCTTCTTTAAGCTAAGAATAAGTCTGCATTTTCACTTATTTATATACACAAAAAGATGGTATATTATTTGTTTGTTTTGATGGAAAATTAGAGTAGGTTTTGTCAAGGAGGTGTATATCAGAGTTTATCTACTTACAAGTTACAGTGACTAGTGACGCTCTCCATGTGTTCCTCTTTTGTTTACAATTTAAGTACCGCTAGGTATGTTTCACATACATACATGAAAAATAGACGTCTATAACAAATATTAATTGTTAAATGCAATGTTAATCCTGTGACGGATAGAAATGCGGTAATGTCGGTTAGTCAAACGAAGACTATGAGGACTGCCATGGAGGACTGGGATACGGCACCAGGAACTCTCCGGGTGAGGGTAGCCTAAGCATGTGCAAGTCATAAGGTCTTATCGTTCTCAAACAAAGCCGTCATCTGGTCACTTACAGCAGTGGCGGAAACGAAACCCATATTGATTGCAATTTGGTAGCACGTTTCATGAAGCCTCGGGTTAAAGAATGGAAAGTGATCCTGGAAGAGGCAATCGCCCAACAAAACCGCCTCCTCCTGCCAGAAATTTTTATGGCGGCGGGGACGAACAGAACTAAACAAACAAAAGTGTTTGTGAGAATCAAATGGTACAATCTGGACAAAAAAAAAGTCAAGCATTTATTGCAAATTATGCAAAATTATCTGCATCAACAAAGCTGTCAATACGGCAAACAAATATTTTGGTCGGCAGATGAAGATAAAGCAGTAATTACTAATTAGTGACAAAAAAGTGTCTTTCAAAGCTTAGTCAAAGTACTCCATTAATTATGGATATGAAAAAGGTCAATCGGAATACAGACTTTACAAGAGGCTCGCAAAGAGAAAGTGCGCTCAAAAGATGAAGTTTGTGGAGGGTCTGTATCGGTAGTTAGAAGAAAATTCTTCCTCGGCTGCTGATTGAAACCAGGCTGTCCACGAATTCCGACAAAGCAGCTCGGACGGGAACAGGTCTATATACAAAGACTAAGGTAAATAATGCAAAACATTTAAGGTTCCGGCGAAACATTGTTTTCCATCTGAAGATACTTCTGCAAGCTGTTATAGGAATTACATTGAAGGTTTTTTTCACTTTAAGAACATCCAGAAAACCTTTTACAGTATTTAAATAATTAGTCTCCAAAACTGATCCACTTCGCATCCATAAAGGAACACAACAATTTTCAAAATTTGCCGCTGAGAGAAGGAAATCCGTTCGCCAAAGTTCATCAACAATGCTCAAGGGCTGCTTCTTGTGGATGACGAAAAACTTCTAATTGAACAATTTCCTAGGATATATTTTCCGAGAGCCGTTTCTAACACTGAAGAAATACACGACATTACTGTTGAAGACGTTAGGAAGGCGGTCAAAGACTTCAAAAATCGAAAAGCCCAACTCCAATTGTCTTAAGAAAATATAATAAACTTTGAATAAAATAAATATTAATCGTATAGGTAGAAAGCTATTAACTACTCGTATTAACCCCTAAGTGGTGGTGCAGCATGGCGCAATACTGACACAAAGTAACATGTCATTTCTTTATAAATTAGATTCAATATTTCTGAATGAATTACAAAAGAAATGATACAAATCGGAACATTTTTCGACAAGATATAGCCAAAATAGTAACAGTCTAAAAAGCGATAAACTCAAAATTTCTTATTTGAGGAAAAAGACTGAAATCAGATTTTATTAAATTTTTCATTTCAAAACTTTTCGTCCCTTCCATCATCTCCCTCATCATACATGCTACTTGCCGAGGCGACGACAGCATTTTGGGCGCCTTAAGACAACATTTTAGCTTTCTAGCTCACACATTTGTTCTTTTGAAATTGTGGGCGTGTGAGTGGGCGGATTTTAAAAATTCTTAAAATTCATTATTTCGGGCCCCTAGAGAGTATATGGTTTAAATTTCAGCTTTCTAGCTCCAGTGTAAAGGAATTCATTTTTGCCGACGGGTGGACGGACGGACGGACGGACATAGTAGATGCACATTACTATCGATGCTGACCACGAATATATTACAAAAAACTGCAAAACTACACGTGACCTGCCTCAATATTAATGTAGGTCATCAATTCGCTAATAGATAAATATACCTATCCAACAACCATTTCTTTGAATTACGGCTGATACAACACAAATTGAATATTTCCGAATCAAATACTGAAGAAATGATATAAATCGGTACATATTTGAACGAGATACAGCGAAAATAGCAAAAGTCTAAAAATCCATAAATTTATAATTCCTTATTTGATGGAAAATACCGAAATTAGCTTTTATTCAATTTTTCCATCATACATTCTACTCGCAGACGACAAAGGCAGATTTCTAATTTTTCCATCATATCCCTCTCATCCTAATCTCAAAAGTATTCGGCAGTTACACAGAAAAATAAATAGCTATATAATATCAGAATGATTCGATAAAGAGAAATAGCGAAATTTAATACACAAACCATCAAACGCCACCACTTTTGCTCCCGCCTCTGTCGAGTTTGCCGTTTTCAAATTCGTGTTGATGAGACTACTATTAGGAATGTATATACAAGGTCCAAGCTAAAGTAAGCCAATAGAGGCGAAATTGTTCTTGTATTTAACATGCTAATGTGAATAAGCGTATATACGCTTGAATAAAAAAACACACCTACTATCGTTGTCAAAAAGATCGATAGATATCAAATTGTTAGTCACTTACAAATTCGTCATTGACAAATAAATTTGTAAGAATTCATTCGCCGTTATCGTTTTAAAAAGTCAGTACAATTGTTTTTTTGGGAGAAAACAATATGTATTGAATATGTATAAATGAATCAGTGGAACTTCACTTTTATAAAAGTCATACAGAAAAACAAATCAAAAGTTTTATTAACATAAACGAAAATAATCAGAAAAAAAATGAAACAAATTTTTACTGAAGCAAAGTCAAACAATCAGAAAAAATAAGTTAATAACTTAAATGCCGTAATTACATTTAAAAATAATTTAAATAGCATTGTCGGATCTCCATTTGAGCTGTGATCGTCTGCATGTTGACCTCCAAGATATGTTTGAGTAAAAGAGTTGAATCACTTTGGCCCGAGAAGCGGTCCACATAAACGTTGATGGATGGAAAAAAGTATGCTGATATAGGCGCCTGCCAGACAACTAGCAACTACCCTTAGCGGAGCAACGTGCGTGACCGGGATTAACCATGCATAGAAAAGGGATAAATACATATTACTCACGGGTCACCCAAGCACTGTTCAATTCAAAAAAGTAAGCTGACATAGGCGCCTGCCAGACAACAAAACAACGTTCGCCGGGTTCCGCTAGTGGATCTAATAATACAAAAATGTCCATTAATTGACAAATTTTGTTATTTTTCTATAATTGGTTTTTGACAACCATAATAAGGGTACTAGCTTCTCCGACAAGTTGCGTGTGCGAAGTGGAAGAGACATACGCTGACTCCGAGCGGAACAAATGAGAAGTTTTTCATGACAACTGATGTTGTTTTGTTACACTCTCGCCAAAGGTGGGGCTGAGGTGGAGAACTATCGATTTCACTATCGATAATATCGATAGTTCCCACTATAGAAAACAATCGATGCTTTTTCACAATTATCGATAGTTTTTTACTTACTTACTTAGGTGGCGCCACAGTCCGGGGTGGACCTGGGCCTCAACCAATATGCCTCTCCAGTTAGCACGATCTTTGACTAACTGCCTCCAGTTGCGCACTCCAAGTTGGTTGAGATCCCCTTCCACTTCCGCGCGCCACCTAAGGCGAGGTCTTCCTCTATTGCGTTGTCCCTCCGGGTTGGAATCGAAGACTCTTCGGGCCGGAGCGTTGGTGTCCATTCGCTCTACATGTCCTAGCCATCTTAGTCGACTGATTTGCACTTTTTTGACCAGGTCGATGTCGCTGTACAGATCGTAGAGTTCTCTGTTAAATCTACTCCTCCAAAGCCGTCAACGCAAACGGGACCGAAAATGACTCGAAGAATTTTGCGTTCGAAACGACCAAGGAGATCTTCATCCGCTTTTGCTAATGTCCACGCTTCTGCGCCGTAGAACACGACTGGGATGATGAGGGTCTTATACAAAGTCTTCTTAGTGTTTCTTGACAAGGCCTTACTAGTCAACTGCCTTCTTAGGCCAAAGAAACAGCGGTTGGCAAGTGTAATTCTTAGTTTGATTTCTGATGTGATGTCGTTTTCAGAATTTATAGCGGAGCCAAGGTAGACAAAGTCCCTAACTACCTAAAAATTGTAGCTGTCTATCGCGACGTTCTGTCCGATTCCTCGATGTTGTGTGTCCCTTCTCGTTGAAAGCATATACTTGGTTTTGCCCTCATTCACCACCAAACCCATTTTTGTCGCTTCTGTGCTAATACTTGCAAACGCATCACTGACAGCTCGCTGTGTTCTGCCAATTATGTCAATGTCGTCAGCATATGCAAGTAGTTGCAGACTTTTGAAAAATTGTGCCTCTAGTGTTGGCTTGCGAGTTTCGCACAATTTTCTCAAGTATGATTTTGAAGAAGTCACATGACAGCGCATCACCTTGTCTAAACCCTTTCTTGACATCAAAGGTCTCGGTGAGATTGTTACCGACCTTTATGGAGCAGCGGGCGTTCTACATCGTCATTCTGCACAATCTGACAAGTTTGGCAGGGATGCCAAAACTAGACATGGCTCTGTATAGCTCGTCTCTATAGATGCTGTCATATGCGGCCTTAAAATCGATAAAAAGATGGTGGGTACCGATTTAGACTTCTTGGGTTTTCTCCAGGACCTGCCATAGTGTGAATATCTGATCGGTCGTGGACTTACCGGGACTAAAACCGCACTGGTAGGGACCAATCAGGTCGTTGACGAATGGTTTCAGGCGTTCACACAGTACAGCAGACATGATCTTATAGGCAGTATTCAGGAGACTGATTTCTCTATAGTTGGCGCTGTTTAGAGGGTCGATAGTTTTTTACCTATATTTTTATATATATTTGGCGAAATTTGTAGTCTAACATGTATTTCACGAATGAAACAGATTCACCAGCAAACTTTCACAAGGTATTGAAGTTTAACAGGGGAAATCCCATTCTACACTGTCATGTAGGAATAGGAGCATTATGAGATTTCTTTTTGCAGATACGGATTGATTTCTGTTTGTTTCCTGCTTGATTAGGTCGATTATTTTATAGTAGAGTAGGAGAAAAAGATTCACTGAGATAATTCGGTATTTAGTTTTTTTTTATTGAACGGATTATAATTTGAATGAAAAACCTTGTGGGGAAACCCCACAGTTCACTTGGGCAATTAATTTCCTTAACTTTTACTATTTATATGAGGAAAACAAACTATCGCTAACAATCGAGAGCAGCGACTATGGATAGTTCGCCAACTCTACATAAGACCTCTCTATCAGTCCAATGCACTAACCACTAAGCTTGGATGAATAAAACTTACAAACATTTAAGAGAAGAAGCTACAATTATCTGGAAGAACCTCGGGCGATTTTTTCGCGTTAGTGGTTCGCATTTCCTGAGACAAGACATAAAAACACACATAAACACACGTTAGAAATAACGTCAGCATTTTTGTTTGGCCTCAACGGGTGAAGTGGTCTAGAGTCCTGACGATACCTATACCACCTATCAGTAGGAATGCAGTAAAGTATGAGGTTAATTATCGTTCTAACGCAGATCAAAACCTCCCTGTAAAAGAAAAAATACGGTGAATGGATAGCTTTTTGGTTTCAGAGATGTAGGTGCTACAGCGATAAAGGCAAACTATTGAAGTTTCGCTTTAATGAATGATTGTTTTGAAAGCAAAATAAATAGAAGTTTTTGAAGCATCTTTGGTGGTGGTACTTTCCTCAAGAATTCGATAAGCCAAACATATTCTGATATTAGAACATCATTCTATGATAACATTAAATGCCCTAAGATGAAAAATATCAACAAGGATTTGAATATAAAAAGATAAAAATGCTGTTAAATAATAGAAGCGTCATCAAAATTATTACAGAAGTAAACTCGCGACAAAAACCTTTGAAATGTCAACAATCTTGCTTTCGGCAGCATAGTAACTAAATTGTTTACACTTTTGGTCAGACATGTACTTGTTGCTTCGAAAGTAAGTTTTCTGATAACTTATTGTTATTGTTAAGATCCACAAACCTGCTAGTGTCAGAGAAAAGAAGAACAAGCTGCATCCCAGTCAGCTCATCTTCATGGAGGAAGTGTATGAATAGAACAGTCATACTGGTTCGTAAGACTGATACTGCACTCTCCTAGTTTTGGACCATCAACAAGTGTTCCATTCCAATTGATCTTGAAGGAGAACCCGGTACTCTTTTTAAAGCATTTCCACGATATTTCAGGCGCAAAATGTTTCTGACCGTTGCATTTTTATACAATTGACGTTATGTTTACATTAAGCTGTTGGCATTTGAACAGTTGAAATAAAATGTTGTTAGTTTGTAATATTTTAAATTGAATGATAGCTTATAGAAAAACTGTACAAATTACCATGCTATGCAATCCTAATAATCATCCGAAAGCTTAGGACATGCTGAAGAGCCACAGTGGCAATTTCATAGGCAAGTCCTTGATCACTTAATTGCGAGTGAGTGAGGAGGGGATCAATTAATCGTGAAAGGTGCTTTTTTCGTTGCAGAAGAACTAAACACAAACAATGGACATAAACGCATGCATTGAGTAATTTATATGAAAAATATGTGAAATCCGCACAGATAAGTGCAGTTGTTTCGTGTTTAAATGTCACCACTTTTTTGTCTTTCATTTACGAACTACAATTGCAACAGTTGAAATTGTTTACTATATACTGTGGAATTGTTACTGCGGCTAGGTGTAAATGATTACAAAAGACATAAATAAGAACCGCACCATTTGAAACCGCAAGGTTTCCACAGTGGCATAACAGCAAAAATTCAGTTTAAGCAAACAATTTTTTTTAATTGGTACTTACTTAATATGCTTCAGATAGCCCAAAAGAGAAATGGTCTGCAAGGTTTTTCCAAGGCCCATTTCGTCAGCCAAAATTCCGTTGATGCCATTTTCATACAGTGATATCAACCAGTTTAAACCCCTTACTTGATAATCGCGAAGCATCCCATTTTCTATGTACGCTGGCGATGACGCAAATTGAAATACATCCCCAGCATGCGATTCTTCAGCAACCACTTCTTTATTCGAAATTCTCTTAGTTTTGCGATGGCGGCACCTATACAAAATTATTGCTTAAATTTGTTAACCAATAAGCCAATAGAAAATATATACTCTGACCTTTCCGCATATTTTTCCGATTTGATCTCAGCCTCTTTCTGGTCAACAGCAAGATGCTTTTTAAATCGACCAGCCTTGGATATTTTTAGATGTTCTGTATTGTTTGTAATGCAATGAGTAAAGATCTCAGCTTGTTTGAGTAACAAATCAAATCGCGCACTACGATCTTCTCTACTTTCCAAGGAGTCTGCTTCACAGATCTCATCCTATACATTTAAATTAAAATTATGGAAATTTACTTCAGAGACGGACTAATAATTTGCTTACGGAATGCTCTTTAGGTTCGTCTTCGTTTGACATTGTTTAATTATTAAATAGAAATCTATGCAAAATTTGAAAATCAATATCATTTAAGGAAAGTAAATATATATCTTTGGAAAAGTGTTTACCTTTTGAGCGGGAAAAATTTCGGTTTCAGTGCAACAAGACAAAAGAGGCGAGTGGTGCTATCCGGAGATTCTCCTATTACCCCGTTTACATGAGAGATTCACTACAGATTGAATCTGAATTGAAAAGCAGATTGAATCAAAAAATTCAAAAAAAATTTATGTTATAATCGGATTGAAAATCAGCAGGTAAACGCGAGTTGAAAGCCCGAGCTGGGACTGACAAGAGAAGTTTTTCTTTTTATTTTTTAAGGTAGACGCAGCTCAACGCAGTCACTCCGGCTTGGATTTTGACAACCACGCCGCACATTTTAGAACCAATGCTTTTAAATGGGATGGAACACATTATGGTAGAAAACGAGCAACACTTCAACTCCGTCTTCGACTTTGACAACTACGCCGCACGTTTTAGAACCAATCGAACTTCAACTTCGTAGTCGCTTAACACTAATTTAGGTCTTTGTCCCTTAAATTAAAGAGCGACATTTCAAAAAAAATGTATTCAAATTCTTATATGTTTTATTGAAAATAATGTTATGTTAGTTTAAGCTAATGAAAGATTTAAACTAAAACTAAAAAAAAAAAGTTGAAATGCGAATTTCACCAACCTTGAGGCGATGTCTTCGGTTTTCCCAACATGCAAATGCTTATATTTTGACCGAATTTTCTCTCTTGTTTGTATTTTGACATAATTTTCTCTTTCGTTTACAACCATATTTTTGTTCGCTCTCGAAGTTGCATTTTTCAATGTGTTTTACTCGACTTCAAACACTGAAGTTTTCGCTCTGGCTCTGTGATCTGTTTCTACCAATAGGCGTTTTTCTTTTTAAGCTTCGAGCAGTGCACTGAGCTGTCAAAAAAACTGTGTTTCTGTTGTAGCTCATGGCGCTATCTGAGCGCACTCCCTGAGCTCTGAATAAGGTTGTTTATTTGGCGTTTAATATAATACAATTTAATAAAATGATTTTTATTTGAAAATAAATCGGAGCGCTCCGAGTTGAGCACTGAGCAGACTTGAGCACGGCAAGTATGCTCTGAGCAGTGTAAGTTTTTAGGTTACACGCTACCCAGATCATGTTACAATTTTCAGAAACCCCAATGTTCTGCCTCAAGAACTTGTGGCGACCTCGAAATACTGTGGTTACGCGAGGAAGCATTCCGTGGAACCACACACTAATCATAGATGTCGCAACGAACAACAACGAGAATTCAAAACAGAACCAACGGTCGGGAGAGAGAAAACAATTGACAATTCGTGTTTGTTCTTTGAGTTAGTCGCTTCATTATTTTATAGTGTTTGTAATATTCAATAATTAAATGTACATATATTAAATAAACTAATTGTTTACTGTGGATAAATATTTGTGCACACACTTGTGCCTACAGTGGTGACCCCGACGTGATCCACAACAATTAAAAATTTATTTAATTGGCAACAGCCGAACCAACTACGCACTTTATCTCTTGCACTTGTACATACATATATTTATAAGTATGCAAGGCGAACAAAACACAAGGACGAATGCAGGCGTTTCCTCAGGACCACCAACTCCATCCGATGCGGAGATCCAGGAAATCAATGCTCTCAAAAACCTGAGGATTCCTCCGTTCTGGAAAATTAATCCAGCGCTATGGTTTGTACAGGTGGAAGCGCAATTCCACAATAATCGGATCATCAGCGACAACAGCCGATTCAACGCCATCATCGCTGGACTGGACCCAGAAGTGCTGAATGAGGTATCAGACTTAGTGCAGAAACCACCGGACACAGATAAGTACATTGCTTTTAAAAAACAAGTCATATCTAGGTTCACCGAGTCTAAGGAGAGGCAACTGAACAGATTGATGACGACCCTTGAACTTGGCGACAGACGTCCATCAAGTCTCCTCAGGGAAATGCGAAGACTGGCTGGTTCAAATGTTCCAGACGACATGTTGTCCACTCTATGGATGGCACGAATGCCCAGTCATGTGCGTGGAATACTTTCTGCCAGTCACGGAATCGACCTCACTGCGTTGTCTGAAATCGCAGACAAAATCGTTGATAACACATCCGCCCACGCTGTTTTCTCCACTGATGTTCATGAAGATGACCCTATACCACAATCCACCAACGCTGAAAGTGATCTGAACAGAAGACTAAATTCCATCGAGTCCACTCTGTCAACTCTAATGACGGCTATGCAATCACTGAAAACCAGTCACAGCCATGGCAGGTCTCGACCACAGTCAAGGAATAACAGATCGCTCTCAAGAGCATCAACTCCTAACGGAATGTGTTTCTTCCATGAGAAATTCGGCAGCGATGCCCGGAAGTGTAAGAAACCATGCAGCTACAAAGCAAAAAACTAAGTGAGCTGTTGTCCTCAGAGGCGGACGGCAACAGTCAAAGATTCCACAAGGAACACCGCCTCTACATCTTCGACAAGGAGACAAACCAAAAGTTTTTGCTCGACTCTGGATCAACTATATGTGTCTTACCTCGTTCCAGGGACTGCAAAAACAACAGAGGGGAAATAACACTCCTGGCAGCGAATAACTCACCGATTCACACCTACGGCGAGAAGATCCTCACACTCAACCTTGGTCTCCGGCGAGCTATCACTTGGCCGTTCGTTATTGCAGATGTCAAAACAGCAATAATTGGCGCAGACTTGCTCGCACACTACGGACTTGTCATTGACTTGAAAGCCAGACGTGTCATAGACAAAACAACATCATTAACGGTACAAGGCGAGATTTATACCAGTGATTTGTCAAAACTTCTGACTATCAGTGGTCCTGAACCATACATAAATCTCGTCAACGAATTCGTTCTGGCCAACAACAACGCACCTGATCCAAAATCAGGAGTCAACATCGTGCAACACTGCATCGTAACCACGGGCCAACCAGTGTCCGAACGACCACGACGACTCTCCGGCGACAAGCTGAAACAGGCCAAGGCTGAATTCGAGGATTTTCAAAAGAAGGGTTACTGCCGTCTATCCAGCAGTCCTTGGGCTAGCCCCATTCATCTTGTTGAAAAAAAGACTGGCGGTTGGAGATGCTGCGGTGACTACCGTCGTCTGAATTCCATAACACAACCAGATAGCTACCCCATTCCTCACATCATGGACTTTACTGAACAGTTGAACAACAAAAACTGCTTCTCGATACTGGATCTAGACAAGGCATACTACCAGATCCCGATGACACCTGACGACATCCAAAAAACTGCGGTGACCACGCCTTTTGGTTTGTTCGAGTTTGTAGTCATGCCATTCGGACTCAAAAACGCAACTCAGACTTTCCAAAGGCACATGGATATGGTCCTACGTGGACTAGATTTCGTTTTTTGCTACGTTGACGACATCCTCATTGCCTCCGACTCAGAGGAAGAACATCGCCAACACGTCCGTATAGTTCTACAACGTCTCCAAGAACATAGACTTATCATCAACATCAGGAAGTGCATTTTTGGGAAGTCTGAGGTTACGTACCTTGGACATACAATCAACCAAGCCGGATGCAGACCACCTGAAGCCAGAGTTGAGGCCATATCGAACTATCCAAAGCCATCCAACATCATGGAACTACGTCGTTTTCTTGGAGTCGTTAACTACTACCGACGATACATCCCTAATTGTGCCCATATTCAAGCACCGTTGAATGGACTCATCAGGGACTCCAAGAAAAACGACAAACGACCCGTTCCCTGGACTCCTTTGGCGGAAGAAGCTTTCGATGTATGCAAGGACAGTATCAAGCATGCTACACTACTCAACCACATCGATCCGAAGTCTACACTTGTCCTAACAACGGATGCTTCTGATATCGCAGTTGGTGCCAAATTGGAACAAAAACAAAATAACCAATATCAACCGATCGGACTGTTTTCATGCAAACTGTCACCTGCACAAAGTCGCTACAGCACATATGATCGCGAGTTGCTGGCAATATACCTAGCTATCCGATTCTTCAAACACATCTTGGACGGTCGACACTTTGTCGTGCAAACGGATCACAAGCCGCTCATATATGCGTTCCAGCAGAATTCGGACAAGGCCCCGCAACGTCGTCTAAGGCAATTAGACTACATATCGCAGTATACTACGGACATTGTTTACCTACCCGGCGACGACAACTCAGTAGCAGATGCATTATCGCGACTCAATTCGATAACCATGCCAATCCAGTTTGATCTGAGAGAACTTCATTTATCTCAGCTACTCGATGTGGAACTTCAATCAATCCTGAAGCAACAAAATTCATCGCTCAAGTTAAAGAAACTCACTTTGGAACCTGAAATTAAAATTTACTGCGATGTTTCCGACAATATGATTCGACCATATCTACCAGCTTCCCTGCGACGGAAGGCCTTTGAATCCATCCATGGTCTTTCTCATCCAAGCGGAAGAACAACCAGTCGACAACTCAGAGAGAAGTACGTTTGGCCAAACATCAGGAAAGACGCATTGGAGTGGTCACGCACTTGCATCCAATGCCAACGATCCAAAGTTCATCGACATACGAGGCTTATCCCGGATTCAATTGCAGTTCCAGAGCACCGTTTCCAGCATGTCCACATAGACCTCATTGTGCTGCCACTCTGCAAAGGCAATAGGTATTGCCTAACTATGATCGATCGCTTCAGTAGATGGGTGGAAGCAGTACCTCTACAGGACATGTATGCGGACACAGTGGCCACGGCGTTTTATACGCACTGGGTTGCTCGTTTCGGTTCGCCAACAACATTAACCACCGACCAGGGAACTCAATTTGAGTCTGCACTGTTCAACGCACTGATCAACATGATTGGAACGGTGAGGATACGAACATCACCCTACCACCCAGCCTCAAATGGACTTGTTGAACGTTGGCATCGTTCACTGAAAGCCGCCCTGATGTGCCATGAAAAAACGAACTGGACTGATGCTCTTCCGACAGTGTTGTTGGGATTGCGAACGGCATACAAAGAGGACATCAAGGCCTCCGCAGCAGAGATGCTTTATGGAACATATCTCAGAGTTCCTGGTGAGTTCTTTACGAATAATAACTTTGTTCTAGATCCACAGATTTTCGTTGAGAAACACCGAGAAGCGATGCGCAAATTCCGTCCTACAGCAACTGCAAACCATGCAAAAGAAAGAATGTTTGTTTCACCAGATTTAAACAAATGTACACACGTGTTCCTACGCTGCGATGCTGTGAAGAAACCACTGCAACAACCATACACAGGTCCACATCCAATAATCCACCGAATCAGTAATCGACTCTTCACAATTAATGCAGATGGCAGAAAATTAAATGTTTCGGTAGACCGTTTGAAACCAGCTCACATCTCTGTCGATTTTATCCCAGACGTTCATCCAGATGTCAACAAAAATCCAACTTCACTGAAGAATCTGAAAAACAAAAATCAATTGGATAAAAATAAAAAAGCTGTAAAAAAAAAGTAACATTTGAAAGTTCATCGTAACTTCGTCACTGGAGAGGGAGTCATGTGGCGACCTCGAAATACTGTGGTTACGCGAGGAAGCATTCCGTGGAACCACACACTAATCATAGATGTCGCAACGAACAACAACGAGAATTCAAAACAGAACCAACGGTCGGGAGAGAGAAAACAATTGACAATTCGTGTTTGTTCTTTGAGTTAGTCGCTTCATTATTTTATAGTGTTTGTAATATTCAATAATTAAATGTACATATATTAAATAAACTAATTGTTTACTGTGGATAAATATTTGTGCACACACTTGTGCCTACAAACTCTTGTCCAGGAGTCTACTACAATTTTGTTTCCCCACATTAACATTTTTCCAGTTGAATCGAACTGACAGTCAAAAAAAAAGGTGATTTGATTACAATGTACATTGCACTGATGCATAGGGAAATCTACACAGAATTTCATCGTGACATTCTGCATCGGACACAGCTAGCAGTAGGTAGGCAGGCATAGTAGCTGTTCTGTGTCATTCCTTGATAAAAGTAAATGTTTCTTCATTTAGGTATCTTATAATTATTCTTCATATTTGCATATGGCTTGTGTGCCCTTCCCCCGACCATAGCACTAAGTAAAATAAAAGTCTCACTTGAAAGAAAAAAGTAAACTCGGAACGCATTCAGTTGAACCACAGGAAATCAATTTTCATTCATCTTAGAGATGGGCTAGATCGCGATTATGCCAATCACAGGTATAACTGTGAATGTGATTTTGGTTTCACTATCACCTGTGATAGTGATTTATGTATGTGTAAAATTTGCTAAGTTAGTCCCGTCCGATAAGTCACATAGTAAAGCTCGCCAAGTCGTAAAGTCCTATTGTATGGTATTTTTCTTGTTATGTTCATTATTCGTGTCTATGTCCAATTGATTTTAAATAAACATTTTGAATTAAATTAAAACGGAAAAGCGTCTTTTTTTTAACTACGTGTATGGTTACGTACCTATTTCTTATTAATTAATTTAATTTCATATATACGAAGTTATAAAGGTACTCACCGCATGTTTGATCTAATTTACTTGTCTAATCGAAACATCGCAATACCTCTCAAAATAAATATTTTTCCCAACTCTTTTTACATGAAGTTTGTTTGAAAAAAGTGAGAAAACTATCCTAGAGAATAGAGACAAGTGACCATCAGAACTAGGACTCATACTTGTACATAATGTACATTGTTTTATTCTCAACCTTATTTCAGCATCCTTGATCTTAATATTTCTTACTATAACCATATACATACCTAGTCTACATATACGAAAATGTAGGTCTTCGTACGAGAGGAAGATGCAAAGCTTGACTTCAATTCCGTTTTGTGTCCTTCATATTTTACCAAAGAAAGGAGCAGATTGAATATGAAATATCCGAAAAAATTTCTATGCGTGCATTTGAAAATGGAAAATGCGAGTGGTTAAATGTTTGCTTGCTGTTTTCGTTTGTTGAATAAATTATTGAAGAATTAATAATTAAAAAAATGTATTGAAGATGAGTCACGTCTACAAGATAAGGATGTTTACAGGCGTTATTTGAGAATGGACAAGGATTGTTTTCTCACTATCTTGTTACTGAACTATGTACATCCAACTCGCGATCTTGAAACAAAACGCAGAAATGAGAAAGGCAATACCTTCAGACGAAGTCTGTTCTATGGTTTTGCGTTTTTTAGCAACTAGAGAATTTAACCGTGAAATACAAAATCGAGTATCCGTGTTTACAATTCATCGAGAAAAGTCTATCGGTCTTGTAACTACATCTTTATACCCTATTCTAAGGGTATATTCATTTTGACGCATAGTTTGTAACATACCTTAATATTGCCCGTAGACCCCTAAAAGTTACTATATTTATGATCATCATCGATAGTAATGTCGATCTAGCCATGTCCGTCCGTCCGTCGGCAAAAATTAGGCCTTTAAACTAGGCCTAGAGAGCTGAAATTTTAACCATATACTCTCTAGGGTCCCAAAATAATCAAGTTTACGAATTTTTGAAATCCGCCCACAGACACGCCCACGAAATCAAAAAACAAAATTTTGGAAAAAATCGAATGTTGAGCTAGAAAGCTGAAATTTTTTATATATGATCTATGACTTCTAAAACTGCTCGGGATATAAAAATTTCAAAATCCGCCCACTGACACGCCCACAAAAAAAATAAAACAATTTTATTGAAAAACCAAAATTTGAGCTAGGGAGCTGAAATTTATAATATATACTCTCTAGGGGCCCTTTAAGCTCATGTGTAAATATTTTCAAAATCCGACTACTGACATGCCCACAATTTAAAAAAACTTTTTTTTTGAAAATCCAAAGTTTGAGCTAGAGAGCTGAAATTTATAATATATGCTCTCTAGGGGTCCTTTGTGCTCATGTGTAAATATTTTCAAAATCCGACTACTGACATGCCCACAATTAAATAAAATAATTTTATTGAAAAACCAAAGTTTGAGTTAGGGAACGTTTTTTTTACAAAAGCCTCGTTTTTGTTTGATAAAATCTTTTAAATGTTATATAACAGAATATGTACAGCGTTCTTAACAATTCAACCATACTTAAACTTTTGTCACGCCCACTTATGAGGGATAGGAATAAGAATAGGGTATCCAACAGTTCGCCCAAGCGGACTGTAGCCCGCCCCTATGTTTTCTACTTGTAACATATATATAATCAAATAAATCGCAAAAAAAACTAAGCAGTTAAGACTCTCGAATAGAGTAATGAGCGGGTGTCTTAAAAAATCCATTACAACTCAATCAACTAAAAAATGTAATTAAGTGGCGCATACATATTTGCATACAAACAAAATTTCATCATGTACATAATTTGCATACTCAGACTCGTGCAGTAATCACATCAGGCCTACGGCAATTTATTAAGACATATAAATTACAAGATGCACACGAATTCAGTTAAAATGGTTCTAACTGACTAATAGAACCTTGTATCTCTAGAAAGCCCATACTATTTTGCAGATAGAACCATGTGGAAACTTTTTTTGAACCTTGTTGCTTAGATGAAAAAATTCAAAATTGCACAAACAGAAACAATTGTAATATGAAACATTATATATTTTGAGTCACATAGGCATAGTGTTTGTTGTCTTAGAAGTTACACAGAAAAAAAAGTTTGTTTTCTACATTTTTTTACTTAGTTAGTCGAAACTGTGTTGTATGCGTAGAACAAGTAGGTACCTAAGTGTTCCTGGAGTGTTCATTGTTCAAGTCTAAGAACTAAAATTAAGGTAAATATATTAATAAAATATGTTTATATGTCTATGAATAAGCTTATTATAATAATTGTTGGCCATAGGAAAATGGAGTCAAATGAAATTTCAATCTGCCCAGGCAGTATCATTGATCTAGATTCCGCAATCGTGATTCAAAATTATTATATTCTGGAACCGGCAGTCATTGATGAAGTACATCGTAGTGATTTGCAATGCAATGAAATCAATGAAAGCCGTATAATAGAGGGTGAGTCTAATTTAGCATCAGCTCCGAAAAAAACGCGAAAACGGGTCATAAATGAAAAATCTTGGAAACGAAACGTGCGACAAAGACAACATCAAGCAGGGGAAGCTTATACTAATTCTCGAGGTAAAGAAGTGGCCAGAAAAGAAATTGTAACCAAAAAAGACTGTTTTTCGAACTGTAAGTTCAACTGCCAAAAAGTTGTTTCAGTAACAGAGCGTAAAGAACTATTTAAGGCTTTCTACTCCTTAGATCAAGAAGGAAAGTCGAATTTTATTTTGAAATTAACTATGAGGACTGAAAGTGTTCGGAACAGCAAAAAAATCGGAAATTTCTCGACGGAGCTTCTCGTTTAGCTATTTCCTAGAATTGTCTGGAAACAACATTCGGGTTTGCAAACCATTTTGGCTAGGAACTTTTGCAATTTCCCAAAAACCAGTTTACAATGCCCATGAAAATAAAAATAAAGTAACTGGGGTAGCCAAAAAATGCGCGAAAGGGTTGAAATCGGTTAAACGAGTTTCTGGAGAAAAGCTTTCTGAGGTAAGAGCACATATAAGATCATTCCCAACTGTAGAGTCCCATTACTGCCGTGCTAAAACAACAAAACTTTACCTGGAACCGAACCTCAACATAATTAAAATGTACAATTTATACAAAGATACTGTTCAAAGCCCCGTAAAAGAAAGCTTTTACAGACATGTTTTTAACACAAACTTCAACTTAGATGTTCATCGACCCAAATCTGACAGATGTGGGAAGTGTGAAGCATTTTCTGTTGCTGCAAATGAAAACAATTTAACCGACGATATGATTAAGGAAAATGAAACCCATATTACACTCAAGCATATGATGAGAGAACAAAAAGCTCTGGATAAGGCTTCAGGAATCCCAATACTCACTTTCGATCTTGAAAATGTGATATCCTGTCCGCGAGCAGAAATCGGGCCAATGTTTTACAATTCGAAGCTAAATGTTTACAATTTAACGGCACATTTGTCAACCACAAAAAAAAATATACTGTGCTTTTTGGACAGAGTACACTGGCGGAAGAAGTGGGAGCGATATTGCATCCGCCTTACAAAAAATCCTCGAGAAAATGTTCGAAGACAACAATATCACAAAATTGATAACTTGGAGCGATTCCTGTGTTCCTCAAAACAAAAATTTTATATAGTGGCAATAATATAATAATGCAATATTTTATGAAAACTCATCCCGATGTTGAAAGCATTATAATGAAATATTCATTACCGGGACACTCAGCACTGCAAGAAGTTGACAATGCTCATAGTCAGATAGAAAAGCATCTATCGATCATTGAATACTTTTCACCAATGGGGCTCATACGGTTGCTAAAAAATGTAAACACCAGGAATCCATTTATTATTATACAAATGCAACCATTCGACTTTAAAGATTTTGGCAAATATTCAAAAATGTGTTTTGAATATAAAAGTGTACCATTTTCCACATTAAAAATGTTGAGATTTACGCAAATGGAGTATGAACTTGAATACGCTTTGGATTATGACGCATTTAACATGACCAAAACAATGATATGGCGATCAGTTACACGACTTCGCAAAAACAAGAACGTTAAACAAGAAGTTAAAATATTGCAGGACATTGAGAGTTTTACTTTGAAGACTGGCGGTATATCCCAAGAGAAATCGAAGCACCTCCTGTCTATGTTTAAGTACATGAGTTCTGCTGACCAAGCATATTACAAGATCATCCTTAAATTGGGTGTGTATTGCCATTAAACAAATTTTATAGAATTTATACTTATTTCTTTTTATTTTAAGATGCTTCCAAGACTGCATAATCATTCTATGGTACTCGTATTTGTGATAGACAATACTTAAAGTTCCTGTTTTGATTTTATTTAAACTTAATTTACTTAAAAAAATAATAGGTAGGGGGAGAGGGGGATGGTGTAAACGCGGGGCAGGTGTAAACATTCCATCCTCCGACTACACACTACTATGTAGCAACAACCAGTATTTGGCAGTTCTTACAAAAAATAAACACGATTACACTATGTTAAAGCGGGGAAGAACCAATATCAGTGTACAATTTTATTCACGAAAGAAGTTTCTCGCTGTCATAAGGTAAAATTTCGAATGAGTGTTAAATTGTGGATTTCAAGTGAAGTTTTTGACCAATTCAAAGTGAAAGTGTATGCTTTTGTAGCTTCAGCATTGTAGTTTCAAGTTATTTTGGTAAGTTCTTGTTTGGCAACCTTTTTAAATTGTCAGAAAATTTTCTTCTTAAAAAGGCCAACTGGGGCAGCTGTAAACGGCTTAAAAGGGGTACTTGTGAACGCGTTTACAGCTGCCCCATCTTAATGAGTTTTTAAGTTGAGTGTTAAAATTGCAAATGTCCATTTCTATTTCTCTGATAGAAGATGGTCCGTACCTACACAAAGAAAGGGAGGGTTGAAATATCCGAATCGGTTTATATGGCTGCTATTTGTGAAGTCATGTTTCAGAAGAAACAGAGAAACGGCTGCAAAATTTAAAATAAATTTAACAACATTATTTAAGAAGGGTAAAAAAGGGTAAAAAAGGCTAGAAAAAATCAGAGTGGAGTTTCAGAAGTTGATGAATCTGGTCTTATGGAAGCTGAAGTATGTCTAGTATCACTTGCTGTGCAGGACAACCCAAAACATTCTGCAAGACAGATATTTAACACTGACCAAGAAGTGTCGCTTAAAGAATACCTCATAAAATGTGCAAAGCAGTGCTACGGCCTAACTTTCGCTCAAACCAGAGATCTTTCTTATAACTATGCTTCTTTTATAAAAATTAAAATCCCCGAAAGCTGGAATAATAACAAGAAAGCTAGGATTGACTGGATGCAATCTTTTATGAAGCGGCACCTAACCCTTAGCTTAAGAAATCCGGAAAGCACATCACTATCTCGGGCCATTTCATTCAATAAGGAACATGTGCAGACTTTCTTTAAAAACTTAACTACCGTCATAGAAAAGTAACAATTTCAGCCATATCGCATTTATAATTTAGATGAAATGGGTGTAACTACCGTTCTTTCCAATCCAAAAGTCATTTACCTACTACATTATGTGTTCCAAAGTGTGAAACCTCTCTATTTGGAGGTGATTGCTGAGTCAAAAACGAAACAAGTTGGTCAAATTTTGTCACAGGAGCGTGGTGAGCTAGTTACATTTGTTGGCATTATTAATGCTGTTGGTTCAGCTCTCCCCCCAGTCTACATTTTCCCCAGAGTAAAGTTTAAAGATGTTTTTTTAAACGGTGCTCCTAATGGAAGCATGGGACTGGCAACAAAAAGTGGATGGATGACCGCTGATAGCTTTGTAGAAACGCTGAAACATTTGAACACTTATGCAAAGTGCTCCAAAAATGATCATATTCTTCTCCTACTTGATAACCACACGAGCCATGTATCCATCGAAGCTGTAAACTATGCAAGAGACAACGGAATAATAATTTTGTCATTTCCGTCACATTGTAGTCGCTTGCAACCCCTTGATATATCCGTATACGGCCCATTTAAAAGCGCTTTAAAAGTCTCTTTTCAAGATCGCCTAACCACCAAACCAGGGTCTCCAATCAATCACGATTTATGATATTGCCGAACTGTCTCGGGCTCCATTTTATAATACATTTTCTGCTCGCAATATTAACTCTGGATTTAAGAACTCGGGAGTATGGCCACTGAATACACAAATTTTTAATGATGATGACTTTGCAGCTTCAATGCCTTCTGAACAGCCTTACTTGTCGGAAAGGGGAGCTTTGGAAGAACTTTCTGTTCCAGTTCCAGGGAGAAATGATCTATCGGAGCCTAATTCTTACAATGATCCCTTAATACCACAATCAGATCATGACTCTCAAAAGCTCAATGCCTCCATAAAAAATGAGTTCGCCCATTTCCAAAGTTTATTCGAAAAAATACTAGCAAAAGAAAGCTGGCTAAATCAACCATCTACACAGATACACCGGCAAAAAATAAACTTTTAGAAAAATTTAATGCAAAACAACCGAAAAAGAAACAAAATTCAAAAGCTTTTCCAAAGAAGAATTTGGTAAGGTCATTTATTTAGACAGATTTTAGACTTTTATTCACTGTCTTTTTCTGCAGCGACAGCAGGATTCATCGGACTCTGAAATAAGTGTGAATTTAAATGATTCATCTGGCGGCTCTAACTTTTGTGAAGATTTTTCATCGGATGACTTAAAGAATTGTCCGAAAACTTTACAAGACGTTGATGAACTCAAGGACGGAGAATTTGTTTTAGTCAATGCCGACCACAAAGGCCGTCCGATTTTTTTTCTTGGAAAGATAGTGCAAGTCCTGAGCCAATTTGTCTTTGATATACAATTTTTAAGAAGGTCTGCATCGATGACTTTAAGCTTTACATATCCACTAATTGGCGATATCTGCATCGTTTCGCGAAATGTGATAAAATATATTCTTCCTGGTCCAGTTGTTCTACCAGGAACATCTCGAACTGCATCTAGATATACTTTCGACTCTGATTTAAGCAATTTCGTCATTCGCTAATTTATTTAAAATAATAAAATTTCATGTTTATACCTACCCCACATGAGTTTTAGTTTTGTTTACACATACCCCACGGACGGGGCAGATGTAAACAATATTGCTTTGTTTCTTAAGGGCAGTGATTTTTATATAGATTCTGATATATTTCAAAATATTTTATACAAATCGAAGGAAAATAGTGAAAAGTTAATTTTTGTTCAAACCCCCGTGATATTTAAAGCTTCAAATTTTTTCTACGACCAAACTTCCGAAATTCGTTTACACCATCCCCTACTCCCCCTATATATGAATTCCAATGTGACAAAGCCTCATTTTTTATTTATTGGTTAAATGATGTAATTTTTAAAAAGACTTTATGTTCTTTAAAAAAATAAATAAATGAAAACATGGAAAACGGCTTTTCATCACCGTTAGTTATGTTTTATAGCATTTTATGTTCTAAGATAATGAACTTTTAGTTCAAGAATATACATTTTTAGAAAAAACACAAAGGAATTCTATTTTACCGTGACACAAAGTTCCATTAAGTACTTAGAACCATATTGTCTTACTTCTATGTGCATTATCATAGTTCTATCAATATTTTAAAACTTCAATTCTAGAAAAACTAATATAGTAGTCTAAATATTTTGTAAAACATTATAATTTTAAAGGAATAAGTTAAAATGATTAAAAAACAGCTTTTCAAATAAATTGAAACAGATTCAGAAAAGCTATTTACAACATTTAACCTCTGTTTTCTCGAAAGTCGTGTTGGTGCATTTAGAACCTTTTTGTTCTAGGGTCGCGCCCAGTACGCTAGCTTGCGATGCGCCAGCATTTATTTGCTTTAGGGATGAGTACTCTCCTCTTGTTTAATTCTAAATAATTTCCACGTAATATAATGTTTTAGAATTTCTGAATATTGTTTTGGCAGTCAAGTTTGCATTTTATGGACTAAATGCCTGTGTTTCATATAGAAAGATGGTGGAGCAAATTTGTCTTTCTTCCAGTGCCTTTCTAATTTATCAGTTACTTGGTGAAACTGTTCTATTGTTTAATGCCTATCTCTAAAACCAAATTGGTGGTGTGGTATTAGTATTTTCTCTTTTATGACCGGCTTAAGACGCTTCACAAGATTTTTTTTGTACTAGTTTAGACAATATTGGCAACAAGGAGATCGGACGATACCTCACTTGGTTTGCATGCCAGGTTTTGGCGCCATAATTACTTCCGCGGCTTTCCACATTCGTGGTACACACCAAAATCTAAACGTTGCATTTATTATCTATTCAGAATTTCTTCTTTAATAAGATCGAATCCCGGGGCTCTGGTAGGGTTGATCTGATCTTTTATTACTTTGGCATTTTTTTACATGTTACCGGTGGAAATATTCGGAATATGCCTTTTGTTTTTGTCCAGTCTCCATTGCTGTCTTCAACTTTGTTTGAGGTAATTACGTCTTGTAAGGTATTCGTGAACAACCCGGTTGTATTTTTTAGTGCTTATGATTAACAAACATTCAAAACCAACGTGCATCGGTTCCTCGTACTTCCTACTTCCTCATTTCCTGTATAACTACGAGTATCAACATTATAAATGCTCTATGGCTTTATTGTCAGCCTGGCTGTCAATAAGTATAGGTATAGCGATCTTTTGCCTCAGTGTTATGCTTGTGTGTAGTATGATCTAGCGGGAATATACTAGGTGTGTCAGGAAGTGTGTAAGATTTTGACTTCACAGTCCATTTTTGAACCGTCGGTGCAGATTGTTAGATCGAAATCGAAGTCCTTTTTGCCATTCTGATAATGTGCATGTTGTTGACGGCTCCTTTTTTCCTACAAAGGCGGACAAAGTGTATTCTTTGTAGTACCTAAGTGGATTTTTCTATTTATTTTAGCACTACCTCTTGAAACGCTGTTTCTGTTGATCCTCCTTTGAGGTATGCATGTTGAGATTCGGAGAGGAATGTGACTTCTGCTACTCAGATGGTTATCTAGGAGCAATTCGAGAGTTGTACCACTTAAGACCAGGGTGATTGACTTGAAATTTTTCGCGTTTTCCCGCCTTGGGAATGAAAATAACTCGCACTCGTAGTATATAGAAATGCGATCCAAGCCCAGCGATTTATAGGGAGCGAAGCTGATTATGGCCCATGAATTTGTTTCTTCGGTAATAATAGATGTTATGTTTCCCAGGTGCTGGGCTGTGTGCGTTGTGAGCTGGTAGACTCTGTACTGCGCCAATAGGAATAGGGGGATAGATAATTAAAGGGCGAGTCTGATTCCCATTTGATTGTGAATTGGTTCATGCACTTTTGTGATCGGTCCATTTCTGATAAGGTATTGTGGGGGAACAGTTCTGGGGGTGGGAAAATGATGTCTGCATAAGCAACCAAAACTTAACGTAGCACATTAGGACACATCTACCGGTTGGTGAAAACAAAAAAAAAATGGCAAGCAAGATATTCATAGGTAATATCTTTGTATATACATTCCTATAGTAGCGCCAAGAAATCGAATAATAATGTTGTACATGTATCCCGCAGAAGCTTTGGCGCTTCAATCGATCAATAATGAAAACTGGTTTGTGTCCTTAATTAATTTAGATAGAGCTTTAAGTTTTTATGAAATTTTCGTCAAAACGAAAGCTATATTAAACGAAAGTAATTGAAGTGATGAACAAAACAAAAGTAACATTTTTCCGACCAGCGCCGTTATATTTGAAGATTTTCATAAGTGTGTAGTTTGTCGTTTGTTTATTGAATTTTTTTTTTACTTCTCATGATTGGGATATGATGTGTGAGTGAGAGCGGTGCGGTATATGGTTTATAAATTATTTGTTGTTTTCAATGGAAGTTTGGGGTAGGTTATGGCATATTGCAAGGAGGCCGTAGCATTCATCAAAGAAAAGGGGTACAGTATTCATTCATAATCGGTATCACAAATCATATTATGTACATTATTGCGATTGAATTTTGTTACACAATTAAATCTCCGAATATAAACAGAATTTGTTCATTTGGTTTTACACAAACAACTGGTTTGGGACTTTAAACGACACAGAGATTGCATAACTTACATGTTTTGGATATCTACTGAATACGGATTTTTGCATAAAGGCGGGGAAAATATTTAAACATTGCATAAGAAGGTATGCAATCATTTCGAGATATTAAAGCGAATTCTATTGAAGAATGCTCTAAGTTGTTTGCGTTAATGTGCGTGTGGAGTAGGTAGGGAACCGGCACTAGCGGTTGGCCACTTCCACTCCAAAAATTAGTAATAATTACTGTAGTTTATATTCTTTTTCATAATATCCACGGTTGAAATATCCCACCTTCAGAATATCCTTTTTTGTGAGTCGAAGACGTGTCCAGAGTTTAAATTTTTGTGAGCCTATCCCAGGAAAATATCACCTCGCAAAACACCGGAAATCGAGTGCGTTTCTTGGACGTTAGCACAAAAGCTTTCAAGATATTCTAATACGTTACTTTTGTTTGTTGGCGGACTGGGATACGGCACCAGGAATTCTCCGGGTAAAGATATCCTGAGCATGTGTAAGTCATAAGGTCTTATGGTTCTCAAACAAAGCCGTCACCTGGTCACGTACAGCAGTGGCGGAAACGAATACCAGATTGATTGCCATATGGTAGCACGTTTCATGAAGCCTCGGGTTAAAGATAGCAAAGTGATCCTGGAAGAGGCAATCGCCCAACAAAACCTCCTGACAGAAAAGTGTTTGTGAGACTCAAATGTTACAACCTGGACAAAAAAAGTTATGCATTTATTGCAAATATGTAAAATTATCTCCATCGCATCATCAACAAAGTTGTCGAAGAAGTACACGACATTACTGTTGAAGAAGTTAGGAATGCGGTCAAAGACTTCAAACCTTCAAAGAAAAGCAGTTGGGCCGGACAAGAAACCCTCTGAGTTCTGGAAAAAGATGGCAGACATCGGGTCCAAATGGCTCATAATTCTCATCTCCAAACTGATGAGTTGCGATCCAATGCCTAACCTAAGGGAGAGTTTTCTTCTTATTTTGTACAAAGAAAAAGGCGATATGCGAGACTGATAAATACCGTTCAATCAAGCTGATGTCACACACCACGAAGATCGTTCAGGGGTTATTAAATAGCCGAATCCGTAAAATAGTACGGCTATCTGAAGACCAGTGCGGGTTTGTGGCAGGTAAATCAACCACAGATGCAATCCGAAGTATAATGATCATGATTGAAAAACATCGTGATTCTTTGAAGGATTTGCATATGGTGTTGGTTGATTTTGGAAAGTCCTGTAATAAACAACCAACGGATCTGTTATGGGTAGCGCTAAGACAACGAGGAGTTCCAGAAATCTACGTACGGATGGTCATGGACATGTATACATGTATGAGCGAGTAAAGACAAGAGTAAGATGTATAGTTGGCGTCACCGAGGATTTCGCAAACAATGACGTGTACACCAGGGAAGCGTCCTAAGTCTAATCATATTGCCCTTGATTATCTGCTTGAAGAAAAAGTGACGGACCCTAATTGGTATCAGTTATTCTTTGCTGGCGATGGAGCGAGGTTCAAACGTCCTTGCAATGACCAAGAAGTTAAATGTGTCGCTGGGCTCATCTCATCTGGATGTTTAAATTGCATAGATGTGATTTCCCCACTTCGTACCTATACTTTTACGACAAACGCTGGTTGGAGGGCGCTGTAGTGATTTTCTAAGCTGGTTCCTGCATGGGCAGATGTACTTTCCCGCCTATTTCTGGCATTTCTATTCTGTCAGAAGGAACTCCCATTTCTTGTTCTTCATTCAAAGTGCTATTAGGCTTCGAGCTATTTCATCTTCAAATTCTTTAGGAATGGCAGACGTTCGTCCAGCTCCAAGATATAGCCAAAATAGTAACAGTCTAAAAAGCGATAAACTCATAATTTCTTATTTGAGGAAAAAGACTGAAATTTGATTTTATTAAATTTTTCATTTCAAAACTTTTCGTCCCTTCCATCATCCCCCTCTCATCATACATGCTACTTGCCGAGGCGACGATGCAATGTTAGTTAACTCCCACAGCATTTTGGGCGCCTTAAGACAATATATTCAACATTTCAGCTTTCTAGCTCGCAAATTTTTTCTTTTAAAATTGTGGGCGTGTCAGTGGGCGGATTTTAAAAATTCTTAAAATTTATTATTTCGGGACCCTAGAGATAACATTGTTAAAATTTCAGCTTTCTAGCTCCAGTGTAAAGGCATTAATTTTTCCGACGGGTGGACGGACGGACGGACGGACATAGTAGATAGGTACACATTACTATCGATGCTGACCACGAATATATTACAAAAACTGGAAAACGACAGGTGACCTGCCTCAATATTAATGTAGCTCATCAATTAGATAAATACACCTATCCAACAACTATTTCCTTGAATAACGGCTGATACAACACAAATTGAATATTTCCGAATCAAATACTGAAAAAATGATATACAGGCCTATTCTGCTATTCACGTGAATCATAGATTCGATTCACCCATTAAATTCCCTTTCACTCTGGCTTTCCATTTTGCTATCCATCGGGTGAACTACATTATCCAACCCAATTTGACATTCAAGTTAACAGCTTTTCATGTGAAAATAATACGAGGTTCGTTGTTTGCAAATTAAAATGAATGTAATTGATTTGATCTCTGTTTACGAACATCTTTGGAAAGTTGGATATGTTGTTTTGATTAATTATTTTCAATCAAATTAAGAATATAAACAAACAGGTATGAACAGTTTGGACCTTTTTTCCACTTCCAAACAGTGGATTGTTTAAAATTGGTCTCGGGTTATTGTTCTGCCTCTAAAAATGTTAATAATCTTTATTTATACAAATAATCAAGCAATAAACTTATATTTTATTGACCACCAATCAAACAGACGATCCATTAATTGAAAAACCCGCAACATTTTATATGCGGATTTGAATTGTATAGAACGAATGCGTTCACGTGAATAAGAGAATACCGCGCAGTATCATCGATGTTACCGACATTAACGAACTGAATCCAGATTCAATTCGAATGAATAGTAGAATAGTGTTCAGTGAAAATTGAAGAAAAATCCCCCCCGATGAATAGCAGAATAGGGGTAATAAATCGGTACATTTTTGGACGAGATACAGCGAAAATAGCTAAAGTCTAAAAATCCATAAATTCATAATTCAAATACCTACCGAAATCAGCTTTTATTCATTTTTCTTTTCAAACGAATCGCCTCTTCCATCATACATTCTACTCGCAGACGACAAAGCCAGATTTCTAAATTTCCATGATCTCCCGCTATCCATCTTGCCGAAGCGACGCAACAACGCAAATCTTCAAAAAGTATTTGGCTTTTACAAAGAAAAATAAATACTTACATAATTATCAGATAGATTCGATAAGGAGAGACAAAGCAGTGTATTTCTTCGTTTCTTTCTTCTTTCTTTCTCTTTTCTATTCGACGAACGACGAACTATAATATTGAATGATTGAACGAACAAAAATCTCAACGAATGCTTTTTTATTATTAATAAAATTATCAAAGGCACAAAAGCTCTCAGCCAACTAATTCTCGATTTGGTATGATTAGCGACACCTATTAGGATACTGGTACTACTGGATTGGCGCTACTATATGAATGTATATACAAAGGTAATATCTTAATGTGTGAGCAAATGTATAGAAACAAAAAAATTAAACTCTTGAGGTTGACATTGTTTAATATAAATTGGTTTTATTAAGATGCATATTCGTGAAAATTACCACATTGAAATCTAAACCTTATATAAAATTAACAATAATTATAATAAACAAAAAACTATACGACTAAATAAAGGTTTTCATTATCGGTAAGTGTTTACGATTTTCTGTTTGTATTTAAATGTGATTATTTTTAATTTTATAATCGCCGTGGCCAACATTTTTATACTGACAGATAAAAATACATTTAAAATTTAAGAAAAAATATTTTATCGTTTCTAAAAAAATCTTTTAAAGGTTCTGAAGATTTTACTTGAAATGTATACATTTATAGGAATACGATGAAATGATCGAAACGGTAGATGCTCTCTAACTGATATTCTGAAACACCGTAATTTGTATTAACTGACAGGGTAGCGATCTCGGTAACAGGAATGTGCGTCGGGGCCATGTTTGTCACCGGCGAGTTATATTCAGGGCTGTTATCAAATAGCAGAACGAGAAGAGAGCCCGCGAAAAATTATGGATTCGCCAACAAGTTGCACCCCGAAAAATGGACTGATGTTCACTTCATGGGAGTCGTAAAAGTTTCGGGACCACAGTGTTGGGATAAAATATATATATTATTTAGAACGGGATACCAAGACAAATTAAGGAAATAAAATTCTAATCCTCTATATGTATTTGAAAAATAAACGCCTTACTGGCTAAAACAATTTTAAACACAGGCGCACGCGTTTGCCAATTCTATTTCACGGTTTAAGCTGCAGAGGTATGGCAGGCTAAAACTAGACGTTGAGCACTAGGCAAACCGTTCTTTGACTACTTTTTGGACTTTTCAAAAAAACGATTTCATGACATCGAACTTTCTAAGGGGCCCATAGAATTCGTTGCATCCGTTGTTTCAACGGATCCATCGGCTTTAACGTACTAAACGGAAGGAATAGTCCCATAGAATCTGTCGCGAACTGTGTCAGCCGAAAACACATTGGCTGCATTTAACCCATAATAGCGTAGATACCACTGAATGATCCTACTACCTAAGATACTAGTACACTACACTACAATTAAAAAAAAACGTACCTACAACTTTTAGCCATTTCAAACCAATCGCTCTCAAGGTCTCTCTCAATTTTGTAATGCGTGGACCTCAATTCTAGAATGTGTGAAGTGCAGTTTTTGTATGTACTAACTACTAACAGAAAAATAGAACTACTTTATCCGTCGAAGTTCATGGATCCGTTGGTTATGGGACCTCTTCTACAAGAATACGTGCATTTAGATGGCTCTCCGTTGAGCCAACGCATCCGACGGATTGACGGATCCACGAGCTGGTTTGAGCGCAATTGGAGAATTTCAATTTGAGTTATCCGTTCCGATTAATTTATCGGACTAATTCTCCGATCAAATGCAACGCACATTTCCGCAGTGCGACATGACGCGTTAATCACAACAATTTTCGACAGATACACGCAAATTTGTTCTGAAGCTCTCTAACAAAAAAATACCGGATTATTTTAAGAATCCAAAATGCTAGTGTTGAAAATTGAAAGTAATAAAATAAAAAAATATAATAAGTTATTGTTTAGTTTAGTTATTTTAGAAAGAAAATAACCACAAGTGTTCAACTCGAGCCGTATTTTTTAAAACAGTTTGAATCTATTGGCGTTTTTCATTCAGAGTGATTTTTTTGTTCTCTTCTGGACAGAAAGAAACACTCCCAAAATGTTTCAATGGACCACGGAGTACTCCTTTGGGCTGATTTTTGCTTCCCGATTTCTTTCCAAATTCACAAATTCTCACATCGGACTAATTGTCAGAGCCATATATAAAAAGGTGCAGTTTTTGTTTTCCGGTTCAGATTTTACCGACACAAACTCAATAGAGCAGAAGACGAGTTCCGATTCCATTGGAATCCAGGAGTAAATAATTGGGTGTGACTAATTAAAAACGCCGCATATGTCAAATGAAAGTCGTTTGCATGCTTTATTTATATTGTTTCGAAACGGATACATCGAGCGCAATCTGATTGGATTTGCATTTCCTTTCTGAACTTTTTCCGAACGGATACCTCGATAGGTTTATTGTATTCAGTCATCCTAAAAAAATGTTTGTATGCCAAGATAAGCTTCAAAACTACTCTTCTTTTTTTCGCATTGAATACGCATCGATGCACATAAGGCGTAGCCAATGTCTTTAAAGTATTAGCAATTTTCTTTAATTATTTGAAAGTGGTTAATATGTGGCACAGCTAGTTGTAAAGCATCATCGCCGTAGAGATGCGTTTCCAAATGTTTTAACTTTTTTTTTATAATTTGATTACGCTAAAGGGGTTTAACCGTAAATGTAACGGTACCCTTATTGTGCTTGGAACACAGCGCAAGCAATTGTAAACATCAAGTAGCACCAAGCAATGGCATATTTCATTGCATGATTTTCGGTGCCACTTGCTTTAGAAAAAATAGAGAGAGAGGAAAGAAGTGTTTTTGGTGCAGTTGTATGGTTGTTCTCCACGGGTGTTGTCCAAGTTGCTTAGGGAAATCAAGTTTTACATAAACTCGAAATAAACACCCATGTTCTGCATTTCGATCGAAAACGAAATCGAATTCAATTCACTTTTCAATTTCACTCGGAATGAAAATTGGTGTTATGCATTTCGATCGTTTTAGGTTTTTTCGAATTCACTTTTGAATTGTCAAAATCCTAAACAAACACAATGTTTGCTTTTAAGTCAACATGGATGCAATAGTTTTAGCAATTTTCAATGAAAAAATGCTGGATTCGCACTTAAACAATAATTCGTAATAATTTACTACAGATTTGCTCCAATTCACAATATTCATTTCGATCGAAATGTAGAACACACAATTCCACTTTCACCTTGCAAATTCACAAAAAGTGGAATGCAGAACATGGGCCAAAGTAATGGATTTGGCCGGGATTGAACGCACGACCTTCCAATCACTAAGCGAATACACTACTACTGCACTGTTCCCACCAGCAAGTTACCCTACTAGTAATTTGTCAATGTAAATTTTACGAAATTGTATATTTGTCATGTTGAATGTGAAGTCAATTTGACGTTGATTTGTGTTTTTTTTTACTTTACAAACGACTTTTTATTCATTTGTTTTCACTTTTAATTTTCCAATATCTGTAACACTTCTCTGGAATGAAAACCTTGATTTTTTAATATCTTAATATAATATGTGAACATTTCTTAAAACTTATAGACATTGAGTGTTATCTGTGCAGCCACCTACTTCTTTTTTTTCTTTGATGCTTTCTCTGTGGACATGATTTCAGCTTTGCGTTTTTGATTAGACTTGGATGCACTAGGAGTTTGCTGAGGTGTTCCTTGACCCTTGGCTGCTTTTTTCTTCTTTTCTTGCCGTTCCTTTTCTTCTAGTTCGATATTTTCACGTTCGATGAGAGTAATTAAAGTATTACAACGTCGCTGAAGTTCGAGAGCTGTACGAGATTTAATAAGCCAATCAAAACGGAACTGTGGCGATGAACTGTATAAAAAGGGAAAAATAATTGTTAAACACTGTTTGTTATATTGGGTTAATACAATAAGATTCAAAATGTAGCTTTTATCAAAATAGATAATCATAAGAATAAAGAGAAATATCATTAACTAAATTATTCATTGAGCTCTCAGATCGCGTGGATTTAGGCACGAATTAAGTTTGACTTAAAAAACAAAATAAAGCGAGCTCTATTAAAATATGTCACATTCACAGAAGCGGTGTAAAAGGTATAAAAATGTAGATATTATTATTATTTAGAAAATCCACTTAACACATCGAAGGATTCTACTTAACAAGCAAATACAGAAGCATTTTTTTAAGTAAAATGAAAGCCTACAGTCAGTGAACAAATATAACACATTTTAGAATTGTTCAGCAATTTGATTGACATTGACATCACTTAATACAAGCTAAAGATATGTCTGCGGTCGGGGATGGAAAAAATGTGTCAAACTGGTTTGAATCACACATGGAGGTCAAGCAGTAGTGATATTCTTAACCCATCCCTCCACGGGGTATCCTGCCTTCGGCCTTTGGCACCAAAAAAAGGTCCTTGAAGCCAGAGTAAAGGATATTTTTCCAAAATACCCTAAGAAAAAGCTCAGTATTCTTGTGTCAAGTTATTTTACCCAGAGGTCCTTGAAATCCGGAAAAACTATATTTTTGCAAAATGTCGTTAGAAACAGTGCACTATTTCTGTGTTCAAGGTTTAAGAGGTCCTTGGAACACCAGGAACACCAATGAAATTGCTTTCAGAGGCAGCACTACGTACTGCTAGAAACCAACTAGATTTTTCAATCGTTTTATTCATTTCGTGTGAGTGTTTTTCACACTGAGACATGCTCATGCCCCAGACGGCAGCGGAGGAATTTCCTAGATGAGATCAACGATGGTGTCTACCAGTTCCAGTCAGGTTATACTATCAGTGTTATCCCTATATGAGCTGATTCGACCTACTTGAGTCCCAGGTCTTTAGGGATCTTCAATACTGAGCCAGGGTATAGGAAAAAAGTTGGTGGCGGATGAGCCCTAAATGGGCCAACGGCAGCGCTAATATCCCCGAAGTGGGTTACTTACTCCGGAAAACCCGGTCCCTCGACATAGGTGTAAAAAATGGAACTGACCCTTCAGGTTGGGGTCACGTCCCGACCACGTCAAACATAAATAGTTCTGAGAGAGACACATGAAGCCTCGGATAATGGATACCCTCATATGGCCACCAGACCCGGAACGTCAACGGACTACGATCTGAGAGCATGCACCCGGAACGTGCGTACACTGTACACCCCAGGTGCTACTCGAAAACGTGACTCTGTCCTCGAATCGATCCAGGAGATACGATTGTTAGGATCAGGTATGATGAAAAGAAAATATTGCGATATTTATTACAACTGCCATAAAAGATTCCATATGTTAGGGTGCTTATTCGTCGTGGGAATCCGGCTTAGGACAAAAGTTATAGACTTCAAGCCGATAAGTGATCGCCTGCCTGTGATCTGCATCAAAGCTATATTTGAAAACATTAGCCTAATATGTGCACACGTCCCTACCGACGAGGCTGAAGATCCCATTCCATAAAGATCGTATGGGATCTTTGAGCCTGTCCGGAGTACGATGTCAAAGTTGTGATCGGGAATTTTAATGCCAAATTCGGTTAGAAAAACATCTTTGGCGGATTAGTTGATAAGCGCAGTCTTCACGTCACGACAACAGATAACGGCTACCGACTAATCGACTTTGCAGCAGGTCGTAATACGGTGATAAGTAGCACTATGTTTCCAAGGCTCAGGATCCACACAGCAACCTGGCGCTCTCCAGATTTTCGAATCGCCAACAAAATCGACCATGTGCTAATCGATGCGAGGCACGCATCCAACATTTTAAACGTGCACACATTCCGAGGGGCAAATAGTACTTTGCTCGACTGTCCAACGAGAAGAAGCTGCAAACTGCCCAAAAGAAGAAATTCGACATTGGACGCATTAGCCCACCTGGAGTAGCCGGAGAGCGGATGAGCGAGACACTCTCCTCTGTGCATTCAACACACAAGAGCCAACAATATGTAGAACCGAGATCGTAACATCATCAAGAACAACCCAGGTCAGCCACCCCAGAGAAAAAGCGCGTGGTATGATGATGTATGCGCTTATCGGAAGGTGACAGAAGATGCACATTTAATAACGCTGCAGCGCAAAACAAGAGCAGCAAGAGAAGAGTATCGAGCCAAGAGAAGGGAGGAGAAGAAGATCCTGTGTAGAAATAAGAGGGCGTACGCAGTTTCCCAGCTCAAGGAAATCGAAGTCTCACGATCGAAACAACAGCCACAGATTTCACAAGAAAGCAAAGCAAATGGCTGCAGGCTTTAAGAACGGAGCGAAGACTCTTCGAAACAGCGACTGAAACCTAGTCACCGAAGCGCAGGGAATAGTAAATGTACTTAAGTAGCATTTGCAACAGCTGTTAAATGGTATTCATGTAGAGAGAGTGATACGACAAGATGAGAACCCACGTCCTCTCAATAAAGAACAGTTTCATCACCCAGTATAGAAGAGGTTGGTTTAGTTATAAGGAAGCTAAAGAACATTAAGGCCACCGGCTCTGGTGGTTTACCAGTTGATACGGCGTTGATGTTTTGTTAGGGCGCATGCACCAATTCATCAACCAAGTATGGGTGGAAGAAAGCATGCCCAATGACTGGACTATCAGCTCCATTTGCCCCATCTTCAAAAAAGGCGATCCTATGTCTTGCAAGAACCATCGAGGCATATCCCTGCTAAATGTCGCATATAAGATCCTACCCAACGTACTGTATGAACGTCTGAAGCCGTTATGCAACACACTAATCGGCACGTACCAGTGTGGCTTCCGGCCTATCGACAATAGACCAAATCTTCACACTAAAGCAAATCCTGTAAAAGATCAATGAATTTCAAGTCGAGACCCACCACTTTTTCATCGACTTTAAAGCCACTTATAAAGCTTTCATCGTCAGGAGCTCTACATAGCGATGGTCTAATGTGGGATCCCGTCAAATCTGGTCCAGTTATGTCGCGTGACACTTGAAAACACGCGGTGTAACGTGCAGTTTGGGAGCATCTCTTCCGAATTATTCCACACCTGCACCTGATTTCGGCAAGGCGTTGCGATATCATGTGACTTCTTCAATTTTGTTCAAAAAAAATAGTGCGCAGTGCAGGTGTCAACACAGAAGCACTATTTTCATCCAAACTGGGGTATGCGGACTATCGACATCATTGACCGTTCCCAGGGTGCCGTGTTAGAGGCTTTTACGTCGATTGAAGATTGCAGAGAACAAACATCTGTCCACCAAAAACGTGACAAAACGTCGCTGTTGATAGTAATAACGTCGATGTAGAAAAGGAGTTTACCTATCTTGGAGTAAACATCAACTCCACAAATAACACCTTAGTGGAGACCCAACGCAGAATTTCCTTAGGAAACCGCTGCGACGTCGGTTTGGCCAAATGGGTTCAAAACTCTTCAATCAAAGAACAAAATGCATGCTCTATCGGACCTTAAACCTGCCATTCCTGGCGAGCTAATATTGGGTTCTTTTGAAAAAAATACTTCGTTGGATATTTGGTCCCATTTGCGAGGAGGGCGAATGGAGGAGAAGATACAGCCGCGAATTCTATGAGCTGTACCAAGATTTGGATGCAGTCCAAAAAGTTAGATCACGTCAACAACATTAGCTCGAGCGAATGAACAATAATGCTCCAGCCAAGAGGATCTTCGACTCCCAGCCCCAGGTTCGAGAAGGCAAGGAAGACTGAACCTCCGTTTTAAAGACCTAGCCGTCGTGGAGGCCAGAGAGCTTGGTCTGGACAGCTGGAAACAGCATGCCTGGGATCGCAGATGTTGGAAGGCTGCAGTGACTCTGGCATAGACTTCACGGGTGGAGAGCCCATTAAATAAGTAAGTTAAATAAAGTAGTAATTGAATTAAACACCTATATCTATTGTATCAAAACTTGTGGCACAAGCGTACCTACACTTACCGGATAGCTGCACGAAGTTCCTCATAAACATTCTCCTTATCAAATCCAAGCTTATGCAACATGCATACCAAGAAACGGTCCTCGTTCTCGGTATAATTCTTGCCCTTGTTATTACCATATTGTAGGCGCAATTGATGAAACGGTGCACGATAACGAGCCATCTACAAACAAACAAAAAACAAAATTATGCAACCATTAAACAGCGAACATAATATTCTTACCTTTTGATCTAGTGCTTTTTTAATTGATAGTCTTCTTTGTATCTTTGTTTCTCCCCGCTCAATCTGGCCCATAATCCGTTCAATATCTTGCAATTCATGACATCTCTCCCAGAAAACCGCATTGTATTCAATTACTTCCTCCGGAGCCTTGCCCTCCACATCTTTGGCAATGTTTTCAATATCATCCCTCCCATACTTTTCGTTTGCTTTTATAAATTGGTTAAAGTCCCGTTTGGTCCAGGTGGTAAATCCTTGTGTCAATAAAGCTTCTTTTTCGGCAATTTCATCTTCCGTCAACGGTTCAGCTTCGTCGATTTTGCGTTGTTCCTCCCGCTGTGCCTTTGCGGCTTCCGAACCGAGCTCCGGATTCTTCGGCACTTTGTAATTCAAGGTTTTTCGGTAAAAATAAATCTCCTGGTCCAAAAGCTCAAAAAGTCTTGGTGGGAAAAATTGAAAATCCTGAACAATTGGTTGTTTAGGTGGACGCGGCGCTTTTGGTGCTTTCGGCTCTGACACGCGCAGAGCTTCCCTGAAATATGCATCGACCGCATAATTGGCTTTACGTTCACGTTTGGGCGGCTCGATCCATGCACCAAGTGCATTGAGTTTTTGCTTCTCTCGGTAGTCCTCACCTTCAAACTGGTACACAGAACTTGATGTGGGTTCACCATTGTTATCAACAGTGAAGTTGCGTAGTGAGCTCTCACCCATTTCGTCATATTGTGCTTTCTGTTCTAAGGTCTTAGCTTCACCACGTTCAAGTATAGTGTCAATATCTTCGTCGGTTAGCTCAGAGTCTCTTGAAGCAAAGACATGATTTGCGCCAAAACGAATTATATTCAGCATCTCGTCCTTGTTCATTTGAGTCGTGCGATTGTCTACCAAACGACCTTGCTGAATTACTAATTTGTCCAATCTGAGCTTGACTTCAGCTCGTTCTACGATCTTCTCCTCGACAGTGTTTTCTGTGATGAAACGAAACACGCGTACCTGTTTCTTTTGGCCGATACGATGCGCACGATCCATTGCCTGCAAATCCATCTGGGGATTCCAATCAGAATCATAGATGATGACCACATCGGCAGTTGCCAAGTTGATTCCCAAGCCACCGGCGCGCGTGGACAACATAAAGACGAATTTGGGACTATTATCGGCATTGTATTCCTGAATTTGTCTATTACGATCCTCATGTGGAGTCTGACCATCTAATCGACAGTATTGATATGCACGCCATAAGCAGTAATCCTCCAAAATATCCAACATACGCGTCATCTGACTAAAAATCAAGACTCTTGATCCTTGTTCTTGCAATTTCGGTAGCAATTTGTCGAGTATAACCAATTTGCCAGAGTTGAACACTAAATGTGTATCGGTTGTGTATGGTGGGCCAGGCTCGGCGCCATCGAATAAATATGGATGATTGGTACACTTTCGAAGCTGCATTAGAATATTTTGCAGACGCATTTTCTCAACTTTGCCCGCACCGTTTACAACGTCAATGTCTTTCATCAGAACTTTTGTATACCATTCGCGTTGCATTTTTGAAAGGCCTACAAAAATTTTGATTTCTTTCTTGGGCTTAAGACGCTTCTCTACCTCCGATTTGAGACGCCGCAATAAGAAAGGTTTAAGTACTGCATGCAGACGCTCAATCAATTCTTTGTCACCAAAACAGGTGTTGGTGTTAAACCATGCGTCAAAATCTTCCGAACTATTGAACACATCCGGAAGCAAGAAATTCAACAGAGCCCACAATTCGTGCAGGTTGTTTTGAAGAGGAGTACCAGTGATAAGAAGCCGATTTGCGGTTTTAAATTCACGCAATATCTCGGATAGTTTCGACTTTTCATTTTTTATGCGATGCGCCTCATCGATTACCATGTAACGCCAGTTGAATTTTTTGAATACTGATTTCTCACGAATGCACATTTCGTATGAGGTCACACAAACATCCCATTCTCCTGGCATAAGAATATCACGAATAAAAATGTTGCGCGCTTCTTGATCGCCGATCAGACAAACAGCATGCAGGGATGGGCACCATTTTTCGAACTCAATCACCCAGTTTTGAAGAGTGGATTTTGGCACGACGACAATGTGCGGTCCAGCTTGATTTCTGTAATAGTTAAGGATATTTAGTAAACAACGCAATAGAAGACTATTGTTGTCGAGAAAAAAATAAGGCCTAAGTCCTCCAATCTTTTGTTTTATGCAAAGTGGAAACGACCTAAAATTTCAAGCCGAATCCGTACGGCAAATTTAAGAAGCTTCTCACGACAATTAATACTGTTGGAAGTTTGTCAGACGTTCGAAAGAGGTGGGGCAGTGGAAAAAAACTCTATATGTTTGGCTCCAGCGGGATTTGAACCAGGGACCTTTCGATTATTAGTACCACACTAACTACTTAGCCAGGCTCTAAGAATGTTTGTAAATGTCAACTCTAACAATGCGTATATGTATATAAAAAAGGTAACAGAAGATATTGACTAAAGCAGTAACGGAAACCCTAGGCATAGCAGGGTTTGTTCGTAAGGCAACAATATTTATCATATCTAAGAATATTCCTTCAAAGAAATACAAAATAAATTTATATTCAGTTGCGTTCTTGTAGCCCAAGCAGTGCAATAACCTAGAAAAACTTGAAACAGGATATGTCAAAAACTTCAAGTTGAGCTAATGAAAGGATTCTGATTCTTTTGTTATTATTATTATGCCCCGCCTCCTTACCCCTCCCAACCGGCGCGCGGGGAGTACCTTTAATATTTTTCTATTTATTTATATATTTAATTATTAAGAGACAAAGATAAATTAGGCCGAAAGTGAAAAATAAATTTAAGAGGTTTAAGAAATTAGGAGCTGTTTATTTGGCTAAAAAGCCATTTTGTAAACAAAGTTTTTTCTTTTTTGTTACAGGTTACAGGTAACAGTAACAATGCATAGGTAGTTTTAATAGATAATATCCATTTTAATACTAAAGGAATGGGTCAGAGTTTAGAAACGAGTTTAGATTCAGTCACAGTCAACTTGAATGCAGATAAATAGGGCCAGTATGCTTGTCGTTGCTCAGCTTAGATCATCAGGCGATGGAAGTTCTCACCTCAAATTACACCATTTATAGTAATCGATGTTGCCTAGATACAGCCGATGAACAATATATTATTAATGATTGTAATTATTACTCACTTGAAATGTTTCAGATAGCCCAACAGAGAAATGGTCTGCAAGGTTTTGCCAAGACCCATTTCGTCAGCTAATATGCCGTTGATGCCATTTTCATACAGCGATATCATCCAATTTAGACCCCTTACTTGATAATCGCGAAGTTCACCATTTTTTATGAACGATGGGGATGCATCAAATCGGAATACATCTTTAGAGTGTGAATCTTCGGCAAGCAGTTCTTCATCTTCCTCTTGCTCAGTTTTGCGATGTCGATGACTATAATACAAAACCATTGCAGTAGTATTAAAATCTCACAAGATATTAGTAAATACATACTCAGCTCCTTCCTTATCCTTGTCCTTATCTTTATCCTTGTCCTTATCTTTATCATTGTCCTTGTCTTTATCCCTATCCTTTCCGGAATCCTCCTTAATCTCTTTCGGTTTAACAGCTGGGTCCTTAACTTTTTTAGGTCGACCAGCCTTTGATTTTTGGGGACTCTTGGTGGCACTGTTTGTCATGAAATGCGTGAAGATTTCAGTTTGCTTGAGTAAGAAATCAAATCGCTTGCTACGGTCGGTCTCTATCTTATTGTCGAATTCAACCTCTTTTTCTGCCGAGGAGTTTGTTTCCTCTGAAGTAGTTTCATTCTGCACATTGAAATTAAAAAAAATATTACAATAAGTATACTTTTCATAGACCAAAAGTTTGGTTACCGAATTTTCATTTGCTTCAACTCGCACTGGCTCGTCTTCGGTAGACATTGCTTAATTATTTTGCTAGATTGTCGGCGGTGTAGAATTTAAAACTCAATTATTAAAACAAAATAAAATAAAATACTGCATTGGCTTTATAGAAATCGAACAACGCTTTGAAGCGGCAAACACTTTGGTAGTAGTGGTAGTAGTCGGATTTTCTTTCGTTAAGAATTTATCAACGTGAAGTTATTTGTGATTCATAGTAATGGAGGCGTTTGAATAAAATGATAATGGGCGCGTTTGTTAGCGAAATATGAAGCTATGAAATGCCCACCGTACATTTCATGGTTTCTATTATGAATTTTTTGCAAGTGTTCTTGGGAGGAGTTTTTGAGAATACGGACATTGTCATCGAATCACAACAAACCTCACAACAAATCTGCGTCAAAATAGTTCTGATTTGTGAGGCCACACAACGGGAGAATCGGAGTATAAATTACTCTTTTGTCGTAATTGTGTGTGTGAGGCAGTCACTTTGTTTTTAAATTATGGAAGAGAAACACAAATTCTCTGAAGCAACAAAAACACTCTTTTATCTCCAAATGTAAGGGCGATTATTTAACTTTGAAATAATACACTAAACTTGAATTTAAAACGAATGCTTTTTATTAAAAGATATTTATATATATTGGACTTTAGACAGGGCAGCTTCTAAATGTATTGTTGGCGTGCGTTCTCTGCTGCAATTAATCGTAGAATGCCATTTTACTTGTTGTAAATGTCAAACTGTGGCTATATATGTGTGTCTCCCTTTAACCACTCGAAAACACTCTAACACCAAAGAAGCAGAAAATCTGCCGGAATGTGGAATAAAATGACCACAAACTTTAAAGTGAGAAATGTTATATTTTTGTTGTGTTTGTGCAAGTGGGTGTGAATCTTGCTCAGGATTCTAAAATCGATGATCGCAAAATCACTAATTTTTTGCACCCAATGGAAAAAGAAAACTTATCTGCGATCAAACAAATGATCTTGTTCTTTTAAACATCTCCCTTCACATAGGAAAATGTAAAGTGGGTTCACGTGAAAATACTGACTGGGTCAAAATTCTTCAAATTATTTATGGTACAAACAGATCAACTCCGACTTCAACTTTGACATACACGCCGCACATTTTATAACCAATGATTTGTAATAGGATGGAATACAATAACACCACAACCTTATCTTCGAACTTAATCCTAAATTCAAAGTTAAAGTTCAAATCCCACCAACCTTGCAGCGATGTTTTCAGTTTTCCCAACATGGAAATGCTTATATTTTGAACGAATTTTCAATATTGTTTGTATTTTGACATACATTTCTCCTTTGTTTACAACTTGTATCGCTATCGAAGTTGCATTTTCCAATGTATTTGACTCTACTTCAAATACTGAATTCACAGACTACCTTACCTACAAGGTAGTAGGTAGTCTGTAACTGAAGTTCTCGCTCCTTTGAAATTCGGAGTTGAAGGTTGATCTGTTTGTACCACAAGAGTGAAACCTGCACTGATTTCTGAAATCGATAATTTTAGAACTGAAGTTGTTTTTTTTTTGCGCCCAATGTAAAACGAACATCGATCAGTAAAATGTACTTTCGTTCATTTTTCTTCACACAGAATTACGGCTGGTAAGAAAATGAAAAGTGTCAAATGATGAAATCCTACGAGTTCGCCAGCAAAAAAAAACAGCGGCTGCCTCTTTTCAAGCCAAACTTAGACGTTTTCCATTTTTTTTTTACACAAAAGCGTTCGCGTACTTTTCTTAGAAATGAGAGGATTCTCTCTCGATTTTGGAGATTTGACACTTTTCATTTTACAACACATAAAGTACGCGAACGGACCTAATACTATAAAGTTTATATACAAAGGTTCCATGTCTGTTGTTGTCATTAGGTCCGTTCGCGTACTTTATGTGTAGAAAAATGAAAACTGCCAAATCTCCAAAATCGAGAGAGAATCCTCTCATTTCAAAGAAAAGTACGCGAACGCTTTTGTGTAAAAAAAAATGAAAAACGTCTAAGTTTGGCTTGAAAAGAAGCAACCGCTGTTTTTTTTTGCTGGCGAACTCGAAGGATTTCATCATTTGACAGTTTTCATTTTCTTACCAGCTGTAAATCTGTGTGAAGAAAAATGAACGAAAGTACATTTTTTCTTTCGTTCATCTTTTTACCATTTTTTCAGTACGCGAACGCGTTTGTGTAGTTTTGCACGAAAGTTTATATAAATTTACGTTTGCATATTAGTTCGCGAACAGACCTACACTTCGTGAATTCGACGATATGCCACCAAACGACGTAAGTTCGTCATTAAAAAAAGCTACATCTATACTAGCATATTGTAGAACCTTTTCTACACCTTTGACCTTTGTTGTCTTCCATTCTCGTGACTGGGAATATGAGGATGGTGTGGCTGATGTTTGATGTAGCATGACATTCTCATCGGGTAGATTTATCGTATTTTATTTGTTGACTCTGATGGACCTCTATCAGCAGAATATTTTTATTTGGTTTGCAAACAGCTGATTTTTTGTTCTCCTTCATGCTCGTGACTAGGTAGATACATATATGAGAAGAAAGATGACACAGGTAGAGTCTATATAAAGGGTGATTTTTTAAGAGCTTGAGAACTTTTTTTTAAAAAAAAACGCATAAAATTTGCAAAATCTCATCGATTCTTTATTTGAAACGTTAGATTGGTCCATGACATTTACTTTTTGAAGATAATTTCATTTAAATGTTGACCGCGGCTGCGTCTTAGGTGGTCCATTCGGAAAGTCCAATTTTGGGTAACTTTTTCGAGCATTTCGGCCGGAATAGCCCGAATTTCTTCGGAAATGTTGTCTTCCAAAGCTGGAATAGTTGCTGGCTTATTTGTGTAGACTTTAGACTTGACGTAGCCCCACAAAAAATAGTCTAAAGGCGTCAAATCGCATGATCTTAGTGGCCAACTTACCGGTCCATTCCTTGAAATGAATTGTTCTCCGAAGTTTTCCCTCAAAATGGCCATAGAATCGCGAGCTGTGTGGCATGTAGCGCCATCTTGTTGAAACCACATGTCAACCAAGTTCAGTTCTTCCATTTTTGGCAACAAAAAGTTTGTTAGCATTGAACGATAGCGATCGCCATTCACCGTAACGTTGCGTCCAACAGCATCTTTGAAAAAATACGGTCCAATGATTCCACCAGCGTACAAACCACACCAAACAGTGCATTTTTTGGGATGCATGGGCAGTTCTTGAACGGCTTCTGGTTGCTCTTCACTCCAAATGCGGCAATTGTGCTTATTTACGTAGCCATTCAACCAGAAATGAGCCTCATCGCTGAACAAAATTTGTCGATAAAAAAGCGGATTTTCTGCCAACTTTTCTAGGGCCCATTCACTGAAAATTCAAGCGTTGCTCGTTAGTAAGTCTATTCATGATGAAATGTCAAAGCATACTGAGCATCTTTCTCTTTGACACCATGTCTGAAATCCCGCGTGATCTGTCAAATACTAATGCATGAAAATCCTAACCTTAAAAAAATCACCCTTTACAAAGATTTCAATTTGTAACTAAACAGAGACATGTTCGCTCGCGTCTTGTTTCTGGTTCTTGTAATGTCTACGTAGTCGGAACTATGGACATGTTTAAATTCAGTTTGTGGAACGAGTGAAAATGTATCCGAGAGAGGACATGGTTCCTGGAACTATAGCTTTTTTCTGAATCGGATTTACATGCTCCTGCCTGCTGTGTGTTGACGTTGAGACAGGTGTTAACAGACTACGTTTTGCAACAAAGTCAAACAAATTTTGAGGTTTAATTTACCTAAAACAACAATATCCAAATCTTTCTATTTTTTGTTTTACATTTAATTATAATACATTTTAACATCTTATTGTAACCTGATCAATTGAAGAGATAAGTGCACATAAGGACAATTTATAATATTTCTAAATCACAATGTCGCAGTTCAGGAAACTTTTTCTGCGCGAAAAAAAAAATGCTAAAAGTTATTAAATGCGATAATAATTCTGGCTTACCCTGAGTTTCATTTCAATTCTGTCTATTTCACCTCCCATTAAGTCAACGATATTTTCACCATGTGTTAATAAAAACAATTCCAATTCCTCAGCAGTTTGGAATGACTTCACAGCCTAAAACAAAATACAATCACGTAATTTTTAATTGGCTTTTGTTAGTTTCTGAATTTTTTAATCGCTCTAATCAATACTGAGAATCTATTTAATTTAACGTTGAGCTTAATTGCTTAGTTGAGCCAAGATGTTGGAATATTTCTTCTAATATTTCAAGAGACTGGTCAGAATCTAGTTTCCTTTAGCATCAAGTGGCTTCACAATCACACTTCCACGGTTTTTAAGAAAAGTTAAAGAAATGGTGTATTCGACTAAATAAAAGACTCGCCATGAGACATTGCATGTAAAAGCCAGCTGCAAGTTTACTGCTTTCGGTACCATTTAAGCGGATTTAGAACACCTATTTTGGGTTTAATTTTAATTTTCAAACAATATTTAGCATGCGATTCATGTTATCGCCGGGTCAATCGAAACGCTCTTTATATTCCTATACGTATTTGTGTAAATATTTTCTATTACATTTAAGTTCAAATGTGATTTTACCTTTAATAGTTCATTTAGTTCTTGTTTATCTAAGTAAGATTTAGTCAATTCGCGTCCATCAAAATCAATTTCAGCCTGCAGGATACAACAATCAAGCAAATAAAATTATTAATTTATTAACTCAAAGCTTACCTTATATCTAACAAGCGAATTTCCCATGTCAATGCCCTTGACATCATGGATAGCTCTGATCATAATATCAGTTTCGAGTTCGCTGTTTATTTTATTGAGATGCTCTTGAGAAATGGATCTGCATGAAGATATGGTAGGTAAGATAATTGTACTAATACGAAACTAAAATAACGTCGGGTTAGAAGCGACACATCAAAAATAATGTTATCATTATCACTAAGTGATAAAGATCATTTAAAATGTAGGTACTCACTTTCCCACTAATGCCGCCACGTTAGTGTAAATAATAAATGATGCCACAGCTCCTAAAATTCCTCCAATAAGTAGTGATCCAACAGCATCGGGAACATGCGAACCAGTAATAGATGATAGACCCATACAAGTACCAGCGACAGCTACACTAGTAACCGCAGCTGCATCTTCTGTTAGCACGACATTAACACAAGGGTCTTTGCCACGCAGTACTGAAAAATAACATCAATTTTTAATTATTTTTTTTAAATTTTTTCTTCAATATCAACCGTATTCTTTAAACGTCATTCCATAGTTGGCCGCTGAACGTCTGATTTCATTTATAGCTACCATGAGCGTTGCGCCTTCTGATGCCATTGATCCGCCAAGAGTACAAAATGCCCAAAAATAGTCATGAACAGGTTCCGGATGCAATAAGCCTGTCATACCATGATAAAATGATAATCCAGTTCCAACGCAAAAAATGCCAACTCCTGATATCAATGAAGACACATACTTCATATTTGTGTACCCATAAGGGTGATCAGAGTCTGCCATCTAGATGCATAAAATAAAATAACGGTATAGTAAAGAAACGAAATTAATTTAACTGCAAATTTATACGAAATCCATAATAAAACAAATTCCGAAAGAAAAAGGAAGCAACAAGACAACCAAAATTGAGTTTGCAAGAAGCCTTTCAACCTTTGAAAATATTTGTTTCCATAACTGAGCAATATTTGTTATATTGGATTTTATATTTATATTTTACCTGTGTGGACTTGTGAATACCGTAGGCAAGAATTAACTGATTAATTGTATCAGCCAATGAATGTATAGCTTCGGCGAACATACTATGAGACCCAGTGGAAAGCCACGCGAATGTCTTCACTATAAAATTAGCAGTATTTCTATAATTAAACGACAAAGGCAATTAATATTTTTAAAAATAGAGTACAAATATTGTCTTTTATTACATTCCAATAGCAATCAATACGACGCGGGCGGATTTTCCCTTTAATCCTGGTTCATCATCCAAAACTACTGTTCTACTGCCGATCTCTCTGCGGTAATCTCTTAGACGTCTTTTCACTGTGAATATGTCTACAATAGCAATAAATAATTATTATCCAAGTGATTTCAATTTGTTAGTTTCTTACTTTGTTGGTGGGTCTTTCGTTCGATTTCTCGTTTAAGATACTCACGCGAGAGATTCTCTTTTGAACCCCACACCTCAATCGCTTTCGCTTCCACATCTTTTCGCCAGTACACTGTTATCGGGGGCTCTTGCTCGTATGGTGATCGACGTTTTATCTTGGACAAAGTTTCTAGATCACTAGGTTTTAGGAGAAAATCCGACATGGCGCGAGCGGGTGTAATGAAATTCCTTTCCAGCGATGAACGATTGCTATCAAACCTTGTACGTTTCTACAAAAATAAAATCAGAATCCATTAATTAGAGTAATGTCTACAATAGTCTTAGAAGGTGTCATTTCATCAACATTGCAACGTAGGCAATATCTTCTTTTTCCTTAATGCCGGATATGTTAAGGATTAAGGTAAGGTACCATAACCCGCCTACTTTAGTGCATCCTTAATGGTCCACCTGTGGGGTTCGTCGCTTCGACTTCAAAGAACTTTGACAGGCCTTCTGAGTTCGATTCTCAAATGCTGGTGTTGTATTTTTGTGATGCACGAGTTTTTATGCTTGCCCCTTTTTTACGATTTGGGCTCGTGCATGGTCCCATTATGGGTTATTGCCTGATTGACATGATTTTACGTGAACACTTCCGAGACAGTTTCAAGACAGTTTAACAAAACGTGTCGCTAGGATCACATAAATGGTAAAATCGCCTAGCTGTTTTTTGGGGAGCGCTGCACTGATATTCCTAGTTGTACGGGCACAACGTAGGAAAGATACCTTAATAAAAAATAAATATAAGGCATTAACGGTCCATACAGGGCAATAAATTAGCTTCTTTGACCATTTGCATATGCGAAGTGGAAGAGACCTACAATTTTACTCCGATTCTGAACGGCAAATGTGAAAAGCTTCTCATTAGAATTGATACTCTTGAATGTTTGTCAGACTTTTGCAAGTGGTGACGCAGTGGAAAATTGGTAAGGTGGGCCCCGGCGTGATTGGAACCTGAGAGCCCTCGATCAGTAGTGCAACGCACCATTCACTGATCTTAGATGACTCGATAGTTTCTCAAATGTAAGCAAGTTAGATGAACTCGTATGATTATATTAAAAGAAACTGGTTTTATTTCAAAAACCGATACACTCTTAAATCCATATTTATAATTAGTTTAGTTAGACCTATTTTAGGTAATGGTAGGTTACCATGGGATCCTCAAAGTGGGAAGTCAGTGTATTGGCTTGTGACCCGTGCGGTGGAGGTATAATCCACATGGAGAACAACAACATATGCTACCCATTAATGGAGAGAAACGAAAGACACATTGTTTCTCAAATCTCTACACCAAAAAGAGAATTTCTGCCTCAGTACAATAGACCATTACCCAGTCTGAATATTCTAGGTTTTGGATTTCCTTTCTGATCCGTTCTTTATATGATTAACATAAAAAAACAATTGAAACATGTTTTTGGTCAGAGTAAACGAGATGTAAGCGTATTAGTCTGCCATCCTCAGCAAATACAAGAAAAATGATCTGTTTAATGTTTTTGAGAAATTGAAATTGATAAGCAAAATAAATAGCCCCGAATTGCTTTCTTTCTTTTAATTCATAATATGTAAGAAATTGATTCTGTAGACAAAAAAATAATTAAATACATGTGAACTGCCATGATACATATGGAAAGGTAAGCATATGAACGCACCAGCCGGTGGGAATATAATAACCAGATAAAAACAAAATAAAAACAAGGAAATCCTAAACTAAAAAATGTATTCTCCTCCTCTCCTTTTTCTTCAAATATTATGTCATGATATCGGCTAAACATGACACACCCATTACAATTGTTTCCGCAGCCGCACTCCTAGTAAAGCAAAAGTACTACGTCACCGGTGAAATAATATAAGTATGTAAGTGGCTACTGTAAAACTAAAGAAAATATTTGTAAGGTACTATAAAACATCCATATAACAAAGACAAGACAAATTAACATTTATATAAAAATTAAGGGAAATGAGGGATGTGAAAAAGGAACTTACTTTTGCCTGGTCATCTGGAACTACTTTCAAAACCACGTTAACTACAGCATTTTTAACCGCATTCACAGCGACTTTTGTGGCTTCTATTGGCGATATCTCTAGCTTTGGTGTTTCTTTTTCAAAAACTACCTCATTTAACTTTGAGTCCTCAATCGTTGTCGTAACCGATAATGTACCCTTTTTAGTTTTCACATCTAATTTGTTGGTTTGCGGACTTTTGGATGGAGTATCACTTGTTTTTGTATTCGAATCAGTTGGATTTGTTGCTGGTGGCTAAACATTAACACAAAACATAATTTACGGTTCTGTTTGGTTTATTTAAAAGCGTACACTTTGCTTACCTCCAATTCATTTGATCCTATGCTAAAAGACCTAAATAACAATATTCTTTCATAGTGATAGTGACACTTTTTGTTCTGTTTTGCGGAGAGCACGGTTGTCAATAGTCTTTGAGCCTGCAAGAAATGTATCAATAAATAAATTGAAAATACTCTAAAATTGCACAGACGTTCGCATTACTGTGGCCGGAAAAAAGGCTTCGTATTTGTTGTCGGATACGAAGGACTCCTACGGTATTTAAGCTTTTCTTAAGCATTTTAATCTTCAACGATGTTATTTTAAAATAAAACTGACGAAATATCAGTTTATGTCGAGTGAGTAAATACTTTGATTAGTTTTTCTAAAAATGTATTTAAGTTCTTTTTCGTATACTTGTCGAGAATTCGTAAAACGTCAAATTTAAGAAGGGGTAGGTGAGTGACACTTTCCCCTCATCAGTGGTCACATTCAGTAGGTATGTTTCCCTAAGTCTCAAATTGCATCGCTTTCCATTAACGATTTGAAGTCCATGCGTTGCATTGTGTTCGCCATCAGGCATCGCAGATTAATTTAATATGGAGATGGAGACTGACAGCTCAAAACGTCACAAAAGTTTTAGAGAAATCAAGAGCATATATTTGTTTTAGGAAGAAATGCAAATTTGAATGTAGGCAAAACTGTCGCAGTGTCCGACATTCTTAGCGATTTTTTGATAAAACTGAAAGTTAATACATATATGCGTCGGTCCTTGACAAACGGGTTGACCTACAGCGATGAAATCTATATGCATAGATTCTAATTTCAATTCTATAGAAAGTGGGTTTACTTGTTTTTTGTTGTAGGACGATGTGCAAAAATTTGGAATACGTATTCTACATCCTCTGCCAAACGGGTTGGCCTACAATGACGATACACATGCGCAGTATGTAGATGACAACAATCCTGCGAGTGAATAGGTTATATGTTTATCTTTCTTTTCGCTTGTTTGGATGAAGAAGTTCCGCCTAAAAAAGGAAACACATTAAAAGGCTACCAATGATGACTTCAAAAGCTTTGTTGATAGTCTCAGTTCGGCTATACCTGTCATAATGAAAAACGATGATAAATTTATGAAACCATGGCGGGAAGGATGAAGCCGTTGTAAGAACAAGTTAAACTGCGGTTTCATTTAAATATATTGGCCGATATAAACCGAAGTGTTTTTTTTTTTAATTATCTAAGTGTTTTCTTTTTGAAGGCTGTGAATTATGTGTTTGATTATTGTTGTTTTTTGTTTTTAATAAATACAAAGTATTTAATTTTGAAAAATTGTTGTTTTTATTAAATTTTATTAGCATATAAATACTCCTTGATATTTTCCCTCATTTAAATATACATACATGCTCAGACAGTGAAGCTCAGTGCTAGCTATCTAGTCGAAAGCTATTTAACGATATTTGAAAGCAGACGGGTGCTCAGTTTGAATAGCCATGAACAACTATAGCATCTCTTCTCTAACACACGAGCCGGCGAGAATAATGTGGGTGTGGCACTTTCGATAAGTAGTCACTGTGGTATTCTTGTTGTGAGATTCAGTTGAAGACTCCTTTATTGTTTAATATATCAATTCATTACATGTTTCATATTCCATTAAAAAGCTTAACCTATACATTTATAATCTATATACATTATATGCAACGTAGGTTTGTCTTACTTACTAACACATCTTCCTTAGATATATCAATAGGTGTCACAGGAGAACCCAAGACATTAGTCGTGTTTTTTTGCAAGCGGATATAGGATTGGCATAAAAAAACGAACATCGCCGCTTAAGAATTCATAAAAAAAAAATTGGCATCACACATGCACCTATGACATGCACCGTGACACAGCTGTAAGTTGTAGTTAAGAAATTTGTATTGAAAATCCTGAAATTGAAAAATATTTACTTTCGCCAATTGAAATTGATGCCAGCATATTATAAAAATATAAAAAAAAACATTTCAAATTAACAGATTTGCTAAATTCAATTCCCCTTATAATAAAGTTTGAAAAATAATAATAATAAAATCACGAATAAAATATTCGGCGGAATGTGTCATTTCCTGAAAAATTCATCAGAAACGAAGAAAATTGATTTTGGAAGCACTGTTTATCCCCGCTAAAGGACTTAGCGGCGATCTATTATGTGTCAAAGTTCACAGGTGAAGTGAAAAATTATGGTAGACACACATCAACACTTCAACCTCGACTTCGCACGTCACAAGGCCGGTAGGATTTTCTGCAACTAACGGAACGGTTAATGTAGAAAATGTAGCAGTAATGTAGTTAAAACAAATTAAAAATACCTTAAAAAACGCTTGTATCATAGTAGGCTTGTATTTACACTAGGTGAAAATATGCCAAACTTTTAAAATTCGACAACAAGTTATCGGAAACTTCAACGTTTAAGGTCGCATCAATCCAAAAATCACTAGCTATCTACAGAAAGCCAATGACGACATTTAAAGAGTATTTGCTCTACTTAACTTAACTTAACTTTCATGCGAAGTGGAGGGGACCTACAGTTTTACGCCGAATCCGAACGGCAAATTTGAGAAGCTTTCTCATGACAATTTGATACTCTTGTATGTTTGTCAGACGTTCGCAAGAGGCGCCAACAACACGGTATTCCCAAGTGGTCCCCCATCTAAGTACTAACCACGCCCTACGTCGTTTAATTGCGGTGATCGAATGAGAACCGATTGATTCGACGTGGCAAGGTCGGTGGCCTTTGCTCAATCTACTATTTGTTATTCATTTCCCAGGTAGCTTCACTATTACTGGTTATAGTAACCTGATCATGCCACATGCATTGGTAACCAATACTCAAAGTCAGATTTCTAGGGACAAGCTGCTTTAGGCAGGTGGCAATGGTGCGATGGTAGTGTATTCAATAAGTGATTGGCAGGTCGTGCGTTCGAATCCCGACCAGGGCCATGATTTTTATAAATTGAATACACACAACAAAAAAATGATCTCCTTAAAGCAATTTAGGCGCCACCTGTTGAGAAAAAAAAAATCCCATCGCACCAAACCTCTTTCCTATCCTTCTATTCTTTCAGTAAGTAGCACCCAAAAATAGGCAATGAATTGCTGGGAGCTACTTGCGCAACAAACTAAAATTGCCTTCGCTGTGGTTTTACCACTATAAGGGTACTGTGTCACTACAGAAAAAGAAAATCCCTTTAGCGCACGCAAATTATAAAAAAAAAAAAAAAAGCTGCTTTAGGCGCTACATAGCATCAAGCCTTACTTATATCTTCGGATATCATCCTACCGTTTCGATTCGCCTGTTTCGATCTGAAACATATTCCTTGGGCTTGGAGAGAAGTGTAAGTGGTTTTCATATGCAAGGCTGGCAAATATCCCCCTATTGGTTTTAAAGATCTCAGACCTATCATCATCAAACTTTAAGTGGACAATTGGTATTACATTGCGACTCAGCAGATCTGGCCAAGTCTGGACCTGCGACACTCCAAGTGCGTAATCTCACTAAACCAACTGCACATTAACTTCACAATAGGCGTCATAACACGGCACTGTCAAGCACGCATCAGGCTTGGCGTTTATTCAAACGAGTTTTGTAGAAGCTTTATTGACAAAAAGGAGAATACACTTCACCTTCTTTATACATGTCCTGCTCTGGCCTATACAATAAATCTCTATGTAGGTGCCTTCTTGCTTAATGATCTATAAGTAACTTGGCTAACACTGACGTAGAAGTCTATCGCGCTTCATTAGAAGCTCATAATGGTTTAACGGGTAGAAGGAGAAACTCCCTATATCCACGTGGTATCACAATGGGCCTAAACATTGGTCTAAGTGTGTTGGGTGTAGCTGACAACCACCTCAACCTAAGCTAACCTAACCTAATATAAAAATTATACTCGATTCAACTTTTTAAAATATTAAACGTTTAATAAAATCGAAATAATTTTATAATTGATTAGACGGCACAGGTATTTGCTATTTTATTTTTCGATTAAATCGAGTTTCTTTTATTAAACTTAAACAATTTCAAATTTGCCCGAGCAACACGTTAAATGATCTACGGCATTTGCCGACGGAAGCTCTTTGGTATTCTCCCTTATTTCCGTTATTATACTTTGGATTTTTGCCAACATCTCCTTCGATTTATCAGAAGTAAGGTGTTTGTCCGTGGGAGCCTCATCGATCAATGTTTTATGTGTATCTGGTTCAACACCATTAGCTGTGTGATCTGGCACATTTGGTTCGATGCACATTTTATCCATTGTTTTTTTTAGGTTTTCATTCAATTGCAAGTTATTTGGGAGTTCTAGTCCCAAATTTGAGACCAATTGATTGAGTGCGTTAATTTTCTCACGCATTTCTTCGCGCTCCTCAATAAGAAACTGCAACTGAGCCGCCTTTTCATATTCTCTCTGTTTAAGAACTCGTCTTTGGGTTTGGTATAAAGCGATGTATTCCCCAATAGTTTCAGTTTCGCCCTGAAGTTGAAGAACTAAGTGCTCGAGTCGTTGCTTTTCTTCACTCAAATCAGCCACCTGAACCATTAATTTAGAGAACCGGCTTTGAAGCTTTTGCAGCGCCTCCATTGTTGGAATCGATGGCGGCTCATAACGATGTTTTCGAGGGTTGCTATCATACTGCGACGAGTCGGGTGATGGTAACTGATTTCTTTCTGTTATATGGTCATGTTGATTCGGACTTGTAGAAAGAGGTGAATCTTTTTGGCCAGAATAAACATCGGAATGCTTTAAGGTATTAAGACGAACATCATCAGCGTCTTGTGAATTTTGGTCATGACCATGATTCAAATGGCCTAGATCGCTTTCATTATCATGTGAATCTTCCTGAGCAGCATCGTACTTTTCGGAATAGTAATGCATTTCATAGCTTTGCAAATCATCCATCTGCTGGCGAAGCACACTATTTTGAGTCGTTAAATCGTTATTTTCGTGCGTCAGTCGAATCATTTCTTCGTCCTTGAAATGTAGTTTATCGTTGAGCTCCTCTATTTCTTTCTTCAAACTGAAGAAATTGTTGCGTATTTCACGATTATTAAACTCTTCGGCGTCCAATTTGTTGACCAAGTCAGCCTTATCGTTTGTCAGTTGCACAAATTTAATTTCCAGTTCATCAAGTTGTTTTTTAAGCGCTTCATTTTGTAGAACCGCCCGAGAAGCAGCGACTTTATTACTCTCCATTGTAGCTAAAAGCTTAACATTATCTGGCTGTTCGGATAGGATATTTTGAATGTGCTCCTGCATTTCAGCAATTTTATTATCTCTTTCTAAGATATTTATATTAAGAGCATTGACACGGTCTTCTTGTGATTTAATTTTCAATTGAAACTCGTAGCGACCAGATTCAAATTCTAACAGCTTGGCGTTGAGGTTCTCGATTTCTTTAATATAGTTCACATTCGCCTCGTCTTCCTGATATTAACAAAAAACATTTTTTAAAAAAATACAAGGCAACATAATATCAGAGTATAAACAAATAATAGTACTCTAGCCTTTTTGTTTTATAGATCAATCATATTTACTCACCTGCATTTCTTTTTGCTTTTCCTGTAGAGATTTCGATTTTTGGATCTCCTTTTCTAATGAACTTATATGCTGAACATATTGGTTGTCACGATCCTGTTGCTTTGAACATTCCTCTGAAAGCTCCATATTTTTATCGTTCAATTTTGTAATTTCAGCGTTCAGATGTTGCACATATGTTTGGTACTGTTGGTTGGCTTGCTCTTTGTCTCTGGTTAATTGTTGTACCATTGCCTGCAAGTATTATTGTCTTTTACTTAATTTATCATTACTGTAGGACATTTCACTGCACTTGTTAAAGATAGCAGCTAAATTTTAAAAATAGACCGATCATATCGCAGTACAGCTCAGTGCAGCACAGTGAAAAACCGTATAAAGCATTTTAAAAATGCCCCATGAAAAAACAAGTTATCCAAGAGAAGAGTGGATCAATATCGGGAGAACGGAGCGTGTAAAAGTTATGAACGCATGCTTAATACTATTTTATAAAATACTTTAAAATAAAGTAAACAGAAAATCTGCTTGTGTATTTTGCACCAAAACCTATTATAAGAAATGCTTATTGTCAAGTGGGGCTTATTATAATACATACATATCCATAAAGAATTTTACCTATCATTTGCAGATCAAAAAAAATGATCATTATGGTGTTGTGTTATTTTGTTAAGTTGTTCAAGCGTGAAGTCTGCTGATATAGTGTGTGACAAAATGATTAAGTGATCCTATGCCTCGTGAAGAAATTCTGGCATAGAATATAGAATTTTTAAATTAGATGTAGTCGAGTTTCAATTACACGCTTTCATTTATGTTAGCGAGAACGAAGTTGCTGTCGTAGGATTTATAAAAACGGCTGTCAATCTCACAACTCCATGTTAGGTTAATATGGATGTCAGCAAAAAGCCGTAAACTAACATCATCAGTGAGTTCCGTTGAAGTACCACGTGGATCTGGGAATAGTAGTCCACCTAGTCGTTAAACCAGTTAGAACTTCTGATGAAGCTTATAATAGATCGTTTACAATTTTATAGAATAACTTCTGGGAGAGAGCTGGACACATACAGAGACGGTGGAGAATAGTCCTCTCCTCCTCGTCCATGGAGCTTCTGCAAAAATCGTTTAAATATACGTTAAGCATGGTTGAATGCTTGCCTATGAGAAAGTACCCAGTAATGACACTGGTGGTACGAATATGCAATCTGTTTAGAGAGATCAGACTCTTAGGGCATCGAAGGTACATCTTTGGCTAGATCTGCTTTGTCGCTTGACATGTGTTACGTCGTGTCCACCTAACGATTGTTCTTTCAATTGCATCTGGCGATTGGTACACCTAGGGAACCTTATTCACGTAGCAAAAGTAAAGTAGTTACATATTTGGCGAGTTCATCAGCCGTACAGTTCCACGGAATATCCCTATACTTAACCAACATTGAAAGATGTTCGGCAGTCTAGGCCCACTATGGACTTGATGGCAGCTTGACTGTCGGAGAAAAAGCGGATATCTTTCCTTAATTGCCATAACCTATGCCTATGATAAATACAATAACACAATCGTTGGATTGGCCATAGTAAAGAAGGTATCCGAAACCGGGCAGCCTGCCGATGTTTATTGAAGAAGAACCAGCAAAACTCACAAGCTTACCAGTAGGGATGCGATAAAGTGGGAGGGTTACGATCCATTTAATTTGCTTTGCTTGAGCAGGAAGCTGAGTAATAGCTTAACATACTCGGAAGAGTGTTTTCTAAAAATCATTTCGGTTTCTTTTTTGTATTGATCAAGATTTGCGAAAGTTAAAGTTCGTGAAGTCAAGAAACAAAAAGTTTGCGCCCCTTTCTCAACCCTTAGAGCACGAATTTGCAAAATCTTGTCTTATCCCGCGTTTTAAGCATATAAATAACAATCATGCTGGGTTGAGCTGTCATCATTCGATTCTTACGACTTGCCTGGAGCAGATTAACTATGGACTCAACAATAAAAAAAGTCAATTTGAATTCATTTTGATCAACGCCATAACGAATATGCTTTACAAATCCGGAATACTCTCCATGAAAGTGAACGGATTATCAGACTTAAATTCTTCTTTTGTTTTAACGGCTGGATTATTTGGATTAGGATCATATCCATCCCGCTATTACGCTATCCCGGATCATCACTTCTTAACTAAAAAAATAAAATCCGCGAGCTGTTTTATTTGTGTGTCCCAGGAGGTATGACGACTGCCTCTGTTTTCACGGTTCCAACACGTACCTTCTCCTGTTATTGAGTGTTGTTCGATCTTTGTTTTTCGGCACTCGTGATCTAAAGTCGTATCCACGGATATGCACGCATACTTGCGGGAGAGTTTCAAGATGCTAAATTTGTAGCTACGATCGCATGTATGTAGGATAAAATACTCTAGATGTGCTGTCTCCCCTTAGTTGCCTTTTGCCACAAAAAAAAAAAAAAAATAACGGGGAGTGTGAGCCGTTTTCAAACAATGAAAAACAGCCCTTCAACTAAGAATTGACACTGGGGTTAACATAGTAATTTCAATTACTTAAAAAGTTGGACTTCCATTTTCGTCTTGGCGAGCCCCACAGTGAAGTGGAGGGTTATGATCACTCTGAGCTAGATCATAGCCTAACAACTAGACAAAGACGTCAACTTGCCTCCACAAAACTTGAAACCTATGTTGCGAAAAATCGAACGCTGAAAATAAAAAACATTTGCCTGACAAGAACAAAACTTTTATTAGGAAATACAGGAAATGCATACATTATGTACATAATGGTTTGAACAATTCACAACAACAATTTTCTAAGTCCTAAATATTTAATTTCTTCAAATTCTTCCCGGTGTCATAAATGCAGAATCTACAGAACACAAGTTGTTGAAGTAGGCCCTTGGTAAAAAATCGACTGACGGTCTTTACTCGTCAAATGAAACATTGAATTGTGTTCTGAATTAATTATTTTTTTGTTTATATGTATTTTATTTAGAAAAAAAAACAAACGTGTTTTTTATAGAAAAAAAGTCCAGAGGCAGTATTTCGATTTTCCAAGCCATTTAGTCTATTCTGCTCCCGACATTGCCATATGTGAATGGTTTGGAAAATGTGTATAAATTATCTTTGTCACCTTCTGAATTTGATGTGTATTGTGGCAACGGTCCCGTAGGTGCACTTGCAAGAGGGGGACAATAATTTTCAAACGACGATGGCAAAAAGTTTATTGGCGTCAATATGTTTGTTTGGCATTGTTGTATGCCTTCAACTATACCAAGGGAAGGCATAACTGGTCCTCCTTGTGTTACACCCATTCCAGGACATTGGGGCGTTTTAATTCGTGGATTGATGGGACCTCCTTGTCCCATACTGCTTGGCTGTCCCGGTGTTCCATTAATATCAGGACTAAGACCAGATGGAAACCTTGGTACATTCATCTCAGATCTAACGAATTCATGATCGTGAAATGCCATAGCTTCTGATGAATAGTTACACTGATCCCGTCTTATTGGTGCAGCGCAGTACAGGTCCCAGAATACACACCACCAGTCGTGTAAAAATCCAGGCGACTCCCCCAATATTATATTCTTCTCCCATCGGATTTCAGTTAGAAATGTCTGTGCCGCCTTCTGAGCGCCAGAGTGCAAAAGATATTCATAAACATAAAGTGCAAGTTTCTCTCGAGCTTGTGCGTCCGAAGGCACTGTTGAGCTATTCGGTTTTGGATACATGCCGTGATGGATTAAATACTTAATCTTTATTTACACACAAGTTTGTGAAATTAGGGGCTTTGGTTTATATTATTGTTTATTTGGAATTGTTATTAATAACTACACATCAATTTGAAACCAACTCGCACACGCACAATTTGTTTATATTCTTCTTAATCTTTTTTTTTTATTTTTCAAGACAATTTATTTTACTCAACGTTTGTAAGAAGTCCTATCGACGATGATAACACTAAAAATTAAAAAAAAGACGATAAACGGCACCGCGTATGTTTATGAGTAGACGTTTATAGCGATGATAATGACGGCGATGACTATAACGACAACAATAACGATGGCGGCAAATAAGACACGAAAAACGAGACTGCATAAGTAGTGAAAGATGTCTTTTTGTTTGTTACAATTTCTGTTTTTGTTTTAAAATACACTTTTGATTTGTTTTTATTTAGTTAATGTTTTTTTTTGCTTATGAATGTTAGAACAAATATAATTCCAATCATTAATATCAAATACTTGAAGTGTGAAGCGATGTCGCGCTGCTGTATTGTTGATCGCGCCTACTTTCGTTGAGTTGTCTGAATGAGCACTGTCGATAGTTTTTTTTCGATTGACAAACCTGGGGTGAAACAGTTGTCGTTGAATTGTTCTCCCCTTCTTCATCCACCTTAATACCACCAATGGAGACAACATCTGAAGTACTGCATATGCATATAGTAAGACTGTATGCTGTTATCGTTAAAAGCTTTTTTTCTGTTTACTCGCTTAGGTTTCATTCACGCTCATTTACTCAAAGCTTCAAAACAAGAGAATTTAAAAGTTTACGGAAACATCAATATATCCTCAGTACTACCCATCGAGCCTCGAGCATATCAAATCTTTTAGATCAAGTCAGGCTTAGAGCCCTTCTTGACAAGCTAGATTCTAATAATATAGCGGAATAGTTCAACACAAATCGAGGGTCCATTAAATTCATTTGAAAACAAATTAACAGAATTCAGATGAGGAATTTAAAAAAAGTTTTTAGGGTTACGGCTACCTATACTATACATACAATTTCGATTTTTATCCAATTTGCTTTGTTATCAGAAACTTACCTGTAAATCACGTATTTGCTGTTCATGCATAAATTGCACCTGTGTCAACGATTCCACACGATTGTCCTTTGAGATATTTGATTCATCGGATATTTGATTAATACGAATTTTAGTTAGCTCCAGTTCGTTTTGCACGTCCTTTAGATCTTTACGTAGCAACTGATTTTCGGTCCTTTCATTTGCAAGTAGATTCTTCGTCTCTTCTAAATGTTCGGCTTGATCATCATATATTGATTTTTGATTTTGCATCTGTACCTGCAAAGTCAGGTTATCGGCTTTTAATTCTTTAAGCGATTGCAGTTGCAATAAATAATCTTTTTTCATATCTTCCAATCGCTTTGATGTCATCTGGAACTGGGCTTGTAGTTCTTCGTTTTCTAATTCTCTCTCGCGACATATGTTGCGGAACTTATTCAATGCAGATGATAGATTCGCCTTTTCTGCAATAAGAATTTGAATAGTGTCACCACTAGGGCTCCTATTGCAGTTTCCCAAGGGAGTAGATTCATTGTTATCATTCGTTTCAGTTAAAGGTTCTTTAACTTCCAGTGCATCAGAGACTGTATGATCCAAGAAAGCTGACGAAAATTCACTGATAAGGCTTTCAGACAATAATGCTTCATTGTCTCGATTTTGTCGGTTAGCCACTTCTGGTTGGTTGTCTTGCCCATGTTGTACCTCTTCATCGTTTCGTTTTTCCTTAGCTTGGTACTCCTTTAGCTAATAATAAAGACCATGATTTAATTAAATTGTATTGTAAAAATGACGTGTCAAATGTTTTTAATCAAATTGTAATGCTCTTAGCTTGTTATAAATATACCCTTTTACGAGCTGCTGCCAATTTTTCCGCTTTACGTTCATTTGAATTTCCCGGCATCCCGACGACAGTACTAATAGTGCTTTTGGTTTATTTTTTATTTAAACTTTCTTTTATTTTGGTCAAAATTTTCATTTTTTGATTGAAACACCGTCTAACATAACAATGTTGTTGGTCTTAAAAACCATAGATGACTTCATAGGTCTTAACCGTTCCAGTGAGTTGACAGGTCTCGATAAGCCGCATTTTCTTACTAGTGTGTGTTCTGTTCTTCTTGCATTCGCAATATTCCGACTGAGGCATTTTCGATTCTTTACTCAACGGAATATTCCGGTTCCATTTCGTTGTTATATTTATTCTTTCTCGAATACTCGGAATGTAATCTTTTTATTCCTAGAGAAAAGTGAAAAAAAAATATTCTCTCGTTTGACAGATGCACTTGATAACCGTCCGTCTATGAAAGTTGGCCCTTTAGTTTTGACTGGGGATAAAAGAAGGTAAAGCAATTTTCATTAAATTTTTGTTGTTGTACAACGTATAAAATTTCACTTCATTTAGTACGTTTATGAAATATATCACCAATGTTTGACATCAATTCTTTCAGCTGTAGTTTTTTTTCATTTCACACTGACGTTGTCGCGAAGAACTCTATTTGTAGTACATACCGAATTTCAGTACTACAAAGATCCCCCATTCTTTCCAATAACGCAGTCTAGATCTTTCTGGAAATTTCCTTCAAGTTTTAATATGAACCTTAAGTTAGCTCTCTGCAAATCTAGCTATTGTTATCTATACATCGATTACTGGACTGTCACTCGAGTTGTTTATTATTTGCACCAAGGCGTCAGTTTTTTAACCTAGTCAACATTTAAGGAAACATGATAATTTTTTCCCACAAAATAATACGTAAACCACAATGGGCTTTCTAGAAGACTGTCTTATAGTCTTTGCTTCCCAAGTAAGTCTAACGTATTTATGCCTCATTTGGGTAAACTAAACGCTTAAAATTTCAGCTACTATTTTTTGCCGGTGGGTGGTTGTTTTTCGTAAAACAACTTTTTAAGAACTATGAAATCCGTCATATATCCGTGCAACTAATCTTTTCCATAACATTTGCCCTTTCCATAACAATGTTCGAGCTGATAATATTCGAAATACTTGGCGTGTTAGATTCTACATCACGGTACTTCCATTGGCGGTTGGGTCTAACCTGCTTACTGTTAATGGTAATCGCTGTAATACCATTATTTATTATCCATTTAGTTATTAACAGCATTTCTTTTGGTAAGTAAGTCTAATTTATTTCGCTCAAACTATTAAATTCAACAGTTTTTAAGTATCGGAGAAATGGGTTCGGATCATGACAGTATTATGTTATTTTGTGTTCCTCGTTGGACTGTGGAAGATGGGCGATCCATTTCCATTGCTTAGTGTATCTCATGGGATATTCACCATAGAACAGGTTGTTATAATTATTATATTATTTTTTCAACTATAATTAAATAAACGTTTCAATTACAGGGTGTGTCGCGTATAGGTGTGATTGGAGTTACTGCCATGGCCATTCTTTCGGGATTTGGAGCTGTAAACTATCCATATGAAAGCATGACGTGCTTTATTAAGTATGTTTACTCTATTGCTAGTTAGTCTGCAATTAAATAAAATCGACATTTTAGACCTGTCTCGCAAAGTGATGTAATCAATCTTGAACGTCGGTTGGCCCTAACTGTCGATATGATTATTGGCAAAAAGAAGCGGATTGCAATCGAATTAAAACGAAATAAACAAATCAGCACAAAACCACGGCTGTGGAATATAATAAGCTCAGTGGCAAATCGAGGCGATTCAAATGGAGAAAGTAAAGAACAAGAATTTCAATCCCTAGAGCGGAACTTATTTTTTTTTTTAGATATTGGTCAGCTTCGATTAGAAATAGCAGGCTGTGAGGAAATTCTAAGACAAGTGTTTCTTGAGATCAATTCTCTCAAAAACATGCAAGAGCGACAAAAGTGGTCAACAACTTTAAAGGGGAAGTACTTCAATGTGATTGGGCACTTTTTTAGTGCCTACTGTTTGTGGAAGATTTTTATTGTGAGTATAGATTAATATTGATTACTTTTATACAGCCTGACCTCAGTCTAATGTCAATTTCGATTGGTAATTCTTTTTTACCCCTACTGCACTCGAACTGCTGTCAGAGCAAATTATCGCTTTCGTTTCGACCGAAAAATCACCCTTAGTGCACTTCGAGAGCACTTCGTTTTTACCCCATAAATAGTGGGGGTAAACACCTACTTGCACTCCCACTACCATATTTGACATTTCTGGCGAGCTTTTAATGGTCGGCAGTGCTGTAGACACTATAAATGAACAAAAAAACCTGTAAAATTGTACCCAAACATACCTGGAAAAAATAATGCACCTTCACTTTTGTGTCATGTATTACACGCGGTCCCACAATCCTCTTACTATAAATTCACAGCAGAACTTTCAAATTTTGTTTGCTGTGCATTTCATCGCATACTTGGTCCGTTTGTTCGTTCGTTAGTTCGAGAGAGAGAGAAAGAGACGCATAGATTGTCATGGAGGGCATCACTGCACTAACGACCATTCTCTTTTGTTGTTAGCATGCGATAAAGAGTATGCGAGCACAGCATGCTTTCTCTATGTATAGTTGGAGTAATGGTCTCCACTGGAGATAATGACAGCAAGCATTGTCCTATACCATCAATTTATCACAAGTGGAGACCGCGTGTAAGCGTTGACTAAACATCGCGCAAAAAGTGCGTATGGATGTGATATGTATTGTTGTATTCTACTGATGATCACAAGCACCACATCTGGGTGAAACGCCAAATTTGGAAGAAAGACCACTTATGTATTCATATTCTAATTGAACAATCGTCACTGTCACTCTGTTCAGGAATAAGAAATTATTGAAATGTGTGTTTAGAGTGCAAATTATACAAGCGATAAATTCTTGCAATATGTTTCACAGAACTTTAACGAATTTTTAGAGGGCTGCGACAAAACCGATTCTTCTCGCAAAAATCAACGATATTGCTCCCATTACTGCAAGTCAACTGTTCTTTATGACAACGAAAACTGCCTATCACTAGGCCCACTGAGATAAGCTGACGCCACGACGAAGGTCTTCTAATCTCCATGCGTTTCGTAGCTTATGGCTGCAGCAGCCAAATTTTGGCCACAAAATTGTCTAAGCTTCGCTGAGAGAAGGTTCGACACACCAAAACAAGCCCTGGGCCTTTCGGACCGCTAGTCACAGAGTATCGTGGTGCCACGAACACCTCCAAGGCCACAGATGCGATCTTCGTACACCCATTTCTCCTTTATGGATGTTATGTGGGGTTTTGTACTTGTTTTTGTACACGGAAAGCTTCTTGCTAGCAGTAGAGCCTTCGAATGTTGAAGGTTGATCTGATTAAATATAATTACCGTTTTTTTTTTTTATATCATACCGAGGCTTCTCTATGAACCACCTGGGGTCGCGTTTTGGATTTTAGTCCCACCTTACGACCGGCATGCCCACCTCGGGTAAACTCTAACCCCTATCCCGAAGGGGGACCAAGTCAAGTTACTACAGGCTTAAAATTTTAGCCTTTCTTTGCTTGTTTTTTCATTTGCCAATGCAACCGTTTTGTTAGGTGTTTCCGTTTCGTCTGCATTGTACACCTGTAAGTTGTATGCAATTGATTCATCGTTATTGTTCTACAATTTCTCTCTGCATATCTTTAAGGTCTTAACACCGTTTTTGTGGTTGAACTTGAATATGCAACCATGGATTGCCTTAAAATGTCGAGCCTCGTTAAAAATCTTGCAGAAATGATTTGCTTTTTTGACAAACGAAATCTGTAGAAATCGATAACCATTCGAACAGCGCTTTCTCCATTTTCGGCATTTCAGACTTTCTTAGTGTTTCCCGTTGGCAGGTCCTGTTCCGTATTGAGAGTCAACAACTTCTGAAAAAAATTGTATCCCTGTAATGGTCGGCTTTGTCACCCTATATTCTTCACATAACATAACGCCAGAATATCCAGCATTAAATTTCTTCAAACTTTCACACTTTTTCTTTATTGTTAGGAATTAAACTTGTTTTAGCTTAGGTGCCATAGTGAGAGCAAAACCCATTGCCCATTTAAGACGAAAGTACTTTCTCCAATAAGTAACATGGTAAACGTGTCTAGACAAAAAACTGGGAATACCAAAAGAATAACCGAATAAAAATTCCAACTAAAAAAAGATCATATTATACAAATGGTAATGGAATATTTTGTGAGTTCACATTTTATAATAAACACGCACTAAGGGGCCTTATATTGTATTAGCTACACAGCGCGGGCGTTTAGGAAATTAGGGTGAGAGATGCCGATACACGTTGGTTTTGAATGTTTGTAGGTTATAATGTGAAGGAAAAACAGTACGTGGAAGAGTGTTCCACATTCGTGTTGTTCGGCTGAGAGGAAAGATTCTTTGAACTTCACTGTACGTCCGAACACAGGCTTGAGGAACTGATGAGCATTTCTTGCATGGCGGGTATTGCGGTTGAAATGTTCAAGGGGAGGAATGCAACTGGCTGTTTCGTTTGAGCACTTGTGGTGGAAATAACGATAAAATAACGAAAGACAGGAGACATTACGACGATGACTAAGAGAGTCAATCGATCTCGCGATGTCTCGGTCGCCGAAGAGTTTTATTGCGAGTTTTTGGATCCTGTCAATTAGCTCCAAAAAAGGTTTTGGTGCACCGGACCAAATATAAGCGTTGTACTCGAGTTTCGGGCGAATAAACGCCTTATAAATTGTAGCCAGATCAGAAGGGGTGACATATTTCTTACAACGCTTAACGAAGCCTAGACATTTCGCGGCGTTCTTGGCGACATCGAATATGTGGTCATTCCAACGAAGGTTGTCATTAACACACATACCGAGAATGGAAAGTCTTTCGGTTTCAGCGATGCAAGTGCCATTCATAGATAATGGCAGTGTGTGTGGGCTTTGCTTTAATGACAGGAGACAGCATTGTGTTTTGGAAGCATTAAATTCCACTCGATTGGTCTTACCCCACTGAGTTATGCTGTTAAGGTCGGAATTTAATGAGCTTAACATACGTTGCCGTTCCAGTTCGACACCCGAAGATGAGGGGCGTGACCCAAGAAACGAATATGAGAAGCTGAGGGTACTGTCATCAGCAAGTAATGGATTGGAATAGAAGTAACAGACAGGAGATCATTTATAAAAATGAGAAAGAGAGTCGGGGACAGAACAGAGCCTTGGGGGACACCAGCATTTATTTGGTGAGTTGCAGACTTGAAACCGTCCAAAACAACTTGAATTGAACGGCCCGAAAGGTAATTTCTAATCCATTGAAGAAGGGTATCATCGATTCCAAATGCACGCATTTTCGACAAGAGAGCTTGATGCCAAACTCTGTCAAATGCCTTTGAAATATCAAGCGCAACAATCTTACTTTCACCATCTTGATGAAGAGATTGGTTCCACTTTTCGGTTGGATATGTCATCAAATCACCAGTGGACCTGTTGCTGCGAAAACCATACTGCCGGTCATTACTTACCTCGTGCTTAACTTACTTACTTACTTAACGGACTCCCGACCCGTAAAGAGTCTGAGACACAGCAGCCTTCCATCCTAACGATCCCATTCACGCTGCTTCCAGTTGTCCAGACCAAGCGCTCTGGCATCCGCGATGGCTTGATCTTTGAAACGGAGGTTCGGTTTTCCTTGCCTTCTCGAACCTGGGGGCTGGGATTCGAAGATCCTCTTAGCTGGAGCATTATTGTCCATTCGCTCGATGTGGCCGAGTTAATGTAGTCGACGTATTTTGGCTTTTTGAACTACATCCACATCTTGGTACAGCTCATAGAGTTCTCAACTCTTTATTAATCACGTCCTAGTTCACAGGTAGCTTTGTATATTTTACCCCTTGCATAGACCACTTCGCGAAGCTACCTTTTTCTGAAGAGCCGAGTCCCTTTCTTAAACGTCAGAAACAAAATGAATAATAAAATTTCAGAAAATTGCACAAATCGTATGAAGATTAATTTTTTTTATTATAAGTTCGCCGAAATTTGTTAAACTCATAATAAAAAAATAAAACTCATATATTTGTATTTACAATAGCATTTTAATTAAAAAAAAAAACAAAGTTAAGTTAAGCATTGTAAAATTTAAATAACCTTCACTCATTAAATCTCTTCGCACCATTTTTGTTCTCTTGAATGCTTTCTCTGCGCAAGCGACCGTTGGCTAAGTGATTCTGTTTAAGCAGTTGCACGGCAGAAATGTAAAATATAGCAAGTACGTATTTACCCTCGCTATTTATCTGCGGTAAAAACGGAGTGCTCTGAACTGAAAGTGATTTTTGTTTCCAAACGAAAACGATAATTTGCTCTGACAGCAGTTAGAGTGCACTTAGGGTAAACAAAAATTAACAAACGAAATCGGCATTAATCACCTTACGTTTGGTTTGTCGCCTGTGAAATTTCCGTACGGAATGTCCCACTTTATTGGGAGCTTCCTTAAGCCCACGTAAGTTAGCGAAATCTTGACGAAACTGAACACTATACCATTATGGTCATACTATTTGCATGTGATTATACATTTCCTTCCAACTATGCTTGGCCCTTAACAAACCATTTGGAATGCGAGTAGATCTCTTTTATTCGTTCCAAAAGTTGTAAAAAGCTGGTCTTTTGGCACTGTATGGGCTGTTTAAAGCCAAATTATTATTCGCTTTAATCATTGAAACCGTTAACCACTTCATAAAAGAGGACATAAATGTGTTTGCGTTGCTCGCCGATCCCGCTTAAAAAAATACAAGTTTTTGCGCTTGATTTTAATACTAACTGTAATTAAACAGAACACGACACAGGCGCTACTGGGTTCAAGGTGACTCGGCTTAAGGCTGGTAAGCACAGCTTAGTTCGCTTGTCTTCGTATCATTTCTTATTGATTTTCGTTTTCTCCTTGAGGGCACACGTAATCAACGATCAGTAATCTAATATTTTATTTGTGGGAGAAGTGATTTTCGATCTCTTTCGGGTAGGCTCTCGTACGGAGACGCGTTATGTGACTTCAGTAACAAATCAGTTTCCAATCAACATGTGCATTGCACTCAGCAATTATTTTATCTTTCTTCTTTCTCTTAAACCACTAAATTATGATTTGGACTTAAGGGACGATAACCCTCCACTTCGCTGCATTCATACTAGTCCGCCTGTTTGTCCTCAAAAAATAACGGCAGGCCTACCGATATCAAATCACTTCGTCAATGAGGCCAACCAAATGCTGGCGTTGCTGCATTTGTATGATGTAGGCTTGCCTCTCCCGTTTGTAAAGGAATGTTGATTGATATTGCCTTCATCCACCCTACGCCTACACGATGGTTGATGTCTGCGTCATCATAGGCTGCTTCACTATTGATCATAGATCCTAGATATTTGAACTTTACGCACTTGCAAATCACTTTTCCATTCATATAAATGTGTAGAATAGGTCGCGGTTGGTCAGAGAACGTTCAACACTTGTATTCTGTCTTTGTCGGACTAAGTATTAGTTTATTATTTAGTATTAAATTAATTTTAAAAAAATGTTAAAATATCTATACATATAATGTATCTCTGCAGTGCACTGTTAATATAATTTTCGATCGTGTGGGTCGTAAGGATCCGGTTACTCGAGGCCTTGAAATCGCAGTACATTGGTGTGGTTTTGACATAGATCTAGCATTTTGGAATCAACACATTTCCTTTTTATTGGTTGGATGCATAGTGGTCACCTCTATTCGTGGTTTATTGTTGACTTTAACAAAGGTAAATATGAATCCTTAGAATTATTGTTTTTAATTGGATAAATTTTTCAGTTTTTCTATCGAATTTCATCGAGCAAGTCATCAAATATCATTGTTTTACTGTTAGCACAAATAATGGGCATGTATTTCTGTTCATCGGTCCTTCTAATGCGGATGAATATGCCAGCCGAGTATAGAGTTATAATTACGGAAGTGCTCGGCAGCTTGCATTTTAATTTCTATCATCGATGGTTCGATGTCATATTTTTAGTTAGTGCTTTAACAACTATTGTTGTTTTGTATATATCGCAAAAACCGTGGAGTTGCGATTCCAACACAGAATGAGAATAACTAGCGTTTTATGTAACCGATTTTTAATTCTAAATAAATGTATCTATATTTATTTTCGTTTTTGATATTCTTTATTTTTAAAGACAATTGTCGTGGTTTAAATTCTTCAAAAGAAGCAACGTGTACCATCAGTCACGAGGTGGTCATTCATCTCATATTGTGTTCCATACACAAAATAAAATCATGGGAACTTTTTAAATAAACACGGCTTTTTTCAAATTTCAAATAAACGGTCTTAATGGGACACCCTACAGATGTGTTCAAGTTGCATTTCTAGCTGTTGTTAAACGGAAACGACGTAGAGAGAGTAATAGGTGTTGCATACATAAGTATGCAAACCTCCTACAAGCATTTCAAATGACCGAATTGTATTTCAGACGATACAATCGTGTTATCTTGTAAATGCACCCGCTGTCCCAAGATCCCATCATTTCCTATGTTGCATACATAAGTATGCATACCTTTCCTCCTTCAAGCATTTCAGATAACCGAATTGTATTTCAGACGATTCAATTATTTCATATCGTGTTATCTTACAAATGCATCCACATAACTACGTCTCACGATCACATCAATTCCTATGCTGTCATATACAGACAATACGTTGGCACATTCCTTGCCCGTTTGTGCACTGGTCGCGCTTAGCTTCCAAAAGTGTCAAATATCCTCTTCAAGGTTGAAAGACATCTTACATTTTTCTGGGCAGAGCAGACAATTTAAAAATAATTATGAAGAGTCAAAAAGGTAAAGCGAAACCGCGAACAGCTAGAAGGCAAAATTAATTATAAAATAAAATATAGAAGAACAAGTAATGTGGTGAACCACATCTAGCATAAATCAATAAAAATAAAATAGTTTCTATTTAAAAAATTACAATCGATGTGTTTCTTCTTTAAAGTGAATTCAAAGTGCGGTGCGTGATTTTTATTGTTTGTTGTTTACACCAAACTTACACCTTTTAACGATCCCCTCAAGTTGCAACAAAATCAATCCCAAGCAATCGGAGCTAGAAAGTGAACACAATCTCTGCTTCTCAGTGACATAACAAAAATTGGCGCAGCCGGTAGGATTAAGGAAGTCATAGAATTTCCAAATCTAATAAGAGCTTAAAAATCCTTAATCAAAAAAAAAAGAAACAAAAAGTGAAGTTTCAACTATAGATAAGTGACTCAACTTATACAAAGGGATTACCGAACGAATTTTACGTGCTATACCCCTGTCCAGGACCACATGCAAGAAGAAAGAGAAGCAGCCGAAACAAACAACCCATCACTTACTCCAGCAGCTGAGGAAGAACCTGTCGCTCTATCACGCCGACGACTACGCAGTGGGACGATCCTCCCAACAATTTCAAGTAGCCAAGTAAGTTTACAATCACTTCTAAATAATTTGTACGAGAAAGCGCGAGAGACACAACAGATTTCTATCCCACAACTCGATGTTCTGGATAAGGAATTGAAACTAAAACCCGAACAAAGATTAGCCCGCATAAAAGCGTTTGAAAAAAGTACGCTTGATTTTAAAAACGAATTACATAGTTTTGAAAGCCTCTCGCACTCTCTCAATTTAGATAATAGAGAAATAAACCACAGTATTAGCAGTAATAAAGAACCTTTAAATATTGAGCATAGTGAGCGAAAAAATAGTGCTGGCCAAGTTGTTTTGGATTGGTTAAGCGCTAGTTCTGTAGAGTCTGAGGACGAAATCACCATCAATTTCAATAAAACCTTCAAACCATACAAAATGTCTATAGACTACCCAAAAGAAGCTAAGTTATTATCCCATATGGTGCCACTTTTCACTGGAGAACCCAGTTCCACCATCAATGTTGAGCTACAAACTTTCTTAGGGTGCTGCCAGCGAGTGTTAAAATGTCTTAAGGCAGATGAACAACAGGTATTTCTGGAAATATTTCCAACCCGTTTGAGAGGGCAAGCCTATCAGTTAGAAAGTCTCGCTGCTTTTACCGATAGAATTAAGCAGATGCTGACTCATTGTAAAGAGGCTGCTGAGGCCAAGTATGGTATAGCTGCTCTTGCAGTAAAAATACAGTTGGAAGATTTTGCGAAAAACGCATTAAGAAGTGGCGTAGGTAATCCCCACCTTTGTCAGTATTTACTAACAGTAGAAGTAGAAACTCTCAACGACCTTACCTTTAAGGCTCTTGATATGGAACGTCTGCAACAAATGACATTTAACCATTACACCCACTCTCCATACATGCCCCCCTCAGTCCCTTATGAGAATTTATTGAACCAGGGAGCACACATGCTACCACCCAAAAATGGTAACTTCATAGCAAATAGTAATTATTTGTCTCACTACCCCCAAACCAACTATACTACTGATCTGCAACCAAATCATCCAGTCCACCAAAATTACAATAATAATACAAATCCCTCGATTTCCTTCCTTGGTCATCAGACGACCACAGACAAGCCCAACCCACGGAGATTAAATATAAAATGCAGTTTCTGCCAAAATAGTTGACACACATACAGCGATTGCCTAACGAGAAAAAACACTCCGTTCTGTACTCTCTGCAAAATGTACAACCATGACGCAAAGGATTGCCGACGAACGGAAAGTCATACAAATGGCAACACTGCAATATTAGCCAGAAACCCTAACAACAGTCGAAATCTTGGTAGGGCTTACGGACAAACTTCTTCATACCCTTCGCCCAACACCCTATCTGCAAACCCCGCTAGAGTTCTAACCATCCAAAAAACTTGTGATTTTTGTGGTCGACATGGCCACGTTGTTACTGACTGTAGACAAAAGGTCAGATGGGAATCTGGGAACCAGGGAAACTTCCAACTGTCGAGTCCAAAAACCCCGGCTCGACATTAAGAAACCACCAAAATAATCAAAGGTACCTCCGGAAGCCCGGACACAGTGTCCCCACGGTAGTTCTTCCCCTCGACATAGGCCTAAACGGTCATGCCAAACTAGTCGTGGACACAGGCTCCGAAGTTAGTTTACTAAAACAGAAATCACTCAAGCCGGACACAGAAATAAAGACCGATATGTCATGCCTACTACAAACGCCCTTTGGAAACGGAAAGAGCGTAGGGGCTTGCCAAGGAAATTTTAATTTAGAAAATAAAATTCCCTGCACCTTCCAAATACTGAGTAACAGCATAAACGCGTCCATTCAGCACATCAAATATTCATTCCCGAACAACGAGTTGCCGGACGAACCCCTAAGTAACATACGAATAGAGAAACTCAAACATGAACTTAACGTAGGACAAAATCTAAGTGTTGAAGAAAAGGCCGCCATTATAGACCTCTGTAATAAGTATTGTGATATTTTTCACTTAAAAGGCGACAGCCTTTCATACACAACCGCTATATTCCACGCAATACCACTAAGACATGACCAGGCACCGATAAATCAGAGAATGTATAGGCTACCCGAGACAAAGAAACAGATAATTAACGACCAGTTGAAGGAGATGTTGGAGAACGACATTGTTCAGTCTAGCCAAAGCCCGTGGAACTCTCCCCTCCTAGTAGTTCCGAAGAAAGCAGGCCCAAATGGAGAAAGTAGATGGAGAGTGGTTGTAGATTTCCGCAAACTCAATGATAAGACGATTGACGATGCTTACCCTCTTCCTCGTATAGAGGATATACTAGACCAGCTCGGCCACTCGCGTTACTTCTCGACACTAGATCTAGCTAGCGGCTATCACCAAGTGTTAGTAGCCCCAAGGGATCGACCCAAGACCGCTTTCAGCACCAATTACGGGCACTACGAGTTCAAACGAATGCCTTTCGGACTAAAAGGAGCCCCCGCAACTTTTCAGAGACTGATGAACTACGTCCTCTCTGGACTACAAGGCTTTGAATGCTTTGTATACTTGGACGACATCGTCATCCATGGCAACAATTTAGACGACCATAACAACAAACTGAAAAAAGTTTTCGAAAAATTACCGAAAAATAATCTGAAATTGCAGCCCGAAAAGTGTCAGTTTCTTCGCAAGGAAGTTGTTTATCTAGGACATGTTTGCTCAGAGCAGGGAGCCCTTCCAGACCCCAGTAAAACTACCTGTGTCCAAAATTTCCCAATACCTCGTACAGTACGGCAAGTCCAGAGCTTTTTGGGGCTTGCGAATTATTACAGAAAATTTATACCAAATTTTTCCAAAATCGTTCGACCTTTAACAAATCTGCTTCGCAAAGACGTAAAGTTTACGTGGACGGAAAAGTGTCAGAAATCATTCGAAAAGGTTAAGGAAGCATTGGTATCACCGCCGCTACTCATTTATCCCGATTTTCAAAAACCTTTTAACCTCACAACCGATGCTAGCAACGAGGCACTAGGGGCTGTGCTTTCTCAAGGAGAAGTAGGAAAAGACCGGCCGATTGCATATGCCAGTCGCACTTTAAATAAAGCCGAGCGTAACTACTCAACTATAGAGAAGGAATTGTTAGCGATTGTCTGGGCTACCAACAATTTTAGATGTTACCTTCAAGGGCGCAAATTCACTGTCTACACAGATCATAAGCCTTTAAAGGGAGTGTTTAATGTAAAAGACCCGACAACTCGCCTCGTTCGATTTCATCACAAACTGTCGGAATTCGATTATAAAATCGAATACAAACCAGGCAAATACCATACCAATGCTGATGCCCTTAGTCGAATTCCCCAATGTAACGTGGCCAAGTCTGCACAAGAACGGCAACACAAAAAGTGTGCAGATACAGACAGGATCTTAACCTATGCTGAGTACGAAGCCGAGAAAGCACAGCCAACCATTACAGAATCTGCAGAGTGCAAATCTTGTGCGAATTTGAATACATCTCAATCAATCACACAAGAAACTACAGAGCCTCTTAACGTACAAGCCGAGGTGCACCAACCACCGAACAAGTTCATCGACATTCTACCGGTAAATACAGCAGTATGTAATGCTGTAACGCGGTCACAATCAGAAAAGAAAAGTCCATCTCCTGAGCCAGCACCTACAGATAGTGAAAGCAGTCAAAGTAAACCAAGCGATTCTGAAAAACTTAAAGCCTCTCTAATACAGAGCGCAGTGGAGTTGCAAGAACCAACTAAAAAACCTATAGAAGTAATCAGTAGTCCCGAGGAGATACAAACTATTCTTAAAGACTACCACAACTCGATTTTTGGTGGTCACCAAGGGGTGATAAAAACATATAAACGAATTCGGAAAAAGTACTGGTGGCGGCACATGACCAGAGACATAAAAAATTACATTAAAAGGTGTAAAAAATGTCAGATCATGAAAGCAACACCTCTTACACGAATGCCAATGATGATCACAGATATCGCAGAAAAACCTTTCGATAAGGTGTATTTAGATATCGTGGGCCCATTAGAACAATCAGACTCTGGTAATTTATATATCCTAACGTTTCAAGACAATCTAACCAAATTTATTGACTGCCATGCCATGCCAAATGCAGAGGCTCAAACTGTGGCTCAAGTTGTTTTTGACCATATAATTACACGATTCGGTATTCCAAAACGAATTGTTACGGACCAGGGAACAAATTTTCTCAGTGGCATATTTAAAGGGCTCTGCAGACTGCTTAAAATAAAAAAATTGCAGACATCTGCTTACCACCCTCAGTCCAATGGTGCTCTTGAGCGAGCACACCGACCAATAGTGGAGTATTTGCGCAGCATAACTGACGAAAACCCTAAGTCTTGGGACCAGCTCGGCCACTCGCGTTACTTCTCGACACTAGATCTAGCTAGCGGCTATCACCAAGTGTTAGTAGCCCCAAGGGATCGACCCAAGACCGCTTTCAGCACCAATTACGGGCACTACGAGTTCAAACGAATGCCTTTCGGACTAAAAGGAGCCCCCGCAACTTTTCAGAGACTGATGAACTACGTCCTCTCTGGACTACAAGGCTTTGAATGCTTTGTATACTTGGACGACATCGTCATCCATGGCAACAATTTAGACGACCATAACAACAAACTGAAAAAAGTTTTCGAAAAATTACCGAAAAATAATCTGAAATTGCAGCCCGAAAAGTGTCAGTTTCTTCGCAAGGAAGTTGTTTATCTAGGACATGTTTGCTCAGAGCAGGGAGCCCTTCCAGACCCCAGTAAAACTACCTGTGTCCAAAATTTCCCAATACCTCGTACAGTACGGCAAGTCCAGAGCTTTTTGGGGCTTGCGAATTATTACAGAAAATGTATACCAAATTTTTCCAAAATCGTTCGACCTTTAACAAATCTGCTTCGCAAAGACGTAAAGTTTACGTGGACGGAAAAGTGTCAGAAATCATTCGAAAAGGTTAAGGAAGCATTGGTATCACCGCCGCTACTCATTTATCCCGATTTTCAAAAACCTTTTAACCTCACAACCGATGCTAGCAACGAGGCACTAGGGGCTGTGCTTTCTCAAGGAGAAGTAGGAAAAGACCGGCCGATTGCATATGCCAGTCGCACTTTAAATAAAGCCGAGCGTAACTACTCAACTATAGAGAAGGAATTGTTAGCGATTGTCTGGGCTACCAACAATTTTAGATGTTACCTTCAAGGGCGCAAATTCACTGTCTACACAGATCATAAGCCTTTAAAGGGAGTGTTTAATGTAAAAGACCCGACAACTCGCCTCGTTCGATTTCATCACAAACTGTCGGAATTCGATTATAAAATCGAATACAAACCAGGCAAATACCATACCAATGCTGATGCCCTTAGTCGAATTCCCCAATGTAACGTGGCCAAGTCTGCACAAGAACGGCAACACAAAAAGTGTGCAGATACAGACAGGATCTTAACCTATGCTGAGTACGAAGCCGAGAAAGCACAGCCAACCATTACAGAATCTGCAGAGTGCAAATCTTGTGCGAATTTGAATACATCTCAATCAATCACACAAGAAACTACAGAGCCTCTTAACGTACAAGCCGAGGTGCACCAACCACCGAACAAGTTCATCGACATTCTACCGGTAAATACAGCAGTATGTAATGCTGTAACGCGGTCACAATCAGAAAAGAAAAGTCCATCTCCTGAGCCAGCACCTACAGATAGTGAAAGCAGTCAAAGTAAACCAAGCGATTCTGAAAAACTTAAAGCCTCTCTAATACAGAGCGCAGTGGAGTTGCAAGAACCAACTAAAAAACCTATAGAAGTAATCAGTAGTCCCGAGGAGATACAAACTATTCTTAAAGACTACCACAACTCGATTTTTGGTGGTCACCAAGGGGTGATAAAAACATATAAACGAATTCGGAAAAAGTACTGGTGGCGGCACATGACCAGAGACATAAAAAATTACATTAAAAGGTGTAAAAAATGTCAGATCATGAAAGCAACACCTCTTACACGAATGCCAATGATGATCACAGATATCGCAGAAAAACCTTTCGATAAGGTGTATTTAGATATCGTGGGCCCATTAGAACAATCAGACTCTGGTAATTTATATATCCTAACGTTTCAAGACAATCTAACCAAATTTATTGACTGCCATGCCATGCCAAATGCAGAGGCTCAAACTGTGGCTCAAGTTGTTTTTGACCATATAATTACACGATTCGGTATTCCAAAACGAATTGTTACGGACCAGGGAACAAATTTTCTCAGTGGCATATTTAAAGGGCTCTGCAGACTGCTTAAAATAAAAAAATTGCAGACATCTGCTTACCACCCTCAGTCCAATGGTGCTCTTGAGCGAGCACACCGACCAATAGTGGAGTATTTGCGCAGCATAACTGACGAAAACCCTAAGTCTTGGGATCAGTTCTTACGAACAGCAACCTTTGTTTACAACAATAGCTTCCATGATAGCACAAAACTCACGCCTATGGAATGTTTATATGGTTTCACTCCTGACATTCCATCTAACTTAAAAAGAGAGCCCGAACCCATCTATATAATCATGAAAGTTACTACCATCTTCTAAGGTATAGACTGCAAAAATCTTATTCGTTAGCTAGACGCAACTTACTTGCAAGCAAAAACAGGTCAAAGAACTATTTTGATAAATCAATAAGGCCTCACACATTTCATGTAGGTGATGAAGTACTCATCAGAAGCGAAAACCGGAAGGGCAAATTGTCGCCCATATGGAGAGGTCCTTATCCTGTGACAGGTATAAAAGGACCCGTAAACACAGCTATTAAATTTGGAAGAAAACAAATTGTAGTCCATAATAACCGTTTAAAACATTACTATCGATAAACTCTTTACCATTAACTACTACCCACCTCACTACAGCGACTCTAACATTAAGCTTATTTCTTCTGACTTTACCCATTCATCTCCCTACAGTACACGATGGAGCTGATGTTTTTGTTGTTCGTAATCACTTTTCCATTTGCTGAATTGTCCGAGCCACCATACAGAATAACACCCCTCAACAACACAGGCGTGGTATTCGAAGGTTTAGGCGATTTATGGGTCTACCACAATACATGGACAATTCTCACAGAAATAGACCTATCGGAATTAGGAAACCAAACAGTTTTGGCGGAGCATGCAGAACACCTGGTGAATCAGTTGTGTAATAATAACAATAACACCAACAGAGGCCATTGTCAATTACAACAGCGGCACATTCATGCAGCTATGGAAACCATTAAAAGTCGAACAAAAGTAATCCACGAACTACTACCGAAATCCAGACAACCCAGATCCCTATTCAACGGCATTGGAAACGTATTCCATTACCTTTTCGGCTGGATAACGAGAACGAAGATGAAATATACAGTAAATTAGACGAAATACAAACCAACGAGCAGAAACTAGTTGAATTAAATAAACAACAAATCAGTGTAGTTAGTACCACCCTTCAAAAGATACAAAAGCCTTTGAAAACCCTAATGGATAGACAACAACAAATTGCCTACCAAATAAACGAGATTTCACAACTTACCGACGATTGAACATAACCACTTACGTGGGGAAACTAGAGATCCCAATAACGCGTGCAACAGCCACAAAAGAGTGCATTGTTTGTTGTTTGATGTGGTTCACCACATTACTTTTTCTTCTTATTCAATAATTTTATTTCTTTCTGTTAGATGTATTTCACCACATTACTTGTTCTTCTATATTTTATTTTATAATTAATTTTGCCTTCTAGCTGTTCGCGGTTTCGCTTTACCTTTTTGACTCTTCATAATTATTTTTAAATTGTCTGCTCTGCTCAGAAAAATGTAAGATGTCTTTCAACCTTGAAGAGGATATTTGACACTTTTGGAAGCTAAGTGCGACCAGTGCACAAACGGGCAAGGAATGTGCCAACGTATTGTCTGTATATGACACCATAGGAATTGATGTGATCGTGAGACGTAGTTATGTGGATGCATTTGTAAGATAACACGATATGAAATAATTGTATCGTCTGAAATACAATTCGGTTATCTGAAATGCTTGAAGGAGGAAAGGTATGCATACTTATGTATGCAACAAAGGAAATGATGGGATCTTGGGACAGCGGGTGCATTTGCAAGATAACACGATTGTATCGTCTGAAATACAATTCGGTCATTTGAAATGCTTGTAGGAGGTATGCATACTTATGTATGCAACATAGGGTAAGAAGTGCACCCAGGTCCAGTTAAAGAAGAACCATCCAGGATAGAAGAGGTTGGCTTAGCTATAAAAAAAAAAAATTAAGCACAAGGGCGCCGAGTAATGGTTTGCAAGCGGTGCTCTTCAAATACGGAAGTGATGTTTTGGTAGGGCTCATGCATCAACTATAGGTGGAGGAAAACATGCCCGATGACTCGACTATGTATCAGCTCCATATGCCCCATCTACAAAAAGGTCTATCAGCGTTAGCACAAAAAAAAAAATAATATGACATGTTCCTACATGGATCAAAAAAAATGGCGATTGCCGCAATTTGCCAGAACCTATGTGCCGAATTATTCCAAACATGCACCATCATAAATATTGTTCTCGAGCAAGGTACGAGTATCAACACGGAAGGTACTTTCTTCGACTGATGCGTTAAGCTACTGGGAGACGCGGACGATAGCGACATCATCTGCATTTTGCAGCGTGCCGTGATAGATGATTTTACGGTGATTGAAGAACATGCGGAACTGGTTGGAGTTGCAGTAACCAAAACCATGTTCATGGTACATTCAACTCCGCTTATCTGAACTAAGCTTTACTAAAAGAAATCGGTTAACTGAAGCACACAATTTATCACGAAGCGTTTTTTACAATTTTCATATAACTCGTCTTAACTGAAAGAATTATTTCTACAAAATTATTAGTTTCTACTTAAACAGTTCCGCGTAACTGAAATAAAAAAATAGACAGCGCCTACCACTTTATTCCACGATGTATGTAATTGTTTTTCGTTTTGTTGTTGAGATTCCTCAGTTAATTGAACAATTTTTTCGGTTGTACTTGGGAACTCCAGCTAATTTCAGCCAGATAGGTTGGGTGCCTGCCGCGCTATCCTATCAGGCCTATGTGCCTATGCGGGAAAAAAACCTTCCACTTCGGCGAGCGTGGTCGAGCTAACCAAGCAGGCCATGCTCGTCGGACGTCCCCTATCAGCACTTCACCCTTCCTATATTGCTATCCACATCCGGTCTCCCTCCACTCCTGCCTATCACATTCTATGTGAGAACAATTTAATAGTACTTGGCAGTGGATTGCAGCGCTATCTGATAGTTATTTGTAGCTTTTCTACCAACTCGCCACCAATCGGGATTGGTGAAGTTCTTCTGCGATAACTGGTGGCGAACATACAACAAATAAGGGACGTTCTGAGCTACCAATCTGCAATACCTGATGTCGAACTCATTGCAACACATAGAGGACCCAAAAATAGTGAACTTCCAATCGTCAATAAAAACCAACAACACCAAACGAGCAAATCTTTTTAGGTTTTGCATGTTTCATTCAAGAAAAAGAACAATTATAGATTTCCCCTAACACGAAAGATGCGATCTCAAATTTTTGAGAGATTTGCTCTATAATTTTTATTTTTTGATTTACTGTGACATAAGGTCCGTTCGCGTACTTTATGTGTAGAAAAATGAAAACTGTCAAATCTCCAAAATCGAGAGAATCCTCTCATTTCATTGAAAAGTACGCGAACGCTTTTGCGTAAAAAGATGAAAAACGTCAAAGTTTGGCCGGAAAAGAAGCAACAGCTGTTTTTTTGCTGGCAAACTTTCATTTCATTCATTTCACCAGCTGAAATTCAATGAATAAAGAGACAAGGAGGCGGTGTTCTGGGAGAAAAGTGAAGCATCTGTTTAAAGCGGCCCTTACACGGTCAATCTCTTGACATCATGCGTCGTGTATGTGTGGATTGACGCTACCCCTTACACAGTTCAATCGATTGACGTCAAATTTTTATTTTTTGCGAGTTTTCGTGGTGTACGGATGTGCGATGACGGAAACGGACGAATGTATTGCATATATTGCTCTTGCAATACATTCTTGAATTTTACTGCGAGATACACACGGATATTCGATGTCTTTAATGAAACTAATTTCATTAAAATACCAAAGAGTTGGTTCACTGAAATTATCAACACCGGATCCGCTTTTGTAACGTTTTACCTCGCGCCGAAAATTCGTTCTCAACGTATTTATTTTTCTGCTGACATCCGCTTTTTGTGCACCAGGATACTTTTCTTTATACTTTTGCATTAAAACTTCATAATCTTGCATTTTTTTGTTTCGGTCGCAATAATCTTCCTTTTACATCCCATAAACTCGGTAATGACCGATAGGTTTCAATTAATTCCGATACAAATACTCGGTCTTCATCGTCCTTCAGTTGTCCGCACATGTTTTCGCTTCCGCGACACAAAACACAATGAAGTAATTACATCGTCAATCAAACCCTTACACGTATCAATCGGCATGACGGTCATCATGCAAAATCAAACTTGCTTTGATTTTCGTCAATCAGACTTCACCAAATGTGTGTGACTCATACAGATACATTTTCACAAACACATGCTAGTGATTCACGTCATTCGATTGACCGTGTAAGGGCCGCTTAAGAGGTGTGAGTGTTGACTAATGCAAGAGCGTTTTTCTCATTCCGACCAGATATGGCATGAGGTAATCATGAATGAGTTTTGAATGAGGACCCATATGAAAGTGTTAAACATTTCACTTACCTTTTTAACATTATTTGCAGCATCTTTCAAAGATTCGAACATTTATTTATTATTCGAATATAATTTATTTATTTATATTTTTTCGATTTCCATGAAGTGTATGGAATTGTTTGCAGAATTCATAAACTTACTCAAATGTCTATCTACACTTCTTTATCTATTGCAGCCTATCTTGTGAAAAAAGTCTACCTTTCCGAGTACGCCCGTCTAATTTAAACGAGACATTTTTTTTATCTATTTGTCCATAACTTTTGTTTCCTGGGTATTTTTGGAAATTATTACTGAACTATTGGTCCATTTGATTGATAATGTTACATCCAGGCTAGGATTCGAAAAGATAAAACGTAATTCTATTTAATTAATCTTTATTAGTTCTCTTTCAATTTAATTCTTGATTATTATTCTAATAATTCACTTATTTAATTCAACAATTCACTTTCACAATTAATCACTTTAAATAAACAATCACTTTTCTCTTATTCAATATTCTCTATACTTTTCACTACTGTCATCTATCGCCCTTCTTTATCGCGGTTCACAACTAGAATGTCTTGGGTGCTCCTGCAACATCTACTTATATCTCCTAGTGACACCTCTCGAAATTTCCAGATTCGTTGAGTTTAGAAGGTTCGAGAACAACATAACATCTATTTATATCTCGAAATTTCCAAATTCGTTGAGTGTACTAGTTATTCCACAGCTACTCAAACTGCTATTCAAATGCTGCCAAAATCGGTAATATGGCCACTTTCTACTAGATGACGCTTGCTGAATGACACAGTTTGAGCAAACATGCAACAATATCCCCCTCTTAAACTTGTTCGTCCCGAACAAGCTCGTCAATATTTTCGCCATGGTAGCGATGGAGACGATCCACATGGACAACTTTCAGCTTGCCTCTTCCTCGTTGGATCCGGTAGACAACATCGTTTATGCGCTTCACTATCTTATAGGGTCCTTCCCAATCCTGCTGTAGTTTAGGTGACATGCCTTTTCGGCGATGAGGGTTGTATAGCCATACCAGATCTCCTTCGTGGAATCCTGTGGTGGTTGCTTTTGTGTCGTACACACTTTCCAACCACCTCACCTTGCTTCAATTTGACGCTTTTGTGTTCCGCATTAAGAACTCGTACGGGAACAATATTGTTCTTCGGCTCGACAAGCACTTTTCCAACCACGCAGTTTTGGTAGTGGTTGTCTTTTGGCTCAACTAGAGAGAATCGGTGGCTCATAGGTTCACCTTCCAGCTTTGTCCGAATCATTGTCTCTGAAGAAGGTGGTAGGACCTCGTCCTCACTATTGACTGTCCTCAGGGATGCGGCGTTCTCTTTCCCGTACACCATCGGAATCTCTACGTTTCGATACTTGAGTACTTGCATACCAAAGTCCAATACGATATCATGCGCCTTCATGAAATCGATTCCAATGATGCATTCGTCACATATATCAGCTACTAAGAAAGCGTGGGAGAATGCTAATCCTGCCAAATTTATTGTTAGCATGATATCTCCGTACACTTTCGTACACTCTTGCTGTTTTCAGACAGTAACTGCTGGTGTTGTGCAACCAAGACTGACGGACAATGTCCCTCCTTATAATGGAAGCGGTGGCACCGGTGTCGATGGCTGCCACGCACTTATTTTGACCGATATAGGCTTCCTCTGTTAAACTCTGGTTTCCTCGTTTGGTTTGGGAGACTTGAATTGTGGTCCTGGAGTCATCGATTCCGGAAACCCACTTCTGCTCCGAGAAGCTGCCCCTTACACGTTTCCCGACTGCTGGTTCTGCGAAGCTATATCTGCCAGATGCTTCTTCGTTGCGCCTCCTAGGCCCGCAATGTTGTAACAAACCACCGCCAGCCCAGCAAAAATAAATTTGCGACCGTCAACCGTCCACTCCAGCAACCAAGTCAGCGACGTGCACGAAGCACTATGCCATGTAACCTCCGTATTTCGAGGATTTTGTACCCGTTAAATTATTGAAGGCTGAACGCCGTCATTCACCATCTAGTACAAATTTCCTTCATGAAATACTCGAGGACCGAGTTACTAGGCCTAACTTTGACGAGAGTTGAAAGACCCCTTCAAGCAAAAACACTGACACAACTTTTCCCGTCATTTTTGGATCCGCGATATATGAGGCGTTCCACGCACACATTTGCAAATTGACTGTAACTACATTGCCAATAAGAAGAAGAGCGAGAGTCGAGAGTAGTTATTTGTAATGGCGATTCGTTCATCTGTCACTGACACTGTCTCTGGCTGCAGCTGCAGATATAATTTTCTTTGAAAGGTAAACTAAAATTGAATTTACTATTGCACACAATTATTTGCTTAATTAAACTTTGTTTGAATTTAGATTTATTGAAATAACAAAATTGCCAACCGATGAAGATGAAACCACCAACCGTGTGACGAATTTTTATGATTTTCTTGCTACCGGCACAAATTCATGCTGAAAGTAAGTAACATCCATTGGTATAGATAACGTACACATTTATTTGCTTCTTTTCTTTTGCAGGAGAATTTGTTGGAGAAATGATAGCACGTATACCAAATAAAAACATGTATTGTTCTTAGAAATAAAATAAACGTGAACAAACATTTCTGATTTTTATTTTAACGATACTCGATTCTCGATTCTCTTCTTATCTAGCCTCGATTTGTATCTTTTTTTTGGATCAGTTTTGGATTCGTTTTTTGCTGAGCACAGCGAGCTCAATCTGTCACAATACATACACATGTGAGTCCGCGGCTATTACAATTTCCATACTAATTGGATCCGAAAAACGTCGTTTTTCGGACCCCTATGCGGAGCCGTATGCGGAGTCGTCCATATGTCATTGACTCCGTTTGCGGACGTAAAACGGAGTCTCTTGCTTGAAGGGACAGCGTCAGAAAGTGTCATTGTGTCAAGGATGGAGGAAGTATTTCCCCCTAAACCACAATCTTAAATCTTTTTTTATAGTACCGCGTGAACTTAAAATTAACATAAAAAGAAAAGAAAAAAAAATAGATACAAATAAGTAAGCGCAAACAACGAAAACAAAAGAATCAGACGAACATCTACATAAATTAAAGAAAAGTTAAAAGAAAGAAAAGGAAAAATAACTTAAACAAAAATCGTGACTTCCAACAAGGAATCCACCACGCCAACCACCCAGGCGGGACAAATCCGCGGGCTAGTGCGCGGGTCCTCTGCTTCGCCCGCATCAACGGCAAAAGCAGACGGACAGCACGCCAGCGGCAGCGCTGATTTCATCAGGACGTGCTTCCAAAAAGAAACGCGCGCGCGCAGCAAGCACGCCGGCGCGAGTCATTTTTCTTCGAGGCAGACGACTTCCCCGAAAGTCTTTGCCACTCCACGAGAGCATCCAGGTAAGAGTTCCACTTTGACGTTACTTTGCGAAACCCTGACGGCGAATCATCCCTTCAAAATTCCCATCAGCGGTGCAGATCTCGGCCAGGGAACAACCACACCCCAGAGCGGGTCAACGGCTCAAGGAGAGCACGAATAACGGAAGGAAAAGAACCGCAGCGTTAGTCCGAAGAACGCGTGTGTAGGTGAGTACCGCTACGTGATGTCACGTGATAAGCTCACACCACGCCTCGCACCTATTTACCGACGCTTCTTTTTCCTTGTAGGTATAGGCAGCGGAGTAATTGCAGATTCATACATCAGCCCACAGGCTGCATCCTAGGAATCGCGAGGCACATTCCGCGAACATCTGTTCCAGCAGTGCGTCTCGACAGTTCGAGTCACCACCACCACGTCATCAGCAGCAGCTTACGTTTAGTGCAGTAGTGTAGTGTAAGGGGGTATGAGGGGTGTGGATTAGCCACGTGAGAGTGCGGTAAAGTAGTGATAGGGTTATCTAAGCTCAACTTACCAGAAAAATATAACTTGATAGTCGTAATGTACTAACCCCTAACGCGGATTTTTTTTTTTTTTGTTTTGTGCAACCCAACCATGCAGTTACAGGTAAATTCAGCGCGATTTAAAACATTTTTCTCGGCGTTCTTTTCGATCATCGTCATCTCCTGAGAGGTATCCGTGAGATACGCACAGCTAAGTGCTCTGAAGGAAAAAAAAATATAAACATCACCGCGAATTATTATTCGATCAGCGAGGATTAATCTCCATCTCAGTGAGAACTAATCCGTAATTGATAAATTTCTTACTTTCTTATTATACCAAAAGATGCATTCCGTATAAGCGAGCGGTTTTGAACATGCTTGAACGAAATAATTAAATAGAAAAATCCAATAAGGTATCCTTAAGATACTCATCAGTGGGGTGAAGGCAATCGTGAGGACAGGTTTTTTGTTTAATTTGGTTTAATTCTTTATCTACGTCAGCAGCAGTGGTGAATCGACAATGTGCGCACATCGGCGAAATCAACATCACGTAAGTCCTACATTTTGGTTTATATATTAATACTGACATAAAATATACCTTTAACTATATTTACACTATTATATTGAATTAAATATCTACCCTCCCTTCACCATGTCTCCGCGAAATCTGAATTAATTGCAATCATTTTCAGTTCAACCAAGGTCAACGACCCGATTACTTCTTCGGGAAGAATTTCTTTTTACCTTTTTTTTTATTATTGCGCATCTGCATTTGATTCATAGGCTTTTACATCCATGACAGGGCCATATGTCTCGCTCAGTATCTACGCTTCGTCTTCGTGTCACTAAGTTCATTCGCAGACGGGTTTTAAAGTACTTTATCTGAAAGATAAAAAAAGAATCGATAGTATGCTCGCCGACCTTTCTCTAGATTCGTGTAACGTTTTTTTTTGTTTTCAAATAAGGACCTTCCGTCCGCGCATAGTCTAACATAGTTGTATTTGTGTTCCGTACGTTCATGTATAATCGTTAAGCAACTTTATTCGCTTAAGGGACCTTCTGTCCACTCATAGATTGTGCTTTCCTGTTGAGGTACAGATAAGCATAGTATCCTAGTAACGTAAGATATTCCGATTTAGTTTAGTATGTTCATGTATAATCATTAATCGACTTTAATCTCTTAAGGGACCTTCTGTCCACTCATAGATTGTGCTTTCCTGTTGAGGTACAGATAAGCATAGTATCCTAGTAACGTAAGATATTCCGATTTAGTTTAGTATGTTCATGTATAATCATTAATCGACTTTATTCTCTTAAGGGACCTTCAGTCCACTCATAGATTGTGCTTTCCTGTTGAGGTACAGATAAGCATAGTATACTAGTGACGTAAGATATTCTGAATTAGTATAGGGTTTCCGGCATTGTTAGTCGAGTTAGTTCTTAAGCTTATGTTAACAATATAAAACCATTACCAGCGCAGTGGAGCGCAGAAACCTATGGCGCACATTTATATTTATTTTTTTTGGTTAAAGGCCTACAGTAAGGCCATGGAATAGTTCCACAACCACGTTCGGAGGAAAGCCGATCGTCGTTCCGACGATCACGGTGTGCGGATTTTCTAAGGGGTATGGTTTCCAGAATTTAATTGGCTGAAACCTACTCCTTCTCGGATACGGGGTCATCGTTAGCCAAGCGATGCGATGGCCGTCCGCTATTTCGGCGGCGGTGTGGGCGGCGGTGTGGGCCAGCTTAGGGGAGATCCACCAGCTCTTACCTCCCCTGTTCTCGTCGTTCTCTCTTCTTTCTCTCTCTCGCTCTATATTATTAGAAGCCCCCTTTTTACAGTATCGATACTCCTGGTGGTCCAGGATAGGGTTTGCGAACCTCTAGCGCGACCTCTTCGGGCCCGGATGAGGCTATCCTCAGGGATAGCGTGGGGCGTGCTTGGTTTCTGAGGTTACGGCGACATGTTACCCGGTCGTCCGATTCCAAGTGCGCCAAGAAAGTACAGGCATGTAAAAAACGAGGTAACCCCACGTTTGAGCTCACAGCAAGTCCCCGCTCCCGCCGACGAGCTAGCACGGGGCGGCCATGCCTGGCTGTGAGTGGTCGAACGAACCCTCTCCCTTCGTTATATTCGGCGGAGGCGGTCTCCTGGCAGTCTGTAGGCCAGGAGTCGTCGTCCGTCCTTATTGGACGTCAGGTCCTAGTGGTGAAGCTTCGGCCACCTTTTGGCAGCGAGGTTTACGGGGAGAGGGATAGGCGCAGGCGACGTGGTGTTACAGATGGCACCCGTGGATGGTCCGCGTGGATGCTTATGCCGCTTAGCTGTGCCGACGTGGTGTTACAGATGGCGCCGAATGTGTGGCAAGGTAGAGGAACAAGGCCCGCACATCGATGGTCCGCGCCGTGACGTAGACACACGTACAGATGTTACAATGTGGACAACTGCCTTGTCTGGGTGGAGCTCTGCACTGTCTCTGTAGGTGCCCTATTTTGTTGCAGTTCCAGCAGCGCATTTGACCTCTGCTATCTCTGCTCCGGTCTACGATGTCTGCTCTTTGACAGGAGCATTCAACGGCTGTCATTTCCCTTACGCGGTGGAACACATGCGATGCCTGATCAGCAGCTTGCATTGTCAAGGCAAATGCTAGGGCCTCAGCGAGAGTTCTCTTTCCAGCCATTCTTACAGCCATTTGCAGTTGTCCATCTTCAATGACTTGGATAAACGCCTCCACAGCCATTTCATTGATGAGAATCTCACCAGCATTAGGATATGAAAAATGTGCCAGACGTTCGATATCTGCTTGCAGCTGTTGAAGTGTTTCTCCCCTCTTCTGGACTCTACTGCGTAGCTGAACCCTGTACACTTGCTGCATATGCTCATCATCGAAGTGCATCTCTATAGCCTTGACCAGGGCGTCGTAGTTGTGTTGCTTCTCTTCTGAGACGGTTTGGAGTAACTCCGGAGCTGTACCTCTTAGTGCGAGCGTTAGCGCAATCGACTTTTCCTCGTTGTCCCAGCTGTTCGCCACTGCAGCTGCTTCAAACTGTTTCTTATAAATTGGCCATGATGTTTGACCATCGAAAACAGGAGGCTGCATCTCTTTCCTTCTCGGGCAGTCTGCAGAATTTTCTCGAGCCTTCTGCTTCTTCACTTTCTCGAGCTCTTTAGCCAAGTTCTCGATGTTTGTATCGATTTCGTCGAATTTGGTTTCAACCTTCTCGAACTTTTGGTCAATTTCTTCGAGTTTTCCTTCGAGAACATTTTTAAAATCTTCCACAGCGCTCTTTTGGGCGGCAACTATGGAATTCTTTTGTTCTTCGAATTTAGTGTCCATTGCTTGCAATTTGGAATGTAGAGAATTCTTCTGTTGTTCTAGAGAATTCTTTTGTTCATCAAATTTAGAGTCCATTGATTGCAGTTTGGAATCTAGAGAATTTGTCTGTTGTTCTAGAGAATTCTTTTGTTCATCAAACTTGGCCTGAAGTAATTCCATCACAGCAGTCATATTAATGCCTGTACTTACTTGTTCTTCTGCTACGTCGAACAAAACGGACTTGGGTTTTCTCCTTCGTTTTCAACAGCTTCCTGCAGTCGAAGCACCAGATCACTTTTTCCTCCAGCTATGGAGAGATTCCGCTTTTCTAGCTCAGCTTTTAACTGTGGTATACTGAGCTGTAGTAATTTCAATGTGCGGCCCATTTTTGCTTTCCTTTTTGTTTCACTAATTCACTTCACTTTAATTTCACACTGAATACGTTTTATCCCACTTCTGACACCAATGTTACATCCAGGCTAGGCTTCGAAAAGATAAAACGTAATTCTATTTAATTAATCTTTATTAGTTCTCTTTCAATTTAATTCTTGATTATTATTCTAATAATTCACTTATTTAATTCAACAATTCACTTCCACAATTAATCACTTTAAATAAACAATCACTTTTCTCTTATTCAATATTCTCTATACTTTTCACTACTGTCATCTATCGCCCTTCTTTATCGCGGTTCACAACTAGAATGTGTTGGGTGCTCCTGCAACATCTACTTATATCTCCTAGTGACACCTCTCGAAATTTCCAGATTCGTTGAATTTAGAAGGTTCGAGATCAACATAACATCTATTTATATCTCGAAATTTCCAGATTCGTTGAGTGTACTAGTTATTCCACAGCTACTCAAACTGCTATTCAAATGCTGCCAAAATCGGTAATATGGCCACTTTCTACTAGATGGCGCTTGCTGAATGACACAGTTTGAGCAAACATGCAACAATAACCAAATGATTTCGCATATTTTATTTGTAGCTAAATAATTTTTTTTTAAGATTTCTATAAACTCGGAACAATCCTCTCCCATTGAAAATTAACATTAATGAAACACGAATTTTTTCAATTAGAATTTTTTGTTTTATTAATGGTTTCCAAAAGAAAAAACGATCACATCCCTTTAAAATGAACAATCTTATTTCATTTGGATCTTACTGAATTATTTTCATTTTCTCTAAACTGAATCATTCTCTTTCTGCTAACGATCATATAAATTATACAATTGGAAGAATTTATGGTGGCTTACGTAAACTCTGGCTGTTCTCCAATTTAACCCCGGTTGAAACTAAACTAAGGCTTGTTAATTCTTTGCTTATACCTTTTATTGATTATGCTGTAGTCGTTTTCTGTAAGCCTGATTCACACTCCATGCACAAGTTAACTGTGGCTTTCAATGATATTACTAGATATGTGTTTGGACTCCGTAGATATGACCACATTTCTAACTACCAGAAAATAGTCCTTGGGTGTACTTTACAACAGTTTCTAAATGTCCGATGCTGCACATTTTTGCACAAAATAATACATGAAAAAGAACCATCTTATTTGTTTCAAAAGCTCCAATTTGCGCAATCACACAGAACTCTTAACCTGATAACCCCCCTTTCCAACTCTTTAAACTCTTCGCGCCTTTTCTTTGTTCATGCTACGAGGCTTTGGAATTCTCTCCCTCACTCAATAAAGCAAACAATCGGGGTCGCAAAATTTCGAAATGCTATTTCATCACATTTTTCTTAACAGCAACTACATAACTCAGCCTAATTTCCTTAACCTTTTCTCACTACCCCTCCCCCCTCCCCATCTCATCTCATTTTCTTTTTCTTTTTGTAAACATTTAAATTAGTTAGATTAAGTCATATTTAAATTAATGTTAAAAATGTTAAATCACCTGCACTTGTATTTTTTGTTATTTATATGTACTAAAAAAGACAATGTCTTACTTGTACTTTCTGCAAATAAAATAAACTAAACTAAAACTAAACTTCTCAAACTCAAACTTTTTCAATTTTCCATTCCCTTTCCTTCTTTCAGAAAGATCTGCATTCATGGCACCAATTCCTTCCAAAATGTCTGAAGTTTCTTCATTGGTTAGATTATTCTTCTTTATTTTAATGGAGGCAATTATTGAATAGACATCAGTCTCAGTTGTTACCTCAAAATCGGCTTGCCTTTACACTGGTGTAGAAGTGTTCGGTGGAAAATCGAACAATCCACCAGCCATTGTATTGTCAACAAAATGTGCATTTAGCTCATTTGGATTTAACGAACAGTTATCATTCCCTCTTTTGCTTACACCAATTTGCCGAAGGTTCTTCCACAGTTCCTTTGGGGGCAAGGACGAACTGAGTTTAGAGGAATAGTAATTGCGTTTCGAATCACGCACAATGCTAGTGGCTGTATTACCAGAGTTTTTATAAGCGACCCAATTTAAAGAAGAACGATTTCGCTTCCATTTGCTGTAAAGCTTATTCCTGATTTTTAGGGCATTTAAAACATCCCCAGTAAACCATGCGAAAGTCTTATTGCGTACAAAAACAGTTTTAACAGGCACGAAAACTTCATAGAGGTGGGCAGCACATAACTGAAAACGATTAATTTGTTCATTTGGATCCGGACTCTGTCTACAAAGGAACCAGGGAGTTGTTGTTTGCGCTGCAACTTGCAGACCATTGATGTCAATAGATTTAAAATCTTTAAATTCAAAGGTCGTAGACTTATTGATATGAGAAAAATTAATATCGTATGTGCAAAGCAACATATCATGGTCAGAGACACCACCCAGGCAGATTTGATCAAATAGAAGAACTGCTGATTGTTCTGAAACAAGACAAACATCAAGAAGACTCGGTTGTGCATCTGTACGAAAACAAGTTGGATAGGAGATGTTTACAACATAAAGATCACTCGAAGCGGCATGATCCACCAAATGGCGCGACCGGGAATCGTTACTTTTTTTTTTTTTTTTTTTACTACACTATCAGCTCTGTGTCGTGGAGTGCTTAAAGCAAGCAACTATCACGAGCAGAAATTGCCGGCACATAAAGTGCTCTCACAGGCTCATCATTTAGTGCAGGTGTTAGTAAGGACAAAACAATTAAAAATACAATAATTATGTACCTACAAAATACTAACACAGACACAAAATAATGCAAACAATTTAAGACATTAAAGCATTATTACGCAAAATATTTTTTAGCTTAATTTTACTAACATGCAAGTCAATCACATGATCATTTAGATTATAGATTCTACTCATGCGACTAATAGGCTCATGCTTCCCATAATTCGTTCTATGATGGGGGCTAAACAATAGTTCAGCACTGCGCAAATTATGGGCACCACCACGAAAATTAAAGCCAATAGACAACAGCAAGTCAGGTGCATCTATTTGACCGGATATAAGCTGCTGTAAAAAAATGATATCGCTATTAAGCCTTCGTTGAGAAAGGGGTAACATTTGAAGAAGCTTAATACGCTGACTGTAAGGAGGAAGGTTAAAAGGATCATCCCATGGAAGTCCTCTAAGTGCAAATCGAATAAATTTACGTTGAATGGCCTCTATTCGATTTGAATGAATGTTGTAGAACGGCGTCCAAACTTGTGAAGCATACTCTAGAATCGGACGGACAAAACAATTGTACAATGACATAGTAACGTATGGGTCATTAAATTCTTTCGCCCACCTTTTTACGAAGCCCAGCATAGAATTAGATTTATTAACAATAAAATTGATATGCTTGGCAAAAACCAGTTTGGGATCGAAATAAACCCCAAGATCCTTAAAATTATCAACATTACAAAGAATATGTTGAGACAAAGAATATTGAAAGGTGGAAGGTATATTCTTTCTAGAGAATGTCATATGTTGACATTTAGTAGGGTTCAGGGATAAACCGTTTTTATCACACCAATTGGCGAAGCTATTAATGTCAGATTGAAGAAAAATTCTATCTTGCTGACTAGTGATAGATTTAAATATTTTCATATCATCAGCGTAGATCAGGATATTACTGTGATTTATACATGCTTTAACATCATTAATGGCTAGTATAAATAGAATTGGTCCGAGGTGACTACCTTGGGGAACTCCAGACTCAGCTGTAAAAGATACAGATAGCGATCCTCTAAATTTGACTTGATAAACCCTTGATCTAAGGTATGAATTAACCCATTTTATGAAACTTCGTGGGAACCCAAAAGCCCTGAGCTTAAACTCGATTATTTCATGGGACAGCTGGTCGAAAGCTTTAGAGAAGTCAGTGTATATGCAATCCATTTCGTCCTTATTCTCTAAGGCATTAGAACAATCATGCAAGAAACTTAACAGATTAGTGACAGTGGATCTGTTTCTTACAAATCCATGCTGTTCAATACAAATTAAATTGCGACAAAGAAATATTAACTTTTCGCAAACAATTTGTTCAAAAAGCTTAGGGATACACGAAAGCTTTGAAATAGGCCTATAATTAGTGATATCACCACGTTCGCCTTTTTTAAATACAGGTGTGATAAAAGCACTTTTCCATACATAAGGGAATTTACCAGTACTAATGGACAATTCAAACAGATATTTAAGATATGGAGCAATTGCATGACTACATTTTTTAAGAACGATCGGTGCAATGCCATCAGGACCTGATGAATAATCATTCTTCAGAGAAGAAATAAATTTTAAAATTGTTTCCAAGTCAAATGAGAAGCTACTAAAACTTATTTGGGAACAGCTAGTTAGATAACTAAAATATTGCTCATCAATGTGAAGAGGGGTCACCCTAAACGACTTACTGAAATAATCTGCAAACATATTGCTTGCATCTAGCGAATCAGCAGTTGTAGAGCTATTGTAAGTAAGTTTCGATGGATAACCATCGGTTTTTTTCTTAGAATTAACAAATCCCCAAAAAAGTTTGGGGTCCAATTTTAGAGAGCATTCCATTTTACTTATATAGTCAATATATAAGTTGCAGGATAAAGATTTGAACTCATTGAATAATGTGAGATAGAGTTCAAGATCTGAATGGTAGAGACTTTTTAAATAGTTCTTCCAAGCCCTATTACGTCTGTTTCGTATCGATTTGAGCTCTTTAGTATACCAGGGATGGGACGTTTTCATATTCCTAGAGGATTTGACAGGAATCACTTTTTTCATGCAGTTATCCAACAAAGAATAAAAAGCACCGACTGCATCTTCAATATTAGATAACGCAGTAAGATTAAAATTAAGGCTACTCGTATTAATTTCATCAGAAAGCCTTTGAAAATTTGCTTTCCGAAAGTCAAAAGATTGCGAACGGTCATACGAATTACTGTTTTCGTACAGATGTGCGCCCAGTTCAATAAATACATCCAAGGGTGGATGATTGTCATCTATGTTAGTTATACTGAAGTGGGATTCCAGAACAACAGTACTAACAGAGTCAGAAGAGAAAACAAGATCGAGAGTTCGATTTTTGAAATTTTTTATACAGCTTGTTTGCTGTAAGTCAAGAGACAAAATGTTGTCTAATAAAGCGAGCTCTTGTTGGGCAGAGTCAAAGGATGGAATAAGATGAGAATCATCCTCAGAAGGTACCCATCCAATATGTGGCAGATTAAAGTCGCCTATAAGTAAAACAGTGCTGTCACAACAAGATATGTCAAAAATATGGTCTAGTGCCATAGAAAGTTCCGAATACAAAGAACATAGACGAGACGATGGAATGTACGCATTAACAACATATAAATGTTTGTTCTTAAGTGTAATTTTTACACAGATAATTTCGACGGTTAGTGGAAATGGAAAGTCAATCTTTCGTGACTCAAGGTTGGAACGAACAGCAATCAGGACACCTCCTCCAAGCGCTTTCAGGTCATTTTGATGACGATCGTTTCTGAATACGGAGAACTCATGATTGAAGAGTTCCGTGTCTAAAATTCCGGCATTAAGCCATGTTTCCGTCAAGGAGAAGATATCATGAGAGAGGGCTTGGGAGTTTAAATATATTTCAGCGGTTTTTGTGCGGAGTCCCCTTACATTTTGGTAGTAGAGGGACAGCCTATTGGGTTTTTTAACACGGACGGACAGACTTTCCTACGATTTTTAGTCGGACGGGGTATAAATTCTTTAACTAACGTATTTTGAGGCCATGCAGTGTTGTTGCACAGTATTTCGAAATATTCTGAAGGGGCAACAATTTAGAAAGACGCAACAAACCCATCAGCCTTGCTGATTTTGGTGCATTTAATTGAGTCATTTTTTGGAATCAAGTTTCTCGAGACTTACTTAATAAGTTGGCATTAAAATCTCCTAATACAATAATATTAACATATCTGGGTGAAAACTCTGACAGAGCGGAAAAAAATGGTTCACATGAAAATCTACGGTTAGGGTTGTAACAACACGAAACCAAACATTTAACATTTCCATCATGAACTTCAGCAATAATGTATTCAACATCAGTGTCGAAAGATTTTACTAACACCTCACATTTTAAAGACGATTTGCAATAAATTGCCACTCCTCCGCCCGTTGTAGAGGTTACTCTGTCGTTTCGAAATAATTCATAACCCTCAATATCGTATTGTTGCATGTTTGCTTGAACTGTGTCATTAATTAGTCAACTACGCCATCTAGTAGAAAGTGGCCATATTACCGATTTTGGCAGCATTGGAATAGCAGTTTGAGTAGCTGTGGTATAACTTGGTATGTTGTTCTCGAACCTTCTGAACTTAACGAACCTTCTCAACGAATCTGGAAATTTCGAGAGGTGTCACTAGGAGATATAAATAGATGTCGCAGGAGCACCCAAGACATTCGAGTTGTGAACCGCGATAAAGAAGGGCGATAGATGACAGTAGTGAAAAGTATAGAGAATATTGAATAAGAGAAGTGATTGTTTATTTAAAGTGATTAATTGTGAAAGTGAATTGTTGAATTAAATAAGTGAATTATTAGAATAATAATCAAGAAGTAAAAGACATTGAAAGAGAACTAATAAAGATTAATTAAATAGAATTACGTTTTATCTTTTCGAATCCTAGCCTGGATGTAACAGTATACAAGGTTTTCAAGCGTGGTTAAAACCAAGTTTCGTTAACACAGATGACATCTATACTTGAATTTGTAAATTAATATCGAAAATAGTCTCGCTTACACTGGTTCAGACTGCGAGCGTTTATATGACAAACATTGAAACCATTCTTGTATCTCGACAGAACATTTAACAGACACAAAGTTGATCTAGCATTCACACCGTGAGTATGATTTAAAATACTGTTGTTGTTAACCATTCTCAAATAACCTACCGCAAACAGCACCACAATCTATTAAACACACATCCTCATCCAGCAAACAAGAAGAAAATTGAAAGTAGATAGCAAGCATTAGAAGAAGGAAGGAAAGAAAAATAGAAGAGAATATTTATAAATACCTACAAAAATTTAAAAAGTTAATGAAATTATTGAGTAATAAAATAATAATAATAAAAATTAATTGAAAACTAAATTCTGTCGATGTCGGTGTCTTCTTCATGTTGTGTGTCGGCAGCAGCAGCGCGGAGATCGTTGGAGCTTTCGATGGGAAAGCTCTTCCCGTTTGGAGTTTTTCTTACGAACAAAGAGCCAAATTTCGTGAATACAGCAAACAGTTGTCGTTTTCTCTTCATGTGAGTAGCGGTACGTAAAAGCAGGCGAACTCTCTGTGTAAGGCTTTCGTTGATAAAGCATTTGTGTGGCGAATCCATGCTGACGTCAGTGAGGTTCAACTCTCTGTGTTGACTTTTTCGGTAGAGAGCAGCTGACTTCAGTACAAAGTTTCGCTCTTGCGGGTTACCAAACTTAAGTATGATCGGTGATGGCGATGTCGAATCGTTGTTCAATGGCTTGTATTTTTTTACACGGAATGCATTTTTAAGTGTTGGCGGTTTGCAATCAATAGTGTGGCATAAACGATTGAAGATGAAAGATAAATTTTCTTCAGGTGAACTCGGAATGCCAAAAAGCACGGCATCACAGGCTGTATGCTTACGCTCAAGGTTGTTAATTTGTTGTTGGAGGGCAAGCATTTCTTTGTTCTCAGATGTGGTTTCCACTGATGAAGACGTAGAAACAGCTTCAATGTTCTCAATTCTCTTTGTGATGTTTTCTACCGCCGCATTGACTGATGAAAAGCGTTCTACCCACTTTTTTTCCATTTCATCGATTTTGAGTTGAAGGCCGTTGCTTATTTTATTGCATTCTTCTTTTATTGTTGCTTTGATGAAATTACAGAATTTATCAAGGCGGCTCTCCAGTATATCAATTGTGATGATTGTAGAGTTGGTGTCAGTTCGTTTCAAGGAAGGGGAACTTACTTGGGAGGACGTTGCAGTTTTATTTTGCGATAATTTCGAAATCGAGCGGGTACTTGGTGGGTCTGATGGCATGGTGGTGGTGTTAATGTATCACAGTTTACGATTTTTTTAAGCAAGTGATAGGTATGAACGCCAACAATGAAATTACTTTAGAAGCTAAGATGTGTGTGTTATCTGTACTTTGCGCGCACTTTCAACTTGATAGTTTGTTGCGGTTAGAGGTTAGCTGCTACCGGACAAAAATAAGACGTCTATACTGCTCTGAGCATAACAAAGAAATGCGTATTTAAAGATGATGCCGAATCAGAAGAGACCATTGCTCTCTTTAAAGTTATTCTCCGATTCTTCGTAAATTTTAAATTGTAGTAGAATTAAGAGTATTAAAATAATTTTGGGTCCAGCCTGTACTCTAAGTTGGTGAGGAAGTGTAAACTCAGAACAAAGTAAAGAAAAAGAACTACAACCAACTTCGGGTTGGGCTCGGATATAGATGATAATTCTTGTAATATATTGTAAGAGTAGATGTCAGATTAGCAGAGATGGACGATTAAAATTAAATAGAGAATAAAATAAACGAAAAAAACTAAAAAATAATCTTTCTTTAACTTCAGATGTGGGGTAACACACAATTCTAACAAATAATATTGTGTGGATGAACGTTATCCAGAAAGATCTGACAAGATTAAGGATGAGCACGAGGAAATTGACGAAGACGCAACTCCAAGACGCACTTCAGGCTGCGCACATTGAAGTTCCGCCTTCTGTTACGATAGCGCAGTTACGGACGCTGTATGAACAGGAGTTGCGGCCAAACATATTTCCAGGCGAACAAAGTGACTCTGAAGGCACCAGTGACGCTGGTCCCAGTGCAACTCCGACGACTTCCATAACTTCCGAAAAGGAAACTTCTGCTGCAACTGCTTCTGCAACGACGACTTCAGCTAAAATCACTTCTGAAACCTCCGCCACCACTTCAGGAACATCGGCTTTTACGCAAATACCAGTGACTTACACGAAAACTTCCGCCAAAACAGGTGTCCCGAACCGAAAGACAACTTCCAGCAGTGAACCAGTGGGTGCAACCGACAGCAACAACACGACCCCCTCAGACGTCGAAGAAGAACGAGAGTTAGCCCGTTTAGAAAGGCGCAAGCGAATCGCTGACCTCCGACGAGAGCTCTCTGAAACGGAGCCAACCAAATCTCCAACCAGGAGAGTGGACTTCGGCGACATAGAGAACGCAGTTACTCCCTTCTCTGGGGATGACTCGTATGGTGTTCGTAAGTGGATTGCCGATTACGAGGACGTGACCACATCCCTCGGTTGTGACAAAAAGTGCAAATATGTGTGTGCGCGAAGATTGCTTACGGGGACAGCAAAAATGCTACTAAGGACAGTCCGAGTGGACAACTGGGATGCTCTGAAGAGCCTCCTCATGTCAGAATTTGATAAGCGGCTGACCAGACAGGAGGTCCATCAGCAGCTAAGCCGCCGAACCCGCCGTAGGGACGAAACACTTCTGCACTACGTCCTATCGATGCAGGAAGTCGCCGCATACGCCGAAGTGGACGAAGCCGACCTGATAGAGTATGTTATAGACGGACTGGGCGACGCCTCATCAACAGTGTCCATTCTGTACGCCGCCAAGTCGCTGCAAGAGCTGAAGAGTTTGCTGCCGCGTTACGAGAAGAGGTGTTTAACAAAACCAGCAGCGGCGATCAGAAGCGGTGTAGTCAGGTCAGCGTCAGCCACCACCACGACGGTGAAAAGTTCCCAGCCAGGACCCGGAGAGGTCCAACCCAGATGCTTCAATTGTTCAGATTATCGACACATTGCCGCCAACTGCCCCAAGGAAAGGAGACCACCGGGATCATGTTTCCGCTGCGCAGATCCTGGACACGTCTACAAACAGTGCCCGAAAGCGCCGAAGTGGAGACAAGTAGGTGCCGTTAGTAAGAGGAGACTCGATACACCTTCTGAAGCTGAAGACGACTTTGACGACGACGAGCTAGGGCAGTCATTGAGTGCAGTACAGTTGGTAAGCGTTGCTTTTGTTGTTAGCGGGAGTAAGTGCACAGAATTTATTGAATTTAATTGTCTTCTTGATACCGGTAGTCCGGTTAGTTTTATCAAACGTTCTATGGTGCCTGAAGGAATTAAGATTGGTAGTCGGTCGTATTCAAATTATCAAGGGCTCGGAAACTTCAAGATTTTTACTTACGGTACATTATTTTGTTATCTTAAAATTGCTGGAAAAACAAATAAAATTCCGCTTATGATTATTTCAGACGAAGTGATGCCTATGTCTTTGCTAATAGGACGTGATGTACTTCTGACTTTCAACATAAACTTAAGAATTAGTAACAACTTATGTAACATTCGATCAAAACCAACTTGTTCTTCAGACGCCAATAAACATATTTCTAATCGTTCGTACTTGTGCACTTATTTTCCCAATTCTTTAGAGAAAAGATCAAACGATAATATTGTAATTGAAAATGTAAGCGGTTACGGACCTTGTGACGATTGCCAGAATATGATGCCAACGGAATTAGTGGGTGGGGAAGATAATGATTTAAGCCGTGGTGATTCCGTTTCTTTAGGCGTGATTGATGATAAAGATGGGTATAAAATTTTTGAAATAGAGTGGGAACAGGGGGATGATATCTTGATTGGGCCTGGATTGGATCAGGTCACTTCCGAAACAGTACGCAAAGTGATTCAAGAAGCGTATATTAACTTTGATAAAACGAGTGCGAGACACATAGAATACGAAATGAAGATCAGACTTACAACAGATACTCCGTTCTTCTGCCCGCCTAGGCGGCTGTCGTTTGCTGAAAAGCGAGAAGTCGACATTATCATTAAAGATCTTCTCAGTCGTGGGATCATAAAGAACAGTGATTCACCGTACGCGTCGCCTATCGTTCTGACGAAGAAAAAGTCTGGTGAGATAAGAATGTGCGTGGACTATCGTGCCTTAAACAAGCACACTGTGCGGGATAATTATCCACTCCCGCTGATTGAGGATTGTCTTGAATACTTCGCGGGTAAAAAAATATTCACCTTGCTGGACCTCAGGAGCGGCTTCCACCAAGTCAAAGTTTCTTCAGATTCCACCCACCTTACGTCCTTTGTAACTCCAACTGGGCAATACGAGTTCTTGAAGATGCCCTTTGGCCTTAAGAACGCGCCTGGTGTCTTTCAACGTTTTATTTCGCGCGTCTTCCGGAAATTCACTGACCCTAAGCAGATCGTTATATATATGGACGACATAGTCATCGCCAGTGACAATCTAGCTGACCACCTTCACCTATTGCGGGACGTTTTGCGGTGCCTCTCAGAGAACGGTCTCGAATTGAAATTGTCTAAGTGCCGCTTTGTGTATCCCACTATAGAATACCTGGGGTACAATGTGACTGAACACGGTATACAACCAAGCGAGTCCCACCTAAGAGCCATCCGTCAATACCCTGCCCCTAGGAGTACTAAGGAATTGCATTCTTTCCTTGGACTGAGCTCCTACTTCCGGCGATTCGTTAATTCATTTTCCAGGATAGCTCGTCCACTTTACGACCTTCTGAAGAAGGACAAAGCCTACGTTTTTTCCGCCGAGTGTGAGCAGGCATTCCAACAGCTTAAGGATAGGCTGACGTCAGCGCCGGTGCTTGCTATTTACGATCCGACCCGTGAGACCGAATTACATTGCGATGCAAGCTCACTGGGTTATGGTGCAGTTCTCCTGCAGCGACAGGACGATGGACGTCTCCATCCAGTGGCCTACTTTTCCAAGAGCACCACCGCTCAGGAGGCCAAGTACCACAGCTTCGAATTGGAGACGTTGGCCATCATATCCGCCCTCCGACGCTTCCGAGTGTATTTGGAGGGAATTCCGTTCACGATAGTAACCGACTGCAGTTCACTTGCGCTTACCTTGAATAAGAAAAGTGTCAACCCTCGGATAGCGAGATGGGCCCTAGAGCTGGAAAACTACAATTACAAAGTTAAACATAGAAGTGGGTCAAGGATGGCCCACACAGATGCACTCAGTAGGTGCATCACGGTGTCAGTAGTGGACTCCGAAGACATTGATTTTCAGTTGAGGGCGGCTCAAAGCCGAGATCCTACGACTTTACGTCTTAGGGAGAAATTGTGTTCTGAGGACTCCATCAGGTATGTCCTCCGTGACGGAATAGTGTTCCGAAGAGACCGTAGCGGAAGGCTGAGCATGTACGTCCCCTCCGAGCTAGAAAACAACCTTATCCGACATGTACATGAGAAGATCGGTCACCTAGGGGTCTCAAAGAGCTACGGCCAGATGCGAATGCATTATTGGTTTCCGAGGATGCGAGAAAAAATAGATGAGTTCATTAGGAACTGCATAAGGTGTATAATGCACTCCTCCCCTGCGCATTCGCGGGAGCATAACATCTTTAACATCCCTAAGGAGCCGATCCCCTTCCATACTATCCACCTTGACCATTTCGGGCCGCTTCCCGCTGTGTCATCCAAGAGGAAGCATATCCTCCTTGTTGTCGACGCCTTCACGAAGTTCGTCAAGCTTTGTCCTGTAGTTTCCACAAGTACCAAAGAGGTATGCGCGTCCTTATGCAGATATTTTGAGTATTACAGTAGACCTTCCAGAGTGATCACGGATAGGGGCACGTGCTTCACATCTTTGGAATTCAGCACCTTCCTTTCGGATCGAAACATTACACATGTTAAGACCGCCGTACACTCGCCACAAGCCAATGGCCAGGTGGAAAGGGTTAACCGGGTCCTGGGGCGGATGTTAGCGAAACTTAGTGAGCCTCTGCAGCACGCCGACTGGGTCCAGACGCTTTCGCGGGTCGAGTACGCGTTGAATAACACTGTGCACAGGTCTACGCAGACCACGCCTAGTAAACTATTATTTGGAGTCGATCAGCGGGGCGTCGAGATCGATAAGCTCACCGAGTTTCTGGAAGAAAAGGGTATGAATTCGGCCGACAGGAACCTCGAGCAAATCAGAGAGTCCGCTTCTAGCGAGATACTTAAGGGCCAGGAGTATAATCGTCATTACTTTGAGAAACGTAATCACCCGGCTCGCACCTATGCAGTGGGAGAATTTGTGGTTATAAGAAATGTTGACACAACCGTCGGTACTAACAAGAAGCTTATTCCAAAATACAAAGGGCCCTATATCGTTCACAGAGTCCTGCCGCATGATAGATATGTTATCCGCGATATAGAGAATTGCCCTATAACGCAGTTACCATACGATGGAGTGATAGAGTCTAAGAATATTCGATTGTGGAGGAAAGGTGTTTCATAAAGAACCACAGGTAGAATAGCTTAGTTAAAGGAGCAAGTCTAGTCAGGTCGTCCAACGTCTAGAAGTAAGTCTATTCTAAGATACTTTAAGACATGTCATATTGGTATGTAAGGCACTTCATGTCAAGTTTGTACTGTTGATCGAGGTCGATCAAATTGTCAGATCGGCCGAGATGTAGTAGAATTAAGAGTATTAAAATAATTTTGGGTCCAGCCTGTACTCTAAGTTGGTGAGGAAGTGTAAACTCAGAACAAAGTAAAGAAAAAGAACTACAACCAACTTCGGGTTGGGCTCGGATATAGATGATAATTCTTGTAATATATTGTAAGAGTAGATGTCAGAATAGCAGACATGGACGATTAAAATTAAATAGAGAATAAAATAAACGAAAAAAACTAAAAAATAATCTTTCTTTAAAATACATATGTTAATAAATTTTAAATAATATATTAGCACTTGACTTACAACCAGAGCTGGATCATGAGTTGTTCCAACTGTTGGTGGGAAAATAGAAACGCACTCTGAGACTATTTCTTCTACTATAAGATTAGCGGTATCTTCTACAGCCGGTCTAACACAGCGATCCTCAATATGTACTACTCTCGGCGCAATAATCGATACTTCCTCCACACCATGGTGGTCCATATTACTGCAGCTTGAAATGTCTTGGCTAATGAAAAAAAGTTAAAAAGTAATGGCACACCATGTTTTAAACACACAACATTTACATGGTTTTGCACTTTGAAGACTTTGAACGAGGGAATCCATCACAACAACAAACAGAAAAAGGTACACACGAAGTGGAATAAGACATCACACAATCACTCTCACTTTACTGTCGCGAGGATCAATCAACAAGGAAGTTGACGCGAAAAGATCAAAACGCATAACACACATTTGGATGTACACAACATTAGCAATAATACCTTTCGCTGGCATTAAAGTGTTTCGAACTCACAACACTACGAATCGTTATGTCTTCATTTTTAAGGTTCAGGGCAGATATCCAAAGATTTATTTTGAATGCACACTGAGGAAACCTTAAATACGAACGGAAAAGTAAAAGCCATAAATTACTGAATAACTAGATAATTACTTGCGTCCCCTTTGCCCTACAACACCCATTTGTTTACGTTTTTTAAAGAAGGAATTTTTAAAATTTCTGGTGAATAAAACCTTTAGCAAAAACACTACATTAAAAATCCTCAGGTTACATCCCTGCCAATTATAACATCACTGTAAATTTGCATTACTGTTTATAACATCCCCGAGTGTCACTGAATTAAAGTGACATTAGTCCCCCATTTGTTTCGGCGCGATTTTCTACACATAGTTTTTTAGCATATAGTACGTTTACATGACCGAATCGAAAGATCGAATTGAAACTGAATTGGTTTTCTAGGCGGGTTTTCGCTCTCACCGAATTGAGAGATTGAATTGAAGTAGAATTCAGTTATACACCTCCTACTTTATACGTATTTTGGATAGCCTTGTGTTAGTAGCAACAAAAATCCCAGTCAAGTGAACATCACAAAGGAAAACAAAGAGGGCACGCACACACACTCTCACTCGATCTCTCGATCTTTCAATTTGCGTTTACATGCTGATTTTCAATCCAATCGCATAAAATTTTGTGATTGGATTGAGTGAATCCCTCAATCTTTCAATCTGCGTTTACTTGGAATTCAATTCGGATTGAATCCGGATTGAATCTCTCATGTAAACGGGATAATAGTTTTCGGTGATTCTGTGGGGGATTAATGTCAAAAATTTGTAAGAAAAATGCTTCACTCACACATACTGTGTGTGTGAAAAAGAGCTATTCCTTGTCTCTTTATTCATTGGTGCTGTGGGGGATTAATGTCAAAAATTTGTAAGAAAAATGCTTCACTCATAAATACTGTGTGTGTGAAAAAGAGCTATTCCTTGTCTCTTTATTCAATGCTGAAATTCTGTGTGAAGAAAGATGAACGAAAGTACATTTTTCTTTCGTTCATCTTTTTACCATTTTTTCAGTACGCGAACGTGTTTGTCCAGTTTCGCACCAAAGTTTATGTAAATTTACGTTTGCATATTAGTACGCGAACGGACCTATAATTTCGGTGCGTAGGATACCCCCACCCTCACCAATACTAACTAGAATAGTCAACTGATCAGAACCAAACATGTTTCATTGAAAAGAGCGATTCCTTCGATTTTCAATGAAAATCGCTTAACGTTTTTTCTTTACAAAACGAACCTAAAAATTCTGTATTATATGTACTATGGTAACTGACATTCATCAAACTATGGTACCAACTTTTGTGGGTTGTATTTCCTTACTATTTTTTTCTTTTATTAGCGAGTGTAAAGTGTTCAAGCCGTTATGGTTCGGCAGCGCAGCAATCAAATCCTTGAGTCCAATTGCACAGTGATTTGAAATAATGGCTATATTTTTGAAGTGGAAGTCAAAAGATAGGTGCTGCAAGATAACTGTGACCATCTAATATAAGCGTCTGTGATGCTAAGCTGCATTTTATTGTCCCCCAGATCGGGATCCGCATCCAAATACATTTACTACAACAATAACATCTAATTTTGTTTCTGTATCAGATTTGCAAATCCAGTTTCTGATCAGCGCCACGAAAATATACCTATCGTAGTTTGGCTTTTTTTTTTTGAAAAAAGGAAATCCAAATCCCAGGGCACTAGACTCGGTAACGGTCCATTGTACTAGAGTTTGGCTTACTTATTAAAGAAAAAGGTTCAAGAGTTTCTGTCACCGATTTAAAGTGTCGGTTGGCCATTCTCGAGTCCTATTTTGAGCAAAATATAAATGTTGAGATGTCTTTGAAAGTAGTGAGAGGAGAGGGAAAAGCAAATGGGGCTAGCACAGCCGAAGTTGAGGATTTGTACGTTGTTACTAAATCTGCAATTTTAACTTTGTTAGCGGAGAAGATACCGAGTGCTGGTTGGATTTTGTGATTACTTAAATGCTACATCGGTACCTCCGCAACATCCCATAAGAGAGAGAATCAAGTCTGAGTTCCCAAATTTCATAGGACTTTTTAACAAAAAGATATATTGATGATTCGTTGGATAATCTACAAAAATTGTTTATCAGTACCGGCGTTAAGTGCGCTGAAAGAATTCGATCTGAATAGTGGAAACTATGCCAAGAGCACATTAATGGAATTTTAGAAGTTCCAAAAATAGCAGTGTTTTTCCTTCAATATGCTAAATTTGGAAGAACGCTTCAAAAACGCATCTATCTGCGATGCTCAGTATAGGCGCTTACAAGGACCTTGCAGAATCAATTATGATTTTGTTCGCGGCAGTCAGGATCGATTTGGAGACAAATGGCAAGTTGGAAGACGCGATTGATCATTCCATGCTGCCGTCATAGGCTGTATTTTCGAAATTGTTAGATCGTCGTTGCCAAACATTAGATGCCAGGGAATCTCAGAGCTGCAAGGTGGAATTAAATATAAATAATAGTAATTTTAGTAGTCGTCCTCGAAACACGAATAGAAATCAATCTTCAAATGCTTCGTTAGTTGCGAAAACAGGTGCTCATTTATTGGAGGAAGTTCATAAAACTGCTGTATTCGATTTGCATAGGTGGTGCAGTACAGTAATGACGCTAGGGTCTAAGAACGGATTTCTGGTAGTAATTCGTTGCGTATCAATGATAGGAATGTCATAAAAAACTTTAGGCATCGTTTGGAATCCATTAAAAGACGAATTTAGTTTATTATTTATTAAACTTCGCCACTGAGATAGATTTTTCAAAACCCAAAACTAAAAGGACAGTTTTGTACTTTGATCTTCGATCCGTTAAGGAATCTTTTTTTGTATCCATCCAGAGTCAAAATTGAGCTGCGTGCGTATGGTTGGTATATATATCTGCGGACCGTAGATACTATTGGCAAGGCTACATGAAACTCATTGTGTGCCAGTTCAAAAGTAGCTCCTAGTTAGACTAAATCACTCCCGCGGTTGGAATTGTGTATAGTAGTTTTATTAAGCGATTTGGTGCAAACGATTTTACAGAACATTATCTAAAAGATTGAAGAGATTTATATTTGGTCGGATTCTAAAATAGTACTGCATTGGATTTCAGCACACCCGTCGTCCTGGGAGATTTCCGTCACTAATAGAGTATCCAAGATACAATCTGAACTACTAACTACGATATTGATGCATGTTTATTCGAAATCAAATCCACATTGAAAATTGACCGGAATACAGGGTTTCCTCCCCTCTAGTAAAATTAGGAACCAAAACTTCTGTAGTTTTCATAGCAAACACAAATTTAGAACATTTTGTAAGATTTAGCAGCGACCAAAAGGTAATTCGTATATTTGGATATGTTGTTCGATTTATTAGATCATTTAAACCGAAAGTCAACAGGGCTAAGAGCAGAAGAACTAGACGAATCTCCTCTTAGAATCATCTGGAATCTAGAGCAAAATCAGGAGAAAATTAAAGTTTTAAGGAAAAAACAGACGATCAGCCCAAAAAGTGAGACAGCGGTTCTGGGTCATCAACGCTCCAAGCGTAGCTAAGAAGACTGTATTTGCGTGTTATCACTGCTTTCAAATCTCGCAAGGGCGTCGGGCTACTGTGCGCATAAAGCCTATGTGGCCGTGTTTATTTGCTGTGCAATGAAAGCATTTCACCTAGGAGTTGTATCGGATCTATAGATGCAATGTTTTCTAGCAGCCCTTAAACGGTTTGCGGCACGACGTGGCTTATGTGAGAAAAACAATTGCGACAATGGGACGAATTTTGTTGGAGCTCGAATTGAACTTAAGGGGCTATATACTGCGGTCTCAGGGCGGCAGAGGAAGAATAAATCTCATCATGGTGCGCTTTACATCGAATCAAGTTTGCCCACATACCACCCCGAGCGCACCATTTCGGTGTTGATTGGGAAGCTGCGGTGAAGTCGACAATATCGTATCGCTATAAGACGGTAAAGCAGACTATTTTGACGTATGAGTTTTCGGCCGCAGTCGCGGATATAGAAGCTATTATGAATTCCCGCCCACTTTGTGTTTAAGGTTCTCATCCCAACGACGAACAAGTTTTAACGTCTGGCCATTTTCAATTGGTTATGCTTTAAAGTCTATTCCAAGGCCTACCATTCCAGAAGATATTCCCCCTGTTATGACCTTCGAAAATGACAGAGAAGGTACCGTGGTATTGGTCAGTGAGCACAATCTACCACTCAGCAATGACTCGTTGGTAAAATCGAACGAATTATCAAGTTGGGCAGAAAAAATGTCGGGTTGTCGACATAAGAGTAAAGGGAACTGTCCTAAGAAGACCAATTCATCGCCTGGCTCTACTACCGAGTTGTTGAAGTGCATTTTCTCAAGTTCGAACCTTCAAGGCAGTATGTAAATGCTTAACTTGAAGTTGGTACTGAGTGAGAAAGAAAATAAATTCGCCGCGTTTCCGCTCCGTCCATGCATCAGTGTCACTTATCAGCCGCGCCGTCCATCTACCTCTTTTTGGCATTTTCACCGTCTCTGCCACTCTTGTTTGCTTAGCTCCAGCGGCTCCGTAACTTCTTTGACGGTAATCGTCCAAACAAAAGTAGTGCACACGATCGTCCTCAATTTGCTTCACGTAACTTAGTCATCATCGTGTCGTCCAAATCGAGAAATCTGGTATAAACCAATTGAAGTCATACGCAATGCTACACAATAGAAGGCGTTTACACTCTTGTGAAACAACTGATTTTCAATAATTAAACTGTATTTTTAGACGTATATGAACGAAAGCAAAGCTCAAATATGTTATTCCCGTACATTTAATTTATACTTTCCAAATCAATTTTGCTTTCTAGTATTTGTCCACTATGTGAGAATGAGTGTCGTTGGTTGCGGCGTAGTACATTTATTTAATTTCGAACCTTTTCAATGTTAGCTAAAAGACTACGCAAACAGCGGTTACAACTATTTGCATTTGAAATTTCAAAATTGTGTGGAGAATAGATTTCGTTTTCTACAATAAATTGTATTGTTCAGACGATAGGCAAGATAGAAAGAGCATCGTCAAAACGATAGAGTACTTCGCGAAGCTATCTCTTTCTGAAATGTCGATTCTCTTTCTTAAACGTTAAAAATTAACTACATAATGATACAATTTCATTAATTTGAGGAAATCGTATGAAAAGTCATTGTGGCTGTTAATAAAGTGTATATTTAAGTGAAAACAAAAGCTATTGTTTAGTAAAAACTACCAAAATATAGATACAAAAAACCTGAGAAAGTATTGTTACATCCAGGCTAGGATTCGAAAAGATAAAACGTAATTATATTAAATTAATCTTTATTAGTTCTCTTTCAATTTAATTCTTGATTATTATTCTAATAATTCACTTATTTAATTCAACAATTCACTTTCACAATTAATCACATTAAATAAACAATCACTTTTCTCTTATTCAATACTTCCACTTTTGTTTCTCTATTCTTTTCACTACTGTCATCTATCGCACTTCTTTATCGCGGTTCACAACTAGAATATCTTGGGTGCTCCTGCGACATCTATTTATATCTCCTAGTGACACCTCTCGAAATTTCCAGATTCGTTAAGTTCAGAAGGTTCGAGAACAACATAATTAAATTAGTGCGGTGCGAGTGCCTATAATGGATGCTGAATGTCACAGTTTGAGCAAACATGCACCAGTATGTTAAAGCAAAAAAAAAACAATAAAAAGGGACCATGTTGACCAAAAGGGGTTGTGCAGCTCTTGATGCAGCAATTTACAGGCATTTACACTTTTTTAATAAATTTGTTACTATCAATCATTTGTTCTTGTTCGTTTGTTTTTAGAAGTACTTATAAAATGTATGCAAAGACAATTGTTCAACTTAATTTGTCTCCTAACAAAAATATTTGTTAGCCACAACAACGCGGTTTCACTTTTATTTTTTGTACATAATCCTATTATATTGTTTACTTTTTTAGTATTCAAATATAGTATTTGGATAGGTACTCCTTCTTAATTCTGGAACTTTTATTTTGTTATAATTTGCTTTATTATAAACTTTTTACGAAATATTCACGCAAAACTCGTCTCCCGGCATACAAATTCACCGATTTGACCCATCAATTTGTTCAGACGTTGTTTTTTTTTTGACTCAGGCGATAATCGACTGATGTTTATTCTATTCCAATGTGAGTTTTTGTCAGTACGTGCTAAAGAAATTCGGGAATTGTTTTTGCATCAACCAAAACGTCAAATTTAAGCTGTTGAAAATTTTCTAAAAAATAATCTATGGTTTTTGTTTTGTATTATTTTCATCTTTCATAAAACACTGAGTGTGACTACTATTTGACTATTCAGAACATGCATTCGGTTTGCAAGTATTAAATTTCATAGAATATGAGAGAAATGGAAAGTCGTTCACGACATAGTTATCGTTCTAAGTCAAGAGACCGCGATAGAGATAGAGACTACTGTTCCAGAAATAAGCGGTCCAAATCAAGCTCCAAACAATCAAAGCCAAAAAAAAAGAAGTCAAAGAAGCGGTATCGACGTAGTAGCAGTACCAGCAGCGGAGCCAGCAAAAACAGTGGACGAAGTCGTGGATCTATTAAATCGGGTGGCTCCAGCGTTTCTCGAGCTGCCCTGCCACATAGCTCCACAGACTATTCTTCAATTAACGCCACAAAAGAAATTTATCGGATTGACATTCCGGACAGAATGACTATTGAACAAATCGAAGCAGATTCGTTTATAGCGAAACCGTTTAACAGTGCGGATAGTAAACAAATTCCTGAGAAAGTTATTATTGATTTGAACAGCGAGACTATATCGGTTGAAGTTACTAACAGGAATACTAAGCCCGAACAATCGCTAATATTTCATCCAAATGTAAGTTCGAACAGAAATCAAGGATTTGAAATTTTATTTTATTTTTATCATTTCCAGTTCCTTGGAGACGACGGTCGTAAACTGGAAAAATGGATCAAAAAATTATACAACTACAGACAAAAGGCATTTGAAGATTAATGTTTATTCTTTGTTAAATATGAAATTATAGCTTTCATTAAAATATATCGGATCCAGTTTTTCTTGCCCTGGTCAGGGCTTCATTTGAAGTTAGACGCTCGTTTTCCGATGGTTCTAATGGTGAACCATCTTCTGCAAGTTTACCGGAATTGAAGTCATCTATAACCTTTTGGGCATACAATGCGTTGTATAGATCCAAACTTGTGAACTCTGATTGCACAACATCGGGTACTCTGTAAGAAACGTATGGCTTAAGTTTACAATTTTCCAAATCAGGTACCACTAATTGCGGAATCTTTTGGGCAATCGATTCGAATTTTCCATTTACGTAGTGACCGGTATCGCGTACCCCACGTTTGTAGATTGCAACTGGAGGGTTAATTGAGTTCGATTGTGCTTCTTTTAGAGAGCGGGTTCCTCGTTTATTGTAGGTCAGAAATTTGCGAAAATTTCGTTTACCAGCAAGAACTGCTGATGTATAAACTGATCTTTGCGTGCGGCGTAGTCCAAAATTGAGCAATTTATTTATTCTATCCATTTTTATTTTTCAACGTTTAATTAGTTATCGGACGAAGAAGAGGGATTTACGTCAGCTGTCAGCTGTAATTGGAGTACATACAGACAACCAGCAGGGTTACCGTATTATTTTCGAAGGTAAAAAAAAAATCGGAGCGCGCTCCATGACCGAGTAGTTGGATTGGTGTACGAAGCTCAATCTGAACGTGGCCAGAGACAGACTGAAAGGAGGAAAAACAATTAAAATGGCTGTTGGGGGTTGTTCATCTGGCGTTAAATGTAAAACAATTTAGTAAAAAGATTTTGATTTAATAAATAAACGTGCTTACTAAACATATGGTAGTGAAGTGCTCAAGTATGTTTCATAAATAAATCGGAACACTCTGAGCTTACTCTGCTCAGACGTGCTCAGGCTCTGCTCAGTGCTCTGCTCAGAGATTAAATAAGAAATCGTCTTATAAATGACTACACATGAACGCGAATTGCGCGAACGAACGATTAAGTAAACTGCGGAGAAAACGACTTTAAATGCATTTATAAACAGAATTTTGCAAATAATAATGTACTATGTGGGATATGTGAATTATATTTAAAAAAAAAACAGGGTTCAGTACAGTTTAATCAACCAAATATCGAGTTCCAAACTTTTTGTTGCGAAAAACAACACCCTTGACGCAATTTGTCAAAGTTTAGTCACGATCCACAACATTTCGTCATCTTTCAACTACCGAAGACTTAGAGAATTGATCGAACCTAACCTAAAAATAGGAATGTCATTGGGATTTGCTTGTAGTTTTCCAATTGGAATATTGGTCGCCCGCGACCAAAGAATTATTGTATCATGTGAAGAAAGTGTCAAACTTTGAAAATAATCATTCGAGCTCGGGTCGCTCTCATATGAATACTCGTGGTCCTTTAGGCAACGTTGCAAATTGTTTATAAATCACATTTTCCTGTGTAAGGGCAGTTAAAGTATTGCATAAGGTTACACAGACTCTGCAATGTGTTTATAAATAAGGTTGTAATTGTCTAATAACACTTTGGAGGCCTTTGACATTTCCTTTCATTTAATTTCACTGAAAATCAGCTGTTTCACAAAAGATTAGAAATAACGCCACCTATAGTTATGTATTCCATATGCGTTCCGAATTTGACATTTGAATTAAAGGTGAACATAAAAGTGAACAGCGTTTTATTGGGATTTCCATTACTGAGCTTGAAATAAGTTGCCAATAAAACGCACCTATAATAAGAATTTGAGTTCAACTACCAAATAGCTGGCAAAACAAAAATAGATGCATATGCAATACATTGCTGGAACCACTTGAGCTGTCAAATGTTGAATGAACACATGAATTCAATATTCCAACACAGCATAAACCTTTTCACCAAGCTATCTCTTTCTGAAGTGCCGAATCGCTTTCTTAAACGTCAAAAGCAAATTGAATGATAAAATTTCAGAAATTTGCACAAATCGTATGGATTAATCACTGTGATTGTTAATGAAGTGAATATTAAAGTGAAAACAGCAGCTATTGAAGAGTATAAAGGGCAAAGTTATAGAGAAAAAACATGAGAAAGTATGTTAAAGCAAAAAAAACAATAGAAACAGTGAACATGTTGACCAAAAATTGAAAAATGTGTGCGAATCAAAAGTAGAAATTGAAAGTGTTTGCAAATAATAACCTTGTGGCTTGTGGATTCGTCAGCATTTTGCATAATTTTTGCCAAAACGCGATTGTCACGGTTTCACTTTTATTTTTCGAACAGAATCCTAATAAATTGTTAACTTTTTAGTATTCTAAAATATTGTTTGGATACTCCTTCTTAGTTCTGGAAATTTGTTTTTGTTATAATTAGCTTTAATATAAACTTATTACGAGATATTTGCAACAAAAACATTTTTTGGCACAACTACGCGATTCTCACTTTTTCAGTTTTTTTTTTTGTACACAATCATATTATAATGTTAACTTTTTAATATTCCAAAACGTGGTTTGGGTACTCCTTCTTAGTTACGGAACTTTTTTTTTGTTAAAATTGGTTTTGTTATAACCTTTTTAAGAAATATTCGCAAAGAACGTATTTCCCGCCATGCAAATTCGCCATTGTTTTCCTTCATTTCAATCAGCTGTTTGTTTTTTTGTTTGTTTTTTTTTTTGTGTTCATTTGAGACTGACGTTATCGTGAGAAGGTCTATTGTTGTGAAATTGCAGCTTAGATTTTACCAGCTCATACACAATTAAGCAGAAAACGACTTCCGATGTTAGATATTGAATTGAAAGAGGTATATTATTCGAGAGGTCCCAATTGGCGAATGGAGGCTAACCCCTGGCGGCAGATTTTCTCATCGGTAGGTTGCTATAGATTTTGACAGCTCGTATGTATTTCTATGAAAAACCAGGAAGTTTTTGTGAGAATTTGTAAACTTTATTCAAAATATACACTATATATAAGAAAAAACTGATTTTATAACACAAAAATAATATCTCAAAAGTGAGTGCGATAAGTGTTGATATAACAGTGAATACTAAGTTTTTTAATTTTGTGGCGTTCCTCAATGCAATTCATACAGAAAAGAAGGAATTACATTGTACCATCTTCCAAAAGAAGTTAGGAACTCTAAAGTTCTTTTGGTTAAATGGGGTATTGTGCTTAGGATGGGGAAACATTTTCCCAAATGTTGTTTTTCCATTTGCAGTCTGCACTTTAAAGATAAAGACATTTTGCGCCCGAATACGCGGGATGGTTTTCAGTACAGAACCAAACTTGTGAAAGGAGCCTTTCCCAACCTTACCCTTCCGAAATGAGCAGTTTCTTCGAAGAAACCAGGCATTATACGCACAAGGCGGTTACTATCACAATCATCTGCTTTTATGAGACGAAGGTACCTACTTCATGTTGCTACATTTCGTTTCCACTTTTATTTAATGATTCTTATACTTTTAATTTATCCTCCAGATCTATTCAAAAATGTATGACACATCAACCCACAAGTTTGGCGGATAATCATACTGATATTGAGGAACTATCCAACAACTGTACAGGGAGTATTCGTAGCATAGGGGTGCAGGCATACTTAAGTCCATTCACTAGCTTCACTGCATTATGGGATACTCACAAAAAATTAAAATTAAAGCAGGAGCAAGTCAGTATCCACCGCTGATGTTGCTGGGATAATTTTTTCATTTTTACTTCGTGTGGCTTTGATGAAATTGATGATGCAGCTACCACCAGCCCAGTAACTTCATCTACGGATGGAGGCGGGAAGAGGCCAATCTTATGTATCCAGCCAGCTTTCACAATTTCTTCGCCTTCCCGGATAGACCTTTTAATACCACTGAAATAGTCAATTATTTCACAGAGCGATATTGTGACAACCTTCGAAACTTCTAAGCTGGCTGGATCTTCCATCATCAAAGAAAGCAAATCTGTAAAAATCATAATTAGCACACTTTTAACAAGACAAAAAGCAACCAAAATATGTAAACAAAAGCAAAATTATTATTTGTTTGCATTACATTGAACACTACTTTGAACTGCCTTTTGTGCTAGTTTTACCAGATGAATTGACTCACATAGTACAAATTTCGTACAAGTAGTACTTAGATCTGCAAATTAAGTTTGTTTACAATAAGTTAGTTAACTTTTTAATAGATAAATAATAAATTTTCTTACACGAAAACACACGTATTCCTTATCCAAGTTCATTGCAAAACACACAGACGTCAAAATTCTATATGTCTCTACATATTCCTTTTTTATCCACCAGGTGTCGCAGAAAAACTTTTCCATTCGTCAATGGAATTATGTATTATGGTAGAAACACATCAACACTTCAACTTCGACTTGCACTTTCACAAGAGCGAGAACTTTAGCGTTTAAAGTTGGGTCAAACACAATGAAAAATGTAACTTCAGAGCGAAACAAAGAATGGTTGTAAAGAAAAGAGAAAATTATGTCAAAATACAAGCAAGCGAGAAAATTCGCTCAAAATATAAGCATTTGCATGTTTTGAAAACTGAAAATATCGCCTCAAGGTTGGTGGGACTTGCACTTCAACTTTGAATTTAGGATTTAGGTCTAACGTTGAACGTGAAGTTGAGGTTGAAGTGCTAATGTGTTGTTCCATCCCATTAAAAAGCATTGGTTCTAAAACGTGCGACGTGGTTGTCAAAGTTGAAGGCGACTTGAAAGTGTTGATGTGTTTCTACCATTAGGCTTTCGATTCGATATGCATTTACATGGAATTCAATACGATGCAGGAAATTTTCCGGACTGGAAGAATATTGTCAACTCAATAACTGGAAACGCGACTTTCCGTAGTATATTTAATCTATGTCGTTAATCGGAAAATTAAAATAAACGCGCGCCCCCATTTGTAAAAAACAACCGCAGTGATAAGTGCTAAAATTTCAATAAATTTGTTTCTTCTTTATCAAAAGTCAAATATAAAGCGCGATGAAGAGCACAAAAATTGGCGTAAGCCTTGAACTGGACTGCTGGATAGAGGAGCTCTCGCCTGCCCAGCTTGCTGCATATGAAAAAGTCTCAACCGAGCATAATGCAATAAAGAATTCACTCAAAACTCTAATGAGCAGCAACGAGGGCAAGGAACTTTTCAATGGGGATGTATTCTCAGCATACTCTTTTAAAGGTAAAGTCTTACAAGAAATAAAGGAGGCTACTGTGCCAAAAAAGCCTCCACCGGTTCCACAACCTCAAGATCGTTTGGTTCGTAGAAAGCGTCCCTCAAATTATATGTACATGGAGTCATCAGATGATGAAGACAATATTCCACTAGCAAAACGTATGCCCACACCAACAATATCAACAACAAATAAACGGGGACGACCACTTTCCAAATTAAGTCAACAGTCGCCTCCAGTTAAGCATCAACCCTTGCCCTCGCTTCCGAAATCACCGCCTATTGCAGCAGTCCCGAACTCGCCATCTCTAGGTCGACCATCCCCTGTGCCAAAAACAAGTAAATCAACTGCCAAACCTGCAGTTGTTGCTAAGAACAGTCTGGCCACGAAGAGTTCTGTTGACAAGGACAAACTTTCATCGCAGAATTTTCGTCCATCGGAGATTACGTCTGTGGGCGGTTTGGTCATTGATGCCGAGTCAAAAGATTCTAAAGCAACTGTCGCTGAAAAAGAAGGTAAACTGCAAGGAAAAACATTCCCTTCATTGGTTGTTTTGGCCAAGCCGTGGTTAAAGGTAAAAGACATGTCTTCAACTCGGAGCAAATTGGATTCTAAAGTAAAGTTGGTTTTGATGTTGACCCCAAATAAGTTTACTGAATGGTTAATTCAGGAAGGACTGCTAAAGTCAGAACAGAAGTGCACAAGTCATAAAAGCAACGAGCTAAAATTAGGTGAGTACTTTATACCCTGCTGTTAAATTGGTAAATAATGGCACCGAAAAACATCTGATGTAAAGAACTGAGTCGCACTTTTTCTCACATTGACTGTTATCAATTTGGCATGTAAAAAATAAAGGAAAAATACGGAACAGGTGTGTGCTATGCAACTGTTTCCAGGTTAAATTCAGTGTTATTGAGCTATTGGCGCTCACGCTAACTGCCGCAGTGACGCAGAAGCGAGTGAAACTCTGTTTTATTTTCTTTGCGGATGTTTAGCTTAACCCTAGAAAGAAAATCTAAGCCAATTTGACTGCATCAAAATGGCAATTTTAAATAAAAGTGGACTTAGACACCGCACACTAGGCAAGTTATTCTTTGATGGGCTATCGGATAAGTCAGGCATAAATTCAATAACATCATTGATTTTATCAACTCCACAGAATCATTTTAAATTTTACTTCCACTTCCTTAATTTTATTTACAGGTCTCGTGGGTAGTGTTGTCATGGCGGCTCTTCAGCGCTAATAAGGTGTTTCAGAACAAGCCGCCTTACCTACCTACTAATATTCTGGCCTAAGGCCTATCTTGTCCAGATATTCGTGTTTGCAAAGTCAGATATGTCCACCTCTAGTTTGATCTCCCAAACTATTGCAGCATCTTCCAAGCAGTGAATTTAATTTCAGTAACAGAAATTGCTTTTATGACTGCCTGGCTGTCAACAAAAATGGTTATATCATTTCGTGGTATTGTCATCTTTGACACCATATAGGTAGGCAGCTTCTGCGATTGCCAGTACCTTAGCTGGGAAAACAATGTAATGACCAGGCAGCCTGATTGAGCGTTGTAAGTTTAGTTCCTGTGAGTACAATTCGGCACCCGTTCCACGGTCCATCTTCGATCCATCTGTATAGATAGATATAGATTATCTTTTTACGAGTTCATTTGTGTACCATCCTTCCCTGCTCGGAAAGGATACATGCACTTCAAAATCTGTGCTGTGCATGCTCTAAATTACCTGCGTACCAACTTCTTGTTTGGCTGATTCTCAAAGCATTTTTAGCAGGTGATTAGGGGTAGCAGATTAAGAATGGTCTGCATGCCAGCGTATGTTGTCGTTCTTATTGTGCTAGTTGTCGATATACATGCTAGTCATTTCCTAGAGATTTGTTAGCGAGTATTGGTCGCACAATTGGCGTATATATCTACAGAATTACTCTAGGGTTTGGTCCCAGTTTCAGCAGAATATGCTGTTCCATGCGTAGAGTGCGTTTGCCGCTTTCTGTACTCTCTCATTGCCATATGGCTTCCAGTTAAGCTGCGTATCGAGGATAACTTCCAAATACTTCGGGGTATCCCTTCAATTGCCGTTGGCTCGAATTGTGGTATGCTTCTTCAGTTTGTGAAAATTTTATGTCTCTTTGGCAGGATTTTCGTAAAGGAAAACACATGCAGTCGGATTCGGTCACATAACATAATAGATCTTGGGCTCTTGGGATTTGCTTCCGTTTTTTTTCGTTTGGTTTTAACAAAAAACAAAGCCGGTTGCTTTTGTCATTTTTATAGGGGAATGTCGAAGACACGGCACACATCTCTATGAGCTCGGAATAAATGGACTGGAAGTCTGAGTAAAAAAATGAGAACAGCCTAAAAGACAGACTCAGGCCCCTATTGCGAGTGGCGATTACTGATAGATGAGCGACATTTATCTATTGTCAATCGTCGATTGTAGATTTTGGAATTGTGAATGGTAATTGTGATTGACATTTGTCGATTGGCAATCGCTTGTTGTCGTTTAAATTTTTCTGATCGACTGTCTGTGAAAAAGAAAACAAAAATATTGTTTGCAAACATGTATTGTATTGTATTGTATGTGCAGTGGGGTCATCAGTAGATGACAAGCACTTAGACCTATTGGTCCATTGTACTTCAGCATAGCTGCCCGCTCGTTGGCTATTGGCGATTAGTAAGATACAGTAGGGATGGCGGTTATTACAAAAATAACCGGTTTTCGGTTATTCCGGTTTAATTTAACACCAGTTTAACCTGGCGGTTATAACCGCTTAAAAAAACCGGTTTTCGGTTAAACCGGAATCCGGTTTTTTACGAAAAAAAACATACATAAACAAATATTACATTTTTAATGAAAAATATATTTACATATGAAATTAAGATAAGAAAACATTTCAATAAAGTACATACTAACATTTTAAATTACATAATAGATAAGATAAATAAATCAAGTTGTTGTAGTTGGCCAATATTTTTGTTCCAACCTATTCATGAAGACCCTTTCTATAATATGTTGGTCTGTGAGTCGACTCCTCTCATCAGAAACAACATCATTTAATGTTGAAACGAGTCTTTCAGAAGCTACAGAACTTCCGACAAGAGATAAATACTTTCGTGCAATAAATGCTAATCCCGGCATACAAGTTTGGCTCTGCTCCCAAAAAAAAAATGAATCACTCAATCTGGGTAGCAAAGGTTGCTGAAGGTAAAGTCTCAGCTCATTCGGAAACGAATCTTCAATTTCCACCGGACTAGTCTTGGCTACCACCTGGTCATGTGTTGACCAAAGAGTGTTCACTCTTTTAGTTGTTTCAGCTTCTTCACTTCGAGTTGTTAACGGAGGTGAAAGCTTCCCAATTCCTATTTCAGTCAAGTGCTGTTTGATTTCTCGGCTTAAGTTTGAAACTGCTTTACTTGCAACAATGGGGTTCATATATGTTTTTTTAAAACGAGGATCTGAGAGCGAAGCATTCCACAGCAGAGGGTTCTGCAATACTTTTGCGCTTCTGTCTTTAAGGCTGATCAATAGCTTTTGTGAAAGAACTTTGACTGCACTATGTTTAGGGCTCTGATTTTTTAAACTACCTTCGATGATGGTCAATAGGGGGATAACGAGACTTCCTGTTATGTACTCGCTTCCCGAGATCTCCGTAGTGGCCTCATCGAAAGGTTTTAGGATATCCAATAGTTCTGACACGATTTCAATGTCTGCTCCAGAAATCATTCTCGGTGCATTTTTGATAATGGGATTTGCTAAAACTTGAGCAATTAATGGTGACAGTTGGACGAACCTCTTTAGCATGTGGTAGCTGGAATTCCACCTTGTTGGTACTGATTGAACCAAAAGCATTACATTTCCCTCTGCTATACCTTCTCGTACCTGCTCCGTCCGTAGCTTCTCCATAAATACGTTACTCTGTCTTGCAAATGTGACAATATTTTTAATTTCACTTATTAGACCTTTTAAAATTTCATTATTTCTATCCTCTAGGCCATCTGTGACTATTAAGTTAAGAAGATGGGCAAAACAGTAAATGCTCTTTCCATCCCCTAACAACTTCCTCACACCTGCGATCATGTTAGCACCCCCATCTGTGCAAACACCAACTATTTTCGACTTCGGTATGTCGAAGACTCGAAGAACATCATCAATTTCAGAAGCGATGTAGTCGCCTGTATGGCTCTCTCGAAGTCGCCGAACTCCCAACATTATTGTGTCCAGCTTCCTTTTGTTTTCCTGAGAATCTGTCAGTAGAGAGTGAAAGTGTATTAGGTACCTACAGTAAATAGAATTAATAAAACTAAAGTACCGATAAAATGCGCTGTAATCACCAAAAATCCTTTTGATGAATTGGTCAAAGTACATATGTCTGCAGTGAGCGAAAAGTGCACTACATTAGCTAATGTTGACTTCACTATTTGGACAGCTGCGGAGTACTTGGTGCTAACCATGTCAGTTATCTGCAATGCAAGAAGAACAATTTCGTTAATGAAATAAAATTTTATGTAAAGTGCAAATCAAGTTACAATATTACGTAATTATTATAACTAAGTAGGTATTACTTACAGTTTTTCTGGAGGGTAAAATGTACAATGGCACTGCAACTTTCGTAAAACGACTAAAACCCACTTTCTCTACAAGTGAGTGAGGTAAATTGTCTTTACAGATCATGAAAATCAGTGCATTTGTGAGTTCAAGGTCACGTCTTCCACCCCCTAAAAAATGTAATTACATATTTACATTAGAATCGCTAGAGCCTAAATATATAAATAAATATGAAACTTACTCTCATAGCTACATATTCTTTCTTGGCTTTCGAAGAGAGTGATCTGCCTCTGCTTTGATGAAGTCGAAGGAGTAGGAGACCTCGAACGAATTGTGTTAGTGGCTGTGGCTGTGACCGAATTCGGTTTTCTTCTTGGTTCTCTTGTTGTCTCTGGCAAAGTTTCTCTTTCTCCTAAATTATCGGGATCTGTAGTATTACTTTCGAAACAGGACAAATGTTTTTCTTTACCCTGGAAGCAATATGCAAGAAACAAAAAAAAAAATGCTTAACAGTTCACAGATTTGAGAAATAATTAATGTAGGTACCTACCTTCTTTTCCAGACAATATTTTGGATGTTTGCTTGTTAAATGTTGACGCAAGTTCGTCGTGCCTCCTCCCGTTTTGAGTTTTTTTAAACAAATGGAGCACTGCGCTTCGCTCCCACTGCACTTTTTAAAATATTTCCAAACTATTGATGATTGCAATTGAGCCATATTTCGACAATTACAATATCAAATTTTAACACTGAAACAACACCAACTAATCAATGGAAAAATAAAACTTTTTGTCTCTGACAGTCTGAAGGCATATACAATATTTAAAACAAACGTTAACGGTTTTCTTAAAAGTTAAAACAATAATGAAGTCACCACTCACCACCAGAGTTGAGTATATCTATGATGAGTAGAGAGAGACACTCTGTCTTTTTATATGGATTTCCTACTAGGTAGGTACCGCAAACCAAAATGCTGAAAAAAACGAACCGTAAGTGGAAATAGGTCAAAAGAATGTTTTTTACCCGTATACAATGACTACTTGAAAAGAAAATGGTACGCGATACATTTAACCTATACCAATACATGCGGCTTGCTGCGTAAGACGAACGATTGTGGGTTTTTCCATAATCCTTTTTTAAATGGTTTTATGATTCGTTTTTATGATTTTTTTCAGTAATTACACCTAATCTACTGCAATTGCAGCAAAGTGGCAACGCTGCATGCTCACTTCATTGAACAAAATAATTACACACGAACAGCGCCAAATGATGTGTGCCGTGTGGTGTGACGATGCGCATGGTGGGGTGAAGCAACAAAAAGTGCGAATGACCAATGACGACAAAACTATTCAAAATGCGTGTGTTTATGTATGTATGGGAAAATGAAAGAGGGTACCAATGTCATTATGCGAGAGCGAAAGCAAGGATTTTTTTTCGGTAGGCGAATGACGAATAACCGAAATGCGATTAAGCTAAGCAGCAAATGTTACCCGGTTTTTTTGTCCGGTTATTGGGTTTAGAAAAAAAAACGGGAGATAACCGAGACAAAATAATAACCGGAACGAACACGGTTAACCGAAGCAAAATAACCGCCGTCGGTTAAAACCGGCCGGTTTTTCCCATCCCTAAGATACAGTGAGGGAGAACCTACCAGTAGCCTTGGCAAAGCGAAGAATATTAGCAAGTTCAATGTCCCCCATCTCATCTTCGTTGACGAATTGTTTGCCTATAGTGGTGAGCTTGGTTCTGGCGAAAGCCGGACATTCACAGATGAAGTGAGATACCGTTTCATCCGCCTCCAGGCAGCACTCACATAGGCCCGAGCTCCTAATGTGGATGGTTTTGAGGTGCTCGTTAAGAGGACTGAAACCGGTGACGAGACCAATCAAAGGTCTCAACTCTTTCCTGTTTAGTCCAAGCAAAAACTTAGCTCTTCTGATTTTCGGACCGTCCACTAGCTTCTTCGAATACCTGCATGAGACCAGGTCATGCCAGTATTCGGAATGTTGTTGGCGTAGAGCCGAATCCATTTCACGTTTGTGGACGGATGAGCAGCATCCTATAGATGATTGTGGGCCAATGAAGGCTGTTGAAGAGCCCTTCCTGGCCAGAGCATCCGCTCTTTCATTTCCCTCGATACCTGTGTGCCCAGGAACCCAGGCAAGCGATACCGACTTACATCTACCCAGACGGTTAAGCTTAACCATGGTTTCCTCAACTATTTTTGACTTGAGAGAACCAGCCGAACAGGCTTTGATAGTGGCTTGGCTATCTGAGCAGATGTATAAGGTTTTACCCTTAATCCTTCTCCTTAACAGGATATTTGCGGCAGTAGCAATCGCAAAGATTTCTGCCTGAAAAACAGTTGTTTGTCTACCCAAGGCTGCAGATAGATTTATCCGACAGTCTCTAGAGTAGACCCCGGCTCCGGAGATACCGTCAATGAGTGAGCCATTGGTATAGATGACATAGATGACATCACCCGGCTTAAAGCCATTCCACCCCTCACTGTTCCATTCCTGCCGTTCAGAAAGGATGACCTGAAAACGGCGCTCAAAGACTTGCTTCATGCACACAGTGTCAAGTGCTCCTCCCCGATGGCCAGGTAGGCTGTCATAGAGAGCTCTGTACCTAGCACCTCTGGCCCCATCGCCGAGATTGACCTGCCGTCTAAGTACTACACACATACGGTATAGTGATTTTCTGGCCTCACTCTCAGCAAGGAACTGCAAGGGAGGTAAACAGAGCAACACTTCCATAGCAGCAGTGGGAGTTGCTCTCATCGCACCTGTAATGCATAAGCACGCAAGGTGCTGTAGCTTCGACAGTTGACGTTTGAGGATGTGAGTTCTAGCCCACCATACAATCGCACCATACATAAGGTATGGCCTAACAATGCACGTGTAAATCCAGTGAACCAGCCTGGGACTAAGTCCCAAGGGTCTGCTGAACATCCTACGGCACTGCCAGAGAATGTTAGTTGCCTTCGAAATCCTAGCAACCAAATGTTCAGAAAAGTTAAGCTTTGGATCTAACACAATACCCAGATACTTAACCTTGCTTGATAGCTTTAGTTGAGTGCCCTGGAAGTAAGGCCACCTCACTTGAGGTATTGCCCTTCTACTCGTGAACAGCATCATCTCAGTCTTCGCGGGGTTGACTGACAGAGCTTGCTCGCGGCACCAACTCCCAACACTATTGAGCGCTGTTTCCATCCGCTAACAAAGAGTTGGTAAAAACCTGCCGCTGACAATAATGCACACATCATCAGCGTACCCAATAACAGGGTGACCTTCCCCATCAAGTCTTCTCAACAAGGAGTCGACCAACAGGTTCCACAATGTAGTGGAAAGTACACCGCCCTGCGCAAAGTCTTTAACAGCGCGCACAGTTCTGACGCAGCCGCCAACAGCAGCTGTAACTTCTCTGCTCCTAAGCATTTCCAGGATCCATTCCACAGTTGTAGAATCGACGCCCTTCAGTGTTAAGGCAGACTCAATTCTGCAAAAGGTGGGATTGTCAAAGGCCCCCTTAATATCCATGAAGACAGCAAGAGCATAGTTCTTGCGGTCGAGCACCCTACGCACTCTGGCCGTCAGATCCGTTAATGCCGTCTCAGTGGACTTGCCTTTTTGATAGGCGTGTTGGCTATCATGAATACCCAGCGAAGCTGGAATGCTCTTAAGCCGTACGTCAATCAGTTTTTCAAGGCCCTTTAACAGAAATGATGAAAGGCTAATAGTCCTGAAGCTTTTGGGAAGATCATAGGCGGCCTTTCCCGGTTTGGGAATGAAAACCGCCCTAGCTCTTCTCCAGGCCAAAGGAATATGTCGCAGAGCCACGCTGGCTCTGTAGATTCTAGTTAGCAGTGTGAGCAAAATCTCGATACCCTTTTGCAAGAGTATGGGATAGATGCCATCAGGACCAGGAGCCTTGAAAGGAGAAAAGTTCAGGATAATGGCTCTCGCCCTCTCTCTCGTAACAATGCTCGCCGCGACCCGCCACTGCTCAATGGTAGCTCTGCTTTTGTTTGCAGGTGGCAATGGTGCGATGGTAGTGTATTCACTAAAGTGATTGGCAGGTCGTGCGTTCGAATCCCGACCAGGGCCATGATTTTTATAAATTGAATACACACAACAAAAACTGATCTCCCTAAAACAATTTAGGCGCCACCTGTTGAGAAATAAAAAATCCCATCGCACCAAACTTCTTTCCTATCCTTCTATTCTTTCAGTAAGTAGCACCCAAAAATAGGCAATGAATTGCTGGGAGCTACTTGCGCAACAAACTAAATGCCTGCGCTGTGGTTTTACCATTATAAGGGTACTGTGTCCCTACAGAAAAAAGAAATCCCTTTAGCGCACGCAAATTATAAAAAAAAAAAAAAAAAAACACGCAATTAGATTTTAGATTTTAGATTTTATAAGACTTTTATTTCAAATAAATATTTAACAATGGTAAGTTTAACTAAGCCTAATTGGTTTGGCCTAAGGCCGTCTACCAGGTTGACAATATAATTAAGTCTCAAATTTATTTCCAAACAAAATTAAATAAGGTAATACTATTAACAAAAAAAAAGAAAAAAAATATTAAAAATCTCCCTCTAAGATTCGTTTTCTATATTTAAGTGCGGCTACGGTGAAGTTGTATAAAACATCCCATCCTTTTTCCCCGTTTAAAATATTTAGTGCTTCTCCTTCATCTAAGACAGCTTTTAAAAAAGTCAAACTGCGAATTTCCTTCAAAATTGGGCAGATTGCAAGAAAATGTAACACGTCTTCTCTAGTCCTCATGTTGCAAAGTTCGCAGAGTGTTGGTAAATCCGTACGGTGGGGTATAAAATTTAAATTAACTAGTTCTCCTCTCATTCTAAAGATCGTACTAATTTTGTCCACAGAGAAGCAGTTAAGGAGGTATGTTTTTTCATTTAGCTGATAGTTCAGTTTACTATAATAATTCCTCACCAGCGAGCCTCTAGCATCTTCAGTATATCTTTCATACAAGATTTGGCCTAATTTCTCCAATAACGAATTAAATTTCTCCCTTAGAGAAGAAGGTTGTTCATTTGTCTGGATAGCCAGATCCGTTCTGCAGTCCGATGCAATTTCCTCCCACACTTTGCACATATTTCCGTTCGTTCTTATAATATTTTTCAGTATTATGTTTGGTATCCTTGTTTCTTCCATTTCCAATACTTTTATTACATAATTAAAGTGTGATCTCAGCGTAAGTAAGAACATAGGTGGAGTACTAGTTTCAACATACAACATATAATTTGGAGTATTATTTGGTAAACGGAAGATCCTCTTTAAAAAGTAGCGCAGGAACTTTTCTACGGCTTCATAAGATTTAAAGCCCCAAACCTGAGCTCCATAAAGTATGATTGATGTAGCAGTTGAACGAAATACCTTTTGCTTCGCACTATGTGAGACGTATTTGCTACTAATGCAACGTTCCCATATCGATGAAATAGCTCGCTTCGCATCCGCTAATTTTTCCTCAAGGTGTGTTTTTACATTTAAGTTTGCTGAGACTAACATCCCAAGGTATTTGTACTTGCGAACAATTTCTACTTCTTCCCCATTTGACATCCAGTTTTCCGAACGAGAGTAACGGCTTTGCAGCCAGGAAAGTGGGTGTCCATTGCAGTTGAAGTACCTCCTCATTGGAGTTGGTCGAGGTGCCATCGGGCTTCCGAAGGACGTCAAGCCTGGCTCCCGGATCAGCTGAGAGGACTCTCTGCAATCTCGAAACCGCGCTAACATCCTTCAGTTCTCCGCAGAACCTCTGTCAAGATACCTTCTTAGCGCTCTTAATTTGCCTCTTGTACTCCTTCTGCGCATCCGCATGAGAAGACCAATCGGCTACCAGGTTAGACTTCCTGGCCCTGTTAAACAGCCTCCCCACTCTTTTCCTGAGAAGGGATAGCTTAGCGTTCCACTATCGGGTTGGTTTCGCACCACCAGCCTCCTTCACCGGGCAAGCAGTATGAAAGGCCGTAATAATACCGCTGTGTAGCGTGTCGGTCGCCTTATCCAAGTCGTCGCTACTAAGGATCCTGATAGGCAGGGAACCTATCTGACCCCGCAACTCCGTGGAATAGACGTCCCAGTCAGTGCGTCGCACATTCCTGATTTTGCTTCTGATCGGTCGATCTGCACTTAACTTAAAGATAACATACCGATGGTCAGATGCAGTTTCTTCCCTTGAAACCCTCCAGCCCGAAACGATGCCAGATGCAGCAGCGGTTGCTACTGTCACATCAATAACTTGCCGCCTCAGTCGAGTGACAAACGTTGGCTCATTACCAGTGTTCAGTATATAAAGCTGGCTGGCAGCAAAGAAGTTTAGTAGGGATTCACCCCTGCTATTTGAGTTAGTACTACCCCAAACGCGATGATGCGCGTTCGCGTCCATACCAACGATCAAATGCTTGTTACCTCGTCGGGCATGCTCGACAAGCCTTACCAGTTCCACCGTTGGTGGTCGGGCCAGTGAGTCGAATGGGAGGTACACTGAGGCTAAAATAATCTCAGTAACCAACCCTCCTCTACATCTACAACAAGCGATTGCCAATCGACAAATGTCAATCACAATTACCATTCACAATACCAAAATCTACAATCGACGATTGACAATAGATAAATGTCGCTCATCTATCAGTAATCGCCACTCGCAATAGGGGCCTGAGAGAAAGTAAAATATGTAAAGGAAAAACTAATTTCAAAACAAAAAAAGTCGATGGTTGTTTTTCTGGTGTAGAAGCAATACAATTTGATAAAATAAATTAAAAAAAAAAACTATACACCCCTATTGCGAGTGTTAATCGACAATTATTGATAATTGACTATTTTCAATGTGTGCTATTGTGAACGAACGATTTGTGAATCACAGTCAATTAAAAAAAATGCGATTGACAAGAATATCTTTAGTTGCCTGCGATTGACAAAATCCTTTAGAATCGTTCGTTCACAAAAGCACACATTGAAAATATTCAATTATCAATTATCGATTGACACTCGCAATAGGGGTGTATTGCTAATCATATGACAGTTGAGCGTCTAAGTGTGTTTTATGAACAACCAAAACACCCTGAGTACGCTCGATTCAAAGCATTCAATACATGCCAACACTCCTCTCAGTGATCTACTGCTTCTTCTTTTATTTTACGACGAGGTTGTGATTTGAACTAAAAGGATCACAAACCTCCCACTTCACTGCATCCCTACCGGTCCGCCTGCTGCGCCTTGCATAATCTCACGCAGCAATACTGTTTATCATTTGTAATTGGCACAAGAGGTAAACAGCCGGGAAAAGCTGAGTGTACGATTCAGCGAGTTTCAATTGTAACTACCGGCTTACGATTGAGTCTGATTGAAACAACGAAGCGCGACGGTCTTTTGATTTAGCGTTTAAAGTATAACAGGGGTTCCCCGGTTTGACCTCAAAAAGTATCGGAAGGCCTTCCGATTTCGAATTACTTCGTCACTGAGGCCAGTCAAATGCTGGTGTTGTTGCATTTATGTGTTCCAGGAGTTTATGAGCATGCCTCGCGATTGTTTAGGAATATTGATTGATATTGAATGTTTGACGTGGTTCGTAGGATCTCTCCTTTTGACATTGTGTCCTCGGATCTTGGAACTTCTTATTTATTCAGTGCTCTGCTCTACTACGTGCGTAGTGCCTACTTAGATGTTTTCACCCCGCGCTACGTCAATTCCAAAAGAGTTAAATTCAAAATTTAATTTAATTAAACTGTATCTAGCTTTCTTTATAATTATTGTGATACAAATTAATGCATAAATATATGTGTAAATCCTATCATTTTTCTTTTTTCCTTTTGCATGGAAACAAGCACACTTTCAGCCTATTCCAAAAAAAACAAACAGAAACCCATTAAATTACAAAAAAAAATAAATATTAAGCATTAACGGCCCATACAGGGCCTTAAAACTAGCTTCTCCAACCAATTGCTTGTGCGAAGTGGAAGGGACCTACAATTTTAAGACGAATCAGAACGGCAAATTTGAGAAGCTTGTCATGACAATTTATACTCTTGGATGTTTGTCTGACATTCGCAAAAGGTCCCGGTGGTATTTGAACCTCATCACTAAGGATTTTGACCGCGACACTCTACTTTGGTCCTTTTGACCCATATTATGAGTAGCGACTCGAACCAAAACACTTGCTAATTTAACTATTCATTATTATTTGTAGCGATTTTGACCGCGACACTCTACTTTGGTCCTTTTGACCCATATTATGAGTAGCGACTCGAACCAAAACACTTGCTAATTTAACTATTCATTATTATTTGTAGCGATTCGCTAAATTAAGTTTGCTTCAAATGTCAAAAATGCAACTAGTTCGATTTTTGACAAATTACAAGTAGCGACAGATCGCTATTATATTCGCTGAATGTGTCAAAGCCAGTCGAACCAAATCAGTGATAACTCTTTCGAATGTGGATGCTCTCTATTAATACCAGTCCCAATTTGCTACTCATTTTTTTTGTGTCGGGGTGGGGGAGCCTAGCACCATAAAATGCTTGGCAAAAGCGTAATAGCTCGTAACAACGCCAGTAATTTGTGTGCAGTCTTCTGTTGAGAGATAACAAGAATGCCGCACATTTTTTACAGACGTCGGGGAGAATTCGTTTAGTCTGTCTGCACCCTAGAGAGTCATGCCATCTGCGATTGTGTTCATATGAAACTCAACCGTCAATGGAAGCCCTGACCGAGGACGCAGGCAGACATAACGCCGGTTCAGGTCCTTAGAAATCTTCCTCTGAGCCCTGTCTAGCAAGTTCATTGGAGATCTTATTTCCTGGGATCCCGTTATGACCCGGGACCCAGATCAGTCCAAGGGAATTCAGCCTTCCGACTGAATTCAGAGAGATCTTGCATTCACGAACTGTTTTGGAGTTGTTTAGAGAGTTGAGTATGACCTTAAGCACAGTTGTCGCTGCTCTCAGGCAGATACTCCTCCCCTACACCTATTATTCATAGCATAGTCCGTAGCCAGTAGGTCTTGTTTGTTCGTTCTTTTACGACACCGGTGATCTACTACGGTTTTGCAGGCACTCTTGTAGAAGAGTTTTGACTGTAAGTGTGTCTCATAGCTCAACTGAATGGTAAAATTGCTTTAAAGTGTTTTCTCCGCTTAGTCATCGCTTAGTATCCCTTCTGTGCACGGGAAAACCAGGTTACTGTATACTTCCCAAGAATTTAATGCGACCACCACCGCCACCGCCGATATAAGAGTTCGGAATAACAACATACCACAGATCACGATTAAGCGAAGAGTAGTTTTAATACAGTGTTCGGGGTGGCGTCGTACTAAGACCTCTAATCGTTTACCAACTTACCATTCTTTTCACAAGACTTTACAGTAATCTTCAAGGTGTTCTCCTGAGGTTTTTGTATGATAAAAAACATCTTGCACAATTTCTTACAAAATTCAAGGATTGGACATTTTATGAATATTTAGTAAACTAATAAGTACATAATAGAACATACTCGTTAATTTGATAGACATAAACTCCAATTATGACCTTGATTTGTTTTAATACTGGTTCCAATGAAGAAACAATACACAAATGAACTGCCATAACATTGTTAATAAAAGTGTCCAAGTGCTTGTGGATAATGTTTTAATTTTTCCTTTTACAGGTGTTTATTCGGACGCAACGAAATTCCCCTACTCTGGCGGCTATGTATGGATTAGTGAATGCTGCCCAACTCGCTTTGTATCAGTTTTCCATGGTTCACTTTTTGAAGCAGCACCGAACCCTCCATCGTGTATCCTTAAACTCATCTATCATTGGTCTTGTCAGACAAACATTCAAAATGTCGTACAATGGGTTAAAGTCGATAATGTCTACATTAAAGGAGTCTACACATGGCTTCGTGCTGCATGCACTTTAGCCATCCATCAAAAGTGTAAACTGTTGGGCGGAGCAGAAAAATATGTCGAGGTAAGAAAACGAAGAGCTATTTAAAAGTGCTATAAATATATTTTTATTGCAAGGTTGGAGTTATTTCTCTTGGTACTACCAGCCAAGATGGCCAACAGCGGCAAGTTAAAGTTGAGGTACTCGGTGTGTTGGACTATGCTGAAAAAACTATTCGTCTTCGTGCAGTTGAACCCGTTTCGGACGCCGACAGAAATTACAAGAAACGTTTTCAAACGATATTGGAACCCCTATCTCGATGGGTCAATAAGGACAGTATCATTGCAATTGATCTAACAGTTGATAAAATGACACTCTATCAAATGGGTTTCAAAAATATCGTCCAAGCAGCGGCTAATGATTCCACCGCAAAGCACACTAATTCTTCTGTAATGGACTATTTGCGTCGCATTGTACCAAGAATGTTCCAAAATACATTGAGTCTTTTGTCACGTCAAATGATTCAGCAATTCCTTGACGAATTAGTCTGGAGGGAGCAATTCGGTACATATGCTCTTCAAGCGTTCAACAACATCACATCACACCTGGCTGAGCAAACTCGCTTGAATAGCGGCGATACACTAACGCAGAGATTGTACCAGGTCAGTTTTGCCTTGAAAGTCTTGTATCAACCTTATAAGTTCTTAATATATTTTCATTCTTAGGTCGCAACGAATCCCTTCAAAGATTGGAGCGTTTCTCAAGCTAAGACTGAGAACACAGTCCCAACGTCTACTACTCCAAAACGCTTAAAAAAACGTTAGTAGGTCGCTGGTCATTTTTTTTAAGTTGTTATTTTTTTTTTTAACTTTTTGGGTTGGAGAAAAACATAAAATCTATAGGGTATTATAAAATTGTCACTAATACAAATAATGCTCATAGATCCCAGAAAGTTCATACAGTCGTGATAATCTTAAAAAGATCTATCGATCTAGACCATGTCCGTCCGTCCGTCTGTCCGTCAGGTGATTCTTAGGCCCACAACTAAGATCTAGAAATAGGAAACTTTTCTTTGTACAGGTTAAGATTAAGTTAGCAAAAAGTCGACTTTAAAAATATTGTAGTAATAAGTTGACATTACAATATATAAAAACTGTGAATTTATAAACACTCGATTGCACACTAGTTTCTCCACGCTCAATGTTTGAGAGCGCAGTTTGACCAACTCTTATTTTGTTGAGTTTATTATGCAATTTTTACATTGACTTTTTGAACAATTCGTCCCGGCAAAGTTAAGTCCACTTTTTGGTTTTTATTTAAAAAAAAACCATGTGTTATCTTTGCATAAGTAACATCCTTACAGCAGATGAATTTCAGTAGTAAATGGAGACAGTCACGCCACTTTACGCAAGAGACAGGGATGGTAACTACACAATCCGTTCCAGAGGGGTTGCATGATTTCTTTGTTTTGTTTAATAGAATAATGCAACATTTTGCAAAAATAAAATAAAATAATTTATTTCTAAAACAAATTTAAAAGCTTTCATTGTTTGACAAATTAACACAGAAACGCATATAAGGGTAAATTCGGAAACGCATTACGGAACAGTTGATTCTCAATCACCCCTGCCACACACGTTCATTAACGTAAACATTTTGCATTACTGGAAATGCTTTGCGTTTATTTTTGTAAAGTAGCTCTAACTGTGGGCGCAGTGGCGCAGAGGTTAGTGTGTTGTGATACAAATCTTAAGGTCTCAGGTTCAAATCCCGCCGGGCCAAGAAATCCCTTAAAGTTGTTTCCACCGCCCCACCTCTTGCGATCGTCTGACAAATATAAAATAGTATCAATTGTCATGACAAGCTTCTCAAATTTGCCGTTCAGATTCGGCTTAAAATTGTAGGTCCCTTCCACTTTGCACAAGCAAATGGTTGGAGAAGCTAGGTTTAAGGCCCTGTAGCTTAAACTGATGCACAAATGCCAACGAACGTAATTCGTGCAGTGACGCCGCATCCATGCGCATTTTGTTGGCGTTTCCGAATTCACCCTCAGTGAAGGGTCCAGTGGAATTATGATTTTAGTCGCCATGGTATACTTGAAAAAAAACGCAATTTAAATTTACATTATGAATGTTGTGGGAAAACTTTTCATATATTTATTAAACATAAAGTACATACTCGATAAGATTAATAAAAAAAATAACTAAGCAGTAAAGACTTAAGTAGTCCATATTTTCAAAGCTAATTTTTAATTTAACTAATGCTTTTTTAACTTTGGCGTAAAATCCCCCTTTGGCGTTTGTAAAAAAATCCCCTGGATACTTCAAGTATGTTTCTTTCGGATTGTTTAGTTTGTTCTTCTTTCATTTCCTATAATCTTGTGTGTTTTTTTCCTTAATTTCCTTTTGCTGTTTTGAAACACACACTATATGTATGCAAAAAAACACAAATAAATACATTGAGTGTATCCTGATTTTAGCAATTAACGAAGCGGACTATGCCACTCCAACTGTTGTGAAAATAAAAACAGAAAAAAAAGACCTGGTTAAACGCAAGGCCGAAGAAGTAACAAAAGTGGAAAAGAAACTTGCAACTGTAAAGGGAGCCGCCTCTCCTGTTTTGTCGGTAAAAAAAGCAACGGAAGTAAAGATAAAGCAACAACCGTCACCAGATAATGATTTGAAGGGACTCGAAGAACTATACTATGGCATTAAGAGTGGAACAGAAAAGAACTATGAGGCATTGCCTCCTGGCGTATCCCTGGACTGCCCGCTGTGCGGAGACTCGTTTGATTCCAATGAGAAGTTACAGACTCATTTAGTAGTTCACATATCAATCGATGGAAAAGATTATCAGTTTCAGTGCTTGTTTTGTTTAGAGAAACATCCAAGTGAAACCGTATTAGCTAAGCATAATTTGATTATGCATCCAATGGAGACAAAAACAGCTTCATCTGCATCGTACTATTGTTTGATTTGTCAACAGAGGCACAATAGTTTGAGCTTGTTGACTGCTCATTTGCAGAAAACGCATAATACCTTAGAGCTCCCATACAATTGTGAGGCCTGTGAGTATCGTTCTTCTTCTCATAGGGATTTAGTGCGACATTTCTACGATGATCATAAGCATCATAACTTTTTACAATGTCCACTGTGCTTAAGTGTAAGTTTGAATTTTATTTTATTTATTTTTACGAGAGACTTATCATTTGCTATTTGCAGATTTTCCGAATTTCCGTGAAAGGTGAATTGAAACCGCAGAATGTCGAAGCATACTACATGCACTTGCGAGCTCATTTGCCGAAACATGACGCTAAAAAGTGCTTCAAATGCGCGCTTAGTTTCCATGAAAAAGGTAACTTGTTTGAAATTGACAAATCCTTAAAGTTTTGTTGAATCCTCTTTTTTAGGTTTTTTGAAAATGCATCTTGCATACCATCACAATAGTTACTTAAAGAACGCTCAGCTAATTCGTCCCCTTTTAAGCAATTCAATTTTTATTGAAATTCCCAAGGTGAGTAAGTTAATGAAGAGAACTACAAAAATATTGCCAACCAGATTTATAAATAGATATACTTACTCGTCCGCAAAACTGATTCTAAACTTTAACTATGCGTTTTCAATAAGTTAGTTTATACTACTTTCCCACCCTTACGAAATTTATTTGAAACAGACAAGCTCCTGAGCATTGGCGACGTACTCGTCAGTGGTAAGCCGCTGTACCTGGCGCCGCGGTGGCGGTGATTTATAACCGGGATACCATCCCTCGTCTGTACTAACCATTTTGCGGCTATATGGCTGAATGCCTCCGACGGGATAAATCCAGACCGGGGCGTACCCTCAAGGAACATTTCATTGGAATTATAAGCTCCAAATATTGTTTGGGCTATTGTTTGCGGTCATCGACCGACAACGTGCCTTCCAAGAAATGTGGGCAAACTTTAATGATTAGCTTTAAAATTGGTAGTCGCACCCGGCCTAATGGGAACCCTGAATTTCTTGCAGTTAGGTTGTGGGTGCAAAGGTTAGTGTGATCTTTACTAATTGAAATCTCAACGGTTCAAATCCCGCCGGGGCCAACTAACATTTAGGGCCGGTTTCAAGGCTTTCGGATAATGTTTCGGATAGTTAGCCGACACATAACCCTATCCACCAGATAAAAGTAGCTGAAATTTTTTTTCTGTTTCATCGTCAAAGTCTCTGATAAACTAACTGGTGAAACAATTTATCAGCCGCTAAGTTTGTTTCGAAACACATGTAATTTGTTTTGCCTTGCTTATTTCGTGTTTTGTAGAAGCTTTACCAGAAAAAAACCATTTTTAAGTAGGTAAGTTGTATTATTGCGTTTGAAATGGATAAAGCTAGCAAAAATTGCGAAAATTAAAACAAGCGTGAGAGAAATACCAATTTCTCTCAAGAAGAAACGGACCTTTTAGTGTCCCTTACGGAAGGAAAAAAAACATGTAATCGAAAACAAAAAAGTGACGTTATAACTTGAAAAGAGAAAGAAAAAGCCTGGATGGATATAGAGAAGGCGTTTAACAGTACATCAGGTTCGGAATTTTGCGATTACAAACAACTCAAATATGAGGCAAAAATTGAAGCAGCAAAAATCCAAAAAAAAAATTTAATTTCCAAATAAAATGTTTGGAAAAGGAGTTGGAACACAAGGACACTATGTATGAATTAGAAAAACAACAACTTCTTCTTAAAATTGAATTGTTGAAAAAAGATTTAGGAGAAAAGTGAATAAAATGTTTCATTCACAGTCGCGCTTTACTATATTCATTCATTCAAGTTATGGTTAAATAAGAACAAAGATAAGGTAATTTTGGCAATTTTATTTATTTAAAAAGTCACTTTTGAATGGTGCAAAGTAATTTGCTTTGACAAAACTGGAAATTTACTCTTCGATACGCCATATGATCTTTATACTACATTCCTCGTTCTGATTTGTGACTCGTTGTACAAGTACTGCCAGGTCTCCGTGTATTGTGAAGGGGAGTTAGCAAAAAATTTGTGTTTTTATACCCTTTATCTCCGAGAATCAAGTTATTTCCAAGTTCTCTATCAATTAATGTTTGCTTAATACGCGAGTTAATAAAAATAGTTTGATCATGGCATGATCCAGCCCATCTAGAAAGTATGTCCATGATTCTTAATTTTGAGCCCACTACTGTTTGAAAATTCATTGAGACATTGCCTTTCCGGTCTCTGTACAATTCGGCAGTTTCTCCTCCTGCCAACCAGTAAAAATAATTATAATTTCTGGTACCTATTATTTTTGAAGGTACTTACCTGGTGATTTAATGTTAATGTGAGTACAATCAATGACTCCAACAACCCTGGGAAATCTTGTAATTTCATAAAAATGTTGGGTTATGTTTTCTGTATCGAATCATGCTGATTTTGACATTCGAATTCGAACGAAAGTTTGTCGAATTAGAAGAATTTGTATTTTGAGATTCGATCGAATAGAAAATTTATTTGAGGAAAACCGGTATAATTCGAACGAAAATAGACATTCGAACGACTTGACTATTCATTCGAATCTCAAAATAAGCATGAATGTGAATTTAACATACAAAGGTATTAATTTAGCTATTGCTTCTGAGACCTTGTGTATGATACTGCAAGCGGAGGCCTTGCTTACTCCAGCGAAGTCGCCACATACAATTAAAAATGTCAAAGTTGCAAAATATCGGAGAGTTATAAGTAATCATTGCATTTGTGGAACTGCAAAACTACTGAAAATCCAATAGGCAATGTAAATAAATAAATATCATATTTGGTATTCTACTAGTCAATTGAAGTTTTTATATCACTTTCTATTTTATATCTTATCTATTAATGTAAGGATATATCTTAGAGTGTTTCAAAATAATTTGGCCTTGGGCGAAACACTCTGTTCCTACGGGGCCGTGTAATATGATCGTAATATTCTTCAAATTCGTTTTCAAAAAATTCAAACAAAATCCATGTTAGGGCACTTGTGACTGCTGTCTACGATCGTCAACGAGAGAATGCTTTGAAACTATATTTTTTCCAGTCTCTTCCAATAAATATTTTGTTTATCTTACGGATAAAGGATTTAACAGCCACTTCCGGCCGATAGGCTATCCGAGACTATATCTGTTAGATATCACTATCCGAAACCTTTGAAACCAAAAGTTCATGTTTACCTGACAGTAAGTTCCGGATAGGCTATCCGAGACTTTATCAGCTAGTCTTGAAACTGGCCCTTAGAGTTTTTTCCACTTGAGTACATCTGAACAAGTGTAGGTATATCAATTGTCATGAAAAGCTTCTCAAATTTGCCGTTCGGATTCAGCTTAAAATGAAGGTCCCTTCCATTTCGCAAAGGCAAGTGGTTGGAGAATCTAGGTTTAAGGCCCAGTATGGGTCGTTTACCCCTGATATTAATTTCAGTGGTTGAGGTGGGTGTTCCAGTCATAAGTACGAGCCTGGTCGTTGTTGATATCGGTGGGAGTAGATCGGAGGTGATCAAACCCCAGGCAAACGCAGCAACCTCGGAACCATGGGAGAGGAACAGAGTGAGGCGACTGATGCAATTAAAGCTCCCCTTGTCTGCTCAGTGGGAGGAAAGCAGACCAGGGTGACTGTAGCAATCAAACCTTATTAAGCTTATCGAAAGTTAGGAAAGCAGCACCGATTGATGTGACTGATGCAATCGAACCCCAACCCGCCTTCTATAGGAGACCAGGTTGGGGTGACTGAGTGTCAATTCGACGGGACACCGTTTACTGCCGCTGCCTTTTTGTTCTTAAGTAACTCGAATAAGGAGGATCATCTTATAACACGAACAATGTGGTATTTATTGTTCATCGGTGATGACGAGATTCGAATGGTTGTCATCATTGAATTCGTTGAAACAAGTCTCTCCTGTGGATCCTCGACCACGAACAAAATATCGTATGATTTGAAACTTGCTGTTATCTATTGTTTGAGAAAAACGGACACATGGAATTTCATTGTGATCCTTGCGCCTTAACAACTTATTTACCTAACAATTTCTTTGAGTATAAAAACAAAAAAAAAATAATACCAAAAGTTTAGTGGTGCCTAATCACGGGCTGTTTGGCAGCACTATACCAATTGATTTTCTTTACTGATTTAATTTCACAGGCAGAAATCAAAAGTTATCGGCTTAAATCTGTAGTAATTACACTACATGCACCGAATAACATACCAATGCTATACCTTCTACCAATGCGCAGCCCTGCCAACCGTCTATCAAACGCTCTCAGTACAGTGTCATTATAAATTTGTTCCCACACAACCGACTTCAGCCAATATGATTTGTGACTCACTCTAATTTCAGTTTAGCTCACACCCATAAAATAACGAAGTGATGACCTCATAAAAATGTCACTCTTTCGGTGGGTAAAGAGTACGATTCGTTTCTCGCTTATCTCTTGCCTCAGCAGAGAAATACGATATAAATTGTAAACAAACTGAAATGAAGAACGAATTCATAACATAACAAACTGCACTTTGACTGTGACCAATATATTGAGTTCGATGGTACCATGCTGGAAAAATGCACTTGTACCCAATGCGTTGCCCAATATATTCATCTACATCGAAATAGCTGATATGATAGTGGGAATTGTGTAAGGCAAATGCATGGTGGAAGGGATACAAATCATGTCAATTCCGGGTATAAAAGGGGTAGAACCGAAAGGAAGAGTTACAGAGTAAGTCAACAACTGAAACTAGCTACAATATCTATTTGGTCGCAGCCCAGCCTAGACAGCGGGCCAAAAGATATTAATGAAACAAAGAAATAACAATAAAAAAAACAATATTGGTCGCAGCCCAGCTATAGACAGCGGGCCAATAGTTAAAATAAAACAAATCTCTTTTTCCTTTTAAACTACTCCGTCCGGTTTTACACTCTTCCCTTGGAAACAAGGAAGCACGGTGTAAAATCGAAATACAACAAATCTTATAAAATGAACAATAAAACGATAGATGTAGAAGTACAGGTACACTTCCTCCTTCAAACACATGTTTTGTGGCCACGATTGGTACAAATAGTGCATCATTTTCTACTACATTTTTCGATAACAATAGGAAGAATTTGATAAATTTTGTTTGTGAAATTTCTCATTACTATTCCAAAAGGTAGTTTAAAAGTAACAGGGCAGTAAAAGAATTTAATCGTTGCAGAATCTATTCATATTAGTCAAGTCAACACATGACAGCCAAGTTGTGATCAGGGTTAAAGAGGCCAATTCTTCCACTTTACTGCTTTCCTGCTGGTCGGCCTGTGGGGTTTGCCTGTTTGATTTCAATAAACATCCGCTCGCCTCTCGGTTTCGGATCACTTTTTTTTCACTGAGGCCAATCAAATGCATGGATCTAGGAGTTTTTCTGTCTGCCTCTTTACGGTTTCGACACGTACATGCTACTGTTATTGATTATTATTTGATCGTCCTCTTACGACATCGGTAATCTCAAGTCGTGTCAATCCATTGACTTGTATATGTATACACACTTCTGCGAGAGTTTCAACATGTTAACGGCGTCTAAGCTTACCTGAATGTTAAAGTTGTCCAGAAGTGATTTTTCCCTTAGTCGCCTTTTACTACAAGCGCTGTGGTTTAAGGGGCGCTGCAATGATATTCTTAGCTCGTCTCGCATTATTTCCTCCTTCCACTCGTTCTTAACGATTTCTCATGGATTCCACGCAATTTAATGAACCGTCCCAAAAATCTTTCCATGGAATAAGAACTGCCTCAGAGTATAATATACATTTATAATTCAATTATTGTAGAGTTCACAGATCTTTACTGGGAATCCTGGTATTCACACAATTTTTGTTTTTATTTTAATTATTCTAAGATCCATTAATACAAAATATGTTTTCCAGAGCCGCTTGCATACCAAAGAGCAGCTCCCATACAGCGCTCAATCGAAATTCAAGGAATTATATATCTACCTTAAGGCTGGAAGTATCTGCGCTGAATGCGACACAGAAGTCCTCAATGAAGATCATTTTATGTAAGCTTTTATTCATATTATTCTTTTTCGTTTCCAGTATCGCTTTGTTTTTTCTAGTGGCCACCTTAAATGTACTAAATGTGCATATAAAACTTGCTGTGAGCGTGCTATGTTCCAACATTCAACTGTTTGCCAAAACTCCAGCAGTAATAATCTGCCCGGAGCCATGGAGTTAAGCACCAAAGAAGAAATGCATTGCGTATGTGGTTTTTCTACAGGAATCGGAAATAAAATGGCACGTCATCTGGCAATTTGTGGACATACATCGGCTTATTTGAGTGGGGAGAAGGCTGTCGAGAACACAGTCAAGCGAAATATGCTTGATATGTTGGGATTAGTACGTCGGGATGGCGAACAGGTGGTAGAAACCGAGACAGGACGAAAAATAGTTACGCATGCGTCATCAGAAGATACATCGCCGGTTGATGAATCCCTAGAAATAGAAAAGGAAAGCGAGTAAAAGTAAAATTTGTGCAAAAATTAATACGAAAAATATCTGCAAAGTTTTTTACAAGCCGTCTACATATTCGTTTTAAGATGTTTATATAACTAAATAACCTTAGTCGCAATATTAAGATGAACCTTTCAAGCTACATATCGTCGGCTTACAAGCGAAATCCACTAAATATTGCAGCCTATAAACTAATGGTCGTAGGTTACCTTTTTTTAATTGTAGACGAGCATTTTAATCATCCCAAATCTTGAATACAGCTAACTCGATAATATTAATTTCAAAAAGACATTACATACTTTTAAAAAAAGTAATTGTTCAAAATAGTTAAAAGTGTTTTGTTGCTAACAACAAAAACAAAACATCTTAAATATTTCATTATTTGTCTTTATTTTTCGAGTGTTAAGTAAAATTATTAATAAAAGATTTTTATTTTATTACATTTCATTCTTTTTTCCTTTCCTTTTTTTAATTTCGAAACAACCTTTGAAAATGGGGGCAAAATAGTCCGGGAAAAAGAAGTCATTGGAATGGAAATTGATAATTTCTGGGATACAGTTAAGTTGGAGGGTTATGATCCCGTTTTAATAATAGTCTCACCGCCATTGATGAAGAAGAAGACAAATTGATAATTTCCCAACCCAAGAGCTAAAGAAATGCTAAAAGTGAATTAATTTTTTAGGTCGAAAACAACAACCAAGTTTGCTATAAAAAGGCACCTCAATTTAATTGATGGCTTCTGCTGCTACTGCGATATTGAATGGGGGTTAAACAAGGGAAGCCAAATATGTAAAAACTTGAAACTGAACCAGTGACATATCCACTTTTCAGTTGGATTAAAATTCTCGGTGTGAGTATTAAAAAACTTCTACCGTTTTTTTCCTCCTTCCCTTAGCAAGTTGTTATTGAAATTCAATTTGTGCCTCGCCCCGGGCGGCGACTGGCGTTTGCGGGAATGACAATCATTGCCACACGCAGTAATGCATACTGTAACGCACATAAAATACATGTGCATTAAGAAATTGCCATCATTCAGTATGCTTTTTGCCCGACCTAAATATCACTGAAAGACTAAAATGCTAAATATTTGCCGAGACGTCAAAGTGGAAAAATCGTACCAAATTGTGCTGTTCTGCTACTATTGGTGCAGTGAAATTAGAAAAAGAGACACCATGCAGCAAGAATTAACATGCAGTAAGCAATATGTCATTATACATATAATATCATGTTACTGCGCGGGTCTTGCTGCACATCTGTTTCAGCAATTTGTGTTGGATTTTCGAAAAAGGTCATCGCTCGGTTTCGCTGGAACTTTGCATGTCTAGATTTGAGATAAGTTTATATTTTTAAATTTGATGCATTAAAAATAGCACATTTATTTTGTCAATGTCTACGAAAAAATTGATGAAAATTAAATAAAATACACACTTGTTTTGTTTTAAATATAATCAGCATTTGCCAACCTTTGCCCCATCTCTTGTTGGAGGGCTGAGCTGTTTATTTTTATAGAAATACAGTTCGAATTATGTTCAAAATTGATCAGCCCTTGCCGAATCCTTTCGCCAGATGTACCTACATGTACATTCGACTCATACACCGGACAGCCTTCGGCCTCATATGCAGGTGCTCAGGACGCCGTCGTTTCGCAATGCGGGTTGTTGTAAATATAAATATAAAAACATATGAAATAGTTTAACAGATAACGGTGCTTGGGTTGACCGCTTAACGGGTAAAAATAAAAAGGGTTTCAAACTATTCACCTTCCCTTCCTTTCCTAACGCATTACATCAACTATAATTATTTTCACAAAATCATAAGAGTATCAATAAGTAAATGATTTTGTGTTATGCGATGCGATTCGAAAACGCTTCTATTGAAAGCAAGCGGACTGTAGCCAGTCCCTATGTTTATTATATGTTTTTACTCTAAATAAAGGCACATATTACCTGTAGATTAGTCAGTTTAGAGAGAGTCTCTCAAATTGCCCCCAAGCTTAAAAGTTTGTGGATTGGTTTTTGCATGGATATCAAATTGGAGGCGCACGCACACATTGGACGCGTTCAATTTGCAAGGCAACTGCGTGTTCCCTAGTGGTGAAACCTCTATCACTTGCCAGACGATGGTCAGGTGAGTTATTCGATCAACGACGAAGGGTAAAATATTAAGGACTAGCAGTTGCCTTACACATTGAACGCGCCCATTCTCAGTTAGAGTACATGGGCGCCGCCATCTTTATAGCGCATTTACACCATCACGCACGCGCATTTTTGCAACAAAACCGAAAAGAGAGATCCGTTTATCCGCAGTCAATGCTAATAAGGTGTAAGAGTGAGATCACATACTTTAACTTGCTATAACATTTTTATGGAGATTTGACAGATCACATGTAAACAAACAAATTTATTTTCATCGGTTTTGTTGTGGTAGAATTAAAAAATAAATAAAAACATGGATCTCGTAAAGGCTGCCGTATTAATAGTGTTTTCCATCTTGAGTAGGTACAATCGGCGATGTGAAGCAGAGAAATGTCAAAAATGTATTATGGCGATTAAAACATATGATAGCAGCGCCCATTTTGTTTTATAGGAAATCGAAATTTCGTAAGCCATCGCTATAAAAATATCAACATGCATAGCTTTCCCATATTCCTACCACGTAAACAATATGGCCGACCTGAATACGTGTCACGTTTTTTTGCATGTTAGGTAATGCTGTCCCTTTCACCCACACGGATATTTAGTATTTAGCATCCCTTTAATCTTACATGTTAGGAATGTGTGACCGTGTAAATCAGCCATTAGTAATGTGAAGTAATGAAATTAAGTGAAGAAAGTGAAGTTACGAAAGTACCAATATCCATAGCAGATATAATAGGCGTTTTTCTTTTTTAGCTCCGAGCGGGGAACAGAGCGGGGCCCGAGCGATCAGAGCTCGCTCCGAGCTGAACGTAACCTGAGCGCTCCAAGCTAATTAAGAAACAGAATTGAGCACTGAACTGTCATTAGATAATTTGTTTTTATTAATTTTCAAAATAGTCAGGTTTGCTTCTGAAATTGGTGTTTGTCAAGGATTATTCCATTTAAATTATAATTTCTAGTAAATAAACTATGGAAAAAGCACAAATAATGAATGAATTCAGCCGCGCTCAGCTTTTCGCTCGATGTGCTCGGTCATTTTCAATCGAGCTCATCGAGCGAGCCCTGAGCTAGCTCTGAGATAAAAAAGAAATACAGATTTTGTGCTCAGAGCGCTCCGAGTTAAAAAAGTAACACAGTTCTTTTTTTGACAGCTCAGTGCCCCGCTCGGAGCTAAAAAAGAAAAACGCCTAATAATGATTTTTTCGTTCCCCAAAAAAAGGGTATTTCAGCCATCTCTGGACAGGAGTTTTGTAAATAAATGTCAATTTTATTGGTCCGTTCGCGTACTTTATGTGTAGAAAAATGAAAACTGTCAAGTCTCCAAAATCGAGAGAGAATCCTCTCATTTCAACGCAAACGCTTTTGTGTAAAAAGATGAAAAACTAAGTTTGGATTGAAAAGAAGCAACCGCTGTCGAGAGAGGATTAGGACACAGATTATTGAATTAATTATTCAATAATCTGTGATTAGGGACTTAGCTGTGCAAACATATATGGTTCCAAATCGGCCTCTACTGTCAATAAAACGCTGTCAAATCACTGGCGCGTTGTGTAACCTGAACGTCATGCTCATAAACTTAAAAAGTCCTCTATTAGAAACTGTAAAAGCAGTCTAAGGCCGACTCTACTATGATCTGCCAATAAGCTGATTTAATACCCAAGGAGTAAGGAAACCTCTCATCTCATTATGTCGTTTTTCATTGGTTATCCGGAAAAATTCTTGGATCCGTAATGTCAATGAAATAAGCAAACTGTAAAGGAATTGCGGAGATAGTGGACTGTAATCTATATAACTCTTTGAAATAAAATAAAACAAGAAAACTCAAATGATGATTTTGGTTGCGCGTAGCAAGAAGCACGTCTTGTTTATTCCGAATCAAAACTGAAGTGAGAACGTTTATGGTGCAATACCCGCAGCAAATACATAGGTAGAGCACCAGTACGATGGTATCTTATAGTTCATGCGGCGGTGTGCGTATATTCATACTTATGTACATCCTATCTTTGAAGACGGATCTCTTATCTCGATATTCGAGAAATATCGAACACAAACACTATCCGTGTGTTTCTTTATTCATTCTGAATATTCGGAATATTCCGAGTGAGCCATTTACGTTTCTTTATTCAATGGAATATTCCGGATAATCCATTTCAGTGTTTCTTTATTCATTCTGGAATAAATGGAATGCATTCTTTTTATTCCTAGAGAAAGGTGGAATAAAAAGAATATTCCCTCGTTTGACAGAGACACTTGATCAAAAAATAAAAATAGAATCAACAGCAAACAATCAAATGGGTGAGCATTTATTGCAAATTTATCGTCTTTTTTTATATTTTTATGTGTGTTGTTTTAAGTTAATTATTTTTTATTATATATTTTTAATTTCCTTCCAGAATCAAATAAATATACATTTTTAAAATGGTCTTCTGTGGGCATGAAATGCCGCATAGATATTGGTAGTTGGTGACAAGGTGATTTCATGAGCAGTGCTGCCACTTATGCTACATAAAAAGGTGCATGTTCTTTGAACTTGTACTAAATCCTTACTCGAAAGGACAACATATTTAATGTTTTACTTTTTTCCTTCGATTCAACATATTTAACATAATAACAACACGAGAATATAATGTTATTCATACAAATAATAACAATATCTTAGTAATAAATAATATATTATGCTTTATCTGAGCGAAAGTTGTATATTACTGTATTGGGTACTTCGTTAAGAAACGCAGCTGTGGAGACTTAAATAGGGACAAGTCGTTTTCCGCTATATATTGTTTTGGTTGTCGAAAATATTGATAGTTTTAAAATGTTCAGTCAGTCACAAATTCGTCACTGACAAATAAATTTAGAGAATTCATTCGCTGTTTTTGTTTGTAAAACAACATTTTTAAAACGAAATGTGAGTAGAATTGCTTTTTTGGAAAATAAAATAATATGTATTGAATAGATACAATCACTGGAACTTCACTTCCATAAATCTTACGAACAAAAAGCAGTCACAAAAGCATGAGCTTAAACAAAACAACTAACAACAAAATAAAATTAAATTTTAATACGTTTTCCCAATAGTAGTACTCAGCTGATTAATTGAATAATCAAATTATTAATTGAATAATTAAATTATTTGCGCTATAAAATTAAGAAGGAGTATCTAAACACTATTTTTGAACAGTAAAACGTAAAAAATATTGTAGAATTGTGTACGAGAAATAAAAATGAACTTTTGGCAAAAATGTATTTTTTTTTTGGAAACAAATTAGGTTGAACGAATTTGCTATATACATATTTTTAATACTACTAAGTACAAACGAACAAAAACAATTAATTTATAACAAAATTGTACAAAAAAAATGAAAATGCCTTTAAATTGCTGCATCAGGAGCTGCACAAGACATTTTGGTCAACATGTACACTGTTTTTATATATTTTTTTTGCCCTGACACACTTTCTCAGGTTTTTCCTCAATAAAGGAGAAAATTTCCCTTTGATTTCACCTAAATATACACTTTATTAACAATCGCAAAAATTTTTCATACAATTTCTGCAAATTACTGAAATTGTATGCTTCAATTTTTTCTTGACATTTAAGAAAGAAATGCGGCACTTCAGAAAGAGATACGCACGTGCTCTATCGCATTTTGCTTGTCAGTGTTCACAATGGATGAATAATTTGTTAATTAACATTCATAGTAAAATATCGATTGATTAATAAATTTGTTCGCTTATAAATAATTGATTTTTGACAACGATAATACGGGTGTTTAATTAATTTGATGTAATTTGTATTACTGAGATATCGTTATTATTATTGTTTTTGTGAACTTAAATTGTATTTTCTTAAGGTTTCTCTTCTCATATTTGTTTTATTATATATGTTTTTATTTTAGTGCTGTAGTGGAGTATTACCTCACATGTGAGTTCAGTAATAGAAAAAATATATTAATTGTAAGTAGTAAATGTTGTACTTGTTCTTGAACTAAGTGGCAGCGCTGGTCAATAGACAAATGGCTGTCATTAATATTCGGTCCATTTTTGTTTCTTTATTCATTCCATTCTGGATATTCCGGATAAAAAAATCGAATATTCTGTCTTTTCTATTCCTTATCCGGAAAAAATAAAGCAACATACGGTATATGTATATTTGAGTTTGAAGTTTATGTAACTTTGGATTTGTGATACCTCTTCTTCCGAATATTTCTCGACATCTTCAAGGAAGTTCTGTACCTACTTGTTTTTTTTTTTCAAAAAACAACAACCACGTCATCATCATTAGATGATGATGACGATGAAGAGGATGTTAGCAAATTAATATAAGCCATGGGAATATCCAATTTAAAACTATTTATTTGTTTGTTTTATGAAATTTGTCATATATATTCTTACTTACTTAACGGGCTCCCGACCCGTGAAGAGTCTCTTCCTGAGACCGTGCAGCCTTCCATCCTCTGCGATCCCTGCACGCTGCTTCCAGGTATCCAGACCAAGCGCTCTGGCATCCGCGACGGCTTGGTCCTTAAAACGGAGGTTAGGTCTTACTTGCCTTCTCGAACCTGGGGGCCGGGAGTCGAAGATCTTCTTGGCTGGAGAATTATTGTCCATTCACTCAAGGCATTTTGTTTTTCGATTGAGGAGTTTTGAACCCATTTGTTTGGCTATGCCGAAGTAGCAGCGGTTTCCTAAGATAATTCTCTGTCGGATCTCCATACTAAGGTGTCATTTGTGGAGTTGATGTTGAGGAGACACGCCGTCCCCTGTAGTTGGACGGATTTATTGAAAATATAGTGACTTCCGTGACTTCCTTCTCTGCGCACTAATTTCTCAAGAACAAGATTGAGGAAGTCACATGATAGCGCATCTACTTGCCGAAATCCAGCGCAAGTTTAAAATAATTCGGAAGAGCTGCTTCCAAACTGCACATTAATGCTGTCTTTTGTCATTAAAGCGAAACCCACACACTTTGTCATTATCCATGAATGGCACTTGCATCCCTGAAACCGAAAGACTCCACTCTCGGTATCTGTGTTAATGACAAACTTCGTTGGAACGACCACATATTCGATGTCGCCAAGAACGCTGCGAAATGTTTAGGCTTCCTAAAGCGGTGTAAGAAACACACCCTTCTGATCTGGCTACAATTTATAAGGCGTTTATCAGCCCGAAATTCGAGTACAACGCTCATAATATAATGGTCTGGTGCACCAATAACTTATTCGAAGGCCTCAGCTACACACTTGTCCGTTCTTTGTTTAGGTGGTAATCAGAGATGGCAGAAATGCGATTTTTTTTTGATTTACTACATTTGCTACGTCTGCTACATAAATGAGGTAGTTAATGTAGTTTAATGTAGTTAACGTAATTAAATGTAGCGGACGTAGCGCTGGACGTCAAAATGTAGCTTGAAATGTCCATTTAACCACCAAATTGACAAATTGAATCGAAAAGATAACTGTAGGGGAAAAAGAGTACGTTTGATAATAGATGTACGCTATTGCACTTACAGAGACTGCTTCCCAAAATGTTTGCACAACCTGAATCATATGAAGACTTTAGCAGCTGCAGATACTGATAAAAAGATTACTACGAAAATTAGTAGTTATTGTTTAATGACAATTTCATCTAGCCAATAGAGGAATTAATTTATATCTACGATCCAGTTTGCAAATTGATCAACAAGTGTCAAGATGATACAACTATTTTCTCTGAAGCTGTAGATTTGTGGCTACAGGTGCAATTGTCAGGCAAATATGACCACTTTCTCAGCGCAAGGAAAGAAATGGTGCTCTCCATCGAGGCAAAAGCGGCATATAGCTTGCATCCAAGATATCTTAGCAAAAATTTAACAACATCGCAGCGAAACGAGGTTACGCTACATTTCGTTGAAATATTCTCAGCTGGAGAACTAAATGATTATGACAAATTCATCAAAGGTCAGTACATTTTTGATTCATTGAATAAAAAGCTTAGAAAAAGTTTTTATGGTGATAGTGGCGAAGGCAACGGTGGTGGAAGTGAAGTTTTGGTGACAAAGGCTTATTGGAGTTTGGCATCCAGACAGCATCTAGGCATATCAAAGTATGCTACGAGTATAAGTTTACTGCGTATTCCACCATCATCTGCAGCAATAGAGAGGGTGTTCTCGCAGTGATCGTTCGTAGATACAAAAATCCAAAATAGGCTTAATAAAGAACATTCAAAGAAACTCATTGACATACATTATACTCCTAACATGAATGACAAAAATAAAAAAGATGATTATTAAATTTGCGTTTTTCTTTTATAAAGCTTCGAATTCCTTAATTTAGCTCATTTACGCAACACGGTTCTTATGTCGTTCAGTGTTTTTCGGTAGTTAATTTTTTTTTGTAATTCTTATTTAAATTTAACGTTTTGTGTGTAGGTAGCACACGTAACAAATGTAGGTAGTAAATGAAACAAATCAGACGTGTAGTTTACCAGATTAACTACGTGTAGTTAACTACTGGGTGGTATGCATATTATTTAACACTCACTTACTGTAGTTGACTTAATTGTTTGCCCGTATTTTAATACTTCGGGTTAGTTAAATGAAATAATATTGGATCTTTTTTGGTTTGTTTAGTTGATTTTTCAACGCAGATTTTGATATGCGATACGCAGAGGTCAACCGTGCATAGTGCGGTACAAAATTTGATTCATAACCCAATTCCGTTCACTGATAGTCTTGTAAGACTGCAGCTCTTTTTACCGGAAAAATTAAACAGATTTTTGGGATCTGCCGGGAATTGGCCCATATTCGAGAACCGGACATGGCATTTTTCGAGCCAAAGTTCGTTGTCTGCGATTTGCAATATCTGAGATTTATCTGAGTTGTACGAGACACAAGGCAAAGGTTAGGCAATTTTGTTGATAGGATTTTTAAGGATAGGTAGATAGGTATTGGTTGAAACACAAAGATTACACCAATACTGCGCTGATAAAAAAACGGTATTTTCCGGTTTCTCCAACAGCGAAATGAGTTAAAAGAAATGATTAGGGATGGCACCTTTGACAATTCAAATAGCCCTTAGCCCAATGATAAGGAAGACAGATAATCCTCTAGCATTAAAGGAAGCTTAACAAAGTCACCGAATGGGACTTATATGTCGTGGACTTTGGATAACTTTATGTAGTGTTCCATTAGTAATCCGGACTGTTCTGAAAGCGTTTCACTAGCACTCAAATAACAGTTCTTCTCCTGGAGAGACGAGAAATATTTGCTTCCGGATTTGCAATCAGAATCAAAACAGGAAGCACTCACACATTCAAAAACAATCAACGTACTGTGTGAACGTCTCAAGCCGTTCTGCAGCTCACTAATCGGCACGCACCAGTGTGGCTTCCGGTCTGGCAGATCGACAAAGACCAAATTTTCATACTGAGGCAAATCATGGCAAAGACCAACAAATTTCAAGTCGAGATCCATGATATATTCATCAACTTTAAAGCCGCATATGATCGCATTTATCGTCAGGAGCTCTATATGACGATTGCCGAACATGGGGTCCCAGCAAGACTGATCTAGCTGTGTCGCGTGACACTTGAGAACACGCGGTCTAATGTGCAGTTTGGAAGCAGCTCTTCCGAATTCTTTCAGTAGATGCGCTATCATGTGACTTCTTCAATCTTGTTCTGGAGAAATTAGTGCGCAGAAAAGGAAGTCACGGAAGTCACTATTTTCAATAAATCCGTCCAACTACAGGGGGATGCGGACGATATCGACATCTTCGACCGTTTTCAGCGTGTCTCCTCAACATCAACTCCACAAATGACACCTTAGTGGAGATCCTTGGTCTGAATAAAACTGCGATTCTCCGTCCAACATATTTATGCGAATCTACGCTTTCAACAATTGACGATATTTAAACGAATCGTCGTATCTACATAAAATATGCTTGAGATGAGCAGCAAGCAAGCAACTACATTTTCCAATATATAAACACATCGGACGATATGCAGCGCCGCGTTTCAACTTTGAAGAATTGTTAAAGTGCTTAACTTTTTGAGGATATTTATTTCGAAAACAAACAAAAAGAAAAATGATACTAACACAAAATTTCGGATCAATTATTGCATGGTAGACCGCGATTACTTTTAAAAAGTTCCGTAGTAGTCCATACCATGAAAAGGTCTGCCCACCATGTTCTAAAGTAAACCGAGAACTCAGACTCGATTATTGGTCCAGGAAGATCCCTCTTTTTTTGTGTAGCAATTGGAGAAGCTATAGATGTTTTTTTTTTATCGATTCGTTTCTCTTACATTTATGTGGCAGTCTATTGTTGTTTCGCAAGCAAACCATATGTTGGAGTACCAATCAGCTCTCGAATTATACTCGTATTTCAATATTTATTAAAATATTGTGGGAATAAGCTAACAAAGAAAAATATAATGTAAACAAGGCAACACATGCCACTCCCCGAAAAATATTAAAAGCTCCAAGAAATCAGACAGGATAACATCCAAGATTAGTAATAAGTTCGAGAAAAAGCTAATAAGATTTCGATACAGCATACGACACACAGTATTTTAAAGAAAGCAGAACTATTTTGGTCGCGTGTATTCTGCCTGTGTTGTCGCGACAGATTGTAGGGGAATGGGTGGGTGGGCGAATTGCTTCTTAAGTGCAACCCCAACGAATACGAATACGCGTACAACAACTCAGATAAATGTACCAGAGCTGTCAGTAGGTATAATGCCGGTCGATACCACTCCGAATTTATAATCGCAAATTAAATTATTATTACTACAGAAGGCGCAACGCTTTGCTACCCACAAAGGTGTGTTGACTATTATGGGTGTGAAGCAAAAACGGCGACTAACAAGTTATTCTAGAGGGACAATTATATTATTTGTATCTATGTGCGTGTACGCATAGATGGCATTTCACATGTAGATGGCATTTACTCTAAAAAAAAAAAGCCACAGGAGTTATCCTACCGAATCTAACTGTGTAGTAATTTTTAACTTACAGTAGTATAGTTCCGTCGTTGTTAGTAGAGTAACGCAAAAATAACTTCCGTCGAATTGAGTTACAATTTAGTAACATAACAATCCTTTTATATCATTTAAATGATGCAAGCCATATCGCGAGAGTGGAAAATTGTTTAATTTATTTATTCGGTGTGTTTTCAAATATAATTAAATTGTCTTAACAGTGCTTCCTATGCGTATTACTCACATTCCGTGCAAGTTTCAGCGATGACGATGCCAAGCGCAAGTGTTGCTTCAATTGATTAAACTTTTGAATGTTGCCCTGGTAGTCTGGAGTTGTTAATAACCGAAATAATAATGTATAAATATATAACTCCTGAAAGTAAAAGAATGTTTTTGTAATAAAAAGTGAAAAAAAAATAGCGAACAAATTCATCGATATATTTTGAAACAATAGTTTAAAGAGATACTTTGAAAATAGAGAGCAACATGGGTTGTAACACTAGCCAAGAGTTAAATACGCAAAAGCTGGAAAATGATTTCATAGAATGTGAAGAAAAAAATGATAAAGAACAAAAATTGTACACCCCTAATGTCGGTGATTCAGCCGATGATGGCAGAAATGTACCATCCGATGAGAACATTTCCCCAAACTGTATGATACCTTCAAAAACGCCGGTGATGAAAACTGAGTATAGTGCGAAAAACAATGCCATTTACCAACAAAATGAACCGATTTTAGGACTCGAAATTGCCACCAAAGCAATTCATAATAATATTGCATCAATTGACGAACTCAATGATGACAATCTAAACAGTTTTAGCAGTTCAGGGAATTCCCATATTGATCAATACGAGAATAGTGAAAATAATGGTAAGTCTTTATTGAAATAGGACAAATAATAATTGTAAGATTTAAATGTTAATATCTGGCTTTTGCTAACTTTTAACCCAAACCGCTATCTCCCCTACAAGAATAAGAAAAAAATCAAATCCAATGCAATTATTGTGACTAGGCATGAACTGAACAAAGTAATCACAATCAGGCTCGTTTCCGAAAAAACAGTTGCGCTTGCATTTTCAACCTTGAAAAACAAAGCAAAATAATAATTTATTTTAAATGTTTGTTGGAAAAGCTTTAGTATAGTTTTGTTTGATTAGAGTCCTCTTGAAAATGCCTAACAGAAATCAGTTTCGTTAAAGATACCTGTGAAGTATATATTTTTGAAAGACTTGTGTCTCCTCACCATTTTTGCAGTTACATATTTTAAAGTTCAATGGTCTCTGCAGGTGAAAATATAGTAAGTTTGTTCTTCAAACTTAGTTTACTTTTCAATCTACACATACAATTGAGGGAATAGAAAATATATCATTTCTTATATTCGTATATAGGCGTACAGATACATATATGATTAATTCGAAACATATACATAAATTAGTCAGAATAAAGTATACATAAAACATGCTCCCTCGGAAACTGTGTTATGTCATCCAATCTCTTAAAATGACGTGATAGGGAGTTCCACAATTAGAAGTCTAAATAGTAAAGCCCTAGAGAGCTTTATTTTACCAAAATTTGCAGGCGTTAAGGACAGGAGTTTGGGATCAAGTGCCTAATTTCATTTAGTCTGTGGGTGCAGATTCTAATTGATTCAGCTTTTAAACTACTCGTAATTTCAAGATTGGGATTATACGAAACCCTATATGTTCTGAATTAATTTATGCTACCATACAGGTTTATGTAGATATACAACGACTGTTTAATAGAACACATAATCAAGCAATGTCTCGCTAATACAAAACAATTATTGCAAGGAATATTCTTTAATTAGTTAAGAACAAAGAAAAGAAAACAGCTGCTTTTTCAACGCAAACAATCCATATTTATTGCATTATAACAAGCAATATATATTATACTGTGGAAGCAACAACATCATAATAATTTCATGCTATTGATTTTCCACAAGCACAGTTTCGGATCTTCTTTAAACATTTTTTTTTATCCAATGTTGTGCTTTTTAAGAAAAAAAATATAAAAAACCAAACTTATCTATTACCACAGATAATAATGACTTAAATCAAGGGTCGCGGTAGTGTCTAGGCAAGTTCTCCAGCGGTTTGGCATTACGCCCTTATTTACAGAAACCAACTTAAGACATTTTTACCCCTCTAACTTTGCATCAAAATGTTTAAGTTTAAAAACAAAAAAAATAAAATATCAGGCATTAACGGCTCATACTTGGCCTGGCTTTTTTTTTTTTTTTTTTTTAATACACTATCAGCTCAGTGTCGTGGAGTGCTTAAAGCAAGTAACTATCACGAGCAGAAATTGCCGGCACTAAAAGTGCTCTCACAGGCTCATCATTTAGTGCAGGTGTTAGTAAGGACAAAACAATTAAAAATACAATAATTATGTACCTATAAAATACTAACACTGACACAAAATAATGCAAACAATTTAAGACATTAAAGCATTATTACGCAAAATATTTTTTAGCTTTATTTTACTAACATGCAAGTCAATCACATGATCATTTAGATTATAGATTCTACTCATGTGACTAATAGGCTCATGCCTCCCATAATTCGTTCTATGATGGGGGCTAAACAATAATTCAACACTGCGTAAATTATGGGCACCACCACGAAAATTCAAGCCAATAGACGACAGCAAGTCAGGTGCATCTATTTGACCGGATATAAGCTGCTGTAAAAATGCCTGTTTAGTAGATTTAGAAAAGGCCTTTGACACTATGGTTAGAGGGTCTTTATCTAAAACTGACAAGACTTGGTATAAGCAAACAAATACTATATATACTCTGTGACATGCTTAAAGGTAGAAAGTTCGTTGTCAAAAGTGGCAATATAACTTCTAACGCAGTTTTTAATATAAAAAATGGACTTCAGCAGGGAGCGGTAAACTCACCGATTCTATTCAGTATTTACACCGCCGATCTGATAGGAAGTCTTACACAGGCTATTGCGTATGCCGACGATCTAATCGCGTACAGAACAGGTCCAAAAGTTGAGGTCATCAGAACTCTTTTGCAGCGTGACTTCGACCAGATCCAGCGATATTGTGATGACTGGAAGTTGAGAATAAACTTTCAGAAATCAGAAACTATCTTGCTTAGGACTCCCTTGTCTAGGGCCTCTAGGGATACAAGAAAGAACTGGCGCAAGCTAGTGATCATTGGGCCACATGGACAGCCACTACCGAGTAAAAATGTCGTAAAGTATCTTGGCATCTGGCTGGATCAGTACCTATATTTTAATAAACATGTATGCTGCTTTAGCTAGGGCTAGGGGAGCGTTTGCCCTCACGAAACGGTTGTTTTATAGCAGCCGGCTGGATAGCAGGGTTAAAGTGATTTGCTACATCGCCCTCATCAGGCCGATGATTGCTTATGGATGTCCGGTGTGGTTTAACGTTGCACCATCTCAAATAGAAAAGATTCGGGAGATTGAGAGGCAGTGTCTGAGAAACTGCCTTGGATTGCACAGAACACCAGAGTCGGAGTACACACGGTATTATTCCAATAAGGTCATTTACAACGGAGCCCAAATAAACAGGATAGATAACTTTTTGATAAAGCTGATTCGGGGTCACATTGCAAGAGCGATGTCCTCGACTAATAGCCTTATTTTTGGGGCTTACTACCCAAACAACGAATATTATGAAAGCGTGCGTCTAAGCGGCTTCATACCGCCCGATGCATTTCTCTACTTAGACAGCCGGGGGCTTGTACAGGATAGATTGGCTGTGCCGCTCATCTACCACGTTGCTCGCAGAGCTGTGGATAGGCGGCTTCTTTATGATCGGGACGTCGTCTCACAAATGGGAGGGGAGCGCCTTCGGTTTAGTAGGGCTGTGTCGGATCGGGATCGAGAAGATAGAGAAAAACAGGAGAATCAATTTTGGTGGGTCGGGAATTAGCTTACACCTTACTTCCATTAAAATGAAAGTTGAACAATAAGGTTATGGCCGACTAACATAGGTTTAGGTTAAGTGTTGTAGGCAGGGACAGTAAAAAAAAAAAAAAAAAATTTGCTGTTTTTATTTGTAAGTATTATGTAAGTTATATAATAGTTAATAATTTGTAGTTTGTAGTAGTTTTAGTAGTTTAGTTTTGTAAGAAGTCTAGAAATAGTTATAATTTGTAGGTGGGTGGTAGATAGTTTTAATTTGTTATTATAAAAAAAAATCGCTGTTCTTGCTTTAAGAGTAGGTTGTAAGTAGAACGTAGTTTGTAAGAAAAAAAAAAAAAAAAAAAAAAAACAAGTTTTTTAATTTTGTACTTTCTTGGTGACCAACACTTTTACAATAAAAAAAAAAAAACTTTACTTTTAAGCCGAAAGGTACTAGGTATCACTTCAATTCTTACCGTAGAGCACCCGCATAGGGACAGTAACGTACTTTAAAGATTATTTCATACATGCTAGTTTTATGAATTTTTGTCTAGCTATAAGTTAGTTATAAGTTTACCAAAAATAAAAATGAATTATAAAAAAAAAAAAAAAAAAATATAAGCTGCTGTAAAAAAATGATATCGCTATTAAGCCTTCGTTGAGAAAGGGGTAACATTTGAAGAAGCTTAATACGTTGACTGTAGGGAGGAAGGTTAAAGGGATCATCCCATGGAAGTCCTCTAAGTTCAAATCGAATAAATTTACGTTGAATGGCCTCTATTCGATTTGAATGAATGTTGTAGAACGGTGTCCAAACTTGAGAGGCATACTCTAGAATTGGACGGACAAAACAATTGTACAATGACATAGAAACGTAAGGGTCATTAAATTCTTTGGCTCACCTTTTTACGAAGCCCAGCATAGAATTAGATTTATTAACAATAAAATTGATATGCTTGGCAAAAACCAGTTTGGGATCGAAATAAACCCCAAGATCCTTAAAATTATCAGCATTACAAAGAATATGTTGAGAAAAAGAATATTGAAAGGTGGAAGGTATATTCTTTCTAGAGAATGCCATATGTTGACATTTAGTAGGGTTTAGGGATAAACCGTTTTTATCACACCAATTGGCGAAGCTATTAATGTCAGATTGAAGAAAAATTCTATCTTGCTGACTAGTGATAGATTTAAATATTTTCATATCATCAGCGTAGATCAGGATATTACTGTGATATATACATGCCTTAACATCATTAATAGCAAGTATAAATAAAATTGGTCCGAAGTGACTTCCTTGGGGAACTCCAGACTGAGCTGTGAAAGATACAGATACGAGTAGCGATCCTCTAAATTTTACTTGATAAACCCTTGACCTAAGGTATGAATTAACCCATTTTATGAAACATGGTGGGAAACCAAAAGCCCTGAGCTTAAATTCGATTATTTCATGGGACAGCTGGTCGAAAGCTTTAGCTTTAGTCAGTGTAGGTATATGCAATCCATTTCGCCCTTATTCTCTAAGGCATTAGAACAATCATGCAAGAAACTTAATAGATTAGTGACAGTGGATCTGTTTCTTACAAATCCATGCTGTTCATTACAAATTATATTGCGACAAAGAAATATTAGCTTTTCACAAACAATTTGTTCAAAAAGCTTAGGGATACACGAAAGCTTTGAAATGGGCTTATAATTAGTGATATCACCACGTTCGCCTTTTTTAGATACAGGTGTGATAAAAGCACTCTTCCATAGATTAGGGAATTTACCAGTACTAATGGACAATCGAAACAGATACTTAAGATATGGAGCAATTGCATGACTGCATTTTTTAAGCACAATCGGTACAATGCCATCGGGACCTGATGAATAGTCATTCTTCAGAGAAGAAATACATTTTAAAATTCTTTCCAAATCGAATGACTCCTCGCAACTAAGTCATTAAACCAACTCGCCACTGAGCAACTGCGGCCGTTAATGGGCTAACATCTAATATTCACCCAGGAAGCGTTGGTGAGTTAGGTTAGGTAAGGTTCTCTCTTCCAGCTAGGTAATTTAAAATACGTCGTACAACACGTGCTGCGATATCAGATCCCGACGAATGACCAACTGAGAATCATCCTCAGAAGGTACCCATCCAATATGTGGCAGATTGAAGTCGCCTATAAGTAAGACAGTGCTGTCACAACAAGATATGTCAAAAATATGGTCTAGTGCCATAGAAAGTTCCGAATACAAAGAACATAGACGAGACGATGGAATGTACGCATTAACAACATATACGAGTAAATGTTTGTTCTTAAGTGTAATTTTTACACAGATAACTTCGACATTAAGTTGAAATGGAAAGTCAATCTCCTCCAAGCGCTTTCAGGTCATTGTTATGACGGTCGTTTCTGAATACGGAGAACTCATGATTGAAGAGTTCCGTGTCTAAAATTCCGGCATTAAGCCATGTTTCCGTCAAGGAGAAGATATCATGAGAGAGGGCTTGGGAGTTTAAATATACTTCAGCTGTTTTTGTGCGGAGTCCGCTTACATTTTGATAGTAGAGGGACAGCCTACTTGGTTTTTTAACACGGACGGACAATCTTTCCTGCGACTTTTTGTCGAACGGGGTGTAAATTCTTTAACTAATGTATTATGAGGCCATGCAGTGCTATTGCACAGCTTTTCAAAATATACTGAAGGGGCAACAATTTAGAAAGACGCAACAAACCCATCAGCCTTGCTGATTTTGGTGCATTTGATTGAGTCATCTTTTGGAATCAAGTTTCTCGAGACCAAATGGTTCAGGACATTGTCTGAAGAAGTGTTTGGTTTTAGTCGAGAAATGAAAATAGATTTCGGCCTGGGAATCGATTCAATAGTTCCAGATTCTGTACCTAAGGAATGATTTATATATGTGGGGCTAACATTAAGAGTGGGCGCCTCGTTTGAGTTTTTTCGCTGACTCCTAAGGTTAAACCGCTTTGCCTTTGGATTCAACGCAGAGGAAGGCATATCGCGTTTCCTTTTGCCTGCGAGTAGAGTAGATGAGGGCGATGCTAAATAAACAATGGGCTCAGGGGTAGCTTCAACAGTTGGGGAAACTGTTGTGTCAAATGAAATCAATGTATCCATGGCCTGTTGAGTACACTGCTTTACTTAATTAGTCGGCAACTCAGGGTCAGAAGACGTTGAGGCATCTGCCGAAAAATGAAGATCAGAGAATGTTGATACGTTGAGGACGGTGGTATTGAAATTGTCGAATAAGTCTTTAAACCCCTTACATAATTTCAGTATGTCAGCCTTGAAAACTGACATTTTGAAAGCAAGGGTGGAAAGTGACAATTTTCGACACGGAGAGCAGTACCATAAGGCGATCTCCGAAGCTTTGACTTTATCCATAAATGCATTGGTTGAACCAACACATTTAGCATGGAACATCATGCCACAAGGGCCGTAACAGGCAAAAAGAGGATTGGAGGAATTTTTGGATTCCAAGCATTTATTAGCGCTGCAATCCATTTTAGAACTGGGATTTTAAATTGAAAAAAAAACAATAGAAACGGAAAAAAAAATTGCAGATATGTTACAACCAGTATTGAACTCGCACACTATAAATTACATGCACGACACATTAGCCAGCTACAAAGGAGTCAATAATAAATGGGAACAAATTTGCTTGTGCGAAGAGTAAGGGACCCACAAATTGATAGCCGAAACTGAATGGCAAATTTGAGAAGCCTCTCATGACAAAGGTACTCTTGAATGTTCGCAAGAGGTTATGCAGTGAAAAAACTTTTTAGGTGCCACTTGGCACCGGCGGGATTTGAAGCTGAGACCTTAAGATTAGAAGTCCCAACACACTAACCTCTGCGCCACTGCGACTGCGCCCACAAAACAAACGAGGAAACAAATTAAAAATAATAGCATTTGCCAAAAATGGGCGCGGTATCCGCCCCATATCCTACTTTACTTAGCCAAAATGAAAAATCGATCATATTCGATTTTCCATTCGGGAGGCGTGGTGTTCGTCTCAATATCTCTAACTCAGCGCCCAAAAAACCTCCAATTAAAGAAAAATCAAGGAAATACCTACAAAAATAAAAGGGTACAGTCCGCTTAGGCGAACTGTTGGATAATAAGGTATTCCTATCTCCCAAAAAGTGGGCGGCGTAAAAACTTAGTTTCGGCGAATTGTTAAAAAGGATATTATCTGCAAATTTTGTTATTCAAAAGTGAATTTTAAGTTGTTTAACGTTGTGGCAAACAACTTTGTATGAAGCAATTGTTAAGAATGATTTTATATACATACTTTGCGAAGAATAGGACTTTAATTTCTATTGACTTCTCCAATACTTCTTTTTTTTAATAGTGTCAGTGGGTGGAAACAACTTGTTACACTTGATCAATTATAGTTACTTTTAGGGGTCTACGACCATACCACGTCGAGTTAATCGGTTCTCGTCAGATCACCGCAATTAAACGACGTTGGGCGCGGTTAGTACGTAGATGGGGAACCGTTTGAGAACAACCGAGTGTCGTTGGCCCATCCCATCTACGAAGTTGAGGTAGATAATACATACGTGGTATCACAATGGGCCAAAATGGTCTAAGTGTGTCGGCTTCTGCCGACAGCCACCTAAACCTAACGACCTAGGGGTCTACGAGCATAAAGGTATGTAACAAACTTTGAGTCAAAATTATGATACCCTTAGAATAGGGTATAGAAATGCTTGATTTTCAAATAACTGGAGGTGGAATTCGTCTCCATATCTAAGATGAAAAAATAAAAAAGTGATTGACAAAGCCGCTTTTAAAAAAATTATTCGTACCTCTTCAGCAGGAATAATGAATTTCCCAGGCAACAGACAACAGACAGACAGTACTGACTGCCTGCATAATTCTGCAAAGTGTCGCCTAAAACGAAGTTTTTTTAGTTGTCGAAGGACCCACAGGGTGAAATATATTTACTGGGCTCATGCTTCGAAACTGTGTACACGGTGAACAATCCTGTTGGCAATCTTCGAGTCGCTTAACATTAAAAATTCGGCGGAGGTGATGGTGTCCCAAACTGTATATTGATACCATTGATTGCAGGGGTCTCATCATGCAAGACGATGATCGTCTGATGATATCGTTTTGACGATGGTTTTGCTTCGTGTGACCTTAAAATGGCTGTGGTCTCAACGTCATCGTTTCGAAAACTAATTTTCTGCTTCATTTACCTCACGAAAAGTCACAAAAAGACAAGACGATATATTTTGCAGGCAATTAAGCAGTTTTCATGGTTTTTAAAATGAGTAATTGACTTTAGATCTTTAATTAAAATGCTACAGAGTATAATCAATGTAATTTATTATAAATAAGAAAATCTATTTTATTACTTTTAACCTTGCGATTTAGAAATGTCAAACAAATATATGTAGGTATCTGCTGATGTCGTCAGTGGGTTAAGGTTCGGACAATTGATTACCCCGAAAGCATAAATAGTATAAAGGAAAATTGATTTGGAAATTAAAATTAGAAAAGGGAATAATAAAATTGAGATTTGCTTTCGTTAATACTTATACGTATAAAAATCTGGTGTTTTGCAAAAGAGTTGTAACAACGCCGTTTATAGTTGAGTTGGAATAATTCCAACTGGATTCGTAGCGCATTTCGTGATTTGGTGATAGACGACACGATGATGATAGAGTTACGTGAAGCACACTAATGGCGATCAGACTTGAGCGAACCGTTCCCTTTCGATTTATCAATTGCTTTATTAGCCCATAATAAACGTTTGTGAACGGAAGCGAGTGACTGTGTTTTCCCATACAAAAAACCATACAAATTCCTTGTACATATGCGTTTAGTTTCGGACGGCGTCGTACGCAAGCTCCGACTTAGTCGTTTTGTTGTTGAATAATGTTTTCTTCATTTTCCTTTTAAAATTAGAAGACTTTAAAAGGCTTCTGATGAGATTACAACTCATTGAGAATTGAAGGTTGGCCGCAAGAGTCCAAAAATATTCATATTTGCAGAGTAAATAACTTGCGAACCGTTGTAGTGTTGTACTCTTATAATAAGAGTACAACACTACAAGATCTATTTTTTGTTGTCAGAGTGTGGAAAAGTGTTATCAGAGTCTTATGAGCGTTTTTTCCAAGTTCTTAGAGTGAAGCTCTCGAGATTTTGTTAGTTGGGAGGACCGGCTCAGAGTCGGCGTTTTTGGGACTAGAACCTTATTGTAGTGTCAACTGAACTTATGCTCAGGGACGGATAAGGGAATTTGAATACAAACTTCGTCTAGCCCATTGGGCTCGGATAATCCAAGAGGCTCATCAGACTTTACTCCTATAAGGAAGTTGGTACTGTCCTGTCCAAATACAGAGGATACGAACCTTGTCAAAAAGTGTCAAAAAGGCAATAGCAATCCACGTTCCTTAACAATCGCGAAAGAGAGGCAGGCCTAAAGACTATTGGATCACACGAAAGCAACAATACTAGCATTTGATTGGCCTCAGTGAGGAAGTGATTTGAAATAGTAGGTCCCGCCGATACTTTTTGAGGTCAAACAGGCGAATCCCACAGGCGAATCCCACAGATGGACCAGTGGGGATGCAGTGAAGTTAAAGTGTTATGACCCCTTTAGTCGAGATCATAACCTGAAGAAGACTCATCGGAAAAATCAAGCGATAGAAAGCTGGCGAGCTGTTAGACCAGTGCGGCTTGAGGAACCATCTTAACAAATTAAATTTGTCGCGGAGACAGAGCACATTCTCTGCGAAGACGTTTTTCCACAAAGAAATACGTACCTACGTCAGAAGAGTTGAGGAACCCTGCTACCAGGGATTTTATTTACCTTCAAAAGGAAGCCAATAAATCTTTCATATCGTAGTGTCAGCCTTGGATATGGGGAATTTAAGAAAAAAAGTTCTTTATTGTTATAACTGACAGCCAAAGATTATCTCGAACTCAAAAATTGTTCTTTCAAAAATGTAATTTTTCCTATTTTGTAAACAAGTATTTTATAAAACTTTTTTTTACGGCTTGTCGTGCAGGTATGTTTCGATTTTGTTCCAATGTCTAAACTACGATTAAAAGGCCGTGAAACCAGAAAATATATTAATCTTTTTCGTTCTGTTTTGGTACAATAACAACAACAATTTTCCCCGAATGCCAAACACCGATGCTGATGTTTGGATGCTAACAACGCAAGTTTGAAATATTGGCATAGGTACTCCGACATAACAAGCATCCAAATCATATACAGTTTGACTGTCGGATACAATGATACATACTAAAAATAAAGCTCTTCTCAATAACGAGATACTCTTTTCTCTCATCCTATATAAAAATATTAACCTTTGAAGAGTACATACAATTGACAAACAAACGGCCACGACCAGTCCTTTGGGCTCCGAATTGACCAAGAAGCTTTCGAATGTTTAAAAACAAAAAGTTGTTCACATACATTGACAAAAGACTAAAAACCGCACACGCGTAGACTCATTTACCACCCGAGCAACTAATCCCACCGTATCTTTCACTGGAGTGTGTTCCTTTTTTGGAGCATATCTGAAAAAATTCAAAGTGATAAAAACATTTCCCCATTTGGCAATTATACCAATAGTGAAAAACCGTCATAAGAGTGTAAGGGAGACAATTGCATTCAATGCATCCGGATATACGAGCTCACATGCGATGAAGAGTGAGTTAGACTCAACATGTTTTTTTTACTATAAGTGAATGTTGGGCAAATAAAGCTCCGATTACCTACAAATAGACCAAACTTAGTTTCTTTTACCCACTCTCTCTGTTTTTGCAATCAAATACAAAATTGAATTCAGGTCGAAAGGATTTATCAATTTTGCTCCAGCTCTTAGAACACCTTAAGAAGTGACAGCACTGCCTGAATTTTTAATAATTTTCTGATTTAATTTTCAAACTAAAACTATGTTAAGTGATTATTGAAAAGTAAATTTTGTTTAAACTTTATCTTGGAAGAAGGAGGAAAATAGGAAATCAAAAGGTAAGTTTTCACGTTCATTATTAATTGTGGGTAAATAATCGATATGTATCAATGATATAAGTATGTAGGTATGTATGTGATGTTAATGCCAACTTACGCAAACTATAAAATTTGTTCACAATCGTTGTGGATTTTTTCCTTATATTATAGATTTTTTTTATAACTTCTGACTCGCCAAGGAGATGAAAGGGCACAAACTTAACTTACTTAATTTTTAAGGGGATTAAGGAGATTCTATAGCTTTCATCTCCCCTCCCTGTTACATAATCAGATGAGAAAGACTTTCTATTGCTAAAAATACCTCAACGTCACAATAATTTGCAATTACATCTTTTTTCTGTAAATTAATTAAGCTCATCCATAATCTATTTATATTGGCGCGAAAGTTCTGGGTTTTTGGGTTCAGCAATAGCTATGTATCCACATAAATTTATCACACCTTTTTGCAAATGCATAAGAACACGATAATGATGCATGTGCTATGGAGAAATCGATTATTTATTCAAATACATCGGGTCGGCTACCATTTTTATTCATTTCCTGTGTTGAGTATAATAGAACTTTGTAAAGCGCAAAACGTCTTGGGTATGTTTAGTTAGTTTATTAGTTTATTAAGTTTATTTCTTATTGTTTAAAATTAACAACGTTCAATGACAAGTTTCAATATTAAGTATAAACATACCTAATAAGAAAGTTGAAGACATTTTATATTTTTGCATAAAAATTATGAAAAAATAGTATTAAATGCCACATCAGATGCTTTAACGATATAAAATTAAATTAAATTATTTGGGTGGGGTGACCCTACACTGTAGATTGTTCATTGTTGTGTGTTATAATAACTTTTCATTTTCAGAAAAGACTAATTTATTTTCAATTATTAAAAGAATTAATTATTTTTTTGCAATAAGACCAGTGAAGCCAAGCTGATATATTAGGCGTTTTTCTTTTTTAGCCCCGAGCGGGGAACAGAGCGGGGCCCGAGCGATCAGAGCTCGCTCCGAGCTGAACATAACCTGAGCGCTCCGAGCTAATTAAGAAACAGAATTGGGCACTGAACTGTCATTAGATAATTTTTTTTCTATTAATTTTCAAAATAGTCAGGATTGCTTCTGAAATTGGTGTTTGTCAAGGATTGTTCCATTTAAATTATAATTTCTATAAATAAACTATGGAAAAAGCACAAATAATGAATGAAGTCAGCCGCGCTCAGCTTTTCGCTCTATGTGCTCGGTCATTTTTAATCGAGCTCATCGAGCGAGCCCTGAGCTAGCTCAGAGATAAAAAAGAAATACAAATTTTGTGCTCAGAGCGCTCCGAGCTAAAAAAGTAACACAGTTCTTTTTTTGACAGCTCAGTGCCCCGCTCGGAGCTGAAAAAGAAAAACGCCTATTGTTTAAGGTTGAATAAAAAAATGATTTTAGTGAAGAAGCAGCATCAGTCAGTATCTTCTGGTGTTTCAGGAAGCTATTAAAGGTGATAGACTGTACCTATGTATTCGTTATTATTATTAGCCTCAGCTACGATGTTTTTCCTTGTTTTGATTAAACCATTAAGACGGAAGCAAGGAAGAATTTTCTCAACCTATACCTATGAAAAGCATACAATCAGGAAAAGGGAAACAAACATTGAACAAATTTATTAATTGTTTGCCTAGACGCTATTGACTATTAACTTATTGTTTGCCTAGACACTGCAACGACATCACCATCAACTACGAATCCCAAAAATTCAAACTTAAATTTTCAATAAAAGGTTCCCCAGTTTTTATTGATAAATAAAAATACGGATAACTAATCATTTTGATTTTTGCTGTAAGTAAACATTTCGAAATGAATAGGTACCTTTATGTATTAGAACGAAAAAAAGATAAGCCACACTCAATTTTGGTCAAACAGATAACGAACACCACTGACATGTACTCGTATATATATGTACATAAGATGTATGGGTACAGTTCATTAGGTGCACATAAAATAGTCAATAGTGTCGTTAAACAAAATTGTTTTTTCGCACGCACAGTTTGCTTTGCTCTCCATGATTAAAAAAGCAAGTGTAACAATTGGGTGGATGGTGCAGGCCAAAGCCCACCCTAGAGTGCCTTGGTTAAGGATGTCAGTCGGGCATTTCAGTGAACAACCCTGACGTATTGGAAGTGGATGTATTTGACCCCCTTTCAAGATAAAAACAATTGAAGTAGCTAACCTCAATATGTATAATTTATAGCTGTTGAACTCTAAGGCCTGTTCGCGTTAGCGTAGGGTTGATGAAGTGGTGGGCAAGCTATCTTCTATGACCGAAAAGGCTCTGCAATTGTGCTCCCGGCGCTCATATACGGTTCACAACAACGCTAGATGAGATGAAGAAGCTTCGCATGACAGCAGGAGTAACAAAGCTTGATCGAATAAGAAGCTTTAAGATACGAGGAACCCTTCACGTCAAAGTACATAAATAAAAGAAAATGGAGTTCGGCCGGCTCAGTTTGTATTGTTCAGAGTTTGTATATATGTTCAGAGCATATATCCTACGCGCTGTTCAAAAAGGCAACGTTTCCATACAATCTTAGAACTCCTGGATCACACAAATGCAATAACTATATCATTTGATTGGCCTCATCATGAGGCGTGCCTTAACTTTGTATGGTCAAACCGGCGGAACAGTAGGGAAGAAGTGAAGTGGGGGGGTTATGATCCCTTTAGTCCAGATCATACCCTTCTCGTTAACAAAAGAACCGTTATGTATGTTAACTCACTTTTTCAAGTAACTTTAAGCTACTCAAAGTTAAACAAAACCGCCTAAAATTGTTTCCTAACACAAAAATTTCGTAAAAAAGAGGGCAATGAGAGAGCAAATTTTTTCCCTTTAACTGAAAAATTTAAGAATTTATGCCCAAGAAATTTCTTAAGGCTGGTTGTAAATGGCTACCAGTTGATACTTCTCGAAATTTGAGAACTTACTTGAAGAGTAAGGGAACAGAGCTATTGTGGCAAGGTTTGGTTTGGTATTTAACTTTATTTAAATTTAAGAAAGAGCAAAAACTTACTTGTGTTAAGGTTTGAGTGCATCGTGGGCGCAGTGGTTCAGTGGTTATTGCGGCGACGTTCTGATCGATGCGTTTCAGGTGCAAATCACAATTGTCATGGGAAATTGCTCAAATTTGCCGTTCGGAGTCGGCGTTAATTCTAGGTCCCTTCCAGTTCGCACACGCAAATGGTTGGTTGGTTGCTAGGTTTTGATTTTTAGGGCACTTTGATTTTATACACTAAAAAAAAGTAAACACTTATTGAATTCAAATTTATTTTAACTTATTCTGCGTGCATTTTTTAATTGGTTTCGCAATCACATTCACATGTTCTTTTCATTCATGAAATTTTCGCAATTGTGTAAAAACAACTGTGGAATGCCTATAGTTTATGTTAACACATACTCTGTTCTGTCAACTAAAGTTTAGTATATTAACATTGTCGGAATAGGTACTTTGCGATTGTTATAATTCACGCGCACTACAGGGATTTTAAGAACCCTTATAATCGTGGATATGTTTATAGTTACATCGTCCGGGCATTAAGGAAATGGGAGTCAGGATGACAGAGGAGGAACAGATGCAAGTTGGTTTTAAATGTTTGGAAATTGTAATGGTTAGGAAAAACAGAACTGGGAAGATCAATTCACATTCGTGTTATACGGCTAAGGAAGGATTGTTTATATTTCACTGTACGTCCGAAAAAAGTCTTAAGTGTAAACTGATGCGCATTCCTGGCATGGCGGGTATTGCGGTTGAAATGTTAAGAGTGGAATGCAGCTCTCTATTTCGTTTGATCACTTACGATGGAAATATCGATAGACAAGCGATAGACAGGAGACATGACGACGATGATTAAGGGAGTCAAACGTTTCCGCGATCGTTAAGTTTTACACCGCGTTTTTGTCTGTTGAGTAGCTCCAAATATGTGATTGGTGCACCGGCCCAGATATGAGCGTTGTATTCAGGTTTGGGGGAATAAACGCCTTATAAATACGAGTAGTAGCCAGATCCGAAGGGGTGAAATATTTCTTGCATCGCTTAATGAAGCCTAGATATTTCGCACCGTCGTCGGGCGCAGTGCGCTCAGTGGTTAGTGTGTCGGACCACTAATCGAAGGTTCCCGGTTTAATTTCCGCCGGGGCCAAGTAACACCTAGAGTTTTTTTTCCACTGTCCCACCTCTTGCGAACGTCTGACAAACATCCAAGAGTATCAATTGTCATGAGAAGCTTCTCAAATTTGCCCTTCGGATTCGGCGTAAAATTGTAGGTCCCTTCCACTTTTCACAAGAGAGTGGTTGGAGAAGCTAGGTTTTAGGCCCTATATGGGCCGTTATGGGCATTCTTTCAGTTTCAGCGATGCCAGTGCCAATCATGGATAAGTTAACATTTCGCTTTAATGACAGAAGACAGCATTGTGTTTTGGAATAATTTAATTCCACCCTATTGGTTGTACCCTATTGAACTATGCTGTCAAGATCGGAATTAAATGAGTTTAACATACGTTGCCGTTCCAGTTCCACACCCGAAGAAGAGGAGCATGAATGGAAACGAATAAGAAAAGCTGAGGGTACTGCCGAAAAAATGGAAAGTAAAGTAACAGACAGGAGATCATTTCTAAAATGTGAAAGAGAGTCGGAGACAAAACAGAGCGCCGGGAAACACCAGGAAAACAGCTTGTATTGAACTGTCCGAAAGGTAATTTCTAATTCATTGGAAAAGAATATCATCGATGGTGAAGAGATTGGTTCCACTTTTTGATTAGATAAGTCATTAAATCAACAGTGACCTGATAGCTTCGTTACTGCACGACTGCACGAGTCAAACCACGCGTTTGCCTAAATTTCATTCCTAGGTGAACTATGTTTGTGATCATATCAGCAGTTAAAACTCCTAAATTTTTCCTATTTGGCTTTATCGTATTGTCATACGATTCTTTTGGGAATTTGTTTTTTAACAATGTGTTTGGAGTATGAGAAATTCGCTGACATGACACAATGGTCAGACGAACCTAAAGGCGCAATTCCAGTGTGTTGGCGGTTTGTCTGCTAATGTCCGGTATTCGTGTCTGCTCATTTACAATCTATGTCAGATCATTCACCTCATCTCGACGTACTTTCCCTCGGGTGATGTCTGTCCAGAATGTCGAAGCCAATTTGAATTGTGTATATGTATATTGAAATCGCCCGTAACGACGATTTCAGTACGAGGATAAAGGGCCACAATTCTAGTAATTGTTGCAGTAGTACTAATTGGTAAAAATGTGAATTGGCGAATCTTAAAATTTATAAAAAGTGGTTAGAGTGATTTTTTAAAATTTCTTATATTTTCCAATACTTAATGTAGTTAATTGTTTGCAGATGATTATTAGTTAAAAATTATTTTCTATGGGGGTTTTCATGTTGCTTATGCCTCTTGAAGCATTCGTGTTTTTCAAGCTATACGTTTTCGGTCATTCCTATTCGACAAAAATGTTAATATTTCCAAATTTATTTATTTATTTCAGCCGCCACGAAAATTCAGTCCACATTTCGAGGCTACCAGGTACGAACAAATATGAAGAAATCTACAGACACTTCAGTATTAGCTGCCGCCGCAACAAGCAATAAGAACGCGGTAGATAACAATTCAAAGGGCACCGTAGCCGCAGTGATGGCGGAAAATGTTGATCCAACTAAAGAAGAACTGGATGCGGAATTCGATCCCAATGACAAAGGTATGAATATAATTAAGGATATCTTGTAAGTCTTAATTGAAGTATATTACTTTAATTTAATATCACGTTTTGTGTGATAGAAAAAGGGTAGACTAGATAACTTTATACTACCGGCGGGGTTCCAAATAGCGTTTCTTAAGCTTTTTTGATTGATTTTCGTATATTACTCTAGTAAACAAACTAGACTTAAACGACATAAAAGATTTTCAAGTGGAACATAAAGCTGTTCTTACAGTCAGACTAGTCTATACTTGTTTCTTACACTTTGTCATAAGCGTAAATATGTTAGACACTGCAGCCTTCCATTCTCCGCGATCTCGGGCACGCTGCTGGCACTTGTCCAGACTAAGCGCTCTGGCATCAGCGATGGTTTGGTCTTAAAACGGAGCTTCTACTTATAGTCCAGCAATCGGCTTCTTTTCTCCTTGGAGTCAGAAGTTTTGTAACAATTAGTTTTGCCAAACCGAAGTAGCAGCGGTTTCCTAAGTAAATTCGCCGTCGGATTTCCATTAAGGTGTCATTCGTGGAGTCAATGTTTACTTCAAGGTAGATAAACTCCCTAACTACCTCAAAGTTATTGCAATCAACAGTGAAGTTTCGTCCTATGCGGTGGACATATGGCATAAAATTGTAGTTCCTTTTTATTCACAGTATCCGACCGAATGATCGGCTCCGGTTTCAGCCAGGTCCGGCAAAAATTTCAAATTTTAATTTGGTTTCTCTTCCGTTCTTATTTGATTGCCACTTACCAATTTTTGAATCGCAGCACACTGATATTTACATAATAACGAGTAGGTACATTAAAGGCTTATCAGAATGGGAATTGGAAGCTGGCATCTGCATCTGAAGTCTGAGTTGTCAGAAAGAGATAGCAATCTGAAAACTTGAACACATACTCCCTAGGGCCCCAACATAATCAAGTGTTAGGGTTTTTAAAATCTGCCCATTGACAGGCTAACTTTTTAATAAAAAAACTTTTTATCGATAATAATTGATGGAAATAAAGGACGTGCTCTTCCAAAAGTATGGACTTTAGCTATGGACTAGCTATATTAGTCTTACAATTTTTTGCCACATTCACATTTTGGGAGCGTTCTTAACACAAAAACCTTTTTTGGATAAAATACATAAAAAGCGAAATAAAACATAGGGGCGGGCTACAGTCCGCTTGGGCGAACTGTTGGATACCCTATTCTTATTCCTATCCCTCATAAGTGGGCGTGACAAAAGTCTAAGTATGGTTGAATTGTTAAGAACGCTCTACATATTTTGTTATATAACATTTAAAGGATTTTATCAAACAAAAACGGACCTTTTGTAAAAAAAAACGCTCCCTAGCTCAAACTTTGGTTTTTCAATAAAATTATTTTATTTAATTGCGGGCGTGTCAGTAAGCGGATTTAAAAAAAAATTAACGCATGAGCTTAGAGGGCCCCTAGAGAGTATATATTATAAATTTCAGCTCCCTAGCTCAAACTTGGGATTTTCAAAAAAAAAATTGTTTGTAAATTGTGGGCGTGTCAGTAGGCGAATTTTGAAAATATTTACACATGAGCATAATGGCCCTCCCAGAGAGTATATATTATAAATTTCAGCTCCCTTGTTCAAATTTTGGATTTAAAAAAAAAAAAAAAATTAAATTGTGGGCGTGTCAGTAGGCGGATTTTGAAAATATTTACACATGAGCTTAAAGGGCTCGTAAAGAGTATATATTATAAATTTCAGCTCCCTAGCTCAAATTTTGGTTTTTGAATAAAATTGTTTTATTTAATTGTGGGGGTGTCAGTATGTGGATTTTGAAAATTTTATTTTTTTGAGTTTGTGGGCGTGTCTGTGGGCGGATTTCAAAAATTCGTAATGTTGATTATTTCGGGACCCTAGAGAGTATATGGTTAAAATTTCAGCTCTCTAGGCCCAGTTTAAAGGCCTAATTATTGCCGACGGACGGACATGGCTAGATCGACATTACTATCGATGCTGATCATAAATATAGTAACTTTTAGGGGTCTACGGGCAATATTAAGGTATGTCACAAACTATGCGTCAAAATTAATATACCCTTAGAATAGGGTATAAACAGTGGTAACATAATATGTATATAATTTCCACAACTTTGTGGGACGCTTGACCAAATTTTCAATTTTTAGTAATTTTGTTCGAAAACAAAAATACAGTGGTCCAAAATGGACCAAGACTCCCATTCCACTGCCACGAAAATTATGGGGAGTAGGAATATGGTTAGATACTCTAACATTTCGCCCAAGCGGACTGTAGCCTTTCCCCATGTTTAAACCCTATCCTATAAGGGTATTATATTTTGACTCATAGTTTGTAACATGCCTTAATATTGATCAGAGACTCCTTAAAGTTGCTGTATTTGTGATCGGCATCGAACATTATATCGATAGTGTCCGTCTACGCGTCACTAAATTCGAGGCCCTAAATTCGAGCTAAAAATCTGAAATCGGGCACATATACTCTCTAGGGGCCCGAAATCATCAAGTATAAAGACATTTAGAATCCGCCCACTGACACGCTCACTATTAAAAGGAGCCTGATGATGGGACGTGAAACAACGCTGTAACTCCAGCTCCCACTTTACGTGTTGACGGATACTAGGCCAATGTAAAATTGATCACCTTTGCTGCACGTGTAAAAACCCCTTGTATTTATTTATTTATCTACTCATTTTTGACTGACTTTTTGCGATAAGACCTGGCGATGCAGACCTGAACTGTTAAACAATATAAATTTTAATATTTTACTTTGGCTGTAGGAACCACCATAAAAGTTTCTAAAAATAAGCAATATAAGTTAAAATAATTTGAATGAATGAATATTATTTTTTGTATTATAGAGCTTTGCGATGCAGCTTTGAAAATTCAAGCAACATTCCGTGGACATTTATCACGGAAGTTAGCTGGCAACAAAGATGCTGACGATGTTGATATTCAAGAAATAACTAAAAAAGTTGCCGAAGAATTGGATATCGATCTATCGGATCCAGAACTAAATAAAGCAGCTACAAAAATTCAGGCTTCGTTCCGCGGTCACAAAAGTCGCAGGGATTTGCCAGCTAATTAATATGATTAGAAAACACAAAATTCCTAACCAAATGAAGATGTTTAACAAATGCATATTTGAATTTCATTAGTGTGTAACTTTTTTTTTCCTAAATTTGTATATCAATTTCTTAAATTGTAAAATAAATCACATCATTTGGCTTTATAAAATACAAAACAAATAACCGTAGGTATAGCTACTCCTAAAGAAAATCGTTTAAATTAGCAACTGAACAGTACATGATATTTTGAAAGGTATTTAAAAAAGAAATGTTAAGGAAACAAAACAATCAAATAGCACAAACATGTTGTTCGACTTTTTACAAATAAAGAAATAGGGAATTTTAACAATTGATAAGCAATCCTTTGAATATCTGCTTCAAAATCCAACCTATGATTACAAATATTTCATGGAAGCAACTTCTTAATATATACATATATTGAAATTTATATAACAAGGAAAAAGAAAAAAAATTATAGAACTTCAATATTAGTTATAATTGCAAACAAATGATAAAACATGCCGTTCCATGTCAATTCTCATTTTCAAAGTATGAATATCAATGCTTTTCAGCTTAGCATTGGAAAGAAAAATAATAACTTTGAATCACTATTATTATATACCTGTTTGAAATCAAGCCTTTATATGAACATTTTATTCGGAGGGAAATTTTTCATTCGCCCGGATAAAATTAGTTTTCGAAAATTGTTTGCCAAAGAATAATGTTAATATTGAGTTGATTTTTGTTTGTGTTTGATGACAATTATCTATTGTAACTGGTTAGTATCTAAGTAAAAATCACCAATTAATGAATGCAAATAAAATGAACTTAAATAAAAATCATAAATGATAATGATAATAAACAAAAAAAAGATGGTTCTGCATAAGGAAAAGAATAATCAGAAAACGATAATTGTAGCTTTAGATTCACGCCTAGTTCACATTTGAAAAACATATTGAGATACCGAAACATTAAAAAAGAAACTAAAAGAAAAGTTAACACTGTTGAAACACCAAAAACACACAGCAGTAAACTCAAGTTTACAGAAGGGTTAGCAAAAAACACACATACACCAAAAAAAAAACTCGAATGAGCAACATACAATTCTAACTTTAGACGACTTGGATAGAAAATGCAAATCCTGTTTTGGAAATGTTATTTACCTAATTATATGTTATTAAAAATAGTAAGAAATAAAAAATAATAAAACCAAGTAGCTATATGAGAGTATTGTATAAATAAAAACTTTAAAATATCCGTCAAAGGAGCCCAGTATCAGTTCTCCAGTGCTGCTTGTCGTCCAGCTTCGGTAAAACTAGCAAGAGACTTTCGAGTTACAAGTTTGAACCAAAGCAATACAATGGCGTTTTCCTTCACGGCGAAGCTATGATCAGAATTGGGGGGGTTCAACTTCAATGAATATTGGCAGACCTCCCAATTTCAGATCATAACTGAGGCCAATCAAATGCTGGTGGAATTTGTGAGAGTAGGCTTACCTATTTTTCTTTTACGATTTCGACAGATCTTTCTTTTAAGACAGAGGTGATCTCCAGTCGTGTGAACCCACGGATTCGCATGCATGTACACTTGCGGGACAGTTTGAGGATATTAAATGTGTCGCTAAACTCACATGAATGGTAAAAATGAACCCCCTTATTCGCCTTTTACGACAAGCGCTGTTTCTTTGATGGGCGCTGCAGTGATATTCTAAGCACATCCTTGCACGAGTACATTGTCTCAATAGCATAATATAATATTTAACATAATACATAATAATTTCACTGTAGTACGCTCTAAGAATATACAAGGTGGCGCAAAAATAACCTTCCGATGTCCGAAAGTCACCGACCGATTATTGCTCAAATAAATAGTCACCAATATTCCGCGTTCTGGAGCAGTGTAGCGTAACATTGTTTATTAACGTGTATTTCGCATGTGTTTACTACACAAATGTCAAAACAGAACTGACATTAGGGGCCAATCGCAAAATTTATAGCATTTTCTGATAGGAGGATTACTTTTGCGCCACCTTGTAGATAAGATAAGATTGCAAAAGAGATGGGACTTGGTAATCTTACCACTGCGACCACGGCTAGGTCAATTCTGACGCCCTCGTTTTAAATTTAGCTCATGAAGCCGAATTCATGAATTAATTCAGCTAAGTATTCGAACGCCTTTAAAGTTAATAATGCCTTCACCTATAATGGCCTCCTCTTTTTTTTGATTCAACAGTGGCCCGTCAAGAATCCAGTGAATGTAAGTTTTTTTTTAATTTTATTTTATTATGAGAAATACTGATACTGTTACATCCATGCTTGGGGTTGACTCGTCCTATCAGACCATACGTAATAACTCTGCATCATTCTGTATAGGAAATCAAACTTTAATCTCAATATTTAGGAGAGAATAAGGAAAGCCTATAACTCACTCTTTACGTGCAAAAGGGCTATTGTAAAAAGTTGGGCCTGAAACCAGCAATGGTGCACTGGCTGCATAGCAGGCCTGTTCGAAAGCAGTCCAATTAAACACTGCTCTATTTTGGACATTTTCAATATCGGAAATGCAGTTAAATCTTATGATATACCCTCTAAGCTTGATTTCGAGATACCCCTCACAGTGGCGATAGAGCGACGTGGCAGAAAAATGCAGTCATTAATTTATTTGACATTGCAGTATGGGCGTATGGCAGAAGAGTTAATGGAATCGCTGCAGCTTCCAAACAGTTGCAGTGTCTTCCAGTCGGAGGTTCTGCTAATGAAGTCGATATCCGACCGGGGTATCACCTTTTAGATTGATAATCTGCTCCACGGGCGTTGAAATCATGTGTCATCACATCCCAAATAGTCTGGTATTGTTGCACAAAGATCAAGGTATTATGCGAATAGCATCGTGTTACACTGTGCTGGGTGCCCAGGCACTGCGCCATATGGGGCAATGAGCTCGGGGATGATCTAACAAGAAAAGGGGGGAGAAATGCGTCTGTAAAACGCGGGAGTGGGGATCAAACCTTCGTTTGGTTAAAAAGAAGTTATCGGAGGCGGCGATTAGAACGGCTAGTCAAAGATGGGAACATCATCATACGGCATCCATTTATGAAGAGAAACGAATGACGCCTTGTTTTCTTCAACCTCTACACCAAAAAGAGGATTAGGAGTACAATGGACCGTTACATCTGCAGACAAGCTTTTAAGCTTCGTGGGATATTGTTATATTTTTTCTGTAAATTTTCAAAATAAAATAAATAAAAATAAAAAAAAAAAAAATAAAAAATACCGAGTCTGAGTGCTCTGGGATTGGGATTTCCTTTTTTATAAGTAGGTTAAAATGACGATCGACATCCTTTAAGGACATGGCCTCATGGGGAAGCACGCAAACAGATAAGGGGTCTCAGAAATGGACGCGTGCAGTTACTGCAATTATATCTGCATCACGGATGACATTACGCACATACTTTAGGCGTTTTTCTTTTTTAGCTCCGAGCGGTGCACTGAGCTGTCAAAAAAAGAACTGTGTTACTTTTTTAGCTCGGAGCGCTCTGAGCATAAAATTTGTATTTCTTTTTTATCTCTGAGCTAGCTCAGGGCTCGCTCGATGAGCTCGATTAAAAATGACCGAGCACATCGAGCGAAAAGCTGAGCGCGGCTGACTTCATTCATTATTTGTGCTTTTTCCATAGTTTATTTACTAGAAATTATAATTTAAATGGAACAATCCTTGACAAACACCAATTTCAGAAGCAAACCTGACTATTTTGAAAATTAATAAAAAAAATTATCTAATGACAGTTCAGTGCTCAATTCTGTTTCTTAATTAGCTCGGAGCGCTCAGGTTACGTTCAGCTCGGAGCGAGCTCTGATCGCTCGTGCCCCGCTCTGTTCCCCGCTCGGGGCTAAAAAAGAAAAACGCCTTTTGTGAGTGCGAGGCTATCGCTCGACATAAAGGAAGAAGCCCATTATGGTGCCTTATGTCTTACATTAGTTCTCTATCAATATCGTTGTTCTCGATTATTATTCTAGGAATGCATCTTGTCTTGCGTTAACACAACAATGCACTTTCAGATCAACACATTTAACTAACAATCAAATCTCTTATTTAGTAGTTCCTACTTCATCTATCGCTGTTCTAAGTCTATTGGACAACTTTCAGCTTGCCTCCTCCGCAGTGGATCCGGTAGAAAAAGCGTTGATGCTCTTCACTATTTTATAGGGTCCTTTCCTATCCTGAAGTAATTGGTGGAACGCCTTTTCGCCGATGATCTCTCTCCTGGAACCCTATGGTGGTTGCCTTGGCATCGTGCCTTGTCTTAATACGGTCCCTGGATATCCGAATCTTATTCCTAGTTTGTTGATGAAAGTTTCTGATGATTTCCCGGAGATCCGCAACATAATCATCTTCATTCGTGGGTTCATCAGTCAGAGATTCAAATATCAATTCACTAGGTAACCGGACGGTTCGACCAAAAAGGATTTCAGGTATAAAAAGATCGCATATGTCCTGTAGTGCTATGAGCTGCGCTTCGATAAGCTAATAGGAGGATGGGGATCTGCTTATCCCAATTTCGCTGGTAGTCGCCAACAACATTAGAAAGGTGTTCGTTTAAAGTTCTGTTGAAGCGATCTAACATTCCATCTGATTATGGATGAACCGGGGTTGTTCTCGGCTTCTTAACCCCTAGCAGCTGGCATACTCCTTGAAAAATCTTCGACTCGAAGCTTCGACCTTGGTCCGAGTGCAATTCGATTGTTACCCCAAATCTGCTAACCCAGACGTTGACAATCTGCTCTACCACGGTTTTAGCTTCTTGGTTAGGGACCTCAGGCCATTCAGTGAGGTAGACCATATCTAAAAGGATATAGCGATTTCCATTGTTGGTTTCTAGAAACGGTCCTGCGCCCCAACGTTCTATTGATGCATCTTGCGTTGCGTTTTTAATCTCGGACCTTTGATGTCTGCGCAAATAACGCATTTTCGGGACCAGTTTTTGACATCATCTCTTGCGTGGGCCCAGTAAAAGTGTTATCAATTCATTTACTCCCAAGTGGACACTCCATCATGCAGTTCCCTAAGCACTTCATTGACTTCGCATCTGGGTACCACAAGCTGCATTACGACGGATGTTCCATTGGAACTTCCCATTTTCTTCTCAAAATGCCATCTTGAACATGAAAGGTGTCCCACTGTTATGAGTATGCCTTGAGTTCCGCCTCTCCCTCATACTCCTTCCAGGTGAGAATCGGCTCGATATCCGGATTTTCCTGTGTAGCATTCCGGATCTCCCATGCACTCCAGCCGCTAGTGGGCTCAGCTCTCAACCGTTGAAATAAAATCCTATCCTTTTCCTCCTGGCGTGCGCAGTGTTTGCAATCAGCTTTGAAGGAAGATGAATTTCTGCCCGTATAGGTGCTTTGTTGCCATGATAAAAGCTAGGAATTCCCGCCTAGGTACGCAGTAGTTCCTCTCCGGCTTGGAGAACAATTTACTGAAGTAGGAAATAAATCTCTCTTGGCCACCATGCATGTGGGAGAACGGCTCCGATACCAACAATACTAGCGCCGCCATAAATTAAATGTTTTTTCCTGGAATAGGGCACGTGGTTTTCTGTATAAATTGCGAATTGAACGCGCTCAATTATTCTTTCTTTTTTTACGCTTGTATTTGTTTATCTGGAGCAGTGGCGAAGAGGTTAGCGTCTTGGACTGATCTTAAGGTCTCAGGTTTGCATACCGCTGGGGCCAAGTAACATCTAAACGTTTTTCCACTGCCCCTCCTGTTGCGAACATCTGACAAACATCCAAGAGTATCAATTGTCATGAGAAGCTTCCCAATTTGCCGTTCGGATTCAGCTTAAAATTGTAGGCCCTGTATGCCTAATGTTAATTATTTTTATTTGTGTATGTTTATGATTTGAACAGCATATTCTCTTAAGTAGAATTCATGGAGCATTAGGTGCGATTTTTATAACATTAATTTTTTTTTAATGACCATGTTTAAATTGTAATCAGTTTTCAGTCACTGGATTAAGAAAGCCAACGGATATATATTTCTTTTATTTACCCTTCCACAGATGCAGACACTTTCTATCGGCAAATTCAGAACAGTTGTTAAGGTAAGATTATACTGCATGCCAATTGTGCATTTAAATGACCACAGCCAAATGACCAGATTATCTGTCAAATGCCCAAAAGTTCAGCGCTGTCAGGGTAGTATATTAGACTACGTGACCACAATGACCATTTTGATAATTTTTGCCCTGCTGTTAATTAAAGGCATTTGTTGTTATATTTTCAGAGTGAGTTGTGGTAACGCCGTTTATGTTAAAAAGAAACTTAATTTTTCAACAAAAGAAATAAAACAGATAATCGGAAACAGGAAAGTAATACCTAGGTATTACATAACGAATACTAAACCACAATTAACACTGAACAAAACCACAATAAAAATGTAATTATTAAAACAATTTACGGCAAATGTAATCCAAAAATATTATTATTATCATGCAAAAAATGTATTATTGAAGTATTAAATAACTGCACGCTTGGAAAAGATGACAATTTTCAGATGACAAAAATGACAGCAATGCCATAACCAAATTTCAATAAATTGCATTATGGTCATTAGGTCATTATACTGGCATTCGTGCTTATTGTCCGATTACACTGCTTGCAATTTGGTAATTTTTATCTGTCAAAATCAGCATAGTCATTTGTGGTCATTTGGTCATTAGGTCATTTGAGATATGCCGATTACACCGCATGACCCTATTTTGACAGCGAGAACTGTCAAAAATGGTCATTAAATGCCAACTTGGCATACAGTCTAATCTTACCTTTAGAAATTATCTGGATGTGCTTGTTGTTTGGACCAACCTTACTCCTAGGTTAGCTATGCTGAATGCATTCATCGACAAAGAGGTGGGTGGTGAAATGTCAAAAAAAGCTCGTGATGTAGGTAAATTCTGTTGTGGTTGTAAGATACTAAAATAGTTCGAATAATATTAAATATTTACACACAACATGTTTTAACAGTGATGTTCAATTCGATTCCTTCATCCTTTTAGAAAACTTGACCAAAACTAGCTATTAACGGAGTATATTAAATGAGATAGCAAATACTCAATGAAAAAATGTCTTGCCACTTTAAAAATAATCAATCTACTGAAGTCTACATACCGAAATTCATTGAGTCGTGTGTTGTTTATTATGAAATTCGTGTAAAGATACAGGATGTGGAATGGACATTGGAGAGGAGGTACAGGGATTTCGATGAATTGAATGACAAATTAATAGAGGAGCATTCAATTAATAAAAAATTGCTTCCGCCAAAAAAGGTTTGTTACAGATATGTATTGGATTTGCAAGTCGCTAATAAACTGTTGCGTTTTAGCTTATGGGAAATAAAAACTTAGCATTTTTGGAACAACGACGAAAACAACTAGAGCAATATTTGCAAGAGCTGCTCTGTCTGTTTCGAGTCACAATGCCAAGGGTTCTTGCGGAGTTTCTTGACTTTAATAAGTATGACATCATTTACCTGCTGCAAGACTTGGCCAAATATTTTAGTGAATGTTTGACCGATCTTTCAAACGTGAAAGAGTTTAGCATGTCTGCTTTGGAGGTGAGGTGACATGTTTATATTGTAGATTTGCTTCCAACTCACCGAGTTCATTTTAACAGCTATTAGCAATCAGTGAATGTTTGTGTCTACCATGTCCTGAGAATGGTCAGCGAAGTAAATACAACATCTCCCATGTTCTTGAGTTTTGCAATCAGCTGGAAGTACTCAAGGGTACTCCGATAAAAGTAATGATCTGCGAGTTGTCAACCAAAATGTTTTATTCAATAGCCAAATAACCATTCATTGATTTTAAAGAAACTGTTAAATTTTGTCTATGTAAAAAATTGTACTGCTTTTAAAGTAAGAGGAAAAATTAATTGTGGGATAGAAATGGGGATATGTATATGGCATAACTAGCTTCTTCGCCTAGTTCGCGACTTAAGAGCAGACCAAACGGTTCGGACTGCTATCATTTTGCATTTTGGTTGTCATCTTATGTATATCAATATTTCTAAAGTTTTGCACTTTGATAACTAAATTTGGTTCTTAGAATACTGGTATTGTTGGATTCGATTACAATTCCGTAGATGTTCCCATTGGTCGAAGCAATCTTGTTCCGAAAAAACTAGTTTTTCATTTGAATGCGTTTCGGAATTTAAAAAAAATTAAATTCTATGGTTTGTCCACGGAAAATATTATCGATATTTGTAAGATGATTGCTGTTATTCAATTGAATCAGTTTTGAATAAATGTTTTATTTTTCAGCTCTATTGAAACCTAATATAGAATATATCTCAGTTCATAATACGACGATCACTCGAATCAATCAGGTGCTCATGTGCGACAATATCCACAAAATCAATTTAGAGACTACCAATAGTGCTGTATGGACAAACATGAAGGAGCTTGATCTGTCCGGTAATCTATTAACAACAATCGATACAAGTATTAAATCAGTGCCAAACCTCTGTACGCTAATTCTCGATCAAAATCGAATCAATTGCATACAGAATTTAAATGAATTGCCAAGTCTTCAATCGCTCAGCTTGTGTGCCAATTCGATTGTGGAATGCATTGACTGGCATCTGAAATTGGGAAACATAGTTTCTTTAAAATTAGCCCAAAACAAGTTGAAGCAACTATCTGGCCTAAAAAAACTATACTCCCTTGTGAATTTGGACTTGAGTTGCAATCACATTGACAATATGGATGAGGTAGATAATGTTGCTTGTCTGCCAATGCTGGAAACTCTAAGATTAACAGGAAATCCGTTAGCTACCACAGTCGGTTAGATGGAATAAGAATTTTTAAATGAAACATGCTTAATACGTTTATCTTCAGATTATAGATCGCGGGTGCTTGCCAGATTTCATTCCAGAGCTGCAGAAATCTCTCTTGATAGTGAGAAAGGGTCTCAAAAAGAATTAGACACAGCACTGGTGCTGTCAGCTCTTCAACAGTCTCAAACTAGTAAAAAGCCAGCTCAATGATGCAAGAGAGATGTACATACATATAAGTATACAATTCGAAAATCGTGATTCACCTCATATAATCCTTGTTTTAAAATGTTTTTTTTTTTGTTTTCATGTTGGTTAAATTAAGTTAATGGAAATTGGCATTCTGCAATGCGAAACTCAGATCGGTGCTCTGTTTAACGTTGCTTAAAGCAATGGTCATTTGATTATCGATTTTATTATACATTAATGCTGACGTTAACGTTTGTTGCCCTTTTCTACTGCAACTTTATACTTAACATCAATTCAAGGGATTTCAAATACTTATAATTTTATACGTTCTATAAGAATAAACTCGAACAAACTGAAATAAAGTTTAACAATTGATAAAACATTTAAACAAAGGGCAATCGAAGCAATCGAATTATAAAACTTTGCAATAAAAGTAAACATAAAAAGAAATTCAACGTAACATTTCCGTTTGTTTTTTTTGTTTGGTTTATCAGGGTAAATTGTAAAAGTAACATATTCAACCCTATCGAGGTATCCATTCGGAAGAAATTCCGAAACGAAAGGCAAATCCAATCGGAACTCGGATTGCGATCGAGATATCCGTTTCGGAACAAGATAAATAAAGCATACAAACGCATTTATTTGACAGTGCATCAGTTGCTTTAAATCCATTACAGTGTGACATACTTTGTGATAAATCTAATACAGTTTCAATGTGATCGCTAATGCGGCTCGAGTTGACCATTAAACATTAAAAATTATATTTTTTTAATTTTATTACGTCCAATTTTTACCACATTTCCATTTTACTTAAAATAATCCGCAGCATTTTCTTGTCGGAGAGTTTCGAAAGAAATTTGCTGTGTATCTGTCAAAAGTAAGTGACATAAACGCGGTACAACGCAATGCGACAAGGTATTAAGGTATTTATTCACAACAAATAGCTAGTTCCCATTAAGATTACAATCTCATTACTTATGAAGGCTTAATAGACATTTGGTAACGAGGACATTTGCTCTTTGAGTTAGCTCTTCTACACCTCATGGTGACAGTCACGGCAAATAAGACAAACCTACGGATGGCAAAAGGAAGGTAGAAATGCATCTGTTCAAAACAACACGATGTATTACTCAATAAAGCATCTACTCCTGGCTATACAGCACCAGAAAATTTAACTTCGAAAAGCATTTCCAAACAATGCTCAGCAATAAGAAAGACTGGAGCGATGAATATAGAACTTTAGACTGAGCAACCACACGATAAAATGATATACAGATGGCTCGAAATCAATGAAGGTACTGGCGCAGGGGTATTTGGACCAGGAACTAAACACTACGAATCTATTGGAAAATGTATCAGCATCTTTCAGCCAGAAATATGTGACAGGCAGGTGCGTTCTGATCGAGGCACTTGACGTCTATGTCATTAAATCAACACTTGTGTATGAATGCCTACACAAACCGAAGAAACTAGGTTAGAATAGCAGAGTAACCATCTGGTAGCTGGCCACGTATGCATTATAGCCACGTATGAATTGCAGCCACGTATGCATTATAGACACGTATGCATTGTAGACACGTATGCATTATAGCCACATATGCATTATAGAAAGCGAAACCTCCAAGACAAGAGAAGAAACTCTTGAGAAACTATAACCTAAATAGACTCAAAACTTGTACAACCAAAACAAGAATAAACTACGAATCCTGACAATGCATCGCAGGCCCAGTGAACACCTAAGAAAAACTGGTATATCAGAGAAGGGGCTCTGACCACATTCTGGAATCCTGTGGGGCATTGACTTACAAGAGGATGAAATATTTGGGAAAACACCAAATAACAGACAAGGACATACAAACCATGGATTCACGGGTCAATCTCAGATTCATCAAAGAAACTGGAACGGAGTCTCAGCTCTAAGGTGCGTGACCTGCCAAGGCTAAGTCAGAGCAAGACTCAAATACAGTTCATAAAATTTACTATACCCTCATAATTATTATTACTAAGCTGATTGTCAGAACCAAGTAAAAGGCTGATATAGGCGTATTTGGGAAAACGTTAGTGCAGGGTGGCGCACCAATTGTGCTACAATAAGAAATTCAAATAACTTTTTTTAATCAATGTATTTCATTTATTTAACCGCCTTCCGACGTCTCTCGGCTTGAGTTCATGTGGAACTGCTACTTTCCTTGCTTTTGAATATATCCAGCTGCTTTTAAGCGTTTTGAAATGGCTGCTTGAGTGACACCCAAAGATTCTGCGAGCTCTTCTTGTGTTTGGCAACAATCTTCATAGAGTAATGCTTCCAGTTCTTCATCTTTAAACTTTTTTGGCTGCCCAGGACGTTCATCGTCTTCCAAGCCAAAATCACCACTTTTAAATCGTGTAAACCACTTTTGGCACGATCGCTTAGCTGGAGCATCTTCACCATAAACTTCCACCAAAATACGATGACTTTCGGCAGCAGTTTTCTTCATATTAAAGTAATGAAGAAAAACTCCCCGCAAAAACACTTTTTCGGGCAACATATTTGAGTGAAAAAAAATATTGTTGTTTACGCTTCAAATGAATGACATATACTGAAATGACGTACAATGACAGTAGCCTTCCAACGCATGTTCCAATGGAAAAATAACAATGGAATAATACATGTTACGCCATCTCTTAGCAAACCGCACGAATTAAGTTTTAGACCTCAATACTTTAAAACGCCAACGTAATACCAGCTACTGGGACTAAGTGTGATTACCACTTCCTCTGCTTTATAGCAATACGAATTACTGGAATACACGCACATGGGCATTTGCATGCGAGCGTATGACTTTGAATCGAAGTGTGTCCATAAAACATTTTTGTGGTGAATTTGATTGTTGGGAATAGATAAAAAAATAAACATTTTGTATGCAATTACGAGTCTTGAATTACGGGCAACTCTATTCAAACGTACCGAGCAACAATTCAAGCTTAAAAAATAAGACGAAAATGTTTAATTAGTCTAAACTTTATTTACCGGGATTAGATTGCCAGTAGGTCTGTTCACTTACTTTTGAAGTAACTTCAAGTAAATGCACAAATTTCGAGGAGTGTGATAAATGCTTCATTGACGAAGTTATGAAAAAGTATAGGAACTCTTTGTAGTAAGATATAGTTTCCAAGGTACATGACAGCAGTGATTAATAAAAATATTTGATTGAAAATAAAAAAAGAAAAATGTTTAATTTGTATCGTTATTAGTTGGTTCATCAAGTAAATCAGAAGACATATTAAGTAGGTACTGTTGACAGCTGTTTTACAACCTGCCCAAAGAAATTTCTTGGGCAGAAATTCGTAAATTGTTCAGTTTAGGGGAAGTGATTTTCTCTTTCGGTACTTCTGTCTTTTACGGAATTTTAGTGTTAGAGTGAAAACACACCGGATTAGTCAGAACGTATTATCTTGACTGGTAAACAACAATACATTGATTTTTATGACCAACACACACTGAATCAGGTGAAACCAAAAAACATAGGCAAAACAAAAAACTCTCTGACTGGCTATCGAAAAAAATGGCTTTGGAACGGCCAACACACAACAAATAAAACAAATTGTGCTTCCTGTTTTGTTTCTATCAATCAGCTTTGTTCTATGCAGTTTGGAAGCACCCTAAATTAGCCTCGTTTTCGAATGCACAGCTTCTTTTAGCGCAACACACCAGCATCAGTTTAAACAAAAAAACATGCCTGGTTGTCGATAGCAAAAACAAATTTCGTTGTTGTTTATTTATTATTACTATTTCTTTATTGAAGCAAGAAGTCGTATATATAATTAAAGCGACAATGACCATGCAAATAACATAATAATTAAAAAGCTATGAGTAGAAAGTCAGTTTTGTTTATTCTTAACACACACCAAGCGAAACAGATACATATATATTGTTACATCCAGGCTAGGATTCGAAAAGATAAAACGTAATTCTATTTAATTAATCTTTATTAGTTCTCTTTCAATGTCTTTTACTTCTTGATTATTATTCTAATAATTCACTTATTTAATCCAACAATTCACTTTCACAATTAATCACTTTAAATAAACAATCACTTCTCTTATTCAATATTCTCTATACTTTTCACTACTGTCATCTATCGCCCTTCTTTATCGCGGTTCACAACTAGAATGTCTTGGGTGCTCCTGTGACATCTATTTATATCTCCTAGTGACACCTCTCGAAATTTCCAGATTCGTTGAGAAGGTTCGTTAAGTTCAGAAGGTTCGAGAACAACATACCAAGTTATACCACAGCTACTCAAACTGCTATTCCAATGCTGCCAAAATCGGTAATATGGCCACTTTCTACTAGATGGCGTAGTTGACTAATTAATGACACAGTTCAAGCAAACATGCAACAATACCCCCCTCTTAAACTTGTTCGTCCCGAACAAGCACATCAATATTTTCCCCATGGTAGCGATGGAGACGATCCACATGGACAACTTTTAGCTTGCCTCTTCCTCGCTGGATCCGGTAGACAACATCGTTGATGCGCTTCACTATCTTATAGGGTCCTTCCCAATCCTGCTGTAGTTTAGGTGACATACCTTTTCGGCGATGAGGGTTGTATAGCCATACCAGATCTCCTTCCTGGAATCCTGTGGTGGTCGCTTTTGTATCGTACCTCGTCTTCATGCGGTCGCTGGATATCCGATGAATATTTCGGTGGACTTCAGTACCCGGTACACACTTTCCAACCACCTCACCTTGCTTCAATTTGACGCTTTTGTGTTCAGCATTAAGAACTCGTACGGGAACAATATTGTTCTTCTGCTCGACAAGCACTTTTCCAACCACGCAGTTTCGGTAGTGGTTGTCTTTTGGCTCAACTAGAGAGAATCGGTGGCTCATAGGATCACCTTCCAGCTTTGTCCGAATTATTGTCTCTGAAGAAGGTGGTAGGACCTCGTCCTCACTATTGACTGTCCTCAGGGATGCGGCGTTCTCTTTCCCGTACACCATCGGAATCTCTACGTTTCGATACTTGAGTACTTGCATACCAAAGTCCAATACGACATCATTCGCCTTCATGAAATCGATTCCAATGATGCATTCGTCACATATATCAGCTACTAAGAAAGCGTGGGAGAATGCTAATCCTGCCAAATTTATTGTTAGCATGATATCTCCGTACACTTTCGCTGTCGCTCCTGTTGCTGTTTTCAGACAGTAACTGCTGGTGTTGTGCAACCAAGACTGACGGACGATGTCCCTCCTTATAATGGAAGCGGTGGCACCGGTGTCGATGGCTGCCAGGCACTTATTTTGACCGATATAGGCTTCCACTGTTAAACTCTGGTTTCCTTGTTTGGTTTGGGAGACTTGAATTGTGGTCCTGGAGTCGTCGATTCCGGAAACCCACTTCTGCTCCGAGAAGCTGCCCCTTACACGTTTCCCAACTGCTGGTTCTGCGAAGCTATATCTGCCAGCTGCTTCTTCGTTGCCCCTCCTAGGCCCGCAATGCGGACAACTGCCTCGTCTGGGTGGAGCTCTGCACTGTCTCTGTAGGTGCCCTATTTTGTTGCAGTTCCAGCAGCGCATTTGACCTCTGTTATCTCTGCTCCGGTCTACGATGTCTGCTCTTTGACATGAACATTCAACGGCTGTCATTTCCCTTACGCGGTGGAACACATGCGATGCCTGATCAGCAGCTTGCATTGTCAAGGCAAATGCTAGGGCCTCAGCGAGAGTTCTCTTTCCAGCCATTCTTACGACCATTTGCAGTTGTCTATCTTCAATGGCTTGGATAAACGCCTCCACAGCCATTTCATTGATGAGAACCTCACCAGCATTAGGATATGACAAATGTGCCAGACGTTCGATATCTGCTTGCAGCTGTTGAAGTGTTTCCCCCCGCTTCTGGACTCTACTGCGTAGCTGGACCCTGTACACTTGCTGCATATGCTCATCACCGAAGCGCATCTCTATAGCCTTGACCAGGGCGTCGTAGTCGTGTTGCTTCTCTTCTGAGACGGTTTGGAGTAACTCCGCAGCTGTACCTCTTAGTGTGAGCGTTAGCGCAATCGACTTTTCCTCGTTGTCCCAGCTGTTCGCCATTGCAGCTGCTTCAAACTGTTTCTTATAAATTGGCCATGATGTTTGGAGGCTGCATCTCTTTCCTTCTCGGGCAGTCCGCAGAATTTTCTCGAGCCTTCTGCTTCTTCACTTTCTCGAGCTCTCTAGCCAAGTTCTCGAAGTTTGTTTCATGCTTACAAAACGTCTGATGGATTTCGTCGAATTCGGTTTCAACCTTCTCGAACTTTTGGTCAATTTCTTCGAGTTTTCCTTCAAGAACATTTTTAAAATCTTCCACAGCGCTCTTTTGGGCGGCAACTATGGAATTCTTTTGTTCTTCCAATTTGGAATCTAGAGAATTCTTCTGTTCATCAAATTTAGAGTCCATTGATTGCAATTTGGAATCTAGAGAATTCTTCTGTTCATCAAATTTAGAGTCCATTGATTGCAATTTGGAATCTAGAGAATTCTTCTGTTCATCAAATTTAGAGTCCATTGATTGCAATTTGGAATCTAGAGAATTCTTCTGTTCATCAAATTTGGAATCTAGAGAATTCTTCTGTTCATTGAACTGAGAGTCCATAGAATTCTTCTGTTCATCTAACTTGGCCAGAAGTAATTCCATCATAGCAGTCATATCAACGCTTGTACTTACTTGTTCTTCTGCTACGTCGAACAAAACGGACTTGGGGTTTTCTCCTTCGTTTTCAACAGATTCCTGCAGTCGAAGCACAAGATCACTTTTTCCTCCAGCTTGTTATGTATTAAGAATTCCATGTATGTATTATTTACTAGTTCTCTTTATTCTTTATAACGTTACTGTTTGACATGAGAAATTGTTAACGTCCGTCAGTCTCGTGATCTCGTTACCCGACTGCGGATGTACCTACTCGCTTAATTCTACTTTTACGCTATTGAAATAAAACTAATAAAATAAGTGAATTACATGATAATAAAGGAATCTTAAAATCTATTGGACGTCTTTTAATTCTAAACATAACAGTGGCGACGAGGATAAACAATTGGTATAAAAGTATTACGAACGTGAAGTGTTACGACAGAACAGTATGAACAGTACATACGGGTATTGAGTTTAAAGTAATACCGGTTGATATAGTGAAAAAAAAAAAAGAAAAAAAAAATGGAGGACGATAAAAAAACTATGATTTCATACATGCCGTCAAAAAACAATGGGTTTGATCAATATATACCAGGAAATAACTTTAAAGTCTGGGAAAAGAGATTTCGTCAATTTCTATTGCGAGAAAAAATAATAGAAGAAGAAAAAACTATGTGGTTGATCACCGTTATCGGCTCCGAGCCATGTGAAGTGCTGATGAATTTAACAAGCCCGAAAGAAGCAGAAACTTTGCCGTTTGAAGAATTAATGCAAATTTTAAATAAACATTATGGTCCTAAAACAAATAAACGCTCAGAGCGCTTCAAATTTTATAAAGCTATTCAGGATATCGGCGAAACTATTAGCGATTATATAGTGAGAATTAGAATGCTGGCGCAATCATGCGAGTTTGATACATTCTTGGACGAGGCCTTATCGGATAAATTAATAACCGGGTTAAGAAATGATAAAATTCAACAGGCACTATTGAATAAAGAAAATTCGACATTTGAAAAATATTGTGAAGTGGCCATCAATATGGAATTATCCGAACAATCAACTCAGTACATGAAATCGTCAACAATATCAGCAGTGAGTGCAGTACACCAAAAGTCAACAGAAAGTCAGTCGCATTGGGGAAGGAAGTCAACACGAGAACGAGATTCTAATCAAAAAAATCAGCGAGGTCGCAGTACTAGTCGTCCAAAGTATAGTCATCAAAATCAACGCCAACAAAGTGGTAGTCGGGGGGCCTGGAATAGCAGAGGTAGCTGTACTCGTTGCGGAAGACACCATAGAGAAGACACTTGTCCTGCTAGGCACTGGACATGCTATAAATGTTTAAAAGAAGGCCACACAAGCAGAGTGTGTATACAAAAAACTCAGCAGCAGCAGCTGGGGAGTATAAATGCTATCGGGGGTTTTAGTCAACCACTGGAACTTGATGTAAAGATCTCTGGAATCAGTGTCAGCGTAGAAGTCGACACGGGAGCAGCCGTCACAGTGATGAGTGAGAGGGATTATCGTGCTAAATTTTCAAAACATTGTTTAATAAATAGTAATCATTCTTTAACTTCTGTTTTAGGTAGAAACATTTGTGAACTTGGTACATTAGAGAAGCTCGAAGTGCGACTTGGAAGCAACAGTCAGTATTTGGAAGCAGTAGTAGTGAAGGGTGATCAGCCTAAGAAGATATTAATGGGTAGGACATGGGTGGACGTTTTTTTTCCTCAATGGAGGAAGCAGTTCAATGACATTAATAAAATCGACAGTGTCAACAATTGGTGCCAAGAAATTGTAAGTAAATTTCCTAATGTAGTGCATGATAAGGGGAACCATTCGATTAGTGGGTTTTTCGCGGACATAGTGTTGAAAAAAGACTCCAAACCAATTTTTCACGCCGCTTATGGCGTGCCTTTTAAACTTAGAGAAAAGGTAGAAGCTGAATTGAATAGGCTTGTCACAGAAGGAATTATTGTCCCGGTTAAACACAGTCGCTGGGCAAGTCCGATGGTTATTGTGCCCAAACCCAACGATCAAGTACGTATCTGCGTCGATTTTAAGGTGACGTTGAATAAGGTCCTAGAATCCGAGCATTATCCACTACCACAAGTAGAGGATATTTTCGCGAGTCTTTCAAATTGTTCGGTGTTTTGCGTTTTAGATTTGACGGGTGCGTATCAGCAGTTGGAAGTGAGCAAGGAGTCTCAGGCATATTTGACTATTAACACGCACAAAGGGTTGTTTGGGTTTACTCGTTTACCGTTTGGACTTTCGAGCGCTCCTTCCATCTTTCAGTCCGTGATGGACCAAATCTTAATAAATATTCCGCAGGTTTTTTGCTATTTGGACGACATTATTATTGGGGCTGCGTCCCTTTCTGCATGCAAACAAAAACTGTACAAGGTTTTAGAGAGGTTGCAAGAGCATCAGGTCTGCTTAAACTTAGAAAAGTGTCGATTTTTTGAGGAAGAAGTACAGTATCTAGGCCATGTGTTAAGTTATAACCAAATAAAACCAAACCCTTCAAAGCTGGAAGCCATTGTAGACGCCCCTCCACCACAGAACGTACCGCAACTACAGTCTTATTTAGGTCTACTAAATTATTATAGGAAGTTTGTTCCTCAATTATCAGCCGAATTGCATGTTTTATATCGGTTGCTACAAAAAAGTACACCTTTTATTTGGTCCCAAAAGTGTCAAGAAGTTTTTGAGAAAAGCAAGCAGCTAATGGTTAGTCATCAAGTATTGGAATTATACGATCCACAAAAACCAATTGTCATTTCCACAGACGCTAGTCCCTATGGAGTAGGAGCTGTGCTATCGCATGCAGTGGGCAGATCTCTGAAACCGGTATTCTATGCGTCTAGTTCACTCTCAGAGGCCGAGAAAAACTACTCACAATTACATCGCGAGGCATTGGCCATAATATTCGCTTTAAAAAAATTTCATAACTACATTTATGGACACAAGTTTCAAATAATAACTGATCATCAGGCTCTAAAAGAAGTGTTTAGTCCTAGAAAGGGAACTCCGTCCGTGGCTGCTGCGAGGCTTCAAAGATGGTCCATTGTCTTATCTATGTATGATTACGAAATTAGTTATCGCCCCGGTCGAGACAATCTAGAAGCAGATTTTCTTTCAAGACTGCCCTTGGAGATAGGTACCGGGATAAATCAAATTGAAATTTTTCCTTTTAAGTCAGTAAGTTCAGTCGATTTAGAGCAAATTAAGATAGAAACGAATGCATGTCCAGTCTTGTCGAAGCTATATGAATACCTATTGTCGGGTTGGCCGTCGAGCGGATCCGTTCCGGAGCCACTTTCTTACTATTTCAAACGGAAGACGTGTCTAAGCACGGATAAAGGAGTGGTATTTTATGGAAATCGTGTCGTTATTCCGGATAAATTACGTCCAAGCATCTTGGAAATGTTGCATGAAAGTCACTGGGGAATAATAAAAATGAAAATGATTGCCCGATCATATGTCTGGTGGCCAAAGGTCGATACGGATATTGAAAATTTTGTAAGTAAGTGCATCATTTGTCAGAAGACCGCAAATGTCCCAAAAGAGGTAGTCCACTCTTCATGGCCGTTAGCTTCATACCCTTTCGAGCGTATTCATTTAGATTTCATGTCCTTTGCAGGAAAAAATATACTCGTGCTGGTAGATACGTATTCTAAATTTTGTGAGATCAGGGTTCAACAGTCATGGACAGCCCAAAAATTAGTCGAAGAGTTAATGAAAACTTTCATTATATTTGGGTTTCCGACAGAAATTGTCTCGGACAATGGTCCACCATTTAATGCCAAATTGTTTGTGCAGTTCTGTAAGGAAAATAAGATTAAGTGCACTAAAATTCCTATATACCACCCTCAATCGAATGGTTCCGCAGAGCGCATGGTTCAAACGATCAAAAAAGTGTTTCACAAATTCGTGTTAGAATGTCCAAACATGTCCTTGTCAAACCAAATTCAAAAATTTTTGTTAAATTGGAGAAATACACCATCTACGGTAACTTCGAAGTCGCCGTCCGAGTTGATTTTTAATTTTAAGCCAAAAATAGCTTTAGATAATATTAACATAAAGAAAAAAGTTCAATTTGATTTAAATAAAAACCAAACAGACCATTATCTAAGTCCAAGGCGGTGTCAAAAGTATAACAACAGAAAGAAAAGTATGTACAGCAAAAATAGTATTAGTCAAGCATTTAGAGAGGGGGAAGTGGTATGGTACAGGAATCATGAAAATAGCTTTGTACACTGGGTTCCTGTAAAAATTATGAAAGTTGTAAGTCACTATACTTATTTAATTAATAACAATGGAAATATTCGGTTAGTTCATCAAAATCAAATAAAAAAGTCGAAATTAGATGTAAGAATAAATACACCTTCTCATAACTATACAAAATTGCCAGATATCATTGTATCAGAAGAATCTCCAATAGGTCCAAAGGTTCTTACCAAAAGGAAGAAAAGGTCCGATTCGGTAAGTCCAATTGCACCTACGAGGAAAAGAATAAGATTCGATTCCGACAATATAGAAGTCAGACGATCTGAGAGAATAAGGAATAAAAAATTAAATATCAATCGGTTAGTTCATGAGTTGTGAGAAGTTGAATTTATAGAATGAATTATTTGTATTTAACAGGGTTTAATAACCATTTCTGTTAATCTTAATTAAAGAGAGGAAGGTGTTATGTATTAAGAATTCCATGTATGTATTATTTACTAGTTCTCTTTATTCTTTATAACGTTACTGTTTGACATGAGAAATTGTTAACGTCCGTCAGTCTCGTGATCTCGTTACCCGACTGCGGATGTACCTACTCGCTTAATTCTACTTTTACGCTATTGAAATAAAACTAATAAAATAAGTGAATTACATGATAATAAAGGAATCTTAAAATCTATTGGACGTCTTTTAATTCTAAACATAACACAGCTGTGGAGAGATTCCGCTTTTCCAATTCAGCTTTTAACTGCGGTATACTGAGCTGTAGTAATTTTAATGTGCGGCCCATTTTTTTTTTCTATTTTTTCTATTTAATCAAATTCACTTCACTTTAATTTCACACTGAATACGTTTTATCCCACTTCTGACACCAATGTTACATCCAGGCTAGGATTCGAAAAGATAAAACGTAATTCTATTTAATTAATCTTTATTAGTTCTCTTTCAATGTCTTTTACTTCTTGATTATTATTCTAATAATTCACTTATTTAATTCAACAATTCACTTTCACAATTAATCACTTTAAATAAACAATCACTTCTCTTATTCAATATTCTCTATACTTTTCACTACTGTCATCTATCGCCCTTCTTTATCGCGGTTCACAACTCGAATGTCTTGGGTGCTCCTGCGACATCTATTTATATCTCCTAGTGACACCTCTCGAAATTTCCAGATTCGTTGAGAAGGTTCGTTAAGTTCAGAAGGTTCGAGAACAACATACCAAGTTATACCACAGCTACTCAAACTGCTATTCTGGAGCTCCAGAAACCTATGCACAGATGATCATGGACATGTATAAGGGAGTAAAGACAAGAGTGAGATGACCCGATTGGGTCACTCCCATTAAATTCGTTGTACACCAGCGAAGCGTCCTCAGACTCTTGATATTTATTACAGTCGATGTGATGAACTCCAAAGTACTCCTGATGTATGTGTGGTTGTTTTGGAGGGAAATGGGTATCGTACTAGTCCGAAAAGTAAGAATACCTGTGCTGCCCATTCTTTGATCCAGTTCGACCTATAGCAGACATTTATATAAATGGAAAAGTGATTCCCAAGTGCGAAAGGTTATGATTCCTCTAGTCCAAATCAGAGCCTCGTCGTTAAAGTAGAAGAATGCCAGTTATAAGAGTGTCCTTATTAATTGAGTTTTTACTGTATTTAAAACCAACGGGGGCCTCCGAACGCTGTTTCGCCTAAGCCTACATTGGTAGAAAAATAGTTTTTTTTCTGTTATCTTAAAACCCGGCCGGCGTGCGTTGCTGCAGCGTTGCTAGGGATAACTAGTTGCCCGGCAGGCGCCTAAGTCAGCTTACTTTTTCGAATGAATCAGCGCACGCTTACGGGTGGATGGAATTTCACCATTTTCTCCGCATGGCTAAGCTTATGGTACTTTGTCAGAAACTTTCGGGCACGAATCTAAAACAACTGTACAAAATTCAATCGGTTAAACGATGCGCGAACGCATAGAAGACGAACAGAACAGACAAACATTAATTTGTACAGTAGTAAAAATGCAGTTGTGGGTAAAGTGCTGCACCGTTATGGGTCACTCTGAACAGAAACACTCGGGCCAATACCAAATATTGCCTAAGAATTTAAGCTTAATCGGTTCAGTTGTTTCGGAGTCCATACCACAAACACAAACATACAAAGGTACATTGATTTTTGTATAAATAGATCATTGAATAGATAATAAAATAAATGAAATTAAATTTAAAGTAATCTTTTAACTAAAATTACGCCAGATGGCGGTCTATAATCTAGAGTCGATTCTGACTTTAAATGAAGAAGCAAAATCCTCCACTCGGATTCGTCAGAAAAGTACCTTTTTTATAACAGTTTATAACAGTGCTCTGACGTCTGGAAACAACATAAAGGGATTCGTAAGTTGGAAAACTTTCATTGAGCCCAAAGCAGCTTACAATGGGCGCGTTCAATTTACAAGTCAACTACTAGTGACCACGGTTGCCATATTGTATTTTTTTGCTATATATTTTCCTAAAAAACGATAGAAATTTCTTCCATGAGCTCCCAACACAATTTTGGGCTATATATCGTTTTACAAATTTTCTGTTAATTTTGTTTGTTTTAAATTGAGAAAAATTATTGAACTGAAATTACTTATAAAGTAAAAAGCCTAATTAAAGAATTTGTAACAACATTTTTGTTTGAGATAGAAAAGCGAACTACTGAAAATTATTCAATTTTAAGAAAAATTCGGAATTTCGACAATGAATATTTTATAACCGAAGAAAGCAATTATAATAACTAATTTGTGATGTATTTGTTTAAGTGTTTGTATCATAAGGATAAATATTCATTGTGATATTTTTTTTTTCTTTGTTTAAGTTTTGTTTACTTTAATAAACATAATACATGTGTACCTGTTTTATAACAAAATTCAAGAACCGAATTATTTTCAACGCTTTTTGGGCTTCTTTCTGGGCAACGATATTGGGCTACATTTATTAAGGTTTGGGCGCTTAAAGCAAACTAAATTCTGTCAACCCTGCTAGTGACTACTATTTTACCTTTTCTCATTCTCATTGATCAAATAACTCACGTGACCATCGTTCGGCAAGTGATAGACACTTAATTAGTAGTGGACTTTCAGTTTCAGTTGACTTGCAAATTGAACGCGCCGAATTTCTCCTACTCCAATATTACACAGTAGATGAAATGATGCTGCAAAAACTTTATCGTGTCTTTCCCAAAAGAATACAGTAGGATAAAGTAATGCACGCTGAATTTTCCATTCTTCGAATTCAATTTCTTGACAACCAAGGCTAGTAGCACAGCCAATAAATACACAACGTCAGCTGATATGTGCCAAAATATATTTCTTCCTTAAAGGCGAAAGTATGGGGAAAATTTAAAGGATGATAACCCTCCCACTTAACTGTATCTCCAATGGTCAGAGTGTGGGTTTCACCGGTTCGACTTCAATAAATAGTAACAGATCTCACGATTTCGGATTACTATTACTTCGTCACTTGCTTATGCTGCAGCCTGCAGCATTTATGCGATCCAGGAGTCCGAGGACTGCCTCTACGACTTTGACACGTGCATGATTATTGTTTAAACTTCACGGTGTTATTCAGGTCGCTTCGCTTGCCTGAATGTTAAGATTACCTAGATGTAATTCTCCCCTAAGTAATCTTTTGTCGGCGCTGCAGTGATTCAATTCTTTGCCCATCCATGCACAGATTGTGGGTGAAAATGTACTATGAACGAAAAAGTTCTTGCTAAAATTTGTTACTTCCGACACAACCATGTGTGCATGGGTAAATTTAATGTATCATACCTACTTAAGAAACAGTTTCTTTTTGCCAGCTGGTCCACAAGATGAAACACTATTACATGGTGCAATCTGTAATATTATGTTGGTTGATAGCTCCTGAGCTTTCTTCACGTTACATGCATACATAAATATATAATTGTTTTTAAAACGGCAAATAAAATCCATAGAAGATCAAGATTGCTACCTACATGTAGAAACTTGCTTACGCTGTTGAAACAAGTAACATACAAAAATTAATGATTCGGCTTCGCCAAAACATTCGGTCTGATTTTGGCCGAAGCCAAATATTTGTCGAATTTTCCGATATTGAAAAATGTGTGTAACAGAGTATGTACCAATTTAAATTCGAATCGAAAAGTACTTTTGTATGACCTGGGCCACTCTGATAATTTTTTAAATATTCTTTTAGTATTCAGATTGAAATAGTTTAACCAATTAAAGTTAATACTTGCGTTCAACGGGATCTATATTAGCACCAAAATATGACATCATTTTAAAAATGTTCATTTGTAAATTTCAAACAGTTTATTTTATTATTGAAGTCAATGAAGATTTTTTCAATAAAAACAAAAATGTACTAACCAAAACTGTTGATTTATTACAATTATAGATAACAATGTTAGAAAAATTGATATTTTAATGATCTTTACTGAATTATTCAAAAGTTTTTCTTTACAAAGCTTATAAAAAATAATACAGAACAACTTTGGTTACTGTAACACTTGATCAATGCAAACTCTTACTTGGCCAAAGCAACATTCAATATATAAACAAAATAAACATTTTCGCATACATATCGTTGTGTTCCAGTCGCAAAATAAAAATCTTATTTCTTTGTCATTGCTAAATTTGTATAAGAAGTATTTAGCTTCGACATTTTTGATAAAGGGGGCTTTCTTTTCAGTTTGTTGCGACTGTCGAAGCTATGAATTTACTGCTCACAGCTCATACATCAATCGATGTTCCAAACAATCGATACGTATACAATATACGTATATAATATACGTATTAACTCGTATCGTATAATATACGTATTAACTCGTATCAAATAAAAATCAATCGTATTAAGATATTTTAAAAAAATGTTTCCATATTAAGTATAAAAAATAATTTTTCTTTTGTTTATCTTTCATCTAAAATCAATTAGAAACAAATAAATACAAACTATTTCAACTTATACATATGTATATGCATGTTTGTATTTGTTTTATATGTAAATAGCTTATTATTAAATCTTTTATATTTTATTTTGTGCAATATTAAATGTTAGCAATACATAACTGATTCACTTTCAATTCTTTAATTTCTGTTTTAAATAAATGCGCCAATTTTCAAGCGATTATTCAGAGATCTCATTTCTTTTTTGTTTTCAACCACTAATGCTCGTGGAAAGATGCAACATAATTACATGCATTGGGCGTCAATAGCCAAAGATGGTAAATTAATCCACTAAAGTATATTAACACACATACAATTTAACAGCGTCGTTCCCTTGAAGAACTTTATTGGAATTAAAACTTTTTGTTGTAGAAAATAAAAAAGGTTAACATTTCGCTTCTTCCGACTGGGTGAAAGAATTATTAAAAATATATGTATGTTATCCGATGTGTGTGAAAGTGATGATTCTCTTTAACAAACAAAAAATATTCGTCGTAAAAAAATCAATTTTTTTATATTTGCGTCCTTAGTCGTGGCCTGGGTAAATCACCAAAAACTCCATCGCCATGTACACTCTTTGCGAGAGCTTTAATGCTAGCTGCTATGTCAACGTTGTCATCAAGAAGCTGTAAAAAAAATTGTATGTATTAAAGTTTGAGTGTAAAATCGTGTGAAGTTTTTAGACATATCAACACAATGGTAACCACACCAACAAATTCTGGTAGGCGGCGCTACTAAGGTTGGAGAGTTGTTTCTATTTGCATGTTTGTTTTTCAGATTTTATTTATTTATGTTCAACAGTAAAAGAGTAAAATAATGAATTGGAGAATGCATGCTTCTCCATCAAAATTGGTAAAGACCTCACCGAGACCTTTGATGTTGAAGAGGATTCAGACAAGGCACAAGGAACATCCTTCTTGAAAGAATAGTGCAAAACTCAAGCGTCAACACAAGAGGCACAATGTTTCAAAAGTCCGTCCAACTACTCGCATATGCTGACGATATTGATATAATCGGAAGCATGCGGCATTTTATCACTTGCGATTCGTGAATATTGAGACGGAGGCGGCTAAAATGGGTCCAACGGTCAGTGATGGCAAGACCAAGTGTATGCTGTCAACAAGAATGGACACCCAGCACCAACGTCTCGGACAGAACGTCACCATAGACACATATAACTTCGAGGTAGTTAAGGACTTTGTCTACCAAGTCACCGCTGTTATTTTAGACAACGACACTGGCGCTGAGATCAAACGAAGAATTACGCTCGCCAACCGCTGCTTCTTCCCACTAATGACATCAGTACAATTTGAATTTTCAAAACTGACACTTTTCACTGACTTGTTCTACCTACCTCAAAGCTAGATACAGAAAATGTTGTGCTTAACTGATCTGAACAACTTCATGGAACAGAAAGTGGCAGAATGTGGAATAGTTCTGGGCAAGATTTTCACTCATCGAACACTTAATCCTGTACTTTTCCAACAGATTACAATGAATAGACCATGGCTTGCTTCAAGAGTTCCCGGATGGGGCTAATGGGTTTTTTCTAGCGAATTGTGAAAGTTTATATGGAGACAATCCTATATCCTTAAGCAAACAGGGTCCCGTCAAGGAGATTACAACCTCTTGTAATTTCTTCAATGTGATGCTTTAATTATGGTAAGCATTTGTGCGTTTTAGTTTTCTTAAATCAAACATTTATTTTATTTTTATTCATTCAAAAAAAAAAATACTCAATTTTATAATTATTTACTAAATGGCCCAATAATCAAATCTGGCCCAACCACTTTTAGAGTACAAATTTAAAAAAATACGTGGAACTTACATCGTCATCTGAATCCGCAATAATAGAACTCTCGTTGACAGAGTTAGCTATAGCTATCGGCAAGCTTTTACCAAAATTAATTGCATTTTGCTTTTTAGCGTTACTAGAAGGTATGGGAATGGCAACTTCTAATTCCGCCAGTGCATCTGCAAAGAAACAAAAGAAATTATATAAAATTGTTTCATAGATTTAGCCAGCACACAAACCTTCTGCATCTTCAGCACTCTCCTCGACGTCAGACATATAGAGTGGCAGCGAAGTTCTCGGTGCCATTGAATAACTTTCCACTCCTTCTAATTCAAACAGACAATCACCATCATCCATACCAGCCCCGCCGGTAGAATTTACGTAAAAAACTCCACTTCCAATTGGAAGTCGATGGCCGTTTACTCCTCCATTGCTAGATTGCTGCCTATTGAATGTCGGACTGTTGCCCACACTCATCGGTGTACTATCAGGGGTTGCTGGTGGGGTATCGAAGCTTATAACTTTTTTGTTATTGATTGAGAAACAGTTCTGTGCAGTTATTTGAGAATTGCTATCCATGGCACTTGCGGAAGAATTGGATGCTGCAATGCCCCCTCCAATCACTATTTTAGTCAGCGCATTGGGCGTGGTTTGAACACTTGTCGCAATGCTCGTAGCTCCCATGGCATCGATATTTTGTTCAGGTACTCGGTTTACTAGGCTAATTAATATTTGATATTCTTGTTCAGACTTTTCACGAAAGCTCTTCAATAGAGCAAATTGCTGTTCGGTATAACGTTGTATACGTTCATCCGTTTCTGTGATCTCTTTCTGCAGTCTTAGCTGCAAATTTTGTGTCAGTGATCGAAAACGGTGGTTTGATTTATTGATTCTACTCTGGAAGAAACTGTCGTCTATGTGTTGAGTTTGATGGTTCATTATGAGAATACCAAAGGTCTCCGAAAATGATTTGTCAGACTTGCGATGAACCAGCTCCTCGTTGGATGTCAGCAGGTTGGAATTAACAATATAGATCGTTTTTGAGGTATATTTAGCACAAACAGCTGTATTGCAATTAATGCAAATGCTAAGGACCCAGGAGTTGCACGGTAGATTGTAAATTAGGTCTCGTTGATGAATGGTTATTGAGAGTTCAGTCAACGGTCTGGTCGGCTACAAAAATAAAAATGATTTTACATATATAAGTATTACTCTATATTAATATTAGATAGAGATTTACTGTGATAAGATACGGTATCGTTCAATCAATCTACAACTGGTTTTCGTCGAGTAACTGATAAGTGGTTTTTAATACTCTAAGATAAAGCAAACTGTTATTGCTTTATATGAGTACATTTGTTGGTTTTCAAAGTTTTAGGACTTGTGACAAACAATTTAGATTCGCAGACAAAATTCACAAAAACAAGAAAACAAGCAAGAACATTATTCATACAACACATTGTGCTATCAACATCGGATTTTGATTCATGGGTGGCCTTTGATTGGGAAAATGCTGGCTTACAACAAAATGAGTCAACGAATCCTTCGACCTTAAAGCTGCTTGATAGCCAAAGAAAGTGTAACTTACTTGAAGTTAAGATACCTTTTTAGGGCACAAATAAGGTCAAGGACTGTGTATTGTTGCCCCTACATCTGTATTTCTTATGACACTCTCTACATCATCCAGAGACGAGCAGTCCGTCTAAGTAACGATCCAGAATTGACCTCCAAACTTTAAACGCTATGCTGGCGCATCGAAGACACGTCGCAGACCTATAACTATAACGTATCGATACTGTCATGGAATATTTTTGTGAGAAATTAAACGGGCTAAACCTAGATTTGCATCACTACTAAAAAGATATCTCATTGTGCACATTGAGCATCCGCCAGCACATATCTTTACCAAAACAACTACATACATAGATAGATAGACATCTTCCACAAAGAAAATGATTTAAGTACAGAAGCAACACTATCTGCAAGCACTTCAGGGCTTGTTGTAGCGTTATAGGGTCGCCTTTAGTAGGCGGGTGGTGGGTGTCATTCCCAAGTTTTAAGCACAAAATTTAAAAACGTTCTTTAGATGTACTAGACAGCCAAAGATGAGCTCTGTCCAGGTAATTGATGGTATTCTGATAAAAATATCCATCTGCATACGCAGATGACGTAGTAATTGATTTTCAATACTACAAGCCAAATTATAGAAGCTACCTTAAAAACTCGTATGCGCGTAACAGATCCACACATCAATATTGACTTTGACACAACCACAGTGTATGTTTTACAACAAATAATTTATATTAAGAATGAACGCATTAGCACAGTTGCTTCAATTTTAAATTTAAATCCTTAATTCGATTTTGTTGTGTAAATCTCACCAACCTTGCGAACTAAAATTTTGTAAAATAAAATCTAACTCAAACTTTTGCCAAAACCATTTGCCTACGCATTTAACACTTTTCGGTTTTATACAAAAGTTATAATTATTTGTTAATTTGTTGACAAACGCCCGAAAATTTGCTAAACTGTAGTTCTATATAAGTATTTAATTATTAGCAAGCCACTAGATGCCACCATTTAAATCAGAGAGGATGATTTGGTATTAGATTCCAACACTATTCATGAGTTCAAACTAAGTGTACAAATAATATCTACTGATATTTGCATTGCAAAAATGGATCAAACCTAAAAAGAAAACAACATAATAATAATAGGTATGTATGTTTGTATTTTTAACGTTAGTTTGCGTTGCTCGAAGCATTTATGAGAAAATATCTCGAATGCGCATGCGGGTTAGGTGTGAAATCGGCTGTCAATATAATAGTGTTAGTTGTAGGCAAAGGGGCGCAAGAGAAATGAACATTTTATTTTTGTGGCAAAGTCGAATGCAAATATTTAAAGTACTTCGCTGGTTCCCTGAGTTTGAATGTATACCTATTAGCAAATAAAATGTTTGCTGTAGGGACAGACTATACGTCGGCATTCATACTTTAAGGTGATCAATTCGTTCGTTTTTCAAAACTTTTACCATAGGGTGACTGCGCCAGAATATTTTATGATCACTGTGAGCTGACTACACTTACACAATTCTTTTTAAGAACTGAATTCTTCTTGTCGATTTTGTTTTTAAATTGGCATTACCAACACAATGAGTTAGTTAATTAGTCGAGTATAACTACATATTCAGAAATCATGATGTGCAATTAATTCGCGCGCAGTTGTTTGATGGCACTAGCACATTTAAAAATGAACGATTAAACGTATGTAGTTAGACGCATTATAAAAATAAATATAAAAATTAATGGCTCATACAGGGCTTAACACATAACTTCTCCAACAATTTGCTTGTGGGAAGTGGAAGGGACCTAACATTTTAATCCGAAATGCAAATTTGAGAAGTTTCTCATGACAATTGATACTCTTGGATGTTTGGCAGACGTTCGCAAGAGGTGGGGGCAGGGGAAAAAACTTTAGGTGTTACTTGGCCTCTGCGTGATTTGAACCGGAAACCCTTAGAGCAGTAGTCGCACCTACAGATTATGGTTTATAATTAACGTAACACCAATGGATAGCATGATTATTAGTCCACAAATTAAAACTAATCCGTGCTTTAAAAGTGCATTTTACACAATTAAAAGAATACTGATGTATAATACTGTAAGTCGAAAGTGTATAATTAAATTTTATTTAAAAAAAACAAAGGGCACTAACGGTCTATACAGGACCTAACCTAGCTTCTAAATTTTAAGCCGAATTTCAAACGGTACAAGCTCCACAATAAAGTTGCAACTTAAGCTCGGCTTTTTCTTTTCTGTGTTAGTTGAGACCTTACTTTGTCCCTGTAAGTGCAAGTTTTTATCAACTTTAAAGGAAAATTAAAAAACGAATAACGCCGGAATGTTGCACACAACACTCTCCTAAAGACAAAAAATATGATTAATAGTTAGGAAAATTACCTTAGAAATGGCACTTAATATTCATTTATTGGGAGATAAGCAAATCCATAGCTCTGTTTTTTTTATAAAGAGAGATAAAAAAAAGGGGCGAAGTGCGAGTCGGACTCGCCCATGAAGGGTTCCGCGCGAATTACAATTATTATTTACTTAGGCACCTATTAAAGATTTATTATTAGGAAATAATGGTTCACGGTTTACGCATAAGGTTTATGTTTATGAAATTTAATGTTTTTTAATAATCATTTTACCACTTTGGAAGTGTCTCTCGCGAAAACTATTCAGTTTAGAAAAAATGATATAAGAAACCTCAATATCATTTTTGAAGACCTATCCATAGATACCCCACACGTATGGGTTCAATGAAAACAACATTTTGAGTTTCACTAAAACAACACAAACCCGATACGACTTAAATAACGGCAAGAGTCGATCAACCAATGATGACTTTCTTCCGATCCTTTCCATTTTGGATTTTTTTTTCATGAAGCATAAGAATCATAATGAAATAAATTTAAAATTTAAGACCACTAGCGAAACCACAAATCGAACAGTGTGCGCAGGGATTTGAACCAGGGACATTTCGATTAGTAGTTTAACACACTAACCACTGAGCCCATAAAAAGTGTAGATATAAAAATAGCGATTTGGATGAAGTTCAAAAAGCAAAATCAAGTCGACTACCTTGGCTCAGCCACACTGAGCGAATGGACTATAATGTTCCTGCCAAGAAGATCTTCAACTCCAATCCCAATGAGAAGGCAGGAAGACTGAGCCGAACGTTTTAAAGACCAAGCCATTGCGGATGCCAGAGCACTTGGTCTGGACAACTAGAAGCAGCGTAAACGAGATTGCAGAGGATGGAAGGCTCCAGTGCCTCAGGCAGAGACTTTTCACGGGTCGGAAGCCCGTTAAGTAAAGTAAGTAAATCATTAACATATTATTTGGGGCTCGCCCCAAAAATTTGTCAATACTACAAATCTCCAATAATCGAAGACGCAAACCAAATTTTACTGCAAAATAAAATCCTCAAAATTCGCCCCGACTCCATAGAGGTTAAAATAAACATAGATATCCCACCAAATTCAAACCACAGACTCTCGGAAACATTCCCCCATGGCAATTACCAACAGATACCATCAACACCAGTCTAGCAAAATGCAAAAAGGAATCTAGCACGAGAGAAGCCATAATAATGATAATAAAATAATTCAACAATCTCTGACAGAAGCTTATGCAGTCCTCAAGGCTACAGAAATTTCTAATATTCCCTCTAAAAATTAATTGAGCTAGGACAGTGCTAGGACAGTCTATCGGCGCTTAACGCTATACGTGACCAAGGCTGTAGCCAAGTTTAGGAGCATTTTGAAAATTCGAGAGGAAAAAATTTCAAAAATAATTTTTTGTATGCTTTTCGTACTTAAATAAGTTGACTTTTGTGAAATTTAAACGTAACAACATGGGATTTATTCTATTGTGATATATTTCTACAACACACGGCGTAGCGCCCTGAGCATCTGCACATAAGGCCGAAGGCCGACCGTCGTATGTGTCGAAGCGATGTCCATAGTTTTTTCATTTCTTAAGATGAGCGAATCGAGCCACCCACTCGCAACTTGACATACAATTACGAGTAAAAAAAACAGTACCGAAGTAAATAGAATGTACCGAAAATAAAAAATAAATCAATTAGTTCGCTGATCTAGGTTCGAGTCCCAGTGGAGGCAAGAGTTCTTCGAGAATAATGAATGGACAATAGACCAGCACCACAGAAAAGGAGTCTGATGATCGGTTGTGGAAGGCCGTGAAACAGACCTGTTAGTCCAGCCCCCACTTGACGTGGTTACAATTTGAAGAGACTGTTGTTTATTCATCCATTCAAATGAAATAGTGATTTTTAAAAAATCACTTAGGTATAGGCCAATAGATTTTGAAAAGGATTGAGATCAGAACATTTAGCAGGCCACTTCATGACATCAATCCTATTGTCCCGAATGTGCTGCTCAGCTCAACTTCTAGTTTGTTTCGGGTCGTTGTCCTGCTGGAAGACCCACTTTAGTGGCATTTTGTCTTCGGTATAAGGAAGCGTAGCATTTCGCATTACGTCCACGTGTGAGTGCTGGTCATTAATAGTTTTAATCCAATATATTGGACCAACACATTGGTTGAAAAATCATCATCAAACCATGGTACTTGATTCACCGTATTTTATGGGTTCACTCTAGGACTATATTCTGTATTGAGAGGACGTCTCACATACTGCTGGGATCCATTGCAATATGATCCAGCAAACAAGCGCATTCCACAACCGATACCGGATACCCAGACTCATCACATCCGACAGCAACAGAGGAACACACGCTCCACATGCATGTTGCTGAGCCAGCGTCTGGCAAACGACACCTCCTCCAATCCCAATCCATAATCCCACATTCCTGCACGTAGAGATAAGGAAACCTAGGCAATAAGTTTATATTTGTTACTCTTACATTTTAGTTCTGGAGTAGCAGTCGAAATTATACTTGTATGTTCTATTGAAATAATAAAAGAGGCTTCTCCTCAATAAAAAATATTTTTTTAATTAAACTCAACTTAGTTTTATTTAATTTACATACAAGGATCTTGCCTCGAGCGAAGCGATTTACACACCCGAAAGTGACGTATATAACTTTGTGTATACAAGTTGTTAAGCAGACAACTAATTTTGAAAAAATACGAAAACGGAGGGAGTCGTATGTGTTTTTTTTTTTAAATACACATTTTGTCATACAGTTATTTAGTATCAATTTTTGCATACTTAGGATCTGCATATATAGCACTTAAGGATTTTAGAAAACTAATATATTCACACGTTTATTGTCTTATGAAAAACAATTATTAGGTTCATCAATCCATAAATTTTATCCATGAAAATTGTGATTTTTCAAAGCTTACAAGTCTTAAACAAATTTCAAATTCCCTTTTAAGCTTGATAATCTTGACCAAAATTTTTTTTTTGTTATAACGTCGATAAATAAAAAAATTATTTGAGATCCAAAACTGTTTTTGTGTTTGGGCGCAGTGGCGCAGAGGTTAGTGTGTTGGACTATTAATCTATAAAAGTCTCAGGTTCACCTTGAACCTTTTCGAACGTCTGACAAACATCCAAGAGTATCAATTGTCACGAGAGAAGCTTCTCAATCTTACCGTTCGTATTCGGCATAAAATTGTAGGTCCCTCCACTTCGCACAAGCAAAGGACTGGAGAAGCTAAGTTATTGTTAAATTTGATTGAAATCGGTTAAAATGAACACGTGCCAATAAAAATTGGTATACAAAAACGCGTAGTTTTCACAGTCTTTTATTAAAAACTTCAGTAAAAGTGTAAATTTTGTATTAAAAATTGTTGAATTTGAAGTCGTTTTGTAAAATAACTTAAAGAGTTCCAAACTTTATTTATGGTAAGGCTTTAAATTAATGCTATTGTTTTGGTTCTGAAATAAGTCACAATAATTCCTAAAATTGTAACTGTCATTTAGCCATAATAGGTATATTGGGGGGCGATAGGTGGCCATTTATGTTTTTCTGTACGATTGAGTCCGCAAAACTCATAAGCTTGAGCTCAAACTTTCACAATGTGTTTGTTTTGATGGGAGCATTGATATAAGTAAAACATAAAAACTACAAAAGTTTGACGATAGGTGGCGCGCGAAGAAATGTCATTTCACAGTTTAAAGATTTAAAAACACCAACAAAAAAAAATATTTCTATATTCTATAAACATTTTTTGGTACGTACATTGTGTGCCAAACCACTCGACGATTATGTTAGTTGCGAAGTTGCGAGAATGGTTTATATATACATTTGTCGTCCCGGCAGATGGCGCCACAATATAACTTCTACACCAATGGACGTTATTTTACGAGAACGATTTTTAAGGTAGAGTGCTGCTGCAGTTTTTCATTCAATTGTGTGGATCTACAGTATTCAAAAAATAAAAAATATAACTATGTATTTGTTCACTATTGGCATTTACGCAACCTGCAACATCAAACTTTCTTTCAGCGTATTTATGAAATTTGTAAAAAATATGTCTTTGATCAGACATATTTTTTCAGGCGTATACTGAATTGTTTTCGTCAATCTAATTTCCGTGTTAACATTAAGAGAAACACACGAGCAGGTACTAAAGCGCTTATTTTAAAAAAAGAACATATCTAAATATACTTTCTGCATATTAAAAACAAAATCATGCGAAAACACAATGATTTTTATTTTTGTGATGATATTAACTCACTTTAAAAACTAAATATGTTTTGATGATTAAAGTACATAGGATATGTAGGCGTTTCATATAAATTTGTTGTTAAATTGAGGTCATTAAAATCAGAAAAACCACTGCTTTTAAAACTTAAAACTTAACTAAAGCGTTCGTTTGCCTTTAAAATGTTGGCATTTAGATTTATGAATTCCAATTTAATTTTTTTCGGGCGCAGTGGCTCGCTGGTTAGTGTATCGGACTTGTTATCTAAAGGTCTCCGGTTCAATTTCGTACTCACCTGAAGGTACAAGCGCCTGAAGATGAAACTATGTTTCGAAACGCGTAGCGCAAAATTTAAGAAATAAGTAACGAACAAAAATAAGTTGTGATACAATTTGAAAATACATAAAATAATAGTAAAGAAAATAAATCTCTCTTTTTTTATTATAACTTCACTCAACAGAATGGCAACTGGAGACAAAAAAACAACAAAAATGAAATGAGTAATATTTATTTTTTATTTTAATTTAATTTTGAAGCTGATCATCAATGATTTATGAAAGAAATTTCTGGTAACATAAAATATACAACAGTCAAGGTTTCTGGAATCATAAATGGTTTGAAACAGTAATGGCACCACTTCTATTTATTATCTATGTAGATTTCACAAAGATTTCGGGGCATGGATAAATCGCTATAATTAACTGACGTCCTCCCTTTTGTGTCTAAAAGCAAATGGATCAAAATTGCAAAACAATTAAAACAAGTTTAATGAACTGTCTCTCTCGGTTTCATATTACTTTTCTCCGGAGGCCAAGCAAAACCTGGTGCTATTTCATTTATGTGATCTATAGAAGTTTTAAGGTATGCATTTATTAATTTTAGTATTATATTGAATAAAATCTAATATCTAATCTAATCAATTCTTAGTTCAACAGGTTCATCAGAAACGCCACTTGGACGTTATTTAACCTTCAAGCGGGCGCGCGGTGTCGAATCAATCGTGCTCAATACATTTTTGTTCATAATATTATTATTACTTGTCACATGTATTTCTCATTTCTAGTAGCCTATCGCTTTGTCATTGTGAGCAAAATAAAGAGTTTACCTCCGCAAGCCGCGCTCCGCCCACCCCACAGATCGCTGTTGTTTTAGACGCGGTGCAGACGTCGAAAGCACACCACGCGCCTGTCGTCGAAAAGGTTACGCGCGACGCATGCCATATAATATTTCTTCGGATATCGCCCAATGTTATCGAATTAAGCTTGTAATACTGCTTTTATTTATAAAACGAGTCGTAGACCGCTAGCACGAAGTGCAATACCCGAGGAATTACTACGAGAAGATGAAAAAGAGACATGTATTTCTCATTTCTAGTAGCCTATCGCTTTGTCATTGTGAGCAAAATAAAGAGTTTACCTCCGCAAGCCGCGCTCCGCCCACCCCACAGATCGCTGTTGTTTTAGACGCGGTGCAGTCGTCGAAAGCACACCACGCGCCTGTCGTCGAAAAGGTTACGCGCGACGCATGCCATATAATATTTCTTCGGATATCGCCCAATGTTATCGAATTAAGCTTGTAATACTGCTTTTATTTATAAAACGAGTCGTACCGCTAGCACGAAGTGCAATACCCGAGGAATTACTACGAGAAGATGAAAAAGAGAGTTCAGAAACTTCTGGCCACATCGTTTCAGAGGGATCTCAATCTGCTGAGAAATCAAACAGCTCGGATTCAGATTAGGACAAGTTGCCTCTTTCAGATACTCGTATAAACAGCTATTTTATAGGGCGTCATAAAGTAACGAAGTGGCAAAAATCCAACAACAACAGGGTGAGGCGTCAAGTACAAAATATTCTCACTGAAGATTCAGGTACTCGTAGGAATGGCGTGGGGGTAACAACATTTATGCAAGCCTGGAGTTTATTCGTTACGGAGTATATCATTGAAAAAGTTGTTAGACATACCAACAAATTTATAATAAAAAAAAACACCATCATACCATATGACTGACCGACCACGTGACTGCAAACCGACTGATGATGTAGAAATTCTAGCACTTTTCGGATTATTGTATTTAGCGGAATCCTTGAATACGTTGCACGCCAATTTAGAAGATTTATATACTTTAAATACATTGATAATATATCTTTGACGTTAGGCAAAAAGGTCTTAAGTCAGAAACTGCAGTTTTTCGTTAAACCAAATTTAGAATATTTTAATTATTTGCAAATCGGGATTAAATTAATTATTACGATGGGAAGCAGTTGTGCTAAATTTAAGTCGTTAATACCAAACGAAAAATAAAAATTGAGTTAAACCCAATCAAAAACCCAAAATTCAATTTTTTGACTTAAGACCTTTTTGCCTAACGTTAAAGATATCTGTATACAAAAAAAATAAATGATTATTGGATAATTAATGCTTTATTTCTCTCATATATCCCATTGGTCTTTTCCATTACGCGCGACCGCTGCCGTTACGAATGACCGCGCGCCCGCTTGAAGATTAAGAAGATCTACTCTTAAGTAAAGGGTGTTCCAAAATGTACGCATGATTTTTTTTTTTTTTTAGATTTTATAAGACTTTTATTTCAAATAAATATTTAACAATGGTAAGTTTAACTAAGCCTAATTGGTTTGGCCTAAGGCCGTCTACCAGGTTGACAATATAATTAAGTCTCAAATTTATTTCCAAACAAAATTAAATAAGGTAATACTATTAACAAAAAAAAAAAATATTAAAAATCTCTCACTAAGATTCGTTTTCTATATTTAAGTGCGGCTACGGTGAAGTTGTATAAAACATCCCATCCTTTTTCCCCGTTTAAAATATTTAGTGCTTCTCCTTCATCTAAGACAGCTTTTAAAAAAGTCAAACTGCGAATTTCCTTCAAAATTGGGCAGATTGCAAGAAAATGTAACACGTCTTCTCTAGTCCTCATGTTGCAAAGTTCGCAGAGTGTTGGTAAATCCGTACGGTGGGGTATAAAATTTAAATTAACTAGCTCTCCTCTCATTCTAAAGATCGTACTAATTTTGTCCACAGAGTAGCAGTTAAGGAGGTATGTTTTTTCATTTAGCTAATAGTTCAGTTTACTATAATAATTCCTGACCAGCGAGCCTCTAGCATCTTCAGTATATCTTTCATACAAGATTTGGCCTAATTTCTCCAATAACGAATTAAATTTCTCCCTTAGAGAAGAAGGTTGTTCATTTGTCTGGATAGCCAGATCCGTTCTGCAGTCCGATGCAATTTCCTCCCACACTTTGCACATATTTCCGTTCGTTCTTATAATATTTTTTCGGTATTATGTTTGGTATCCTTGTTTCTTCCATTTCCAATACTTTTATTACATAATTAAAGTGTGATCTCAACGTAAATAAGAACATAGGTGGAGTACTTTACTGCAGGAGCTGTAGAGACGTCGAAGAGACAGAATCTATTCGTCACCTATTATGTGAATGCCCTGCCCTTAGCACTAAGAGATTCAAGATTCTTGGCAGCTACTTTTTTGAGGAGCTGGAGGATCTGACCGACATTGAGCTTAACAAACTCCTGAGATTTACATATAGATCCGGGTGGTTCTAATAAAGCGGATCACTGAGCTGTTTAACAGCGGCATATCTTTTGTATTTGCAGGTTCAAAATTTTGGAAACCCCAACAGCAATGGACACAATGGACCCAAACAGTTGGTCTAAGTGAGCCGTGACAACAGTCACAAGGGCATCCATCTACCTACCTACCTACCTAGGTGGAGTACTAGTTTCAACATACAACATATAATTTGGAGTATTATTTGGTAAACGGAAGATCCTCTTTAAAAAGTAGCGCAGGAACTTTTCTACGGCTTCATAAGATTTATAGCCCCAAACCTGAGCTCCATAAAGTATGATTGATGTAGCAGTTGAACGAAATACCTTTTGCTTCGCACTATGTGAGATGTAATTGCTACTAATGCAACGTTCCCATATCGATGAAATAGCTCGCTTCGCATCCGCTAATTTTTCCTCAAGGCGTGTTTTTACATTTAAGTTTGCTGAGACTAACATCCCAAGGTATTTGTACTTGCGTACAATTTCTACTTCTTCCCCATTTGACATCCACTTTTCCGAACGAAAGTAACGGCCACCTCCATCTCTAAAGATCATAATTTTGGATTTCTGCAGATTGACTGTAAGATTCCAACTCTTACAGTATATGTCGAGTCTGTTAATCATCCGCTGAAGCCCGTCCACAGAATCGCTCAAGAAGACGATGTCATCCGCGTACATCAAAGCTGGAATTGTTACTCCATAGATATTTATCCCACCTTGCACAGCATCAGTCACATCATTAATATACAAAATGAAAAGTAAAGCACTGAGAATACACCCCTGCTTAACTCCCATTAAGGTTTCAAATTCTTCAGAGGTCAGCTCTCTATCCCACACGAGTGCAACGTTGCTCTCATACAGGGCTCTCAAAATGCGTATAATTTTGGTTGATACCCCAATTTTCGTTAACTTGAAAAAGAGAGCTTCGCGCGATATCGTGTCAAATGCCGCCCGAAAATCCACGAAAAAGGCATACAGTTTCTTGTGATTATCTTTATATGTTATATGCAGCGATGTTGGTTAGTGTAAATATTTGGTCAATAGTGGAATAACCCTTTCTAAACCCAGCTTGAAATTGCGGAAGGATGCTCTTCTCTTTAACCCATTCGCTGAGCCTTTTGTATATTAAAGCTGCAAACAACTTGGCAGAAGTGTTTAAAAACGAAATGCCCCTGTAGTTTGATGGATCTTTGTAGTCGCCTTTTTTGTGTATTGGAAGGATTATGGATTTTTTGAAGTTTTCGGGAACTTGAGCAGTATCGAAGATACGGTTGAATTCTACCGTCAGTGATTCTATGAGCTCGCTTGTACAGTTTTTGTAGAACTCAAATGGAATCCGATCATTTCCTGGCCCTTTGTTGTGTTTAGATTCGCGTATAACTTCCTGAACATCTTGAAGAGAAAAGGGTGCATCCAATTTGTCATCTAGAACCATTGGGGCTGCGTACTGAAATAGAGGTGATGTTAGTGGGGCGTTAAGAAGCTTATTAAAGTGGGTCCTCAGGATGGGAGCTTTCAGTGCTAGGGCGATGGCGTTAGTGCGTTCATTTACGTTTTTCACGGCTTTCCAAAACGCAGCTGAAGATCTGGAGTTATTTATTAACGTTATATTTGCTTGTTCAAATGTTGCTTTTTTTCATAACAAAGCCTTTTATAATCTTTGTTGGCCTCGCTGTAGAACACTTTAAAAATGCTTGAGTTGTTTGTTCTCAATAGTTTTAAAAGCTTAAAAGATTTATTTCTGGCTTTCGAGCATTCTGAATCAAACCACTTTTGTTTAAAGATGGAACTACTTCTTGATTGTTTCATCGGTGGTACAGATTTCTTTATTGTTTCCGTTAAGTTCTCAATATCAGCTGGACGGTTTAGTTCCTTCAGGTAATTAAGGTTAACATTCAAGCTATGTTGATAACTTTCACGCATTCGATCGTCCCAAACAAGCTTCGGTAGGAGTCCTAGTTGTTTTAAGCCTTCCTTGTTTGCACTTGCAGTTACAGAAAAAGTTACTTCTAAGGGCATGTGGTCAGAGAAAATCTGCGGCCCTACTTGGAAGTCGTCCAAAAGATTGTTCCACTTTCCAACTATAAAACAGCAATCTATTACTGAACACGATGATCCTCTTATAAATGAAAGTTGACCTTCGGAGTCTCCTGCACAGCTACCATTCAGAACATGACAGTCATATGCATCGGCAATTTGCAGTATTTTTAGCCCTTTAGATAATCACAAATTGAGTCCTTAGATTTGCGATTTTCTGTTAAGAATGCTCCGTCATAACCCGTTATGAAATTATTTTGGGTCAACCCAATCCGACCATTAAAATCGCCGACAAGCATTAAATCAGCCGTATCTAAGAATTGAAGCGCATCACATAATCTGTCATAATCTCGTTGCCAGTGGTTGCAGTTCACATAGACTGGTAACAAGACTATGTCGCCATTGTTTGTTGCAATATTCAAAGCTTGTAATTCGCCTGTTCGTTTAAAATTGACAGAAATTCCATTGAGACTGTCACGATATCCATATAATGTACCGCCGCTTCCTCTTCCAAATATTGATGTTTTTACTGCAGGTTCCCACTTAAGTTCATAATTTGAAAATATTTTTTTAAATCTATTTTCATGACCTTCTAAAAAAGATGAGTTTCAAATAATACGAATATTTCAAAATTCTTAACATTATTAAAGAAGCTTACAAAATTTAATTTATTTTTTAAACCTGATATGTTATAGCTTAATATTTTTATTTTCTTATTTACTAAAGGATTGTCGATTTCACTCTGGTAGACTGGGACACATCAAGCATCGGTAACAGATGCCTTAGAGCTTGTGGCTGCACCCAAAGAATTTATATTAGATGACAGCCTTAGTTGAGATTTGGCATTACTGACGGAGATGACATTTGACGTCAAATCTGAAGTTTTGTTTTTATTATTTGTAAATGTGCTTTCATTCATAAATAGTTTATAGTTTATTGGAATGTCTCCAAAAAGTGATTTAATGATTTCACCCCCATTATCTTCGCCACATATCAACCCTCGCGCGGAGTCCCAAACAAAAACTTTGCCTTCGATGAGAAGCTTATCATCTCTTGCAGTCATTCTTATTTTTGGAACTTTAAGACGGAGCTACTTCATGATTGGGATAATTTTAGCTCGACGTTGACGGATGTTAAGCGGGAGATCTTTATGAATGCTTATTTTTGATCCTGTGAGTTTATTGGCATTCCTCAATATGCCCCAAGCAGATTCCTTGGATTTCATTTTCACAATGAAAGTTGCTTTCTTCGGATCACGACTGCGGACACCATAAGCTGACTCAACTACTTGATTTGGCGCGACATCCAGTAACCCGGCGCAGATGGATTTCGCTTTTTCGCCCATGTCAGTTTGGGTATCAACAGGTAGATGAACTACAAGATTTGCCTCCATACTTTTTTGTAGTATTTTATCCAGCTGCTCCTCGAGTTGTTTGTTTCGCTGCTCCAGGTGCTCTACTCGCTGGGAGATTACATCGTGACGGAGATTCAGATCTGAGATTTGGTTGTATAGGTGATGGAAGTCTGATTTGGTGGCAAGTTGATCAATGAGCTTTTTGTTATTTTCAGCCAAGATTTCCTGCATTATTTCAACGTTTAGACCAGTGGCAGTTCCCATAGCGAGTTTTGTTTTCGTATTACTCAAGCTTGGGAGGCGTTTTTCGTTTCCTGGGTGTTCTGGTGAAGTATCAGATATTCCTCTTTTGAACATTTAGAGGTTAGCTTTTTGGATGCACTTTTTTCTTGCCTTACAGAGATATAGTGGTTAGAACTTACTCAGTATTTTATTTTGCTTTGAAAGGATTCGTTTTAATTCATCGACCAATGGGTTTTTTCCTTAAAAATTTGCACTTTTTCACACTTTTTTTTAATTTTGAATCGGGAGACAGATTTTTTGCGTCCACTTTGACAGATGCTCGAAAGTCAATCTGTTCTTAAAAAAATATGTACGCATGATGTGAGTTAAATAGAACACACAGTTTTTTTCTTTAGCAGATCGGATAAACCATTTTTTTTTTGAGTACTCGCACTCAAGGGATTTTTTAATTACCTTTTAATATAATAGCTACTCAGCGCGGGCGTAAAGGAAATTAGGATGAGAAGATAGGGAGAGATGCCGATGCACGTTGGTGTTAAATCTCACGATCTAGGGGGTCAATTCTGATCACCGAAACGAGACAGTACACGACGAGGAAGTGTCTCATGCGGTTTCCATTTAGGCAGAAAGAACTCTGCTATCACGTTACGATATCGAGCACCATTAGCAGTCACTGCTTGACCAGCCTGAAATTTGGAAGACAATATCTTTAATTTTAATTTCCCAAAATGCTCGTATGTTAAGATTTTTAAAAAAAAAACTTTTTATTGAAGAAATCATTGTAAATGAAAGTCCTTTTCTTTGCAAAGTCTGTAGATAAAGTCGTTGTGAACAATTTCAATACATAAAGTGTTCTGCCATGCCCACTTTTAAGGGACATTTTTTTTTCAAAAACATTGCTTTTTATACCCTATTCTAGGGGTATATTAATTTTGACGCATAGTTTGTAACATACCTTAATATTGCCCGTAGACCCCTAAAAGTTACTATATTTATGATCAGCATCGATAGTAATGTCGATCTAGCCATGTCCGTCCGTCCGTCCGTCGGCAAAAATTAGGCCTTTAAACTGGACCTAGAGAGCTGAAATTTTAACCATATACTCTCTAGGGTCCCGAAATAATCAAGTTTAAGAATTTTTGAAATCCGCCCACAGACACGCCCACAAACTCAAAAAAACAAAATTTTGGAAAAAATCGAATTTTGAGCTAGAGAGCTGAAATTTTTTATATATGATCTATGGCCCATAAAACTGATTGGGACATACAATTTTCAAAATCCGCCCACTGACACGCCCACAATTAAATAAAACAAATTTTGGGAAAAATTGAATTTTGAGCTAGAAAGCTGAAATATATATGATCTTTGGTCCATAAAACTGCTTGGGACATAAAATTTTCAAAATCCGCCCACTGACACGCCCACAATTAAATAAAATATTTTTTTTGAAAAACCAAAATTTGAGCTAGGGAGCTGAAATTTTTAATATATACTCTCTAGGGGCCCTTTATGCTCATGTGTAAATATTTTCAAAATCCGCCTACTGACACGCCCACAATTATTTTTTTTTTATTTTTGAAAGTCCAAAGTTTGAGCTAGGGAGCTGAAATTTATAGTATATACTCTCTAGGTGCCCTTTATGCTCATACTTAAATTTTTTTTAAATCCGCCTACTGACACGCCCACAATTAAATAAAACAATTTTATTGAAAAACCAAAGATTGAGCTAGGGAGCGTTTTTATTTACAAAAGCTTAGTTTTTTCGATAAAATCCTTTAAATTTTTGTCACGCCCACTTATGAGATATAGGAATAAGAATAGGGTATCCAACAGTTCGCCCAAGCGGACTGTAGCCCGCCCCTATGTTTTAGATTAAGATTAGACGGCAGACTGTAGCCTTTACCTATGTTTTCATACTACCATTGTATAGTTGAGATAGTCAGCCTTATTTATAAACATTTACATTTTTGCGACCCTGCTCATCTACCATAAACTGCCCTTACGCAGAAAAGCGCATTTTTAAAACAATTTAAAACGTAAATAAAAATAAGCAATGTCGCTCCAGATTTTCGTAACGCAATCGGCAATGTTTGTGATTAAGGCTAGGAGCGCATATGCGATTTTTTGTCGCAGCGATAGAAAAATCGTAGTCGCAAAAAAAATTACCATGCACGCACTTGTGGTCTTCTGTCGCACGGTTATTTAGCCGCAAAAAAATAGAACATACTGCTTTTAATGTCAATACTACGGCTAACAAACGGCAGATTGTTGACGATTGTTCTGTCGCAAAATAAACTGTATCATATGGGTGATCATGAACTCGCGCGCACTTGCGACTTGCGACCAGTTTGTTGATTTTAAAATTATAAATACAGAGCTACAATGCAACACTTCGCCTTGAAATCCATTTTTATACTAACAAGACCTCTATTCAAAGTCGCAAGTGTGATAAGATTCACGCCAATCCATATGTGCCATTTTAATTTGCGGCAAAAAAATCGTTTCTAAAAATGGAGCTTGCTGCATTTTTTTAATCGCTGCGATTATTTAGTTGCATATGTGTGCATTCATGTATATAACCAAGGGGGTCATATTTTGCGACTAAATTATGATGCGATAGAACACCGCAAGTGCGTACCAACATCTTGTTGCGACAACGATTTTTTAATCGCAACGATTTAAATCACAAGTGTGTGTATGATATGAGGCATTTATTTTGGCGACAATCGCGTCGCGCTTAAAATGTAACAAATCGCGGGATAATAAATGGTGCGATTTGTAAATGTTATGTGCGCGCATTCACATTGAAATGTGTGTGTTACATTTTTGGCGACTAAGCAGTCGTGCGATTGAAATCGTATATGCGCTCCTACTCTAAGGCTTTCGTGATCATAGCCGATGACAATTTCCTATCATTCTCACAAAGTTTTCGCAAATGGGTGTGCTCCATTCGTAATGCGTGAACTTTAATGTAAGAATGTATGAACTTCGATGTGTGAAAACTGTTAACGGAAAAAAATATTGTTATTTCAAAAACAATTGGTCAAAAGACCTTAATTGTATAACTTATGATTGCAGTAGAATCTTATGTTTTTGGTACTAGAATGGTAAGTGCCTATCCAGACACAAGCCTTTAGTCAGGCAAACACAATGAGGAAAATTATTTACAAATCAAAATTTCATAGAAGTGCGTAAATGCTTAACTACGCAACCCTGAAGAGATGTTTTAAGGCAATCTAATAAATACGGCTGAGTAAGTTAAATTATGTAAATGTTGAAATTTTGCTGTCAAACTCATACGATTTTATCCATTGACCGTTTCATTTGCCCGCCACCAAAAATTTGCGAGAAGATAAACGATCAATTGCGTCCATTTTTAACAATTTTCTCGGTACTCGAACGCTTTCGTAGGGTTTCACATCAAAGTGTTATGGAAATTTACGTTTGCATATTAACCCGCTGAGTTGAAGGCTCATACAAAACGCGTTTAATCGCTTTGTTTTAACCCCGCGTTGTATTTCACTGCAATTCGTAGGCCCTGTCACACAATGCATATTTTAAGCGTCGCACGTAGGATGATTTTTTGTATGATAAAACCGCTCAAAATTATTTGATGGCTATTTTGCAAAGTAATTGAGTAAAACACCATATTTGACCAAATTAGTTTGTTCTTAAAAAAATATGTACATATAATATCAATATGGAAGAAAATCTATTAATCGGCCTCGATAGCTAAGAGCTCGTCTCAATCTTTTTCTTCATCGACATCCTCCATATTTCTGTAAATATCACGTCTTTCCGGAGGTAAAGGCACTTGCAATCATAAGTTTAAGTTAAAACGGCTTGGTCTTCTTGTGCTACCATGCTGTTAGGCTGCTAAGATACGGGACTGAACTCAGTACTCCCCATTTATGAACTGATATAAAACAAAATGGCGGACCTGAGCGGACAATTTTATGGTAGCATATGATGCACTAAGGTTTAAAAACGTGATGAAATTATAGCCCGAGTCAAAATGAATACTAAAATAGGCCTTCATCAATGATTTACTTTTAATTTCCACAACACAAAACACAATAGTCAGAGTAAAAAAAGTGCCGATAACAAATATGTATAGCTTGGACAATGACTGTGTTCCAACTGACAAAACGACAACGAGCAAGAGCGGGAGACACTTTTTGAGATGCCGCGTGATGGACCGTGTATTAAAGCTTGAATAATAACGGTGCTAACAGAAATGGTTGCCTACTTCATTTTGCATATTTTTGAGCGGTTTTATCGGACAAATATGTATTCCTATGCGAGTCGCCTCGAAATAGCCCTACCGCGTTCAGTTTGGTGAATCTATCCATTAGATGAGGAACCCACTAAAATTAATAAATGAGGTTTTTTGTAAAATTGTAAGAATCTTGTTCCTTAATCCTACTGATGACTAAATAAAAAATTATCTTTAATTATCTTTATCTGCCCGCGCAGAGACGGGGTAGGGAAGCCTGCCACTGTTTACTGAGGTCGAACCGGGAACCTCATGCGAAGCAGTAGGGGATGTCATAAAGTGAAAAGATTACGATCCATTTAATTCGGATCACAGCCTCGCTCGAAAAAGAAGATCTCTTCAAATTCCACTTTGCGAATTTTAAAAACAACAGCACGTGTACTTAATTATCGACGATGTATTCGACGTTGCTGTCTCTCGCAAACACGGTTGCCATATTTTTTGTAGAAGTCTAAAAACAAAACAAAAAAACAAAATAACAAAAAAATAAATTTCGTTCAAAAGATATTATGATACAAACACACAAAAAAACCTCTTTTTGTAGACAGTGTATTATACAAGGTGGCGCAAAAATAACCTTCCGATGTTTTTTGGCTGTAATTTAAAAAAAAAAATGAAAAACTTTGATTCTTCTTGTGGATTATTTTTATTTGGTCTTTTAATTTTTTTTACATCAAGTCGAGAATATGATGTTATGTAAATGGCCGCCGCCACAGTTGATTGTCATTTGAGCCCTTTTTATGGCATTTCCATCACTTTGGCCAAAACTTCCGGCGATAGGTCCTCACATTGTTGACGGATATTGTCTTTAAGAGCTGCAAGAGTCTGAGGCTTGTTGACATAAACCCGCGACTTCAAAAAGCCCCACAAAAAGAAGTCTGGAGCGGTCAAATCAGGCGATCTTGCTGGCCAGTGCAAATCGCCAAAACGGAAGATTAGGCGCCCGGGAAATGCATCCTTCAGCATATCGGTTGTGGCACGTGCAGTGTGTGCCGTTGCACCGTCCTGTTGGAACCACATGTTTTCCAATCCCAATTCATCAAGTTGCGGCAAAAAGAACTCGTTGATCATTGCTCTGTAGCGCTCACCATTCACAGTAACCGTTTGGCCCGCGACGTCTTCGAAGAAAAAAGGTCCGATGACTCCTCCAGCGAAAACAGCACACCATACAGTGACTTTGGGATTTTCAGTGCCCCAGAAGCGTAAATTTTGCTTATTTACGTACCCGCTAAGATGGAAATGGGCCTCATCACTCATGATTATTTTTGATGAAAAATCATCTTCCTCTTGGTGGTGATTAAGGATGGCTTGAGCGTATGTTAGACGCGATTGGCGGTCAGCAGCTAACAGCTGATGCACCGTCTGGACTTTGTACGGAAACATCTTCAAATCTTGTACCAAAATTCGCTGTAAAGACCGTCGACGGATACCCATTTGCGTGGCACGTCGTCTGGTCGATGTCGACGGCGCTTCCATGACATCTTCGGCTACAGCAGCAATATTCTCTGCAGAACGGCTACTCCGGGGTCTGCCACGCCTGGCAGCATCTCGTGTTGTGCCAGTCTCTTCGACGCGAGCGGCTAAACGTCGCAGTGTTTCACCAGTAGGCGTTGGACGGGTAGGAAATCTACGACGAAATTCACGTTGTGCGAAAGTCACCGACCGATTATTGCTCAAATAAATAGTCACCAATATTCCGCGTTCTGGAGCAGTGTAGCGTAACATTGTTTATTAACGTGTATTTTGCATGTGTTTACTACACAAATGTCAAAACAGAACTTACATTAGGGGCCAATCGCAAAATTTATAGCATTTTCTGATAGGAGGATTACTTTTGCGCCACCTTGTATAACTTGAAGTGCTGATAATACAACAATAAAAAAACCTTCGCCAAACTGGACTCAATAAATTACCCATAGACCATTTTGCAATGGGATATTTCTTTTCGTAAATTAATTTGCTATTGCATCCAATTTAAAAACCTTTACAAGTGATCACAACGCCGCGATTACTGCGAAAACGTGCAGCGGATGGTAGCTGAAGTGCCGATTCTTTGTGTAATTATTCAATGACCAACTTCCTCAAAAATTCAGCGGATGACAGCTGAAGAGCAATTTGTTTTGGTTGTAACTCTTAGTGCCCAAAAAGAATCAAAACGCAACTTTTCTCATAAAAAATAGTAAGATTCGAAATTTATCAAATTGCAAAGAGAGCTTATAAATAATGGGTTGTTAATGCTTAGCTAATACAATATAAGCTATGTTGAATAAACTGTGAAATAAAATTAATTTGTTTTATCTCAAAAAGTATCAAAATTGAATTTTTCTCATTAAAAAAAGGGTCTGAGATACTCTTTTTTAAGAAAAAAGTACATATTTTAAAGTGTTGCGGCGCATTTCGAGTTTTTGGATTTAAAAACAAAAAACTGGACATTTAAAAAGGTGAGTGTGAACAGTTGGTAGTGTACCCTAACGAATAGGCAAAATGGATACCAAGTTAAAATGATGTACTATTAAGCAAGTTGTAAGCCAGTCGACGTTCTAGGCTGATTTTACAAAGTTTTTGGATTTGATGTGGGTAAAAACAAAAAACTGGCTAACGACTTTAAAGAAGAAAAAAAAACAGGACTATAGTTTGTAGTATGCCTTTATATTGTCCGTTCAAAATTTAACAAAATTTAGCTTTTCCTTATATTGTTTTTTTTTTTCAACAGGGAAAATTTCTAAATACTTAAGTTTACTTTAAAATAAAATGAATTCGAAACTGTTAAAAGAAAATTTGCAATTCTTAGGAGAAAGGTAAAATTTTGCGGACTTGGCAGCCGTAAGCTCGTATGCTTTTTTTGTTTAGCTTCGATTGTAGTTAATTTCATTCATCGCTGTATTTAATTTTTTAGTTTTTAATTCAGGCTACCTACTTGCTGATGACATAAAAACAAAAATTAAAAGCAAAGTTAAGAATTAATATAACCATTTTGTCCGCTATAAGTGTGTTTATTTTGAATCATTGGTTCTTTTGAATACCGAAATATGAAATGTGAAATGTTGGCCAAACTTATTTTTAAAAATAAAAACAAAAATAAATGTGTTGTTCTTACGATTTGGGCACAAAGTCATATTAAGGTCTTGGAATTTTTAATTGGCACAATCGAAATATTTTATTTAGAAGAATACACATACACACGTTACGTACGATAGAGGTATTCAATGACTAGCTTTTGTAGTCAGACACATATATACGTGTTTATATTTAAAATTCGATAAACAAATATGATTAGCATCTAAGTATTTGCATTTGTTAGACCGGATCAAGTATGAACGAACGTCTGTCATATGTTTACTTTATCAACACGAAAGGTATATGTCATCATTTGTTGGTCGCTGTCATAGTCGTAGTGGGATTAAATTATTGCGAACACACGAGCCGAATAGGAGGGCGTTAAAAGCGTGATATATATATTTTTATACTTACGTAAAGACGAGTATTTAGATTTGTTTATGTGACTATTTTTTTTCTAGAAGATACACGGTGCTTCAACTGAATACGAATATAGAGACTCACTTCTCGAGAGCGAAAAAGAGCCAATATCTCCTTAGATTATGCAAAGTTATTTATTTTGTGCATTTTGTTTGCGCCAAGTGAATGAAGGAAAACCGTTTCGAAGTCTTGTTTTTTGCTTGGATTCTGATATCATTGGTGGAAAATCGAAGATTGTTGTTTACTTTAAGTTAAAACATTAATGTATTTTTGAATGGTTGTATTAATTGATTGATTTTTTTCTTCTGTAATTGGGGCGAGTAGATTCTTTTCATTTAGAGTGAAATTTGGTAGGTAGAAATAATAATATCATTTCCGTATTTAGAGACCGGCGGCCTTGTTGTTCTAAAATCTTGTTAAGGCTTCGTCAACCTCTTTTCTACTAGGTGGTGGAAACGTGTTTTCGTTGATGAATGGGTTCTGTTCTTACACTATCACTCTTACCATTTAATAGCTGATGAAAACGGTTCTTAATCATATCTACCATTCCCTGCTCTTCGGTGACTAGGTTTCCTTAGATGTTTCGAAGAGCCCGCGTTCCGGTCTCAAAGCCAGCAGACACATGCTTGGCTTACTTACAAAGCCTACGGATGTTGTTTCGGTCGCGGGACAATTTATTTTCTCTAGCTGGGAGAATGCGTAAGCCCTACTCTACTTCTCCATTCTGCTGGCTCAATACTCTTCTCTTGCTACCCTAGTCTTGCGTTGCGGCGATTGCAGATGTGCACGGTCTGTCACCATTTTTTCGGTAAATGGAATTATCATCATACCACGGTCTATTTTTCTGCTGTGTGTGATTTAGGAACCTATGGTGATTTCGTCTACCTCTTCGATGATGTCGTGATACAGATTCCACATATTGTTAGTGTTTGTGGGTGGTTAGTGGACAGTCTCGCACTCGCACTCTTATTACTGAGGCGTTCAACATTGATTATTGTTAGGTTCTTGGTCTATGAGAGCCGTGTTTCTTTGCACGCGGATATATGGATAATTTGAAATTTGCATGTAAAATACAACAACAACTTATCCTATATAGATACGCTAACTTTAGCGCGGATAGCTATCGCCGCTAAGTCCTTTAGCGGGGATAAACAGTGCTTCCAAAACTCATTTTCTTCGTTTCTGATGAATCGTTGCGATGAATTTTTTAGGAAATGTCAAAGTTTGACATCCCGCCGACCACTGGCACATCCCGCGCAATATTTTGTTCGGGATTTTATTATTATTATTTTTCAAAATTTAGTAAATCTGTCAATGTGAAACTGTTTTTTTATAATTTTAGAATATGTTTGGCAGTAATTTTAGCTGTCGGAAATTAATATTTTAGAATTTCACGATTTTCAATACAAATTTCTTAACGTAACTTCCAGCTGTGTCACTAATAAACGTCATAGGTGCATGTGTGCTGCCAAGTTTTTTTTAATGAATTCTTAAGCGGCGATGGTCTTTTTTTAATGCCATGCCTATATCCGCGTGCAAAGAAACATGGCTGAGGTTGTGTGTTCATTCTCATGTCCCAATGACTTAACACAATATTTATTTGTCTATCTTTCTTTCTCAACAAAATTAACATGTGTTTTTAGTTAGATGTGACAAAAATATCATTATTTAAGTATTTAGCTAAAAACAACCGGTAGTATCTTTTGAAGCCATATCAGTTCCTTAGTAACAATTCAAACAAAATAGAAAGTGTAAACAGATGATTGCATTTATTAGAAAGTATAAACAAAAACAACCCTACATAAAATATAAAGATAAAGATAATATTTGGATTTGTATCAATCAAACCCCATAAGGTATCTACACATACAATAGACAGACGTCTAAGTAGCAAACAATAATATTCACTGTGAATACGAATAGAACGAAATTAAATATAAAAACAACATCCAATGAAAAAACGAAGACTACTAAAGAAAGAAAAAAACGATAACAAAGAAAAAAAAAAGTTTTTTTTATTCCCCATTGAAAACAACATCCAAAACATGTTTACCCATATTTAATCCTACGTTATATTCGTAGCTACATAGCACAACCAGTATCTTTTACTGGCTATAAGGTTCTAAACACTTAGCAAATTTGAAATGCTATTTGTGATACATTCACATACATACATATATGAGTGTGAACGCGCCCGCACATTGCTTCTCATTTAAATTCGATACAACAAAGCGATTATTATTTTTTACCTATAACATAAAATAATAATAAAATTTGATAAAACTGGCATGAACAAAGTTTTCGGTTTTTTTAAACGAAAACAAAATAGCAAGAAAGCTATGCACGTGTCTGGCTATAAGAGCTTTGCCCCAATTAATCGTAAGATTTGATAAGCAACAAAAAACAAAGAGTTGTGGGTCGAATAAAACTAAATTTATAAATGCAAAAATACAAGCATTTGTATTTTACTATTGTCCTACTTACATATTACATATGTAAAAGTAGCGCATGCAAATATACGTTCTGTAACAATAACCAACCAGAAAAGTAATATTATGGGTGTACAAAACATCCGTTGGCTGGGAAAAGTCCAAAATGCGCGAAATGAGAAAAATGGTTGCAATCATGATTATGATTTCGTATTTATGGTTTATGATTAAGGAGAAGTTGAGGTTTAAAGCCAACTGAGTAATATTTGCGAAGGATGATATGTCCCCTGACTTTCCCAATGACTGGACTATCAGCTCCATCTACAAGAAAGCCGATCATATGTCTTGCAAGAACTATCGAGCCATATTCCTGCTAAATCACGCGTATAAAATTATATCCAACGTACTATTTGAACGTCTTACTTAAGTCGTTCTGTAACAGACTTATCGGCACGTGCCAGTGTGGCTTCCGCCGTAACAAATCGACAATAGACAAAATCTTCACACTTAGGAAAATCCTGGAAAAGACAAATGAATTTCAAGTCGAGACCCATACCATCTTCTCATCGACTTTTAAGCCGGATATAATGACCAAAGTGAACCATTAGTTATTGCTTAAGCCCACAAGATGTGGGCACGACATTTGGAGTTCGAGGCGACGAAGGTTTATCCATTTTCACACTTTTCTTTTAATAGTAGAGTGAAATGATGATGAGCGAAGCAACATGTGGTGATGATATTAGTCATCGCGTAAGCGTCGGCGTGGAAAACTGAGCCCTCTTCTGTGACCAAAAAATACCACATATATATACATATTAGGCATTAACGGCCCATATAGGACCTAAAACCTAGCTTCTCCAACCACTTTTATGCGCGAAGTGGAAGGGATTTAAAGCCGAATCCGAACGGCAACTTTGAGAAGCTTCTCATGACAATTGATACTCTTGGATGTTTGTCAGACGTTCGCAAGAGGTGGGACAGTGGAAAAAAACTCAAGATGTTACTTAGCCCCTTCGGGAATTGAACCGGCGACATTTCGATAATTAGTTCAACACACTAACCACTGAGCAAAAAAAAAATGCAACCCATTCACAATTTATTTAAAAAATCAATACATTTTTTTGTGAATACTTTTATTACATTGTAGCCGACTTTTGAGAACTATGCCTGGTTTGATAAATTGCACAGGTTGACCAGTAGGGATGCAGTGAAGTGGGAGGGTTACGATCCCATTAGTCCAGATCATAACCTCGTCGTTAAAGGAAAAAAAAGAAGAACTAGAAGATGATTGAAATAATATAAACCGTAGAGTGCAAGAGAGAAGCAATTAAAACAGTTTGTGTGCCCTACTCTAAGTGTTTTTTTAATTTTGAACTCATGGTTTGTAACATACCTATTATATTGCTCTTAGACCTCCTAAAGTTATAATATATTTTTGATTAGCATGGAGAGTTATGTTGATCTACTCATGTCATATACCAAGACCATTTCAAATGGGCATGTTCTATGTTTATGGAAAATTACATTGGGTAACGTCAAATATTAAAAAAATGGGTTTGATCCTGGACTTTGGTCGCGTCTGGCAAGGACTTCGCTGCGTGCAAAACGTCTTAAACCATAATGTTCATGTTTAAGCTGATCTACTCTGTTGCTTACGGCTATAATCAATTGGTTACACGCTGTCACACGCTTTGGCTGCCACGATTTGCTGCCAGACTGTTATTTTCGATACACTCTCTACTCAGCCTACACAGTAATGCAAATATCTTTCGGTTACCTCTCAGACCGAAAAATTACTACGGACTTTTAGGCTATCAGTCCGATGTCAACTTTTAGGCCCTAAAATTCAAGCTAGAAAGCTGAAATTTGAACTATATACTCTCTAGGGGCTTGAAATGTTGATGATGCAGAGATTTTTAAAATCCACCCACTAACACGCACACTATTTGAAAAAGAAACAACTTTTAATAGAAGGAATGAAAATTCAACCTGGAACGCTAAAGTTTGGAATATATACTCTCTAGACGCCCAAAATACTCGAGTGTAAATATTTTCTTATGGGCGTTTTTTACCAAAACACTCTTTAAAAACGTAAAAATGTAGATCAAATAACAATTCTTTTAACTTACTTAAACTTTTGTCACGCGCAGTTTTGGGGGATGGGAATAGAAAGAGAATATCCAACAGTTGGCCTTAGCGGACTACAGCCTTTCCTCATCTTTTGTTTTAATACGACATATGGATCAAATAAGAGAGTGTGATGCCATATTTTTGTCACGAATGAATACGATCGATAGGATCGGGTATGCGAAAACGATAACAGTGCCACATTTACTTTTTCGAATCAAACAGTTTCAGGTGGTACAATCGCAGGTTAACGGGAATTCACCATTTTCTCCGCGTGTTTTAGCCCATGTTGATGGTATGTTACACAAAATTTCGCGGAAGCGTCAACAGGTTAGGTTAGGTTAGGGAAGGCATAGAAGACGAACAATTAGCTGATACGATATGCGCGCAACCTCTTGTATGTCAATGAAACTACGCAAAAATCTTTAACGTTTGTGCCAACAACAGCTGTTCAAATTTGTAACTCAATCGGCTTAACGATGCGCGAACGCATAGGAGACAAACACCCAACAATTTACGCGCCACCAATTGTACATTGATGGTACTATGTCAGAATCTATAATTTACTTACGCTAAAGGGTTTTTTTTTCTTTTGTTACAGTACCCTTATAGTAAGAACACAGCGTAAGCATTTGTGTTTAACAGCAAGCAGCACCTGGCAATATCGTATTTCATTGCATGCTTTTCGGTGCTACTTACTATTAAAAAGAATAGAGAGATAGGAAAGAAGTGTTTGGGTGCAGTTGTAGGGTTCTTTCTCCACGGATGGTGTCTGAGTTGCTTAGGGAGATTACGATTTCATGTATTCGATATAAAGTAATGGACTTGGCCGGGATTCGAACGCACGACCTTCCATTCAGTAAGCGAATACACTACTACTGCACCATTGCGACCCGCAATGACGACAAACATTTTTATATATGAGATTACATAGAGCAAAAAAAAGCAGTTATGGCAGTTAAAAACGACTTTAAAAAAAATCATAAATGTTAAAAGCTGAACTTTTTTTAAGTTAGATCCAGCCTCTACACCAAAAAGGAGGATTTCTGCCTGGTAGTACAATGGACCGTTACCGAGTCTGAGTGCCTGGGATTATTTCCTTTTTTTCAAAAAAAAAATCTTTCCTTCTTCATAACACTTACATTTTATACCATTTTGTTTTAATAAGTTTTAAGCATACATTATACATTGTAGCAAATTATTGGCAAAAGTATACGCTGAATAAATTGCCGTTTACTAAGGGCCGCGCTTTTTGGCGGGTGTCATCATTCAAATGTGCATTATGAAATAAATTATGTACTTGGATACGCAAAATTAGATTCCACTGAACCAAGTGGCGCGCCGCGGCGTACGCTGCTTACATTTTCTTAATTAAAAAATTAACTGTAATTAAGTTAATTGCAAGATGTCAGCGGGGTGTTTATTGAGGCCTATGATCAAATGCTGTTTATAACTAATTTTGTGTTTTGATTAATATTATTCTTTTACAATGTTCGAAGCATTGCTTTCAATTGAGGCGGGAAAAAAATACTGTGTACAAAGGGCCAGCAGCAATAATAAATTTATTGTGAAGCTTATATTAGTAGTTCCTTTCACTCATTGGTAAATGAACATTTAGAACAATTAGGCCTCTAATTTAAACTCTAAATTAAATTTGTTATTATGGTAATGATCAAGAAGTGTGAAAACGTAGCTATAGCTTTATATATATATACGGTAATATTGTTTTCAAAAAAAAAAAAAAAAACTATCATTAAGTTTGTTGATATTGTTTATTTAGGTGTTTCCATTTCACTAAGATAGTATCGGTCACTTCAACGCAACTAAATTTGGAAAATTCGACAACCATTTTTATAATAAATCACATTCGCCGGCGTTTCTGTTCGACTCGCTAACTATAACAGGCCCCTACCAACATCATAAAAACTAGAAGACTGAGGTCAAACTTATGAATTTGAATTGAATTTGTGACAACCATTGTTTTTGTTTAGTGGGGTTATGGTTGAGCTACTTATTAGAAAAAAACAAATCTGCATAACAAAAAAATAATACCTAATAAAAACTTTCCAGGGACTCACAAACACTAAAAATGGTATTTAATTGATAAAACCGGTCTGTAATATAGTAATGTTGGTGTCTGGACGCGTGTGCAGCAATCTGTTGTGTCTGCTAGGTATATCTCTCGTATTTTTTAGCTACGCAAGTCTCACAGTTATTTACAAACTTTGCATTTTATTGGTTGCCGGGGTAAATGATAAACAATTTGCTATCGGCATAGATAACAGTATCAATTTCTAGACTGTTTGGCTGGCAAACAGTGCAGATTGTTACAAAAACATTAGGGTAACTTATACACACACATTCCTTACGTACATATATGTTGTTTTCATTTGTTTAATTAGGTATGTAATTTTATTTAAAGGACATACATATTAGACCTGACATTTCAAGTACAGTTTTAATTCCATAGTGTTCGTTTGTCTTATGTTGACCCGTATACAAAATATGCAAGCAACACAACAATGGAAAGCTACAATTCTTGTCTGGAACAATCTGGCTCAAATAGTTCAATTGATGAACCTGAACATTTTGAAAATGCTAGAGAAATACACCGACCAAGTTTCAGGACTCTACGATTACCAGTATGGTCTGTGCGTTGTTGAGTGAGTCAGTCAGTACAAACGCTGTTATGTTCAGTGGAATGAAATCTCTCATAAGAGGACAGTTCCGGGGCCGAATTTTTTTTTATAATAATAAAACGTTATATAATTTGTTTACTGAACTTAAGGCTGAAAACACACCGGATGAAACAAAACGTTTTGAATTGCATAGTCAAAATAAGGTTTTTTATTTGAACACACACCAAAGCGAAACAGAAGTTACAAAACGAAACGTTTTGTTTTCTTGTTTCGTTTGGTGTGCGTTGACATAAAACAAAATGGAATTTGCGGCTTGCTTGCAGTGTGGTCGGACTCACACGATGAAGTTGTGCCAATCTTACATAAAATGTTTGAAGCAATTAAAAAGGACGCACGTAGCAGAGTGATAGGTGCATCCATATAATCTAAAACGAAATGCTGAGGATATGATAATAAACTTGATAGCAGAGTAAAGAACTTATCCTGAAAAATTTAATAATTTCACCAGGATGCGGATTGAAACTTTTGATTATTTGCTGGGATTAATCGAAAATGCTATCAGAAAACAAGATACGAACTATCGTAAAAGCTTAACTCCGGCTGAAAGATTATTTATATTTCTACGGTAAGTAAAAACAAATAGCAAAGTAAACATAGAAGCAAACAAAGCTGTAAAGTGCAACGAAAGAATAAAATAAAAACAACGGAATCAAAATTTAGCTTTGCAAAAAACAACAGAGCAGCTATCGGCAACGAACCCTGTTTTTCTGTTTTGCTTTGGTTTTTATGTTTCGTTTCATTTGGTGTGTGTTGCGTCATAAGAAAGTAAAAAAAGCTGATTCGAAACAGTTTTGTTGTATTCGGTGTGTGTTGCTCGTATACAACGGCAACTTTTTTCGAAAACCACCACCGAATCCCTTCAAAACAAAAACGTGTGTTTTGTTTCGTTTTCTTTGGCGTGTGTAGTCTCATAAGAAACAATGTTCTCTTGTTTCACGAAACAAAAAAAACACGTTTTGCTTTATCCGGTGTGTTTTCAGCCTAAAACTTCACCACACACTGCTCATCGATTTCAAAGTGAATCAGTGTCGAAAGAGAATTTATTTCGCTTGCTGATATGCTTTCAATAACTCTTCACATGAAAATTGCAAATATGAATTAATATAACAAGAGCAGTGAGCAGATCAGAGTTTGATTAGTTCATCAAAACATATTAATAAAACATAGAGGCGGGCTACAGTCCGCTTGGGCGAACTGTTGGATACCCTATTCTTATTCCTATCCCTCATAAGTGGGCGTGACAAAAGTCTAAGTATGGTTGAATTGTTAAGAACGCTGTACATATTCCGTTATATAACATTTAAAAGATTATATCAAACAAAACCGAAGCTTTTGTAAAAAAAACGTTCCCTAGCTCAAACTTTGGTTTTTCAATAAAATTATTTTATTTAATTGTGGGCGTGTCAGTAAGCGGATTTAAAAAAATTAACACATGAGCATAGAGGACCCCTAGAGAGTATATATTATAAATTTCAGCTCCCTAGCTCAAACTTTGGATTTTCAAAAAAAGTTTCTTTAAATTGTGGGCGTGTCAGTAAGCGGTTTTTAAAATATTTACACATGAGCATAAAGCGCCCCCTAGAGAGTATATATTATAAATTTCAGCTCCCTAGCGCAAACTTTGGATTTGCAAAAAAAAGTTGAATTTAAATTGTGGGCGTGTCAGTGAGCGGATTTTGAAAATATTTACACATGAGCTTAAAGGGCCCCTAGAGAGTATATATTATAAATTTCAGCTCCCTAGCTCCTGAACCCTGTTTATATACCCTATTCTAATATACCTTAATATTGCCCGTAGCCCCTAAAAGTTACTATATTTATGATCAGCATCGATAGTAATGTCGATCTAGCCATGTCCGTCCGTCCGTCGGCAAAAATTAGGCCTTTAAACTGGACCTAGAGAGCTGAAATTTTAACCATATACTCTCTAAGGTCCCGAAATAATCAAGTTTACGAATTTTTAAAATCCGCCCACAGACACGCCCACAAACTCAAAAAAACAAAATTTTGGAAAAAATCGAATTTTGAGCTAGGAAGCTGAAATTTTTTATATATGATCTATGACTCCTAAAACTGCTCGGGATATAAAATTTTCAAAATCCGCCCACTGCCACGCCCACAATTATTATTATTTTTTTTTTTTTTGAAAATTCAAAGTGAGCTAGGGAGCTGAAATTTATAATATATACTCTCTAGGGGCGCTTTATGCTCATGTGTTAATTTTTTTAAATCCGCCTACTGACACACCCAAGTTTGAGCTAGGGAGCGTTTTTTTTGATAAAATCCTTTAAATGTTATATAACAAAATATGTAAAGCGTTCTTAACAATTCAACCATACTTAGACTTTTGTCACGCCCACTTATGAGGGATAGGAATAAGAATAGGGTATCCAACAGTTCGCCCAAGCGGACTGTAGCCCGTCCCTATGTTTTTTTTATAATTAGCGTGCGCTGAAGGGATTTTTTATTTTTCTGTAATTGATACAGTACCCTTATAATGTTGCCACAGCGCATGCGTTTTTCGTTGCATTAAGCACCATCAGCAAACGATTCCTTGCCTGTTTTTTGGGTGCTGCTTACTACTGAAAGAATAGGAGGATAGGATAATGATAATGTTGCCACAGCGCAGGCGTTTTTCGTTGCTGCAAGCAGCACCCAGCAAATGATTCATTGCCTGTTTTTTTTCTCCACAGGTGGTGCCTTAATTGCTCAAGGGAGATTTTGTATTGTTGTGTGTATTCAATTTTACAAAGCATGGCTCTAGTCGGGATTCGAACACACGACCTGCCAATCACTTTGCGAATACACTAACATCGCACCATTGCCACCTGCAATGTTGCAGCTTTTGGAACCGCTGGCTAATACATCCACATCATCCCTGCGCTTCGGTGACTAGGTTTCCGTCGCTGTTTCGAAGAGCCTGCCAGTTGCTTCGCTTTCTTGTAAAATCTCCGGATATTGTTTTGACAGCGAGACTCTTCGATTTCCTTGAGGTGGGAGACTGCGTTCGCCCTGTTCTTTGTACGCAGGCTTAATACTATTTCATCGTAGTCCTTGTTTTGCGCTGCAGCGTTTTTAAATGTGCATCTTTTGTCACATCATAATACCACAGGCTTTTTATCTGGTACGGCTGGCAACTTACGGTGGTGTCGGGTACCTCCTTTATGGATGATGTCGCGATATCGGTTCCACAGATTGTCGGCGCTTGTAGGTGGAGATTGCGCAGAGGAGAATCTCATGCGCATCTTCAGTGCATATTTTAGTCTATGAGCTCTTTAGGCTTAATGCTCTCATTTTGTACACTTGTGTTCAAAATATTGCCACTTACGTGAAATTCATAACAGGATGAGTTCCTAATTAAGTTTTTTGTTTGGATTAAGTCAGAGACTGGAAGTCGGTTTCGACATTTTGAAAAATGCGAATTTGCAAACGAATTTGAAAGAAGCAGATTGATAAATTGTATCGAATCAAGGCAAATTGTACTATTGTACGCGCGGTTAGTCACCTTGTCGAGTGCATCATCCAGGAAGGGATGATGCCGGTGCGGAGGCTTAAGTCGCGGAGATTCAACGGACTATGCTGTCGACGACTGCGGCCACCCATGGCACATAGACCGTCTGATGAGCGATGACCAAGAACTAACCAAAAGGACACTTCGGTCCATCCCCTCCCCCCCTCCAACCACACCCACCTCACACTTACCTATCCTAGTTCAAACTTAATTCCAGCGGTGGAGCGAGCAAGTAGTAAACCGTGCCCAAGGATGAAAGGTTGGGGGTCAAACCAACCGCCCACGAGCTCCCTGAGGTGCCCTGGCGAAGACCTGCAGGTACCTTAATGCCTTACCCCGGCATGACGGCGCTGCCGGGGCGGACTACCCTTTCTGGCCATACTCGTGGGAACCAAAATTTATAAACTAATAAACAAAAACAAGGATGAGGGAGTGGGTATGTTAGATACCGAGAGTGCGGCAGACACACTGCCGGTGGAACCGCACATTAGAGACGAGACCCTAGAGGCCGGTGCAACTGGTGAGGAGATATCGGAGGAAAGGGAAGAACAGCTCTTAGCTGAACCCTTCGACGAGAATCTCGCAACGGACAAGGCGAGGAAGAAGAAAAAACTCTCTCCAGGTCTGCTAAGGAAGAGGGAGTTCAAAAAGGCCAAACATATATATGGCATTCTTACCGCCAAGGAAAGATCCTCTCTTACTGAGAAGGAGGTAGCATCGCTAGAATGGGCCAAAGAAACCATAGCACAGGACATCCTCACAAGGCCCCCAGAACCGAGAACAAGGACGGCTAACAAGGACGTGACCGGCAAGAAAGGCGATTTTACAAGGCGGAGGGATGACGTCGTTAAGATGGACCCCAATGCCAGAAACAGAAGACCCGAAGTACGTAAGGAGGTTCAGCCAGTCCCAAGGGAGCCTAGCGATAAGCCGGGCCCCAGCGGACTTCAGCGGAAACCGACGGAAAAAGCGGGTGGAAAGAGAAGTGTGTTTGCCTCGAAGAGGATGAGGTCGTCGGAAGACGTACCAAATGCCCCCAAGAAGATCAAACAGGCCACAACGACCAGGGGGAGCCCCAAAAAGGCATCAGGCGCGTGGGGAACCAACCAAAGGAGCAGCTACAGCGAGGTGACGAGAAATCCGTTGCAGCTGGCTGTGGTGGACACCAAAAAACCAAGTGGGCAGTACACAGTAGAATGTCGGAAGAGAATCGAGCAGACCCTGGGCTGGCTCTGCAATCGTATCTCACATTCTAAAGAACGCCGGCGTAAATGCCCCAGAATATGGCAAGATGAGGTGGATCAAGGGTATCACCTACATCGACTGCAAGGACCAGGCATCCAACGACTTCGCCAAGACCGTTATATACGGCCTAGAACTCTGGGAAGGAGCCATGCTCAAGGCCGTATCGCCCAGAGAAGTCCCTAGGAAGGCGAAGGGACGAATAGTCATCCCCGAAATGGAGCTGGACAAGAATAACGTGATCCGTGTCCTGCAAGCGCAAAACCCGCAGATTCCCATGCAGGGATGGGAAATCGTAAGCGCGGAAGAGCCCAAAAACGGTGCAAGAGGCTATATCGTCGTCTTTGACGAAACGCCATCACTGCTGAAGAAGGAGATGCAGATGGCGTTATCATTTGCAGCGAGCGAGGTTACCCTCAAGCTTCTTAAACGCACTGCATCGGACGCACAGGCGACCGACAATGTGGGAGGAGAAGATATGGCCATCGATGAAGATAGTCCAGATCAACCTCCACCACAGTAAAGTCGCCTCGGACAACTTGAGGCTGCTCCTGGAAAGGGAGCAGCTGGACCTGGCCCTAGTCCAGGAACCATGGATCCATAACGATCGCGTGATGGGACTAGGGTCATACAAATTTAACACTTTTACAGATCCGATAAGGGAAAGGTGAGATCGTGTATCGTGGTAAATAAAAACCTTCATGTATTAATGCTATCTCATTTCAGCACGGGCGACTTGACGGCGGTGGAGGTTAGAGGAAAGAACGAGAGTTGTACTGTGGCGTCAGTGTACATGCCCCACAATGACGACACATCTGTCCACCCGGATTCGGTAAGGACGCTAGTAGCAGCGTCCGAGAAAAGTAAGAAGAAATTAGTCTTAGGCGGTGACGTAAATGCCCATCATACTATCTGGGGCAGCTCAGATATTAATGCAAGGGGCGAGGCTTTGTTTGACTTTTTACTCAGTTCCAATCTTATCGTATATAACAGGGGTAATGACCCTACCTTCATAATAGCGAATAGAAAGGAAGTACTAGACGCTACATTTGTATCTCAGAGCAGTTCCGTCCAGGTCGTGAACTGGAGAGTGTCCAGAAAGGCATCGTTCTCAGACCACTGCTGGATACTCTTTGACTTACAAATTCAATCTCAGGCTAGGGAAATTTTCAGGAACTCAAAAAGAGCAGACTGGGACAGGTTCACTACAGAACTACAGATGTTGCAAAACGTCTGCCCGGTAAAAAACCACAGTACTGAACAAGAGATCGACAAAGCAGTTGAGTCTCTAACTGAGGTGCTTTCAAAATCCTTCGAAAAATCCTGCCCAGTAAGCAGAACGAACGGAAAAAAACGCCCTCCCTGGTGGAACTCCAAGATCGGGGAGCTAATGCAAGCGTCAAGATCTAGATGGAACCTCGCAAAAGAGGGACTAATCGAATGGACGACCTACAAGCAGAGCGTTAAACTCCTAAAAAAGGAGACAAGATTCGCCAAGAAGAACTCATGGAGAAATTTCTGCGAATCGATCGAATCTACGACTGAGGCGTCGCGACTCAGAAAAGTTCTGGCTAAAGCACCGATACCGATATCTTCGTTTAGAAATATCGACGGTAGCTGGACTGAATCACACGAGCAGACGCTGGTCGTTTTGACAGAAACCCATTTCCCAGGATGCGCCGACGTGCCTAGAGTAAACGATACAGTTACACATGACACGAGGCAGGGAATGGATCGAAACACAATCGACGCAATAATCGACGAAAGAAAAATAGCATGGGCGATCAACTCATTCGCCCCCTCCAAAGCACCAGGAATAGATAATATTCGACCTATAATGCTTCAGAAGGCTAAGGATACCACTATCCAAAGACTGAAACGCATCTATATGGGCTGCTAAGGCTTTGCTATGTTCCCAAAGCATGGCGTGAGGTGAGGGTAATATTTATCCCTAAAGCAGGGAAAGCTACCCACACCACAGCAAAGGACTACAGACCTATTAGTCTGTCATCATTCATCATGATGTGCATGTCAGAGAAGCGATCAGCGATAATTACCTTTCTAAATCGCAGCACGCATACATCAAAGGTAGATCTGTAGACACCACATTACACAATGTAGTTTCCGTGGTGGAAAGATCCCTGGAATTCAAGGAATTTACTTTGAGTGCGCTCCTAGACATAGAGGGAGCCTTCAATAATATCGAGGCTGACGCAATTATGCGCGGCCTTAGAAGGGCCCGGGTCAATAACAGTCTATGTGACTGGATTGGACTGATGCTAGGCACACGACGAATCAAGTCATATCTAGGAGACGTGTGTGTAGAACGGAAAGTCAGCAGAGGTACCCCACAAGGAGGCGTCCACTCTCTGCTCATATGGATCCTATTCATGGACGAACTTTTAAAAATACTAGAGCGGGAAGGCTTCATCGTGAGCGCTTACGCCGACGATGTAGCAATCCTGGTCCCGGGTAAATTCATCCCAGTCCTCAGTGAGCGACTCAGCTACGCACTCCTACTGGTCAGCAAATGGGTTGCGGAAAAAGGACTCGGAGTAAACCCAACCAAGACAGAAATCCTGCTGTTCACAAGGAAAAGGGCAATACCGGCCTTTGAACCACCAAGGATGAATGGAGTGTACCTGCAAGTATCCAAGACGGCAAGATACTTGGGGGTTATACTAGATTCTAAACTCAACTGGAAGGAAAACATAGAAGACCGGGTGAAAAAGGCATACGTGGCACTTTATGCCTGCAGAAGAACATTGGGCAATACATGGGGATTTAAACCACATGTGGTACACTGGCTGTACACAGCGGTGGTAAGACAAATTCTAACATACGGCGCAGCTGTATGGTGGAAGGCTACTGAGAAGAAATGCCATCTCTCAAGCCTTACTAAGATACAAAGGACGGCTTGCATTGGGATAACAGGGTCGCTAAGGACCACACCCACTGCAGCCATGGAGGTAATACTTAACCTCACACCCCTGGACATACACTGCAGTAGCATAGCGGTTAAAACGGCCGTTAGACTCAGGGAGTCGGGACTATGGTCTTTCAAGCCCTACGGACACGCATCGGTCGAGGCAAGATGGAGAGCCTCGAAAAAAACAAAATCCACTGACTACCTACCACACACCTTCGCCTTCAAAAGGGGATTCGTTACCAGAACCCCAGAAAGAAGCGAATGGATCAATAGAACAGTCACGGAAGAAGGCGAAATAGCTATCTATACCGACGGATCCAAAATGGATGCGGGTACAGGTGCAGGCATCTTCTGTGAGACTCTGGGCCTGGGTATGTCCTTCAGAATCAACGATGAATGCAGCGTCTTTCAGGCAGAGACAGCTGCAATCACTCAAGCTGCTAAGGAGCTGAAGAAGCGTAAACTGGCCGATAAGCGGATCACCATATACTCTGACAGCCAAGCGGTCATAATGGCCATGGAGTCAGCAGTTGTTAAATCGAGGGCGGTGTTACAGTGCAGAAAACACCTAGACGAGATATCAACCGTAAACTCGGTGACCCTATGCTGGGTACCGGGGCACAAGGATATCTCGGGCAACGAAGAAGCAGATAAGCTGGCAAGATGCGGATCGGAGATGGATGCATCTCTGGCTCTGAAATCTATACAAACTCCGCTCAGTACACTGTCACGGAAAATCGACGCTGAATCCATGAGTAGAACAAACCTACGTTGGACCAGCCTTGAAACATGAAGACACACGAGGGAGCTTTGGCCAGCGGTAAACAAAAGGAAATCTAAGGCCATAATCGGGCTGAACCGCAGAGACATACGCACACTGACAGGGGTCCTTACAGGACACTGCGTGGTGGGCTTACACGCAGAGCGGCTGGGCATAGCGCACAACGATTACTGCAGGAGCTGTAGAGACGTCGAAGAGACAGAATCTATTCGTCACCTATTATGTGAATGCCCTGCCCTTAGTACTAAGAGATTTAAGATTCTTGGCAGCTACTTTTTTGAGGAGCTGGAGGATCTGACCGACATTGAGCTTAACAAACTCCTGAGATTTACATATAGATCCGGGTAGTTCTAATAAAGCGGATCACTGAGCTGTGTAACAGCGGCATATCTTTTGTATTTGCAGGTTCAAAATTTTGGAAACCCCAACAATAATGGACACAATGAACCCAAACTGATGGTCTAAGTGAGCCGTGACACCAGTCACAAGGGCATCCATTTACCTACCTACCTACCTACTATTGTACTCGAACAAACTCATTCGTATCGACTTTTCCATCCCTGCAACTAATGTGTCATTTAAATACTTAACGCGATTGTGACGTATGGATACAAGTGTCGTTCATACAAAGTATAAGAAAACCGCTTTTTTAAAACATTTTTTTTTTTGTTTATAAAAAAAGAGGTAAAATAACATTTAAAAGGGGAAAAAATGTAAAAATGAAATATAAAAATCCAATTCTTTTTTTACCCCTTTTGGAAATTTTAAATAATGTAATTTAAGTACCTACACAATCTTTAACAAAAAAAAATAGGGACGGGCTACAGTCCGCTTGGGCGAACTGTTGGATACCCTATTCCAGTGGCGGACTAAGCCCGTCAGAGGCCCGGGCGGCAAAGCTGAATGAGGCCCACCAGTTTAAAAAAAAAATTAGTTTTACAAGCTTTTTATTCAGTTCACATTTGTATGTATAAATAAGTGCTTATGTTTATTTCGTTGAAATCTGGAAAATGAAATTTAAACTCGAATTTAATTATTTAGGCTAAATAAACATACATACCTACAATATGGAATGGATATGGGTGAAGAAAATAAAATACGAATCGATCGATTAAAAAAAAATTACATAAAATAAATCAAAGATGTTTTTTTTTTGTAGCGTGATACTCGTATATGTGTTTTCGTGCCTTCAATTTATTTATTTATTTAATTCATCAAACGGAGGTACACTTAGTCCTCTAATGGATTACATACTTAATTCGACAAATTATTAACATACTTAATTAACCCCACCAAAGTTTGTAAAAAGCACAAGCAATTGATTTTTGAGCGTATTTCTACTTATATCAGAGTAAAGATCAATGAGATTCAAAACTGAATTAGCTTCTCTTAAGCATCTAGTTATTGTTTCATTATATCCATATTGTACTCTATGAGTATGCTCAACAAAAATATTTTGATTACTCAATGGTATCACGGGTCTTCGATATCTGATCTGTGTAAGCAGCTAAGAACAATTTATATGGTTAGTTATTAGGTCTCTCACAAACATAATCGAAAAATACCTCCGCCTAATACATAAAGGCAAGATTCCAAGCAGTTGGCGTCTAATATTATATGTTGGCAAGTCGATATTCCAATTAAACCAGTTTTGAATCTTTTCTATCCTTGTAGAGTGAATCATATAATATGGATTCCAGATAACAGAGCAGTAATCTAAGGAAGACCTAACAAAATATAAGTATTTAAGGGTATGCGGGTCAGAAAAATCTTCAGAGTTTCGCAAGATAAATGCCATCATTGACCTGCATTTTGTGACGAGGTAGTCTATGTGACTATTGAAATTGAGCTTATGGTCGAATAATACGCCTAAGTCTTTTTTGGATGAGATGCTTTTCAAGGGTAGATTTGTTATACTGTAGGTAAACTGAATTTGTGCCCGTTTCCGGCAGAATGTGAGGATATTGCCTTTTAAAACATTAAGATTTAAACAGTTAATTGTACACCAATCAGATATCAGATAATCTATTGAGGTCTTCCTGCAACAATAAACAGTCCTGAAGTGAATTAATAAACCGAAAAATTTTTCAGCGAACATTAAGCATTCAGAATTAAGGATGACATTGGGAATATCATTAACAAATAAAAGAAATAACAAAGGCCCAAGATGGCTGCCTTGGGGGACTCCCGAAGTAGCGTCAATGCGATCTGAGACAATACCATTAATTCTAACAAACTGCGAGCGTCCTCTTAAGTAAGAATTGAATTATTCTAAGAGACTTGAGTGAAAACCAATGTTACGCAATTTGTTAAGAAGAATATCGTAGTTTACCCGGTCAAATGCTTTTGCAAGATCTGTGTAGATGGCATCGATCTGCATCCCATTTTCCATGTTGTTTGCGATAAAATTTGTAAAAATTGTAAGATTAGTCTCTGTGGATCTTCCAGCAATAATAATTTACTGAACTCCTCAATAACTTCTTTGAAATCGATTTCTTTGGAATCTCTTGATCTTGATCCATTGTAGATCGAAGATAATTTTTAATTAGTTTAAGTTTCGAAAAACTCCTCTCGAATGATGCAACCGAGATGCAAATGGTCAAGAAGTATTGAAGTATGAGCGATATACAGGGTAACAATTCACTGAAGTCCCATTTTATTATAAATTGAAGGATTTGGGGCCCCCAAGACCGGAGGCCCGCCCCCTGGTTAGTCCGCCGCTGCCCTATTCTTATTCCTATCCCTCATAAGTGGGCGTGACAAAAGTCTAAGTATGGTTGAATTGTTAAGAACGCTCTACATATTTTCTTATACCTATAACATTTAAAGGATTTTATCGAAAAATCGAATCCCTAGCTCAAACTTTGGTTTTCCAATAAAATTGTTCTATTTAGTTGTGGGCGTGTCAGTAGGCAGATTTAAAAAAAAATACGCATGAGCATAAAGGGCCCCTAGAGAGTATATATTATATATTTCAGCTTCCCAGCTCAAACTTTGGATTTTCAAAAAAAGTTTTTTTTTTTAAATTGTGAGCGTGTCAGTAGGCGGATTTTGAAAAAAATTTCACGTGAGCATAAATGGCCACTAGAGAGTGTATATTATAAATTTCAGCTCCCTAGCTCAAACTCGGGATTTTCAAAAAAGTTTTTTTTTTAAATTGTGGGCGTGTCAGTAGGCGGATTTTGAAAAAAATTTCACATGAGCATAAAGGGCCCCTATAGAGTGTATATTATAAATTTCAGCTCCCTAGCGGATTTCAAAAATTCTTAAACTTGATTATTTCGGGACCCTAGAGAATATATGTACGGACGGACATGCCTAGATCGACATTACTATCGATGATGATCATAAATATAGTAACTTTTAGGGGTCTAAGGGCAATATTAAGGTATGTTACAAACTATGCGTCAAAATTAATATACCCTTAGAATAGGGTATACAAAATAAAGCAATTTTCTTCACTTCAAAAAAATGCACGTTTCTTTTAAATACTGCTGAACAGCAAAAACTGTGCCAAACAATTATTGCATTTATGTGGCGCTTAGTATTTATTATTATTTAATTTAACAACATTTACAATAGGCTAAACATAATCTTTGTGCTATAAATGTGAAGTTTTTTTTGCAGTGGGAGGTGGTAATCTTCAAAAACGATACTGAGCCATACTTAGTAACAGTGTGGGATTTTTACTTACTAACCCCATCTGCCTTCTTTCCGATTTTCCTGCGGTACGGCCGTCGTGGCATTTCATCGCGGTGCGGGGAGGAGCCAGCCTTCCAATTATTGCACCTAGTCGATAGACCAATCAGAAATTTGTCTTTCATATCTTACATATACTGCGGGTCATATGAATAGGGACAACCGCTTCATCATTTGTTTTACTCTAAATCTCCATTTCTTTAGTTCAAAAAGCAAAAGCTAGTTTCCGTTATGATAGATTACTCACACATTTTGAGCAAAATAAGAGAGAGTTTTATTTAAGGACAGCTATACTTCATTTTTTTCTTTGTTCACTAATAAACTGCACGTTTAAAATTGGGTCAATAGAATAGGGACAGTTGCAATTCGGGCGTCAATTCCAAAAGTTCTACCAAAAAAGCATAACTAAAATTTTGTGAATTTGCCAGTGTGCTTTGAGATAGTGGTTTTGCATTAATAGTAAAGTTATAGTAATCATGGGTAGATTAGGCCATTAAATGTCGCGGAAATGGCAAAAATCGACGCTTTTAAAGAGGAGAGTTTACGTGAAATAGCCCGAAAAATTGAAAAAAGCAAATCGGTTGTGCATAATTATTTAAAAAATAAAGAGAAATATGGCAAAAACATGAAAGGACGTACGGGGGAAGTGCTAACTGCTCAAGATAAGCGAGCAATCTTACGAGAAGCCTCTAATTCGGCTCGATCAGTGACGAAAATCAGAGTAAGTGCAAGTTTATCCACAGTTAAACGAGTGATGAAGAGGGCCCCACATTTGGAACTTATGAAGAAAAAACCACCATTAAATCCGGTTAGAAAAGAACAACGCTTGGAGTTTGCACATCAGCACATGGCATGGGGAAAGGAGTGGCAAAAAGTAGTTTTCTCGGATGAAAAAAAAGTTTAACCTCTATGGTCTGGACGGATTTAACTACTACATATTTCCATGATCTGCGAATGGAAGAACGGGAAGGTGTCGTTATGGTTTGGGGAGCTGTCTCCTACTATGGTGCGATACCATTGAACTTCCAAAGTACAAGAATGACAGCAAAATCCTACCAAAAAGTTCTGGAAACAGCTTTTCCGCAATGTCAGCACATTTTCGGCCCCCTAGGTGGTCACCAGCAGGATAATGCTCTCATCCATACAGCCCGCATAATAAAAACTTGGATCCAAGCTCAAAGTGTCGATTTGATGACATGGCCCCCGTATTCCCCAGACCTAAACATCATGGAAAATGTTTGGGGATGGCTAACGCGAAAAGTGTACGAAGATGGCAGGCAGTTCGAGGACAGAAATCAGCTTACTGAAGCCATCAAACTTGCTTGGGATGAAATTTCCCTAGATTATTCAAAATCGTTATACAATTCTATGAATACCAGAATTTTTGAATTAGTTTTAAATAAAGGAGGAAGTACTCATTACTAAAAAACAAATGCATACTTTTTTGTCACTTTTCGGGAAGTAAAAGTAGAATATTACTTGTGTCCCTATTCTATTGACCTACTTTTTTTTGGAGTGTTTTTAGATCATCATAGTTAACTGTGGAAAGAAATTGGTAAACATTTCGAATGTATTAATATAGCACATCTAGTGAGAGGGCAATGAAATAACCTTTCATACCGTATAACAATTTTTATCGTAGGAAGTTAGGAACGAAACATTTAAGATAAAATGTTTCTAAGATATGCTGTCCCTATTCAAATGACCCGCAGTGTATGTCTTGTATTATTAGTCTGTATTTAGTAGGCGAGTCAATCGATGCTTTCTTTTAAAGGATTCGATTAATCTAAGCAGCTTTCGAAGCACACGGAAAAGTACTAGATCTCCGGCTAAAGGTACGGCAGGATTATTTTTATAAAATGAGGATAAGTTCCATCAATGCCAACAGCTATGAATTTAAAAAACTGATTTTATTTTAAATGTTTGACTCCCGATGTTGTTTTTATGAAGGATACCTGGAAAATAATCATTCATACGAAGCACTATTGAATGAAACGGTATGTACATATAGAACATTTCAGCACTGAATTATGTGTTTGTAAATGAAGCACATCTCAGTTCAATTGAACGTACCTTTGGGTCATTAAAATATTAAAAACAATTAAAAAAAAAAATCATACAAAAATGTGAATTTTCCCATACAAAGGCCTTTTTGCCAGATCAATGCTGGTCGTTTCTTCCCAAAAGTGCATTCGTATATACTACATGTCGTTTGTTGCAAATAACAAAGATAGAAGAGAATGCATTACACCAATCGAAAGATTTAATTTGTTTTTCACTTACTCAAAAACGGCGAAATTGCATTTGTGTCACTCCAATATTGAGATGACGAGATAAATAAAGAAACAAGCCTAAATATCAATTCTGCCACATTTCGAATGTATTTGACGTCAAAAGCCTAAAATTATCATAGTATATATTCTGTACATGCTCATATTATTAGTTATTCAGATTAAAGAAACGTGCATCAGGTGATTGTTTTACTTAACAAACAAAAAAATGAAAATAATGCACCTAAAAATAGAACTCGTGTTAAATGTTTTCTCTCGGAAAATGTGAGCAAACAAGAAGAAAATAAAAAAACAACGACATTTTTCGATAGACGGGAATATTTACTTTGTGTTATAAAAGTAGTAACGCAAAATTAAATATTTTTTTAAATAATTTATTAATTACAAATACATACATGCATATATGTTTATGCAAGACAAATTATTTTTCTTACAGTTCACTGGTCTTTATTCTTGGGATACACAAACATAATAATATCGAAGAAGTAAAAGTCGCGGTACGCAAACCGGAATCTCTTATGAGGAAACTCGCATTTTAAAAACAATCCCACAAAACAAAATATCCTATTTGAAACTCTGGCCCTATTACAATTTGGCAGTAACAAAATCTCCGCAAATATAGGAAATTTTTGTATTATTATCAAAAGTCATCATTGACAAAATGTCGATGTAGGATAAACATTTTTGTATCTACCTTTTACGTGTACCAACAAATGTTCCCTTTAAAGTAAATTCTTCTTCTTCTTCAGCCTCAGGAAGAAGAAAAAGAATTTGGTTTAAAGGGAACATTTCTTCGTACACATAAAGGTTAGGCATGTAGATAGGAGTGGCTGCCTGGTAGTACCCCAGTACACAATCAGCGCGAACGGTCCGTTTTGGTGCCACTACTCAAGTGACCAAGCGTATTGTCCATTTGTGTTTCAAATCCAGCCTGTGGAATTCAATGATATTCCAGGATTTTATATAACTTAATTCTGACAAGTCGTCAAAGAATGTTTTGCCGAGTGTGCGATGTCTATTTCCTAGTTTAACGACTGCTGTTTTTTTTTTGTCGATCCGTTGACCCAGGGTTCTTGTAGTATGCCAACGTCAATGTCAATCCTATGCATACTTCGAGTGCTGAAGATTGAACTGAATGACATTGAGCACAGTACAGTAGTAGTTGTTCTTGTTGTTGTTGCTGTTTTTGTTGGCGTTGATGTTGATGTTGTTGGGTGTCTTTCGTATTTATCGACAGGCCCCCCAAACAGGTTGCCGACTACGTCCATTTCAACTAAATCGTCGTCAGGGCCAGCCTAGCGGAAATCTTTACGTTTGGCGTGCCTCACGCCAAACCTCATTTTCAGTCGGCCTCCTTTAATGTTATGAGGTTCTTCGGCCTGTGTGATGAACCATTCATTCGTGCGAATGTTAGGGTTTTGCAGCTTAAGACATTGGAGAATCTTTCATATCTCTATCTTTTCGGAGTCGACACCGGGCAACTAGTCGCTGGGGTGTTGGATGATGTAGTAGACCGTCATCTCGGTAAGCTTAGCCTCGATGCAGGGCCACATGTCCAGCACCGCCTTACCGTTGGTGAAGTTTTCAAGAAAACAACGCGACCTGCAAGTGATCTCTCGCTGCTTCCGCGTAGGTTGAGAAGTTACTTGTCGTTGGCACGGAGTTGATACTGTAGCTGGTGACCTTACGTCTTTTTATGGATGGTTGTGGTCTCGTCTTGAGACCTGGTTCGTTTCACCCTTCGCGGTTGTTTGATGTTTCTATGTGCCCGATGAACTTATTCACCACTTTTTGGTATCTAAGCCGGTCCTCTGATTCTTATCATTATCGATACCGACAGCTTCATTTTTCGCATTCTTCCGTAAAATAAACTTGGCCTTCGTGTACCCCTCTCTCATGATCTTGGCAGGGGGTATCGGCTTTTTCAGCGGCTGTTGGTAGCTACGGCTTGAGACCTTGGCCGCTGATTCTGATGTTGTTTTTTGCCTGATTTGATGATATGGGCTGGTACCCCGATCTGTGGAGTACTAACTATGGTTTCCTGGCTAGAAGCCAATAGTTCCCCAGGTTTGGTTTTGGTCCACGATGGGCTTCCACAATTGACTCCTTGGCATCTTCACTGCTATGACCTTATTTCCCCGGATCACGAATCAATGTGGGACTTACACTTCATCGTAACGAGGCATCCCCTAATCCCCGACCCAAGGAACGCGCTTGGTAGGGGGCTTTTGAAAATCCAAGTTTTCAACTATAAAATTAATGGTCTAATGCAATACGTACAAACTCGGTAAACGCAACACTAAAGTCGTCGCACTTCTTGACTCTCTAAGAGCAACTTTCCATAACAGTTCCCTCGTTTAGTGCAACTTCTTGCCTTTATTCATCTGTTTTTTATTTGCATGTTTTTCTTTTGGTTCATTATTTATGCCGTTATTTCACAGCTATGTAGTTTTGCTATTGGATTAAGTTTACTGATGTCTTAAATTTCAGATAGTGTCATGACTTTTGCGCCACCTCGTACATTTATGTTAATTATCTCTACAGAAACATAATAAAATGGTTGTCGTCATTTTTCATATAAAAAAAAATGTAAATGTAAATGTAAGTGCAATAACCTCGGTTCAGCTCATTGTTGGATTTGGAGTAGGTGCGACGTGCGTGATGGGATGTATGCAAAGTCGAAGAACGCCAATTTGTTTTTTTTTTTATTTCTGAGGTTTATTTATGGCCCTTACAACTTAATTGGTGCCCGTGCACCCAGTGCGGTAAAAGCTAACCATTTTAATGCAGCAATCGGAAATGTTACCACTGATTTTGCCCGAACCCAATTATATGTACGTACAAAGCTGAATGTTTGTACAATCACTCACTCCGCTACTGATAACATGAAGCTTTCAGTTAGGTAGCAATGCCCAAAATTCCAGTCTATATACAAAAACAAAAAAACAGAAAACAAGTAGGTGTATGTATTGGCAAATAGTTTCCAACACGATCGCAATATTAAATGGAAGCTGTTTTTTATACCGACCCGGTAAACGGCATCTTATCTACCCAGCGGTTGTCAACGAATCTACATTCTTCCCTAATGCCAGTGAAGTTATAATCAGGATTAAAGAGATCATAACCCTCCCCATGAACTACATCGCTACTGGTTCAACTGTGGTTCACCGGTTCGACCTCAGCATATAACGGCAGGCTTCTCTATTTTGAATCACTTCGTCACTGAGGCCAATCGAATGCTTTTGTTCCTGCATTTATGCGATTCAGGAGTTTCAAGGCCTCCCTTTCTTTCGCGTTTGTATGGAAACGTTGATTTATATTGCATTTTTGACAGTGTTCGTAGGATCTCTCCTTTGAACATGACAGTACCAGCTGAGCCGGTCGCGCTGCATTTTCATCGAGATAGCTTCTTTCATGTGAAGGCTTCCTCGGATCTTGGAACTTCTTATTCGATCAATCTTTGTTACTCCAGCTGGGATTCAAAGTATTGCCTAATACTTTTTGTACGCTGTGCAACATTGTGAACCGTATGTAAGCACCAGGAGCACAACTGCCGTGTAGCCTTCCTTTCAGAATCACCCTTACATTAATATAAATGTCTGAAATATGCGGTGGAGTGGATCAGAGAACGGGCGGCACAAGTATTCTGCTTTTTCTTACACATTTCCCTCCTAACTTCCTCCCATACATCAAGTGCTCACTGCAGGGACGTTTGATCCTCGCTAATAATGGCTCCATCGTCAGCAAAGAATGATGCACTCAACGAATCTACATTATGTATCAAAATTAAATGCAATTGAGATCGTCCAATATAAAATAAGCACTAAAGTTAAGTGGGTTAAGTGCTCAAACAGACCTAATCGAGTCGACGGCATCTATATCACTATGATGTATTATGATCAGCGAACTTCCACTCACCTGCTTCAATAATTCCATGCATTGAGAGTAAAATATGCAATTCCTTGGATACCTCTGCAGAAAAGCATCCAGCACCTCTTCAATGTGACTAACAGAGTCGCTGTTGCTATCAGAAGTGCTTCGGTTATTATGCGATTGAATGTTTTTATCAACCTGATGAATACTACCGCCGCTAGTGTTCCTGATAGTGTTACTAGACGCAACAAAGTTTAAACATTTGCATGAGAACAACATTGTAAGTGATTATACAAATTCACGCACTCTTAAACAATTTGTTTCAATAACTTGATCGTAAAAACCAATTATATATTTGAGAATAAAAAACCTTTTTTTCGTATATATTTATGTAGCAAAATACAATACAAATAGAAACAATTTTGTCTTCTTCGTCAAACGAGCACACTTGTCGACTATCTCGTTCTAGCACAGCACTTTTAAATTTGATTCTGCCCTTCGCGTTCGCTTGCGACCAAAATAATTTTATTAGTCTTTTTTATTGCTTAAGGGAAGAATAACTGGGGCATAATAGATTTAACAATTTGGAAGTCGGTATATTTGTGTTGTCCATTACAAAGATAAAAAATAAAGCACTCAAGAAAACAATTTTCTTCTACTGCTGTTCCCCTCTGCCAAAAAAAACTAAACCAGCATTACCGAACCGAACAGAGACACACACGTATAGAATAAAAAAAAATATAATTTCTACTTGACACTTTTTTCTTTCCTTGGTTTCTTTTATTCTTTAACTGCGAACTGTGCGAAGTTTTTCTTTGTTCAAACGAGATGAGATTTATTTTATGTTTTTTCACCATATACTTGTAGGGGAAGTGGAATAAGTGGTGAATATTACCCCGACGATGTGTATGACAGAGTTGGTAATTGGTAGTCGAGTTGTTTTCGACCAAGTTTCGACGCAGGTTTTTGCAAGCAGTTGGTTCAGTAATTATATACTTTAATTTGTGTCTACTTTGACATAAGAAGAGCTAAGAAACGGTTGAGCCTGGGAGGATGAACCCATTTTGGCGACATAAAATTATTTAATGGCGTTTTCCAGTTGGCAAAGAGAAGCTTCCGGAATAAAAAAAACGCTTTGTTAAAATAAAAATAATACTCCGCTGAAAATCGTGGGAAAAGAATTTTGCTCTCGATTTCAAGCAACAAGAAGAGCACTAATCCATATTAAAATCAAATCAATATCGAAACAAAATGTGTCATTATTTTGATGTGTTTGGTTTTTTTTTTTAGATATTTAACAATTTTTTGTTTTAAAACGAAAACCTTTTTAACAATGAACAAATGTTAACTTAAACTAGATAAACCCTGACATTCATTTTATGCAATCGGATATAAATCAGGTTAAAGTGAAACTTAAACCCGACCATGAACTTGGGTTCATATTATTAATTCAAAACATGAATAAAGACCGGTGGAAAAAGCGGATGTTAAATAGTTTAAACCCATTTTGAAACCGTTTTTTGACCACGTTAAAAACTAGGAAACGACAGAATTCACATCAAATCACATTTGGTATGTATTTTGGTTACCATTTATTTTGCACTTGTTGATTGTATTTCGTCTTCTCCCTTAATGACGGTGATGCTATGATCAGGATTAATGGGATCATAACCCTCCCTCTTAACTGCATCCCTACTAGTCCGCTTGTGGGGTTATGCATTGGATCGCCTATCATCAGTTTGGAGATGAGAATCATGAGCCAATTGGACACGATGTCGCTTATCTTTTTCCAGAACCCAGGGGGTATCTCCGCCGGCCCAACTGCCTTTCAATTTTTGGAGTCTTTGACCGCCCTCCTAAATTCCTCGACAGTAATTTCGTGTACTTTTTTATTGTTGGAACGGCTCTCAGAAAATATAACCTAGGAAATTGTTCATTTAGAAGTCCTTCACAATGGCACCACATGTTTAGTATTTTTTCGTCATCCACAAGAAGCAGGCCTTGAGCGTTGTTAATTAACTTTGGCGAACGGAATTCCTGTGCATTCCTCCATTTTCGCTTTCTTGTCACTAAGGGCTGCTTTAGCTTCATCTGTCCACCACAATGTTTATTTCCCGTGTATCAACTGCCAGTGAAGTTATAATCAACAGTATCAACTGTCATTTTGAAGCCCCTAGCAGTAATTTGGCTCTATCCAAGCAAGGTCCTTGTAGCAAATTCCAAATATCTTGTGCCCTGCACTCTGCATCCTCAACTTCGTTAATGATGTGATGGAGATAATTTTGTCTGCGCCTTTCTTTTTATCTAGAATGCAAAATTTGTTTCTCGCAGACCCTTTTGTTTGTTTTGTTCGGTTCATCCAAGCCGCCATACAAAATTCTGTTAGGAGGAGTTATTGTTACTGGGCGATTGCCTCTCATAAGATCACTTTAAAATCTTTACCCTTCATGAGACGTGTTACCAAATGGTAATCAATGTGGGTTTCATTTACGCCACTGCTGTAAGTGCCGGTGCCGGCTTTGTTTTACGAACATGGTATTTAGAACGATAAGACTGTATGATTTACACATGCTCAGGAGAATTCCTGGTGCCGTATCCCAGTTCTCCACGGTAGTCTTCATAGTCTCCGTTTAAGTTACCGACATTTCCGTTCAAATCTCCAAGAAACATTCTTTTTTTTAGGATGTTCTTGATCGGGTTGTGAAAATCTAGTCAGAAAGCACTACTCAGTGTTCTCTCTGCCGCATCCAACTTGCGGAACATTTGGAATGATAATATTAGACACCTCACCTTCCCTCATTTTTTTGAGAGATATCAAACAATCACTGGACTTTGAAATGGTCAAGACGCTGCCAAGTAGCCACAAGGATGATGCCGAATCCGTTCATACCCTGTTCCGTCCCATATAAGAAGATGTGAAAGCTTGTGTCCTAACGTCCAAGAAACGCGACCGATTTCCTGTGTTTCGCCATTTCGTTTCTTGAACATATAAGATGTCAACTCGCCTTCTTACCATCATCTCTTCAAGCTCTTAGCTTCGACCACTCAGTTTCCAACTAGCGACCCTTAGGTTTCGCCTAAGCTCAAGCATTACTTTGGTATCCCCCGAAAACCGTATAGCTCTAACCCGATCATTTCTGCCCGTCCCAGGATTAGTACCATGATAAGTAGTGCCCGGCGGGGTAGTGCGTTTTCTATTAGCGTGCTTTTCCATAGTGCCATTTTAAACGAGTTCGACATGTAAATGCTCCTATTATTTCTTGTTTGATTTTACTTTTACGGCACCGGTGATCTAAAGTCGTGTCAACCCACGGATTTGCATGCACACTAGCGAGACAGCTTTGTTAACTGTGTCGTTTATCAGGTAGCGCACCCTGATATATTCTTAACTACACGAGGTACTTGTTGATTGTATTTGATTTGTAAAAATTGATTTAAAAGTGACAAAATTAAATTTGAAATTGATTGGCATTTATTTGTTTGTTTGTGTATATGAATTACATGTTTTTCCATATTTTTCTTTTTTCTCGAAGGTGATGAAAACAGCTGCTTTGATCCAAAAATAAGCTAAAAATAGAGCTTATGAAAGAGGCTTTTCTCTGTGTTACATTTATTTATTTATTTATTTATTTAGCGAAGATGTGTCAAATATGACTTTGAAGAAAAAGAGTGAATATTATGAAATTAATATTTAAACTGAAATATCCAGTATCAATTGTCATAGAGAAACCGTAAAATTGTAGGTTCATACAACTTCTCACACGAAAATGGTCGGAAAAGCAGTGTTTTAGCTTTAATTCCTAGTATTTTTATTTCTTAAGTACTTGAACTGGTCCCAGAAACTAGTGGAATGTGAATTTGTTGAGATCAACGAAGAAAGTGAGCAATATAAGACAAACGTTTGTTGAGGAACAAAAAAGTTAACGATGTTGTTTGGACAACATCCATCCAAATGGAGCCTGTAGTATAATGGAGTCAGCAACATGGATATAATCCACGCGGATTTAAGAGTACAGATTATTACGTGTTTTAACTATATCTATATTTAATTAAATTTGAATTCTAGTTGAAACAAGCTGAATGAAATCGAAAATCAGGTAGACATTAACTTATTTTGCCGTTCAGTTAAGTTTATGAGTTCAGTGAACCATGTTGATTACATGAGGTCCATTTTAAATTGTTTGGTCAAAACGCGATTGAACCGCGAGGCACACACTTTCAAACATAATAATCTAAATACCTACTCTGCAATTATCATACATATTTGACACGGAATTCGTCATTTGGGCTGAATTCAACATTTCGGCCGAATTGTATCATTTCACCATTCATTTTTCAGCATTTCGAAAAATAGAATTTAGTCTGTTCGCTCGCTGAATAAAAAACCAATTGGAATCAAAATTAAAAACAAAAAAAGGAGAAAACTGACAGAAACCGACACAAATCATGTCAGTCAACTCATCTTTAAGTTAATTTCATAGGCAAAATAAATATTTTTCTGATTTAAAAATAAAATCACGCGACCGTAGCTGTCATATGGAAATGTTTTCCGTTTGGTGGGAACTGTTGTATTTCGCGTCATGGTAAACGTACTATAACTCGACCCCACTGTCTGTGGCTTTTGTAACCTACGTAACCATGATAGATATATTTACCTACCTTACCTACTAAAATCAACCCATTTAATACTAAAGGACAGAATGAAGGCAAATTGAACTACTGAATTCACTCATTCATCGGGTCTAAACAACTTGACTGAGGAAATGCGAGACTCGGTATTGTGACCGTCCCGAAACCGAAAGTCTCCTGATTGTCATTGATGAACATGAAAAAGTGTGAAGGAATAAAAAGTCATTTGTTGTTTTAGAAAATCGTTAAACCAAATTTAGTCAATTGGAAACCTTCATAAAATAATAAATTTAACAATCGAATAACCTGTAATTTTTTTTTCCTAAATAATATGCTATTTTAATCGGATAATATACTTGTCAAATGGGGTTGTTTGCAACAGCAAAGTCGTCCTCAGCTTATCTTTTAAAATCATCACCTTCACACAAATCAGAATTAAATATGAGTTCTAAAGATGGACTAAATGATGAACGCGAAGAAGGTGAAATTGTTGATGAATATGAGGATATCATTTCATCGGATGAGGAGTTTTCTATGCGACAACGTATCCAGGAGTTGGAAGCAAAGAATGCTGAATTAGAAAAAATTGCAAATATTTCAGCAGTTTATGGAAATGCAGGATACGGTGAGTTAGTGATGCATACGTACTTGAAATGGTTTTATGTAATTTTGAAGTGTGTAGACATACGAACAAAAACTGTGCTTGTCCGACCAAAAAATCCATTCAATTTTCGGGTATTTGAAATTAGCACTTGTTCGAGCTTCACACGCTCTGCCAGTGCTGTAAAATGATATCGGCTCCAATTTAAGGGTGTTGCATATTTACTGCCTGCATCTATAAACCTACTTTTGTCATATAAGTGCACATTTTACTACATCTATACATATGCACATGGGAGAATCAACCTTTTGCAGTTAGCGCAGTTTTAAGGTGTTATTTCTTAAGACATAAAATAAAACATTGTACCCATAGGGTTCTAGAGAAGCTGTCCTTGGCGATGCAAAAAATGTTGATGATAAATATTTGTTTGTTTATTTAAAAAAAAAATAAGTGGCAAATGCTTCTGGCCAATTCAAGTTGAGCTTCGTTCGTCGGCTCTGCTTAATGTTTTATATTTATGAAAGCAAACCTTGTCCAAATGTTTATCACAATTTATTAACAGCTTTGGCTGTATGTAAGTCTTACCCTTTTTAAGCCTTGTGGTATTTGTCTATGGTATTGGCGATGTTTTCATTGCACGCTACTGCAAGTTTTTAATCATTTGAAGGTATTCAATTAATATACCAATGGTCTCGGTTTCACACGTTACACAAGTTAGATCATTTTAAAAATGAAATTATTTTAAGTATTGATTTCTTTTGTTTGTTAGATTACACAAAAAAGACTTCATCAAGTCATCCAACTGATCGATACCCACTGATATCGATTGAATTATCTGATGAAGAAGAATACCCACCTGCTCCTCCAATGCAACGTATTGGAAAGCATCGAAAGTCAGTGCAACATTCATGTTCGCGTCGTAAGCTGATTCAGAGTAGCAGCAGTGTCAATCGTCGCAGAAAACAATCATCGTCATCACCTCCACCAGCGCCTCTATATCGTGCGTCCGATAAATTGTTGCTGTCAATGTTTCACGAGAGGGTTGCGGCGCATTCTTCTTATTCGTCAAAAAGAAAACGGAAAAGTAAAAAGTCACATGTCACAAAATCGTCGCGAAAGTCACGAGAATATTACATCAGTGGCGAGGAGAGTGAGTACAATTTCAACAGCTACAATGTTGATGTAGACGATAGTTACGAGAATTTTAATAGCTCCGATCCAGATAAAGGTTTCTCACTAAATCGTGAGGAGTTGCAAGTAGCATTAGCTAGAAACTCGCATCGTATCGAACAGGTATCGTTAAAAGAACGCTTAATAAGAAGAAAGGAGAACACTAATACCCTGAATGAAAAAACTGCCCAGGACTCGGAAGAAATAGTGGAAGAGGAAAGTAAGCCAAACTCGCCTCGTGATAAAGCAGACACTGAAGACAATCAGGAAGAGCAAGAGCTACGAATAATCGCACTAAAGTCAGCAGTTATTCGCAAGCATTTGGTTCGAAAAAAACGTAATGAAAATATTGCCTATTCCCCGTCAGATTTTGATGGAGTCTATGCAAACACAACTGTTTCTCCTTCAATAAATAATATTGATGATTCAGAAGCGTGTATGGAGATAAGCCCAGTACCTTCCCCAAAAATGATTCTCAGCGATGATGAAGGAATGGATACCAAACCAATCGATATGGACATAGCGAACAGCGATAGTGATTGCGATCTGCCATCCTATGAGAAGTGGATTCCAATCGAGCAGATTCCTCTACCTAAGTGTGTGGGTATGGCGGATGAGTTATTTGTTCCGACCCCATTGCGATATATAGATGAAAAAGATAAAATACCATCAGAAGTAAGATTTGAAAGCGCATTCAAATCGGCGGCAAATTTGGATTCCGATGTAGAAGAGGAAGAATTAGCGCTGCGCGCGTTGCTTTTGGCCAAGATGAACTCACCTAAAGTTAACAAGACTGTGAAACAAAAACCTCCCAAGTTGAAAGAATATATACCTGATATGGACACGTCACTGGAAGCGGAGACTTTGCGTCAATTCCTTATCAGCAATATGATGAAGAAAACGCAACCAAAACTCTCGTCAGCAAGCGTATTGAAGGAGGCGGTACGCAGATTGACCGCAAGAAACAAATCTCAAAGTCCTGCAGAAAGTGTTTTGGGTGTTTCATCGATGAAACTTGAATGCGCCGGTTCGCCAAAAACAGTAGAAGAAACAAATAGGGATTTGAGTCAAGCAATAACCGATATGTCTAAAGTTAAAATTGAAGCTGACATTAAAGCGCATGGAGAAAATGAACAAACTAATCAAGAAAAAGCAGGTATCCACGAGTCTGGCAATGTTTTAAGGCAAGGAAATGAGAAGGTCGCTGAAGATAGTCTTGAGAATAAAGACTGCAAAATTGTTCATAACGCGCATGCAAAGTCTAATGAAATTCCTTCGATTGTATCAATTAAAGCAGAAAATGATGACACAGAGGATCAAAAAGAAAAAAGGTTCGAAAGCATTTCAAATGAAAATTGTGCAACAAGCGGATCATTGTTGGATGTCGAAAGGCATAAAGATGAACAAGAAATTGTTGAAAAAACTCCAAAATTACCAGAATGCCTTTCGGAAAATATTACAAAAGAATTAATCGGAAATGAAGAATTGAAGCTTAATCGAGAGAGCGAAAAACATAAACATACTGATGATACTGCCAGTGCGTCTCAAGATGAATTACATGATACATCAAGTCCTTCTGCTGTAGAACACGAAACAGTTACGAAAAGCGAATCAATTTCAAGCGAGGAACAACTTATTCATTCAAACGGATTACAGCAAAGTAGCGAGAAAACGTCGGTGTATCCAAATGCATTAATTGATTGTACAGTTGTTGCTGAAATCGAAGCCTTGGATGTGAAATCAATACCATCACTTGAAATTGTTGAGAAAGGACCCACTCTTGCGGCCCAAGACGTGATAGCAACTCCAGTAACCGAAGACCAGGATTCTATAGAAACTAAGTCAACATTAAATGTGGATAGTATCACAGAGGCTCCGCATAAAAAGCACACGACTTCTACGGATGTTAAGAGTGAACACAATGATCCTCTAGTTTCAGATGAACACACTAAAACAGTAGACAGTGAAGCAAAGTTGGAAAACAGTTTGGATGGGATTCCTCCAGTTTCACGAGTAATAAAGCCAAACACTGAGGAGGTCACAAAAATGTCGGCCAGTGTAATTGAACTAAACGAACCGCCCAAAATAACTATAAGTAAGAAACCCCGAAATAACTGTGTTGCGAGAAAAATCGCCCAAGAAGCTCAATTACATATTCCGAAGCAAATACCAATACAGCCGAGCACGTCACGGACGAAAATTGTAAAACCAAACAAAGTCATAAATCAGCAATCCACTGAATTGAAGCGAAAGTCCAAGGATTATGCCAGCAAAACTGCTGTTCCAACAAAAAAGTTAAAGAGCGAAGAATCTACACATCGTCTCATCACTTCCGTTGAAGTGCCGCAGGTTAAACAATTAATTATACAACTGCGGGCTTCAGATCCTGAGAGTGAATATTCAACGATGTCAGAGGAAGACTGCGACTATCGTGTTAGAAATTTCGTAAATAGAAACATAACCATTGGCAATGAATATTATGACATAGCAAGTCCCATTAGTCTGCCAATGGAATCGCCATGTGATACCCCTTCGCGTGTGGTCTCACCGACAATAAGTAACACTCCCCAGCCATCTGTTGGGAAGTCAATTGTAAATGATTTCTTTGAGGCCAAATTGGATCAGTTTCTGAAGAATGTTCGCTCAAAAGTGGCCGATAAAACGACCAAGCCAATTGAGTACGATGCTGCAGCATCTCAACTTAACACCCCTGTGGTGAGTATCAGCTAAATCAACAGTGACAATAAGATAATATTTTTCTCTTTAGGACGTTCGTCATTTACCTGAAGCATCCCAGCAAGAGTATCGTCGTCTTATCAACCGCATGAAGATGCTCGAACGCCAAAAACAGTCGAAAAACTTGCAAGTTATTGTGAAAACTGCCGTACATCCCACAGTATTAGATGTAGGACTTCTTGCGACCGAAGGTGAAAATAAAACTCTTGCAAGAAAAGTTTTGGTTAAAAACGCTTCGGTGATGACCGCAAATCCATCATGCCATAAAAATACTATTGAGATTGAATCTCTTCCAAAACCTGATCATCCAAATCTAGAGACATTAGAAAAATGTTCAAAACATGACTCAGCTGCGCAGAAACCTGAACAAAGTTCACAAAAGACAACACAATCTGTTTCTGAACTCAAATCCTCCAAGCAGAATTTGTTAGGCTTATATGAAAATTCATATCGAAAAACTTGGTAAGTCAATGGTACGGGGAGATAAATGACTGCCTCAATTAACAGATTATAACTTCTGTGATGCAGCATTTGGTCTCAACTCATTTTCAACAACAAAACCAATACATAATAATTTTTTTTCAGCACTAGTATAATCTCGAATTTGGATGAAAGCATTGAATTAGTTCGGTTGGCTAAGGAAGCGAAGATGGCCAAACTTAAGCATGAGTACCGATTGAGGAAAATCCGAAAGGAGATGGAGGAGGTCCAGAGAAAATTGCAACAGGAACAAGATAAGATCACAAAAATGTACCCAGACATTTGTGGCTCTCATAGAACGATTGAATCACTCAAGGCAAGACGAGTCAAAATCAATAAGGCAGTCACTGCCTTAGGAAAAAATGTGATCGGTCCAAATTATAGGTATGTGCATGCGTTGTACTGTTTAGAACCAGGGTTTATTCTATATTTTATGCCAAATAATTGCATATGACTCAATAGATGAAATCACCGTTACGCTTTTGATTGTGCTTAATACAAGAAAAAGATAGATAAGGCAAATATAATGCCGTATACTAATGGAAGTGGTTATAGGTCAAATATTGCATAAATATGGCAATACTCTTGTTAAGACGGATTAAAGAATAATTATCACAGAGCCCGTTGATAATTGCCCTCGTTCGAGCAAGTCTTGTATATGGTGCCAACTCCTCCTCTTGTCGCAGTGAACTTACGTCTGTCAAGTAGAATCTTAGCGAACATTCGTTTTGTAAAAATTAAATTAGCAGATAGACGCTTTTTGTTTGTTTCGTCAACGAAATTTGTATTCTCCTGTAAAAATCTCCAATGCACAGACATTTTTCTGATCTATAGATACTACCATGGGGAATATTTTGAGGAATGAATCTAAATAATATTTTGAAATGCATCGTTCAAACTTCCCTCTAGGCATTGCATCTACTGCTCACCACCTGACAGTGCACTTGACAGCCGCCATCTCCATACCAAACTAGAATTCTTACACAGAACAAGCGAGCTTTGGAATTAACTCCCGAAAGTCATTATTCCAGAAGAATATAAATTAAAGCAGTTCAAGTGCAGAATCAACTGCAAGCATCTTGGGGAGCTGGTCTAGCGTTACAGATTTGGCTTTCCAGAGGGAAGACGTGAAGTTGCAACAAATCCTTGATCACTGAAAATTAATAATTTTATTCAAGTTGTTTATATCTTTAGTATTACGCAATTCCAACGCCATCGCCATTTCCACCCTAAACCTGAGCAACTCAACCTGCTGAAACCTGCTATGGACGCGCTTATGTATCCTATTGCCTTAATTAGGTCATCCATAGAGAAGCATAGGGCCTGAACAACGCCTTCGCACCATCGTGTTCGGTGCTGCGCAACGCGTTCAACTCAAATTCTCCTCAACTGTTCTGCGCTATGTTTTCCTACTGTTTTTCCAACTTGGGTAGGTGGATTATACTTAAAAACAGATTTTTTTGCCACTTTTATCGTTCGGCCAGAAAATCCTTAAGATGATTGGCAGACATTTATTTCCGAAGGACTGTAGCTTCCTGGTGTCAGTGGCGATTTCTTCCCAGAAGAAGAAGCGTTTTAACATTCAAACGGAGCAGTTTAAATGCGTGAAAACGTCGCTTTGCTTTACCTATCTTGCTGTCAATATCAAGTTCGGTCGTTGGTGGTACCTCTCCCAAGTACAGAAAGTTAGGTACTTTCGGAACCTGGTGACCAGCAATGTAAAGTTGAAAAGCGGAGTTTGAGAAACTGTGGGCTTTTGTCTTTGCTGTGTTCATCCCCAATCCCATTTTGTTTGCTTCGGTTTTCTGATCGTAAACCATTCGGTGTAGATCCCTTATATTGTAAGAAAAAAGTTGTTTGAGGTAAGAAGTCATTGCATCGTGTTTCACGTGTTTGCTTCGTCATAGATGTCTGCAGAACATCGCTAAGAACTACTAACAACATTGGTAATAGACCTGCATCAGCTGTCGATTTCAGAGCTGTGTAATAACTTCGCCTGTTTTAGTTTTATTCCGCAAGAAAATGCGCAGGTTTAATGTTCTTCATTTTTCATTGAGGTAAGTTTAATTGTTTATGTATTTATTTTAAGAAAAATGTTATCTTCTATTTAAGCGATGAAGTTATAATCTGGAATAGAGGCATCATAACCCTTCCACTTCACTGCATCCATACGAGTCCGCCTATGGGGTTCGTCAGTGCGACCTCAATAGTATTAGCAGGCATACCGGTTTCGAACCATTGTCACTGAATCAAACGCTGGTGTTGTATTTGTGTGATCCAGGAGTGTTTAGGCCTGCCTTTCTTTCGATATGTATAGGAACGTTGATATTGCCTTTTAGACGGGGTTTGCAGAATCTCTGCTATGAACTTGCCAACTGAGCCGGTCGCGCTCCATTTTCTTCAAGATAGGTTCTTTGGGTGAATTGAATTGATCGAATAAGAAGTTCCAAGATCCGAGGAATCTTCACGTCAAACAATCTCGAAAAAAAATAGACAGTGACCGGCTCAGTTGGTACTGTCATGTTCAAAGAAGAGATCCAATCAGCGTCTCCATTTAAACGCAAAAGAGAGGCAGGCCTAAAAACTGCTGAATTACACAAATACAGCAACACCATCATTTGATTGGCCCGCGCTGTGTAGCTAATTACATTACAAGGGTACTGAAAAAAAAACCCTTTAGTGCATACACATTATAAAAAAACATAGGGACGGGCTATACAAATAAATACAAATACAAATACAGTCCGTTTGGGCGAACTGTTGGATACCCTATTCTTATTCCTATCCCTCATAAGTGGGCGTGACAAAAGTCTAAGTATGGTTGAATTGTTAAGAACGCTCTACATATTTTGTTATATAACATATAAAGGATTTTATCAAACAAAAACGAACCTTTTGTAAAAAAAACGCTCCCTAGCTCAAACTTTGGTTTTTCAATAAAATTGTTTTATTTAATTGTGGGCGTGTCAGTAGGCGGATTTAAAAAAAAAATAACACATGAGAATAAAGGGCCCCTAGAGAGTATATATTATAAATTTCAGCTCCCTAGCTCAAACTTTGGATTTTCAAAAATTAATATACCCTTAGAATAGGGTATAAAAAAATTGTTTTATTTATTTGTGAGCGTGTCAGTGGGCGGATTTTGAAATTTTTTTTTGCCGAGCAGTTTTAGGAGTCATAGATCATATATACAAAATTTCAACTTTCTAGCTCTAAATTCGATTTTTTCCAAAATTTTGTTTTTTTGAGTTTGTGGGCGTGTCTGTGGGCGGATTTCAAAAATTCGTAAACTTGATTATTTCGGGACCCTAGAGAGTATATGGTTAAAATTTCAGCTCTCTAGGTCCAGTTTAAAGGCCTAATTTTTGGCGACAGACGGACGGACGGACGGACATGGCTAGATCGACATTACTATCGATGCTGATCATAAATATAGTAACTTTTAGGGGTCTATGGGCAATATTAAAGTATGTTACAAACTATGCGTCAAAATTAATATACCCTTAGAATAGGGTATAAAAAGTTATTTTCTGAGGTCGAACCGGCGAAGCTCACATGCGGACCAGTAGGGGTGCCGTTAAGTATTTTTGTATGTTTTGTATTTTTATTTGAGCTTATTATTACACGATACTACAAGATTTATAATCTTAAAATTAAGTATCTAGTAATAATACAAAACATTTTAGGGAAAAGGAAACTTATATGAAAGTTATTAAAAGTACATTTACAAACTAATTACTTTCTTCTTATTTAGTATTTATTTATTTATTTAGCAGTTTCTGCTATTCATAATTCGTTTACAAAAAAAAAAAAAAATTTCACAGTATATAATATAAATTTGAAATTATAGTGGGTTGTAAGGAAATCTGTTTTTTATAAAATTCAAAATGTTTCTTTTAAATCTAATTAAGTTGTTTTCAAGTTTAATTTCATTTGGTAGTGTATTAAATAACTGACAACCTTTATAAACAATACTATTCTGATTTAAATTTACAAGATAGTTTGGCAATCTGAAGTCATTTCTATTTCTTAGTTCGTATGGCTGTGTTTCGCCGACATATCTTAGGTATTTTCTTAGATAACTAGGCAACAGATCGTATTTAATTTTGAATATAAAACACAAAACATTCCATATAATTCTTTGTTTAATACTAAGCCACTTCAACGTATTTAACATTAACGCTATCGATGTAAATCTATTGCACTTTAAAATTGTTCTCATTGCTTTGTTTTGCAATCTTTGTAACTTGGACAACATAAAATCGCTACATAAAAATAACACTGTGGAACAGTACTCAAAGTGAGGCTTAATCATCACATTATAAATATTTATTGCACATAATACTGATATTCTATTTCGTATTCTCCTAAAAAAATATACCTTTTTGGAGACTTTCTTCAAGATGTAGTTTAAATGAAAGTTAAATTTAAGCTTAGCATCTATTACAACACCCAAGTATTTAATTTTTTGAACTTGTTCAATTACAATATTATCAACACTTAGGCTAACTAAAGAATCATTTTTGAATACTATACCTTTAGACTTATTTATGTTTAATTTAAGCTTGTTTGACATTAACCAGGTACTTATCCTAACCAGATCATCTTGTAATTTTTGCTCGCAGTCATCGATGTTTTTCCCGCTTATATATATGAGTGCATCGTCCGCGAATAGGGCAAGTTGAGAATTTTTTATCACAGTCTTTATATCGTTGATGTAGATGATGAAAAGCAGTGCACCCAACACTGATCCTTGCGGAACACCAAAAAACGTTTGAATACTATTCGATAATACTCCATTTACTTTTGTTTTCTGTGACCTTCCATAGAGAAACGACTGAAACCACTTTAATTCGTTATTCCTAATGCCATATTTTTGTAATTTCAGGATTAGGAAATTTCTATCGATCGTCTCAAAGGCTCTTTTCAGATCTAGAAAAACTGCGATTACAATGTTTTTGTTCGCGAGCTCTTCTTTCCAACTAATTATCACATTATTCAATGCCGATTCACATGAATGTTTTTTTCTAAAACCCGACTGGCATTCCAGAAAAAGATTATTTGCTTCGAAATACTCTTCCACTTGGATTTTTACTATTTTTTCGAGCACTTTTTCGTACACGGGGAGCGCGTTAACTGGCCTATAGTCTTCACACATGGCGGATTTTTTTATTTTTTGTATGGGGGTTATCACAGACTCTTTCCATGTTTCGGGAAATATTCCACTAATTAGGGAAGTATTAATTAATTTTAGAAATAAAGGTCCGATGATATTCAAGGATTCTAATATTAATTTTGCACTGATATAATTAAAATCTTTTTTTTGGCTTATTGATTTCAGCACATTATTTAATTCGATGGCATTTACGCATCTGAATTTAAAAGACACATTCACGTTACTAGGGCTTATATTAAAGGGGACACAATGAATAGACACATTGATGTCAGTTATGCTTTTCACAAAAAACGAGTTAAATTGCTCAGCTATTAACTTATCTTCACTTACATTCACGCCGTTAAAACAGATACTTTTAATGCGCTGACACTTTTCATTTAACACATAACATTTAATTACCCGCCACATTGATTTTTGATCCCTCGCGTCAATAATACGCTTTTTTATGTGATTGTTCTTAGCTCTCACTAATTCTGCTTTATAACTATTTCTAATATCACAGTATTCCATCCAACTAGCCTCAGTGTTATAGAACCTGAATTGTTGATATTTTAACGTTTTTTTTATTTGCATACGCCTCAGACTTTCATTAAACCATGTATTAACTCGATTAGTGGCCCTTTTTTGTATTACAAATGATATCGCGATTCGCACAATTTCATTTTGAAACACTTCACCGACTGTATTTGGGTCATCAATATTTCTTAAATTTAATATGGCACTATTCCTTAATTGATTTAAAAATTCGTATTTATTGTATCTAAAGCAGTTTATTATATATGCATCACTATTTAAAAGTAAGTTCTTTTTTATATAAACCTTTAGTTCAATTGTTTCATGGTCACTGATTTTTAAGCTCATGTTTACTTTTGCTGCATCCGACTCTGAGTTTGTTATCACATAATCGATTAGTGTTGAAGACAGATTCGTTACCCGAGTTGGTTCGTTTACGATTTGTCTGCACATATTCTCAACTTCTATCGATCTTTTGACATCGTTTCTGTATGTATTTACATCGTCCAACCAATCAATGTTCACATCACCTACCACGATAAATCTGTTGTTCAAATCAACTAAGTCTTCTAGCCATTCACTTAGCTTTTCACAAAATATTCGTTTAGATGATCTAGGCACCCGATACACTATCGCAATATACATTATTATTTTGCCACTATTTTTTAATTCAACTACAAGCCACCATATCTCGTTCGACACAACAATTTTCATAATTTCCTTTGCTTCTAAAACACTTTTTATATAAATACATACACCTCCAGTGTGTCTAGACGCACTTGATATTATTATTTATTTATTTTTTATTTTTTTTTTATATAGGTATATAAAGATTGTACGAGTATTCTTAAATATTTCTTTGATAAAATTAGGTTGATAGGTGTTGAAATATCCTCCTCTCGAACATGGGTAGTGAAGTGATTGTCTGCAATTCGATAGGAAGAGAATTCCAGAGTCGAATCGCTGACGCAATGAAGGAGTGTTCTGCTATTGTGTGAGAAAAGTGTGGAAATATCAAGCAAACTCCTCTACGTGACTGAGAAAAATGTATCATTTCACTTAAGTATACCGGACATTTGTTGTGAATAATACTATGCATCTTTAAAAGATTTCTGAAGGAGTAGTATTTATCCAGGTTGATACCCAGAAGAGTAGAATTAAAACGTGAAACACTGGTGTACCTACGGACATCATATATGTAACGTACACAATCATTAAACGCAACATTTAGTTTACGATGACATTCATAATCCATGGAAGGATAGACATTACAATTGAACGTAAAGAACGGAACAATCAGGCTTTTTACTAGACGCAGTTTCATGCTGGGAACCAGCAGGTGAGATGAACAGCTTAGGGTACGAAGACCGGCGTAAACTTTCCTAATTGTGTCAGAGACTGCATCACAGCAACTAAGGGATGAGTTAATGCAGAAGCCCAGATATTTAACCTTACTGACATACGGAATAGTTTTGCCACCTAGTTCAATCGCTGGAAAACAAAGTGAATTAACTTGAGATCTCGAGAGGATCACAGCCTCAGTTTTCAATGGATTAAGCTGAAGTTTATTTAATGAAGACCAGCTATGAATTCTCCCTAGATCTTCGTTAACTCGAGCAACACAATCTTCCATTAAACCTATAGGTCGAGCTAGGTATATTGAAACATCATCAGCATACATCAGCACTTTGCAGTTTATAACCGATTCAGGAAGGTCGTTAATAAATATTGAAAACAGCAGCGGGCCCAAAACTGAACCCTGTGGCACCCGGAATTCACAACCGATGGTAAGGATGTTCCACTCACAGCTTCGACAATCTGCACCCTATTTTTAAGGTAGTCACTCAATAATTTAATGGCAGCAGAGGAAAAATTATACTTATTTCTAAGTTTGGCTAATAAGATTGAGTGATCAATGCTGTCAAATGCTTTGGTGAAGTCCAGGAGGACCATAAGTCTAAAATTGCCAATATCAAGTGCAAAACGTAGATAAGAAGTTACCTTCAACACGGCTGATTCGCAGCTGTGATTTTTTCGAAAACCTGACTGCTATTCCGATAACAGGGTTATGATCCCTTAACCCTGATCATAACCTCACCGCCATTAAGGAAGAAGAAGAAGGTTCTTTGAGTGAGGCGTCTTCGGTTTGAAGATAAGATATAATCAAAAAGTGACGCTCCTCTATCATTGATATCAGTACTGCCTTACAGTATGATGAGCGTTAGCATCACATCCAATTATGAGACAAGTTTTTTGCCTCACTGCTTCCTCTATCAACCTCTCTAGGTTATCACCGGCAAAGGTCCCACTTGATTATGGTCAAGATATGCCGATCCGACACTAACTAGTATGTCCCTTCGCATCTTTGGTGTTGGCCCGAAAGTATTTCTGTGAAGTTTGTCCGGCAGTTTGCCTTGCAGTTTTGTTCGTTACGGGCGAACTGCAGATGGAGCAAACCATATAGCCGCGTCATATCCAGGAAGATATGGCCTTGCTTCAATGCAAAAATAACTCACGATATAACAAACAGAACCCGACGGGAGATTACCAGAATTGTTCCACTGGACATTGGCCTGTCGGAGATCACGCTGCCATGTTTGGCATCCCATTCAACCCACACTGCCTCAGTTGCAGAGATCCAGTAGAAAGGAAACCCTTCACGCTTCACCATTTCCTCTGCGAATGTCTGGCAATGGCTAGAACTAGACATCGCACACTCGGCGAAACATTCTTTGGCGATCTATCAGAATTAAGTAATATAAAATTCTGAAATATCATTCAATTCCTCAACTCCACAGGATGGATTAGAAACACAAATTGACACCCTAGCACACTTGCGTGATGGACTCAAAATAGCACCTTCGCGCTTATTGCGTCCTGGTGTACTGATGTAACGCCATGCAGCCACTCCTACCTATCTCCCTTTGTCCGTAATTAAAAAAAAAACTATTTCTTTTTGTTAGGTGCGTGCAGCAACGCACTCCGGCTACCCGCTAGTTAAGTTTAATTTTCGATAATTTGTGTTCGTATGTCTCGAATAATGTTAGCTTCCATGACACCGATTGTTGCTAATTTATCAGCATTAACCTGTAACTTAACGTTTCCACAGAAGAAACAATCAAAATGTGTCGAGTCACACGGTCATCATATTCCCTAACCATCCATCTGCTTCAGTAAGAGATTTTTATTTTCTATTTCCAATCTTGTTTGTTATAAATATGTACATATGCGTACGGAGTTTGTAAGCGGAACTAAAAGCATAAGTAAAACCTTGATTAAACTGAGCAGAGTTCAAAGAACAGTTAGAAGAGAAACAGGAGCACTGCGGTTATGACCGCAAGATTAAAATGAGTTGGATGTTAGTCAACAAGACCCTACAGACATAGCACAATCAATATGTTCACTACTAGACCTCTTGATTTTACCCGGGTAATACGCATCTTAGTAATTACCCTGGTACCTGTAAAATGCTTGTATGCATGTATCTATACCTTGCTACTAAGGAATAGAGGAAGGCACAAAGGGTGGCTGCCAATGCAAAGTACAGACAAGATTGCTCTAAATTGAATTATCAAAAAATAAATCACTTTAACCGTTTTGGAGATAGAAGTAGCTATTTTTCAATAACCGCTATAAGAAAGAGGTTTAAAAATAAAATAGGTACATATATAATCTTCTTGATTGTGTTCCGTTTTTGAGGAAATCGAGCTTTTTTCAAACCGTTTATATAGTAGATACCGTTTATGAATAAAAAAAACATTCAGCCATACAAAATACATATATAATTCACAAAGCTCTTTTTGGCTTGCGAATTAAAGATTAATTAATTCATAAGCTATTTGCGGGTTTTTATTTAAAGATTATTTAAGTCATAAGCTCTTCTGGATTCAGCAATTGGATGAGCCTGATGCCTGCGAATAATATGATAAAGTTGTGTATGTGATGACTTATATGTGTAGGAAGGGAGATGAAAAATAATGGTTGATAAAATTTCAATATGAAAAATTAATTTTGAAAAAAATAATAATTTTTTTTGGGCCTCAAGCTCCTTATCTGGTGTTCCAAGGACCTCTTGGTAAAGCAACCTCGAACACAGAAATAGTGCACCGTTTCCAAGAAGAGTTTGGAAAATATCCTTTTTCCGGGTTTCAAGGACGTCTTGGTAAAACAACCTTAAGCACTATAATACTGCTCGGTTTCTGAAGATATTTTTAAAAAATTGTACCTCTGGTGTTGGCTTGTGAGTACCGTACAATTGCTTCAAGAACGATGTTAAAGAAAGTACATGATAGCGCGTCGCCTTGTTTCAAACCTTGTTCGACATCAAATGCCTCGGTGGCAGCGAGATTTCTCCATCGTATTCCTGCACAAACGGACGAGTTTGGCGGGGATGCCAAAACTTGACATGGCTTTGTATAATTCGTCCCTATATACGCTATCATAGGCGACTTTAAAGTCAATAAATGCCTATGCTGATGATATTGACATTATTGGGAGAACGCGGCGAGCTCTCAGTATCGCATTTGCCAGCATCGAAACGGAGGCGGCGAAGATGGGTCTGGCTGTTAATGAGGACAAAACGAAGTATATGCTGTCAACGAGAAAGGACTCTCAACATCGGCTACTCGGACAAAACGTCACGATGGACAAATACAACTTCGAAGTAGTTAAAGACTTTGTCTACCTGGGCTCCACTATCACTTGGCAAAATGATATCGGCGCAGAGATCAAGCGAAGAATCACTCTTGTCAATCGCTGTTTCTTTGGGCTAAGAAGGCATCTAAGAAGTAAAGCCCCCTCTCATAGCACCAAGGAGATATTATATAATATCTTAATTATCCCGGTCCTGCTGTATGGTGCAGAAGCATGGACCCTGTCAAAAGCGGATGAAAACCTGCTGGGATGCTTTGAGAGAAAGATTCTTCGAGTGATATTCGGTCCAGTTTGCGACGATGGAGTGTGGAGAAGAAGATACAACGACGATCTATACGGGCTATACAGCGCCGCTGATCTGGTCAAAAAGCTAAAAATACAACGGCTGAGATGACTGGGCACGTGGAGCGTATGGACAACAACGCACCTGCCCGACGAGTCTTCGAACCCACCCCTGAGGGTCAACGCAGCAGAGGAAGAACGACCTCAACCAAGTTGGTGTGCGTAAGTTGATGCAGCTAGCGAGGGACCGAGCTGGTTGCAGGGGCTTGTTGGTTGAGGCCGTGGTCCACCCCGGACTGTAAGCGCCACCAAAAGCAAAGCATATCTATGGCCGTAACAATACTAATAGATCTTCTAACACGTTTTACAAACCCTATTTTCTTAGCAATTTTCTTGATAATGAAGTTGGCATGCACATCAAATCTTAATTTGCTATCAATGATAATCCCCAAATATTTTACTTCAGTTACCTGCTCCATTATTTCATTATCAATTAATAAATTTAAATTTGCATAATCATTTATAATTAGACATTTCGTTTTCTGGACATTTAGTTGTAATTTGTTGCTTTTTAACCAAAGGCAAATATTTTGGAGGTCTTCCATCACCAACCGTTGACATTCGGAGTTTCCTTCGATATATTAAAGTGTGTCGTTGGCAAATAAAGCAAGTGAGTAACAACTTTCTGCATGTCGTCAATGTAGATAATGAAAAGCAATGCCCCGAGGATAGAGCCTTGTGGTATTCCTACCATCGCTGGTAAAACCGCCGAATAGTTGTTATTCACATTCGTAATTTGGAAACGACGTATTAGATACGTTCTAAACCATTCCAACGCAGTACCATTAACCCCATATTTAGACAGCTTCTCCAAAAGGATGCTCCGGTCTATGGTCTCAAATGCTCTCTTCAGGTCCAGGAAGACAGCAAGTATTTTTTCCGCGTCGATGAGATTCCTTCCAGTGTGTTACCACCATGTTTAATGCTGAATCGCATGAATGTGATTTGCGAAACCCTGATTGATTTTCAAAAATGAGTTTCTTGTCATCAAAATATTTTTACAACTGCCAGTGTACTATCTTCTCGAATATTTTTTCATACAACGGAAGAGAGTGAACCTTTTTTTTAACATGCCAAAGACAATCTAGCATTCATTCAAACTTATTTCAAAGTAAGTCCTCTGCTATTCCTTTCCTTGATGCAAACGAACCAAGCATTTCACTTTGAAATTTCAAGCAAACCACAATAATTTGTCACCCTTTAAACCAAAATGAAAATGCAAACAAAATTCACTCAATTGAGCCATTTGTGGATTTCATGCGATACGCTTTTCGTCTCTTAGAGTCGAATTAGTTATATTTACATAGCTTACATGGAACTAACATGTTTGACAAGCTGTTTCATCGTCTTTTGAACCTTTCTTTTGTGTTCATCTTTGAAGGAATTTCCGCTTCCTCGGCTATCCCAGTTTCAATGTTTTCATCGCTGTTCCAGGCTGTTTCGAATTAATAAAGCCGAATCAGTGTTCTAACGCCACATTTTTCTTCTTTGTTTTTCAAATCTTGCTATATATGCAAACGTGATTTTAAATAAATGTTCGTGCGAAGTTTCACAAACTTGTTTGCGTACTGGGCAAATTGTAAAAAGATGAACAAAAGTAAAATGTACTTCCGTTATTTTTTTCACACAGAATTTCGGCTTGTAAAAAAATGAAAACTGTCAAATGAAAATATTTATCGACCGAATCAAAACATTTGTGATATTCGTTTTTTGGCATTTTGGAATTTGTTGCAAAAATTATTTTGATCCCATTTATTCATTATGGCAGAAGAAAAAGGATTTTGTTGAATGTTCTCCAAAAAAAATTGCAAATCCGAGATTGACGAAACGCGAGATTGGAATATTTCAGTTCGACGTCTCATTCACAATACTTGAAATTTTGACGTTTTTCATCTTTTTTCACAAAAGCGTTCGCGTACTTTTCCTTGAAATGAGAGGATTCTCTCTCGTTTTGGAGATTTGGCAATTTTCATTTTTTTAAGACATTAAAGTACGCGAACGGTTCTGGAGAAACAACGTTTACAATAATTGAAACTACCGAAATTCCGAGTCGGTGGTCGCAACTTTCATAGTCTAGTGAACAAATTTAAGTCAGCCTCAACGTTGCCGTTCCAGTTAGACTACGTTTTGCCCAAAGTGTGGAGAATATTGCTGCCGTCGAGGCGTCCGTCGGAAACCAGCCAAATCAGTCAATTTCACGGCGCTCTCAAGAATTGGGCATCTCCCAGACCACATTATGGCGAATTTCGCGTAAGGCCTACACCCTTACAAGATCAAGCTGACCCAAGAACTCAAGCCACTTGATCATATGAAGCTACGTACGTTCTCGAATTGGGCTCTGGACATGATGGAAGAAAATGAAGAATTTCATCGCAAAATCATCTTCAGCATTTTTGCGCATTTTTGGTTAAACGGCTTCGTCAATAAGCAAAACATGCGTTACTGGACAGATGAGAACCCTCATGTGCTTCATGAAACAGCACTTCAGCCGCAAAAAGTCACTCTTCGGTGTGATTTTCATGCCGGTGGCGTCATTAGCCGTGTTTTTTTGCACGCGGATATAGGATTGGCACAAAAAACGACCATCGCCGCTTAAGAATTCCTCAAAAAAAACTTTGGCAGCACACATGCACCTATGACATGCGCCGTGACACAGCTGTAAGTTGCAGTTAAGAAATTTGTATTAAAAATCCTGAAATTGAAAAATATTTACTTCCGCCAATTGAAATTGATGCCAACATATTATAAAAATATAAAAAACAATTTCACATTAACAGATTTGCTAAATTCAATTACCCTTATAATAAAGTTTGAAAAATAATAATAATAAAATCACGAATAAAATATTCGGCGGAATGTGTCAGTGGTTTTGGAAGCACTGTTTATCCCCGCTAAAGTTTAAGTTTGCGTATATAGGATAAGTTGTTGTTGTATTTTACATGCAAATTTCAAATTATCCCTATATCCGCGTGCAAAAAAACATGGCTATTGGGCCGTTTGTTTTCGTCGATGAAAATGACCGTCACGTTACGGTAAAAGGTATTCGCAACAGAGACATGTTGGAATGTTGTTACTTTGAGCAATTGTATGAATTGGATATCAGTGACATGTGGTTCCAACAAGACGGTGCCACAAGCCACACAGCGGGTGCAACAATCGAGAAGTCTCAGTTTGGTGAGACTTGAGAAACGGACCCGTCTATTGGCCTCCGAGATCGTGTGATTTAACGCCTCTAGACTTTTTTTTATGGGGCTATATTAAATCATTGGTCTTTGCCAACAAGCCGGCGACGTTAGAGGAGCTCAGAACCAATATGGAACGAGAAATAGCGGCCGCATCGGTCGAAATGTGCGGCCGAGTCATCCAAGATTGGGTTCAACGTATCGACCGCTGAATACGTTCCCGTGGTGGACATATAAACGAAGTCGAATTCCATTCATAAATGTTTTGATAGTATTTTAAGCCAATACAATTTTTTGAGATATCTCAAGTACATAGTTTGCATTTAATTTAAAAAAGAAGTTGTCAAGTCCTTATTTGAGGTGATTTTATTCGAGGGGACTTGTTCGGCGACATTTTTCACAGAGAAATTTGTGCGGGTGGATTTGTTCCGGGGAATTCGATTCCGGTAATCAAGAAAACGTACCTCTCTTTTTTGACGTCATTTGTTGTCAAAAATAATTACTGCACCTGTCAGATTTGACTTGAATTGGGACAGATTACATATACGGTCCGTTCGCGAACTAATATGAAAACGTAAATGTATATAAACTTTCGTGCAAAACTACATAAACGCGTTCGCGTACTGAGAAAATGGTAAAAAGATGAACGAAAGAAAAATGTACTTTCGTTCATTTTTCTTCACACAGAATTTCAGCTGCAAGAAAATGAAAACTGTCAAATGATGAAATCCTATGAGTTTGCCAGCAAAAAAAAAAACAGCTTTTGCTTCTTTTCAAGCCAAACTACGATGTTTTTTCAACTTTTTACACAAAAGCGTTCGCGTAGTTTTCTTAGAAATGAGAGGATTCTCTCTCGAATTTGGAGATTTGACACTTTTCATTTTCCTACACATAAAGTACGCGAACGGACCTATAGCCGAAGGTAAAAAAGTGCTCGTAGAAAAAAAGTTTGAAAACCTACTTTCGTTAAAATCTTTACAATTGTTCCATTCTAATATTTTACATGTGAAATTAATTTCATTTCAATTTGTAAGTATGTGTATCTTTCTTCTTGTTTTTTATATTTTTCCCTAGCATGAAAGACGAGCAAAAATCCATCATATCAGAAAAGTCGAAAAAACTTGCCGCCGAAATTAAATTCGTAAATACATTGAAACTTAGCGATGTTGAAAAATGGGGGGAGAACCCCACCAGCAAAGCATTACCAAACAATGGTCTCATTGTTGCTCCTTCACACAACTTAAATGGTTTTAGTTTGGAACCAGACCCCACCGTTGAAAATGAATTGCAAATATCATCATCTGAAGTGCCTATAGCCGATAGTGAGAACTCTCCTACAACTTCTATATCTATGCCTGAAGCTATTCCAAAAATGGAATCCAAATCAAGTGATACTGTCGTACCTGAAACTGAGTTAAATGAAGAAAATAAGAAAAAAGACTCCACAAATGGACAAGAAGTGGGTGTAGTTCTAGAAAAGATGCATTTTCATCCATTTTTATAACATTAAGAATGATTTTTCTTATTTTGGTTTAACGATCTTTTTGTAATGAGTTTTTGCAGGAGGCGTTAATAACTAAACCAGTGGATGATAAGAAAGCGCCCAGCCCACAAAAACTGGGTGAAACCGATAATGAAGAAAATGAAAAAGTGAGCAATGCAAAACTTCAAGACTATGTCTCCCCGTTAAGTCATTTTCGAGACGAGAGGTGTGTAAAGTTTCTGAATATTTTATTTTTTATTTTGTTTTATTTTTTTGAAAAAAACTTTCTGTGTGGATAAGGAATAGAAGATGCATTTTTCTATTGTGATGCTTTAAAAATGAATGTATTAGAGGACGGTAAAATTAAAAAAAATCCGACGTTGAGATACATACAAACATTTATCTCATAAGTTCACATTGCCTAAAATAATTCTTTAATAAATGCCGACTTATAAGACACAATATGCAAAGAAAACGATTGCGAATTCCATTTACAATTAAACCGCTTTTACCAACGCCCCTACATTCCTTATCAATGCACATTCGGCCCTAGCGAGGTATCCGTCGGGACGGGAAATTCTCCGATCTGATTAGAATCGGAGGATTTAGGCTTCGAATACCTGTTCGGAAGAATACCTCGAATCAAAAATCCTCCTATTCTTATCAGATCGGAGAATTTTCCGTTCCGACGGATACCTCGCTAAGGCCGATTATAACGAGGATTGCCTGTTAAAGATTAAATGCAAATAAGAAGAGTTTTTAAATACTTTTCTATTTATAGAAGTTGTTTTAAATAAAACAGGCAATGCAATTATACAAAGTTTATTCTTGGTTATTTTATTTTCGATCGATATTATTATAAAATTGGAACATATTCTTTTCCCTGTGTTTCGTTTTCTTCTTGTCTCTTTTTTGGTTTTTGCTTTCGCACCCCATGCACATCGATACGCAGGCAAATCAATCCAAATGGTATAGTGTGTCCATATCAGTTGATGGGTCAGTGTGATGATAAGGACTGTAAATACATGCACTTGGACAATGATGATGATGACAAATCTAATACAGTGGAAGATGTTGAAAAAAAAATAGAGGAGCCAGCCTAATTTGTTTGTTTTGTTTCTATATTTTGTGACTATCGTATTTATTTGCGGTACTACCCAAGGCTTCAACGGTTTGGTTTGTGTTTGCCATATTCAACAACAAAATAAGAATCTTCATTGAAATACAAAAATCGATACTCAGGGTAAGTTAAAGATCTAACAACTAACAATTTGAAAAAGATAGTTTTTTTTTAACTTACATTTTAATTTTGGGTCCATAATATTCTTTTTTTTACTTTTTTGAAAATTTATTTAATTTTGGGTTAACAAAGAAAATATTCTCAAACAAATTTAGATGGAATATTTTTGAAACCCAAAATAAGCATTTGTTACACTTTTTTTAAATCATTAAATATACAATAAAATTGTTATACAAAAATTACGCTTATACACTAAAACCTCGAAAACTAAACATTTTTCTATTAAAAGGTTTGATTTATTTTTCCCACTTAGAAGAAGAGACAGTTTTATAAACATACATTTGAAAACAAGCAATTAAATTACAGAGAAAATTATTTTCTTTGACTTTTTTGTTTGTTTTTTTTTGTTTGTGTTTTATTTCTATTCATTGCGATAGAAAGCCGCACATTTATTTGCTTAGAAATGCACGACTGTTTGGTGAGAAGAAAAGTTTAAGTGATCTAAGGTAAAAAACGGAATTCTTATTTTTATATATAAGATTTTTTGCCAAATATACAATTTAATTTCTTTAATTATATGTATGTATGTAAATTCTATTAAATTTGTTTTTTATTTTAAACAAAAAAAGTACTTTAATGTTTTTATTTTTTATTTTATTAATTTTAATTTTGTTGAAAGAAAATATTTGTAATTGTATAAGGGAAATGAAAATGAATAAAAAATTAAACTTATTTTAAAAAGAAAAAAGTTTTGTTCGTGTTTTTAATACTAAGTGACCAGATATTCTGTATCATGAAGCTTTAATTTGTATTTTTGAAAAAGGTTGCGGCATTTTCTTCTTATCAGTTAATGACTCCCTGGTTTTCGTTCATCACTCTGGATGCTATTTGAACTGAACATTCAGTTACAAGATGATAAGTATCGATAACCTGATAAAAAGTACTAACCAGCTCATCTGTGAGATGTGGTGCATTCCCAATCCTTAATGGACGTGACCCTCTGACCAGCGCCAAAGACGCATATATTAGGCGTTTTTCTTTTTTATTTCCGAGCAGGGCCTCAGTTGTCAAAAAAAAGTTGGTGTTTCTTGTTTAGCTCTAAAAAAGCTCGGTCGAACTGTATTTTTTTCGTTCAGAGCTTGATCAGAGCGCGCTTAGAATAAATTGACTGAGCAGTCTGAGGAAAAAACTGAACACAGCCAAGGACAGACTGAAAGGAGGGAAACGAAAGGAAAACAAAATAAAAAACAATTAAAAATACAGTCGGGGTTTGTTTGTCTCGCAAAGAAAGTAAAACAATTTAATAAAACAATATGTACCTATATAAAAAACAAACATGATTTCTAATTATCATTTGATGCGCCCATGCTGAGCGCTGAAATGTGTTTCATAAACAAATCATAATGTTTGAGCTAGCTCGGTTCGGAGTACTGGTCCAAAGCATGCTTTACTTGCTCACGCTCTGTTGCTCTGAACTAAAGAAGAAAAACGCCTATTATGTATATCGATTTCCATTCGACAATTTTTGACGGATCTAGAGCACTTTTAGTGTGAATAAATTTACAATATTTGTGTTTTAACTTGATTTTGTAGAAAACAAAATTACCTTGCAATAATATATGAGTGTTTCTGTAACTGGAAAAGAAAAAAAAAACAATAAAATTATTGGGTTTCGTTTACCTGCTGTGGAAGAGAATATTCTAATACCAAACTATGTATTTGTGTTTGCCTGCTTCTGCGAAAACGAACATTATTTAACATTAAAATAATAGCGTTTTTCTTGCGTAATAATGTTGCAGAATTATAACAAAAAATCATCCTATTAAATTTAATATTTGTTTTATTAATATGATTCAATTGTGGACGCACTGGCTCTGTGGTTAGTGTGCTGGTCTACTAAAAGAAAGATCCCTGCTTCAAATCTTGCCGGGGCCAAGTAACATCTTGAGTTTTTCCCACTGCCCACCTTCTTGCAGCCGTCTGACAAACATGTCATGAGACGCTTCTCAAATTTGCCGTTCGAATTGGGCATGAAATTGTAGGTCCCTTCCACTTTGCACAGCAAATGGTTGCAAAATCTAGGTTTTAGGCCCTACAATTTGCATAATAGGAATAAATGAATATGAAACCCTTTTTCTTTTTAGCTTAAAGATTAATGGTTTTTTTCTAAGCTGGTGCACATTTTAGTCCGCTCAAGGGAGACTTCACTGTACCTAATACATAAGACACATGGGCTAGGATAAAACATTTGAAATTGGAAATCGCAGTTAAATTAGCTTAGTGGTGAAATCATAGTAATGCATATGGATTCCTACCTATAAACTTTCATAATTCTACCTACTTCAAATAATAAATTTAAACTATACTTCATTTCTTTAGTGCTCGGCCATTTTGAAACTGAAATTTGCATTTTATCGGGCGCTAGTTATCGGCCACCCCATACTAACACTACTATTATTTTTTTCTAATCGTTGAAACACTAAAAACCTATCTTGCTGTTATGAACAACACCTAATTATTGAAATTGTATTTTCCAAACAATTTTTAACAGAAACAAACCTTATTTATAAATATTTACCACAAAACAATATGTAAAAGAAAAATCACCAATTCTTACACTTCGTATACCTATATGTTTACTGATAACAATAAGCTTGTGTGTAGATGCGTACGACATCTTTCTGCTGGTATGTATTAACATCTTCACATATGACAAATTCCTAATAGTTGTTCCTATATAAAGAACATAGGGACGGGCTACAGTCCGCTTGGGCGAACTGTTGGATACCCTATTCTTATTCCTATCCCTCATAAGTGGGCGTGACAAAAGTCTAAGTATGGTTGAATTGTTAAGAGCGCTCTACATATTTTGTTATAAAACATTTAAAGGATTTTATCGAAAAAACGCTCCCTAGCTCAAACTTGGGTGTTTCAATAAAATTGTTTTATTTAATTGTGGGCGTGTCAGTAGGCGGATTTAAAGTATATTGTTAAAATTTCAACTCTCTAGGCCCAGTTTAAAGGCCTAATTTTTGCCGACGGACGGACATGGCTAGATCGACATTACTATCGATGCTGATCATAAATATAGTAACTTTTAGGGGTTAATATACCCTTAGAATAGGGTATAAAAGTGGTTCAAGTGGCCGACCACTAGTGCCGTTACCCTACCTACTCCCCACATCTATCAAAGCTAACAAATTACAGCCTTATTCTGAAGAATTCGTTATAACACCTCTAAACGGTTGCATAGTTTTGCAGTGTACGTATACGTTTTTATGCAGCCTTTACACATCGTTGCATTAATACTTATTCATATAACAGCTTCCAACCCATATTATTTAGATATACAAAGTTTGTTTGAGGGTAAGACTAAGTATATGCTGTCATCACGAAAGGACTCACAACATCGACGAATTGGACAGAACGTCACAATTGACAGATATAACTTTGAGGTAGTACGGGACTTTGTCTACCTCGGCTCCGCTATTAACTCTGACAAAACATCTCGTCAGAAATTAAACGAAGAATTACTCTTGCCAACCGCTGTTTCTTCGGGCTAAGAAGGTAATTTAGTAGTAAAGCCCTCACTCGAACTACTAAGGAGATCCTATATAAGACCCTGATCATCCCAGTCCTGCTCTACGGCGCTGAAGCATGGACCGTATCAAAAGCGGATGAAGAAATCCTTGGTAGATTCGAGAGGAAAATTCTTCGAAAAATCTTCGGTCCCGTTTGCGTTGACGGGCTATGGAGACGAAGATTCAACCAAGAACTATACGAGCTGTACAGCGACATGCCCCTGGTCAAAAAACTCCGCATTGGACGTTTAAGATGGCTAGGACATGTAGAACGAATGGACACCAATACTCCGGCTCGCAGAGTCTTCGATTCCCAGCCAGACGTCGGACGCAGTAGAGGAAGACCTCGCCTTAAGTGGCGTGCACAAGTGGAAACCGACCTCAACCAACTTGGAGTGCGCAACTGGAGGCAGTTAGCTAAGGACCGGGCTAATTGGAGAGGCATGTTGGTTGAGGCCCAGGTTCATTCCGGACTGTAGCGCCACTTAAGTAAGTAAGTAAGTAAGTTTGTTTTGTGTCAATTAAAGTATCAAAAAGAATATATTATTCAATTACATTATATCTAACTTGTCTCGGCCTCTACATATTAATAATAATCTCCTATCTCTGCTTAATTATTTTTCGCATGCAAATTATTTAGAAACCTCACTGCTGAAATGCGACTCTGCTTCAACGATTTAATTTCAGTATGACATAGGTTAGGTATGTGGGTTGATGAGGCAGCGGTGTTGATGCTGCATCCTCGCACTCATTTCAGTGTTGACCCATTGTGATGCCCATAGGGGGTCCACGTGTGTTGGAAAGAGGGATTTCGGATAGTTCCGTTAGGCTGTGTGAAAAAATAGTTTCCTAGAGTTCTTTTTCTCAATTGACTGAGGCTTGTTCAGTGGCACAGAAAGTAAAGAGTGTCCTCGTATGCCTCCTCATCACCACAGCCCCTACAAAGGTCGTCGTCAGTAAGACGCATTTTCAGTCTGTGGCTCCCTAGAAGGTTGTGCCCAGTGAGTATTCCCACCAACATCGAAACAGATTTCCTGTTTTTTCGAAGGAGCTTGTGGGTTCTGACTTCATCATAGTCAGGCCACATTTTTTTGGATGTTTCGCAGGTAAGAAAGGTATTCCACCTGTTTTTGGCGATCTCCAGGATTTTCTGCCCCACCCGTGCTTTGAGTTCACACAATGGCGGTTTGACAGACTGCTCCGCCTGTTCATGACTCATGGTAGAGCCCTTTCTTGGCAATTCATCAGCAATTTCATTACCCTGAATGCTCCTATGACCAGGGACCCAGCAGAGTTTTACATTATGTTGACCGCCAAGAAGCCTCAGCATTCGCGGCACCGTTTACAAGCTTAGATTTTATCTCGACAGTAGAGATTGCTTTAATTGCAGCGCAGCTTGGCTATCAATGAAAGTTGTAATATCATCACGTGATATCACCGCCATTGAGGCTAATTTGGCTGCCTGTGCCACTGCCAATATCTCCGCCTGGAAGACGCTGCTGTGATCAGGGAGTCGAAATGTACTTTTTAGCTTTAGTGTTTCTGAAAACACTCCAGCTCCAACGCCTACGTCCATTTTCGAGCCATCTGTGTAAATGGATATGGATTCGGCTACATGTACGTTTTTTTTCCTCTATTCCTCTCTACTAGGAAGAATGCTAGAGAATGGTCTATGGAAGTCAAGGTGCGGTAGCATGTAATCAGTAGATATATTTGAGCCCAAGACTCAGAATCTGTGCGTGCCCCGTTGAGTTCGTTTTCCAGCAGTTTAGCTGGCTGATCCGAAGAGCGCTTCTCGTCGCGGATTCTTGCATGGAAGCAGTTTGAGGATGATTTCCAGCCCCGCCGTTGGGGTGGTTCTCATCGCATTGGTCGTGCCTACACCCGCCATCCTTTGTACCTTTGTCATGTTTTTCAAGTGGGTAACTTTATTTGTGGATTGCCACCAAACAAGTCCTCCGTATGTCAGTATAGGTCTTACTATCGCTGTATACATCCATAAAATATTGTTGGGGTTAGGACCCCAGTTTTTTCCGAATATTCGACTACAGGTATAGGAAGCTATTGTGGCCTTTTTATGCGTTCACACACATTTAATTTCCAATTGAGCTTCCTGTCGAGTATGACACCCAAGTATTTGGCGCACTCGGATAGTTTGAGGGTAGTCCTATCCATACCCGGTAGGTTGAATCTTGGTATTGCTCGTTTGTTGGTAAATAGAACCAGTTCTGTTTTTTGGGGGCTAATACCTAGCCCACATTGTTTTGCCCACTCGTTAAGAGTTTTAAGAGCACGTTCAAGTAGCTCACTAATGGTGGGCAGGAACTTTCCTGTTACAAATACTACTACGTCGTCTGCGTAAGCAATAACTTTAACCCCACTGTATTGTAGCTTTATGAGTATCTCGTTAATGACCAGTACCCACAACAGAAGTGAGATATCCCCTCCTTGTGGTGTGCCTCTAGATGCGATAACTTTGAGGTGTATATTCCCAAGCTTTGCATTTATTTTCCTATCGCTAAGCATGTTCTCTATGAATTTAATTAGAGCATGATTTACGTTAGTCTTTTCCAAGTTCCTTTTCACCGCGTTTGTCTCTACATTGTCGAAGGCTCCTTCAATGTCGAGGAATGCAGTATGACATAACTTTCCTCAAACGTCCATCAAAGACAACAAATTATAGACTATATATCTACTCGACGACAATTCCCCCACCTTTCCGACCGCCCCGATTCATCCACCACCGCCGCTACGCGTATGGCTGAAAGACAATGTGCAGCAGGGACGCACGCAATAACGCACGTGAAACACATGCGCTGTGCAGTAAGAAATTCCCTTCCCTTCATTCAGTATGCATTTCGCCTGGCGTAAATTTCACTGAACGACGAAACAGAGAAAGATGTTAGGTATTGTCTTAGTTTCACAGCGCTGAACGGCTTGCCGGAAAAGTTGTACCAAATTCTGCTGTTCTACTACAATCGGTGCATCAAGACTAGAAATAGAGACAACTTGCATCTACGAGTAGAATTGACATGCAGAAAGCAATGTGTTATTTTACATCCAAAATCATCTCGCTGCACGGCTATTGCTGCACATGTGTTTCAGCGTTCAGCAATGAGTATCTGATCGATGTTTTCATCTCCCTCCTCATATTCACAGTCATGAGAATGGAAAACAATGGAAGCCAATAAAAAGAAGTTCAAATATATATATTTGGTGTCTTTTTGTGGCATGCATTTGCCAGGTGGTGTTTATATACAAAGATTTTTGCTGAAACTGAAACCATTTGAGACGGTTGCTCATAAGAACGAAATCAAAAATTATGGTCAGCAACCATACATTTTTGTTTGCAACACAAATTATTGTATGTATTAGGAGCATGTATCCAACGCAGCCCTGAGGTGGATGTCATTCATCAGTATTGCTGGCGATAAATGTTGTTGTTGATTATCGTGTAAATTCGATCACTCCTATGGATAAATTTTTCAAAGAAACACTCCTTTTAGCGCCACCGGTTATGTTGGTCCACAAAGTACTGCAGAGATTGTATGAAAGTAGCAGTCCTCTTGGTATCCATGAATTGTCCGGGGATGAGTTATCCACTGAGATGAGCCGTCTTGTGACGAGCAGCGATGACACCGCTAATGCGTTTTATATTCGATTGAAAAAGTGTGTCCGATAAATGAATCGGAACTGATACCTCAAATTAAAATTCATCGATTTCGTTTAAATCGGGAGACAAATTTCTTTCGAACGGATGATGATGATACTTGGTATTACGGCTGTAGCAAACCATATTTATTCGTTACATTGTAACGATTATTCTAGCTGTGTTTTATTATCCATGCGAATCTGGATCTGGATCAATCTAATACGTAAAACAAAAACAACACAGGATCTTGCTATTTATCGGGATCATTAATCGTGATCCAAAATGTAATTACAAAACTCACTACCTGTTTTTTCGTGGCGTTGCTTATTTAAATTATAGGAAATTATAGGAACACAATAATATTGCCAGACCAAAATATGAAACACTATTAATAACACAAAAAATCAATTAGCATATTTTCATATTCGAATAATTTACCACTGCGACTTTTGAGACGTTTTGCTTCGTTATATAATACACAAAAATTAATGGAAATATTAGCAGTACAATACTGTTAATATGTTGCATATTTGAACATAACATTTGAACATAGTTTCTGAAAAAAAAAATATTGAGTGCAAAATGTATGTTGATTTGTATTCAAATGGCAACACCCCGGACACAACAAGCGATCATATTGTGACGTCACATTGTACCCTATATCTGCAATATGGCTGAGTGCCAATCGAAACTTGAAATACCTGGTATCGTCTGTTATGTGTTAAAAACAACTGTTGCCACAACTTGCCACTGATGATCCAGATCGTTTTATTATCAGATCGGATCCGTATCAAGATCATTGGGATAATAAAACGCGGCTTCTATTTCATACCAAATAACGAAACGTTACTCCCCAAACAACGTCGTTACTTACACGATTTCATTACTTTTTCCTTATCCATTCGTACCATATTCCAAGCATGTTTCAAACGAAAACATCCACGCCAGCAATCAAATGTCTTTGCTCGCACATTTCGTTACATTTGCATACATACCTTATCCCAATCATATAAATACCGCCCAAACGAAAACATGCACATCCACACCACCAAACAATGTCATTCCACACAAAAAAGAAAACAGAAACGTTACATCACAGATAATAAAGTACATAGATATCGCATGCAGAGTAAACAAATATGTATGTCGCTTTTTCAGGCGAATGGGATTTACTCCTGCATCCCCGTTTGATCGAACTCGTTTGAATCGTGCATAAGACATGTTGTTTTTTCAAATCTGGTTGGAACAACAAATTGCTTGTTGCTTTTGCTTATTTCTCTTTGTGTTTTGTTTTTCATTATTTTGGTTTTTGTTTTCATGTACATAGTGTGTGTGTGTTTTCCAGATTCTGATTGTGATTCAATTGAAGGAATTTCTTGTTCAAGGTTATTTCCTTTTTTTTTTAAACAACAGTGAGAGGGGATTAGCAGGAAAGTATATCTTGCAATAGCAACTTGGGATACTTACTGCTTTTAAGTCTTGGGGCGTTGGTGTATAGTGAAGTCCCCGTGTCGCTCACTCTGCGGGTGTTGGATTATAGTGAGTTCCCCGTGCCTCTCACTCTGGCGGAGTTGGTTCAATTTCGTGAATTTCTTGCATTTCTTTTCCTGACAAAATTTGAACTTTTAGATTTTTACTGGTAATTTTTTTTTTGATTTTCCAAGGACAATGTTGTCGCAAGAGATTAAGAAGTGGAAAGTAAACAATTTCTTTGCGATGCTCAAAGCATTGGTTTTGTTTATCAAACCAGTTCAAATCTCTAAGGTTTGTTATTCTCATGCATTCCAAGGCCATGCTATCCCTTATATATATTTCTAATATGCGGACGATCTCTTAAAATTGTATGGGTTACTTTGAAATGGAGCTTACAAATATTAAAAAAATCATCACTTGGTGCTAAGAGACTTCCAAAATCACTATTTTGGGAAAAATTATAAGCAGAAATGAAAAATTCTGACGGATATGTTATTTGTTCATCACTTTTTAAAAATAATTTCGAACAATTTGCACACTCGATTTTTAAAAGAATTTTAAACGCCAGATTTCCTGTAAAATGACGCATTGCAATCGTTTCCAATGAAATTAGATTTAGAATTTTTATTTCATTTATCATTTTTTCGAACAAATTATTATTATCAAATACAATTTCCTCGCGTGCTTCAGGTAGCAATAAAGTTATTGATGTGTGCTGAGTTTGGGAAGTATCTAAATTAAAAAATTCTACATCGTCATCATCACAATTACTATGAGGAGAGAGAGCGATTAGATTTGAGGGCAGAATTTTTGACATTAAAAAGCGTCGCGTTGAAAGACAAATGTAGTAGGAAATCGGCGAAACAAAAGTGACAAAACATGTTCGAACTAATTTACATTGATTTTTTTTGGAGATTTTGTCAATGGAACATAACTTAAAAATAGTTTGTTTTGAAACACAATCACACTGGACTGTCAGCATTGAAAGACGCATGAAGTTGAACCATAGGAAATCAGTAAAACCTATCACAAGGCTGCGCTCTGCTTCAACTTGTATTCGTTAGACTAGAACGTAATATTTTGTAACGTTGCTGTAAAGCGTTATTATAGCCTATCAAACTATTTCTTGAATTTGGGCTCTCTGCTTTTGTAATATTTGAATTTTTGTTTTGAGTCAAATATCAAAGTACACGAAAATCCTGCAGACCAAACGAAAGCAACGCATGCCGAAATAAGTAATTATTCCCTCGGATATAGGTAGTTTGGCCGTTCTCTTATGAATGGTCATTCATTTTGTAGGCCCTCATATGTTTCAACAAAATCAGAAACAAAATAAAAAGGGTTCGAATTGTTTACATTACCGATTTGGTTCACTTTTATTTGTACGAACATAAATCTACATACAGTAACTATTCAATCATTGTAAGTCATAAATTCAAAATCATTTCCCGATCATGAAGGCCATATGCATTTATAATGACATTGATATTTGTCGTGTTGCTGTAACAAAAAGATAATTTCTAGTAATGAGAGATGTATAGTAGATGTTCGGGGACATAACTTCGTACGAATTACTGAAAATAATAATTTTATTAGTAACTAATCAGGTTTAAGTAATGACGGTGCTGTGTTAAGAGTTTCATAATTACTACGAACTACATTATTATTGACCATTAAGGAGCAGCAACGAACACACTCTTATATTCGACCTTTACCTATACGACAAACTTACCTGCTGCTGATTCAGGGGGTAGGTACAGAGCGGACAAATTAAACTATTTTTGTTTATGCTGGGATCTATATTTAAGTTTTTCAAATGGTTTAAAGCATTATTATGTGTAATTTATATTATATTATATTTTTTCCTTATAATAACTAATTTACCACGCAGCGAAGAAATTTCCAGGTACTTTATTATAATTTTACAAATCCACCTCAAAATGAAGGTCATACTGAGAGACTGAGTTCCCTAATAGTTAAACCTCTATCACTTGCCAAATGATGGTCACGTGAGTTATTCGATCAATGAGGAAGGGTTAAATAGTAGGAACTAGTAGTTGCCCTGCAAATTGAACGCGCCCATTTTTACACTCGTTTTCTTTAGTTGTTCCCAACTTCACACCTGATACCACTAAATATCTAGAAAGCGTTCAAGCTTCACATCTGATTTGCATGAAGCACTAATCCAGATAGGCAATTAGTGGTCTTTTTCAGCTCTTTCCAAGCTGGGAAAAAATGAGAAAATTTCTCTGTTGACTTTCTAGTAGGTATAGGTAATCTGTGGAGTATTTATATAACAATTCAGTGTTCTATTATATGTGTTCATATACCGGCGCGGCGGGGTTTGCATGCCGCTTGGAATTTTTGGTTGAGGTAATGCACTAGGCGTATTCACGATCCGGTGCAACTGGTCTAGTATCATTGCAAAAGTGCAACATTTTCTCGCGCTACAACAACATTATATAGGTACTGACTAAGCCGATGCTTACATGCGGTTGGTCAAGACAAGCACCTGATTGTATGCACAAACTGGCTGTAAACACACAGGATATCCAACTGCACTTACGTCCCTTCTTTCTAAGGTCACGCTGATCAACCTTCAGCTAATGAAATATCTTGAATCCCGAGAACTTCTCAATGTCCGGCAGTACGGTTTTCGGGGCAACAGGTCCACCGTTGATTTGATGACATATCTAAACGAAAAGTGGAACATATCTCTTTACCAAGGTGGTGAAAGTAAGATCGTTGGGCTTGATATTTCAAAAGCATTTGACAGAGTTTGGCATCAATCTCTCTTGTCGAAAATGCGTGCATTTGGGATCGATGATAATCTTCTTTAATGGATTAGAAATTACTTTTCAATTCAAGTTGTTGACTCTCTTTCTCATTTTTATAAATGATCTCCTGTCTGTTACTTCTAGTCCAATCCATTCCTTTGCCGATGACAGTACCCTAAGCTTTTCATGTTCGTTTCTTGGGTCACGCCCCTCTTCTTCGGGTGTTGAACTGGAACGGCTGTTAAGCTCATTAAATTCCGGTCTTAACAGCATAACTCAGTGGGGTACAACCAATAGTGGAATTTAATGCTTCCAAAACACAATGCGATCTGTAACGGCTGGCTGGAAAACATTTTTTTTTGGTTTCGTTTCATCGAAAGTCATTCTGCGAAGTAAACATCCACGTCTATTCAAATAGCGCAAATTCCGTTTTTTTTCCTTACCCCAAGCCACGAAAAAAAAGTCTCCACTCTCTTAACCGATCGAACATCTCCCCACCTTTGTTTCTGCTGAGGTCCCGCTTCATTTTTTTTTGGAATCTTCGTTCAAAAAAAAAAGAAGGAGAAAATACCCAGTGGGAAAAAGAGATTATGCTTGTGGGTGTTCGGAGAGAAGAATCATGCGTTGGGGCGCGGACAAATGACCCAATGTATGATCGTTCGACAAAACCGCTTGTCCATGCTCTTGGCGAGGGACGGGTGATGCAAAAGAGTGCGAGGGCAATCCCCGGTTGAAAAGCGAACGATAGCGCTTGATGGGCCACCAGCTTAAGCGCTGCAGAATTAATGCGAGGACTTAAGTTAGTTAGTCGGTACTCGTCAATAACCGCGGTTATTATCCGTGGCGGAAAATAAAACAGAAAACCAAAAACGTGATCTCATGATCGCTCGGGGCGCGCGTGGCAAATCTCTTTTTTTTTCTATTGTAGTAACTTGTAATTTATTGAACAAGTGAACGAAATCGACGTTTTGAAAAAAAAGAAGAAAAAAAAAACAAATAAACTAAATATGGATTAAAGTGCCGCGTTCCAAGTGCAGTGATAACGCGCCCCATCGATTCGAGTGCTACGGGAAGTCAGAAGTGTAAAGAAGCACCTTAGCGTCTCTATAAGTTCCCCCTGATAATCTTGTGTACCGCATGACCAACAAGCCAGTGACAATGGGCGGGTGGCAATGGTGTAGTATTAGTGTATTCGCTTACGGAATGGAAGGTCGTGCGTTCGAATCCCGGCCAAGTCCATTACTTTATACCGAATACATGAAATCGTAATCTCCCTAAGTAACTTAGACACCACCCGTGGAGAAAAACCCTACAACTGCACCCAAACACTTCTTTCCTATCTCTCTATTCTTTCTAATACCAAGTAGCTTACACTGTGCTCTTAGCATTATAAGGGTACTGTAACAACAGAAAAAAAATCCCTTTAGCGTAAGTTAATTATAAAAAAAAAAAAAAAAAAAAAAGCCAGTGACCAAACATTTTAAGCCGCGTGTATAAAGTTTAAACACCCCCATACAATACACCTAACGTGGCGTCACCCACGTGTTCCAACTAACGACAATTGAAACCAATTCCCCCGCAAAAATTCCCGCGACCATACGAATCGAATTACGAGGGATATTGTGGTGTGGCTTTAAGCGGCGAGCACAGCTACAGCCACCACATCACCTGCTAGTGGCAAAAAGGGCCAGAACCCCAGTTCCCAGCGTGGCCGCATGCGCACCTCTGGGGCTCCAAAACGTACCCCGTGGCTCAAAGTCTTGACTGGAGTGCCCGGCACCTTTGACTACATCTCTCCGACCGCGAACCAGCGCTTCTTCCTGCGCAACGATCGTGCACGCACCTCCCCGACGCAGAATCTTCACCAGCACGAGCACCGTAGTTTAAGTTTTGCATTATTTTTTTTCCCTCTTATATCTAATGCATGCAAGATTTTGCTATCATCATTCTATCTATAAATATATTTTTATTTTATTTTTTTTTCTCTCAGTTGTAATGAGAACCTACACCAAGTTAGTAATTTCTTATCGGTATAAGCGTTCGTGTTAGGAAGTGTGTATCGAGGGTCTTTTTTTGTTGTTCGGGGTAAACTTCCAAGCCCCACCGCGATTTTTGTTATTGCTTAGTTTTTCTTCCCAACAGCCGCTTCGCCAAGGAAATCCTCTTCGACAGGCCTGACGCAGTGGATAACCAGGTAAGCCAAAACATAGCGGTTACATTAATGTTATTAGCAAATTGAGCAACGAATCCGTTTTTGGATTTTTTCCCGAACACACACATACACGGTCGGTATTGCTGATCTGCAATTAATTTCGGGTTGCCGCAACTGTGCGGACGTTAAATTTTTTTTTGAATTTGCTATATTAAATATTATTACAATACATATGGTCTACTGCATGTATCCTAGGTTACTACTTATAGTTTCTGAATATTATTTTTTTTATTGCTATGGGCAAATCTAATATAGGTACTTCCTTTTTTTTCCATGCTCTTACTATATTAGTTATAATACCTTTATAATTTAGTTTTGGCATTGTCTACTTACAATGAACGTACATTTTTCTTCTTCCTACCTATACCTATTTTATTAATGGAATAAAAATGATAATTTGAGTTGTTAAAATCGATGGTCTCATTTCTTTGGCAGGGTTGTGGTTGGTCGTAATGGAAGCATAGGGCTTTCCTAATGGGTGCAAGTTTTTTATTTTTCAGCGATACTTGCATAAGGAAGGGTGGGTACAGATCGTACGGATCCGCTGCGAGGGCGACCATCAGTTTCTCATATGGCCATGTTAGACCTCCCGTCCATAATTTCACCTTTTTTTTTTTTTTTTTTTTTTTGAATATAGAGCATGCAATTTTTTGTAGTGGTGATTAGTTTGGTAACTCGGAAGCACGAATCCCCCCCCCCCCCCCCCCCGACGAGCTTCAGCTGAGACCAGCAAGGCATCCACCCCGCTTCCTATAGAACCGAACTGTTTGCTCTCCCGTTTCCTCTCCTTTGTACTCATCCCGAACCTTTATCCCTTTCCCCTTAAATTTTATCACGCCTCGTGAGACAATTCCACCTTCCTCTTCTCTCCTCTACGCCACCTCCATTACAGGTCTCCTGTCATTAAAGCAAAACCCACACACACTGCCATTATCCACGAATGGCACTTGCATCGCTGAAACCGAAAGACTTTCCATTCTCGGTATGTGTGTGAATGACAATTTTCGTTAGAATGATCATACGAGTATATTCGATGTCGCCAAGAACGCCGCAAAATGTCTAGGCTTTCTTAAGCGATGTAAGAAATATTTCACCCCTTCTGATCTTGCTACAATTTATGAGGCGTTTATTCGCCCGAAACTCGAGTACAACGCTCATATCTGGTCTGGTGTACCAATAAATTATTTGGAGCTACTTGACAGGATCCAAAAACGTGCGATAAAACTAATTGGCGACCGAGACATCGCGAAATCGATTGAATCTCTTAGTCATCGTCGTTATGTCTCCTGTCTTTCGCTATTTTATCGATATTTCCACCATAAGTCACTCTATATATTTTGGGGAAACAGACTATGCAGAGGTAGAAGGTTTGGTACACCGCCTAAACATACAGAAAGCACCCGGGGTAGACGGTATTAGAGTATCTGATATTAAACTTAATACCGATATCTTTGTCCCCATTTTAACCAAACTTATTAACCTAAGCTTTAATACGGGAATAATTCCTAAAAAACTTAAAGAGGCAGTGGTAAGACCAATATATAAAGGAGGGATTAAAAAGCAACTCACAAACTATAGGCCAATTACAATCTTACCGGCCATCGAAAAAGTCATGGAGCAAATCGTTTCGTATCGTATATGGGACTTTGTAAAAAAGCATAATTTGATCTGCAAAAGCCAATACGGATTCCAAAAAGGAAAAAGCACAAACAAACTGCTTGGCGACTTCGCGAATGTAGTCAATACGGCCCTTAGCATGAGACAACATGTCCTCGTGCTGTTTTTGGATTTCAGCAAGGCATTTGATACGCTCGACCACACTAAACTCATCAACGCTTTATACAGAGTAGGAATTAGAGGAAGGCTGGCGGATTGGTTAACAAACTACCTGGCAGACAGAACCTTCAGAGTCAAAATCATGAATTGCTGTAGTGTTGCATATAAAGCTAAATATGGAGTACCGCAAGGCTCGAAGCTTGGCCCTCTACTATTCATTTTGTACACAAACGAAATGCTTAAATGCTTAAAAAAAAGTGTACCTTTCGCATATGCTGATGATACGGCTATCGTTGTGTGTCGTAAATCATTGGAAGACGCTACAACGGTAATGCAGGAGGAGTTCAACGAAGTTTCGAAATGGTGTCACGATAACGGGCTTGTACTAAATGAAAAAAAAAACTAAACTTATGCACATTCGAAGCCCGATGTATCCAGCGTCACAAATCGTCCTTAAAACTTTTAAATGTAATAGTGTGTCTGACTCTGTGCAAATTGAAGTCGTAGATACTTGTAAGTACCTTGGTATTATCATTGACTGCCACTTTCGCTGGGAGCCACACATAAATCATCTACGAAAGAAGCTGAGAGGGTCCCTGTTTGCGCTTGCTTGTCTACAATACAAAGCCTCGATTAGTGTGCAAAAACAAGTGTATCACGCTCTTATAGAATCGACGCTACGTTACGGTGTACTGGCATGGGGCGGTGCAGCGCAAACACACATCGAAAAACTGCAAAACATCCAACACAGTGCGATTAAATTGATGTCAAGAGGAAATGGATCTAGCATTAAGGTACTGAAAATTAGGCAGATATTTAATATGAGCGTGGCACTGGAGTACTATGACGATGCAGGATTCCGCACTCCATTAAGTCATCAGTTTGGTACAAGAAGGCAAGGCGAAGGAATGTATCAACTCCCATCAATTATAAATGAGTATGGCAGAAGAAGGCTGATGTATACCGTGCCGAATGTACTAAATAACCTTCCTCAACACTTGAGAAACATCAACCAAGTTAATATCAGGAAACAAAGATTGAAACAATTTTTTTTAGAAGCTATTACTTAATTTTAAACGCAAATTAAATAAACTACGTCAAATATATAAATTTAATAATATTAATATAATTGAAAATTTAATTTAAATATGAACTACTTATTACCTAAAATGTAAAAAAAAAAAAAAAAAAAAAAAAAAAAAAAAAAAAAATTTAGTTGCAATAAGACACTTATAAATTCTTATATAGATAGTAAGTAACCTTTTGTTAGAATTAAATCTTGTTAATAATCTCCTGCAGATAAGCCAATTGGCTTCGCAGGTCAATGATAACATATGTTTTAGAATCTTTTTGAATTAATAAACAATTAAATGAAATGAAAAAAAAAAAGAAAAAAAAAGTGCTCTAACGAAATAGCCAGTTGCATTCCACCACTTGAACATTTCAACCACAATACCCGTCATGCAATGAATGTATCAGTAGAGAAGACAATTTGATCTTTGTGTTTTTATTAGTTTAGTTAGAAAAGTTACAGTCCATTAGCTTTTGAAATCCTTTACAAAAGCGATCAGCCATTCTGCAAAATTTCAAAATTATGCAGCTGCACCAAGCTGAATTATGCATTATTGGATATGGAGATGCTCAAGCTGAAACATTTCAGAGATTTTTAAAAAAAGTTGTCTCCTCCTGCCGAATAACACACCCAATTTATGCTATAGAGACTGGACTTCCAAAATATTTTTAGCTACGGTAAAACTTAATTTTTCATGCCTAAATACAATTATTTCGCTCTCAGGAAATCGCCTTCCACGCATTCTGTCTGAGGTTGTGATCCGCCCTCAAAATTATTGGGCGTAGAAGTGGATAGATCTCTATAATCACATATTGTATTGAGTTCAATTTCAATATGAATAGGTCTGGATGGCTGGAATCCCATCGCGAACTGTTGACCAGACTTCAAGAAAATCATTGGACTGCATTTACTGACCAGGCACTTCAATCATAATTTCACCATGAATACAGAAATCCGTCTTATATGAATGTAACCAACTACATCAACGGCGCGATCCCCCGGTATATGATCAGCTAACTACTTAAAGTTCGCTCGGTCTACTGAATTCAAATGCAAGAGCATTCAAAAACGATTATGTAGGATTATGCACCATTTGCAACCTTGATGCCCCCGAAAACACCTATGACTTTGTCGGGACCTGTCCAATTTTCAAATCATTCAGAAAAAGATTTCTCGGTAACGAGTAGGCGAGACTGGGTACGGTTGAAACAATTTTTCTTCTATCGCCCATAGCATTAGCATGAATAAGAACAGCCATAATGGTTAGGTTAGGTTTTATGTGGCTGTCGGCAGAAGCCGACACACTTAGGCCAATTTTAGGCCCATTGTGATACCACGTATGTGTTTATCTACCTCAACTCTGTAGATGGGACTGGCCAACGACACGCGGTTGTTCCCAAACGGTCCCCCATCTACGTACTAACCGCGCCCAACGTCGTTTAATTACGGTGATCTGACGAGAACCGATTAACTCGACGTGGTATGGTCGTTGGTTAACAGCCATAATAGAGTCAGGTTAAATCCAAGATCAATATTCTTTCTATTAATGCACAGTGTTCTTTTGAGTTCAAGTGTGCTTTTTAATCAAATCATCACTTTTTTTTAAAAACAAGGCAATTTGTTTCAACTGTCCCCATACCAGGGGCGGTTGAAACATTGAATGGGGTCAAATGAAACACGTTGAAATAAGGAAAAAAATCAGGCGTTGCAACGTATTTATTTTTTTATTTCACACTTGATCAATATAATTAATTAAAAAAAGAGATCAACATAGTATAAATAACAGAAAATAAATAAAAACTGAAAACTTTCTTCATTAAATTAAGTTAAACAAAGTTAATAAATTAAAGAAACTTGTTGCTTCAGTCTTGATTATATAAATAAAAATTAGTTCTCAGAGTAGTCTGGGTTGCAGTTGGGACAGACATAAGTGTTGCCACCTTCGGTGCACTCTTCGTGGGCCCACATTTTACATGTGATGCGTTGCACCCACTTTTCCCTTGATCTGCTCTCAGAATACAAATGAGGCAATAGTAGCCCTCGTCTTCTGAGCTTGAAGATTCTTGTGTTTTTTTTTTCTAGTTACCGTAGCTTTTTATCTGTTTCCAGCATCGGTCAATCTTTTTTAATTTGCTTAGCGTTTTGTTTCTTCATCTTTGCTTCGTGTTCTTTTTCTACATCGTTTTTCTCAGGGGTGTCAGTGTAAATCGTGGACTTTCTTTTTTTTCGTCCTCTATTCGATTTTCTTGCCAGAGCCTTGGGTAGAGGCCGGACAATTTCCGGGGAAAACGCATTAGCACCACTTGTGCTTGTGTACTTGTACATGGTCTTGGCGAGCTTTGCTGCCCATTTATGTTGCGTCTTCCTGGTGAAGCTTCTTCCGGAACCGGAATATCTCTCTTCTGGATCTCTGCTTGAGGTGGTAGTGGCAAAGGTTCGTCAACAGCTTGGGTAGGAGGCAGGCTATGTGGCATTAGAACCTCAGCTCTTATTTCGTTTTCGGGAGGTGGTCTATCGGTCACAAAGGAGGGTGCGAAATCAAGCTCAGTGAATATATAGCGATGAAATGGGTATATTCCAGTTTTTCGAAATCCGGCTCGTATATTTGCCGATGTTAGCGCAATTGGCATAGCCGATGCCACAATTCCAGGAATATCGTAGATCGTCATTGTTTTGCCTGGGTGATTTCTCATCCAGGCGTCACAAGTCGAGTTCATTGCTTTGGCCATAACGATCCAGAGGCTGAAGTTTGTGCGAACAATGGGGTGGAAAAGATAATAGCACAATGCCGTTCTCCCTGCAAAACCGAGCGAATTGATGTGGATGTGGGAGGCATGGTTGTCAAGGACAAGTAAAGTTGTGTGTTATGTGGAAGAACGAATCATCCTGCATCCTACCAGAAGCGTTCGCAGCCCCAGATGATCCAAAGTGATTACAAAGTGGTCTTGATACCGCACTCTGGGGAAGACAAAAAAAGGTAGAATTACATTCCCGATAGCATTCCCGGCAAAGGCTACAGACACTAATGTTCCTCTTTCGGCAGAAGTTACAGATCAAACTTGACGAGCACCACGCTTAGTCACTTCCTTGTCGGGTTTTTGCACAGTTGTGATGCCGGTTTCATCGGCGTTGTATATATCCTGCTACTCGCACAGACAATAAAGGGTTTCGCCTCATGAACATTCGGAACCACTCTTCGCCAGCCATCTCTGTTTCATGCCAGATCCGTGGTCGAGTTAAATTATATTTCACAGTTAGCTCAAACGCTAATTTCCTTACATCCTTCTTGCTTAGTCCAAAATAAATATCGGCACATCTTATTAAACATTTTGATAGCTCCATTTCTTCCCCTTGGGAAAATATTCAATTATGTGCTTTATATCCCATGATGCACTGGTGTTCTCCTTCGGATGCATCTCGCTTTCGAATGAATCTCAACAGAGAGCTGTAAATTATTCCGTGGTTCTCTGCTGCGTTGCGCCTTGAACTGATGCCTGCCTTCACCTCGTCATAGGCTGCCTTGTAGGCTGACAAGTCCACATTTCCCCTTGTTGTCTGCCTTACTCGCACTCGGGGCATCTACAAAACACCAAAAGAAAATGTGAGCACATTGTTTCAACCGTCCCCAGAAAAAATGTTTGAACTGTCCCCAGCCACTTTTCTAACAAAAAAAAGTTACAAAACAACATAAGCATTACGGAAACATTCCTGCCAGAGATGGCAGAAATGCGATTTTTTTTGATTTACTACATTTGTTACGTCTGCTACATAAATGAGGTAGTTAATGTAGTTAAATGTAGTTAACGTAATTAAATGTAGCAGACGTAGCGCTGGACGTCAAAATGTAGCTTGAAATGTCCATTTAACCACCAAATTGACAGATTGAATCGAAAAGATAACTGTGGGGGAAAAAGAGTACGTTTGATAAATAGATGTACGCTGGTGCACTTACAGACACTGCTTCGCAAATTGTTTGCACAACCTGAATCATATGAAGACTTCAGCAGCTACAGATACTGATAAAAAGATTACCACGGAAATTAAGTAGTTATTGTTTAATGACAATTTCATCTAGTCAATAGAGGAAGAAATTTATATCTACGATCCAGTTTGCAAATTGATCAACAAGTGTTAAGATGATGCAACTATTTTCTCTAAGCTGTAGATTTGTGGCTACAGATGCAATTGTCAGGCAAATATGATCACTTTCTCAGTGCAAGGAAAGAAATGGCGCTCTCCATCGATGGAATAGCGGCATATAGCTTGTATCCAAGATATATTGCCAAAAATTTAACAACATCGCAGTGAAACGAGGTTACGCTACATTTCGTTGAAATATTCTCAGCTGGAGAACTAAATGATTATGACAAATTCGTCAAAGGTCAAGGCATTTTTGCTTCATTGAATAAAAAGCTTAGAAGAAGTGGTTATTGTTATAGTGGCGAAGGCAACGGTGGTGGAAGTGAAGTTTTTGTGACAAAGACTTGTTGGAGTTTGGCATCCAGACAGCATCTAGGCATATAAAAGTATGCTATACGTTTACTGAGTATTCCAGCATCATCTGCAGCAAAAGAGAGGGTGTTCTCGCAGTGATCGTTCGTCCATACAAAAATCCAAAATAGGCTTAACGAAGAACATTCAAAGAAACTCATTGACATACATTATACATTATACTCTTCACATGAATGACAAAAACAAAAAAAAACATAGGGACGGGCTACAGTCCGCTTGGGCGAACTGTTGGATACCCTATTCTTATTCCTATCCTTCATAAGTGGGCGTGACAAAAGTCTAAGTATGGTTGAATTGTTAAGAACGCTCTACAAATTTTGTTACATAACATTTAAAGGATTTTATCAAAAAAAAAACGCTCCCTAGCTCAAACTTGGGTGTTTCAATAAAATCGTTTTATTTAGTTGTGGGCGTGTCAGTAGGCGGATCTAAAAAAAATTAACACATGACCATAAAGGGCCCCTAAAGAGTATATATTATAAATTTCAGCTCCCTAGCTTAAACTTTTGATTTTCCAAAAAATTGTTTTATTTATTTGTGGGCGTGTCAGTGGGCGGATTTTGAAAATTTTTTATCCCAAGCAGTTTTAGAAGTCATAGATCATATATAAAAAATTTCAGCTTTCTAGCTCAAAATTCGATTTTTTCCAAAATTTTTGAGTTTGTGGGCGTGTCTGTGGGCGGATTTCAAAAATTCGTAAACTTGATTATTTCGGGACCCTATAGAGTATATGGTTAAAATTTCAGCTCTCTAGGTCCAGTTTAAAGGCCTAAGTTTTGCCGACAGACGGACGGACGGACGGACGGACGGACATGGCTAGATCGACATTACTATCGATGCTGATCATAAATATAGTAACTTTTAGGGGTCTACGGGCAATATTAAGGTATGTTACAAACTATGCGTCAAAATTAATATACCCTTAGAATAGGGTATAAAGATGATTATTAAATTTGCGTTTTTCTTCATAAAGCTTCGAAGTCCTTGATTTAGCTCATTTACACAACATGGTTCTTATGTCGTTCAGTGTTTTTCACTATTTAATTTGTTTTTTGTAATTCTTATTTAAATTTAACGTTTTGTGTGTAGGTAGCACACGTAACAAATGTAGGTAGTAAATGAAACAAATCAGACGTGTAGTTTACCCGATTAACTACGTGTAGTTAATCGAGTAGACTACCTGATGTAAACTACGCTGCCATCTCTGATTCCTGCATATGATTTTATTATCCATATATTCTACACTCTTTTCTGCACACATAAAAATAACATTCAACACTCTTACTTGAAAAGTACTCACATCACACAACAAAGAAAAATAAAAAAACAAGAAAACTTACTTTTGCTTCTCAAAAAAATGAAAAGCTCCCTGTCCTGTCCGCAACCAAGCAACATGACGATCTAAGCAAGGCCGAATATCGTAAATACACTGGTTTCTGCTTAATTCTCTTTCAATACTCATACACACAGCGCGGACGGCTTCTGAGATATTTGTATTGTGTCGACCGTCATTTGTTTCAACCGTACCCAGTCTCCCCTACTATGATCATTTGCTACCGTTCTATATGGCCACAACAACGTTCAACTATACAATTTTTTTAAAAAAAAGTGCTGAAGGTATCATACAGTTATTATTACCGAATTTTTGCAAACATAACTTGTATGCAAACACTCACTAAACTTAAACATAATAATAATAATACAATAATAATAATAATTACATTTGAATTGGAAATAAGTTCACACTCATCCGTGAGTGGTGACAACACATATACCCCTGGTATAAAACTTTTTATACCCTATTCTAGGGGTATATTAATTTTGACGCATAGTTTGTAACATACCTTAATATTGCCCGTAGACCCCTAAAAGTTACTATATTTATGATCAGCATCGATAGTAATGTCGATCTAGCCATGTCCGTCCGTCCGTCCGTCCGTCCGTCCGTCGGCAAAAATTAGGCCTTTAAACTGGACCTAGAGAGCTGAAATTTTAACCATATACTCTCTAGGGTAACGAAATAATCAAGTTTAGGAATTTTTAAAATCCGCCCACAGACACGCCCACAAACTCAAAAAAACAAAATTTTGGAAAAAATCGAATTTTGAGCTAGAGAGCTGAAATTTTTTATATATGATTTATGGCCCATAAAACTGATTGGGACATAAAATTTTCAAAATCCGCCCACTGACACGCCCACAATTAAATAAAACAAATTTTGGGAAAAATTGAATTTTGAGCTAGAAAGCTGAAATTTTTTATATATGATCTTTGGCCCATAAAACTGCTTGGGAAATAAAATTTTCAAAATCCGCCCACTGACACGCCCACAATTAAATAAAATATTTTTTTTGAAAAACCAAAATTTGAGCTAGGGAGCTGAAATTTTTAATATATACTCTCTAGGGGCCCTTTATGCTCATGTGTAAATATTTTCAAAATCCGCCTACTGACACGCCCACAATTTTTTTATTTTTATTTTTGAAAGTCCAAAGTTTGAGCTAGGGAGCTGAAATTTATAGTATATACTCTCTAGGTGCCCTTTATGCTCATACTTAAATTTTTTTTAAATCCGCCTACTGACACGCCCACAATTAAATAAAACAATTTTATTGAAAAACCAAAGTTTGAGCTAGGGAGCGTTTTTATTTACAAAAGCTTAGTTTTTTCGATAAAATCCTTTAAATTTTTGTCACGCCCACTTATGAGATATAGGAATAAGAATAGGGTATCCAACAGTTCGCCCAAGCAGACTGTAGCCCGCCCCTATGTTTAATAATACAATTAGCCCAATGTTTTTCCCGAGAGTAAAATTCCCCCATTCCCAATTCTCCGGGAGACATTTGCATTTCAAATATTAGTGCAAGAAGTGGATGCTGAAGAAATCCAAGAAGCACAGCCAATTGCTATAAGAAGGTGCTTACGAGATGATTCAGATCATCTGGAGTTGCCTCAATCCTTGCAAGTATAACTGCACAAAAAATTGATTTTTATTAATAGGTTAATAAAACTTCATAGACTATTTTAGAGTCGTAAAGGTCATACAAAAAATTGGGTTGATTGGTACATCTACATGGTACATGTACATCTTCCTGTAATTCTCATGTTTAACAAATAAGAATTCCACAGAAGAAAAAGGTCTTGCTTTCATTCATAAATATTTGAAAAATTTAGCATCTAAGTCAATTTCCCTTTTTCAAGGTTAAGTACATATATACGAGTAAATGTGTATTTTTGGCATGCGCGAACGTGAATGAAACCAATCTTGTGCTTGTGTCGATAGTCGATCGAAAGAGATATCTTTTGGAAGCAAGGGTATTTTTGTTGCAAAATTCTCGTATGTGTAACAAAGAGAATACAAATTTTCCATAATTTCACTGTTTGACCGGCCTATACAGCAATGCAAACTATCATTTAATTGTTATACAGTACATAACGCTTATAACAAGAAACTCAGAAATTGCACGATACTTGCTTCTTATAACCGAGTTTTTCTTATATCCTCAGAACGGATATAAGAAACAAGTTTCTTGTACGGAAACAAAAATACACTATACACCGTTCAACAAAAAATTCTATTTTTAAAAAGTAGTAAATAAATATCTAAATATATTTTATTTAACAGAAAAAAAAACGATAACATAAAATTCACAGCTCGTTAATTAAAGGTATTATTTTTATGTACTTCAGTGTTCATACAAACGAATAAATAAGATTAAATTTTCTTAGTTAAGTTTTTAGCTCTTCAAAAATAATCATTAATTGTTGTTTCTTCACACTTGTAGAAAAGAATATCTTCAATGTTATGAATGTAATCATCATCACTATCTACTTTTCAAAACCTGGCAAACATTTTATCTCAATATTTTTCGGCTCTTACTATTAAATTCATTTTTTAATTGTTACTGAATATCAACTTACTAGACAAAAATGATTAAATCTAACTTAAAATTAACAGGATACTTATTCTTATTTATTGGTCCGTATGCGGACGCCCTAAACTTAACTATATCTTATAATTATTGCCTTTCGGCATAAAAACTATTTACGAACTAATCTTACATGTGTATTCGTCGAGAAAATCAATTAAAACTCGGTACCATTATTAAGATTTTATATTTTTTATATAAAACAAACTACAAACTACCTATTCTACTTACTTAAACTACCTAACATATTCTAACTGAAATTAGGATTCTGAGCACGCGTTGCCTTGCGCAACAAGTGGTCAAAATCCCAATTACTTTCCGAGCGCCTGGCAGTCGTCAACGTACACACGCGCTACCCTGAGCTAACTGAAGCCTTACAGCGTCAATCTTCTCCCGGAAGCACTACCATAAGTTGACGAGCCCGGCCTCTCCCAGAAACGCCCTAGCTAACTTAATCTAACTTATAAACTAAGAGGATGTTACCTAGAGTAACGCACCGTCTTGGGAGGGCATGTTGACCGCTCCCCCCTCAAAAAGCCACCAAAATTCGGCAAATTGTTTTTCTGTATCGAATTTATCCCTCTCCGCTATTGCGGTACTAAAACGGAGGAGCTCATGAGCATTGGCGACGTCCTCGCCGCGGATGAGCCGCTTATCTCTCGCGCTGCGGAAGCGGTGGTATAATACCGGGATACCATCCCTCGTCTGTACCAGCCCTTTTGCATCAATATGGATAAATGCCTCCAGCGGGATAAAGCCAGACCGGAGCGTACTCTCTATGTACATTTCATTGGGGTAGTAAGCCCCAAAGATCAGACTATTGTCGCTGGCCATCGCCCTTGCAACGTGCCTTCGAGTCACCTTAATGAGGAAATTGTCAATCCTATTCAACTGAGCCCCATCGTATAGGACCTTGTTGGGATAGTATTTCATATAGTTGGATTCAGGCGTTCGGAACAACCGGAGACAGGTCCTAAGACATTGTCTCTCCAAAACCCGAATCTTTTCCATATAACTAGGCGCCATATTAAACCACAATGGACAACCATAAGCGATAATCGGCCTTATAAGGGCCACGTAGCAAATGACCTTCACTCTGGAGTCAAGTTGACTGCTATGAAACAGTCTCCTTGTCAAAGCATAAGCCTTCTTGGCTCCAGCAAGACAAGCAACTATATGTCTATCGAAATACAGATACTGGTCAAGCCAGATACCTAGATATCTAACTACGCTTCTCACCGCCAATGGCTGCCCATTTTGTCCAATAATGGCCAATTTCTTCCAGTTTTTTCTGGTATCCCTAGAGGCCCCAGCCAATGTTGTTCTGAACAAGATTGTTTCTGTCTTCTGAAAGTTGATTTTCAACTTCCAGTCGTCGCAATATCGCTTAATTTGATCGAAGTCATGCTGCAAAAGGATATTAATGACCTCGATTTTAGGACCTGATCTGTATGCCACCAAATCATCGGCATACGCTATAGCATGTCTGAGTGAACCTACCAGATCACTCGTGTAAATGTTAAACAGGATCGGAGAATTGACCGCCCCCTGCTGTAAACCGTTTTTAATTTCAAAGACTCTGCTCGAAGTCACGTTGCCACATTTGGCAACGAACTTCTTTCCCATAAGCATATTATAAATTACATATAGCAAAGGTATGTGCATCCCCCGCCTGGTCAGCTTGTAGAAAAGTCCCTCTAACCATACGGTGTCGAAAGCCTTCTCAAAATCAACCATACAAGCACCCGTGCATCGGCTCTTGCTTTTATTCCACTGAATGTCGGAAACCAGTTTCGACGCGGCATGAACAGTGCCATGCCTCGCCCTGAAACCAAACTGGTTGTCCGGAACTATGTTATTGTCCTCGACCCACTTTAACAGGGCTCTATTGACAACCTTGTCAAAGACCTTGCTAATATTCGGAAGCAAACTAATTGACCGGAGATTGGCAGGGTTCGTCCTATCTTTACCTTTTTTCGGGATAGGGTGTACCACAGCTACCTTCCAATGCGCCGGATAATGTGCATTATTCAGCACATTGTTAAACAGCGAGGTGAAAATATCTACAGCTTCCAAAGGCAGATGTCTCAATACGACGTTTGGGACACCATCCATCCCCGCCGACTTTTTATTCTTTAGCGACTCGAAGATGCACAGAAGATCATCCTTCGACACGAACAAGTGCGATGCATCTCGGCCATTGGCGACAACTGCATTAGCATGGTTTTCATCAGTGAATACGGTGAATCCGTTATTCTCAGATCGCCAATTCTCAAGTTCGGTGCGCAGATAGAAGTGGCTCACTAGAGCCGTATTCTCAATGTCGAGGTTACGGCGAACAGGATTGTTCACCGTATACACGGCCTCGAAACAAGCGCCCAGCAAATCCACTTTCTCCTGTGGGTCCTCGACCACGAAAAATCGTCGTTTGAAGCGGCACTTTCTGGACTTATTCCAGCAGTCAGTACTGTCTGTCTGTTCTCTGCTGTCTGGGAGATTCGAACACAAGGAATATCATTGTGATCTTTCGTCCTGAACAACTTATTTATCTGTGGTGAACATATTCGGACTACAGGTTTTAATAGCCCGAATTTTATTGCCCCAATACAGACTTACAGATTTTCTGTAATTTTCTTTTATCAGCTGTTTCAGGAATCGGATCTCTGACTTCAGCATCCTTACCTCCACATTTTTCGGCTCAAAATCCAACTTATGGCATGAGGCATTATCAACTAAGAGTAGAATTTTTTTCTTTTTCTTTTTCATGGCATCATCAAGCTTTTTGATAATTTCAATCCAAAGAGTACTTGTCATCGAACCTTTTTTATTAAATTTGTAAGCGATTGGAATTGCTTGGTTTCCGAAACATCTGGTCTGCTTATATTTTCCAATCGAAAAGAAAAATTTGTCTGTGCCGGTAGCATTACATATGAAGAGCAATGTTACTCTATCTTTTCTTTGCCCATTTGTGACGTGGGTACCAGTAGGAAGAGCCTTAAGGAACAATCCAGTCTCGTTTGCGTTGTAAATATTTTCTAAACCATTTTTTTGTAATATCTCTGACATAACGAGTTCTATAAAATTATTTGCGGCTTCAGCGTCTGCTGAACCGCATTTTCCATGGCGCCTCATGAAAGATACATTGTTCCGAACTATTTGTTCATCTCTGTTTCTTCTTCTGTTTAAGTTCTTGCATTTGTATTTTTCTTCTTCAAATTATTTTGCGTTTTTTTAGACAATGTGCTTTTTGTAATTTTATATTTTTCACAGATTTCTTTTCGATTTCTTCCCGATTTAATTTCCAAGATTATCAATTCAGTGAAATATTATTTCGCGACATTTTCAGCAAAGGTAAGCACAACAGATTAGAACACAACAAAAACAAAAATCAAATGTCGGATGGAACACTAAACTTATTTCTCTACAATATTGTGAAATTGCCCATAATTGACATTTGCAATTTTTGCTTTGAATTTTTCTTAAGGGTCTCTAATTTTATGAGGTTCGTAAGTTTTTTTTTTATTAAAAAAGTTTCCTAAATCCAACCAACTTTTTATGGAAAATGGTTAGTTCGTGGTTGGAGAAATGTTTCTTTTATCAGTGTTTTTCTTGTAAACGTGTTTCCTATAAACAAATTTAACATTAAAATATATGGGAAAGTACACGGTGCTTTTGTTCAGGTTTCTTTTAAGCGAGGTTTTCTTATAAGCGTGTTTCTTATAAGCGTTAAATACTGTAATAAGCAAAGTGAGAACGATTAATCAAGTGTTATTAATTTATTTAATTTCAGTTTATAGTAATCCAATATGTGGAATTAGATTTAATTGAAAATAACTAACTTCTGATAAGAAACTATTCACTCTGTCTTCACCTGTTGCATTGAACACTTAACCACTTTACTTGTGATGTCATTGGTGCCTTATCAATTTAAAATATAAATCATTTGATTAGTATAGCAGACAAAAAATTAAACCTTGTCATAAATCGCGATAGAACAAATGTCATCAATGTTATTCGAATTCCAAATAGGCCAGATTTTATTTTCGTACTGCTGAGCAATCGGGGGCAACAACACAATATAATTTAATAACAAAAGTATAAATATTGAAGAAAAAAAAAGATTTCGCTTTTATTTACCCTCCTAGTGGTCAAAGAGATAAGACCTCATTTTGCAGGTGATTCACCTCAATGTCTCTGTCTCTGAAACATACAATACCAGTGTTATAGAAACACAGATGATGTACAAAGATGATAGTCGACTTCCACATCCCCGTCCTCTGAAAACCGCAAATGGGCGGTGCCTATTCGAAATCGATATCGGGAATACATGTGAATAGTGAGGTTTTCTCAATGTAAAAAACGACAACCTTGTTGAGGTGAATTTCATTTGAATATTTGTATAGTGTTTTTTGATGTTAAGAGGTCAATGTTACTTGACAAGTATTATTGACTTTTTTTTGTCAAATAACATTGAAAAATATCCTACTTACGTATCAATGAAAATTTGACAATCTGTTTGCCCAAATCGTTTTCAAACGATTCATATGTGCCAATGAGGAAAGACAATTCTTTGTATTTGACTGTATTCTACTTTTACATATGACTATATTGACAAGTAACATTGACCAGTGTATCAATGTTACTTGACGGGAACATTACAGAGTATTCAAACGATAAATGTTAATTGAAGGATTCATTCTTCAAGTAACATTTTCAAGTAAAATTACTCCGGTTTAGGGCTCTTTTGGCAAAATTCGGTGAGTTGGTGGATAGAGGATAGTCTAAGATGTTCAACTAATATTTTTTTCTTATAAATAAATAAAATGCGCCTGAGACAAAAAATAACAAAAATGATATTATGTAATAAGGCCGAAGGCCGGGCGGTGTATGACTCCAAGAGGTTTCCAGAGTTTTAAACTACTTTTCCCATTCAGGTTCTGTTATCAGTGCTACTTCCTACTAAAGATTAACACCAAGCAGGGGCGTTATATCCTTTGGCGTAAAATCGCAACGCCCTGTTCCACTATACCTTTTTTGGGACTTATTTCATCTTCGATTTGGGGGGTTATTTCATTTTGGTTTTGGGAGTTTATTTTCAGTATGATGAAATTTTGGGTCATTATTAGGATTATGTTTAATTACACAAATTATTACTGTTTTATTTTTAGCTATACATTATACAGCAGATATTTCATTAGCTTTTAATAATGTAGATCATATTTGTCGTAATGCAAATTAGGTTGATTATTACGAACATTACATGCTAATGGTGCAGCCCCCCTCGTCTGTATAAGCAGTCAACAGTCTCTCCTTCGAATCAAACCAAGAGAAATTTTAAGATTTTTTTTTCGGATTTCTGGCAAAATGACCAATAACTTAATATTTGAGTCAAAAATGGTCGTTAAGAAGAAATCTGTATAGGCGCTTTGTTGAGAAAAACGTATCATTCCATTGTGAAATTTGTTCATATTTTTAAAGAGACCTGTAGCAAAAAGTAGATTTGGGCAAAACCTTTGGCAACAACATTTTTGGGCGAATTGTTAAGAAGAACTTCGATATTCTTATACATATTCATGAAACGAACTGATTAAAAAATTGCACGTATCAGTGGGTGAGTTTAAAAGTCTTTACACTTGTTCTTTGTGGACATATGCTCCAAATTTAAAGCTTCTAGCTTAAATTTAAAAGCTTCATTGATTATGAACCGGCAGAGGAACGGTACTGTCTAGATCTAAGCAACATTAAATGCTGATCACAAAAATGTGTGTAAATGGTGATTTATTGCTGTTTGGTTTTTCAGTGTTCTATTTTGGACAGTTTACGCTTGATTTGTGACATGTGTCAAAGTCAAACAAGCTTAATTCTTCATGTAAAGACTAATATCCGATCAACACTTACAAATTATTAAATTTTATTATCAAAATTCGTGCTCTGTGAAAAATGCTTTCGCGCACTTCGACCAATTGAGAAATGAGTTCAGTGACAAATTTATATCTCGTTTTGGACCGGTAAATTGGCCGGCTAGATCGTGCGATTTGATGTTTTCAGACTGTTTTTTTTATTTGGATACGTCAAATCACTCGTCTATGCCGATAAGCCAGTATCAATTGCAGCATTGGGAGACAACATTACACGTGTTATTAGCGAGATATTAGGCAAATGCTCGATAAAGTGTCTTCAAATGGACTCTGCGCATGGACCTTAAACGAAGTCGTCGTCAGCATTTACATTAAATAATCTTGAAAAAGTAAATAGCAAGCATTGATATATTAACACAAATAATAAAATTAGGTGCCGTGACATAACCCCAAGCGTCATAAGCCCAAATATCGAAATTTGGCCTTATGTCGCTTTTTGAAAGTGACATAAGGCCAAATTCCAGCATTTGGTATTATGTCACTTTCACAAAGCGTCATAAGGCCAAATCCGCAAAGTGACATAAAGCCAAATTTTCCAAACAGTGACCCCATGCAGGGGGGTCGCAGGGGGGCAGCATGCCCTCCCATAGGCATTGTACTGTTTATGCAATCTACTTGCGATTTCGCAACTAATCCCATAAACAGTGCAATGAATATGGGGGGCATGCTGCCCCCCTGCAACCCCCCTGCTTGGGGTCACTGTTTGATTTGGGGTAGGTGCGAGGGCAAATTGTTGAAAACAGCACCAAGCGAAAGTGTCATAAAGCCAAATTGGCCTTATGACGCTTTTCCAATGTGTCATAATACCAAATGCTAAAATTTGGCCTTATGTCACTTTCACAATGCGACATAAGGCCAAATTTCAAAATTTGGGCTTGTGACGCTTGGGGTTATGTCACAGCACCATAAAATTATACACTTTTGTAAAGTAAAGTTGACAGTTAAAACCAAACTCCTAAAAAATCACCAATTACATTATACACTGGGATGAGGCCATACATTTTGCAATCGATTTTCAGTCTTTATACCTGTGGGAAATTGTATACCCTTAAACTTTTACTACCTTGGAACAGGTGCATATTTTCCCAACAGTAAGTCATAAAATTAAATGGTAAATTAGAAACGACCGCTGGAATTTCCCAACATCAAACAATGAACTACTTGAAAAGCGTATAAAAAGATGGGCCATTGTGAATATTTCGTTGCGGGAGTTCACATCAGCGATTTTTTTTTTAAGTTTTGTTAAGAATATTTAACGGATTCAACGGGCTATGCTGTCTAAGGGCCACCCATGGCAGACAGACCGGGCCGATTGATGAGCGCCAACCAAGAACTGGCCAGGACTCAACGTCCACCCACCCCTAATCCAGAGTGTCATGCGACCCGTGCTTATTGGATGGTTTGCAGCCAGGGGCATCCGGCTGTATTTTTGGCGGAGCCTCTCTGATACCGGGCCACCTCAGTAACCATGGCCTTACCACATTAATGCGGGGCTCTGGCGTGGTTGACCGTCTTTCCCGCGCTACTCGTGGGATATGCCAAACAAAAAGAAACAACACAAACAAATAAAAAACAAACTCAGTAGAATGCGCACCTGCGAAACCAGGTGCGAGGGACGACCCTCTGCGAATGGGACTTAGTGGTGCTGGCACTAAATGGTACATCCGCTACCTCAATAAAGGCTTCGGGCCTGAGGAACCCAAAAGGAGGGCTGAGGAGCATCGGGCCAAGCCCGAAAGTACAGAAGTGGCGGCGGGGAAAAGGGGGAATAACAACATCACCCCCCCCCCCCAACAAATAAAGCCAAAAAGCAGAAGGTGGATGAAGGTACCGAGAGGGCCACGGGAAAGCCTGCAAAAGCGAGCGCCACCGTGGTTGGTCGAAGCTATGCTACGGCGGTGAAAACCTTCCCGGCTAGCCGTAGACACGACACAGGTGCGATTGCTGAGCAGGTTGCTGTTCTCCCGGTGAAATATCCGCAGGAGATCCTCAGCAACCCAGACCTCACGGCACTTGAAGACGCCATTGTGGTGGAAATGGCCTTGGGATGGGAGCATAAGCCCAAATTCCAGGGCATACATTTCAAACACGGAATGCTCTTAGTTGACTGCGAAACTCCGCAGACAGCTGAGTGGCTAAAAGCAATAGCACCAAAGCTTGGGAAATGGAAGGGGACATGCCTCATGGCATGCAGTGGGACAGCTATACCACGGTTCTACTCCATAACGATCTTCCTTCCACGCAGTGCAGAACAAGAAGCTAAAACCTCCTTGGCACTGCTGGAAGCACAGAATGTGGGACTTAACGTCCAGGCGTGGAAGGTTCTCAACTGTCGAAAAGAGGGAACCGGGCAGGTACTGGCTCTTGGCATCGACCAAGAATCCTTCACCGCCATAAAATCCAAAAAAGGATCCTTGAGCTACCGATTCGGCAGGGTTCGGGTGTGCGGACTCAAGAGGTCGGACGAGATCTCTGGGCAAACAGCCCAGCCAGCATCGAATCTGAACTCCCAGAGCGCGCGGTACGAGGTAGACCATACCGCTCCTCCGAAGATTAAAGCACCTTCTTCCGGAGGAGACCGAGGAGTCTATGTCCACCTCGGAGAGCATGATCTCTGAGGGGGAAATGGACAACACAGTCATCGACCTCTTCCAGGAAATCACCCAGGAGGAGAAAGATTCGTTGCTGAAGGAGGACGGGGCAATTGCCCTGCGCGAGCAATAGCTCGATGAACCCCGCCAACAGAAAAATCAAACTGGTAAACATTCACCATGCTATAGCCGTCTCGGTGACTATATCTAGGATGTTTACCTGCCAAAGCCTAGGGCTAGTACTGATCCAGGAGCCATGGATCCTGAAAGGACAAGTCAAAGGATTGGCGAGCAAGGATGCAAAGGTAATATGGGACACTCGGGCCGAGAAACCGAGAGCTTGCATTCTAATAAACCATAAATATAAATTTATTCTACTTTCACAATACGCGACACGAGATCTGGTGCCAATTCAAGTACATCTGGATGTTGAAGGATGTCACCGCACCATTGTCATCGCATCGGCGTATTGTGCAGGGGATGAGCCGGTTGTATCATCCCAAATGCAGCGACTGGTGGAGCATTGCAACAAGCTCCGCATGCCGCTCCTTATAGGGTGCGATGCAAATGCCCACAACAATATATGGGGGAGCACCGACACCAACATCAGGGGTGAGTATCTACTAGAATTTATTATGAGTTCGTCACTTGACATTATAAACGTGGGAAATACCCCCACTTTTGTAACTAGGGTCAGGGAGGAAGTACTCGACCTCACGCTTGGGAGCCCAAGCGTAAGTAAATTAATTAGCAACTGGAGAGTATCTAGTGAGCCGTCATTGTCTGACCATCGAATAATAGTATTCGACCTGGACAGCACAAGTATCATGAGGAATCTAATAAGAAACCCAATGAAAACCAACTGGGAAACCTATAGAACTGCTCTAGAGAGCAATCTGGGGCGCCTTGTTTTAAGGAAGGCTCCGGGCCACCCCCTACAGCTAGAGAACGCAGTGTAAGACATAACAAACGCCTTCATCTCTGCGTTCGAAGAAAACTGTCCTATAAGTAGAGAACAGACAGGAACAGACGCCATGTTGGAGCAATAACTTGTCAAAACTAAGATCCGAGGTGCGGAAGCTTTTCAATAAAGCAAACACTCAGAGAAAAAAATAGTCATTAATGACTATTTTTTGACTATTTTCATAGTCCGAATCGTGACCACTATTTTTATTAGTTAAAAAATAGTTACTTATAACTATTTTGTTTGTAAATTAATTTTTTTGTGGAACTTAACTTTTAAATAGTCAATTTTGACTATAGAAGCAGTTACATAACGTTTACAGTAGTTGTTTTTAACTATGTACATAGTACAAGCATAACTTTGCAGTAGTTGTTTTAAACTATGCACATAGTAGTTACACAATTTTTACAATAGTTGTTTTTAACTATGCACGTAGTAAAATTCGACTACATCAAACTGTTGTTGCATGACTTTGTATATAGTTACATTTAACTATACGTATAATTAAACTCGAATATTTCTTATTGCTTTTAAATGAACCTAATAATAGTTACTTTTGACTACTCAGAATTAAAGTTGTCTAAAAAATAGCTGTTAAATCATTACAGTATTAAGAAAGAAGTTTTCAACTGCTTATTAGCAATATAGTTGACTTTAAATAATTGAATGAAGTCCGTGACTATACTTACCATGACTGCAAGTCGGCAAAACGATTTGTTTCCTGAAAATTTCCCTGAGTTTTATAAGAAAAAAATGCATTATATATATTTTTTTAATTATTTTATTTTATATTTCACATAGGTATAATGTTTATAAAACTAAAAAAGTTTATCAATTACAATTAGATGTATTCTAAAAAACCTTAAAACCTAATTATCTTTCTTCACCGAAAGTAAGACCAAAATCTTTATTTATCTACAATTAAAGAAAGAAAACATAGGGAAAGGCCTACTTCCGCTTGGGCGAACTGTTGGATACCCTATTCTTATTCCTATATCTCATAAGTGGGCGTGACAAAAATTTAAAGGATTTTATCGAAAAAACTAAGCTTTTGTAAATAAAAACGCTCCCTAGCTCAAACTTTGGTTTTTCAATAAAATTGTTTTATTTAATTGTGGGCGTGTCAGTAGGCGGATTTAAAAAAAATTTAAGTATGAGCATAAAGGGCACGTAGAGAGTATATACTATAAATTTCAGCTCCCTAGCTCAAACTTTGGACTTTCAAAAATAAAAAAAAAATAATTGTGGGCGTGTCAGTAGGCGGATTTTGAAAATATTTACACATGAGCATAAAGGGCCCCTAGAGAGTATATATTAAATTTCAGCTCCCTAGCTCAAATTTTGGTTTTTCAAAAAAAATATTTTATTTAATTGTGGGCGTGTCAGTGGGCGGATTTTGAAAATTTTATGTCCGAAGCAGTTTTATGGGCCAAAGATCATATATAAAAAATTTCAGCTTTCTAGCTCAAAATTCAATTTTTCCCAAAATTTGTTTTATTTAATTGTGGGCGTGTCAGTGGGCAGATTTTGAAAATTTTATGTCCCAATCAGTTTTATGGGCCATAGATCATATATAAAAAATTTCAGCTCTCTAGCTCAAAATTCGATTTTTTCCAAAATTTTGTTTTTTTGAGTGGGCGGATTTCAAAAATTCTTAAACTTGATTATTTCGGGACCCTAGAGAGTATATGGTTAAAATTTCAGCTTTCTAGGTCCAGTTTAAAGGCCTAATTTTTGCCGACGGACGGACGGACGGACATGGCTAGATCGACATTACTATCGGTGCTGATCATAAATATAGTAACTTTTAGGGGTCTACGGGCAATATTAAGGTATGTTACAAACTATGCGTCAAAATTAATATACCCCTAGAATAGGGTATAAAAATAGGAAACAAATTAAATACTATTTTAAGATATATTTTGCTCGTTTAAATATATTATGCCCAGGTTTTTTATATAATAATCATATATAAATATAGTAAAAATAACTTTCAAACTCACCAAAGTATATCCCAATGCGTGTCTTATTATTGCACGACTGCACGAGACGAACATTCACAGCACAATGATCGCATTTCAATCAACTTTTGTATCTGTTGCACATATCAAAGAACTACACAATAGTCATTTTCAGCTATCTTGTTGTGCTGTTTGACAACTAAAATAGTGATGGTTGAACTTCTGGCGCGCGATTCTTCTTAAGTAACTACAGAGTAGTCATTGTTGACTATTTTGTTGTGATTTTTGTCAATAAAAATAGTCATAATGGAACATTTGGCGCACGCGATTCTTATTGAGTAGCTACGCAGTAGTCAATGTTGACTATTTTGTTGTGGTTTTTGACAATACAAATAGTCATAATGATACATTCGACGCGCGCGATTCTTATTAAGTAACTACGCAATAGTCATTTTTAACTATCTTTTATCATGGTTGAACTTTTGGCGTACGCATTTATTATTGAATAACTAAGCAATAGTCATTTTTGACAATTTACATTACTATTTCTAACTATTTTCAACTTATTTTTGTTCTTTAATAGTCATTCTGTAAATTTCGTTGAATATTATTAAATTACTAAGACAATAGTTACAAAAATAACTATTTTTTTCTCTGAGTGAAGCGCAGCGGAGACTGGCAAAGCTACCAAATGGCCCTTACTACATATAATAAGGAAATCAGAAAAGCTAAAAGAAATAGCTTCAGGAAATTCTGTGAGACAATCACCAGCACTCCTACTGCGGCAAGGCTACACAAAGCTCATGCGAAGTCAGGAGGAGTTCCGATGTTTCTGAAGAAACCAGATGGCGAGTTCACGGAAGATGAGGATCAAAGGGCACTATTGCTACTAGAAACTCACTTTCCTGGCAGCTCGCCGAGTACTGAGCCAGGACTCAATACCACTACAATCTGACCTCGGAGGGAAGACTGGGAAAGAACATCAACCATCTGTTCTGAGGGACGACTGAAATGGGCAATAAATTCCTTTCAGCTTTTTAAATCTGCCGGAGTGGACGATATTATACCCGCCCTACTACAAAAAGGGCAAGATGTACTAATACCACACCTGCTAAAAATAACAAGGAGCAGTATTGCCTTGGGCCACATACCAATGCAATGGAGACGAGCAAGGGTTGTGTTTATACCAAAAGCGGGGAAAAAATACCCCACACAGCCAAAATCGTATAGACCCATCAGCCTTACGTCATTTCTTCTGAAGATGACAGAAAAGGTCGTGGACAATTATTTAAGGGAAGATGTACTGAACACATCCCCCTTACATCATCGTCAGCATGCATACAGAGCGGGCAGATCAACAGAGACCGCCCTATATCAACTGACGGAGATAATTCAAAGTGCTTTGGAAACAAAAGAAATAGTACTGTGCGCTTTCCTAGACATACAGGGAGCATTTGACAACACCTCACATGAGGCGATTAAACGATCCCTGGATAGGAAAGGAGTTAAGGAGCTGCTATGAGCACCAGATCAGCAGAGACTCAAGCACCATCTCGAACCATCAGAGTGAACACAACAAGAGGATGTCCACAGAGAGGGATTCTATCACCCTTAATGTGGAGCCTAGTTGTAGACGAACTGCTGCAAAAATTAACCAACCTCGGCATCAACTGTCCGGCGTACGCCGATGACATTGTATTGATTACCAGAGGCAAGTTCGAAGAAACCCTTGGGGACATCATACAAAGGGGGCTTAAAGTGACCAAGGAATGGTGCCATACTGTTGGACTTAACATCAATCCGGCGAAAACAACGATAGTACCATTCACGAGGAAAAGACAACTTCAAATACTTAAGGACATGAGCCTATCAGGCACGACACTGATACCAGTCAAAGAAGTAAAATATCTAGGACTCCATCTAGATAGTAAACTCCTCTGGCGAAAACATACAGAGGAGATATCCAAGAAGGCCACCCGCGCTCTCATGATATGTAGGAGCCTAGCGGGGAAGGCATGGGGATGCAGCCCAAACATCCTGCGATGGATGTACACTGCAATCGTGAGACCAATGATCACATACGGGGCGGTAGCATGGGCGAAACGAACCAGTCTAGCCACAACAAGAGAAACACTCGGCAAAGTGCAAAGACTGGAGTGCCTGTGCATTACCGGAGCAATGCGTAGCTGCCCAACCGTAGCCATGGAGGTGTTATTGGAATTGACCCCTCTACACATCATGGTGATGAACGAGGCAGACAAAACAATCCTAAGGATGGCAAAGGAGGGAATTGGGAGAGGGAAATGCATCGGTTCGAAAGAACACAGTGACTTACTCAAAAAACTCCCACTTCTTGGCATACCTAGGGACGACAGCATCAGGAAATTCAACTTCGAGAAGAATTTCCAGATAAAGCTCAGCAATAAGGAGAACTGGAGCAATGAATCCATAACTTATGGACTGAGCAACCACACAACAAAGTGGTACACGGACGGCTCGAGGACCGAGGAGGGAACTGGTGCAGGAGTGTTTGGGCCAGGAACTAAGCACTACGAATCCATGGGCAAATGTACCAGCATCTTCCAGGCAGAAATATGTGCCATAGACAGGTGCGTTCGAATCAACCTCGAGAAAAAGTACAGAAATTGCAACATAGCAATAATGTCTGACAGCCAAGCAGCTATAAAGGCTCTTGACGCCTACGTTATCAAGTCAAAACTCGTGTGGGAATGCCTACACGGACTGAATAGACTAGGCAAGAATAACAGAATGTCCATCTGCTGAGTACCTGGCCATGTTGGCATTACAGTCAAAGAGGCAGCGGCCTCTCTGGCAAGAAAAGGGGCAGAGGAACCCTTCATAGGACCTGAACCGTTCTGCGGGATAGGAGAACACACTATTCGCGAAGAGTTCAGGAGACTGGAGGAAGAAACAAGGGCCAAAACCTTTCTCAACCTCCAAGGTCTAAGGCAAGCAAAGAAACTCTTAGGAAATTACAACCAAAAGAGATTCAAAGCTTGTATCGGCCTTAACAAAAACAACCTAAAAATCCTAACAGGCCTCCTCACGGGGCACTGCAGACTCAAGGAGCACCTGAGGAAAATGGGCATATCGGAGGACGGGCTCTGCAGATTCTGCAATGAAACCGCCGAAACTCCAGACCACATACTGGAATCCTGTGGGCCACTGGCCCACAAAAGGATGAAATATTTGGGCAGGCACCAAATAACAGACAAGGACATACAAACCATGGACCCACAGCTCATTCTCAGATTCATTAAAGAAACTGGACTGGACGCTGTGCTCTAAGGAGTGTGACCTGCCAAGGATAAAACAGAGCAATGCCTCGACACGCTTCACTAAGAAGTATCTACGAGTAGAGAGGGCTCTGAAAGAGGGCATGAACCTTTCCGAGGCACAAGCAAGGGGACACAATAGAGCAATAGGTCGCAGTGTAATATACCCTAACTAAATATTATTATTATTAAGAATATTTAAAAAGGTTTTTTTTTTCTTTTATAGAGTTTTTAATATCACTCCCAAGCCATAGTAATATTAACGTTGCTCTCAGCAAGATAGATACTAAGTAAACCAGACGGTTTATAAATAAAAAATGAGCGCTCCAATGCTTGAAACAAAACAAATATTTGAAAAGGTGTTGAAAATAACTGTTTTTATTTAGTTAAAAAAATGGGTTGCGGAAAGACTTTGACAGCAACAGAAAGAGGAAAAATAGATCCTTTCAAGGAGTTAGGACTCTCAGGCCAAGAAGTTGCAAGGAGGCTAAATAGAAGTAAGACTGTTGTAAACAGTTACCTTGCGGATCCACAACACTATTTGTTGTGGGAAAAATCAAAAAGGATGCACGGCAGAAGCAACAACATTGCGAGAAAAGTGGGTTATTCTACGGCTTACCTCAAATTCTACTCTACCAGTGACTAAAATAAGGGCGAACAGCGGAGTATCAGCCAGCATAGCAACGGTCCGAAGGATAATACGAAAAAGAGGTACCTACTATACAGAGAAGAAAACTTAAAAAAAAAAACTGTTTTGAGGCAAGTACACAAGGAGCATCGAATAAATTTTGAATGGAAACGCGTTGTCTTTTCGTATGAAAAAAAGTTTAACCTTGACGGCCCCGATGGTTACAACTTTTATTTCCATGATCTAAGAAAGGGGGAGCTTATTTTGGCAAGACATCACAGCCGTACATCAATTGTAATAGTGTGGGGAGCAATTACCCACATATGGAACTTATTTAAAAAAAAAAGGTGTGAGCCACGCTGCACTCAAGGTATAGTTGATGTGTAAACATGTAGGCCCAGTGTTGCATATGGAAATATCACAGAGGTTGTGGTTTTGATAAACAAGAGATTTGGGTATTGTATTGAAATAAAACCATGATATATATTTAATGTCAACGACAAAATTTATTTAATGTTCGACCGAACAAATAATTGGTTTGTGAAAGCTGAAGTGGGAGACGTACACCGTCGACTCAAGTGTGTCGATGTACCGGGAAAATATAGCATCGATTGTCGTTTAAGTGACATTCTTAAATCGGCCATCGGTTACCGAAGTACAAATCGATATTTTTCCTCTTACCTTCAACTGATGTACAACAAACTACAACCTATACAACCTCAATTATTGGAGTTGGAGTTTGTGTCCACAACAATGAAACAACTACAAATGTTTGCTGGAACAGTCATTTCCAAAAGTGAAAAACATTTTCGGACCCCTGTCTTGGATATTCCAACAAGACAATGCCCCTATCCACACTTCCAGGGTTGTTAGAAGTTGGATTCAATCAGAAGACGTGGAACTTTTGCCATAGCCGCCCTATTCACCGGACTTAAACATAATCGAAAATGTTTGGGCATGGTTATCTCGTAAAGTGTATGAATCGGCAGACAATTTGAAGACAATGACACTTTAATCGAAGCTATTTGTGATGCCTGGGCCCAAATTTCTCTCAATTAGTTAAAAAAAAAACTGCATGATTCAATTCCAAACCGTCTTATAGAGGTCATATCGAAAAATGGCATTACATTATTAATGTAAAAAAACATAATAAATAAATGTTTTAAAACCATAAAATGTAAACATTTTATTAATTTTTTCCTTTCTTTCGAAGATTTCGCATGTGGCCTCATCCTAGTGCGCATCTGTTTAAACGCATTTCAAATAGTTCATTGTTTGCTGTTGGGAAATTCCATCTGTCGTTTCTTATTTACCCTTTAATTTTATGACTTACTGTTAGGGAAATATGTATGTTCGTGTTCCATTGGGTATAAAATGTCCAACAGGTATAAAGTCGGAAAATAGATTGCAAAATGTATGGCCTCATCCTTGTGATTGCCAGTGTATACTTTAAGTGATTGGCGCCCAATAGCTATATATTAAAAAAACAATTCAATAAATTTATCACATTCAAATAAAAAAAAAAAACAATAGGTTATACTCGTATGTGTCGTGTGTTTCAACTTTGCTGTTTAGCCTTGATTTAAGTGTGTTATCACAAAAAAAATCCCAACAAGACATTATGGGGATTCAACGTTAGTTTGTGTTTAAATTAATATGCTGATTAAATATTTTCTTCTTTAAAAAATGTCCAGAAAATACCTACGCGTGTAGGCATAGTGCGGAGTTCAAAAAAAGATGAATATGGAATTATAAAAAAAAGTTTGTATAGGTAATCTTTGCATTTATATAATGTAGATACATAATGTATGCCTTATGAATTTTATTATTTCTAAATTTTATCAACATTCAGAACTAGTGAAACAGTAATAAATCCTTTTAACTGGACATCAAAAATTGCATCGAACCTTGCAAACTTTTGCTCACTTTCACAACATCAAACAGTGGTAATGGGATGGTGGGATCGAATGTCACTGATCATTATGCTTTGGAATAAAAAATGTGCGAGTGAGTACGGTCTATTACACCGTCTTTAAAGAAGATATTTTCTACTTTAATTCGATTTCAAGCAAAAAATACACAAAAAGGTATTGTGTTTCAATTCCATTTTGGGTTTTTCTACACATAAAATACATAGATAGGAACTTCAACGAAATATAACTTGAAAGAAAATAATAAGTACGACATAACCAATAACTGTTTGCGTTGTCAAAAACTAACATGTGGGTGTTGGCTGGCCATAATCAGACGAAGCCACAAACACCTGATAAGCTGAGGTCAGGGGATTTATTATTCTTACCCATTGATAACTTAGATGTATATACAAATATAAACCTAGAAGTAAAGAGTCCAAATGTGTTGAATTGAATAAAACTGGTGCAAAACATATGGAACTTATTTAAAAAAAAAGGTGTGAGCCACGCTGCACTCAAGGTATAGTTGATGTGTAAACATGTAGGCCCAGTGTTGCATATGGAAATATCACAGAGGTTGTGGTTTTGATAAACAAGAGATTTGGGTATTGTATTGAAATAAAACCATGATATATATTTAATGTCAACGACAAAATTTATTTAATGTTCGACCGAACAAATAATTGGTTTGTGAAAGCTGAAGTGGGAGACGTACACCGTCGACTCAAGTGTGTCGATGTACCGGGAAAATATAGCATCGATTGTCGTTTAAGTGACATTCTTAAATCGGCCATCGGTTACCGAAGTACAAATCGATATTTTTCCTCTTACCTTCAACTGATGTACAACAAACTACAACCTATACAACCTCAATTATTCAAAACAAATCTACTTCCACACAACTTTCCGGTGTTTCGTAAGGACATAATAATCTCTAAAATTGAACATACATAATTAATAAAAAAAAACAACGACACGCGGTTGTTCTCAAACGGTCACCCATCAACGTACTAACCGCGCCAAACGTGGTTTAATTGCGCTGATCTGTCGAGCAGCGATTAACTCACGTGGTAATGAAAATCTGACGATGACGAAATCTGACGAAATCTGACGATGATGGTGACGCTAGATATTTCCAACTAGCCCCTACCGAGAAAAAATATATTTACACATCAACGAGAGCAAAAATGTTTACACAATAAAAAACAAGCTTTTTAGCTTTACGAAAAAAGGAACTATGAATCTGACTTTCTGCTTACGCTTTCATAAAATAATACTCTCTTAGGTATTCATGCTTATTTTGACGTTCGATTTCGATCGAAAGTTTGTTCGAAGAATCTGTATTTTAAGATTCGATCGAATGGAAAGTTTGTTTGAGGCGAACATTAATTTATTCAAACGAATAGAGACATTGTAACGAATTGACTGCTTATTAAATACTTGCATACTTACTGAACGGACTCCCGACCAGCAAGGAGTCTCTGCCTGAGACACTGCAGCCTTCCATCCTCTGCGCTCCCGGGTACGCTGCTTCCAGTTCTTCCAGCGCTCTGGCTTCCGCGATGGCTTGGTCTTTAAATCGGAGGTTCGGTCTTCCTTGCCTTCTTGAGCCTGGGGGCTGGGAGTCGAAGATCCTCTTGGCTTTTGCATTATTGTTCATACGCTCAATGTGGGTCGACGTGATTTAGCTTTTTTTTACTACATCTTGGTTCAGCTCATAGAGTTCGCGGCTGTATCTTCTCCTCCATTCGCCCTCCTCCCACAAATGACCGAATATCCGACAGAGTATTTTTCTTTTATTTTTATTTTTCCTACTTATCGTCCAGCACTCGGCACGATAAAGCAGGACTGGCAGGATTAAGGTTCGATAGAGCGGTCCCGTTTTCGGCCATCGCCATATATAGCTCCTGACGATGAATGCTATCATAAGCTGCTTTAAAGTCAATGAAAATATGGTGAATCTCGACTTGAAATTCGTTGGTTTTTTTCAGAATTTGCCTCAGTATGAAAATTTGGCCTATTGTCGATTCGATCTGCCGGGCTGGAAGCAACACTGGCACATGCCTATTAGTGTGTTGCAGAAGGCTTGAGACGTTCACACAGTACGTTGGATGGGATCGTATATGCGACATTCAGCAGGTAGGTATATGCCTCGATAGTTCTTGCAAGATGAAGAAATAAGCATGACTTATTTATGTAAATCGTCAACAACACATATATAGGTTAGGTTAGCTTTAGCAGAGTCCTGACTTATGAGATGACACCTATTATGTCATAAAACAAAGGCAACATCGTGAGCCGAGAAAAAACACATAATTTTGTAGAACTGTCGGAAAATAACCAAAAATTGTGTAGTTCTCGTTTCAGAATTGTCACAAATTTCTGTGACAAATTTGTACTGACAATTTTTTTATGATATAGAAAAAATATACAATTTACATTTTTATCAGTATGTAATTGATAATTGACAATTGTGACAGGCGGTTGAATTTCGGTCAAGTATTAATAGTAAGGTGGCACGTACGTTCTAAAATGCTAAATATTATTTCTTCAAGTGAACGTGAGGAAGAGTCTCAAATGCAGTTTCGTGTAGTACGCACTCGACACTTAAAAGAAGGAATAAATAATAACATTAGCGCATTATTTGAATGTAAGGAAAATTTAACGAAAAAAATCGTTTCGGAAAAAGCAGTGGAATATATTTTTTTATGTATTTTCGCTGGGCGCAGTGGCTCGTGTGTCTTGAGCTTTTTTTTCACTGACCCACCTCTTGCGAACGTCTGACAAACATCCAATGCCTAATATTTATTTCTTTTATGTATTTTGAAATGTATTTTTGATTGTTAATCCAGTCCGGATCAATTATAAGGGATAGAAAAGTACAGCTAATGTTGTGTACTTTAGGTCATAGGTTAAAAAGGGGTATGCAATTCGCATACAGCACTAGGCACCAGAAGGGCCCATCGCGATCCCTATGGAACCACTTGAAAAACTTCAATTGGAGAAAAACCTAAAAACCTAAAAAACTTTTCCTAGACAGAGCCCAATCTTCCTGCAGAACTTAACCAGCTTCCTATGGTCTATGCCGCTTGTAGATCACCACAGAACCTGCACGTGTCCACATCCACCAGACCAAGTCGCCTAGCATGCTTTCTTAGAAGACAGTGCCCTGACATAATCCCAATTACTGTTCTAAGCTGTTCCCTGCTCAATTTTAAAATTTCCTTAGATCTTTTCTTTTCCAAATGGGGCCAAAGGGCTCTAGACACCCTATGTCCCTCTATGTTCTGCCATCTGAGGTCAGCCATTTTTAAGATCTTTTCATTGATTTTTCCTTTAAAGACGCCCAGGGGTGGTTTAATGTTGACACCTCCGCTATTTTCCAGCTCCCCTCCCTTTCTTGCTAGCTCATCGGCTTGCTCATTTCCCCCTATACCGCTGTGTCCCGGTACCCAGCACAGTCTTACTCGATTCCGTCTACATACTGCTTTTAGCATTGTGCGACAGTTTCTGACTATCTCAGAGTTAATGGTAGCAGATTCAAGTGCCATAAGTGTCGCCTGACTGTCAATATAGATGGCAATGTCTCTTCCCGACAATGATCTCATCTGCACTATCTCTGCCGCCCTTAGAATAGCCCGAACTTCCGATTGGAAGACACTGCTTTTGTCCGGGATTCGTATAGACTCTCTCAGGTCTGGATCAGCAGAAAAAATGCCAGAACCCGTTCTCTCCCCCGCTTAGAGCCGTCATTGTAGATAGCAACCTCGTTTGCTATTGTGACTGCATCTCTTTGCCACTCCTCCCTTCGCGGATATGACACCTCATAGGGGATGTCATGGTCGACCAAGGGGCAAATCTCATCAGTCCGTATAGGATTTCCGGGTAGCACATCAGTTAAGATCGTGCAGTGCCCAAAACTACAGTCCTTAAACTGGCCTAAATTTTTGAGGCCCAAAGCGCTGTTGCCAGCAAGTTGCTTTATTTTTAAATCTAGCGGGATAAAGTGCAGGAAGGCGTCCAGTGCTGCCGTAGGAGTAGTACGGATTGCACCAGTGATGGCTATGCTTGCCGTTCTCTGCACCATTGCTAGTTTTCCAATTATGGTTCTTTTATTTGTTGCCCTCCACCACACAAGTGAGCCATATGTAAGTATGGGTATCACCACTACTGTATATATCCAGTGTACCATGGCGGATTTCAGGCCCCATGTTTTGCCCATTGTTCTCTTACAAATAAAGAGGGCATTATACGCTTTCTTCATTCGTTCAATTATATTAAGATTCCAATTTAATTTTCTATCTAGGCTCAGATACTTCGCACTGTCCGTGAGAAACAGTTCCTCTCCGTCAAGTTTCGGGAGATTGAAGTGCGGTATTTTGTGTCTTCTCGTGAACAGGACTAACTACGTTTTCGAGGGATCGACATTTAGTCCGCAGCCCTTGGCCCAATTACTAATTTTCTTTAAGGCGGTCTCTGTGATCTCACTTAAAGTATTCAAATATTTTCCCTGCACTACTATGACCACGTCGTCCGCATACGCTGTGGAACTTATACAAATTGACTTAATTTCCTTTAGGACGTTGTCAATGTCCAGTCCCACAGCAGTGGCGATATGACTCCCTCCTGCGGGGTTCCTCTGGTTTATGTTTATGTTCCTGTTGGCGAGCATGTTGCATACCCAATTTATGATTCCCTGTTCTATGTTAGCGCCTGTCAAGGCGCTTTTTATAGCTCTACACTCAACGTTATTGAAGGCTCCCTCTATATCGAGAAAAGAGGCCAAAGCAAATTCGCCGCAGTGTAGACTACTTTCAATTTTACCCACTACGTTGTGTTGAGCAGTTTCTACTGATCTACCCTTTAAGTATGCGTGCTGTGACTCGCATAAAAAACCATTGCTACATTTATTTCTAATGTGAGCTTCCACCAGACGCTCAACGGTTTTGAGCAAAAAGGACGACAAACTGATTAGTCTGAAGTCTTTCGCCGTCGTGTGACCCTGTTTGCCGGCTTTGGGTATAAAAACAACCCGGACTTCTCTCCAGGCTGTTGGAATATGCCCTGTTCTTAAACTGAATCTCAGTATATCCAAAATCTTTTGTTTTGCATGCTCTGGCGCTTTTTGGAGCATGATCGGTAGAATACCATCCGGCCCTGGAGATTTATACGGTTTGAATGTATGCATGGCCCACAGTAACTTTTTTCGGTTGATGATATTGTCAATTTCTTCCCACTCGAAAGAGGGACAGTCGACTTCCTCCTGTCCTTGTAGGCCTAGGTCCGTTGGGGTTGTGGATCCGGGGAAATGGGTTTCCACCAGGGTTGCCAGAACCTCCTGACTACTCACGGCCCATGTCCCGTTGTTATTTTTTAGGTAGCTCTAGCTAGGTACGCTAGCCTCCTTTGAGAGCATTTTACGCAGTCTCGACGCCTCTTCAGTTAACTCAATAGATTCACAGAACTTTTTCCATGAAGATCTTTTGGATTTCCTCACTAAGTATTTAAATTCCCTCTGGCTTTCGCTATACTCATCCCATGTGGTATCGTTTTTAATGAGTTTTGCCCTATTATAAAGTTTTCTTACCTCCCTTCTTTTAAGGCCGATTTCCTTATTCCACCACTTCGGTTGAGCCCTTTTTGGCTTTTTGTTTGCCGGGCATGCCTGTTCGAACGCTGTGTTTATGCTGAAAATTAATTTTGAAGCGTATCCATCTGTGGTCAGACAGAGATGCCTCATCAACTACCCTCCACTCCCTGATTTCCATTTTGTCTGTGTTGGAGACAAGTGTAACGTCTAAAACCTCCTGTCTGTTACGTGTAACAAAAGTAGGTGAATTCCCTCTATGTAACGGTATGTAACGTAAGGTTGGACAATATAATAAAATCATAAAGACACTCATCCCTTGAATTTGTGTCTCCACTACCCCATTGCGTATGATGGGCGTTTGCATCGCAGCCCAGTACGTGCATCCAGTTTTGACCAGCCAAGTCCTTTAGTTCTTCCGTTATTACGACTGCAGAGTCGTAGGGAAGATAGGCTAAGGTCAGACACAGAGATTTTCCATCTTCCCTCTCGCAGATGACCGCCGTCAAGTCGCCAGAGCTGTAATTATTCAAAATAAATGCCTTTATGTGGTTTTTAATAAGGATACAAGTCCTGATTTTACCTTCCGCCTTGTAGAACAATGTATAGTTCTTTTGCCGGAGCCCCTGAATCACGTTCTTATTGATCCAGGGCTCCTGTATGAGTACGGCTGCAATGTCCTGCCTAATGACGTACTCCATCAGACAGGCCGTCGCAGCCCTACTGTGGTGCAGGTTTATCTGCAGCACTTCCATCCTCCTCATCTCTGCCCTTGGTCGATGTTTTGACCATCAACCTCCCCATGCTATATCTTACCATCCCGTTGGATTTCTCCAGGTATGGAAGACATTCCTTGTTTAGGGCCAGTAGAAAGTGTTGGCCGTATTCCCGTCTAGGCCCCGTCCTTAGGACCCTCCATGTTTCGGCTTTAAGTTCCCGATTTTGAACATGTAGGAGCCCTAGGAGCTTCTCCGGGTATGTGTAGGGACTAGGTACCCAAACCCAGGCTGTTGGCGGATTGTATTTTGCCAACTCAGCAACCGTTAAGCATTTTAGCTTTATACCTTCCCATGCATCGGATACCTCCGTGACGAAGTGTCTGAGGAAAACCACAGAAGGCTTGTTTCCACAACCAACAACCTTGCGCCCGCCTTCCCAACCAGCGCCATCAAATTGAAGCTCCCCGTTTCCTGCGGCGGATAGTTCCTTCCACAGGGCGTCTTGGAACCTCTCCTCGACGTTTTTCCACTGGTCGATTGTGAGACGACCGCAAGGCTCCAGCTCGTTTACCACAGCAACGAGATGCTCGTCCTTCTGGTCGCTGTGTCCGCGACGCATTGCAGGTGTGGTCACAGCCTTCACCTTTTTCGCTGCGTTGGACGGCATCGTCGGATCTGAATCTCTTACTGTTGAAACTCGTCTTCCTTCCCGAGTCATTTGTCCCTTCCTTAGCTTTTGCTGCATAGGAGGTGGAGGGTGCAGTCAGTTCAACCTCCACCTCCAGCTCCATTGGCCAGCTTTTTCCCCTCCTTTGCTTTTTGCAGGTCGGCCACAAAAGTCTTGGCCCTCGCAAACGCTGCCTTTTCCCAGTCACTGAGGGTGCTGCGTTCACAGCTCCCATACTTGGCTACCTTACGATTTGCATTACGTAGCAAAGCCTTAGCCCTCTTTTGTGCGCTCTGTTTCGCACTCTTCGTTGTTACATTAGAGGAAACTGCAGATGCAGCGGCTGAGCCAGCTGTGTCTACTTTTCCCTCTACTTTTCCTGTCTTTGTTGACGATGCTTCCAAGATGGTCCCAGGAACAGCGGATGATCCTGCTGTCCCGGGCATCTCTTCGGCTGCCTTCTTGCCCTGTATGTCTTTGTCACCGATGAGAGTTCCAGCCTGCTCACCGGTGACTTCGCTGTCGCTAGTGAGGGTTTTTACCGACTCCTCACTGTCGCTAGCTAAAAGCGCCGTTTCATCCAATTCCTGTGCTAGAAGAGAGATTGATGAAGATGATAACTCATCCTCACTCATCTCCTTCTCCCCCTTGACAGGAATTGCATTTTGTTTTTTTATAATTTTTTTTTGTTTTTTTTTTGATTTTGTTTTGTTTGTTCCATTTTGTGTTTAAATTTGATTCCCACGAGTAAGGCAGGAAAAAACAAGGTCAACCCAGGCAGCGCCGCCATACCTGGGTAAGGCTATATACAACAGGCCCGCGCCAAGGCGCCTGAGGGAGCTCAGTTAACGGTTGGTTTAACCCCCAACCTCTCATCCCTGGGCACGGTTTACTATTCGCTCACACCACCACTGGAGTTAGGTTTGGATAGGGATACGAACAGGGGTAGGGGGGCAATGGGGGGGAGTAAGGATACTGGGAATGGCGAGGGGGGGCATGGGAGCGGACGGAATGTCCTGGCCAGCTCTTGGTTAACGCTCATCAGTCGGTCTGTCTGCCATGGGTGACCCTTCTGACGACAGAAGTCGTCGACAGCATAGCCCGTTGAATCTTTGCGCCGTAAGCCGCTGCACCGGCACCATCGAAGGCAATGATGGTACACACGTCAAGGTTGTGTTCTTTACATGACAAATTTGTCAAAATATGACAATGACAAAATTGGCACGACAAATCTGGCAATGACAAAATAGACATTCCAAATAGACATTAGGAATAAAAATTTGTCAGATAAGTGCGACAAAATTTGTAGAATTGCCAGCTGTTAAAGTTTTTAAAACAGGATCCCGGTTATGATTTAAAATAAAATATTGGTCGACATTATTATTATTTGAATTAGAAATTGGCGTTTCAAAAATCTTCGACATTTTATCAGAAGGGCATGAATTTGTTGGTTCCTTAATATTTAAACTGTGCTAAGAAAAATATGAACGTTTTGAACCGGGACGTGAACTAATGTGTCATTATGCAATACAAATTATGCGATAATGATCTTCTCCTTCTTCCTTAACTGCATCCCTATACTGGTTCGCCTCTGGCGTTCGCCGGATCGACCTCAGGAAAAAACGGCAGCCCTCCCGATTTTGAATCACTTCGTCACTGGGATCAATCAAATGTTGGTGTTGCTGCATTTGTGTGCTCCAGAAGTTTTTAGGCTTGCCTTTCTTTTGCGATTGTATGGAAACGTCGAAAAATATTGCCATTTGGCAGGGTTCTTAGGATCTCTCGTTTGAACTTGACAGTACCAACTCCAAATTTGTCCTCATATAGGTACTTCTTGTACGCTGTCCAACATTGTGAACTGTATGTGACCACCGGGCGCACAACTGTGGTGTAGAGCCTTCCTTTCAGATAAGGGGCATTTTGCGGTCACAGAAAATGGCTGAGATTCCCTGTCACTTCATCCACCCTACGCCTTCGCAAAAATGGTCTTTTAGGAAATTAGGGTAGAGCGGGGCAAGTAGGCAAGTAGGGCCACTCGAATTACTCACGAACCGCAAGTTCTACACGAACATAATCACACTGACTGAAACGTGCGCAATAAGCAACCCGTGCAAAACTAGTCTCAGTTGCATTGTATCAGCAGATGGGGAACCACGCGAACTTTTTTGTATTGGAGTGAAAAAGTAAAAAAAAAATAAGGTACAGTTTTTTTATAAATCACATTATTATATTTAAGTATTCTGTTTAAAAAATTTTACTTTTTTAAGTATTTTTTTAATTATGACGCAATATGTTTATCAAATTAGATCTGGGGTAAGTTGGGCCAGGTGGACCAACTTGCCCCCCTGAATTAAAAAAATACATGTGTTTTCTGCATTGTGTGCATTCTCTGAAAGTATACCGGGCGAGGAGTTGGTACAGTGCCATATTTGCCGAAAGTGAGCTCATACAAAGTGCTCACCTCGACTTGGGGTCGTGTTTTTTGCATAAACTGCAATAGCGACTACGATTCCTAAATTATAAATTCTTATTTCGATTTGTTTTTTGTTTGCTGTTTTTTTGCTTTGAAATTAAAAATTTAATTATTTAGCTTTTATCCTTTGAATAAAATTCTGTTATAAATTCAGCCTTTTTGTCCCTTATGGAGCTCTTTTTTGCACTTTTCATCCCTTGGCCCAACTTACCCCACGCACTGGCCCAACTTGCCCCATTAGTGGGGTAAGTTGGCTCACTTGGACTTGGTGTATTTGAGACGAAATAATTATTTAACTATTAGATAAATTGTTTTTTTTTTAATTTCATTAAAAAGTCGAAGTTTCAATATTTCTACTGACTTTAGTTTCATAGCTTAATTATAAAACGTTTGGAAGTTATGAAGCGCCAAAAAAAGTGGTCCAACTAGCCCCGCCCTACCCTATAGAAAATACAGCTCAATCTATTAAGCAATCGATGTGCATTTAATTGGAAATACTGAAATTCATAAAAGAGTGAGTTGGTTGGCAGAACAACACTAATATTTTTGTGAAAACACACACACACACACACACACACACAAATTGAAAATGATTATATTGTAACTGCTTAAATGCTGTGGGGTGTGGCCTAGCTTGCCTGATGTTTTAAATGTTACTTCTCTTTCCCTGCAATAAAAAAGTTCATATTATTATTAAGTTTGCCAAACTGTTTTTGTGGTGTGGCTTGCTTAGGTGATGTGTTTAGGTACCTACTTTTTTATTTATTTGATTCTCTTTGGCTACGTTCATGAGTTTATTTACTTCTTTTACAAAAAAAAAAGCAAAACTTAATTCCATTTGGAGGGAAGATTGTCTTGCAGTAGAATCTCGTTAATGTGAACTAATTAAAATGTCCCGGCCAATTATTTGGAGGCCAATCAAATGCTGGCGTTGTTGAATTTTTGTGATCCACGATTGCGTAGGCGTGCGTTTCAATACGTAAATGCTCCTCCTTTGATTGTTTGAGCTTCCATTTACGACACCGGCGCGGCGATCTTAATTCATGTTAAGCCATGTAATCGCATGCAAACTCCCACAAGCATTAAGATGTTGTACGAGCTCCATTTCATTCAGTATGATAAGTCCTTATTCCATCCGTGACCCGAAAATCGTAGAACTAACATTTATATATTTTGTAATGTACCAATTTTCTATTTGCAATTTGAATTCATACTGGAGGTAAATTTTTCCTTAAACTATCTAATTACGTGTTAAGGATGCTTTAGTTTGTCTTCTAGAAATTAACAATGTTGCCAGCGAACACATTGCTAATAGGTATGTACATAAAGTTTTCACAAAAAGAAAGTTCGTCAGAGAAAGTACCTACATTTTTACTCTGTGGTATCTTGTCTGCGCGATGTTGATCCTTTATTAAGTTAGAAGTAAAATATGTCTGAAATCATTTCGGGCGCTAGTTTCGTTCATGAGAAGATATTTAAAAAAAATAGTTTGCTTAAGTATAAAATACTTAATGGCAAAGAAACGATCAGAATTATTAAAGGAATCGTAACTTTGGGTTCGCCGTTTCGAACTCAATAAACATCGGTAGGTTTCCCGGTTTCGGATCACATGAAACAAAATAAACCAGAACCATTTTAAAACAAATATAATAAATAAAAAAATGGATTTGATCAGTCTTCCCCAGTTCATGTTTTTTTCAAACTGTTTTAACAGTCGCTTGTAAAAAATATTCCAACACTTCATTATGCTACGTTATCAAATCAATTTGAGAAAAAGAAATTCACTTCAACCTCTGGAGCCTTTACTCCTTAGCATTTTTTTAGGATATAGACGTGGTCTACAGAAACAATAACGCCAATTTACCTTAAATAATACTAAAGAATTTTCGACTCAGCTCGCAGGGTGACCGTGCTCGAGCCGACAAATATAATCCTTTTTAAAATATGCAAGTGGTCTGGATAACTGGAAATACAGCGGATGAAAATCAGTGTATCAGTCAGAGACTATCTACGGCTAGAGAGACCCTTTTGGGCTTTAGCCACAAAACTTATCTAGAAAACTCATTGTCACTTTTATCCATTACTTCCTTGTTGCCCGCGCAGTGCTACTTCATTATAAGTGTACCCAAAACTCCGAATTGATGATAAAAAAATCAAATTAAACAGAATCATATTTATAATCAGTTTTAAAATTATATATTTGATTTCATTTAGTTCTAAAAAAAAACACATATAAATCATTTAAAAGATCACAGATCAAAATAGCATTTCTCATTTCGTTTTCTTAAATAAAAACTTTTTTGTTCTTATAACAAATATACAAAAATGGGATAAAATATCAAATACTTTACAAAAAATAAAGGTAGATATACGGGAATAAATATGTAATGAAAATAAAATAATTTATAATAAACTTTATAATGGTAGAACTTGCAATGTTGGCTAAGTAATGTGTTTACAAATAAAAAAATGTCTTCATGTCCTTTTGCCATAGTAAATGTATTTTTTGCACCATTCCTGGACATCATCCTCATTCGCACAGCACAAAGGATATACGATATGGGATTTTGTTACTTTGGCGCACCGCATACAAAGCTCCATAACTTCCATATCCATGTCGCATTTTTGAAGTTTGCGTATCGTATCTCTGCTCAGATTGCCATGGTACTCGCTGGCGTTAATGTTTGTATCATCCTGGTGCGTACTGTGTTCCGTTGGGTGACACATAACTGTAGTGCAAATAAATGCTGCTAATAAAATGCACAACGATGTACCATATAGGATCTGAAAATATTTTTATTTATTTTATTTATTATACATTTCTTAAACAATTAATAATATTTCTTGAATACAAGATTAAAAATGTATTATTCACTTAGTTACGAATTGTTTTTTTTTTAAATTTACTTTGATTATATTTAGTATACGGGGTTATCGGAGACGGTTGTATATAAGTGTCTGTTGACTGGCTAGATGTACTGACTGAAAGGAATTAAGTTTCATACACAAATCCTTGCCAGCGAGATCGTGTGCTTATGATGAGTAATTTATTCATTGGTTTTTTTGTGCTAACGATGTAGTTTCGATTCGATGAAAAAAACGTATGGGCCCTAAAACCTAGCTTCTTCAACTAATTGTGTGTGCGAAGGTATAGTTTTTTGGCACGAATTGAAGGGGCCTTCAATTTATCGCCAATTTTGAGCGCCAAACTTTAAGATGTTTGTCAGCCTCTTGCAAAAGGTTGGGTAGTCGAAAACGTAAAGCTGTTCCTGAAAGGGGTTTGAACGTCGGACCCCTCACTTAGTAGTTCAATGCACTAACCAGTGGGTCGATTCGATAGTGCTTTAGTAATCTGGTATTTGCTTTGCGAAATTTTCCATAAATATTTTAATTGGGTTAGGATCCCAGGTTCAAATCCTCCCAGTAACATCTAAACTTTTTTTTTAACTTCCTAACCTTTAATGAATATCTGACAAACATTCATTAAATTTCCAGCACGTAAAACATACCGTTTCTGTGCAACTATATGTAGATGCAACACTTTTTTGCTAATCGTTATCGGCTCAGTGGTTCCGGCTTACTATTTATAACAACATGTCTGAGACTACCCAAATCCCACATGATAAGAAGCATGGCGTTAATTTATATTTGTCTGCATTTTATTAATATTTTTTGGACTTTGTTTTTGTTTTTTTTAATCTCGAATTGGAGGACTAGTAGCTATTTTTAATTATATTATTTCTTGGATTTATAACTATTACCATTTTGGTAAACTAAAAGCGTACGGAATTTTCTTTTAAAGTAATATTCGTACATAAAACGGTGGTCCTTTTTTGTTTGATAATTTTCCGCTGCGAGAAAAAAAATCGTTGCGAGAACTGTATATCAAATTTATTGCACCGTCACTAAAAGAAACAGTTTTTCACCCAACGAACAAATTAATGGCCCCTGGCCTCTTAGCGATTTTTTTTCATGTTTTCTGCCCGATTTCGTTTGAAAACCGACTTTGTTTAGTGCATTTTTTTTCTCCCAAAGATGAATGTTTAACGAAAATGGGGATCAATATAAACTAAAATCGCTGATTATTAAACTAAAAACCACTTAGCAACTCTTATTTTATTCACGTAAGGAAATAAATAACCACTGAAATTATAAACTCACTTTGAAATGCATTTTCAAACGTGTTTGATGCTTAACGTTGTACTGTAGACAATTTATTATCGATAATAATGTCTGTATTCAAATACGACTCCGTAAATTAACTGATGTACTTCCTGCATTTCGAAGATATTTTATATACTGGAAATTTGTTTTGGAAAGACTCCCTCCCTCCCAATTGGCATGGTGCTCTCTTTTACACCAGAACAAATGAGATAACTATATCATGCACGGATGAGTGTGAATAACAGTAATTCCGCTCCAAACAAAATTCATAGTCTAAAAATTAGGCTATTATCACGCTCTAAGCAATACTTAAGAAAAAACATCAATAAGACCCTAATAACACATTTGAGCGCAGATTCTACACTCCGTACCACTTGTTAAATGACAGGTATTTTTTAATTGAATTATGTTATTTTTAAAACCAATTACTAATCTGGGAAAATCCTTCTGCGGAATCTATGAAGGATACAAAGCGATCATGTTGTTAAAAGAAATCACGGTTAGCTTTGAAAATCCAGTTCTACTGTTCCGTCAAAAATGAATTGCTCCCCATACCATTACACCGCCTCTCTTGTTGTGCTGTTCTTTGAAGATGTAGTTCATCAGTCCTTTAATCATAGAAACAACAATTGAATCCATCAGGTCTGTCGACTCCACCTGATGTGTCTTATTGCAAAGTCGAGTCGCTGACTTTTTTGTACTGAATTTGAGTGGCTAGTTTTAGCCTTGATTTTTCCGATAGAGAGCTTGGAATTGGAAACAGTTCTATTGCTCGCCGTTCTTGAGATGCTGTTGCCTTGCACCAGTCATTTGCGATTTTTTCCATAGTTTTCAGGATCCTTAAGGTAGTAATGTACAACTGTATGACCTCTTCCAATGCTCTATGAAGTGGATACGTTGCCCCAGCTCCTTGTAAGCTCGAATTTAGCCTTTTTCTCCTTCAGCTAATATCTTTCCTTTTCCCATGGTTGCAATAAAGAAAAGTCTTTAACTAATGCCCTTTATACTCTACATGCGTTTTTATACGATTACGAATGTGATCGATTGTTAAACAGCAGATACACAAAAATAGGTAGATACAAATTATGACTTTCATAAAATTAAAAATGTTCAATCTAACCTTGAATTTCTTTTAAAACATGATCGCTCATATACGTCTTACTTTCCGCAAAAGGGTTTTCCCAGATAAGAGAATGGTTTTAAATTTATCATAAACATTTTCAAACAAAATTACCTATCCTTAAACAAGTGGTACGGAGTGTATGTTTTTGAAACCACCCTTCTCAGCGCGTGGTGATTGCTAGTATTGGTTGAAAAGCCGCGTGCACTCACTCTCTAGCTTTATCTCTTATTGTTAAGATTCGGCTCCTATGGAACTAATGAAATGAAAATTGATCATTTAATTCAGTCAGAACATTGAGTAATGATGGTATGAGTGCTTACTTTTGTCGAAAAGGTGATTTGTTGTCGTGAAGTTTCAAAAAAATTCAAAGTATTTGGGCATCTGCGATTAAAAAAAGAATCTGGTTTGACACTAGCAGTCTAAGAAATATGACCGAAGCTTCGATCAATAATAATAATCAGTCAGAAAGATCTATCATGTGGCGGTGAATGGCTTTAATGAATGGCACATCAGGGTGGTGCATAATTTATGAAGAAGATGCTTGCGTCTTATCTGCATACTCTGACGTACCTACATAATAATGAATGAGTCAATAATGTTGCATCGACATGAGTTAAGAACGCAAATAAATGTTATTAACCATTATAGCACGTTAATTGAAGTTCAATTTTAATTGCCTGACCGATACTGATAGGAGTAGGATTGTACTGTTAGTTGAGCGCGTGCATATGTTAGCGCAGAAAGCATGCTGCAGTTATAATTAGTTTTCATTTAATTTTTCATAGATAATGTCATCGTCATCTGTAATCGGGAATAGCGAGAAGGAAGAGTCATTATGCGATAATTACTAAATTTCCTAACAATGTTTCCCTGAGCTTGAGGCATAATGTCAATGTCTAATATTATGACTTAATAATATTTTTACTGATAATTATAAGTATGCGATAAACATGTCAGTAGCATACGTTCGGCTGCGACAATGAGAGAAAATGTGTGAAGGAACATGAACTCATGTTAGGAATATTTTGGCGAAATTTGTTCCTTTTTTCACGCTTTTTAACAGCCTCAATTGAAACTTATGACTATGCATGCATAAATCTAGAAAATCGTTCGGTTGGATACAGAACTTTGCACTACAGTCCACATTTGGTAGTGAACACGCTTTCTGCACAAGGCTTTCTCTCTGGCTAATAATCCGCATACGAATCTTTTAAGGGAAATTCTTGTAATGTATTATTTCATATGCATACTTATGTCAAAAATGTCCGCAATTTTTTGCTGCATTTTTTTCTCCGTAGCAAAAAATGACTGACTTTTTTTTTTGCTGCAGGCATATAAGTTCCGTGCCAACGACCTTGCCACGTCGAATCAATCGGTTCTCGTTTGATCACCGCAATTAAACGACGTAGGGCGTGGTTAGTACTTAGATGGAGGACCACTTGGGAGTACCGCGTGTTGTTGGCACCTCTTGCGAACGTCTGACAAACATCCAAGAGTATCACATTGTCATGAGAAAGCTTTTCCACTCCACTTCGCATGAAAGTGGTTCGAGAACCTAGGTTCAGGCCCTGTATGGGCCGTTAAGGCCTTATATGGGGAGAGTACGATAAGTCAGGAGACAAAGTTTAACGACAGATTTGTGTAGAACAGTTATTTACAAGCATTTTTTATTATGGGAGGGGGGGGGGGGGGGAATCTATCTCATTCCATTTTGGCGGGAGGCGCGATTTTCAAATGGAAAAACAAATATTTAAAAATAACGGTAATATTTACAATTAAGTATTGCACATTTTTTTAAAGATAAAAGTCGGTTCTATCATCTTGTTTTCAAATCAAGTGATTTCCATGAATAGCTTTTAAAAAACTAATTTCAAACTCAAAGTTTCTTTAAATCCAGATTCCTTAAATGCAAAAGAAACTTTGCATACACCCAACATCGCACCTATCCCAAATCCTACAGTGATTCCAAGCTGGGGGGTTGTAGGGGGGCAACATGCCCCCCATACATAACCTCACTGTTTATACGCCGTATACCGTAATGCTTGCATTCTAGGTAACGTCAAATAACTTACTGTTCTCTATCATTATTTATTCATTGACATCAAGGAAAAAAAGTCCATAAATAAAAATTTAATAAAAATTAGGTTTGGTATTTTTGAATTTTCTCGAAAACTAGTAGACTTAAAACCATCTAGTTTTCAGTATTCGATTAAAAACTAATAACAGGAAAAAAATAGTGGAAAAAATTTAGTATGTAGTCTCACAATTTGGAATAAAGATAATATAAACTTGTTTTTTTTTTATTTTTTTCCGAAATTTTGAGTTTGAAATTAGTTTTTTCAAAAACTACACTCACAGGCACAATTAACCGCCCACCCAGTATTTTTGGGATTATGGTCGGTATTGTTCCATAATACGATTTTTTTTCATAGAATCTATCGTGAGCAATATTTGGATAGAAAAGATAACATTTTAAATTTATGAAACATCGATTTAATCATCTTTATCACTATAAATCGTATTTTTAGCTTATTTTTGATAATACTAACAATTTTGTTTACCTTAATTAATAACATTTTTTATTTCTTATTTGATAACATTTTTTTTTCAATAACGTGTATTTCCTCCTCGAGCTCTAATGACTTCTTGGAGCCTATTTTGAAGTCCATCCATTATATCCTGTATATCTGTTTGGGGGATGTTGTCCCATTCTTCTGCTATAGCTGTCTTGAGCTCCCTTATGTTGGTTGGCGCTGGTATTTTTGCCCGAACCCGTCGTTTTAGATTATCCCATATATGCTCTATAGGGCTGCGCGCTGGCCATGGTAAGGTTTGAATACCGACTTCTTCAAGGTATTCAGTGACCGATCTTGCGACATGACAACGTGCGTTATCTTGCATTAAGATAAAATTTTCTCCAATAAATGGCGCGAAAACAATGACATGTTCTTGGAGAACTTCCTGAACGTACCTCTGAGCATTTACAGCTCCTCTATCGAAGATCACGAGCTCGGTGCGAGCCTCGTGACTGATACCTCCCCATACCATTATCGACCCTCCCTGATACCACACTGTTGCGGCTATGGCACATGGAGCAAACCTCTCATTTCATCGCCTGTACACTCGCATACGACCATCTGGTCCTCGTAGGGCCATTCTGCTCTCGTCCGAGAATAGTACGTTCTTTCACTGATCAATGGTCCAGTTCACATATTCTTGAGCAAAACGAAGTCGAGCTCTACGATGTTGTGGGAGCAATTCGGGGCTCGGACTGGACGAAACGATCCTACATCTCTTTCTGACAGTCTTCGTCTTATTGCTCTTTCACTTACACTTACGTTTCGCACTTCGAGGAGACGAGTACGAGCTTGAGCAGCTGTGCTAAAGCGATCTCTTAGCACATTGCTAATAATAAAGCGATCATCTCGAGCGGATGTGCATCGATGTCTGCCTTGGCCTGGTCTCCTATTGTAAGAACCAGTCTCCCGCTATTTCTGATGATGTCCCGGACGGTAGTTCGAGGCACAGTAAGTGTCCGCGCAATCCAGCGTTGGCTGTACCCACTATCCGCAAAAACCACAGCCCTTGCTACTTCAGTGGGGTCTAACGGCATTTTTTTGTGATTTTGAATAATAAAAGTTCACAAACACTAATTTTACACTTTGCAATATCCACAAATAAAAAGTTGAGAAATAAGAACCACATTACTCAGATCTTCAAGAATGCCAAAATGCAACTGGATCACAAAAGTGCAAACAATGCAAAGATGCCAAAAAAAATATAGTAACTGTTTAATTCATGCTCAAAGAACCCAATAGACAAAATGAAATCATTATGATGGCCGTTACTTTTCAAAAACACACATAGTGAGACTAAACATAGGTGGGCGATTAATGGTGCCTATAGGCGTTTTTCTTTTTAAGCCCCGAGCGGGGAACAGAGCGGGGCTCGAGCGAACAGAACTCGCTCCGAGCTGAACGTAACCTGAGCGCTCCGAGCTAATTAAGAAACAGAATTGAGCATTGAACTAACTGAAAATAATTATATTATTCTGCCCAAAACTTATTTTTTTCTTTACCTTCACTGGGAGAGCAACCAGATTCGTCCGCCATTTCCGTTGTTTTGATTTTAGTTTTTTTTTTTTTGCTGTCATTCACAAAAAATGAATGAAGTCAGCCGCGCTCAGCTTTTCGCTCGATGTGCTCGGTCATTCTTAATCGAGCTCATCGAGCGAGCCCTGAGCTAGCTCCGAGATAAAAAAGAAATGCAACTTTTGTGCTCAGAGCGCTCCGAGCTAAAAAAGTAACACAGTCCTTTTTTTGACAGCTCAGTGCCCCGCTCGGAGCTCAAAAAGAAAAATGCCTTATGAGTGTATTAATGGAAATCACTTGATTTAAACGCGATTCCGAACCATTGATTGATCCCATTTCACTACGCAGTGGTGGGAGAGGGCGGGGGGGGGGGGGGGGAGGGGGGTGAATGTAATACATTGCTGAGAACACACGTCAACCTCCAGAAGTGGCTAGATCCGGTTACTTAATGTTATTTATGTTAACTAATTTTTGTTTCTGTTTATTTATGTAATTTCTTTGTCTGTGTTATCTGTGTACTGTAAACCATACGCTTAATAAAATTGTTGAAAAGTGTTTACACTGGTAGTATATAATCCAATTATTGATTTAATTGTGATCTGATAAAGTAATAGATTAAGCGTTTTCAGCCGTATTTATAAAGATAATTTAAAGGGTGCGTACCCCTTAAATACCTTAGTACCACCAAAGTGCAAAATCGGCATTTATAATCGATTTCCACATTTAAACAACGATGCTTAAAGGCCGCTAAACTTTCATGCCAGCTTTTTAGCTGGAACGTTGATTTTTTCGATATTTTTTTTTAACTGTGGGCGTGTCATTATCCTGATTTTAAAATTTCTTACACTTTAAATCCTATAAATTGACAACAGACCGTCCATCCGACTGACATGCCTACATTGACATAACTTTTGATTCTGATGTACAAATAGTACGAGCTATATTAATGTATGTTACAAACTATGAGTAAAACTTAAAAAAGACTAAGAATAGGGAATCAAATGGCAGAGGACAGTTTTCTTCCATCCTCTCACTGTTTTCACAAATGAAACTCCTTTTTGTAATACACGAACTTCAATGTGAGAATATGCGGACGTCAATGCGTTAATGTGTAAAAACTCTCAATAAAAAAAATCGTGACACAAACCTCGCTTAGTGAGTACACAGAAGAAAATTTTTTATAAATAAGAATTAAAGCAACGTTGTTTCAAGGCAATTTAAATGTTTAAGCAAGCTTAACTAAATACCATCTGCGATGTGGATTAAGAAAATCCAATAAATACGGCTGTTTAAATTTTACTTGATCTCAAGTGCTGTTGATTCAGCACAAATGTGGTTAATTAATACAAATAAACCATAAAAAATCTTTTAAAATTATTAAACATATTCGTGGTTTGAGTATTACCTACAATTATTTTGCATTTTTACACAGGGGTTGTTTAGGGAAAATATTGTTGATCATGAATAATCTTGTAAGTAGTAAGTAAGTAAGTAAGTAAGAAATTCATTTATTTAATATTTTCTTATTACATAAGTTACAAGTTAGAATGAATTTTAAAGCTATGGCTTAGCCGTCAGCTTGGTTAGCAAAATGCTTATACATGTACCTACATTTGTAACTTTAACAATATAGTTATTTTTTTAATAAACTTAATCAATCATAATACTCTGTTATTAATAGCGACCTGTATTTGTAGATGGATTTAATATAATAAAATAACTTTTTCCAATCACACTCGTTCAGAATTTGTATTGTCTCCTGCATGGTAAGGAATTTTTTTCCGAAGTAAGCTAGTCTCTGTGGTTTGTAGATTGGACAAACACTAATAATGTGAAAGCAGTCTTCTTTCGCTTTTAAGTTGCAAATATTACAAAACTGGTTGAAGCTTCCATTATATGGGCTGCCATTTAAACCAATCAACTCACACCTTGTTTTGAAAATAAGAGATATTTCACTATAGTTGAGTGAGTCATTGAAATAGTTCTTATCCTTTAGATTGAAGTTCAGGTGAGAATACAATACTCTGCTATCTGATTCACGAGCTTTCTCTATAAATCGCACACGAATAGCATCTTCATTTTTATTTATTATTCGATAAAGTTGGTTCTTTAAGTTGTCCAGGTTGTTTAGATCGAATGAAATAGTTTCTCCACACGCGTTTCCAATTCTTAACCATCTTGACGCCCACCAGTCCTTGTTTCTTAATTCATAAGATAGCATTTTTTTGGTTATTCGGGAGTCTGGATACGAACCTATTTTAATGATGTAATCCGCTTGCGATTTGAGAGTGCTTGTAAAAAGCATTGGAAGACCCGTTTCCAAATAGATTGTGTAGTTCGGCGATTTCATTGGTAAGTTGAATAATTTTTTCAAGAAGTTCCTGTGGAATTTCTCGATTACTTCGTACTCGTCTGATCCCCAAACTTGAGAGGCGTAACAAAGAGTTGATTTAACAACTGAATCAAATATTCTGTATTTCGTTGAGAGGAGAATCCGCTTATTTGCAAAAACATTTTTCCATGATAGATTCACTAAGCTTTGGGAAGACTTGGCTTTATCCGTTAGATGTTTACCAAATTCTAGGGTTGGGTTCAGTTTCCCTCCTAAATATTTGAGTTCCTTCACAATCTCTAATCGGCTTCCATTATAAAACCATCTATTTCCATTTTGCACTCGTGATGAACGGGAAAAGACCATAATTTTAGATTTTTCGGTGTTGATGGTTAGTCCCCATTTTTTGCAGTAGCTGGCTAGACGATTTATCATCAATTGGAGATTTTCAGGAGATTCAGATAGTAGAACAAGATCATCGGCATATAGCAAGACATTGACCACGGTATTAGCAATTCGTACTCCACCAGGCAAATCTTTTTCTATGTCGTTTATAAATAGAGAAAACAATAAGGCACTAAGAGGACACCCTTGCTTTACACCAGTCTGTGTTTTAAACCATTCTGAGAAATCTTTTCCATCCCAGACTGCTGCACTTGTTTCGGCATACATTTTTTTAATGGTCTTGAGAAATTTTGTAGAGATACCCAACTGAGACAGTTTATAGAAGAGTGCGCTTCGGCTAACAAGATCAAAAGCTGCCTTGAAATCTACAAAAAAGCTGTACATTTTCTTGTTTCTGGCTTGAAAGGCTCTTATAATCGCAGATAATGTGAATATTTGGTCAACGGTTGAAAAGTTTTTTCTGAATCCAGCTTGACGCTCTGTCAGAATATTTTTTTCATCTACCCATTTTTCTAATCGTCCTACAAGTATGCCACAAAATATCTTGGCTGACACATTCATGAATGAGATTCCCCTGTAGTTTTCTACGTTTTCTAGTGAACCCTTTTTGTGGATGGGGAATATTACGGACTTCTTAAACGATGAAGGGATGTCTGCGCTCGAGAACACACTGTTGAAGAGAACTTTCAAATAGTTGATTAATGTTGGACTAGCATTTTTGTAGAATTCGTATGGAATCCCATCTTCGCCTGGCGCCTTTCCATTTTTGGATTTCATGATAACATTATTAATTTCGTCAGTTGTTACCTCACCATCTAGGGAATCGTCGAAAATGAGGGGGTCCGCATACGAGAAAGAAAGGTTTGAGTTATCCAGTAGAAGATGTTTAAAATATATGGATAGATCATCAGCAGATACTCCTGTACCTATTTGATAAACTGTACCATTAATCTCCCTTGCTATTCTCCAGAAGTCCTTCGAAGACTTGGTTTGACTAAGTAAGAGAGCTTGCTGATTATCGAAGTCAGTTTTCTTAGCTAGGCATAGATTTTTGTAGTGGGTATTCACTTGGTTATACCACTTTTTAACATCAGGGTCATTGCAAGTTCTCCAGACACGCAAAAGGGCAAATGATTTCTTCCTAGCATTTATGCATTCTTTATCAAACCATTTTTGTTTAAATGGTGACCTTATATTTGAAATGTTGTTTGATGCAGCACTTCTTATATAACAAGTTATTTGGTTTGCGAGTGTTTCTGTTTCTTCTGGTATCGAATTATTTGCTGAGAGCAGGCTGTCTAATAATCTGTGGTAGGTATTTGTTTTTTCGGATTTCCATTTAAGTCTTGGTAGCAGGGGCAGGTTTTTGTGATATGAGAGTGTTTCACCATCAACTTCAACCACGATTGGCATGTGATCCGAAAAAGTTTTGTATTGTACCTCAAATTTTTTAATTTTCCCAGTCCAGTCGTTGTTAACAGCACAAAAATCAATAACTGAATTGCCTTGCCCTCCGACAAATGTGTAATGCCCTTCTCTATCACCTTCGGTACAGCCGTTTAACACAATAAGATCATACATTTGGAGCAGCTCTAGTACATCTGTTCCATTTTTATTGTAGACTATGTCTTTAGATACCCTATTGGTACAGCATATACTAGGGTTTGTTACAGTTTGCACTATAGTGGTTTGTGAGTTACTTATTCTCGAATTCCAATCTCCAATCAGCATAACGCTTTTGCTAGCTAAACATGACATTGTATTACACAGCCTCTCAAAGTCGTGAGTCCATTTGTTGCAGTTTATATATGATGGAACGATATATGTATTATTATTTTGTGTCACACATTTTACTACGGTAGTTCCTTCAAATTCATCAAAATCGTAAGTTTTTAAATTTGATTTTTTTATCCCGTACAGGCTTCCTCCACTTGCACGCCCCTTTATGTAGGTTTTACTTGCTTCGCTCCAAATTAACTTAAAGCCATCGAAATATTTATTAAAATTACTTAAATTATCACTTGTTAAATGTGTTTCAAATAAAAAGAAAATTTCAAAGTTCTTAACATAGTTAAAAAAATCTACAAATAATAATTTATTACTTAATCCAGATATATTGTAAGATAAAATATTTGCAGAGATAAATTTGTTTGAGCTGACGACGCTTAATTCTCAGTTTTGTATGACACTACTACCTTCCGGACCTTCGGTGTAAAGTGGCATCACTGGTGCATCTGGTTTGGGCCATTCACGCTGACGTCTGTTTGACAACATAGTTTCGTTGACAGCATTAAAATTGAGTTTTCCGTAGATATTCTGTAGTTCGTTTTCTCCGTTTGTGTTATTATATTTAAGAATAATCTTGTATATTGTATTATGAGCATGTTGAGTTTTACCAACATGTTTATATAACAACACTTCATAGTAGAACAACGAATTTCGTCAATATTTTACTTTAAAGGAACACTCACATCATGGTAGAAATCTGTATGTGTTATTAATTTTGGTTTAGTTAATTCATGCTCAGTGCTCCGCACAAGGCCTTAAAAGAAAAACGCATCAAACCATAATTACGTTTGTTATAAAATGTTGGTTGAAAGCGCCTTTGAACAAAATAGAAACTTCTCTAAATTGACGCACTTTTGTGGGTATCTCAATCTCTATGTTAATAGAAAACATTTTATTACAAACACAATACATTACAAGCCTTTATGAAATTGTCCCCAATGCAAAATGGCGCCAACAAATTATAAAGGATACTACGATTTTTAGTCCGATTGGGTTGATTTTGCGTTACTTTGCGCCTTTTTATACCGTGTTCTAAGGGTATATTAATTTTGACTCATATAGTTTGCAACATACCTTCATGTTGCCCGTATACCCCTAAAAGTTATTTTATTTGTGATCAGCATCGATAATAATATCGATCTAACCATGTCCGCCCGTCCGTCGGCATAAATTAGATTTTAAACTCGAGCTATAAAACTGAAATTTTAACCATATACTCTCTAGGGGCTAGAAATAATCAAGCTAAGAATGTTTAGAATCCGCCCACTGACACGACCCCAATATTAAATAAACAAATTTGAAAAAGAAGTTGTATCAACAAGTTAAAGTTTGAGCTAGTTTGAGGTAGCCCTTAATGCTCATGTTTTTTTTTTTTTTTTTTTTTTTTTTTCTTTATTTAGCTTTGCTATTCTTAACAATTTTAACATACTTAAAACTAAATTAATTGGTTAGCTTTACATGTGAGATCAAATTCTTTTTAAAAACGTTAATATTTATTTCTGACTTTAATTGATTTATCAAGTTATTGAACAATCGTAGACCTTTATGAAATAACATATTTTGTGCTCTATTTGTTGCGAAAAAAGGTAATCTAAAGTCCTCACAATATCTTAAATTATAACTGTGTACATCTGATACGTATACTATTTGATCACTTAAATAACTGGGTAACATATCGTTCTTTATTTTGAATATAAAAACTAAGACATTCATTACAGTTCTTTGCTTAATTGTTAGCCATTGTAAAGCGTTTAACATTAATTGAATACTAGTTAACATATTGCACATTAAAATACTTCTCATCCCTCCATTTTGTAATCTTTGTAACCTCTCAGTCATTTGACTATTTCCTGAAAAGAGAATCGTTGAACAATATTCGAAATTGGGTTTAATCATAACATTATATATTTTTATTGCACAGACCGCTGATACATTACGTCTTATCCGTTTAAAAAATCCTATTTTCTTTGCAATTTTACTAGGCACATAATTGATGTGCGATTCAAAACTTAGTTTGCTATCCAAAACTACTCCAAGGTATTTTATTTCATCAACTTTTTCAATAATTGCATCATTTATAACAATATTTTCATTGGAATCACCGTTAATTATAAAAGCCTTTGTCTTCGCTGTATTGAGCTTAAATTTATTCATTTTAAAATATAGTTCTACCCTTTTTATGTCAGCATTCAATTTTCTTATGCACTCCTCTGCCGAATCCCCAGTCACATATAACAAGGAATCATCCACAAACAGTCTAGCCTTCGCGTGATGCAGCACCTCCTCAAGATCGTTTATATATATTAAGAAAAGAAGAGTACCCAACACCGCTCCTTGTGGTACTCCCAGATTTACAGCTAGTAGCTTCGACAGTTCATCCTCCACCTTAGTTTGTTGCGTTCTGTTAGACAGATAGCTTTTGAACCACCCCAGTTCTATTCCTTGTATACCGTATCTTTCCAGTTTTTGCACCAGTATGCTTCGATCAATTGTCTCAAAAGCCCTTTGTAGATCCAAGAAAACTGCAATTATAACTTTTTTGGCGTGTACTTCACTTTTCCATTGTGCGATGACCAGGTTAAGTAGAGATTCACAGCTGTGTTGGCGTCTAAATGCTGACTGGTAGCTCGACAGAAATTGGTTCATATAAGTTTGCAGCTGTTTATGAACAATTTTTCCAGGATCTTACTCTCAGTCCTTAACATGTTGACCGGTCGAAATTCCGCAGGATTCAGAGTCTTCTTTACTTTCTCTATAGGAACAACTGTTGATACCTTCCAGTGATGAGGAAAGATTCCATTACTTAGAGATTCGTTTATAATTTTTAATAAACCGGGTCCGATGATGTCAAACGCACCAAGCAACATTTAAGCTGACAAACCATAAACGTCTTTTTTAGAATTCATGTTTTTCATAATATCTCTCAACTCACTAATGGTAATTAATCTAAATTTAAAACTTTGCCTTACATGTACGTTGATTAAATTCGAATACTGTTGAAATTGTATTCTGTCATTTAGTTCCTCCACACGTTTTACAAAAAACAAAGTTTATTAGCGATTTCAGCTTTATTTTTAATACTTTCACCATCACAGACAAGTTCTCTTATTTCACTTCTTTCTTCACCCAGTACTAGAGTTTTAATTGTTTTCCACATTGATTTTTGGTCAGACGATTGGTCAATCTTTCTGGCTATATAACTGCTTTTTGCTAACTTTAGTTCTTTGGCGTACCTATTTCTATATATCTTGTACCTAACCCAATCAAGAGCGTTATTGGTCCAAACAGCTGTTTGATAAAGGTGGATTTTAGTTTGCTTCAAGTTTAATAAGGAGCTATTAAACCAAGAAATATTATTTCCCGCGCTTATATATTTTTGTTTAATCATTTTTCCTATCGCATTTTTTAATTTATCACTAAAAGATTTTGCTAATTCGTTCACTTCATTGCAATTTAAATTTTGTATTTCGTTACCGATAAGCTCTCTGCGAAAAACACTTTCTTTAAATATTAATGATTTTATATACTTTTTTATGCGTTTTTTATTATGAAAACTTGTTTGGATTATTATTTCCAAAGATTCGTGATCACTGATTTTATATTCACTATTAACTTTTGCTTGAATGTTTCTCTTGTTTGTTATTACGTAGTCAATTAAAGTATACGTGTCCTGTGTGATTCTTGTCGGTTCTTTAACTATTTGTTTATACGATAGGTCCGCAATACTTTCATAAATTCGTTTTTTGTACGTGTTTCCGACAGCCAATTTATATTAAAATCACCAATAATAATAACCTCCTCATATTCACAACATACCTCTTCAAGTCTGTTTTTGAAGAAATCACAAAAGATGTGCTCAGGGCAGACTGGAGATCTATAAACGCCCTCTAAAACGAAACTTATATTATCAGCGCATATTCTTATAACTAGCCACCACATAATTTTACCTACAGCTTTGTTTGAGATTTCTTCAATTCGCCATAAGTCTTTTACATAAAAAATCACACCGCCCGTATGATAAGAGATGCTGTCACATCTAGCAATTCTATACCATTTTTGCTTTATCTCAGAGTCTTTCATATTTGATGTGATATGCGTCTCGATAGTGCAAATAAAATCGTACTCACTTTTTATTGTTAACACTTCCAATTGTGTTAAATTTGCTTTTCCCTCTATATTTAAATATAAGCCTTTAACTTATTTCATTGCACTCGACTTTGTTTTGGTTTTTTCTCGCCTCTATAATTTTTTTCCCCTTCCATATTCTCACTCAAACCCGTTATTAGAATTTTAGGAAGTCGAATGCTCGGTAAATGCACATCGTATTTTTCACACATTTTTTCTTTTAATTCAAAATCCAATTTCGATCGCGCCTCATCGATATCACATCGAATAGCAACCGCCCTGTCTTGTCTATTTGCTATTCCACTCACACCCACGTTTAGTGCTGATGGTATAATTTTCTCTTTGATCTCGCATTTTGTTCGCTCAATTTGCTGTTTTGCTTTTGGTTTCAATATAACTGGTGCACTCGCACCCACTGCCTGCTTAAGTTGGTCAGCATAGGAACCTTTGTTTTTTTCACTACACTTTAACTCTTTGACGATATCTACTTTCATCTCCTTTACACTTTCCATCACTGCCTTGTTATTGTTCGCAAATTTTTTTACATCGTCATATATTCTTTCCCATTGTTCCTTAAAAGCTTTACCGATATCACTCATTTTTTTTATTTCCCCAACACTCTTTTGACAAATCTCTTGAGCACTTTTCATTTGTTGAATTCTTTTTGCATACCCCTCTTCCATCGCTTGCAGTAATTGCATTATTTCCCGTTTGTTATTGTCTAATGCCGATTCAAATTCATTTTTATATTCTTTTAAATATTCACTATTTTTTTTAACCGCCATTGTCATGTCCTTTAAAACCAAATCCACATTATGTATATATAAAACACAATATTCACACATGAATTTAATGCTTTTAGAAGTTTCCAAAACACCCGCACTGTATGAATCCAATTCACAACAGCCCGCCGCGGCATGAAAGATCTTCTTGCATACGCCAGCACATCTTATGCCCGTTTCGCCGCGTATTGACTTCCTACACTTTGTACAATTTTCCATATTTCAAAGCACTATAATCCCCCTTTGTTGGGAATTAGAAGATCTGAATTAAATCAATTAATTTACTTTATTTTGCTTTAATCACTCGGAACTCTGTTAAACACGTTCTCTCTCTCTGACGTTCTCTCCCTCTGACGTTCTCTCTAAATGTTTAACGGTTTTTCAAATCCGGCCACTGACACGCCCACAATTTAAAAAAAAACACCGTTTTATTGAAGAAACCATGAAATGGATAGTCCTATTCATCGCAAACTATGTAGATAAAGTCCTTCTGAATAAACTGCTTTTCGATAAAATCCTTCAAATGTTGTATAACAAAATATGTAGAGCGTTCTTTGCAATTCACCCATACTATGACTTTTGCCACTTTATGAGGTATAAGAACAGGAATATGGTATCCAACAGTTCGCCCAAGAGGACTGTAGCCCTTTCCTATGTTTCATTGTTTTTTTTTGCCATTACATTTTTGAATCTATGTAATAGTGTTTGCACCTAAAACATGTGAATAAAGCGCGTAAATATCACAAGTAGATCCCTTAAACAGTGCAAGTAGGTGCTAGGTTGGGTATACGCACAGTTCCTTTAAATCCATGCCAAACATGGATATATTTTGTTCAACCTCATCTAGTTGGAGTCAACAAACCAGAAGAGCATAAAAATATTAAAAAGCAGCTTGCAAATTGACATTGCATAAAAGGAATGTTGCCATTTTTCATTTTGAAATATAGCCCCCATTATAGCTTTTTTGCCATTTCGCATAGGGGCCAATTTTATTCCGCCACATACACCTACTTATAGTGAAATATATTTTCTCCAAAATACCGTTTATACATAAGAGTCCTCTCCAAATTTAGTTTCCGCAGTATATAAAAGAGTAGTTTATATGTATAAATGTAATTTTGTAACGGAATTTCCAAAACTTATGCCATAATTTCATATTATTGCGCGAGAAACATTATACATACTGATGAACTTTGATTTCGAAAAATATTCCCCTTCAACATATTATTAAAAGTATTCACATGATTATTTGAGTTTTAAAAGTTGGAATGCCGTCCCAGAGAGATCATTGATCTAACGGTTGTACTTCGTACAGATAATCATTCAGTGTTAAATTTGTTTTATATGTAAATTGTTAATGTATTAAACGGAAATGATTTTAGTCATACCAGTCTCGCACGAGAATCTTACAATTTAATTGGCGCATTTTGTTCTCTGCTGAATGAATATTAATAACAACATATACCTAAATATTTGACGAGGTCTGCAATTTAATGTGCAACTTATTTATTTATGTGTTAATATTGCATTTAAATTTCATTCTTATCATTAAGCTGTAAACTTACGTTTTACAAATATATTATGCAATTGCAACGTACGATCTAACGATAAGCTGCGCTTCAATTCATGAGTAAATTGTCAAGGATTTTATTAATGCGCATACCCAAATGGCGCCTATATTCGATAAGTTACTCTTACGCAATTTCCGGTTTGCATGTCGTAACGTTAGGTGTAGTGCGCGTAGGTTTATAACTTACTTGTAAAAAAATGTTAGGTTTGTGAAATATGTTTATGCTTTTTTAATACTATAGGTTCTTCAATTAAGAGCGGTACAATGTAAATTCTAAATAAAACTACAACAGTTTGAAATTTCAATCTCGTTTTTGTATTTTGAAGCTTGGACAATGCAGTTATGTTCGAAACAAGATATCGTTCAAAAATGTCAACAACGGCTTTGTTAACACGGCGCACCCGATTGCCCTAATTTTTGTTCATTACCCTGTCCAACATTTGTTAATGTCCTCAATGTGTTAAAATCAAAATGGAGAGATAATTCTAAAGTTCAGGTGAGACCAGCGACACATTCTTACAGCTGTCCCGCAAGTGTGCATGCAAGTCCGTTGGCGAAACCACGTGGTCGAGCGACGAATAGAAGAGATGATGCTTAAAAACGAGTTGACACCTTGTGTGTTCAAGAAACAAAATAAAGAAACACCAGAGCAGAGAAAAAGATGCATTCTGGCTTGATTTTTACAATCTCATCAAGAGCTTTTGTTTGTTGGCGGAGATTTGAACGGATATGTCGGGAAGTCAAACGAAACTGCCATGGAAGTCTGGGATATGGCACCAGCAAGTTTCCGGGTGAAGATATCCTTATCATGCGCAAGTCATACGGTCCTATCGTTCTAAATACCATGTTCGTAAAATGAAGCCGGCACCTGATCACTTACCAGCAGTGGCGGAAATGAAACCCAGATTGACTACCATTTGGCACCACGATTCATGAAGCCTCGGGCGCTCGGCGAAAATCAGATGGTACATTCTGGACAAAGAGAAAGGAGAAGCATTTATTGTCAATATGAATGTGAATTATTTCCATCACATCGTCGAGGAAGTTTATGATGAAGAATGCAGAACACAAGACACGTGGAATTTCCAACAATGGCCTTGCTTAGATAGAGCCAAATCTTTACTATGGGCTTCAAAACAACACATGGCCCAGAAAGACGATGGAGGACAGATGAAGCTAGAGAAGTGATCCTTTCTTGCCTCAATGACGGTGAGGCTATGATCCAGATAAAAGGGATCATAACTCTCCTACCTAACTAGTCTGCATGTAGGGTTCACCGGCTCGACCTCAGAAAATAACGGCAGGGCTCCCGATATTAAATTACTTCGTTGCTAAGGCCAATCAAATGCTGGTGTTACTGCATTTGTGTGATCCAGCAGTTTTTAGACCTGCCTCTCTTTCGCGTTTGTATGGGAACGTTAATTGCTATTGCCTTTTTGACAGGGTTCGTAGGATCTCTCCTTTGAAGATGACAGTACCAACTGAGCCGGTCGCGCTCCATTTTCTTCGAGATATCTGCTGATGTTTTCTTTGAGATAGGTCCTTTGACGTGAAGGCTCCCTCGGATCTTGGACCTTCTTATTCGTTCAATCTTTGTTACTCCTGCTGTCATGCTAAGCATCTTTATCCCAGCTGCCTTTAATTATAGTTCAATTTAATTATAGTAGTTTATAGTAGTTCAATTTAATTATATAGTTATTATATAGTTTAATTATAATACTCATAGTTTTTGTACGCTGTCTAACATTCTGACACATTTGTAAACGTCGGCCGCACAACTGCGATGTAGAGCCTTCCAGCTTGCTTCGCTATTGATCATAAATTCCAGATATTTGATCTTTTCGCACTTGGGAATCACTCTTTCATTCATATAAATGTCTGGATTATTTTGGAGTGGATTAGAGAACGAGCAGCAGTAGTATTCTGTTTTTTTTTCGTATTTATACCATACCCATTCTTCTCCAAAACGTCCACCCATAATTCAAGTGCTCGTTGCAGGGACGTTTGATCCTCGCTTTTACGACTCAATCGGCAGCAAAGAATAACTGATGCACTTTGGAGTCCGTCACTTTTCCTTCAAGATGATAATCAATGACTTTAATAAATATTAAGGGACTTAAGACGCTTCCCTGGTGTGTACCGACTTTGATTACGACCTCCTCGCTGATACCAGCGGGGCATCTTACTCTTGCCTTTACTCCCTCGTACATGTCACTAATCATCTGTACGCAGCAGATCCCTTCGTTGTCTATTAAAGGCCTTTTCAAAATCAACCACCGCCATATGCTAATCCTTAAAGGAATAACGATGTTTTTCCATCATGATCCTTACCCTTTGGATTGAATTCTTTGAATGTATCGGTTGATTTACCTGCGACAAACTAGCACTGGTCTTCAGACAGACGTATTATTTTCCGCATTCGGCTATCTAATACTCGCTCAACGATCTCCATGGTGTGTGATAGCATATTCTACTAAAAATGCATATTTTTTCAAAAAATTTAACAGAAAAGTGAAAAATATTTAATACTGGATAAAAAAAAGAAAAAGAAGATACAAGGTCAAATTCAGTCAACTCTGAACAATGATTTACTGAAAAAAAACCGTTAACAAAAGTCTTATCACAGGCAATTTTTTTTTACAATTTTCATATAAAGTACTCCTGTTGCACAGAGGAATTATTGGCCCGGGACCAGTGAATTTTAACAAACTTTGTTTGTTATTTAAACGAGTTATATATTTTCTAAAAGAGTTCATATAATTTAAGGACATATAATGTGCAAAAAGTACTTACTCTCGTGGCAGTTCAACATAAAATGGCCTAAAGGGCGAAAATTATTCTTCTAGAATAATGTCAACACAAATGACAGTTCTCTTAACGAAATTAATGAATATGTTCAGCGTTTGCTGGATGGCGAGCCATTACAATGAGAACATTCAGTGAAATAAAAAAGTGTTTATAAATGATAGAATAATAATATTGATTGGGAACATTTGGATAACAATTTCAAGTGGGAAAAGCTTTGAATATTATTAATAATTTGGATTTTAAATTTTGGTGAGAGCAAATCCCTCATTTATTGAGCTTATTTAGGCTTTATTCATCCATTCATTCATTCATTCATCGACGATTCGATGACGAGGGTTATAAAAAGGGTTATGTAAAGGGATTCCTGAATTCTGTACATCACCGTTTGACAAACCCAAGCACCGAGCCAGCTTTATGGATTGTTTCATCAATATGTGACCGACAGTTAAGCGAACCCCACAGGCCGAAAAGTAGGGATGCAGTAAAGCCGGAGGGCCATTATCCCCTTGATCCTGATCATAACCTTGCCCTAGAAGAAGAAGTGAATTTACCCAAAGGAAAAACTTTTTTCAGACACTACTAGTACATCCGGAATTATCAAATTGGTTTGACATTATTTTTAAATTGATAGGTTACTAGGTCAGAGGTCACTATGCAATCGAATTCAGTCAAAAGGGGCAGACAAAAAAAATCTATGAAATTATTACCTCTTGAACAGCAGGTCGCAGTACTGCGTAATAGCCTGAAGCTTTATCGTTTCGCCAAGGGTAGGTACCACTCAAATATTTAATTTCATGGCACATCCATCATATGACATCATACGCGTGTACTTAAATTAATAAATTTCATGCTCACGATAATATAGTGAAATGAGAAATCGCTTAACAAAAATAAACTAAATGGGATGCCAAATAGCAAAGTGCAAATCAACAAATAATGAAATAAACATAATAAATTGCAAAAAAAGTCAAAGAGAGGGACTCCTTCCCATATCTGTTTATGTATTAAATGTAACCTTTGTCGTCTTTCTATTTGGACTTGGAATGAAAAGTTAATGAAATAAAAAATTATTTAAGTACATTTTGGCAAATTCTAGTTTTTATTGACTTTAACGCAACCACCATTTTCTTGGAATTATATTTGATAATTCTGTACCTCTTTAATGAGAGCAAACATTCACTATTCATGCCCACTGTAAGGTAACAGCATATTTCTTCGTCCATATTTTAAACTTCAAATATCCAAACTAATATCCAAACCCTAATTACCCACGTACACTGCTCAAGAGGAAAGACCTTTGGTGAACTGCGGAGGTGGTCAAATTATTTTAAGAATTATTTGTTCTAAAATTAATACGACAACACCCATTGAAAATTGGCCAGACACTTTAATGATAAACTGAATTATTTTGAATGGAAAGATTATGAATATTGAAATTTGTTGTTTTCTATGGGAGGTCAATGTTATCAAATAAATACAATCTTTTTTTTAATGCCAACGTATAGGAAAATGTGTGTGTCATGAGAATTAATATTTTTATAAAAACCATGATGTTTTGTTTGTGGGATAAAGAATTCCGGAGGTAAACTAGTCTCGCATTCCGGTTTCCGGGGGGACTATCGCATGACGTACACCATGCAAATACAAACCTAAAATCTAAGTACACAAAAAAACGTACAGACCAAATCTTTAACTTATTCTTAATGATGGAATTCAATTATTATTATTGGAACTTCGTTAAACCTTCGGAAACGTCGAAAACTTCGAAAGAGTTCGACATGCTAAATTAACTGTCAAAATTTGTATATAAGATGTTTTGCAATAAGTTGATTAACTTCCGACACCAATTTGGTGTGCAAATCAAAATGGTAAACGTGAATAACTTCTTCAACCAATCAGCGGTCGAGCTGCAGTTGGGCTCCCATATGAATATTATGAATGTAGCCTCTGCCACAGTACACAGATGAAATAAAGGCCCGTATAAAACAGCTGATTGATTTACCATCGTTCATGCAAGCAGTTCTCAGAGATTTTATGAAACGTTCGTCGTAACCTACACTTTTACAAAAATGGTAAAGTTTCAACGTTGCATGAATACCTTTAACTCTTTCAGGGCCATAAGAAATATAAAAGTAAAAAGAACTTTTTTGCAATAGAAATAGCTTATTTAGGCATTAATTTAAAAGAAATTTTACGAAAACTAAAGAGTTATTATACTTAGGTCTTATGGAATTGGATGGGACAAATGAGAACTTATGGGCTTTCCTTTAAGGGTACGAAACCACCTATATAATTTGTTTACCTTGTTTTAAACTATTTGCAATAGTAAACAAAATTACATTCTTTTTTATTTAAAATAGATAGTTTATTGTTATATAATATTTGGATTAATATTTAGGAGTGATATTCCGCAAAGCAGTTCTCTTAGTTAGCGTAGCAAAGGTGAACCCTACGTGTGGAACATGTACTATTAGTTGGGATTTCTTTTTTGTTTTTAGCTTAGTGCACACATCTTTTTCTTATAGCAACCCTTTTTATTTTACGAACGGGAATGAACCGTTTGAAAAGTAGATGTCTTTCACTAGCCACTTAACTAGGTATTGACCGTAGCCTCAAGGAGTAACTCCCTATCAATGTGCGAGCAATAATTCTTCTGTAGACAAAGCAACTCAGTAAGGGCCTTCCAGTGTTTTCGTGAAGTTTTCAGCCTTATTGCGAAGATCAACTATCAACCGATTGACGATTGATAGAATTTATCAATTCAAGCTAAAATCGGTATTATGAAAATGAATTGATAAAAATTGTGCTTGTTTTTTTTTGAGGAACTTGCAAAGAAAATCAAAATCAATAAAATTACAAAATGACCTCAACAGAACTTTTTATTCTCTTCCAGGTGGATTAACGCATGTGCTAAATCCGAATAAACTTACAACAGCTTCTTCTAAATCGCTGAATTGGTGAAGTCTGTTTGGGCCACCACCAGTCGCTGTTACTTCTATTTTGTTTTCTGTTTTCTTCTATTTTACTTCACATTTTAAATCGATCTATACTCTCTGCCACTTTTCTGAAGTTCGCTCTGGAGGCCAGAAGCTATGCAACTCCACAGCAATGACTTCCCACTTGGTATTTGCTACAGTTTTAGAACAACATCCCAAAATTGGGGACTTATTTCATGGGTTTTTGGGGACTTATTTCATACTTCAAATTGGGGGGTTATTTCATAATGAAATAAATCCCCAAATTCAAATTTATAAAAAAAAACTCGCACCTACTCCAAAGCAAACAGTGACCCCAAGCAGGGGGGTTGCAGGGGGGCAGCATGCCCCCCATATGCAATATGCATTGCACTGTTTATGGGATTTCCATATAGGATTTGGGGACTTATTTCATACTTATTTCATACCATTTTGGGGACTTATTTCATCTTTGATTGGGAATAATGGGGAATAATTTCACAGTCAAATTATTCCCCAATTTTGGGGAGTTATTTCATTTTTCATTTGGGTGCTTATTTCATTGGGGGGGTTATTGCCCGGAGCCTCCTCGTTCTCTTCCATAAACTGAACCAATCTGCATAACTGTTTTTTGCTACTTACTCACTACTTTCTGAGACCTTTGGAAATAAAAACATAGGGACGGGCTACAGTCCGCTTGGGCGAACTGTTGGATACCCTATTCTTATTCCTATCCCTCATAAGTGGGCGTGACAAAAGTCTAAGTATGGTTGAATTGTTAGGAACGCTCTACATATTTTGTTATATAACATTGAAAGGATTTTATCAAAAGAAAAACGCTCCCTAGCTCAAACTTGGGTGTTTCAATAAAATTGTTTTATTTAATTGTGGGCGTGTCAGTAGGCGGATTTAAAAAAAATTAACACATGAGAATAAAGGGCTACTAGAGAGTATATATTATAAATTTCAGCTCCCTAGCTCAAACTTTGAATTTTCAAAAAAAAAAAAATTAATTGTGGGCGTGTCAGTGGGCGGATTTTGAAAATATTTACACATGAGCATAAAGGGCCCATAGAGAGTATATACTATAAATTTCAGCTCCCTAGCTGAAACTTTGGATTTTCAAAAATTAATATACCCTTAGAATAGGGTAAAAAAAAATATTTTATTTATTTGTGGGCGTGTCAGTGGGCGGATTTTGAAAATTTTATCCCGAGCAGTTTTAGGAGTCATAGATCATATATAAAAAATTTCAGCTTTCTAGCTCAAAATTCGATTTTTTCCAAAATTTGTTTTTTTTTATTTTGTGACCATCGTTTGGCAAGTGATATAAATTTAATTAGTAGGGGAGTCGCAGTTGCCTTGCAAATTGAACGCGCCAATGTCACCTCCTTCCATACTTTTCTCTAATGGCAAGTTTTTTGGGAGATTTTTCCGATGGTTTGTCAATTCATATCGTTACTGGCAGCCCTATGCTGCAATGGCTTTCGTTAGTTGCAGGACTACCGATTCTCTCAAACGGCCAAACCGTATTCTGTTCCAGATGACTTTTTTCCTGTATCAAGTCACATTCAAACAGGTATCCTGTTTCGGCATCGGTTCTACTCCTAATTTTAAGTCCGCATCTACTAGGGTTATTTCTAATATACTGCTTCATAATATTATGCGCTTTGAATTTAACCATGGTGTTCGTCAATTGATAGATAGAGGTTCTTGTGTTATTTAGAACTCTTTGAAAAGAGCTGTTTAAATGGTTCATCATAGGTCTGATTTTGTATGCTCTATCAAAGTTTGTATTGCCGCTTTTTGGTTGATCTTCATTTTTGTATAAATGAAAATTTTGTGCCATCATATTTGCAATATAAAGTACAACTAAATCAATGTCGGTGGACCAGTAATCGCGAAATTATGGCAAACTGTGATACCCAATCACAATATTTATGCCAAGAAAGGATTTCATTTCATCATTATCTGTTGTGAATTGTGAAGCATTTTGCTCGCATACCTTTTTGCAGCAAATTATGTCAATTAAATTTTTGAAGTTAGTTGCTTCTTTAAAAATATCTATATGACCCAGAAGAATCCCCTCTCTTTCTTCACAAATTTGTACCTGACCGTAATTAACGTTCTGAAAAATGTTCGGTACATTCGCATTCTTTTTCTACATGAACAGTGGTTGTCTTATTCGTTCAACTTCTGCGACTGCTGAAGGAACTTGGATTGGGATTGTTGGAGATGTAGATGGCGCGAATGAATCTGCTACGGGATGGGATCGTCGATTTTCGTGAAGATAGCTTCTCCGTCTACATCCTCATCTTGAGTTATAAATATTTGGTCTTAATCATCCAATTGTAATGTATCTTCATCATTGCTGTTTTCTGCTACCAAAAGCTGCACAATCTCATCATCCATGATATAAAACTGCCGACATCCTTTTCTGGGCATATCTGATGCAACAAAACAAAAAAAATCATTGATTTGATTGTTTAAACTTATGTACATACATGCAAAGCAATCACTCGTTTTGTAAAAATTTTCTCTTAAAGTCCAAAAGGACATGGATGTCCCATTAGGTATTTCAGCGATGTTTACCATAACAAAACCATAAATTACTTACTTTGCATCAACTACAGCTCGTCCCGCTATTAAATTGACAAAAAACCTTCGTTTTATCGCACTTTAGATTACGAAAAAAAAACACTTTTTATAGCCTTATTTCTTTTGACAGATGGCAATATTGATTATGCTTTGGTAATTTTTGAATATCAATGGCCTACTTTGAAAACAAATATCTTTTAACAAAATGAATAAAAAACATTAATTAACAAATGTGGTGAAATAAACTCAGGACCACAAAAAAATATCTAAGAAATTTTAAGAGTAATTCAGTAGGTATACTTCTTTTTGACCATTTTTGGAGCCATAACTTTTTTTTAGCTGCACAAAATGTACCCAAAGTGTTGTCTTTCCAAAATGTTCAACATACCTATTGTACCAATAGTTGTTTAGAATTTATAGCGTTTAAAATGGTTACACCTCAAAATTAGAGGTCACCCACTTTGATAGACTATAACTTGAAATGGGGTGAGAAAAGACCCCCCTGCCGTACAATTTTTTGTTCTGCGGAACTTAAGAAATCTTCCCTTAATGGATTATACTGCAAACTGCGACACCCTATATGCGCCGAAGGTATTGCCAAAATGATTATTCCCGGTATGGAACTCTACATTCTTCATTAAGCCCACAATTTGTAATCAATAAATTCCTGGTTCAACAAACAAGCTAAAGATGCAAAAAGCAGAGCATTTAAAGAATGGCGTGAAAATAAAACGGACCAAACGAGATTTAATTTTGTTAGTATCCTTAATAGCTGCAAGCAATAAGCAAAGTCAAGTTACAAAGAGCGAATAACTAATAAACTCATTGGCTGATCGATGGCAAAAGTAATGAAAAACAATTTCAGCTACTCTTCCTTCACTCTATCAGTGAAAAAATATGGTGCGGTAGACAAAACACCTAAAAAAACTGCCAATAATTGCAAAATTATAGGTCTATGTTTTTAGAAATCTCAACTCTTGATCCTTGAGGTAAATGTAATCACCAAAACTCCCTGAGTGCATTCATCGATGAGAAATAAACGGTTTCGACCAAGAGCAATCCAAAGCATTCTCCAAAAATTGGATTGCAAAATAGCAATGGGATCAAACTGATTATCTGCTGTAGTATATACTTAAAAGCTGTGCTACGGAACGCACCCATATTATTAAAGTTTTCTAATAAGTTGTACTGGCAGATAGGGAAAAAGAGCCAGCAAAAAAATTACCATCCCATAGTTTTACTGTCCATATTGTCAAAAACAATAAAAAAGGCAAAAACAATAAGAAAGTCGACGCTCAACCGGTGACCTACTCAGATATATGTACTCATAACTCATTTATGGATGGATGCAATTGAACAAGATGACGAATCAAAAGATCTGGTGACAAAGTATTTTTACGAAATACTGAATCAACTTTGTGTTGGATGCGGAATTTCCTATAATTCACACAATTTTCTGCCGAGAAACTGGTTCACTAAGGTTATGGACGAACCCTTAGAGTATAAAGTGTACGTCCACGGTGAGCCAGCTTTTAGTTTTCTCGTTTACCAGACTTGCGGCAAGATTCACACCGGTACTCAGAGCCAGCGTGATTAGTGACTAGCAGGTGATGGTCTGTATCTCCAAAAGTAAGTATTTTTAATCAAGTGAAAGATAGCAATACACAAAAACCTGAAAGAATACGCTTGAAAGCTTGTTATCAGCGTAAACAAGAATTAAAAAATCATTCCGGTGAAAGCTGGTTAAAACTTGTTCGTCTATTGATCGCTAGTTTCATTTTTATTCTCTAGGCCGAAATGCAATAATTATTAGATATAGTTAAATTTAGGGCGTCCGCATAAGGAACAATAATCTAGAAAAAGTATCCTGTTAATTTTAAGTTAGATTTAGGGCCGATTTATTCATTCCAAGTTGAGAAATTGTTTTTGTTCACTCAAAGTTGACTCTCTCAACTTGCAATATTCAAAAGTTGAGAAAATCCAAAGTTGGTCAACTTGTGATTTCTCAACTCCCCGAAATAGTAGAAGTTATCCGAGCAAACTTGGGATTTTGTTCAATTTCTGTCTATTCACTCTAGTTGTTGTCTGTTCGCTTTGACATCGCATATTTTGGATTTGTTTTTATGTAAGTTTTGTTTATTCAGAAGCTCTGAACATCGAGAATAAAATAAAAAAATATATGATTAAAACTATAGATATTGTTTCGAGCAAATTATTTTTGGGAAAATTGGCCATCATCTTCTTCGGATAACGAAGATGATGAAGACGAAGATTGTTTATTTCTCGAGAGAAGACAATATAAAATGCTGCCACGTGTTGGACTCGACAAATGGGACGAATATGACTTTCTGTATCGTTTTCCTATTTCAAAGTCGAAGACAATAATGGTGTTTAATCTGATAAAAGATTAATTGCCTTGTGACGAGAGACGATAGGTAGCGTAACGGATACAATTATTCGCACCCCCTTTTTTTGCACCAACTATTGGCGCCCCTTCATTCATAAGCGATTTTTCCAAAAATTATTTATCTAAGCAAGCCAATTTATTTTTTTTTCTTAAATTATTGTAGTTCCGCACAATTTTGCATCTTTGTTTTGATGAATGCGTCTTCAGTCAGTGCTCATGCTCAGTGAGTGGTAGTAAAGGTGTTAACACGTTTTAAAAAAGTAAAAAATTAGCAAAATTTTGTGTGTTTCTGCTAAGGACCAAAGATTTGGTAAACCTTCTTTACTTATTAATATATATTTGTTTTATTAAAAATGTATGTTTTTTGATATCAGAATATAATAAATTATTCGTTTTTAATTTTTTTGTTAAATTAGTTGATTATTTTAAAAAAAATGGATGCTAATAGTTGGTTCTAATAAAAGTAGGTGTTGAATTATTGGCATGCGGGTGCCGATAATTGATTCTATGGAACTACAACTGTTGGCACTGCTAATAAAAAATATAATTTTAAGACTGCCAATAATTATAGAATTAAATCGTTACTTTTTAAAGATGCCGAAAACAAGAAAGACTTTTCAAGAAAAGGATGTTCAAGAAGCTCTACTGGCCATAAAAAATGGACAAATGTCTAAAAAGGCAGCTTCCAAAATATACAAAATACCGCGTTCTACTCTGCAGTTCCGATTAAGTGAACATCTTACAAAAGCACGTCCAGAGCCCTCAACTTTTTATTTAAAAATGTAGCTATATGAATTTGTATCAATTAATTTATTTTTGTTGTAGACTTTGCTTTTTTATTTATTTTTGGATGTTTTTGTCCTTTATAAAGTAGAAGAAGCGGTATATGTATGTTCCTTTTTATGTTTTTTTTTTCTTATTATAAATAAATTAAATAGCTGTTTTATTAATAAAAATCAAAAAAATAAAATATTGTTTTCTTTAAATTCAAAGGTGCCAATAATTATATAATTTGGGGTGCCGACAATTGTGGTCGGGTGTCAATAATTGTAGATGTTGGTAAGCTTTTTTAGTATCCTATTTTGATCGTTTTTTTAATAATAAAATACAAAGTAAAAAAAAATATTTCTAAATACAAAATTTTCCAAATTTTAATTTGGTATATTTACCATATTGTTAGTTCTATCAATGCGAAATTTACGCGCATTTGAATTCGAAATTTACTTAGGGGTGCCAACCATTGTGTCCGTTACGCTATTTAAGTTAAACTAAACTTAGTTTGTATTTGATAGATCACGTGAATTACGTCCAATAACTCAATTATTGGTCATATTAAGATTTTATGCACTCGGATCAATCCAACTGGCAATTGCAGATTTCATTGGTGTAAGTACTGCAACCGTGCATCATATGTTGAAGCGAGTTTCGAGAGCGATTGCAAATCTTGCGCCACGATTCATTCGTATGCCGGAAACGCAGAGGGAACGGCTACAAGCAGCTTCTGACTTTTTCGCTAAAGCCAAATTCCCTCGGACAATTGGCTCGATCGATTGCACGCATATCCGTATTCACTCGCCAGGTGGATCTGATCCAGAAGTATTTAGAAATCGTAAGGGATGTTTTTCCTTAAGCGCTCAGACTGTGGCTGGCGCAAATCTGAAAATAAATGATATCGGGGCTCGTTGGCAGGTAATATCCACATTTTGTTTATATGAATAATATAAAAAGTATTATGTTTGTACATAGAATACACACAATCAATTCTTATAGAGCGACAGTTTTTTTAAGGGTTCCACACATGATCAGCGCATTTTCAACCTTTCAGATTTAAAACAACGGTTCGAAAGCGGCGAATTTGAGCACTTTATAATCATTGTTGACTCGGGCTACTCAAATACAAGTTATTTAGCGACGCCTTTTGTCTGTTCCATCGGATATGCCTTTGGACGTTACGTCAGCAGCTATTGGAAACGCCCGCTATCGATTAGTTTCAACATATTTTAGGACAATGTTAGATCAAGTGCAAACCAATCCATCAGAAGACGGTTAAAAATTAAAAAAAAAGTAAAAAAAATGAAAATTACGTTTTATTATCAGCAACTTTATTAATAAATAAAAACTTAAACAAACATAAATTGCTCAATCATATTCTTTTTTTGCTGCATCTGTTGGGACTGGTGTAATTAAATGTTGAATATGATCGGATGTTGGTTGAAAAGTGGACACACGATGGCATTGAACTCTTTGTCGTCAGCAAGTTGATTTTTTGCCCGCTGCAATTCAATGGCGTCACGCTCCCGATCCAGTTCAGCCCGCTCACATTCATTTGCAGCTCGTTTGAGATCTAAGGCATCTCGTTCGAATTCAAACTTGTACCGCTGTCTCTCGCCCTCTAAGATTTCAACTTCCATATTATATTTAGTCGCGGAATGTTGCTGCTTTTCTTTTGAAAATTTTTTACTTGCAATAGGGCGTTTAAAGGTTTGCGCAGTTTGGCAGGATTTGCTCTCTCCCAAGTAAGGTCAACAACTGCACCTTCGTTCGCCAACATTGACTGTGTTGTGGTGTTTTGTTGGAATTTCAACAGGCTGCATTTGGACCGTTGCCAGTGCCTCACTTCTTGAACAAGGCTGATAATTTCGATTTGCCAGCACAATGCCGTGCTGCTCATCGAAGAATGTGACATTCACGTCCTTATCATCTAAATAGACTGTCCTATCCCCATCATCGACGATAATATCTTCGATGGAAATTTCTTGTACCTGACCAGCAGATAAAGCTATTTCCTGGCTAGCATATTGCAGTGCTCACTTGTTGGCAGTTAAATGATCGCTATCGCCGGCAAGACCCAAGGTAGAAGGCGTCAAAAGCAATGCCAATGTTTTCAATTATGGAACTGCACTCCAAAACATTCTTTATGATCCAATCTTCCTCCTCCGGCGTGTGCACTCCTTTTTTTGAAACAGCAAGTTGGGCAACTTGCGAATGTCAACTTCCAAACCGAAAGTTGTAATAGTGAAAAAAAAACATTTTTCAACTTGCAGTTCAACTCTCGAGTTGATATTAACTCCGAAGTTAGCAAACTTGGGAGTTATCAGCAAATTGAACAATAGTGAGTAAAACGGGCCTTAATCATTTTTGTCTAGTATGTAAGTTGATATTCAATAACAATTAAAAAATGAATTTAAAAGGCAAAAAGTCATTTTTAATCTTGCCAGAAAGCTGGTAAGCGAGAAAGAAAAAGTTGGTTTACCAAGTGGACATCCCTCACTTTCATAATAGACGCGTTGTATATTATCAGGATACCCACAAGCCAAAACCCCCTTCTTTTTTCTTTTTTTGAGGAAAGAATACGTTATGTACCGTCAAGTTGTAGGCCATCACCATTTGGTGTGTCCGCCTCCCACAAACTTAACTCTCCCCGGGCCGCCCTGGGGCCGCTCTTTTCATTACCTCAGGGTGGTGCTGTTTATAACTCCGTAAAAGGACGTACACTTCTGTGGCCTAAGATGTATGTGCCCGGTGATGATTTCTGTTTGCATTACTTCCGGGGGGATGTAATCATACGCCTTTTCGGGTTCTTCTTCTATTTTCTTTCTTCTGGGAATATGTTTGGCGTAGTTGCAGATTTGGTCCAGTTCTCCTCACTGGCCAGCTTAAAATGTTTGGAGTGATGGTACCGGTATTTTTCTCCAGTTCTCCTCTTTCGGTTTCCCATCTGCTACAAAGAATCCGTGACCGGTGAGTAACTGGGTGACATAATAGTTAATCTCACCGGATTCCGGCCTTTCCACTCAGCCACGTTCCCTCTTTTTCCGAGCTCCAGCGATCTTGCCACTTTTGTTTCTTCCGTTGCCGTTTCCTATCAATTGAACCTGCCCCGAACGGGTCACAAGCACGGGTCACAAGCCAACACAGTAACCTCTACACCGTCGCCACCCGGAGTATAGTAGCTTATTCGTCGCATAACTTTTTTTAGCTTCCTTTGTGCACTTTCGGTGTATTTTCACTCTCTAAAAATAACCGACAGTACCTGCTCACACGCAAAATAGTTGGTCTACCTAGATTCAGATACTTAACGCAATTTTTCATGATGAGTATAAAATTTTATTGATTTTAAAAATCAGAAAAAACAAAGAAGTCAAATAATATTAACGGGATCTTGGGAAGGAGGAATTTTATAAAATCAAATCATGTTTCAATTTTAAATCACGTTTATGGTATTTGGTCTAGGAGTTTTTATTTAACCACTGCGTAACGTGACCTTTGGTCTTTATCACTGCCTGATTTTATGTCAAACATTCTCAATTAGTGAAACGTCAGGGCTGCTTAACTGACATTCCAGCAAAGGGGAAAACTTCACCATGCCGTCGTGTTCTTTTTTTTTTTTTTTTTTTCCTTTTTTTTATAATAAAGGAAATCCAAATCCCAGAGCACTCAGACTTGGTAACGGTCCATTGTACTACCAGGGAGAAATCCTCCTTTTGGTGTAGAGGCATGTGAATGGGTGGCGTATGTTGTTATTCCCCATGGGGATTGAACCTGCACCGCACGGGTCACAAGCCAACACACTAACCTCTACACCGTCGCCACCCCATGTCGTGTGCTTAACCGTGTGACAAAAAACGCAGTGTTGTTGGAATACACAATTACTAGGGTAGGTCGTTGGAGGATAATTGAATGTTCATGTTCATTTTCGAAAAAAAACATCTTTATTCACTTCAACACTCTCATTTAATTCCATACCTTGCATTTCCAATTTTGTTACTGAGGACGTAGTAGTCCAACACACTTAAATCTGCACCACTGTGCCAACCGAAAAATATAATAAAAATATTTTTAATCCAAATATTAAAAAGCACAAACCAAATCAAGTTTAATTAGTCGAGTGTTTTGGGGAAAAAACTAAGCAAGCCATCTCCTGGCACTTAACCCAAGTATTCCAGATATCAAAATTATTCAAAATCCATACAGCCGTTTTTGAGAAAAGTGCAAATATTTTAAAAACTTCAATATATAAATTCGTTCCAAATGGTAGTTTACATTTTCTTCGAAATAACTTGACCCGCTTTTGAGATATTAGCTTTTTTTTAACTACGGCTTTTCGGCTATTTTCGGAAAAACTTGGTGCACCATTTTCTTACGCTCACCGCAATTATTTTATATTTCAAAAACTATTCTAATCGTTAGAGTGGGTCTGGGTACGGTTATTTAAAGCGATAGAATATAATAAAAAAAATTGCCGCGAGTTGTAAGTCTCAAAACCTCAAATACGGAGTTTGAAGAAAATCCGTCCACCCATTGTGGCTGGAGCCTCGACAGCAGACGGACAGACGGACGGAAATACAGGGGTCGAATCGCGTCCTACGTGTACGAGTAACTCGTTTTCGTAAAATGTGTATTTGGCTTTATCGCATACGTGAACGTATATCCGTAAACGTAATTTGGCATCACCACCTGGCTGAACGGATGCCTAAACGTATATGTTCAATCTTAATGTCATTCGATTGGTTTTTAGTGTTCGTAATTTGTGTTGTGGGAAAAATAGTAAAGAAAAATGTAAGTTTAATAGCAATAAATCTATTTAAATGTTAATTCATAAATATGCATTTAAAAAAACACATTTTTAGGACAAATTACAAAAAAATAAACTTCACACAGAAAATCGTATTGGCACAATACATGAGGGATCACCCGAACTTGGCCAAAAACCTACTTCCAAACACTTGCCAAGGCAAAGCTACATCCATAAGAATGTGGGAAAGCTTGGCCATAAAATTAAATACTGTTGGACCTCCGGTCAAAGAAGTCAAAGCGTGGAAGAAGGTTAGAAAACTCTTTTTTTTTATTGAAAAAGTATTCCTTACATCTAGATGAATTTGCCGGGAGGAACAATATGTGAGTAGGACATATTTTGTACACATATTGAGTACACTGGAAGTTATTTTTGAGACAGTGCTTTGGCACATCCCAATAAGATAATCACCTCCGACGGTTTGTTGGTATGCTCCTCCTCCACTCTTGCAAAACAGGTGGTACTGCCGTGGATAATTTAGCACAGAAGTTCAATTTCGTAAAAACGTATGGAAATGCTTTTTTATTCAACCGAAACCGCTTAATAAATCTATATAAAATATACCTATGTACATAAATTCACAAATAGTTTTCAATTGAACTCACGCTTTACTTTGTAAGGAAAGGGGATTGCTGTTATCCCTTAGCTGTTTGCGAACAATGTTTTCATTGTTGTCGCTACTTTCGTCTGAAGAACTTAAGTAAAATAACAACGTCTGGTCCATTGAAGTCTATAAATTATCTATTTGCAATATAAAAACTTTTATTTTGCGGAATTTTACTTCTGAATGACATTTATTTGACGTTTGAACTATTACCATTTTAATTTTAATCTATTACAACTACTACGTCAAATCAAAAATTTACGTTCCGTGAGCATTCGTGTGACACAATCTCAATACGTTCGTTCGTATAACGAATCACGTTATTGCTGTTCGTACGATTGCCGATCCGTTCGCGGAGGACGCGATTCGACCCCAGGCCATACTTTTTTAGACTTCTCTTTAGTCGTAATATCATACCTCATACTCAGTTTGAGTTTAAAACTTCAGCACGATTACAATAATTTTCTCGTTGACATAACCATACATAACCAAACCAAGTTTTGGCGTTAAAGTCGTCATCAATCTAAAATTAACATTAAAAAATTTCCCTAAACACTACTCTTCCAAATATCAATTATTTTTCGTTTAAACCCATACATACTCGTATTTATGTATATTTTGTTGCAATTTTTAATAATCTCGATTTGATTATGTTAAAGCGAGGGGTCCCAAGTTCCGACCCGTCCTAGTACCACCTTGAGTTTTTTCGCGGCCTGACCTCTTGCAAACATCCAAGAAGATTCTCGAAAACGCAATTATAGGTCCCTTCGGTTCGAGAATGCAAAAGTGAAACGCACACCTTCGCACTTCGCACGTTTTTTTCTAGATCTGTTTATGTTTTCTTTTTGGTCTTTTATACTGGTCTTATGCTATAACTTTCTCATAATTTTTCACATTAGGTTTTGAAGAATTTAAAAGGATCTGAGCATGTGCAAGCGATTACACAAATCAAATAATATCTTCAACTACTTTTGAGGATAGAATACTTCGCAACATCGTCAGTGTCAAATGAAAAAAAAAACATCAGTTGAATTATTGGAAGGAACAAATAGGTGAATTTCTATGGCGGGAGACGAGTTTTGCACGAATATTTTATAAAAAGTTGATAATAAAGCGAAATATAACAAAAAAAAGTTACAAAATTAAGAAGGAGTTTCCAAAAACTATTTTTGATATTCCATTTCCATCGAAGAATCGCTTATTGTTTTAGGATACTGTTTCCAAAATGTCAAAAATGTAGCGCCGATTTAATGTGCCGGATTTTTGGAGATCGTTTGTCGCACTTTTCTACGCGCCTTTTTAACATGACGTTTGAGAGTCTACTTCAGTTCCGCATTTAAACTTTTCTCTCCATCATCCTGACAACACGACAGCCTCCCGGTCTATACGAGAAACTGGATAGGTGTTCCTCTGACAGGTCTAGTTAGTTGATGCCCCTGCGTTACTCCTCCCTTACCTCTGAGCGTCAGTTTTTTATTTACTCCATTCGTCTTTGGAATTCTTTACCGCATCCTATTAGAAGAATCAATAACACAAGAAGGTTTAAAAATGGATTAAGAAACTATCTGATACACTCAAATTAATTTTAATTGGATTAATTATTATTAGTTTTAAGTATTAACCACGTAGTGTTAATAGATACTTAATATTATTGAATTAGTTCGTCTTTTTTTGTAGCTTTCATCTGAAAATTTAGCTTATCACTAGTTTATAAGATATTATATCTTAAAGTGTATAGGTATTACAAGATAAAATAAAATAAAAAAAAAAATTATACGGTAACATTTTTGGCGCCAAACGTGTAAACTTTTTTTTTAATTTTATCGGTGAAATATTAATAACGCTTCTGTTTATTTTTTTCTAAATTCTACTATAAAATACCGCAATGCGTTAAATTACTTAACGCCTACGAATACGTTAGCTCTTTCTTAAACTTTGTTCGCAACGCCTAAAACTATGCTAGCTTTTTTCTATAGAATTCAATCATGGTTTTCCTTATACTTGTAACTATGCCACACTTTTATTAATTTGTTGTGCAAAAAAATGGAAAACTACAATAGAAATTCAATAGGAACATCTAGATTTTTTAAAGCTCGATATCTCCTAAACTAGGCGAAAAGAGACTGTTCAATAGAATTTTGTCTTTATTTTATCGAGATCTATAAAACTGTGTTTTCAAATATAGGGGACCCGGAAATCTTATACGATTTCCCGGCTTTTACTACAACTTCTGTTAATCGTTCGTGAAAAAGTTGTTTCATATAACTATGTATGTATTATAAAAAAAAAAACGGTAATACCTCGAATCGGAGGTGTCCCACTTCGACGGGCTTTAACTAGAAAGTGAGTTGGAAATAGAAACCCTTGTCATATGAATTTTTGTCCCTCGGAACCTCAGAAATTTCCACTTAAAGGATTATACCTTTTAAATGGGATAACTTTTATTTTCTAACTCGGATCTCGGTAATATAGAAAATGTTTTGTTACAGTTAAAGTAAAATAATACAGTTGTATTTAGCAAATAAAAATTCAATTTAATAATAATCAATCAAAGAAACCTATATAAAATAATTGTCAAAAAATGTTTTTTTTTAATTAGTACATTTACAAATTATATATTTTGATGCAAGTCTTCTTACGAAGAATTTTAAATAACATGAACTATTCATGCCGGGGAAACACTTTAAGCCATGACATTGAAAACGTTTACTACATGCACATACCTCTTTTTGTATTCGATGTTGTAAGAATGTTCCAGCACCATCCCAAATATAACGACGGACTGAAAAAAAGTGATATTGTGAAAATATTGGAACAGGAGTAAGGTTATAATTCGTTGATAGTGCTTCATAATTTTGACATTATGTGAATTATTAACAGGAAGATCACTAACGGCGATGTAGTATCCCAGGTTGAATCTGCTGTCAGAAGTTTAGAAATGAGCGGATACATAAGATACATCAATGAAGGATATAGAACTTTGGGCCCTCTTGCCAAGTTAGCTTCAGCTAAAACCAAAAGGCAACGGACTGCAGCTTGGGATGACATTCAGGAAGAATATTAAGTTTGTTTGATAACTTTTACTGCCGCCCTTTTCTTTAACTCCAATTTTCAAGGTAACCTACAATGAATGATGAAATTAATAAAATTATATGTATATTAATGTGAGCCTTTGCGATTACACATTGCTAAAGGGCCATGCCCAAAAATGATGCCCTTTTTTTTACACGACCTAGCAGGATGTGTAGAGTACTTCAATACAACAAGATAGTTACCATCGCAGCTCTGCTCTAAAGCACATCGGCCTCGAGTTATGCGCCCTAATCTAATAGGACGTATACATAGTTTTTCTAATTACATAAATACATGTTATAGATTAGGGCGCATAACTCGAGACGGATGTACTTTAGAGCTGAGCTGCCGTAGTAACTATTGTTTGTTTTAAAGTACTCTACACATCCTGCTAGGTCGTGTAAAAAAAAGGGATAGGTTGCGTTAGTGTGCCATCAAAAAAAAAGGTACCAGTTACATTTCAGGCAAAGTTAAAAAAGTACAAACCTACGTTGAACAGCATTTTCGAAGTTGTATTTTTTGTAATGAATTTACAATTTTGTGTATCAGCCGCGGATAGATGACATTGAAAGCAATAACAAAGAGGAGAGCCATTTTCCTGAAAATTTAAATTTGTATTTAAGATCTTGCTGCCACTGCAACTGTAAGGGCAAACCTAAGTCTCTCTAAGTTGGCAAGCTTTTTTTACATCCATAAAGCTAGTCCATTAGCTGCATGATCACGTGAGCTGCACCGATTGCTGATGCTGGAACTGAACGAGTTGTAAAATATTAAATAGACACAAAATAAATGTCGCGACTGCAATCATGCTGCAACGTGCACATCTAGCTTCAGTATTCATAATTAAGGGCACAAAGAATAGAAATAGATTTGTTTAGTGACAAGTCACAGTGACGTCTTTTCTGTTAAAAAAAATCGAATGAATTCGGCTGTAAATGTATGAACTGAATCTGCGTTGCAGCGGCTGCTAGAGATTTTCTTTAGAAACATAATTTGGGATGGAGGCTACTGGCATATTTTGAAATGCTTTTGAAGATCGTCTGCTGAAACCGCTGCTGGTTGTCAATCGGAACTTAAAACCAAGGTCAAGAAAGAAATGCATTTTTCCACTGCATATCGGCAGTCTTCGTGGCTGCGGATCACTTTATCAGTAAGGTTCAATGAAATGGTGGTGTTGTTGCATTTGTGTGATCCTGCATTTTTTAGGCCCGCCTCCCCCTAGCGATTGTATATTAACTTTGATTGATATTAGCCGTGTTTTTTTGCACGCGGATATAGGATTGGCATAAAAAAACGACCATCGCCGCTTAAGAATTCATCAAAAAAAACTTGGCAGCACACAATCACCTATGACATGCATCGTGACACAGCTGTTAAGAAATTTGTATTGAAAATCCTGAAATTGAAAAATATTTACTTCCGTCAATTGAAATTGATGCCAACATATTATAAAAATATAAAAAACAATTTCACATTAACAGATTTGCTAAATTCAATTACCCTTATAATAAAGTTTGAAAAATAATAATAATAAAATCACGAATAAAATATTCGGCGGAATGTGTCACTGGTCGATGGGATGTCAAACTTTGACATTTCCGGAAAAATTCATCGCAACAATTCATCAGAAACGAAGAAAATGGATTTTGGAAGCACTGTTTATCCCCGCTAAAGGACTTAGCGGCGATAGCTATCCCCGCTAAAGTTAGCGTAGGATAAGTTGTTCTATTTTACATGCAAATTTCAAATTATCCCTATATCCGCTTCCCAAAAAATACGACTATTGCCTCTTTAGCCGGGTTTGTAAGGAATCTCACCTTTGAACATGACAGTACCAACTAAGTCGATGGCGCTTCTATTTCTTTGAGATAGATTTTTTAACGTGAAGGCTTTCTAGAATCTTTGAACATTTTATTCGAAAAAGCCTTGTTACTCGTGCTGTCAAGCAAAGTATCTGCATCTCAGCAACCCCTGTCGTTAGTCGCCAAGGCGATATCGTCTTTAATTTGCTTCACGTAACTCTATCGCTGTCGTCTCGTCTAGCGTTTATTTCAAACAAAGTTTGAGGGCTTTGCATATCTTTGAGAAACTCTCAAACAATAATTGAAAAAGGCGGTAGGTGCCATTAATTTTTCAAACAAGACATTTGTTTCCTTATTGGTGTAGATGTAAATTGCGGGCGAATAAGTCATTTTACTCCAAAATGTAGGTAATTTCTAATATTTACATAATATGTATGTATTTGATTAATTACAAACATATAAAAATATTTTACTGATAGGTCAGCAACGTCGAACCAAATGACAATGCTTGTTGACTACATGGATGAGCACCCCAACTTGTCTAAAGGATATATGCCGAATACTGTCCAAGGCAACAGGACATAAATCGAATGTGGTCTGAATTTGTGTCAATTTTAAAGTATAGGGGAGGACGGGGCACAGAGGGCCAGCGGGGCACAGAGGGCCAGCGGGGCACATAGGACTTTCTGTTTAAAACGATAAGTAAGTGACTTAGCCAAAAAGTTAAGCGAAATAATAAAAGCGGTCATCTAGCTTCTCAGTTGGTTATTGTCTATCAGTGGTCTCCACTGGAATAATTTAAAATTTATTGTTTTAACTTCTCTTCTCGGCTGTATCATTTGCAAATGTGCATTTATTGCGATCGTTTTTGCCACTCATCCACTGCTATAAACTTTAGAATATCAGAATTCAATATTTTCCCCTTCGCAATAAAGAGTATTACCCATGTGTCTACACAAAACTGCTTAAATACTTCTATACGCATAACTCCGCGAAAAAATGAAGCAAAGGTTATTTTTTAATACAACCAATACCGTTTAAGTAAATCACTTTTCAAACTTAAATTGTGATAAAAGTTCATTTGCGTTTCAAATTCAAGAAGTTGTAACAAAACCGACGTTCCCGGTTTTTAGACGTCTGAGCTTCTACAGTTCCAAAAATATATATGAACACAGGAATTCGTACAGAGTATTGTTGCATTTGTGTGATTCAATAGTTTTAAGGCTTGCATTTTTTTCGCCATTTATTTGATAGTTGTATAGATAACATTCTGTTATATTATTCACTAAAATGCATGCGCAAACGCTGCGGTATTTTTGATATCGACTGTCGATTATTGATTTATGTAGAGCCAATTTTAATTCGTCGAAAACGATATCGATCCAGTGCCCATGTTCTGTAACTCATGCGATAACTCTTCGCATCGAAAACTTTGGAACACAAAATTCCACCGTTTATCGCATGTGGAAAGAAGTTGTGTTCTGTAACTCTATGCGATAAAATGTACCTTGGTAACTTTTAATATCATGGGAAATTGGAAGGATTGTCAAAATACTGGAAATCGAAGGGTAGTTTGGCGAGGAAATTCAGTGTGTATTTAGATTTACATGTCGTTGGGATAGGAGCGGTGTAGCGCGACTTTTTATCGGATTATCGGAAAATTACGTGTTTCTGTTGAATTTTCAAAAATATGATGATCGCTCGTTCTGCTAGACTCAGACAATTTTTTTTGAAATTAATGTGATCCTAACGCTATGTTCTATGTTGATAATTTAATGAAGTTAAAATTTTGCATTTATTTTGTCTGTCTATGAAAAAAATAAATGAAATATTTTTTTTTTCAAACAATAACCTATTACTCTCTCTTGTTGGTACCAAGCTGTTTATTTTTATAGCAACAAAGTTCCAAGAATGTTCAAAATGGATCTTATTTAAGTGCTTGCTGAATTCTTTCGACAGAATGTAGGTACCTACCTACATTCTTCTCCACTAATTCTGACTGTTTTTATTAGTTATTTTTTATTTCTTTTGCATTTTTTTAAACGTTGAACTTGATCAACGAACTGTATATTTTGTTAAATAAAAAATCAAAAATGTTCACTGTCCACTATCCTTTTAAAATTGTTCAATATCCCTTTCTCGCAAGCCAATTGAAATGTGATAAATTTTGACAGTTGAAGTGAATAATTTATCGCATTCGAAAGTTACAGAATACCGATTTATCACATATTTCCAGGAGTTTCATTTCACAATGTTCCATGTGGTATAGTTTTCGCATCGCATAGTTACAGAACACGGAAATGTGATATAATGAAATTTTGTTTCGATTCACATCGTTCATGTGATAAATATAACGATGCGATAGTTACAGAACACGGGCACAGGTTACCATAAAGCAGGATTAAAGTTCGATAGAGCATTCATTTTGTCCTTGTCCGTCGGATTTCCACTAAGGTGTCATTCGTGGAGTTGGTGTTTACTCCAAAATAGAGGTACTCCTTAACTTCCTCGAAGTTATTGCTATCCACAGTGACGCTTTGTCCCAGGTAGTGGAAATATGTTTGTTTGTTTGTTTAAAGCAAGTACTTCGTTTTGTCCTCGTTGACTTCAAGCCCAACCGATTATGCCTGTTCTTCAATCACCATGAAAGCCTCCAACACGGCACGCTGAGATCAACCGATGATGTCGATATTGTCCGCGTATCCCAGTATTTGGACAGATCTGTTGAAGATAGTGCCTTCCGTGTTGACACCTGCCCTGCACACTGTCTGCTCCAGAACAAGATTGAAGAAGTCACATGACGCTTCTCCTTGCCAGAATCCGGTGCAGGTTTGGAATAGTTCGGAAGAGCTGAGATGTCGATGCGCGTTGGTTTTTTATTGTTTGTAAATTGTAATGCGAAGGAAAGATAAAGCATGGTGGAGCATCCACATTCGTGTGGTACGGCTAAGTAACGGTTTCTTGTATTTCAGTGGAAGCATTGAATTCCACTCTATTGACCTGAATTCTAAATTCAAAGTTGAAGTGCAAGTCCCAGCAATCTCTCTTGTTTCCATTTTGACATAATGTTCTCTTTTGTTTACAACCATTTTTTGTTTCGCTCTCTAAGTTCCGTTTTTCAATGTATTCGACTCGACTTTAAACCCCGAAGTTCTCGGTTCTGTGAAAGCCGAAGTCGGAGTTAAAGTGTTTATCAGTTTCTACCAAAAAAGTCATTCACAATCACAATAATACGGTTGCCACCCATGGCATTGTCAATTAACATTGGCTAACAAATTTCCTGGATATTTCCCCATCTCTGTGCGACTATTATAAAAAATATATGTATAGGTACACTCTCTAGGGGCCTTTAATGCTTATCTGTTAGGATTTTTAAAATACGCACACTATTAAAAAATCACGTTGTATTGAAAAATTCATTGGAAATTAAAGTATTTAAAGTTGTATTGAACAATTCCTTTGTACAAAGTTTTTTGCTATGCCAATTTTTTTTTTTAAAAGTTGATTTATCAATAGGGTATCTAACAGTTCGCCCAAGCGCACTGTAGCCTTTCTCTATGTTCCTTTGTAAAGATTGTCCCATTTGATTTTCACAGGCACCATTATTTGGTTATTTTTGTTCACCGAGTCTTCATAAAAAATTTGATCAGCAAAAGACGGTGTGGCTGGGTGATCGCCCATTCCAGGATTACTTTGCAATGTTATTAAACTGTAAATAAATAGGTTTGCTGCGGGTTATGTATACATTCTAGTTTTGCTGTTTGGAATACTATATGTATTATACAAAAATTTAAAAAAAGCAGGTTGAGTGTATTTATAATTATTTTCTTAATCCCTCTTGTTATTCAGATTCCATTCTTATCAATGCTATCACCCAAATTTAAATAATTTACTGATAAAAAAATTTGTTTATATTAGCGATTCTTCCTACCAAGTGTATCAGTGATTGATGAGTCAATTACCCCTACGTAATTGCGGAAAGACACTCAATCTGATATCAAATCAATAAAACTTTAATTATTATATTGATGAGCAATATGGTCATCTATTTTTACGACTTTGAAGCAGTTAACAAGAGTGACATTGCCAAAATTATTTTTACTCTTAAGTCAAATGCTCTTGGTGAGGTCGGTTTGCCACTTCGCTTTTTGAAAATTATAATTCCATAATTCCTAGATACCTTACTCATGTCATTAAATTTTGTATTACTCTCTTTCCTTGACAACTAGAAAGTAGCAAGAATTACACCTGTGGCCAAAAAGCCAAGTGCCTCCTTACCTGTTGATTTCCGTCCGATAAGTATCTTGCCGTGTTTATCAAAGGTCTTTGAGAAAATTATGGAAGAACAGATTGTTGAGCATCTTGATCGAAAAAGTCTATTGTTTCCATTTCAGTCCGGTTTTAGAGCAAACCAAAGCTGCTCTACGGCTATGGTTAAGATACTGGACGACATAAGGCATAATTTTGGGAATGTTGCACTGACTTTACTTAGCTTATTAGACTTCTCAAAGGCCTTTGATAGTGTTGACCACCAAATTTTATGTTTAAAGCTTAGAAATTATTTCAGCTTCAGCCAGAGAGCTGCAAACCTAATTAAAGATTAACTGAATAATAGATTGTAGAGAGTGGTTATCGGAGGGAATCAATCAGGTTCTATTTTGAGCCCTATATTTTTCTCTATGTATGTTTATTATTTACCAAAAGCGTGCATGAGCCATGAGCGTTTCTTTTCACCTGTACGCAGACGATGTACAGTTTTATTTGTCACGTCCACCCAGCCTAATTGAGGATTTAGTCTATAGAATTAACGAAGATATTTCGGCTATATATGACTGGTCCCTTGCAAATAGTCTTACATTAAATGTACCCAAAACGCAATTAGTTTTGATTCCTAGTAGTGAATTCGATACAAAAGCAATACCGCCGATTTCCCTATCTAAAAACAGGCTATTATTTGTTGACACTGTCACTACTCTTGGTTTTGAGTGTAACCGTAGCATAGTCGGTAGAAACCATATAAGCTACGTTGTGAGCCGAATTTATGGTTGCCTTGTAAATTATAGTTGTCGGCGGTATTTACTTCTCAAGAAACAAGATTGAAGCTGCTTAAGACGCTTATAGTTCACCTTATGCTGAAACAGTGCATTGTAAACTTTACTCGCTATCGCAAAACAAGCTTCAGGTTGCTTTTAATGTTGTTTGGTATGTTATGAATGATGTCTTCGCAGATAATATCATACCTAACCTACTTCACAGTTTAGTTTAGTTGCATTAGGCTGCACATTAGCCCAGTTTCTAAACGCGAAAAACTCAATATTTATGCAAACAATACTAAGCACCAGAACAAGTACGAGTACTTACCTATTTGATAAATTGCTTTTGCGCAATCTCAGAGAACCTTAAACCTTATTGCCCCAACCTGTCAACACCTTCACACATCTCTGCTGTTTTTTGTCTGCACAACTAAGCTTTGGAATGCTCTGACCCACTGACATTAGGCAAATGTATCTGAGCAGCGCCAATGTACATAATTTCATATGTATAATTGTGTATATCCCTATTTCCTTCTTACTTACTATCTCTCCCTGTTTCCTATATCTCTATCCATCTCTTCACTTCTATCTAGCTCTTAACTCTGTCTGTCTGTCTGTCTGTCTCGCTTTAACGCCAAAACTACTGAACCGATTTAAATGAAATTTGGTACACAGATATTCTAGAAGAGCCTGAGAATGGGCATAGGCTACTTTTTACCGCGGGAAAATGCTTCATCCGCTGTCCAGAAGCGGAGATCTAAGCTGATATCTAAGAAAAGTTTTAACTCTCGAATGCTAGCTTTGGAATGACTCATCTAAATGAAATAGGATTTTTTTTAATTTAAATTTTAATAAATTTAATATAAATTTTAATATGTACAAAGATTTTAAGATATAAATCATTTTGGTAGGTTATCCTGAAGTTGAACAATAAGCATTAAACTATAAATTTTATACAATTGTAAATGTTTGGTAATTTCAAAGAAGAAGCTAGAGCTTTCTTATTTTCCCACAATTAAGCTTGATTGTTCGCCAATAGAATACGTAGATAGCTCAAAAAATCTGGGAATGGTTTTCAATAGAACACTCACATGGAATAGCCACATTAATCTGATTGTGGGCAAGGCATATGGAGTTCTTCGAACTTTATGGACTGCTCAAAAGTTTACACCACCTAAAACACGATTAATTCTTGCTAAAACTTTGGTTATTCCAATACTTGTGTATGGTTCCGAAATATTTAATAACTGTGATGCGGATTCTAAAAGGAAGCTTCAAGTAGCATTTAATAGTACCATTCGCTATGTATATAGTCTCAGAAGACTCGACCATCTATCACATCTGACAAAAAACTTATTGGATATATCCTTTCCAAATTATATAAAGTTACGAACCCTACTTTTATTGTTTTCAATCATAAAAACAAGACAACCGATATATCTATACAATAAAATTCGGTTTTCGGCATCCAGTAGATCTGCCTGTTTGATTCTACCACAATTTACTTGCCTAACATCTGAGAGGCAATTTTTTATTTCTGCTATTCGCCTTTGGAATGCACTTCCGCGAAACATTAGAGAACTAGGCGACACACACCGATTTGAGAATGAGTTGAAACTTTTCTTCACAAACCAAAGCAACTAATTTCGCTTAAACCAAAGCACCCCCCCCCCCCCCCCCCCCCAAACCCTTTGATCAAGCAAATTCAATTAATGAATTAATTTAACTTTTTTTTTTTTCTTTTTTTGTACCTTATTTAAAACTTGAAATTTTCAAAGATTTAAGTGGAAAGATTGATAATTTATTATTTAGCTTTCTTTGATTGTTAACTTTTTTCTTATTTATTTAAAATCATTCCGTTTTTCCTTAACTCATCTCATTTTTATACAAATTGTTTACATTTCACAAACTTAAAAGTGTACTCTTACTGTGAATTGAATTAATAAATAAATAAATAAATAAAATAAATAAATTCAAAAAAGTAAAATGTTCGATTGAAGCTAGATCGTTGGATTTTCCCAGCGTTCAGTGGAGGAAAATTCGTGTGTGTGTGCGGCACAAATCTGTTTCTATACATGTACCTTTTGTGCAATGTGCTTTTTCTTTCTTTTTTTATGCACCTTTCGCAGTTTGTGTAGTTTTTTATGGCGCATGGCTATGGGATTGAGAAAGATAGGGTATGAAATGTAAATGAGATTTAGAGGGAGTCACACTCAGAGTAATGAGTGGGGACACTCTCGACGTTTTCTTTATCAGTTCTTATCAGCAAGTATGTATTTTGTTTTGAATTTGAGAAGTGGCAGACAGGCGAAGCAAGGCAAGCACGGGACAGCTAGTATTTCATATTTCATATTTTTCATATTTATTTATTCATCAGTAACAACATTAATGATAGACTTCCAAAATCGTTCAAGTTATAAATGTGAATTTTGTAAAAAAGCCTTTCGATTATGATACTTCACATTAACTGAAAATACATGTATTGTTTTATATTAAAAAAAAAACAGAAAAGAAAAAAAGTATGACTAAGGTAAACTAAGTATATACTCTCTCTTCTCTACTCCTCTATTTTCTATATATTCACACATTTGGCGCGTTTAATTTGCAAGGGAACAACTAGTCACTACTATACTACCCTTCCTCATTGTTCGAATAACTTAGGTACCCATCGTTTGGCAAGTGACATGAGGTTTAACTAGTAGCGAACTCGCAGTTGCCTTGCAAATTGAACGCGCCCGTTGTTAGTCCTAAAAAAGACCTAGTCTGTACATGAAAAATTAATAAATTTAATTGAACTGAATTTCAGGTTATGCTGGTAGGATTTTGATGACAGTTTTGAGGAATACCAATCATAATCTTTTGAATATTAGAACTGGAAGTTCCTGTCAATGTGAAGTATTTTGCGAAACTCTCCTCTGATTAAAGAAGTCTAGTATGTGCAAAGTGCCCGAAAGAGCTCCTCTAAATTCTATTCTTACTTAGTCAAGAACTCCGTTAGCAACTACATTCCTCAGAAAGATTATTGCAAGAGAACCATCTTACTTATGATGTCCAGGCGAGTCCCGGGAACTCTTTGACGCATTTCGCGTTTCGCTTTGAGAGCTGGCTGACTGTCCATGTAGATGGGTAATTCCATTGCTGAAAGTTTCATCGTTAGGATTGTCTGCGCTTTCTTAGTCGCGTAGATTTCAGCTTAGAAAACACTGCATTGATCTGGCAGCCGGTAGCACTGAGTGATACTAAGTGCCGCTGCGAAAACTCCTGCTCCTCTTCCCTTCTCCGACTTCGAGCCATCTGTGAAGATGAAAATACCTTTGGTGACCTAACTGGGGGAATTCCAGTCTTGTCGAGCTGGAATGCAGACTTTGAAGTTCTTATCATAGTCATACCGGTGTTTTTCTTTTCTTCAGTTAGTGTCATGATCATGAGCCCGATTTGGTTAAAGGTGTCCATGTCCAGTATACGAGCGTTGCCGAATGTGCACGGCCTCCAAATTTCGATCTCTCTCAGTCTGAGAGTGCATGTGGCTGCTAAGCTGCTAAGCTCTTCGTGAAGACCCACTTGGCGGATGGATGTTATAGAACCAGTTATCCGCAGACAGGCAATCCTTTGCTTCTTATTTAATCTTGGGAAAGGATTTGGTGTCAACCAGCTCCTACTAAACGACCGAATCATAGGTAAGAATGGGTCTCACAATCGAGGTATACAACCAGTGTATAATGGACGGCTGTTAGCCCCATTTCTTCCCAAAAGCTTACCTACAATCGTGAAAGGCATTCATTTTAAAAGTTCTGATAGCGCCGGTTCCATGATCTCACTTATAGTGAAAAGTAGCTTTCCTCTCATTAGTTCAACTGACATTTGCGTATGCACTTTCCTTACGCCTTTACTGGCAAGGGATTTAAGAATGTTGTTAGTTGAGATGTTCCACAGAAGTGGAGAGAGCAGCCCCCCTGCCGGCGTTCCGCTGTTAACGTGCTTATTAAACGTTTAAAAAGTAGTCGAAGTAGCAACAAAACAATGTGTCCTTCTGACTTCTTAGTCAGGGCACCATGTATATTTATAATCAATGACGACATTATTTCATGTAAACAAACAATGAATCCCATTTGTCATAATGTACAAAGTTCTTTTTCCAGCAAGTTTATCTCTGAATTTAAAAATACTTATAACAGCGCATATTTTTAGAAATAAAATAAGACGGTACGAGAACCTTATCACTTTTTAATTAAAGCCTAAATACGAGTAATCAAACAAAATAAATAAAAATGGCCATAAATCGCAATGCAGGAAAATTGCAAAATTCGTAATTAATTAAAAACAAATAAATTGCAAAATAAGATAATGTGAAGTTGTTTAAATGTGAAATATCAAGTTTTCCAAATTATTTCACTGAAACAGCAACGTGCGGAAAATGGAAATACATACACTACACATAAAATACTTACAAACTGTACCTTATTCTGACTTTAAATAGGGTCTTGCTTTTAAGTTTGCCAACAGCATGTCCAATTTTATTTGTATGCCAGTATATGAGATTACCTACACTGATGTGATAAAAGTCGCTGTTGACCGCGTTTTTGTAGCTGTCACAGTCTTGTTGAAACATTTGATTGGCATTCTTAAATACATAATAATGTTTTTTTTTCATTTTTTAAAAGAAAGACAATCTTCGGAACACCTCAAATCATCTTCGCTCCAAATTGATGGCATCAACCCATATTCTGTTCTTTTGTCTACATTTTTTTGTCTTTTAAGGCAAGAAATCTTCTTTTATTCTTTAAACGAGGAGATCTTGATTTGGACACTTCTATATACAATCGCGAAAGAGAAACAGGCCTAACTACTGTTGGATCACACAAATGCAGCAACATCAGGATATGATTGATCTTAGTGATGAAGTGATCCGAAAATAGGTACCCTGACTATGTGTAGTGAGCTCAAACCGGTGAGCCCACAGGCGGACCAGTAGTGATGCAGTAACGTGGGAGGGTTATGATTCCCGTAACCCTGATCGTGACCTCGCTGTAAAAGAAGGAGAAGAAGAAGTTTAGAACGTACCTTGTAACGGAAATTGCAGAAAATTTGGTTACTGAAAATGTGTCCTTGGGAGATGTACGCTGAACGGAGGCTTCCGTTAGCTTGTTAGAGCTAGCACTGTATATACAAAGCAGTTGTAGAATGTCCTAAGTTCTACACGTGTCAGTTACAAAAACGAATAGGCGCTCCAAATCAGTGGCTTAATATGTTTATACCCTATTCTACGGGTGTATTAATTTTGACTCATAGTTTGTAACATACCTTAATATTGCCCGTAGACCCCTAAAAGTTACTATATTTATGATCAGCATCGATATAGTAATGTCGATCTAGCCATGTCCGTCCTTTAAACTGGGCCTAGAGCGCTGAAATTTTAACCATATACTCTCTAGGGGCTAATTTAAGAATTTTTGAAATCCGCCCTCAGACACGCCCACAAACTCAAAAAAAAAAAAAAACAAATTTATCGAAAAAATTGAATTTTTAGCTAGAGAGCTGAAATTGTTTATGATCTTTAACTCCTAAAACTGCTTGTCCACTGACACGCCTACAATACGTTAGGTTTAGGTGGCTGTCGGCAGAAGCCGACACACTTAGACCAATTTAGGTCCATTATGATACCACTTACACTCCTCGCCACTTGAATAGGACATCCCTTACGTCTGTTTTCTATCCTTCATTGCTCCCAAACCAAGCATGCTAGAGACTTAATTTTTTTGTAAATTAAAGTTAGTTTAATGCTGTAGTTTGATCAAAAGGAAGATTCAATGCTAAAGCTTTAAGTTTTAACAAAATATTATCAACCAAAAACCGGCAAAGTGCGGGGTCAAAAATTTGCACCACTTGAATAGGACACTTTAATAAAAAAAACATTTTAGAGATTTCTGATTCTTTTAATTACAAAAATAACTTAAATTTAAGATAATTGGAGTATTTTACATTCAGAATTTTTTTTTAAATAGTGTGTTGAGCCACCTTTCTGTTCCAAAACTTCACACATCCGGTTTGGAAGGGATGTATACATGTATATCGAGTATAGTTCGGGTATACTCGAATATTGTTGTCCGGATCCGTATACGTGACGTGTCAACCATCCCCAAACATTTTGAATGATATTTAAATCCGGAAAATAGGGCGGCCAGTCTAATAGCTCCACATTTTGGCTCTGTATATAGGTTTTAACTATACAAGAGCTGTATGTATTGGCGCATTATCATGTTGATAAATTCACGGCAGAGGTCCAAAAAGGGTATGAAAGTATGGAAGGCCTTTTTAATATGCCATTGTAAGACAACGCATTCATTGTGGTTGACATAAATTGTAGTTGGCAGGTTCCATAATAGGAAATGGCCACCCACACAATCACACCTCCAACTCTGCTATGCAGCCGGTCAAAATAATGTGTTTCTTTCCTGAGGTCATAGAAATACTAGCTATAGCCATCGGGCATCGGGGCCTTCCAAATTAATTTGTTTTCATCGGAGAAGACTACTCTATGCCACTCCGAAGTCCAGGTCACATGTGCGCGACAAAAACTGAGGCGTTGCTCTTTTCGAACCCGGTTGAGAGGTGGCTTCTTCTTGATTTTCAGTCTTTTTCGATGTTTTGCTTTCGAAATAACACGACGCATCGTTGTAAAACTTTCCTTGACACCGTAATTTTGCCAAAGAGTCGTGAGAATTAGACGCTTTTCTTAAAATAAGTCGCCTTTCCGCATTAGTAAGCACGCTGTGTGTCCGGCCTTTCATGTTTTTTTCCATATTCATACTCATTAGTTAAAAATGTGGATATAATGTTTCGGCTCCTCTCGATTTGTTTAGCTATTTTGGCAATAGATAAGCCAGCGTCCTTGTAGCTTTGATTTGTCCTTTTCCGCCTCGGTTAATGCTTTTCCTGGACCCATTTTAGGTTGCTTTTTAATTAATTAGTCGAAATTGACAACAAAAATCGATCCACGAAGAATATGAGTTCGCGTGCCAAAGATAACGATCAAACTAAATGCATTTTCTATTCAAGTGGCACAAAAACGTTGCTTTAATTCCAAAACATATAACGGCTCTTTTCCAGAACTTGCAATTTTATCGCAGAGAAAGAAGAAAAGTTGGACAAAGATAACGGGCATAATATCATTATTTTATCATTCCGCTTTCAAGTTATGAGCAATTGCAAATAGAGTGTACAGGGTGTCCTATTCAAGTGGTGATGAGTGTATGTATTATATACCTCAACTCGTAGATGGTGGCCAACGACACGCGGTTGTTCTCAAACGGTCCGCCATCTACGTACTAACCGCGCCCAACGTCGTTTAATTGCGGTGATCTGACGAGAACCGATTAACTCGACGTGGTATGGTCGTTGGTTCGGGTTTAAGGGTTAAATAAAACAATTCTATTGAAAAGTCAAAGTTCGAGCTAGGAAACTGAAATTTATAATATAGACTCTCTAGGTGTTCTTTATACTTATGTTTAAATATTTTTTAAATCCGCCTACTGACACGCCCACAATTAAATAAAAACAATTTTATTGAAAAAACCAAAGCTTGATCTAGGGAGGGTTTTTTTACAAAAGCTTCGTTTTTTTTTGATTAAGTTCTTTAAATGCTATATTACAAAATATGTAGAGCGTTCTTAACAATTCAACCATACTTAGACTTTTGTCACACCCACTTATGAGGGATAGGAATAAGAATAGGGTATCCAACAGTTCGCCCAAGCGGACTGTAGCCCGTCCCTATGTTTTTTTCCAATTTTTAGAAGGCGAGAATATTTGGGCTATAGAATGTTCCGCGGCTCAGCACTGTTGGAAGCAATCAACTATACTGCTCTATGATCTGGGTAGTTCACTACACCAGGTAGGAATTGTACAAGGTGGGGCAAGAGTAAATGTCATTATGTTATTACTTATGTGATGACTTATTATAGTATTTTGCCTTTATAACATTACTTTATGACATAACTTTTTCCCCATCTTGTGTTTACACCAGTCTGCGACATAATTAGTTAGGAAGCTTCCATGTAAATTGTTGTTTCTGTTGTTTGATGCGATATTTTAAAATTTCGAAATATGTAAATATATTTATTTATCATATTTTTTCTTGGATAAATTAATAATATTAGGAATTTATGAACGACATCAAATCATTTTTATGGTGTGAAGTTGTTTTTATTAATTAATCAGGAAGTGATTCACTACTGATAAAATATTGTATTTATTTAATATCTTATATTTTTTAATTTGCCACACTCTCGGTTAGGATTTACTTTCAGTACAAGAAATGCCAGCTATTCAACTTTTATTATGGTGAAGAGTACTTCGATTCAGAAAAGAAATTCCCCGAGTTATTGTGTCTTGTTGAGGGGGAAGGAGTCAACATTTATAAATTTATAATTATAAGGTTATAGTTCAGTTTAGACTGTCCGCACAAGGACTTTTAATTTAGAATAAGTATCCTGTTAATTTTAAGTTAGATTTAATCATTTTTGCCTTGTATATGTAAGTTGATATTTAATAACCAATTAAAAATGAATTTAAAAGTCAAAAAGAGGTGAAGAGTACCAAATACTACTTAGGTAAGCCGAAATTGGAGCACTTAGAATCAGACTCAATACCGGTCCATTGTACTTCCAGGAAGAAACACCACTTTTACTGTTTAAATTTACTTGTTTTCCTAAGAAAGACGAGTAGGCAGGAAAGGAGCTAAGGTTTACAGCATCCACCACATCAGCACCAAATACCTGCCACCTGATACCAGCAAAAGCAGAACAATCACAGAGGCAATGTTCCGCAGTGTCATCGCTTCCTCCGCAGGCTTTGCATAAGTCTCCGTTTGGAAGACTGATGCATGTTGCAGGTGGCAATGGTGCGATGGTAGTGTATTCGCAAAAGGATTGGCAGGTCGTGTGTTCGAATCCCGACCAGAGCCATGCTTTGTAAAATTGAATACACACAACAAATCAAAATCTCCCTTAAGCAATTAAGGCGCCACCTGTGGAGATAAAAAAACCCTATCGCACCAAAAACTGCTTTCCTATCCTCCTATTCTTTCAGTAGTAAGCAGCATCCAAAAACAGGCAATGAATCTGGGTTGAAAATGCCTGCGTTGTGGCAACACTATAAGGGTACTGTATTACAATTACAGAAAAATAAAAAATCCCTTTAGCGCACGCTAATTATAAAAAAAAAAATGTTTGCCTAATGAGAAGAAAAGTCGAATATGGTCCCTCTTTATGAAAACACCAGCACCAGATTCTTGATCGATTTTGGAGTCATCCGTGAAGATTCGACTGCATTCCAGTCCAGAACACGAGGAAAGTCGACCTCGTTATTGTGCATCAACTGAAATTCCGGTGTGGCTGCATCGGACGTCATATCCATAAGACAGGAGTCGAAGGACTACCGTCGCGCAAGTTCATCAAAACTCAAGTGCGAGTTATACCAAAAGCCACCTCTTCTTAAACTTGAGATAGATTTGATTGTGCAACCCATGATGTAAACATCAAAGGGCGGTAGGTTCAATAATGCATTTAGGCCGGAGCCAGGCGAGCTGGGGAAGGCCTCCGTGCAGCCGAGACATTCTTTCCTTTGGAGTTTGGCGAAAGCAACAGTTACGTATTCACGTGAAAGCTTATTCCACCAAACAACCGTATGCTAGAAATTGCCTTATCATAGCCGTGTAAACCCATAGGATTCTTTCTAAGTGATTCCAATTTGGCTGGCTTGCCCTTTTTTAGAACTTTTACCACCCTACTAGTTTCACCTAGTGATTCAAACTTTTCGGAAAAATTCCTATAAGAAGCACCCGAATTAACCCCTTATATTCGTTCTGTTTCGATCGGTACAGATTTCAGTCTTGTTCCAAATCAGTCTGGAGTGACCTGTTTAGAAGTTTTTTATGCTCTCTTCGGATGCTTCGCAGTCCGAGTCCACAGGGAACTGGCGTTCTGCCAGGGTTTTTGTTTACTGGGCACGTCAGTTCGAAACAGCTGGTAATGGCACTGTTCAAGTTTTGAACAGCTTCGTCTACCTTTTGTCTCGTCCTGAGTTTGGTTGGAGCTTTAAGAGTTTTCCCTAACTCCTCCCTTAAGCGTATCCAGTTGGTTTTTTCTCGGATTCCTCCTCTCCTGCAAAATTATGGCTCCGCATTCGAATTGGAATTTCATATATCCTTCGAAGAGACCCTCCAGTTGGCAACCGCCTTAAAGTACCTAGATAAAGTTAAGTCGATCACCTCCTGTCTTCTTGACGTCACAAAAGTTGACTGTGAACCAACATTATTGTTGGTAAGATCAGACGACAGAATAAAATCCAGGAGATTGTTTTCTCGCATGTTGCATTTGCTGCTACCCATAGTCTATAAGTTCAGCAATTGCCCTTCGTGTTGGAGTCACTACCAAATCATAGGGGAGATAAGCTGATGTCACGACAAAGATCTTCCAATCTCCATTCGTTTCGTTGCAAATAGCTGCAGCAACCAAATCACAAAATTGTCCAATTTAAGTCGCTGAGAGAAGGTTCGACACAACAAGACAAGCCCTGGGCCTTTTGAACCACTCGTTACAGAGTATTGTGGTGTCACGAACACCTCCCAGGAAACATGCGATTTTCATACAACCATGGCTTCTGTATGGATATTATGTGGGAATTTGTACTCAACACGGACATCTTATTGCTGATCAGAGAAGTAGAGCCTTGGAATGTTGAAGGTTGATCTTACTTACTTACTTAATGGGCTCCCGACCAGTGAAGAGTCTCTGACTGAGACACTGCAGCCTTCCATCCTCTGCGATCCCTTTCAGTTCACCAGACCAAGCGCTCTGGCATCCGCGATCGCTTGGTATTTAAAACGGAGGTTCGGTTTTCCTTGCCATTGTTTTCCATTCGCTCAATGTGGCCGAGCCAATGTAGTCGACGTGATTTTGATTTTTGAACGTCCGATAATGTCGATATCGTCCGCATACCCCAGTAGCTGAACAGATCTATTGAAGATAGTGACTTCCGTGTTGACATCTGCCCTTCGCACCATTTTCTTCAGAACAAGAGAAGTCACCTGATAGTGCACCTCCTTGCCGAAATCCGGTACAAGTTTGGAATAATTCGGAAGAGCTGCTTCCAAACTGCACATTACACCGCTTGTTTTCAAGTGTCACTCGACACAACTGGATCAGTTTTGTCGGGATCCCGAATTCGGCTATCGTCACGTAGAGCTCCTGACGATGAATGCTATCATATGCGGCTTTAAAATCAATGAAAAGGTGGTGGGTCTCGACTTGAAATTCATTGGTTTTTTCCAGGATTTGCCTTAGTGTGAAGATTCTGTCTATTGTCGATCTGCCGGGCCGGAAGTCACACAGACGTTCACACAGTACGTTGGATAGGATCTTATATGCGGCATTAAGCAGGGATATGCTTCGATAGTTCTTGCAAGACATAGGATCGCCTTTTATAAAGATAGGGCATATAGAGCTGATAGTCCAGTCATCGGGCATATTTTTTTCCAACTATACTTGGTTGATGATTTGGTGCATGAGCCCTTTGCATCACATCCGTATTTGAATAGCTCCGCTGGTTTCTTTTAGCTAAGCCAACCTCTTCTATACTGGGTGGTGAAATCTGTTCTTCATTGACAGTACGTGGGTTCTCTTGCCCTATCACTCTCTCTACATGATGCCCATTTAGCAGCTGTTAGAAATGCTGCTTAAATACATCTACTATTCCCTGCGCTTAGTAAATATAATTACCGTGTTTTTCTTTGAGAAAGGTGGTCCCGCGACAGCAAATTTCTGTCCACTGGTGCTGCAAGTATTTCTGGTTGCAGCAACAGTTTCAACCAGATTTTGTTCGCGGGGACCTCCATCAGTAAGAGGTGTTTCAGTGCAAGGGCACGCAATTCCACCGGTAGGAGTACTCGAAGCCTTCATCCTTCTTTTATTCGAGGCAGCGTTGGTTCCGCTAGTGGGTTTTGGTTGGGGTAACCTCTACAGACCTGCATCTCTCAGCCGTCGCCGCCGAGGAAGTGCATTTCTCAGCGCTTGCGCATTCAACTGGTTCAGTTTCTTCGCGCCTTGCGGTTGCCACCTTCCTCTGTTTCTTCTTCCGCTCTTCTTCGTTCAGCCTGTCCGATTTCCTGGGCTTCGTCAGCAACAACGCAACAATCAGCTGCCTATAGTTGGACCTATCCCCTACTTTCTCCACTTTTCCAGGAGTCTTCGGAAGCAATCATTCTTCTTACACCTCCTAAGTCAACGCCTGTACAGGCAAGGTGCGTTGTTAGTATGTTGGTTGGGGCCTTCAGAATCCTTGCCCCCACCGCGGTCGTTAAGACCACGTTTACCACTTTAGTACAAATGTATACGTATTTAATGTTTTTTTATTATATTTTTTTAGTTAAATAGGTATGCTTTAAAATATACCTACCGAGAGTATTACTCACATAATAATAAATTTATCATGATCGAATTTATACTGATTAATAAAAGATAATATTTCTGGTGGGGTCGCAAATTTAATCACTTTTCCTTTCAGCAAACATTTCTTACAAAAAATTAGGTCGTTTACATTTTGGACATTTAATGGTATTTTTTGTTAATTTACGTTCAATTCAATTTATTGACCGAGTTGTAGGTCGGTTTTGTTTTGATAAGTTTGATTTATTACGCGTCAAAAACAAATGAAATGAAATAAATATTTGGCAGTTATGGCTATAAGGAGCATGCACCCCACAAGCGGACCAGTACGAATGGAATGGAAAATTTGAGAAGCTTCTCATGACAAATTATAATCTTGGATAATCGTTCAATTTTCGCAACAGTTGGGGTAGTGGAACATTAATAACGGTATAACGGGGGATTTGAACTTAGGAATTTTCCTGGGGCCTGTAACACTAAGCTTCAAGTGTACAAGTCTACAGTCACTTGTAGGATTATATTATACTCGGTCCAACAAAAATTGTCAGTACAGGGAAGTTAGGATGTTTGTCTCTCAGTCTGGTTGCAATGACTCTACATAAATCGGTCCATCTTTAAAGCTCTCACAGAGTTGCCGTAGTGTGTATGATAATTCGCCATAACTCAGAGAGCAATTCTATTAGGGTTACCATCTTTAAATTTTCCAATTTAAAATAAAAATATTGCAGAACGAAATAAATTCCGTTTATTTTTTTCCTTTTCTGGTAAGATAATAATAGGCGCATTTTGTAAGGATATCTCCAGTAGACCAACAAAATATATAAATTTCGTAACACAAAAAAAAAATCAAAACGAAAAATATATCACTGTAATCCAACTTCTTCATTATAAATATTGTAAAACATAAAATACTAATTTCTAATATCGCTACTCAACTAATCCGATGAGTAATTACTGCTACTGCTCTCGTTATTTAGATCTATTATTAACCTTTCAACTGCTTCCTCGGCAAAAACGTCCATTTCCCACATATTTGGCTCAACAACCTGTTCAACGTGTTGGACACATCGATGTCATTTTTCCTTGTCAACCATTGTAAGTGCTGTCGTTAGTAAGTCTCTTATTTTAGCCATTTTAAATGACTTGTTTTGGCTTGCTACAAACCCTTTCACATGAGCCCAAACCAATTCTATTGGATTAAGGTCACAGTGATAAGGCGGCAAGCGAAGCACTTTATGTCCCGCATTTTGAGCCATTTCGTCCACGACGTATGTTTCATACCTGACTTTGTAACGTTTAACGATTTCAAGCAACCCATTGTATGATTGCATCCCTACCTAACTTGAGATCTTCCTTTTGGGAATTCCCGTATTCATTGGCAAAACAGGCGTCATTCATGGGAAAAACAAAGACATCATACAAACAGGTACATAATGAGATGAAAGGATGTATTTATGTTTTTTTTTATTTAAACAGTTTGCGACATAAACTCAATCAGCAAGATTTTCTAAAAAGATTTCCCAGTCCTATCCGCTGTATGTATATTGTGAAAGGTAGACACAATCAGGCAATTATAATTTAAAATTATATAACCACGACGCAATGTCATATACCTAAACAGATGGTAAAAAAAAACTGCACTTGTGCAGCTGTACAATACAAATACAATCAAATTACAACCGAATGGCAACACCCCACGTACTAATTCGTTCTCAAAAGCACCAAAACCGAAAGTTCTTTGACAAAATCCATAGAAAAACCCTTAATGATATGCTTCATTGTAGAGATGGTAATACTCTTCTGATGTGCTTCAGTCACACACTGCTTATTTTCGTGGATGATAATAGCAAGCGAACACAAGACGATCATGCTCATTCCCATTCGGCTGTGTGGGAGACTGGTTGTGGTGGGTTGTATGCTAATTTGAAGAAAATTAGAACAACAATTCATTGGTATGACAGTGGTTTGGTTTTTATTTCAGTGGCAATTCTTGCGTTTGAGTGCCGTGAGAGTATCTACAGGCACCACTGGTAGAAAAAAAGGTCTTCCATAAGGCCTGTACTGACAATTTTTGTTGGATAGATTATACAAGGTGGCGCAAAAATAACCTTCCGATGTTTTTTGGCCACCGACCGATTATTGCTCAAATAAATAGTCACCAATATTCCGCGTTCTGGAGCAGTGTAGCGTAACATTGTTTATTAACGTGTATTTCGCATGTGTTTACTACACAAATGTAAAAACAGAACTGACATTAGGGGCCAATCGCAAAATTTATAGCATTTTCTGATAGGAGGATTACTTTTGCGCCACCTTGTAGTAAAAGGAGTTATTTTTTTTATAAACCATTCCCTCGGCTTGTAGACTCAGCTTACAAGTGTTTATTTTAAAAGAGATAAGCAGGACGATTCTCGATATAAGTGGGATATACTTTTTTTTGCACTTGTAGCTTTAAGTTACAGAAAGAGGATAATACTCGTAGCACAATTTCCCCATTGTAGCATTGGCCCTTTATACTTGTAGAGCTACCAGCCGACTTGTAGTTTCGTGCTGTAACACATACAAAATCGTTACACTTGTACGAAATAAAAATGTGACTCGACTTGTAGACTCAGCTTACAAGTGCTCATTATTACAAGTAGTTGAATGTTGAAGCATTGTGTTACCGACCGAATTGTACGAGTATAAGGTAAAAGTAAATGACATAAGGTAATTAATTATGTGATTACTTAGTATAATATTTCGCCTTTAAAAGATAACTTTGGTGATTACTTATGACATTACTTTTGGGCCACGTTGTCTTTACACCAGTCGAAATAAATATATTAATTTATCATTTGAGAAAATAATAATATTGGGAATTTATGGACCGACGGCAAATCATTTTTATGGTGTGAAGTTGTTTTTATTAATCAATAAGGAAGTGATTCACTGGTGATAAAAAATTGTATTTATTTAGTACATATTTTATATTTTATACATGGTCAATGAGATTGCGGTTGGAATTTACTTTCAGCACAAATAATGCTTTCCATTCAACTTTTACTGGGCTGAAGAGTACCAAATACTCGATAGCCGGGCATGAGTTCAATAACTGGGGCGCCAAAAATTGATAACGTTTTTTTGTAGAAGGGTCAAAAACAAGCATTTCTTATCGTGCCCCGTTTAGGAGGTAGGGGCAATTTTAGAAAAAAGGACTTAAATTAAAAAAAAATCTTAAAAAACAACGGTAACACTTACAATACAGTACTACATATACGGGTTTTGAAAGCCAGAACTCTGTTCTATAATTCTAAATTTAAATTAAATTATTTATGTCAATAGTGTTTGAAAAACTCGCATGCAAACTCAAAATTTTCATAAAAAAAATGAAAAAGAAAAATGTACAGCAATTTTTTTCAAAATTGTGAAATGAAGTGCTAAATTGGCTTTTTGTGGTCAATGTTACTATCAATTCTGAATTGAACAGAAAAACCGAATGGTTTTATGCCTTCCAGTTTTTGAGAAAATTGAAAATTACTAAAACTACGTTTTTATGAGATTTTTGATTTTTGGTATTTACGGTGATTTCATTTTGAGGAATAATTTTAATGTCATGTGGTTCATCTTTGTAAGTTAAGTACAGCAATTCATTTAGCGTTACCCAGATGCACCACGATGAGGTAGAAATGCATGGCATTACGCGTCTCAGTCATTCAGTTTGTGAGTAAATCAGGAGTTAGTTTAAAATAGTCAAGTCAATTTTTCCAATGTAATAAAAAGGTATGTAATGTTTGTAATAACGATTGACTTTGGTAAACAATAACCTGTTCCACATTTGCATAAAAAATCATAGGGGCGGGCTACAGTCCGCTTGGGCGAACTGTTGGATACCCTATTCTTATTCCTATCCCTCATAAGTGGGCGTGACAAAAGTCTAAGTATGGTTGAATTGTTAAGAACGCTGTATATATTCTGTTATATAACATTTAAAAGATTTTATCAAACAAAAATGAAGCTTTTGTAAAAAAAACGTTCCCTAGCTCAAACTTTGGTTTTTCAATAAAATTATTTTATTTAATTGTGGGCGTGTCAGTAAGCGGATTTAAAAAAAAAAATAACACATGAGCATAGAGGACCCCTAGAGAGTATATATTATAAATTTCAGTTCCCTAGCTCAAACTTTGGATTTTCAAAAAAAGTTTTTTTTGTAAATTGTGGGCGTGTCAGTAGGCGGATTTTGAAAATATTTACACATGTGCATAAAGGGCCCCTAGAGAGTATATATTATAAATTTCAGCTCCCTAGCTCAAATTTTGGTTTTTCAATAAAATTGTTTTATTTTTTTGTGGGCGAGTCAGTGGGCGGATTTTGAAAATTTTATATCCCGAGCAGTTTTAGGAGTCATAGATCATATAAAAAAAAATTTGTTTTTTTGGGCGTGCCTGTGGGCGGATTTCAAAAATTCGTAAACTTGATTATTTCGGGACCCTAGAGAGTATATGGTTAAAATTTCAGCTCTCTAGGCCCAGTTTGAAGGGCTAATTTTTGCCGACGGACGGACGGATATGGCTAGATCGACATTACTATCGATGCTGATCATAAATATAGTAACTTTTAGGGGTCTACGGGCAATATTAAGGTATGTTACAAACTATGCGTCAAAATTAATATACCCTTAGAATACGGTATAAAAACGGTACAAAATTCGAATGTTTGTTTTTTTTTCTATGATCTATAAGTAGGTATACTTTTAACATTACAGTTGCATTATATAGGTATGTTGGACACAAACATATATATTAAGAAATTATATAAATTTGCTGCAGTCGTACAGTATAGTACGTTGGTAATGTGAATTTTTAATAATGCATTACATTTTGTGCCGAGGTACTATTTAAAATGAAAGCATTTTTTTTAATTTTTAAAATTAAAAACGTATGCTTTAAAATATACCTACCCAAAGTATTTTATCATTATCGAATTTATACTGATTAACAATAGATAATATTTCTGATGCAGTCGCAAATTAACTCACATTTCCTGCCAGCAAACATTTTTACAAAAAATAAGATTGTTTACATTTTGGGCATTTAATTTTGTTAATTAACGTTCAATTCAATTTATTTTCCGAGTTGTAGATCGATTTTGTTTTGATTACTCGTAGTTTGACTTGTCACGCGTCAAACTCAATCATCAAAAGGAAATGAAATGAAATAAATATTAAGTAGGCTCAAAAAGGTAAGCTTCTCCCCTAACCAATAACAGAAGCATGCACAAGCACATGTCGTGATCCTTAAAAAGATGCAGACATAAATGCGATACCACCAGCATTTAATTGCTCTCAGTAAAAAAGAGATCCGAAACTGAGAGGCCTGCCGTTGTTTATTGAGGTCAAACCGTCGAACCCCACAAGCGGACTAGTAGGAATGCAGTAGAGTTGTAGTATTATGGTTCCTTTAATTCTGACCATAACTTCGCCGCCAATAAAGAAGAGGACAGGGGAGCTTCACTAGCCATTTGTTAGGTTATATTTTTCGAACAATTTTACACCGATTTCGAATGGAAATTTGAGAAACTTCTCATGACAAATTATACTCTTGGATGTTCGTTCAATTTTCGCAACAGTTAGTGGAACATAAATGTATGTATACCGACCTTAGGACATCCTGACTCAGCTTACAAGTGTTTATTTTAAATGAGATAAGCGGCACGATTCTCGATATAAGTGGGATTTACTTTTTTTTAAACTTGTAGCTTTGAGTTACAGAAAGAGAATAATAACACAATTTCCCACTTGTACCATTGGCACTGTATACTTGTAGAGCTTCCAGTTGACTTGTAGTTTCGTGCTACAGACATGTGATACAATTGTATGAATACACTTGTATTACAAGTACTTGTAGCATTGTGTCACAACAACTAACCACTGAGCTACTGCGTTAACGAATGTCTTAAATACTCGCAATATAGCTGCAATTACGGTGTGACCATAGGGGAATATAATTTATTCCATTTGTGGAATATTTTCGAGCCGCAGAGAATATCGTCGCTTAAAAAGCAAACTGACATAAGTCAGAACAAATAATCGCATATAAAAGTGGAATACTTTTTTCTCCAAAAGGAATATGTGGATGAACAAAAATTTCCCAAAACTAGAATTAAATAGGTACCTACTTCACTTTACTAAATTTTATTACTTCTAAATCGCAAAATTCCCTAAATTTCTTCTAAGTTTGGGTAGGTACGCATTTGCTTTCAACTTATGATGCGACATCTTGTCATTTCATTGTGTTTTGTTCAACAAATGGAAAATCAAATGATCATTTGTATATTATACAGAAAGAAGTTGAACAAACGGGTTTTGATCTTCATAACTTTTACCTTCTAAGCTAACACTTTTTTAATCAGATTTTTTGTTGCAATTACGATTTTTTATTTACTTTTTAGTTTCTTAAGAGTTAAATTTTTTGTTCAGCTTGGCTTACGTTTTGTTTGAAATAAAAAATTTATTGTTTTATTTTAATAAACACGTAGGTATTTAATTTTATTTGAAATAACTGAAATATTCCACTCTTCAGTCATGAGCATTGCAATTCATTAAGTGACCCTACAACCTACATTTTCTTCCTATAAACAAAGGCATAATTGCCCTGCAGTTATAGCCTTATAAATTTGGTCTAGCAAATCCTTAAATAAAAGTTGTCTTCGGTGTGAAATGCGTTCTCTTCAAAATATGAAATAAGCAGACGAACTACGACGATATGCGAATGACGTCAGGAAGCAATAACACATGCGCAATATTATTCCCTTTGTTAAATATCTCCTTGGCCTATTCTACCTATACCTGCATAATTAACATGGGCTTACGTGTTACGTTGGAGAAAATGATTCCATTGTTAAGTGTAAACAAACAAAAAAAAAGAGTCTGAAAAGAGAGTCCGACGAGTTGTAGCTGTAGGGCTGTAGAGAAAACTGCAAGTGAAGTCAATTGTCTCGTAAATAAACATAAACGAAAAAGCATAAACAAACTGAGAGCGCTACCGCGCAATTATTGGCTTCTTTTACGTTTCACCTGTGAATTTATTATGTATGTATCTCATAAGGAACTGCTTGCAATGCAAGCAGCTGGTATACTCAGTTTGAACACGATCGAGACGGATGGAGTCCAAAGTTCAAGTTTTACTTGAATCGATGTTCAAAGTCCAAGTTGTTAAAGTGTCTCACTCTCAACTTAACTCTGACTCTTTTTTTTCTGCAACACTCTCTTATTATAAACAAAAATGACTCTAAAATGAACACTTTAAAAAAGTAGAGATAAAAGCAGACTGAACTTAAAATACCTACATGCCAAGCCCGACATGTGTACATGTGCATATGTATGGGCAACAGATTCTGTACGTGTTTAGTTCATTCCACTTCCTCTTAGAATTAATATAAACATTTTGTCACCATTCTGCTGGTAGGTAGATTTAGAAGAAATGGAATTCAGGAATTCTTTTAGAAAACTAGTAGGTACGATACAATTGGAATTGATGAAGTGACGCACACTGGGGCAGAACGGCCCTATCGGTGGCATTAAATCAGCCAATAGAGCTAGGAACCTAAAAATTTCTGGAAATGTTTATATAACCAATCTTTTGATATTTTTGAGCCCAACAACGACCACGCCCACCAAAACGCCCACTTTTTTGCACTTAAAAAAAAAATAAATTACCTAGCACATCTTTTCTCCTTATGTCCTCTGTTAAAAATAAGTACACAAAATTTTTTTCCAGTAATAACCGAACAATAAAGAAATTTTTAATTTAAAAATAACAAATTAAATTTACATAATTGAGTATCCATTAATTCAAAACAAAATCATCGCTTTCTTCACCACTGTCATCTTCCTCGGCCTCAGAATCATTGTCGTTTTCCACAAGTGGAGCTTTAAGCAAACCCAATGCTTCAATTGGCAGGTGTTGTTGTTTTTTTCGGGAAGTTTCCTCATGCCTGTGATTATGGGATCAGAACTTAACAAAAAAGAGTTGAAAATATCTCGGTTTGTATTTTCTCTGCTTGTTTTCCGAGAATGATGCTCCCTAAAATTTTTGAAGTCCTTGTTTCTCGATTCTTGTGCTTCCTCAGTTAGTTGACCAATTGGTAACAGAGCGTGGGTTATTATTTCCGGTCCATGAATGAAATACTTATGAAGGGTTGGTGACATATAGTACCAGGGATACTTTCCTACATAATATCTGGCAGTATCAATTGCAAAACTCCTGAACTTCTCAACATCAATTTCATAGCCACTAGCCACAACAATCATAATAGTATGCATCTTTTTTATGAGTTGAACGTCAATATTTGTAATTTCTGCGGAAATTTCAGCATTTTGAAAGAAACGTCTTGCAGTATTACCATCATTAGAGTTCCCGAATCCGGGCTTTGGTTTATCTATAATCAAACCACAACGATCTTTGAACTCTTTTTGTATTCTCTTTTTATTCTCCGCAACAATTATTTTGTCATCCCCTCGAGCTTGCCATTTCTTAAGAGGCAATTTGTAGGATAAGTGCAGTAAGTTTTCGAAAAACCTTATCCATCCATGAAGAACGGACAGGCCAAACTGCAAGTTTTCTGTTTTAATTTCCCTTGTCAGCATACTGTCTATATCATTAAAACTTTTAGAAGAAGCACCACATATGAAACACTTTTGTGTTGATGACGTCTCCGTAATAGCGTTACAAACTTTTCCGTCAATCATTGTAAAAAGGAGAGTATGACTAACTTGTAACTGTCTTTCCTCAATTAACATGGTTGTCTTTTGCAAATTTTTCACTTCGTTTTCAACTCTGTTTTTTTCTGCAATAGATATTTCTGTAGATTCCTTTACAAACTCTATTTTTAATGGCCTGCAGTATCTTGTGGAACCTGGTCGTGGATTTTGCCATACAACTGTGGAATTTGAACAAAGTCTAAGAGGAACAACACATGTAATAAAAACCGAAGAATCGGTAGCTTCAAGGCCATGGAAAGCTTGTTTGTAGGAGCTGTGTCCTGAACTTCCGTCAAATCCCCACTTGCAAAACAAACACAGGTTTTCGATTTCGATTTTTGTAAGTAGACTAATAACTTCCTTCTGCGATTCCAACAAACGCTTTGTGGTAAGATCTAGCAGGGCCTGTAGTGTAACCTCTACTAATGTTTCGGTAACTCTTATGTATTCGGGAGGTGGATAGCATTCTTTTTTTGCAGCTTGTATGACTTTATATGCAGGAAATTTTTCTGGTGCACTCATTCTTATAACATTATATTGATGCCGAGATAGTTGCGCTTCAACAGCAACCCCTAATGCTTCTTCGCCTGACATTTTAAAACTTTTTGCTTCAAGATACTTTTTATATGATTTCCTGTATTTTTTTGCTCGGTCAGGAGTTGTTGTTGTTATATCTTTCAATACTTCAGAAGCATTTACCTTTCCTACTGCTCTCAAGCCCATTTGAGTGGCATAACTCAACATAGAAATTGATGTTGACTCTCTCAATTTCTCTGTTTTCAATCTTTTTGTACGTTCAGTACTTTCATCGAACGAAATACTTGGTCGACCACGCTTAGACCTTTCTTCAGGGCAACAAAGAAAAGCAATAGATATTTCAAGCCAAGAACTATTTGTTTTTGAAAAAGTCTCGAATTTTCTAAAAGCCTTTTCCCATCGAGATTTATACTCGGATTTAAAATAGGATAGTGTTTTATTTAAGCCTATGTTGTCGAAGTTTCGAGTTCGCTTTTTTAACTCCTCTCTCAGAAAAACAAACTCGGCTTGTAAATTATTGTTCTCTGCTGTCCGAATTATATTTACAAGCTCCCTCCGGGTTATAAAAATCGTATTTGAGCTTATACCTAAAGTTTAAAAAAAATCTTAGAAATAAACAAACAAATTTTTTTTTTTTGTCAGAAAGCACATTTTTCAAAACAAACTTTTTAATGAAAACCGCAAAAATCCGCAAAATTTCTTTACAATTCCTTAAAAAGGACATGACTAGCTACCAGAAACAAAAAAAATTTTTGCTTGGAAGCCTTCGGAACACAACTAAATCGATCAATGTTTGCACAAAGAAGCAAAACAATCAGGCATTTTAAAGTTTTTTTTTTATATCATTTAAAGCACTTTCTCACAAAAAAATCTCTTAAATAGCTTAACACATACCAGAACTTGAAGGCTCCATACCGAAAATTTTAATTTTATACAACCGTATTTTTTTTTTAAGCAATTAAAAACACCTAACAATTTTCTTCACAACAAACTCCAGTAATCTGATAACAAGAATGGCTTGCGCCGATGCATGTAATGCAAATTCTGTTTATGATAACGGTTTAAAACTTTTACAATATTAACAGTGGGGTATTTGACTATTAAAAAAAATAACAATGGCTCCATACGAGCAATTTCATTTTTTGATTTATTGCCACCGATTGGGCCATTCTGCCCCATTGTGTGACGTCTTGAAAAAATCCACATTGATTGAAGTCTAGTGGTGACTTGTGTATCATCGAATTATGACAATTAGTTCATTATTCAATATTTCTTTCTTTGGGTAAGTGGGTAGTGGCACCTGTTCCGAACATCCCCAGTCGTCGAAAACTTTTAACAAAAATCGTCATAGGTACCTCCGTTATTTGTTCGACTTTCTACTTCATACCTACCAGCGCAAATATTATGGCGGTGGCATATTCCCTCTACAATTTCACAATGCTCCTCACAGAATCAAAGTTGTTCCATGTGACAGTGACAAATGTTGTGTCCGCCCAAAGGAGTTGTTCGTCTGTTTTTTAACTCGTCGGTAGGTGGAACTCGAACAATGTTGTCGACTTTGACTGTGACAAGACTGACAAATCGCTCCAAGGGTTGTATATAGGTAATTCGCGGCAAGAAGTTTGGAATTCGAACTTTGGCTAATCCAACCGTGCTGAACCTTGTTTTTATACCCTATTCTAAGGATATACCTATTGATTTTGACTCGTAGTTTGTAACATACCTTAATATTGACCGTAGACTCCCAAAAGTAACTATATTCGTGATCGGCATCGATAGTAATATCGATCTAGCCATGTCCGTCGGCAAAAATTAGGCCTTTAAACTGGAGCTAGAAAGCTGAAACTTTAAGTGCAAGCATTTTAAAAATTGTCATACTGAAAAGCCAACAATCTCATAAAAACAAATTTATCGGAAAAATCCAAATTTGAGCTCGAATTCTAAAATTTAGAATAAATTGTCTTTAAGGGAAATGCTCGTGTGTTAAGATTTTTAAAGTCCGCCAACTGACCCCCAAATTAACAAAAAAAAAAAAACATTTTTATCAAAAAGTCAAAGTTTGAGCTAAGAAGCTGAAATTTGGAATATATACTCTTCAGCGGCCCGAAATGATCATATGCACATAATTTCAAAATCCGATCACGCCCACTATTAAAAAAAAAACATTTTATTGAAGAAATCATTGGAAATCAAAGTCCTATTCCTCGCAAAGTAGGTACGTATATAAAGTCGATTTGATATATTATGCATTTATATAAAGTTTTTGGCATGCCACTTTTAATGACGTTTATTACAAAAACTTAGTTTTTTCAATAAAATCCTTTAAATGTTGTATAACAAAATATGTAGATCCTTCTTAACAATTCACCTATACTTAGATTTTACCCACTTTATGAGCGATAGGATACGCAAGGGTTCAGGATTCGGGAAATCACCTAGAATAGGAAAACGCTAGGGACATTTTAGATGACCCAACTCGTATCTTTAATGGCGACGAAACATCGTTCAGTCTTGCACCGAAAATCGGTGAATAGAGTTTACAAAACCAAGAGCGGATCTTTTTTCCGCAGAGAAAAAAAAAGCAAAAGACTTTGACAGAACAACGAAGTAGACACAAAAAAACAAAATCAAAGCTCAAGAAGCAAAAACAAGTCTAATCGAAACTTGCAAAAATTAAAATGTTAAAAAAATCTCGCGAAAATAAAACATGTGGAAAGCGTGAAGATGAATTGGATACGGATACGGAGGATGACGGGAACAAAAATATTGGGTTTAAGGGATAACAGCCCTCCCACTTTACCCGTCCGCGTCGTTCCGAACTCAAAATGGATCGGCCTGCCTCCTGGACTGGTTTGGATCACTTCGTCACTTAGGCCAATCAAATGTTGATGTTGCTTTTGTGTGATCGACCAACACATTTTTTTACAATGCGCACACATGCTGTTCCTGTTATTGATTGTAGTATTACCACGAATATGCATTGTGGTATAACTTTATGACAACTTTCGTAGCCCATCGCTGCACGAGATATTTAAAAAATAAATAATATAAATGGCATTAACATACAGAACCTAAACCCTAGCTACGTTTTGTTTAACTGATTCCTTATTTTTATATTGATCGTTTGGAAAATGTATAAAAACTTGTATGCTATAAAATATATTCTTTTTTTTATATGAAACTGACTTAATTTAAAAAATCTGAATCTAACTAAAACTAACTAAATCTAACTTAATTAAAGGGTTTAGGCCCTACCATGTGATCCATATTCCATCGATCTAAGGTTTTAGTAAACCAATAGTCGATGAATCAAAAAGCACAGGGCAGGGCTTCGTTTGGCCTAGTTATATGCTAGCTTCAGCCCAATCAAGCCACCAATATTTCTCTCGATTGAATCTTTCAACATTATTCTTGTCTCTTTTCAGGTATGCTCATGCAGTATCTTAAGATATCATCACCAATCCTCAAGCGTATATAGGCACATATCTAATTTTCTTATTAATTGCCCGTCTTGCGACATGGTATACAATTGGTACGTTCGTAAAGTCCGATAGATATTCGTGTGCTTCTAGAACCAAAATTCGTCAGGTGGTACATATCCACTTTCCGAAGTATGTCTGAAATACCCAGAGTTGGGATAGAATAGGCCTGATATTAGTTCATTCTCCGAAATACTTGCTGACCAGGCGAAATGATTCACCTCAAGGCCCAGAATTACATTGCCAATTCTAAACACACCGGATGGATCTAAAATCCTCTTATTAAAGACGTAATGACGAAACCCGGAATGTTCGCTTCTGTACAACAAGCTCTAAGGCATTTTCTCTCAAACATGCTTAAGCAAGTTCCACCATACTGGACTTGCATACGTCAGAATTGGACGAACGAACGCTTGGTAACAAATGATCTTCACATCAGGTCTCAGATATTTGGAGTAGAAAAGGTTCTTGAGAGACATAAATGCCGCCCTAGCCTTTTGCAACTGTGTATTTATGTGTTCATTGTAGTACAAGAACTTGTCCAATTGAACATATTAATACTTCACAACAGTCCTTGACTCGATCCGAATACCATTTGAACTCATTATTTTAAGATTTTTCCATTTACGTCTCAAATCTGAGTGTCCACGTCTTATTGGGGTGCGGAACAGTATGGTTTCACATTTTGTACAGTTGACGTTGATTTTCCATTCGGAACAATATTCATAGAGTCTGTTAAGTTTGCCTCCAGTTTCCTGAGTATTTTTGTAATATAAATGTTAAATAACTGCTGTGCAGTTACCGTGCAATGCAGAAGACCATTCATGACATTGGAAACTCTGGTCGTCGTATATTTTCTATCTGTTACAACAAACTTTTTGTCATATGTCATTGACATGTTTAATTTTATCCAATCGATCCAAACCATTTAGATTCCAAGTGATTTCGACCTACTAATTACTACTTCCAGAATCTTCGCAAAATTAGGCAAGAGACTAATGGGATATATCTTCAAAGATCAGAAGGACCCATCTTTTTTTTTGATTATTGGACATATCGATATTTTCCAATAATTCGGGAAGTAAAGTAGTTGTCTAAAAGATTATCAAAGATAATACAATACGATTTCAACCGGAACATGCTTTAAGACAATGCTTGGAATGTTATCTAAACAGCTTGATTTCTTATTGTTAAGTTTTCTGAATATATATGTCAGTTCATCTAAAGTGGTGAAGTAATTTTCAGTGTTTTCTACTGTCAGTTCGCACGCATTGAATCTAACAGAGGATCTTATGATAGTTGGTATTTCACGATTGTGAAAACTCAACCTGCCAGTCCTGCTGCTTGCGGAGTCCCTAAAATAAACCCACTCAAAACGAGAGAAATGGTCTTTAATTACCTACCTACTTTTTACCTTTATCTTTTATTATATACATTTCTTATTCATACTTTAGAATGCCAAAACCGAAGGCCGTTAAGAAATAACAAATTAATGTCGATTTCTATTGGGCTTTTCGGATTATACTTTCAGGTCTCAGATTTTTCGGCCCAATGGAAAAGAAAACTAGTTTTTTTTTGTTATTATATTTGTGTGACAATTGACAGGCCGCTTGTTATTGAAAAGCAAATTATTAGATAAATAAACAAAAAAGAAAATTCTTTGGGTAAAAAATGTTTTTATTTTCTTGATTTTTTAAAGATTTTCAGCAATCAGCAATATTTATTCTACAGAAACGAAAACATTTTATTGTTCGAAAAATTTATTTTCTGCTCAAGCAAGCAGAAACAAAAATATATTAGGTAGTTACCTAGATATTGTTTTTTTTTCTGAAGCAAAATTGTACACGTTTGTAGAATGATCTAATTTTCCAAAGAACAATAGAAAATGCAGGTAGGTATTTATTGTTAAAATGATTTTTTCCTCCACAGAAACAAAAACGCGTCGAATTGTTTATCAACAGACTTCAAAGTGACAAATTTCTAATATTCTAGTGTTAATCCAAGTAGGTGTAACGTAGTGTAAGTCTTGCTTCGAAATCGAGTTTTGCGAAGTTATCTAGAATAAAAGAAATCGATTTTTTGAGCCCAATGGAAAACGAAAACGAATGTGAAATCAAAAAACAAAATTAATTCATTTTCCTCCTACGCAAAGCTTTTTTAAAAGAACGGGACCACTTAGTTAAATTTGTCTTCTACCTCTTTGTCTCTATCTCGTAATTGTTTATCAACACATTCATATCTTTTTCAAAATCGGGCCCATTCACTGTCACCCAAGTGCCCAATCTCTTGCAAAAGTTTGACAAACAATCAAGAGTGTAAGACAGTCGAGTAGAAGCTTCTTAAAAATATTTTTTATTCAAAAAATTATGCATAATCTTAGGGTCTTACTTCCATCTGTAAGCAATGTGTTTTTTTTTAACAGAAATAGAAATACATATATGTATGTAGATACTTACTACAATAAATGATTAATCATAAATGTATTTGTGACATAATATGTAGTTCCCTCATTTTCATTCTTTGAACTTTAACTTGAAAGTTACAAAACGTCGGCAACTGTGATGACGAACTATTTCGTTTGAAATAAGACAAAGTATATTTATATAGTATATACATACTTACATTATCTGTAAATTGTATGTTATTGTGGTTTTGATCCAGATGCGGAAAAAAGGTGCCAGTACACCGCACATTTAGGGCCAAAGAAATATATAAGATTATGTAAAAGCGCACTCATTTAATAAAGACGAAGCTGACGCAACGGTTATTGACAACTATATTGAAACAATGCCAAACATCAAACAAAATACGAAAGTTAGAAATAGTGTCCCAAGGCTGCGAATTCGTAAAGAAAACTGACGCTATACAGAAGGTCGAACTGTGTAAACGAAGTGCGGCGCACATGCAACATCTTGAATGTAGAAATATTAAGAACGGCAAACGTCGACTATAAACAAGAATAAGATGCGAATTTGAACTGCCCAGAAAAGGGAATGCAACGTTCGATGTCTAAGCTTAGCACGGCTTGAGTAGCCTGAGTCTAGAGAAAATGCCTGAGCGAGAGACTCTCCGCTCTGCACTCACCACCCACAAGCGAAACCAATTTGTGGAACCTATATAGCGACATCATGAACGAGGTAGCTTAAATCACCACTTACCCCGACGTATGATGCCCGACAGATCGCACAGCTGCAAACGACGCAACGCAGAAACTAGGGTAGCAAGATAAGAGTATCAAGCCAGGAGAAGAGAAGATCCTTCGTAGAACGAAGAGTACACAAAACAGTCCTCCACTCCACCTCAATTAAATCGAAGAGTCTCGGTCTTTTAAAAGGGCACGTTGCTGACTTTAAGAGCATTTATATCCCCTTTGATATTCGACTCCCGCCGGGACCCAGAAACACCAAAAGATATTTTCCCACTGCCTCACCTCATGCGAAAGTCTTTGCTCTTTTGTCGATCTGCCGGGCCGGAAAGCACACTGCCGATTAGTGTGTTGCGGAATGCGGATGCGGAACATGCGACATTAAGCAGGGGTAGGCTTGATAGTGCTTGCAAGACATAGGATCTCATTTTGTATATAGGGCGTATGATCTGATAACCCAGTCAATTCCATGCTTTCTTCCACCCATACGTGGTTGATGATTTGGTTCATGCGTCTTGCTAAAACTTCACCTCCGAATTTCAAGAGCTCCGAGTTTTTAGAGGTTTGAAACCGTACAAAACGGATATTGTCCTCTTCACCAGGAACTACAAAAGTCCACCTTCCCTCTATCAACGAAACAAGCTTATTCCTTTCTGAAGAAGCCAAATATTTGGGTCTTACTCTCTCTTTATCGAGAGCTGAAAACTTAACATACAAGAAAGAGTTCGGAAAGGTATCGGTCACAAATGGGGTCTTCAACTCCGTATTACTCACTGGCCATATATCTCGGTAGTAAGACCGATACTTACTTATGGTGCAATTTTCGGGTGAACTGCCTTAGACAAAGCGATACGCTAAGCAAGATCTAATGATCAGAATGTTTATGCATGAGCGAAGCACTTCGTACCTACACTTCTATCCGGTGCAATGGACATTCTGTTTCACCTGACAGCCCTTGACATCTTTAGTAAAAAATCATTTTTATATTTCTTTTCTTGTTTGTTCAAGAAAGCCCCCGCACTGTAAAATTTCACAATTTTCTTTTGGGACCGAATAATAGGTATGGGGCGGCTAGTATGCCGCCTGAACTAGAAATTCCACTTTTTTGATTTGCCCCCGTTGCATGCACTGCAAATCGTATTACTGCGCCAAACTTCAAGATTCTGCGATGATTGGAAGTGCTCCATTATGTCGTTTCCATTGGTCTTTCCAGATTTTACTCTCAGATCTCAGATTTGTTCGTCCTCGCTGAAACATAAGGCGAGGTAGTTTATTTTGAATTGCATTTGTCTTTTAAAATAAGTATACATTTTTAAGCTATTGCTATAGCTTTTTTCACGGGCTTTGAGCGCGGCGACCGAATCAGGAAATTCCGTAACGAAAATAAAACCTAACACCCTATACTTTCTCACAATACACATAGCAGCTGTTTGTGAGAAAGTATATATGTGAATAGGTATCTTGTTTGAGAACAACTGCGTGTCGTTGTTTATTTTTTTTGGTATGTAAACATCTTTGCTCTCGGTAGGGGCTAGTTAGAAATATCGAGCGTCATCGTCAGATTTTCAGGTCGGACGACAAAAAACCAAAGTTTGAGCTGGGGAGCTGAAATTTATAATATAGACTCTCCAGGCGCCCTTGATGCTCATGTGTAAATATTTTCCAAATTCGCCCACTGACTAGCCCACAAAAAAAACCAAAGTTTGAGCTAGGGAGCTGAAATTTATAATATAGACTCTCCAGGGGCCCTAGATGCTCATGTGTAAATATTTTCAAAATTCGCCCATTGACACGCCCACAATTTAAATTAATGCAATGCTGACGCGCCAACATGTTTAAACATCAACTATACCGTGAGTGCAATAAGTCTAATACAGCTAAACGAGATAAGTCTTAATGATCATCCGGAACTTAAGACCCTTCTCGATGAACTGCCAGAACTTAACATGAACTGCGCGGTCACAGACCGCACTCAAAAAACACTATGCTTCAACAAACGGTTCTCCACGGAGATACCCAAAAGAGAAGCATGGGTTAGCAATAACCCACCAAACAGCCATAACGGCATAAAGTGGTATACGGATGGTTCTAAAATGGAAACGGGGGTAGGAGCGCTTTACGATACCAATGGGAAAAAGTCCCAGCGTATTTCAAGCGGAGCTCCACGCCATTCAAGAATGCGCCAGCCACATTATCTTATCTGGCATAAAAGGTGCAACCATTCATATTTTCACGGACAGTCAAGCAGCTATAAACGCCCTTAGCTCGTATACCATTGACTCCAAATCAGTCATGTACTGCTTCAATACCCTACAAATACTCGGAGCAAGAAACAAGACCAAATTATGGTGGGTTCCGGGTCATGTCGGGGTAAAAGGTAACGAAAAGGCCGACGAACTGGTCAGAAAAGGTTCAGAAACACCTTTCATAGGTCCCGAACCTTTCTGCTGCACTCCTAGATCAGCAGCAACGGCAGCAATTAACAGCTGGGAACATAGAAAATGTATCTATCATTGGGATAACATTCCAGGTCTAAGACAGGCCAAACGAGCCATTCGGCCCTTCAATCATAATGCCAGCAAATGTCTAAACCTAAGCAGGCATGATATCAAAAACCTAGTAGGTTACCTTACTGGTCACCACGGTTTAAGATATCATCTACACAAAATGAGAATAGCAGATTCTCCTGAGTGCCGACTCTGTCTTGAAGAGGACGAGTCAGCTGAACACATTTTATGTGAATGCCCAGCCCTTAATGGAATTAGAAAGAAGATCTTTCTCAGGGAACAATTGAGCCCCGAGGACATAAAGAATTCTTCTACTGGTAAAATTGTCCGCTTTACACGGAAAGTGGAAATTTTGCTAGTTTAAAATTTTTCTGGCCCATACGGTACAAAAGATCTTTTAGGTCGAAGAACCCCCCCTTTTATAAATCGCCTTGGCGAGCCAAATTTAAAAAAAAAAAAAAAAAAAAAAAAAATACCGTGAGTGCACCGTGGCTCACACCTATTTGTGTATAGATAATACACATTAATGCTGCGCAGAGAAAGTATATATGATATGTATATATCTATATACATAAATGTACATCGCGCGAAAATCGATGATCAAACTCTTAATAACGTTCTTTTTGTTCAAATTCTTTGAATGAATAATTTTTTTTGTGTGTAATTACACTATTTACACCTAATTATTTATACCTATTATTTATACCTAGCTATTTTCGTTTTATAGAGAAGAAAAACTTAAGAGCTAAAAAGAAAAAGATAAAAAATTCTATGCAAAGCTTTACCGCGCCAGTCCCCGAGTGCCACTCACTTTTTTTTTCTAGGCACAAAAACACGTCGAATCCACAATCCACATACCTTAGTAACAAATGCCAATTTGTTTGGTGTTAGTGCAAGTGGATGTGAATATTGTTCCGATATGGAGATTCAGAGTAAAAAAAAGTGCTCTTAATCTGTCAATAATAGCCCAATGGAAAACAGAAATAGTTTTTATGATCTGTCAGTGCAGTGGTTATTCAATCTCTATTTTATCCCTTAAAATCCGGAGCACGTTTGAAATTGTTTGGAAGAGCTACTTTTAAGTTGTCACGCGGCGTCGTGACGATTGCCCCGTGAGTTCCTGACGATGAATGCTATAATATGTAACATTAAAGTCTATGACAAGGCAGGGTTTCGACTTGAAACTCCATAGACTTTTCCAGGATTTGCCTCAGTGTGAAGATTTGGTCCATGGGATTTGACGGGCCGGAAACCACACTGACAAGAGTAGGTGATATTCACGATGGCACCATCCTCGGTCCTTGTTTTGCAGAAATTGTACAAATTGCTTTGTACCGTGTGAAAAGCACCTGGACTGAGAAAGGTCGATATTCTATCCAACATTACAGACTCCCAAATCAAAATCCGGTAGTATCATGATCGCTCTGAATATAAGCTATTTTTTCGGTCACATTGTTGCATTTGTATAGCAACTTTATTGCAAAACCGCAAATCCCGCTGCAGACTGAAGATACAAATCAAAAAAATTAGCTCTGTAATATACGACGCAAAAATCAATGTACTTTATCTTAGATTATAGGGGGCTAATCATTCATTTGACGCTAATGTATTCTAATGTCACAAATTAATGTGTAATGCAACTTTATGCTTGCACTATATTTAAATTAATTGAATGTTTAAATTTTTTTACACGCAAATCGAATGACAAATGCAAGGTAGATTGAGTTTTATTACCACTTCCTGGAGTAGTTCAACTGCAGACGCCATGTTATCTGTTCTCGTTCTAATCGCGATGAGCCAGGCTCGATTTATCGCCGCAGAGTATTATAGTGTAGATGTCCTTAAGACCATTGAAGACATTAACAAACATTTCTCTACTAAAACGAACGTGTTCTTTGATTTTGGGAATAACGCCGACATTGGAAAATATGTTTCGCAACTCGAAATACCCAACGTTGTCATTACGAGTCAAGTTGACTTTCAGTTCATCGATACATGGGACAAGGATGTCCTTGCCGTTGTTCACCTCAATCCAAAAAGCACTCATACTACGCTGGAGACTCTTAGTAACGTTCTTCAAGGGATGCATCAGGTAAACGTGCTTTTTGTCCTGCTGAATTCGACAGATCCTTACAAAATATTCGACTGGGCTTGGCAAAATGGATTCAAAAACTCAGTGGCACTTATTTGGACCAAAGGAGGAATGCAGCTTTTTGAATTTCAACCATTCCCGAAGTTGAAGGTAGTCGAAATCAGGAACATAAGCGAGAGTAGTCTTCAGAAGGAACTAACCAACTTCCAAGGCCAGCCAATTCGAGCATTTATACCTGAAATTCCGCCATTTATATTTCGATACACAAACCAACAGGGTAATTCCACCATAACCGGGCTGTACTTCAAAATGTTTCAACTCTTCATTAGCCTCTACAATGCGACGATAGAGGAGGTCAGCCTACCACCTCCATACCCATACTTAGTAGACGTCAACGACATAATGAAAGCCGTTAAGAACGGCAAGGCAGATATTACAGCCATTCCTTTTTGTAGAGTCGATTATGATGTTCTTTACTCGCAAACATTGTTCTTAGACACTTTCCATTTGATGGTTCCATTCGCCAGGCCTGTTGACGCATCCATGTACATAGTTCTGCCGTTCAAGGTATCTGTCTGGACCGGAGTGACGGCGACATTTTTAGTGTTTGCAATTGGAATACACTTTGCATCCGGAAGGGCAACCGGGCGATGGGACTTAAGCCGTGCTATGCTTCAGACTTTTAGTGGAATTTTAAACATAGGATATCCTTTTAACCCACAAAAATCGCGGTTCATTTCAATTATGTTTGTCCTACTCTCCGTGGCAGGCATCTTGTTGTCCAACATGTACCTAGCCCAGTATTCAACATTCCTAACTACCTTGGTCTATGAAAAACAGATGAATACCATTGAAGAAGCCTTAGCCTCTGGACTCCCGATCGTTGTGACAACTGATCTCCTTACACTATGCCAACTGATGGGCTGTACCGACGATATTTTGAGAAATATTCACGTCATTGAGGAATCAGTGTTGTACCAGCATCGTCGTGAATTAAACACGTCAGTGATTGACATATTTGCGGAGCGAGAGTTTCAGTTCTTTTCTTATCAGCAGATTTTTCTGCGAAAGTCTTTGGTGAAATTCCTGGAGGAACCTATCTTTTATTTTGCCCCAGCGTATCTTTTACCCTTGACATCGCCTTACGAAAGCGTTTATTCGACATTCATTCAGAGGTTCCTAGAAAGTGGTTTGTTTACGAAGTTCAATGCCGACTTGAACGACGAGGGGATAGCTACGGGTTTAATTAATTTCATCCAGCCAGACTCTCCGGAGATTGTACCGTTCGGAATGGAACGGTTCTATGTGGCATGGTTAATATTGGCAGTGGGCTTGGGATTGGGGTTGGTGTGCTTTTTCATTGAATTTGTTTATTTTAAGCGTGAGGAAATACAAAAATATTTTGTCAACTTATTTCACTTAAGAAAAAAATAAATTGTGTATCTATCTAAAATTTGAATTTCTAAAATTATCAAAGTTAAGCTAAAATTTCTATGATTGTAGAGGATATATATGTACTAAAAAACAATGAAAATACCTTTCTCGACTTAGAAAAGGATTGTAAGTAGCGAATAGAAATTCGAACAGATTAAATAAAACTAAATTAATAAATGTTTTCGAAAATCAGCTCCACTTAAACACATATCACGGTTTTCACTACAAGGCATTTCATAAAACAACCACAGACCCCTTTGTCTATTAGCAAAGGGGTCTAGAAAGATCGAAAGAGTTAAAATACCTAACTAAACCAATCGGTTGAGTTTATCAGTGCGGAACCCACACACAGTTGCACTTTGTAAGAACAAATACAGCAAATCAAACTACAAGCCAGTTTTGTTCGGACCATTTCGTCAAGTAATTCGTTTTTTACCTAAAGACCAATAAAATGGATTATCAAATTAAAAAACAAAATCTCTTTTACTACACCATCTAAGAATTACAGCTCATCAGGTTGAAGAGGACATGGAAGACCGAACGGCGATTTCAAAAGACTCGCCCTCCCGATTAACTGGAAGCAACGACGATGGCTTGGAGGGTTGCACTGTATCATACTTTTTAAAAGTTTGTATGTACAATACAAATTGTAGGCCAATAAACCTGTATCTGTCGTATAAAAGTCATAGGTTAACGGACACATACACACATGGCTGACGAGAGAGAGAGAGAGAGAGAGAGAGAGATCAGCAAGGGCAGCGAATGGGAATGGGCTAGTCGTATTTGGATTGACGAGGAAATTGTTGAAATAAAAAGGTAACAAACGATAATTATAACGGTGTTTACTTTATTTTACACGAAAACAAAACATATACAAAGAATCTTCTCGGGCCGGCAGCGCGTTAAGTGATATCGTTTTTCATTGAAGGAATTGGTTCAAAATCTGGAATTGCTCTTTTCAGTGAAACGTGTTTTTGTTTTGGGCAGTTGACTATTCTAGCATTGGTGAGGGTGGGGGTATCCCACACATTATCTGTCAGATACCGCGACAATGGGTAATTCCTTTGTATATGTAGGTACTTTACTAGTTACCCGCCCGGCTTAGCACGGATGCAATGCTGATACTAAAAATATACTATAGAATGTCCTTATATACAACGTTCATAGCTTTTTTGTCATTAGACAATACAAACATGTTTTCTTTAGAGGTTACTCTTGAAAGAGCGACGTAATAATTGGCATTGTGAAAAACACTCAACGCTCAAATCTAAGCCTGTAACGTTGAAAGTTTGCCCCGAGATTTATTAATGGTTATTGCAAAAGATATCTTTACCGGAAATTTTAGGCGTGTAAATTGGAACGGTAAATCCGATGGTATCAGAGGAATTCGGGGAATCAATACATCTTCTCCGGTACCACACTCCGTGAGTATTGTGCACTCTATTATCAATGTTTTTAGACGATTCTCCGGCTGTCTGTATTCGATGTCTATCCATATCCTGGCTGAGGCGAGCCTCATACTCTGCAGACGTTTCACTGGCTCTCTGAGCTCTATGTCTATCCCGATCCTGGCTGCGGTGAGCCTCACGCTCTACTAAGGATTCTCTTTCTCTCTCAGCTCTATATCTATTCCGAACCTGGCTGAGGCGAGCCTCACGTTCCATGGACGATTATTCATCTCTTGCTAAACGTGTTCTTCTGGCATTCACTGTACTACGACCTATGTTCGAACGACGACGTCTTCCAGACATGACTTTATAATTTCTGTACAAAGTTTACTCAGCTGTTGTTGGAACTCACACCTCAAAACTATACGTATGATTATGAACAAATTGCCATATTATTAGTATTATTCGTTCGAATAAAAACAAAAGATACCTAATCAACAATACAACTTAAACACCTTACCTTAAACTACGATTTGCGATAATTAAAAATACTCACAAAATAATTGCCCTAATACTAAATTGCCTTAACTCTAAATTCACACCAAGATCTTAGTAGAAGAAATACAATTGATAAATTATGGTTTTAATCTTATCCTATCTAACCTAATGTACTTACTATACATAAGTGCAGTTTAAAAATTAACCTTAATACCGATCAAAGTACGAACATACAATTTGGAGAAAATCGGCGCACTGAAACACGTTTTGTCTTAAAAAAGAATTCACTTTAATATTTAAATATCTACTATCATATATTTATTGTAACGTACTTATAAGTACGGATTACGTTGTCGCGCTAAAAAGCACGATTTATATTATATTAAGTATTGTTATTTTCCTCTCTAGAGAGCTCCGATAAACGCGTGCGATCGCTGTTAATCATAAAGTGCTATAGGGCGAAGCGCGGCCTTCGACGCGCTATTTATAGATACACGCCGCCGGCCCCCAGCCGGTACCGCAGCAACCGATATGTCCCTGCATTTTAAATCTGTAATATTCATTTAAATTACATTCTGTAAAGGGCCATATTGATCTATATTAAATACAGAAGGTATTTAAGGTAGGTACTTAATTGGATAAGGATTAATGCTGTATTGCTTAAAATCGCTTCGTAAATAAGCCATTATTCCTCGTAAAAAGTAAAGGATGAAAAATGGTATATTATATTATTAATATAGGCAAGAAATAATAATGAACTTTGTTAATTTTTTATATAAACAAGTTTTGAAAACTTAAGTTTGAATGTTAAAATAGTTAAACATAATTTTTAATTATTGTTTTTTGGAAAAATCAAATCTATTTTCCTATTTTTTTTCTTGGCAAATTGTTCAACAACTTCCCCAGGATCTATATTGGTTTCTCTGTGAATATTCATGGATGCTAATTATTTAGACAAGCTTTTGAAGTTGTTGCCCTCTGCCAAGTGTTTAACCTTCTCAATAGGTAAAATGTTTTCTCTGGCTCTTCTGACGTAACTCGTTGAGCCCCCCTCCCCCCAATACGCTACTGATACCATTGTATAGGTACTGTTCTTGATGGCGCTACGTGCTGGGGACAAAAAATCAAACTCCAATGTTGTTTACAATTGGATCGTTTAATATTCTGTAAAAAAATTTGGTTTTACAAGAAATATTATTTTTGTATTTAATTTGTCTTACAAAATTGTGTCCTACTGGCACGAGCACGCTCCATCAAAGAAAAGAAGACACCAAAAACATATTCAACGAATTATGGAGATTATTTCCTACTCTTACTCGTACATAACGAAAAATTCAATTAGGTGTGTTCAGTGTGTTCTTTCTTGATGTGCGTTCACATTGTTGTCAAATGTAATAGTTTTATTTAAATTTTATTTCAATTCAAATATAGATATTTTTATGCTTAATCTCTTACAAGGCTATTCTAGTTTCAGCAGCAACATGTACCTTTTTAAGGTGTATAATACTGTAGTACATTATTTTGATCTATCTCGTAGGGTTCAGCCAGCACTGCAATGTAAGCGCAGAAAAATGTGTTTATTTACGACATTACATTAGAAACCTCTAAAATAATCAGTGTTTCTTATGCATGTATTATACCTATAAACCTTAAAACCAACAGCATCAAAATCCAGAGGACAGGGACAGACAGACAGAGGGAAGCGACTTTGTTGTATACTATATATTCACACTCTCTTTGAAAAAAAAACTATGACATTTTGACGGACTCGAACGCGAGCAGAATGTGATAAGATTTGTTGTTTTGAGCGGGTTAGCGAACACACCAAATGATTTGTCTGTTGGCATGTTTCGTCTCAAAAAGCAGAGTGTCCAAACAGCATATCTACTAAAGTCGTCCGTTACTGCACGACCAAACTTCGTTAGAAGTGGCTAATTTTATTTTAACTTTTTAAATTTTTCAACCATCAAAATAGGTTTTAATTTGAATTCGCCATTTCTCTATTTAAGTTCTGTTCACTTATTGTAAGTTTGTTTTCCCCACATTTTGTTATTATATGTTCTCATTTAATAAAGATCCCATGAAGAAGTCAACGACGATTTCAAGACCAACTTGACCAACAAAGCCGACGAGAATCAACTGTCACCAACACAATATATTTATAATTTCAATTGGTCACATGATTCATCTCTTATATTTAGGATTTATCCCAGTTTGGGCTATTTCGGTTCAAAATTTGGCGATGCTTATGCTCCTTAGAAATTTATTAAAAAATGCATACTTCATAAAAAAAATTATAATATTAATTTTTTCTATTGCAAACATACTCGTTGAAGTAAAACTTTCTAAAAATTGAATTGCGAATGCGAAATCACCTCACAAAACCTATGCATGAATACGAAAAAAAACATTATTTACATTTATTCCAGCAAAATGTTTTTTTGTACATCGAAAAACATTGCAAACTACAAAGTATTAAAGTCTCTCTCTCTCTCTCTCTTTTGATTTAATTGATTTCAAGCAGTTGCATTAATAACATCTAATTGTACCTAAGAAATTTGTTAATATTTATTTTTTCTCTAGCTATAATACTTTGTAATAAAAACTGCCTGCCAGTTTTATCTCCAAGTTTTTAGATTTCCTTGAGTTCTGCTATAAGTGATTTCTGTTATGCGAACAAACTTTCATATTCAATTCATTTCTTGATTGAAAAAAATCACAAAAATTCATTAATGATTTTGATTTGTTTTTCGACAATTCCACGATTTCAAAGTCTCGACAGTCTTTGGATGTTTTTTATGTGGCTATAGTTTATCCTTAAACATTTTGCAAATCGCAAATTGTTGAACTTCATCAACCAAGCTTAAGAAAATAGGCCAATTCCACTTACGCTCTCTCTCTCAAGACAACAACTTTGTTTTTAATATAATACTTTAAATGTTGTATAACAAAATATGTAGACCATAATAGGAATGGGGTATCCAACAGTTCGCTCAATCGGAGTGTAAGCCTTTCCCTTACCCAACGTTTTTGTTTTTATTTTGTTTACCGGCGTGAAGTTCCTTCATTGTATATAAACTCTAGAGTTTGTATACAATGGTTCCTTATCCAAATGGGGCGCATTTTTATTTCTCATATTTGAGTATGGCTATTTTTGACTCCAAGACTTTTAAAATGTGGGTCCATAACTCATAGAAAAGCTGGCAACAGCGCCAACTTACACCAACGCATTTGACATCTCATTTCGAAGCTTGTTGTTGTTTTCATCTCGGCTTAATTTTGCTTTTCTAAAAAAGAAAATTAAATAGGTATTTGTGTTGTTACTTCTGTGGAAAAATATTACTTTGATGCTCCTGTGAAGAACAAAAAAAAACAATAAAATATTTATGCTTCGGCTTGCTCCCGTGGAATAGAAAATTCTAAGAAAATTATTTAACAATGCTGTCTTCTTTGGGAAGTAAAATTATTTAACAAAAAAATAATTCTACGTGCGCTTGCTTCTGTGAAAAATAGATCCATGTAAGTACAAAATGTGTTTATTTTTGGTTTGATCCAAATGCAGCTCCTACAAGTTGAGCTTAAAAACGAATTACTTTCATTATATACATCTATATTTAAACCTTTATATTTGTTATCCTGTGGACCTATCTAACAGTGAAATACAATTAAAATATCAACGTAATAAATGAAATATATTTTTTAAGTACGTAATTGTTTTTTTTATTATTTTGTTTCTAAGAAAACTGTACGGTTAATCGATGTTCTAATTTATGAAACTTTGTATTTGCCTGGTTGACACTAGTGCTCTACTACTTTTTTTAGGTTTTATTTATATCAGCCACTTGACCGTGCCGTGCCACTTGACCGTGCCGGTACGTAAGCCAATTCTCAATCTTGCGAAGCTTACTCATCTCGTTAAGACGAATGAGTTTAGTGATAACTGATAAATATGTTGGACTGCGACAGGTAAAGGGTGATTTTTTTAAGGTTAGGATTTTCATGCATTAGTATTTGACAGATCACGCTTGATTTCAGACATGGTGTCAAAGAGAAAGATGCTCAGTATGCTTTGACATTTCATCATGAATAGACTTACTAACGAGCAACGCTTGCAAATCATAGAATTTTATTACCAAAATCAGTGTTCGGTTCGAAATGTGTTTCGCGCTTTACGTCCGATTTATGGTCTACATAATCGACCAAGTGAGCAAACAATTAATGCGATTGTGACCAAGTTTCGCACTCAGTTTACTTTATTGGACATTAAACCAACCACACGAATGCGTACAGTGCGTACAGAAGAGAATATTGCGTCTGTTTCTGAGAGTGTTGCTGAAGACCGTGAAATGTCGATTCGTCGCCGTTCGCAGCAATTGGGTTTGTGTTATTCGACCACATGGAAGATTTTACGCAAAGATCTTGGTGTAAAACCGTATAAAATACAGCTCGTGCAAGAACTGAAGCCGAACGATCTGCCACAACGTCGAATTTTCAGTGAATGGGCCCTAGAAAAGTTGGCAGAAAATCCGCTTTTTTATCGACAAATTTTGTTCAGCGATGAGGCTCATTTCTGGTTGAATGGCTACGTAAATAAGCACAATTGCCGCATTTGGAGTGAAGAGCAACCAGAAGCCGTTCAAGAACTGCCCATGCATCCCAAAAAATGCACTGTTTGGTGTGGTTTGTACGCTGGTGGAATCATTGGACCGTATTTTTTCAAAGATGCTGTTGGACGCAACGTTACGGTGAATGGCGATCGCTATCGTTCAATGCTAACAAACTTTTTGTTGCCAAAAATGGAAGAACTGAACTTGGTTGACATGTGGTTTCAACAAGATGGCGCTACATGCCACACAGCTCGCGATTCTATGGCCATTTTGAGGGAAAACTTCGGAGAACAATTCATCTCAAGGAATGGACCGGTAAGTTGGCCACCAAGATCATGCGATTTGACGCCTTTAGACTATTTTTTGTGGGGCTACGTCAAGTCTAAAGTCTACACAAATAAGCCAGCAACTATTCCAGCTTTGGAAGACAACATTTCCGAAGAAATTCGGGCTATTCCGGCCGAAATGCTCGAAAAAGTTACCCAAAATTGGACTTTCCGAATGGACCACCTAAGACGCAGCCGCGGTCAACATTTAAATGAAATTATCTTCAAAAAGTAAATGTCATGGACCAATCTAACGTTTCAAATAAAGAATCGATGAGATTTTGCAAATTTTATGCGTTTTTTTTTTAAAAAAAGTTCTCAAGCTCTTAAAAAATCACCCTTTACTAATAAGGAGTCTCAGCTTCAAATCTCGCCTGTGCCAAGTAACACCTCTTGCGAACGTCTGACAAACATTCAGGAGTAAATATCAATTGTTATGGAAGCTTCTCAAAATTGCCGCTCAGAGTCGGCTTAAAATTGGAGGTCCCTTCAATTTTGCACAAGTACCTAAATGGTTGAAGAAGCTAGGTTTTAGGCCCTATTTATGCCTGTTTTTTTTGTTTCAATGTAACATGACTATTGACCTCTCATTCTAAGATTTGATCTTTCAAGATCCAACTAAAACCTAACCTGCCAAGTCAAGGATACTTCTCTCTTAACTTAACGGCACTTTTGTTTTGTCTCAACGTTGAGTCGTTGAAAAGTCTCAGAGCAGTTGGTAAATAGAAGGAGATCTCCGGTTTTTTACTAGCTAATGTAAATAGGAGGAATGTAGATAGATACCAACGCAGGTACTTTTGATAGCACCTGTGTTTGATTAACCCGCAACAAGTCCGCACTGGCCACCCAGATCAGACTGATTGATATTCGCGTAGGCTTAATGTTCTTCATGGTGCGTGACACCGCGAATCGCCCTTTCCTTGATGTTAGGAAAGAAAATATATGTACCTAGACCTACCGACATAATGGCCGCGTTCAATTTGCAAGGCAACCTTTATATACGAAATGGATATATTAGCTGTTTCCCCTTAGACAGAGCAACTGAAAGAAATCAACTCTAATTACTCAGCGAGGTACAGCCGTTAAAAACATTTGATTACTTTTGCTTCAGTGTTCGTAGTATTCTAATGTCACCTGCACACTAGCGTCTCATCGTAGTTGACACGCATTGGATGCAATGTACGGAAGACATACGCTTGTATCAGAAAAGATTCGCTAGTGGATTATTAGGCGGATAGGAAACTTCGATGAAGGACGAATCTTGTATGCGTCTTATAAGCCGCTCCCGAAAACATACGTTTTCACTACATCTGTGCATTAGACAGAGGCTGGGCAACTGCAGGCGACTTGTGTTGCCTTGGAACCAGGGTTGTGAATTTACTGCATCTGCAGTAGATCTACTGTTTTTTCGAAAAATAAGTTCTTCCTGATTAAAACCACCCATTGTTCATACGGCTTTCGGCTATCTATCGGGTATATTTTGATGGCAAGTGACAATAGTATATCCATATAATGAGTGAAGACACTCTCTCTACATATGCATATTAGAGTACTTAAGAATCATTATTTTAGAGTATTAGAGAATTATTATTCAATAAAGAAAAATATAAACGAAAAGTGTGTGCGCTTCTCTTTCTCTAATGGATCATACAGCATGGATATGGTTTAACGCTTTAACCAATGGAAGGTTGTCTATGGAATGGTATGCATATGAAAGGACGAAAGAGAACAGAGTCTCTTTCCAAAAGAGAGGAATCTGCGCTTTTGTGAGTCATTTCTGATAATGACTAGGACCAAATGCAGTTACGCAGAATTCGAAGAACAAGAAGGACGTGTCGTCGGTCTTTTGTTTATTGAATATATTCTGTGTTCTTTCATGCATTTCCTACTATACAAAGCAAAATGCAGAAAAAAGCCTACAATATGTGGAAGCAGGTCAAAAGGATGTTTGCGAAGCATGCCTCGTAAGACGAATTATTGTGGGTTTTTTCATAATGCTTTTTTAAAGGCGTATCGACTTGATCCTCGTTGTGTGTATTTTTTCACTTAAGGGGCCCTTACATGGTCAATCGGACGACATCACGCATCGTGTATGTGTGGATTGACGCTACCCCTGACACAGTTCAATCGATTGACGTCAAATTTTTATTTTTTGCGAGTTTTCGTGGTGTACGGATGTGCGATGAAGGAAACGGACGAATGTATTGCATATATTGCTCTTGCAATATATTCTTGAATTGTACTGCGAAATACACACGGTTATTCAATGTCTTTAATGAAACTAATTTCATTAAAATACCAAAGAGTTGGTTCACTGAAATTTTCAACACCAGATCCGCTTTTGTTTAATTCATTTAAACGTTTTAGCTCGCGCCGAAAATTCGTTCTCAACGTATTTATTTTTCTGGTGACATCCGCTTTTTGTGCATCAGGATACTTTTCTTTATACTTTTGCAGTAAAACTTAACATTGTTGCATTTTTTGTTTCGGTCGCTATAATCTTTCCCTTTGACATCCCATAAACTCTGTAATAACCGATACGTTTCAATTAAATCCGATACAAATGCTCGGTCTTCATCGTTCTTCAGTTTTCCGCACATGTTTTCGCTTCCGCAACACAAAACACAATGAAGTAATTACGTCAATCCAACCCTTACACGTATCAATCGGCATGACGGTCATCATGCAAAATCAAACTTGCTTTGATTTTCGTCAATCAGACTTCACCAAATGTGTGTGACTCATACAGATACATTTTCACAAACACATGCTAGTGATTGATGTCATTCGATTGACCATGTAAGGGCCCCTTTAGTGCAGTGCTACCTGCTTTGCTTTTTTTTTTAAATGGTTTATGGCTGGTTTTTCTGATTATTTTTTCACTGATTACACCTAATTATGAACCTCTACAATTACCCTTTAGTCAAAAATAATGCAATTCGGTGTTCGGCCTAGTAACAATAAAAATGATGTGACTCATTATTTGCTAGTTTTTATGGTAGTTGGTCACATTGGTTTTGTAATAAGGTTGGGCAGCGGTGCTTACGTCTTTCATAAAAAATATTATCAAAGGCGTATTGACTAGAAATCTTGTCAGTCGTGCGAAACAAGTGAAGAAAGCACAATACGGGGTCCTCCTGTTAGTTCTCAGAGCAAACAAATAAGAGTGTACGTGTTTTTTAAAAGATAAAGTTTAACTGTTTTTTAATTTAAAAGTATTGTAAGAAATGGGAAAACATACCTACATACTTTAAAGTGTTTGCCCTCGAGAGGAAAAACAAATTGTCTGGAAAATACCTTAGCAGTTTTACGTTTTACGCAACCGAGGAGGAAAATCCATTTCAATTCATTTGTTCATTTAAAAGATCATTTTCAGCAAAGGACACGGAGGATATAACCCATGGAAACTGCGAGCCAACTGTGAATTTAGAGATTCCCGACGTTCAAATGCAGTTACAATAACCCAAAAAGAAGGACAATGTGAAAAACATTTTCAAAACCGAATCTGACTAGGTATAAAACTGTTGATTTCGGCAGCGAAAATACGTATTATATATAAAAGAAAAACGTCAAAAACACAAGTGTGAGCTGAAATTAAATCAGAAACCTACTATTGCCTCCATATTCACAGATTTCAAAGAATATGGCATATGAGGGTGCGCATTAAACACGCCCTTCTCAAGAGTTTTTAGATGCGATAGAGAGCCTGGAGCATCAACTTATTTGTCGTTTTCCCAATTTGTACTTTTGTAATAATTTTGAAATGAAAATGTATAATATATTCAAGAATGAATTTGATAACTTTTGCTGTAAAAATCAAAAAGAACTAGCTATTAGAAATTAGAAAAAAATGTATGACTAATATGAATATATGTATTTATGCATTTTTGTTTTGTTCTGTTTTTGTTATGTTTTAAAGAAAAATTAATGTTTATTTTATTATTTTAAATTATTTATGTGTAGGTAGGTATATGTTGTCTTATTTATATTTTGAAAATATAAAAATCTACTGCGAAACAGTTGAATCTACTGCGTTTTTTTTTAAATTTACTTCGGACATTTTTTCACAAGTCCCATCGCTACTTGAACTTGCCCAATGTATGTACCTACATAAGTACCTATTCCGTTTTCAGATCAAAATGTTCAAACAAAAATATCCTACCAGTTCAACTGAGTTGGTGCATTGAAGATTGATCGGATTCCAATTACAACTCCAAAATATTATGAATAAACTCTTATCACCTAAACGAAATTTCGCAAAACGAGTGCAAATATAGCAGACAAGACAGTAGCTATACATTATTTTATCGCAGCCGGCATGTTATTTATAAAAAAAAACAATAAAGATTTCGACTACATTGTGTATCTACAATCCACCTCCACCATCTACAAGCTACAACACAACTAAATAAGTTTGCAGCTGTTTTTGCAGCAAAGGAACATTTTGTTAGTCGATTTCTCTTTAATTCCATAGTTTTCTTATGTTATTAAGAGAATATGACATGAGTCACGAGTCACGACTCACGAAATGAATACTCTCTTCGATTTGTTGTGCACAGTATTCAATTCATCCATACGAACAACGGTAACGGAACCAGATATGGCACTCACACAAAATACATTTCCTTATACTTGTGCTTTGGGTTGGTATTGGTGGCTAAGCAAACCTGACTTGCAGTAACTTTCCTACATTTGGCAACGTTGGACGGGAATAGAGATTCATTAATCAAATGGTTTTCGTATAGTATGGACGTGAGTTACAGCTACAGTACGTTCTCATCTAAATCAACAATTGAAAAATTGCAAATAAAACATACATTTCTTATAGAGAAATGTCGAACAAGTTTAATCAGCCGTGCATTCTATATACTTTATCCAACATAAACTAAAAAGATACGGTGTAAAAAAGAAATAATATTTTCTAGTTAAAGCGTTCGGCAAAATAATTGCATACATATTCTCTCGTATCTAAACAATACTATTTGGTGGTCAAATTTGTTTAGTCAAAAATGTTCAAACAGTGATAACAAGTTTACAAAATTAAAAATTCAAAGTTATAATACGCTTATCTTGGCCAGTATAAAAGATAAATTAAAATTGCCTTTATAATTTTTAATAAGTGAAAAAAAAAAATCAAAATGTGGTGCATAGTAAATTTACCAAATGGTACCCAACAGGCTGTTAAATGGGATCCCAAAGCCATTGGACAGGAATGCTTAGAAAAGGTATATTTTATGAAACAAAATGTAGATAGTATATGTATGTACGTATATCTATGTCGATTTATTATTCTTGGAAAAAGAATGATGAAAATACATGCTATTCTTAATGTTGCACCACTAATGGGGTATTCATGAAAATGTTTTCATTGTTTTGACTTTTTTTGCGATAAAATTAAACATTGTCTAGATGTATATGACTCTTATTTATGTGCAGATACCTTCTTCGCAACGATACCTTGTTGATGCAGATATAACCTTGAGTAAGGCTATGGCAAGAAGTTTCGAGTGGGAGTAGGTACAACTAAATGTCGGCATGGGTGCGGTTGAATTATTGCTGCTCTATTGAATAATTTATGGTACCTATTTTTTCGGGATAAGGTTTTATTAGAATAATAAATAAGTTCCTGTTGCTCAGTGAATTATCGGCATCTTCCAGTGCGCTTTATTGTTATATAGTTTTTATACTATTAGTTGAAGTACCTACACAAAGTAATGGTCTTTTTTTATACATATGTATACATATGTATAAATATCTACATAAATATGTTCCTATCTGCGTGCATACCTTGCTCCATTAACGTTCGCCCACATTTCTAATCTAATTAAAATATACACTCATGCGTTGAGTTTAATTAAAAGGTGTAGTCTTTCATAGGAAAGTAAAATCCCATTGGAAATTAAATAACTTTCTGATTTTTTCATCAACTCAACACCCGCTACTGTTCCCTATTACAGTCAAACCCTCTTGAATGAAATACAAACAAAATTGATTTTTATTTCAACAAACTGGGATTTCCACATAAGCAAACCTCGGATTATTGAAAAATTCAGTTAACTCCGGATAATTGAAAAAAAGTTTCATATAAGCGAGTTTGTAAATTTTAATCAATAAAATAAAACAAGTAGAATCAGTTAGCGAAACAAAAAATTGTACTTTATGTAAGAAAACTAACTAAAAATGAACAAAACAAAATAATACGGAAAGAGAAAAAAAGGGGAGCAATAGGTACTTCCTACCTATTACATAATCATGACATCTTCGACCTCAAAACAAATATAATTAATGCATTCAAAGCCTGCTCATGACTTTTTCTTTGTGATTTATTTCTGTGCCAACGTGAATATTTTCAGTTGTTTTATTAAACCGGGAATTCTTTTTATCATATGTCACATTTAAAGGAAACGCTTTTTTAGATATCCGAGTTTTGTTTCATTTAAGCGGGTTTCAATAAAGCGGGGTAATTTGTATGAAATTTGTAGACAAAATAATTATTTCAAATAAGCGGGGTTTTCAGTTAAACGAGTTTCAGATAAGCGGGCTTGACTGTACATGGATTTATCACGATATTATTTAATATACTTCGCAGTAAAGGGAAGTTTAATGTCATTAAACCCGGCTGTTTTTATTTTGTAGCCTTATGTTTTACATAACATAAGTTCAGTTATTCATAAAATGCCTGTTTCACCCTCCTTAATATTACCTACATATAACAGGGCTGTAATTTCTATAGGTAGCAAATAAAAGTCATCACAAGAAGTATGGAAAAGGGAAAGGCACATACCTATTTTATTGTTTATTCTCGCTATTATACTACTATATAACTTGAACCAAACTCCGTCTCCCGACAGCGTCGTTCTTTTATTCTTATTTGTATAAAAAAAG